>OX451738.1:956393117-957872244 GCA_948472305.1 Vicia faba | reverse complement strand
TCTCTCTCTCTCTCTCTCTCTCTCTCTCTCTCTCTCTCTCTCTCTCTCTCTCTCTCTATATATATATATATATATATATATATATATATATATATATATATATATATATATTTTCTCTAGAATCAACTTATTCTCTTTACTCCTAAGAAAACTCAAGATTGTTCCGAAAAAATCTTGTTTCTAGTGGTGGATGAAGGTAGAAGATGCAAAATATTTTGTTACACAAATTTAAATTTGTGTAATGACTTAAATGATACATAAATCATTATATGTCATATTTTCTTGATAGGAGGAGTTAAGATCTGTTTAAAAAAATTGTGAATTGAACCGAATCAAATTAAAGATAAAATAATTGAATTATTATATTTAATTAGTGAATCGAGTTATATTATACAAATTATTTTAGAACCGAATTATATGACAAGTAAACTTAATCGAATTTGAAACTAAATCGAATCAAAATTTAAAATAAAAAATACTAAAAACAATTATTAAATATAAAAAAATAGTTTAACAGTTCGGTTCTTTGACGAATGGTTTGATTAAAGAAAATTGTCTTCTAATAGTTTAATATGGTTCAGAATTTTAAAACGTTATACCAAATCAATAATTTTGGTTCAGTTTAATTCTGAGTAAATTAAAACAGTTCAATTTAAACTTAGTTTAAATGAACGTTTACTATAATTTAGTTCAATTTAGTTTGATTTTCTCAGAAATTACTATGAACCACCCTAGCAGAAGCATATCTGCTGGTGTTCAAGAAAGGAGCTAGTGATGAAAATCAGAAGAATACATAAACACACCACTTAGAGCAACTTTAATGCAGTGAATTAAAGTATTGATTTGTTATAGATGACAATATTTATAGAATATTACCATTGGAGTAAGTCTACATGACAGTAGTTATAGCACACCGTGCTCTCCATAGCTCACGACAACTAACACAACTTGTAACATAAATTAATATTAAAAATTATTTTAAATTGCTTTAATGTAAAATATGGATACCAGACTGAGCAATTGTTTTTGATTAAAAATTAATTATATACAAAAATATGAACATGTGGTTTTTGATTAAAAGTTAATTATATACAAAAATATAAATATGTGGGATCAAGTTTGAATCATTTATTAGCAATCACCAATGAAATAACAAAAAAAATTAGATCAACTAAATAATCTTTAAATCCTATAGGACAATTTGGTTCCACAAAAAGTAATTTAAATGACTCGATTATTACTAATCTCATGTGAATCTATAAAAATTCCCAGAGAAATTGTTTAATTAAAAGGGAACTAACAATCTGAATTGGGAATAATTGTGAAGCCCAAAGAGATGCCACATAAACCTGGCAAGAGACCTATAGCTGTAGCATTTGTGCTATAATTTTGAATTAGTCTCACTATGCATCTACAAACAGATTGCTTATTATTACCTGAATCAGAAATTATACTCAATCCTGACATAGCATCACAACAAGAGGACCCTGGAATTGGATCTGGAGTGCCATAACTGATGAAAATAGAGCATGAAGAAAAAAGTTGAGCTACTGTGGAGCATTCTATGTTTGCAAACACTAATGGGGGTGAGAATAGTAAAAACAACATCAAAATCCCAATTGTTCTTAATACCTTGTAGCTTCCCATTGTACGATGTTTCATTAGAAGAGATTCTTTTCTTCAGTTCTTTTGTTTATAATGGTTATTTGTTATGAAATGTGTTATTAAGTTAGATATAAGAGAAAAATGCTTGGTAGGTGTGCAATGTGGAGCTTGTGGTTTTACATTACTTACATGAATTTTCAATGAACTTTGAGGTGTGCATGACACAACTATTTTCAGATGATATGATTGAATCATGCAATTTTATTGGTTATCAAATTAGTCTAACACATTGAAGATCTTCGATTCGAGTCCTTTTAAATATTTTTATAGAAAAAAGCGTGAATATAATAAACAAACGAAATAAGACGTGAATATTCAGTATCTATAACGTGGTATATACATATAGATACGTAGAACAAAAGACATTTCTAACCATATATAACATGTCTCGGTTTAATTCTCATTGTTGCATTCCCATTTAGAACTTGGCACACATGTTAGGTAGTGACACCAATGACAGTGATCATATCCATTCTCACCCTTAAACAGCATTGCCAATCCAATTGATAATCTGCATTTAAACAAATAAACTTCAATGCTTGACATATATAAATTCATCAGTACATAACAGAAACTATAATATAAAGAATCTTACCCAACAATCAAGAGAATTAGAGACACAATTCCAAGAATGTATTGGTAAGCTTTGAATTTTGATTTGAGACGAATACCAGCAGGAAAACGATGCTGCTGTAACCAACCATATTGAGGACGCGGAAGTAAAATGAAACCAAGTAGAAGTCCAGTTGCAAATCCTCCGATGTGAGCAAAGTTGTCAACGTGCGGCAAAATTCCTATTGCGAGATTGACCGCAATGATAATTAGAAGAGTGAGCAAAGCCATCACCTACATAAATAGAGAAAAAATAGAACTCAAAATTCATGTGTTATTCAAATTAAAGAAGAATTGAAACTAGATTAGGAGGGGCATTTTCATTAGCTTCACTCACTTTATTGGAATATATAGTCCAATTTGTAAGAAGTTCTGATAGCATTGCTCCAAGAAGTCCGAAAAGTGCACCGGAAGCACCAACGGAGATGCTATTTCGGATAAAAAGAGAAGAAAGTACACTTCCACCAAATCCAGACAATAGGTATATCAATCCAATTCTCACTGTCATAAATTCAAAAAATAAAAATGTTAGATAATGTTACTGAAATCAATATAATCAAGTGTTGTAGCTCATTCTTTATGACGTTCACTAAATGTTAAGGATATGAAGATATCAGAATAACAGAAGAAAAATCGTACCAAAACCGAATTGCTGTTCGAGGCGAATGCCAATGAAGACAAGGCATATCATGTTTGAGAGCAAGTGAATAATTCCAGCATGTAACCAAATGCAAGTGAAGAGTCTCCACCCTTGATTCTGGTGCACAATGTTTTCCCATTTAAGAGCTCCCATCTTGGTTAATCTTCAAAAAAACACCAAGTAACCAAACATTTCAAATAAATAACTTCACTTTAAAAATATGAATCAAAACATATTATGAAATTCAATCAAAAATAAAAATACACTTCAACAAGGTTCTAATAATGGTAAAGACTTTCATGATTTCCGGTTCATATAGGTTTTACATATTGATTGAGGTTGTTACTGAATTAACAATAATTTATTCTTTAACACAAAAACGGTGAATACAATTTCGATATCGACACTTTCCAATAACATTTTATCGGAGCCGTATTTCCGGTATTAGATTGTTTTTTAAAACCTTGCACATAAGACCAATAAGCTAGCCAAAATTTGATAAAATTTGTCAACTCAACATCCCAAGACATGTCAAGTATCATTAAACAATTGTTTATCTTGTAAATCAAATAAAAAAACATACACAAATCACAAAATAAATCAAATTCAGCATATACTGAATTAGAAGGAACAAACAAGTGAGTTCATCAATAAGAGCAATACAAAAGTCAAATAGTACAAACTTGAATCTCTTACGTTGATGAAGAAGGACCAAGCAATGGATTCTCCCTCAAAGGCTGGAAAGAGAATCTTCCAAGAAACCCAGCAACACAATTACCTTGAAAACCAAAATTATTCTTGGGACAATTGTTAATAGCCATAGCCACAACGAAAACAACAACGTTAACAACCACAAAAACAGGTACAAGCCATGAATTCCTATGATTATCAGCATCATAAACATATGAAGATGAATTTCCAGCAGCAGAGTAATTGTTGGTGTTCTTTGTCCCTCCACTACCACTTTCAACGTCTCTCCTAGAATTCATTGTAGCAAACAAAAGCAATATCTGAAGTATGAATTTTGGTTGTAATAAAACGGTGACCTATAGAATGAAGAGGTTGGTGAATGAATGGGTTATAAATAAAAGAATTAGTGGAGTGATTAACACAAATTATTTCACTAATTAATCATTATATATGTGACGTGTTACTAACTGCCGCAATTTGGATGCAAAAGACAACACGGTTAGAAACACCTGCGACTATTGACGTTGTAGGCAAATGAAGGTGGTTGACTTGATTGATGACGTGGACATTTTTGATTGGATGTTTGGTTAGGTGTATGTAGTGGTGGTAGTAGTGGATTGTGACCGTGTACGCGGTGATTTCGCTATCGTGAGTTAACTTAACTGGAACTGGAAGGTTCTGTTTTGTGCTTGAGTCGGTTTATGCTAATTACTTATATTTTTGGGTTTTATGATTTATAGTGAAAAGGGATAGACAGAAAATTATAGCAAGCATGTCTGTCACAAAGAAATAAGCCAATTGGAATGAAGTGAGTAAAGTTGAATCCTAAATGTGAGGTGATCGGATATAAGGCCAAGGATTTCTTCAAAAATAAGATATTTAATTTAAATAATTATTTGGATTAATTGTTAGAATTAAATAATCAAGCTAGTTGTTGCCAAAGGCAACATCACTAACTAGACAATACGCATTTTCGAATGATTTTCTAGATGAATGCGTGTTTTCTGCACAGCCTCCTAGTGTTGACGTTAAGAAAATCAAAACAAAAATATAAAAGAAGGCATTGTGTAGATTAAAATAGGTATCAGAAATATGAATCAAGAGAAATGTGTTGATATAACCTATAATTCAAGTTGAATAATTTAAGTCCAAATTCAATTAGAGTTTATTAGCGTAATATATAAGTTATTTGCATATAAATAAATATAGTTTCTAATTCAATTTGTATAATTCAATTCAATAATAAAATTTTCATTTTCTTATTTCCTCTTTTTCTAATCACTAAAAGTGTCTCACGCATTAAGAAATTGATATCTATAGATTCTTGATCGTGTTTACAAGAATCATACGTTAGAGATCGTGTTTCCAGGAAACGTGAATCGCAATCACTGCAGAGATGAATGTTACAAATGATATTCTGAATTCTCTTCCAATTCTTGACGGCAAGAATTGGATCTGATGGAGAAAACAAATGCAGTCCTTGTTCGATTTCTATGAAACCCTATAAGTGGTTAACAATGGCGTCTCTGAGCTTGTCGAAAATGTAATCGATGCTCAGAAAGTTGCGTATAAGGATGCGAAGAAGAAAGATTGCAAGGTTGTGTATTACATTCATTCGACAGTTGATGCGGCAAATTTCGACAGAATCTCTCATGTTGAATCGATGAAGGAGACATGGGATATTCTTGTCAAGTATTATGAAGGAGGTAAGAAAGTCAAGTTGCAAACCTTGTGACGATAATATGAATTGTTTTCGATGGGAGAAGACGAAAAAGATTACAGGCTATGTGTTGAAGGTGCAAAAAACTCGTCCATCTCATGAAAGATTATGGTAAAACCCTAATTGATAAGATGATAGTTGAGAAGGTAATGCGTAGCTAATCACTTTGATCACGTTATCGTAGCTAATAACAAATCCAACAATCTTGAAACCCTAAAATTGGAAGATTTGGTTGGTTTGTTTGAGGCACATGAGATTAGTATTGTCGAAAGAAAAGGAGTTCAAGACACGATACAAGCATTGGAGGCTGTCATGAAAAAAGAATAGTGGTTCCAACAAATTCAAAGAAAAATAGACAAGACTCGGACCAAGAAGTCTTGGTTTAATCCTCACAAGAATAAGGTCGATGACAGGGCTTCTGAATTCTCGAAAAGAGGATGAAATTTTGGTATAACAGAACTCAGATGTCCTATAGAATGTCGAGACATCTGATCAGAACATAACAACACAGGAAAGGTATAAACATTGAAAACAATATTGAAAAGCATAAACAACACACCATAATTGTTAACCCAGTTCGGAGCAACTCTCCTACTCTGGGGGCATACCAAGCCAAGGACAAGTCCACTATGATAGTATCAATTCATAGACCCTACAACAAACATACAGTTTACAGTCTATTCACTTAATCACTACTCATGCTATACTTCTATCTAAGACTCACCTGGATATGAGACCCTCCTCAATCTCTCATCAATCACAGACAGCGATTGGATAACAACAATTCTAAACAAACAGGAAGACATACTTCCATGACAATACCTAGTCAAGACCTAAAGCTAAACTTCACCATTTACAACTTTACTCCTAACTAAGAACACAACTTGGAGTTGCTTATAAGACTCCTCCAAGAATAATACTCAACTCATTACTTCTTAACGTCTGAGTGAGAACACATTGACCATCTCACAACCCGAGTGGTTCACTTACACCAACTCTCCTAGAGAGTCACAACAATGACAAAACCCTAAACTTTTACATATTGAACCCATACATCACTAGGTTATAAATCCTTTTATTTATAACCTATTCCCAACTGGATTTGGGCTTCAATCGCAGCATATCAGTTGTTACAAACCAGCAGAAACTTCTGCTACAAACAAGGTCTTCAATCATTAGTTTCCTAAAATATCTCCAAATTTAGAAACTGCATATTCTTCAATATTCTGACTTGATTCTTCTTGACCTGTAATTCAGTGCCACATAGGATAGAATAATACTCCTAGAATATTTTGCATCAGTTAAATCATAACAGAATCTAATTGTCCAGCTCAGCTCAGGCGCAATGCCGTATGCTCCTTCATAGGACATCTTGTATGACATGTTGTTCCAGATGATGAGAACTTCTCATCTCAACGTGTCTCAACATAAGATAGGACTTCTTGCTCAACCTGTTCATGTTAGCAAGTTAACATCTCCTATCTAATATATTGTTGTCTTATTTTTTTTATAAAAATTAATATCAATCCTAAAACTAGAGAACTTACAATCTCCCCCTTTGAATTTTTTTGGCTAAAACAAATAAATAAAATTACAATCCGATATTACAACAATAATAAAAACAATCCTTCAACAGTAGTCTTTAGCAACTACTGAACTCAGCAGTACAACACCATGGAGTCAGTCTTCAAATAAGATGTCAGGACATCTTGTTCGACATCTTCTTTGCAGCATTTTAAATAAGCTCCATTGCAGTACCAAACCCATCACCAAAGAGCAACACCTTCAAGGAAAGGAGTAGAAAGTCCTAAAATCATTTGGTGTACATGAGGAACAGGATAGCTGACACTCCCCCTAAAACCAGGAACCATTCCTTCTCACAGAAGATCAATGGTGACATAAGAGATTACTTAACCATTTTTTGATCAGCAACCACCAGTCGACCTAGACAAAACAACCACCAATCTTGGTAACTCATGACACATGTCACAAATGTGTTCATAACTCAGATCACAAGTCACAAAAGAATGCATCAGATACATGATAGACTTCTTATTTGGCATCTTTGTGACAAATCTGTAAAAGCAGCCTCCAAATTAATCATCCGAGCACCTTGAGCACTTTGATCGTCAAATTTCTCCCCCTTTTTAGCCAAAATATGGAAAAGGAAGCCTTCATAATATCAGACCCAGGCACAACTTTCCCAAATCCGAATAAAACCCATTATGATGATGGACATTATAGTGAAAGAGGACATGAGAACCCTCTATAAATAGCTGAGCAGTTACTCAGGAATTAACGGTCTTTGAATACAATAATGATCTTGGTCAAAGAAAACATTATTTGAGGAGAAAACTGCTAAAATTAATATGCATAGTCCAAGACAGCTTTGGACGACTTTTATTAGCTCTAGATTGTTTCTGCTGAAAAGAACTTGTCCCAATACATGCACATGCATAGTAAAACACACCTTCTGACACATGTTTCATCAAAGTGTCCACCAAAACTCCTTTATTGATCATACATAAACCATGTCCTGAATAATATCCTGACATCCAGTCAGACATTGTCTTCTTTGCTTGCACATTGACTAACACATCTTCAACCACACTGTCTTCCGCCAGATTCTAAGTGTTCTCCTTTCACTCAGACTTAGTGATACACACTAAGACATCAGAATATCACGTTTGTGACATATCTAAAAAATAGAGACCTTCAGAGAGTCCTTCAAAAAATCTGTAGAGAAAAAAATTCTCACAGGCTCAACCATTAACAACTAGAGAGATATGTGAACTCCTGATTCAAATACCCAGCTTCACATGGCTAATAACCAACCATGCCTTATCAAGATCACCAATAACTTCATAATGTCACAACATGTTGTCTTATCACATTCTCATAAGAGGCATAAGATCTCCACAAGTTTGAACAGTACACAAACATTATTTGTACCATTGCAGCAACAATCCATAGACTAATACATGACTCTCCATATCATGAATAGCCAATGCTCCAGCTGAAGATGGAAACTTGAACACTAGATGAAAACACATGAAAGACTTCGTGCTTTCATGTTGAAGAACAACATTTTCCCACGTATGTTGAACCCTGACTCCCCCAGTAGAGTCAAACCAGAGTCAGATACTCTCACTCCTTGAGAATACATCCAAGCACTCTGACTTCTTCATAACACAAGGACACATCTGATTATTTTTCTTTCACAAACACACTTTATATCATGACCTTTTGAATAGCCAACATGTCATGCATACTAGGTGTGAAGTCACTGTTGGCTGGAAATTTCGACTGAGGAAAATTTGAGCTGAGTCAATGATCTGAAAATACTTAAGAGAATTGTTTGGTTATTTTGTTTGTTAAAAACCATGAAGATTCGAATTAGAAATTGATGGATAGTTTGAAATTTGAATTGCGAAATAAGGTATTATTCGGGATAAGGTTTAAAATGTTATACTTCAACCGTTATCAGGTTTTGGCGCTCAAGACGGATAAGCGAATAGTTTTTTGATTCGAATGTTCATTCTTATCCAGAAGGACGCGTGGAATCTTTAGGATTGTCGAAGACATGCCAACGGAAATGTGGCATTAGTTTGTTAGAATACCGTTAGGGTCAAAGTTCTATAAATTATAACTTTTGTGTTTCAATTGTGGTGTTCACATCTTTGTAAAAAATACTTAAAATACTCAAAGTACCAGTGTTCGAGAAAAGAGTTAATGAGAATGTACGTATGATGCACCATATTTTGTATTCAATGTCATTTACATTCAGTGAAATTTCTTTACGTTATTTACGTTCTTTACAATTCTCAGTCTAGACTAGTTTATATTTCATTAATTTCATAAAGAAGTTTCACTTCGACATACAAAGTGATTCCTTTTGTTTAAAAAAGATTATCATCAAAACATCCTTTCTAAATAATAGAACACAATAGTCCTGAGATCAATCTGATCGATCTCGTGAGTAACTGAATCTGTTAAAGGATTTAGAGGATCAGCGGCTGTTTACCGAATTCTAGGGTAAACAAATTGGCACGCCCAGTGGGACACTGTGTCTAATATTTAGTTCTTTTTCTTTTCGATAATATGTGTTTCCTAACTTGTTTGTTGCATGAGATTAAGAAGTGGAAAATTAGCTAATACCACAGATCCTAGACCAAAAAGAAAATACAACAAGAAAATGGCTAACCCACCCGTTAGTGGTGCATAACAAGTTCCTCTTCCCACGGGAGGGAATACGAGCGCTTAGAATACAAACGAAGCCATGACAACAAGTTAAGGGACTGTGACTATTCCCTCGACTACAAATGCTACAATCATACCCCCAAATACAAATGCTTCGTCCATATTATCAAACACACAAAATGAACCTTTTATAATGTTTATGACCAGTCAAAATCCACCCATAACCCCTAGACCTTCAGTAAACGGTGTCTCTAGGACATATGCACCAGGATTCACAATCCCAACATCAGATCCAATATATGACATGCCAACTTCATTCACGGCAGGACTGCAAAATAAAACTTTGACATATACACGTGCTTTAACATCTGCCTTTTCGCCATTACAAGGATCAGGTTCAGGGGTAAACCATATGGCACGGAATAATTCGTAGCAGAATATGTTGCTCAATTGCCTCCTATTACCACAAATACGCAGGCAGTCTTGAGGCAACAGATGGATGATAGTAACCATGAAATGGTGGGAGTACTCACCCAGCAAATGAGTATAATTTTTAACTCTTTAATCCAAAGCACCACACAGACGAACTTGCAGAATACCCAAGCAAACCAACAAATGGCTGCCCAAATTGGGTGCCTTGCAGATTTCTTTGGTGCACCCAGAGAACCAACTCGACAACCATAACCTACATGGATAAGGGAGAATCAAGGCATCGTGTTGGAATAAGAACCAAACATTGACCAGGCTCAACCAGTGATATACCCAGAAGTCAAAATTCAACAACTAGTTCAAAGGGAAGAACCACCCAAATTTCAACATGCTATTCCCAGGGAGGAACCACGAAGAAGGGTAGTCATTGTGAATCGAAACCAAGATGCTGACGAAGTTCTCCAAGGATGTTGGAAAGATGATATGGTAGGAAATAATAATTTAGCATCCATAGTAGAAAGAATCATGGCACGAACTGGAGTAAATATTGGCATGCGAAGGCCAAATTATACATCCCCTTTGTCTGAATACATTCAGCAAACTGAGTTGCCTAGGGGATGGAAAGTGCCAAAACTCACAAAGTTTTCCGATGACACCAATGAATCAACAATAGAACATGTTGCTAGATATCTTACAGAAGCAGGGGATATAGCAAACAATGAGAATCTAAGGATTAAGTATTTCCCTAGTTCACTAACCAAAAATGCTTTTACTTGGTTTACTACTCTTGCAGCGAACTCCATCCATGATTGAACTCGCTTAGAGAGATTATTTAATGAACAACTTTATGTAGGTCAAACCAAAATCAGCCTGAGCGAATTGGCAAATGTTAAGCGCAAATTCAGTGAGCCTATAGACGATTATCTTAATAGGTTCCGTCTGTTGAAAGTAAGATGTTTCACACAAGTGTCTGAACACGAGTTGGTCGAAGTGGTGGCAAGAGGATTGGACTTATCTATAAGGAAGAAGTTAGATCCCCAGTATCTGAGAGATATGGCACAACTGGCTGATAGGGTTCGACAGGTGGAGCGTTTGAAGATCGAAAAAGAAAGGGATAACAAAAACCAGAGGAAAGAAAGAGTGGCTTATATCTAAGCTTGCTCAGACGAAAGAGAGGTCGAAGATGATTTTTCAGAGGTTGAAGAACACGAGATAGATCTTACAGAGTTAAAGCAAGAACCACCATATCCTTGCAAAGTGCTAACGCATGCGAACAGGAAAAATCCCGTTGAACCAGAAAGGAATGACAAATTCCCAAAGAAAACCTATACTTTAGACATCACCAAGTGTGATGAAATCTTTTATTTGTTAGTAAAAGATGGCCAGATGATAGTTCCCCTGGTGCTAAAATTCCTCCGTTAGAACAACGGAAGAAAATGGGCTTTTGTGAGTATCATAATTTCTTAGGCCATAAAACCTCACAATGCTATCTTTTCAGGGATTTGATACAGAGTGCTATAAAGGAAGGAAGGCTAAAGTTTAGAGAGAAGCCCAAGAACCTGATGAAGGTCGACATAGATCCTCTTTAGATTGCTGAGACAAACTTTGCGGAGCCTATAGATATTAACATGGTTGAAGTTGTCAAAATTGAAGGAGGTCAACTCGACACAGACAAGGTATCTGAAGATACTCAGGGGCTAAAGACTGTTGAGGGTCTCATGGTCCAGGAAGAAGGCAATGTTGCTGATGGTAATGCAAAAGTCGCTGGCGAGGCTAAGACTACTGAGGGTCTTAGAGTCAGATTCGAAGAGCTTGAGATTGCTGAAGGTCCCAAGTTCGAAGTACACATGGTGGATCTAGACCAGTTGTCCCCGGAAATGGCGGAGATCGAAAGACGTTTGAAGATGGAGAATGGTAGGTGTGATCGGTGGGAATGAGAACTGACTGTTTTTGGAATGCTGGTTCGCGTTTGCGTTTGTTTTCGCAAAATGTCGCGGTAAGCAAGAGTCGCCACCGTCTTTTATTTTATCCAACAAGGAAAGGACAAAAGCACAGGAAAATTCCTTTTTGAGATGTTTCTCGGGTTCGGGAGGTAGATTATAGAAAGGGAAGGTGTTAGCACCCTTTCTATTCGTGGTTATCCACGGGCTCTTAGGTACTTGCTCATTGTGTTTTCAAAAATTTGCTTTTCCTTGTGTTTGTGGGTTTGAAAGAATTTTTTGTTTTGAAAGGGGTATAAGTGCGAAAAGTTTTGTTTTGTTTTAAAAGGAGCAAGTACTTAAGAACCATCTACCTACTCGAAAAAGGAATTAATCTGTACAAATTTCCTTTAGACAATGCTATCCCACTATTGAGGAGTAGGTAGCATCGTCGTTGGAGTTTTCGGGTCAATTCGATTAAGGGACGTGTGGTCACTAAAGCAATGTTAGGACACCTTAGCGGTAACCCTAATGTCTTAGATCATTTTATCTGAGGCAACCGTTTCGAGGCAACTTATGATCTTTGGACAAGAGTGCGACCTCTAAAACTTCCTGTACTCAATGACCACGTTCGAGGGAACCAAGTGAGGTGTACCCTAAGAGTGGCATGTGCAAGTGTGTTAGTTCGGTTAATTTTATCTGTACATGTCATGGGTTATCTATGTTGATTTTAAGTTCATACATTGGATCTTGTCATGCATTCCCTATTATCAAACATCTAACAGTGTATAGTTGCGAAATTTAAATTGCGGAAATTAAATCTAAACTATTACAAGGCGTCGGATATTTACATCACCAAAAACAACCCTTGAAATTTAAATTGCGGAAAATAAAATAAAGCGATAAAAATGATCAAAGTCCTAATTAAACTATTACATTTCGGGAAACAGATACAATAATATGATAAAATGGATCGCGTGCGGGAAATTAAATCGGATGCGAGTTTTTTGGGGTTTTGACCCTTTTTTGAAAGAAAGTGATTTTTTTGGTTATTTTTGGATTATAAGAAATTAAATTAAGTTAACAATTAAATTAATAAACTAATTAATTAATTAAAATATTTTTGGAGTTTTTGATATTTAAGAAAATAAAAATAAATTTGATCAAAGTTAATAAAAACCTAATCGTCTAAATTAATTTTAATTATTGCAAAAAATATTAAAGTTATTTCCTAATTAAACTAAATTAATTGAATTAATATTTATTTACAAAAATAAAGTGCTGAATTTAATTTTAATAAATAAAATATATTTTTTGGTTTTTGATTTTATTAAGAAAAAAGATTAATTGGTTAGTGATTAATAAAAAGAATAACGATTAATTAATTAAAGGAAAATAATAAAAATAGAGAGAGAATTTAGGAGTATACGGGCCTGATTGGAGAGGTGAAACAGCTGTTGGCATCATGTGTAAACTGTTTTGTTTTGGCCATTTGTGTTCTGACTTTTGGCCATTTGTGTTCTGGCCTCAACATTCCTTAACCTTCTCGGGATGTCTGACTCGCCGTGTATTGGTGTCATGTGTAAGCTGTTCTGTTTTGGCCATTTGTGTTTTGGCTTTAACGTTCCTTAATGAACCTGCATGAGATCCTGTCTAAATCTGCAGTGTTGAATCTCATGAGCATATTAAATAAATTACTATATATCATAAAATACAAATAAAGCCAATATATAAAGAAATTTAATGTTTAGGTCCAATATGGCATGTATGAATGATTATACCCTTTTGATCATGGAGATCAAATCAGCCTTACCCTTGGAGAAGTAGTGATATAAATGCTTTTATGTCTTTTGATCATGGAGATCAAGTCAGCCTTACCCTTACTGGAGAAGTAGTGAGATGTTGGTTTGTAACCGGGATGGCTTGTTTGTAGTGAGATGTTGGTTTGTAACCGGGATGGCTTGTTTGTAGTGAGAGAGGGATTTATAATAAGGATTTCAAGGTTTTAGGGTTCTTGAAAGAATTTGATATTCTGACAGCGTTGTGACAAGGTTTTTTTTTCTCCTCCCTGTTTATGTGAAAAAAATGAGATTATATAATGGAAATTAGAGCAAAGAAAATGGGCTTTGAATGTGCAATTGGGCCTCCAATGTTCACTTGAATTCGTCACATTGTAGGCTAAATCGCAGGGGCTTAAGTGCAATTTTTGGAGTTGAAATATGAAAACAAAATATAGCCGACATCGAGAACTAGCTCTTGTCCAAAAATAGGCTCAATCAGATAAATGGTGAATTAGTTATGAATTTCTGAAGTTTCAGCTCAGACAAACTTATTTTGAGCTCCAGTGTCGACTCTGACACGTTCTTCAATAAAAAACTGGTATTGATCGGAGCATAATACGGTCTTCACTTTTGAAGAAAAGTTTTAAATCTATGAGTCAGTGACCTTGTGTAAAAGTATGAGCCCAATCCGATAAAAATTGACCGAGTTATGAATTTTCGAAGTTTCGGCCCAGATGAAATAATATTCAGCATTCAGGATTTTCGGCGCGTCACGCGTGCTCTGAGCAAAAAACAAAGACCTTTTGGATACCGTTCAAACTCAATACCTTCTGTGAAAACTTAGCCAACTCAATTTTTGAAATTTTGGCGCCGGAACCAGCTCGATACAATGAAAATAGACCAAGTTATAATTTTCTGAACATGACGCAAATAAACTTCTGTCATAAATTTTCTGTACGAAAATACTTGATAAATCCACATTTTTGAAGACCTTCTTATCGAAATTGGCTTCCAGCCGTGAGAGATGAAAACATAGATGACGTCAAGACGAAATTTTGGCCACCGGAATGGGTTCAAAACGAGCCACGATCTTCAAGTTATGAATTTTTTAGCGCTTAAAAACTGCACTTTCAGCACACTTTTTCACCATATTTCTTCGAGAAAACTCACACATTTGGATACCTTCTTTAAAGAATTGACTCTTGAGCCGAACCTGAATTTGAGAATACGTTATCAAAGATATCTTGGCGAAAGAACACCTGAATATGATGCGCCGGGTTGGACTTGTGAATTTTTCTTGAAATGTTTTGAGAAATATGGGAGGGCAAATTTTGGGGTACAACAGTTGCCCCTGTTCAATCTTCTTAAACCTGAGGATATAGATTGGCGTTCGGGCCTTTTGTGATCCGAAGGTGGGAGATGATTGAACACTAGAGTGCCCAGAAATTTGCACTCGCATGAAGTAGTATCAGCATTGTGATGTCTGGAATGGGCTTACAGATGCCATTTGGAGATTGTTGATAGGTGGTTTAAAGATGCCATCCGAAGGAGTGTCGATCGCGTAAGAGATTCCTTAGCGAGAGCTTGTATACAAGTTGTTGAGGGAGATTCTGCTGGGGAATGTTGTTCTTTGTCTTAGGAGAAATAGAACTTTAGGAACTTCGATCGTCCGTTATTCTACTGGGGAATCATCTTTGTTGAAGAGGTGAGAGTGAACTACTATCTGGTCGCAACCCAGGCTTCATAGTGATAATACCGACTGCTATTTGGTCGCAATCCAGGCTTTACAGTGACTTACTGGGGAGATGAGATTAAACTTGCTATCCGGTCGTAATCCAGGCTTTGCAATACCTCACTTCTTATCTGGTCGAAATCCAGGCTTCAGAACAAATCAAGTGGTTCTTCGGTCGCATCCGGGCTTCAACTTGAATTTAGGGCACACTAATATCCGGCCGATTCCGGGCTTCTTAGTATCTATCCATGTAAACTGCTATTTGGTCGAAATCCAAGCTTCATAGTGTCTTCTACCGCTATCTGGTCGTAATCCAGGCTTCACGCGTTATACCATTATCTGGTCGAATCCAGGCTTCATGGTTTCACGTACTACTATCTGGTCGAATCCAATCTTCATAATACCTCACTTCTTATCTGGTCGAAATCCAGGCTTCAGAATAAATCAAGTGGTTATCCGACCGCATCCGGGCTTCCCTTTGACTGTTGGGTTTACTAGTATCCGGTCGAATCTGGGCTTCATAGCAACTGGCTGGGTAAACTGTTATTTGGTCGTAATCCAAGCTTCACAATACCTCACTTCTTATCTGGTCGAAATCCAGGCTTCAGAACAAATCAAGTGGTTATCCGGCCACATCCGGGCTTCCCTTTGACTGTTGGGTTTACTAGTATCCGGTTGAATCCGAGCTTCATAGCAACTGGCTGGGTAAACTGTTATTTGGTCGTAATCCAAGCTTCACAGTGTCCCTTAACGCTATCTGGTCGCAATCCAGGCTTCACGATGTATCATACCACTATCTGGTCGAAACCCGGGCTTCGTAGTACTCTTGGTTGCTATCTGGTCGTAATCCAGGCTTCATAATAACTTGCTGAGTTGTTATCCGGTCGTGATCCGAGTTTCACGGCTTGTGTTTATGATATACCACTATCTGGTCGAATCCAGGCTTCATGGTGCTTACTGAGCTGCTATCCGGTCGTAATCCGGGCTTCACGGCTCACTGGGGAATAAACTATTATCCGGTCGTTCTCCGGGCTTCATAGCTTGCTTTTGAGAGATATCACTATCTGGTCGTAATCTAGGCTTCGCGGTAGTCTGATATTGTTATCCGGTCGTAGACCGGGCTTCTCAATATGCTGTAGAAATCAAGATATTATCCGGTCGTACCCGGGCTTCATAACTTGAATTTTGATTGTATCTTTCCTGAAAGATAAAGGTTAGTTGTATGCAATGCATGATATGTATCAGGCAACGATGTTCTCAAAATAAATGAGATTGTATGGTATGATGCGTATATGCATGCATCATGATGTATGGACATGTAATGTCTTAGCTGGGGAAAATAAATCCTGGAGCTGCTGGGAGAATAAAGTTGAATGCTTTGCTTCCGCCAGGGATGGTGGACGAAGATGATTGTGAGAATAAACCTGCAGGAGAAAAGAACTCCGTTGGGTAATAAACTGATGAAGAGATTACTCCGAGGGGAATTACTCTGTGGGGAAGAGATGCTCTGCTGAGGATTTTAACTGATAAACTCCGTTGGGGATTCCGCTGATACACTCTGCTGGGGATTTCAATGATGAACTCCACTGGAGATGGATTACCGTTGCTGGTGAGATTGAATCTTTTAAGGATTGAAGTCCTGCTGGGGGGAAAAGAAAGAACTTTGCTGGGGGATGATCTTTCAATTGCAACTTGTTGGGGATAACCCTGTTAATCTTTCGTGGGGATAATCCTCTGAATTTGGTTGGGGAGATTGATTTTGTACTCCACTGGGGGTAAGCTTTCAAAGTCTATTGGGGATGATGCCTCAACTCCGTTGGAGAATCTTCTTTAGACTGCGCTGGGGAAATGGCTCCACTAGGGTATCTTGTATTCTGCCGGGGATACTCTTATGCTTGCTGGGGAATATCTTTATATTCCGCTGGGGAAGATTAAGACCTTCTGGGGATACCAAGCCTTTTTAGGGCTGATGGTAGATCAACTCTGCTTGGGGAGAGCATTGTTGATTCGTTCATAGTTGCAAGGCTCAGCTGGGAGGAACTACCATTACTGTCTTACTCTGCAGGGAGTGAAGGCATCTTAGCCATATTCTTCACCTGAATCTACCTTTGTACCTGGTGAACAAAGCAACTATACAGCTTGGACAATTCTTATTGCCCCTATTTCTGCGGGAGAAGGTGCCTGCGGAGGCCCTATGGATCGAGTATTATCCCCACCTATGAGGTGCTTGGTATCTTTCGGTCTAAATGACAAGTCTTCTTCTGGTAGGCCAGTGACGAGATGACGAGACATAATCGTACGCTTTGATCCTTAATTTTTGCCTGGACCGCCCTTTCGGGTTTTTAGTCCACCGGGATACCCTTTTTTGCCCAAGCCTCCTTTTCAGGTTTTCGACTTTCCGGGTGTACAAATTTTTTCATTTTCATCCCTTATTTTTGCCCGAACCCTTTTGGTTCGTCGGGAAGCCCTTATTTTTGCCTAGGCCAGTCGACCTAGCGGGTCTTTGATTACGCGTAGTACTTTTTTGACTATGTCCGCGCTCTCAGGGTGTAGGGAGGTGTCACTATCGGTAGTGTTGTGTTGCCATACTACCAGAAGATGTTCGTTTGATCATGCAAGATTCGTTGCTAGAATTCATGTCCAATGCCCCAATTGATTCAGATGGAGATTTGCCCCTGACTATTTTGGCATCTTTGAGAGATTCCTTGAATCTTGACTTGACTGCCCCAGATGATGGACAATTATCATGTCATGCCCCTTGATTGGAAGTGTTTTTTCCACTTAAGGCGATCCTTTTTATTGAGAAGGTTTTTGTTCACTAGATATCCGTCATGCGAATTTCTCTGCTGTTGAATAAATAGTCATATGCAAACAATGTTATTTTAAGAATACAAAGCTTATGTCTGTCTTGAAATTTTTGAAAATGCATTTTTCCAGTAAAACAGACAAATTTTTGTAAAATGTGATGTCAACTCAGGATTTACAGTAAGTCCTACAGGAGTCAGGATACCTTTTGTAACAGTATGCTTTCGAACTAACCCATGCTTCAGCTAGGACTTTTAAGGGTTATAACGTGGTCTAGTTCACGGTTTAAGAAACAAAGGATAAAGGCTCAAATTTTATTTGTACCCACCCGTTCTTCGTGATGTTCTTCGATCCTAAACTTAGCCAATCGTGCATTTAGATCCCGTTTGAGTCTTTTCTCTGATATTCCAGTGGTGGTTCGGATACTGACAATTTATTTTGAACAGGCAGTCATTTTGTTGAGAGTTTGTAGGATCTCTTTCTTTTTGATTTTATTATCCGTGTCTTTTGCCTGAACTGTTTCTTTTGTGATTACAGTCAGCGGGATGCCCCAGTTTTGTAAGTCTCCTTCATAGGTTTTGACTTATTGGGCTTTTATTTTGAGAAATAATGACTTCCTGTCCTTACGATTATATGGAACCAACACCGTCTTTTGTTACGGAAGGACTTCTTTGATGCCATTCATTGTGCACCTGGATCAACTGAGAAAACTACCCTGCCCCAGGTTATAATTAAGGGTTTTAATTTGTGAAAATAAAAACTCCAACTTCTTTGGCTCAAAGGGGTTGACTAGGGATTATCTTCCTTATAATTCCACTGTTTAGGATTTGAAACAATGCTTGTACCTCGTCAGCGGGGTCTGTTTAAAAGCATAATGTAGAGATTTTAATATCATTTTCGTCATCCTCCCTCAAAAGGCTTAGAATTTTTTAATCGAGTGTTGAACATCACAAAAATGAAAGCAATTTGAATATAGTGAATACGAATGGACTGATTCAAAACAGACATATGCAATGCATAGATAAAGTAACAAAGTTTGACATGAATAAATGTTCGAACAATCAAAAGAAAATTACAACTTGAAAATTCTAATGAACAAAAAGTCTTCTCGTCTCAGTAATTGTCACTTCAAATGGGGAACCTTGGGGGGATGGCAAAAGAATTCAATATGACCATCTTGTGTGAGTTCCAATGCTCCTTCCTCAATCAGGTCTTGAATTTTGTTGCTTAACGCCCAACAGATGTTAGTATCATGCCCCAGGCTGTTGGAGTGATATGCACACCTTGCATCAGGATTGTACCTTGGGGAGGCTATGTTGGGATTCTTAGGAGGGTCCCTTAACGTCACCAGATTCAATCTCAACAGGTGTTGTAAAGCTTGAGACAGCGGCATGTTGAGCTTGGTAAATTGCCTCCTGGGCATGTTTGGCTTACTCTGATCAATCCGTTGTTCTTGGCGAGGTCGTTGTTGGACCTGTGAGGTAGTAGCAACTTGGAGAGGTCTATTCTTCATCAAACCAAACCTTTGACTTCTCGGACGTTGATTAATGACTTGGTCCCCAGCTTTGACTGTTTGCTTTATGTTGTTGTATCTGTCTTGATGAAGCTGGTTGATAATGGTTCTCAGCTCTTCTTGATCTCGAGCTAAGCCTTGGATAAGAGCCATCTGCCCCAGCATCTGGGTTTTCATGGCATTGAAATTAGCTTGCAGTTGTTCCAGCCGTTCGTCCTTATTGTCTTCAGGACTTTTCTTGACCAAGTTCCCCAAGAGGAGTGTTTTCAACTCTTCCTGCCCCTTGGATAGGTTTAGGAATACGTCCCTGAACTGAGCTTCTCAAGTTTGAAGATCTTGGTTGTCTGGTTGGAAAGCCATTGCTGAAATAAATAGCAAGAACATGAGAGACCCGTACTGGGAGACCTGTTATGCAATGATATGTATGTATGCAATGTTTTCAAGGATCTCGCGGGGTAAACAAGAAACTTGTTAGAATTTGAATTGTGCAGCTTTAATTGAAGAACTTCATGTTGTTAAGAGTCCTTCTTCAAGAGTCAAGCTCACCATATCGAGTGGGTCATAGCCCCTAACTCAAGTTATCGTGTTTTGATTTCTAGACAACCTTGGCTAGAGGAAAATAAATCCCCTTTGCCCCTTGCTAGACATTTGATTTACCATAACCTGCATTACAAACCCTTGAGATCCTTGAAATAGTTAAGGAAATGTTAAGGCATGATGTTATGATGTGTATGCTATGCGTTTAAGCAAAAGTGTGAAGTGATGTAAGTAAACCCTGCAATAAATCCAAATTATTGGATAAGGACTGTAAACAAAACCTGCAAGGAACTCATGTTGTCAGATAACAAGAATGTGCAAGTAGTTCAAGTTTGAAGGCACACAAGTCACACAAACAGCCTTAAGTTTAGGCTGGCATGGAGTTTAGGTACTACCCTCTTTCAGTTCAGTTGGTTTAAACATGTCCTAAAAATAGTAACCGAGTTCTAGAGGATCTCAATATCACTGACTACCCTTAATTGGTCATAATTCCAATTTAGCAACCTTTTCTTGCGGCCAGAATCATCGCGAGAGTTTAGTCTCAATGAGTGTAGCATACTGCTACTGTTCTATGGCCAAGTTGGTCAATTTAAAGGTTCTAAGGTCAGTTGGTGCTTAATGACCCCTTAGAAGACCCATATTCTCCTCGTTCCAACACAAGGGATATCAGTACAGACTAAAGTGCCACACCAACGTAGCTACTGCTTCAACCGTGTCGGTCTACGCTGGACAGTTCCCTCACAGTTTATTGCTACTTACCTAAAGGGTATCCCCTAGATCCGGGTTAGGATCTATAGAAACTCCGATACGAGCCCGCAAAATTAAAGCATACAAAGCATACAATTGAAAACACAATGATCTAATCCTAAGGTACACCTCACTTATTAATATTTCCCAACAGAGTCGCCAGTTCTGTGATCGGTGGGAATGAGAACTGACTGTTTTTGGAATGCTGGTTCGCGTTTGCGTTTGTTTTCGCAAAATGTCGCGGTAAGCAAGAGTCGCCACCGTCTTTTATTTTATCCAACAAGGAAAGGAGAAAAGCACAGAAAAATTCCTTTTTGAGATGTTTCTCGGGTTCGGGAGGTAGATTATAGAAAGGAAAGGTGTTAGCACCCTTTCTATCCGTGGTTATCCACGGGCTCTTAGGTACTTGCTCATTGCGTTTTCAAAAATTTACTTTTCTTTGTGTTTGTGGGTTTGAAAGAATTTTTTGTTTTGAAAGGGGTGTAAGTGCGAAAAGTTTTGTTTTGTTTTAAAAGGAGCAAGTACTTAAGAACCATCTACCTACTCGAAAAAGGAATTAATCTGTACAAATGTCCTTTAGACAATGCTATCCCACTATTGAGGAGTAGGTAGCATCGTCGTTGGAGTTTTCGGGTCAATTCGATTAAGGGACGTGTGGTCACTAAAGCAATGTTAGGACACCTTAGCGGTAACCCTAATGTCTTAGATCATTTTATCCGAGGCAACCGTTTCGAGGCAACTTATGATCTTTGGATAAGAGGGCGACCTCTAAAACTTCCTATACTCAATGACCATGTTCGAGGCAACCAAGTGAGGTGTACCCTAAGAGTGGCATTTGCAAGTGTGTTAGTTCAGTTAATTTTATCTGTACATGTCATGGGTTATCTATGTTGATTTTAAGTTCATACATTGGATCTTGTCATGCATTCCCTATTATCAAACATCTAACAGTGTATAGTTGCAGAATTTAAATTGCGGAAATTAAATCTAAACTATTAAAAGGCGTCAGATATTTACATCGCCAAAAACAACCCTTGAAATTTAAATTGCGGAAAATAAAATAAAGCGATAAAAATGATCAAAGTCCTAATTAAACTATTACATTCCGGGAAACAGATACAATAATATGATAAAATGGATCGCGTGCGGGAAATTAAATCGGATGCGAGTTTTTTGGGGTTTTGACTTTTTTTTGAAAGAAAGTGATTTTTTTGGTTATTTTTGGATTAAAAGAAATTAAATTAAGTTAACAATTAAATTAATAAACTAATTAATTAATTAAAATATTTTTGGATTTTTTGATATTTAAGGAAATAAAAATAAATTTGATCAAAGTTAATAAAAACCTAATCGTCTAAATTAATTTTAATTATTGCAAAAAATATTAAAGTTATTTCCTAATTAAACTAAATTAATTGAACTAATATTTATTTACAAAAATAAAGTGCTGAATTTAATTTTAATAAATAAAATATATTTTTTGGTTTTTGATTTTATTAAGAAAAAAAGATTAATTGGTTAGTGATTAATAAAAAGAATAACGATTAATTAATTAAAGGAAAATAATAAAAATATAGAGAGAGTTTAGGAGTATACGGGCCTGATTGGAGAGGTGAAACAGCTGTTGGCGTCATGTGTAAACTGTTTTGTTTTGGCCATTTGTGTTCTGGCTTTTGGCCATTTGTGTTCTGGCTTCAACGTTCCTTAACCTTCTCAGGATGTCTGCCTCGCCGTGTATTAGTGTCATGTGTAAGCGGTTCTGTTTTGGCCATTTGTGTTTTGGCTTTAACGTTCCTTAATGAACCTGTATGGGATCCTGTCTAAATCAGTAGTGTTGAATCTCATGAACACATTAAATAAATTACTATATATCATAAAATACAAATAAAGCCAATATATGAAGAAATTTAATGTTTAGGTCCAATATGGCATGTATGAATGATTATACCCTTTTGATCATGGAGATCAAATCAGTCTTACCCTTGGAGAAGTAGTGATATGAATGCTTTTATGCCTTTTGATCATGGAGATCAAGCCAGCCTTACCCTTACTGAAGAAGTAGTGAGATGTTGGTTTGTAACGGGATGGCTTGTTTGTAGTGAGATGTTGGTTTGTAACCGGGATGGCTTGTTTGTAGTGAGAGAGGGATTTGTAATAAGAATTTCAAGGTTTTAGGGTTCTTGAAAGAATTTGATATTCTGACAGCGTTGTGACAAGGTTTTTTTTTTCTCCTCCCTGTTTGTGTGAAAAGAATGAGATTATATAATGGAAATTAGAGCAAAGAAAACGGGTTTTGAATGTGCAATTGGGCCTCCAATGTTCACTTGAATTCGTCACGTTGCAGGATAAATTGCAGGGGCTTAAGTGCAATTTTTGGAGTTGAAATGTGAATACAAAATGTAGCCGACATCGAGAACTAGCTCTTGTCCGAAAATCGGCTCAATCAGATAAACGGTGAATTAGTTATGAATTTTTGAAGTTTCAGCTCAGACAAACTTATTTTGGGCTCCAGTGTCGACTCTGACACGTTCTTCAATAAAAAACTGGTATTGATCGGAGCATAATCCGGTCTCGACTTTTGAAGAAAAGTTGTAGATCTATGAGTCAGTGACCTTGTGTAAAAATATGAGCCCAATCCGATAAAAATTGACCGAGTTATGAATTTTCGAAGTTTCGGCCTAGATGAAATAATATTCAGCATTCAGGATTTTCGGCGCGTCACGCGTGCTCTGAGCAAAAAACGAAGACCTTTTGGATACTGTTCGAACTTAATACCTTATGTGAAAACTTAGCCAACTCAATTTGTAAAATTTTGGCGCCGGAATCAGCTCGATACGATGAAAATCGACCAAGTTATGATTTTCTGAACATGACGCAAATAAATTTCTGTCACAAATTTTATGTACGAAAATACTTGATAAATCCACATTTTTGAAGACCTTCTGATCGAAATTGGCTTCCAGCCGTGATAGATGAAAACATAGATGACGTCAAGACGGAATTTTGGCCACCGGAACGGGTTCAAAACGAGCCACGATCTTTAAGTTATGAATTTTTTAGCGCGTAAAAACTGCACTTTCAGCACACTTTTTCACCATATTTCTTCGAGAAAACTCACACATTTGGATACTGTGATCGGTGGATCTGGAACTGAATGTTTAACGCTGGTTCGCGAAATGTCGCGGAAGCAATAGTCGCCACCGTCTTTTATTTTCTCCAATTGGAAAGGACAAAAGCACAGAAAAATTCCTTTAAAGAGATTGCTCTCGGTTCGGGAGGTAGGTTATAGAAAGGGAAGGTGTTAGCACCCTTTCTATCCATAGTTATCCATGGGCTCTTAGATACTTGCTCAATGTGTTTTCAAAATTGTTTGTTTTTCAATGTGGGTTTTAAAAAAGTTTCTTTGAAAAATTTCAGTTCGACTCGTACGTCAGAGTGTTTGAAAAGTTTGTTTTGAAAGCTTTTAAAAATGTGTCAGTGTGAAAAGTCTTTTTGAGTTTGTTTTGAGATTAGAGCAAGTATCTACGAGAACCTACCTACCCTAAGGAATTCGTCTGTGTAGATGTCCTTTAAAGTAATGCCATCCCACCATTGAGAGGTAGGTAGCACCACCATTGGAGGTGTTCGGGTCAATTCGAGTTTTAGGGACGTGGTGATCACCAGAGCAATGGGAAGACACCTTAGAAGCTACCCTCATGCCAGGTTCCCGGATCATGAGGACTTACTAAGACGTCCTCTACTCGACGATCACCTTTCGAAAGGCAACAGTGAGGCGTACCCTAGGGGTGGTGTGTGCGAATTGTGTGTCATGTTTCAGTTATTTGTCTTGTCATGTTTATTTGTGTTCTACGCTTGATTTTAATTAGGACATTCATTCTTGCATGCTTTTTAACAGTTATAAAGTTTGCGAAAAATAAATCTAAGGCTATTACAAATGGCGCGGGTCCACATCGCCTAAATTTCCAGAACCCGATTTGACGGAAAAGTAAATAATGCGAATAAATAAAAGTGCGAGAAGTTAAGTTACATGGCTTTGGGAGAGATACATAATTATAATTAAACGACACAAGATAAATGCGCAAATTAAATAATTAAAACGACGGGCGTTGGACCCTTTTGCAAAATATTAAAAGTTAATGAGAATTAAAATTAAATGATTAAATGTTTTTGGTATTTTGTGTTTTTTAGATTTAAGAGAAAAAAAGAAGGATTAATTATAATTGACTAACCCTAATTCTATTGTTCTTTAAGTTTATTGTAAAAATATTATGTTAACCTAAATTAAACCCTAATTTTTATTTATGTACATTTAATTATAAAAATAAAATAAATAAATAAATAATATTGTGATAAAAAAGGGAAAATTATAAGGTATGAAAATTATTAATTAACCTAAATTAACGTTTTTTTGGATTTTTTGTTATGGAAAAATGTAAATTAAACCTAATTTGAAATTAATTTATTTACATGCTAAGAAAATAATTATAATAAAATAAATATTATTTTTTGGTCTTTTCTGAATTTTTGAATGTTTTTATATTTTTATGAAAATAAATTAATTATGTTAAAACAAATAAAATAAATAAAAATAGCAAGAATAAAATAAGAAGAAAAATAGAAAAAATGCAAACCAGGGGGGGGGGTAGCCCCAATTGGAGGTACAGGCCTGGTGATTTCTGGCCCATTAGCTTTGAATTCGTTGACCTTTTGAATTAGGTGTGATGCGTTGACCAGTGCTTACAGCGTTCTTTGAATCCTGGCCATTGATCTGGATTGGATGGACGTGTGTATGGCCTGATCTGGATGGGATATGGTAGTCCTTAACGCTAGTATTGAAAAATAATATTGGAATTTGCAAGACCTGGGATTTGAACCCAGGTCATGAGAGTCACAAGCGTGTCCACCTGCCAGCTGAGCTATGAAACCAATTTGATATATAATATACAAATAAATAATAAAAAGAGAAAGTAACGCATTAATGAAATTTTGGCGCGAGAGTTTGAATGGACCAATCACTCCCTGACACGGTATCGTCTTCTTCGTTCTATTTTTTTTTTCTGAAAACAAGAACTTTCAGCCACGGTTTTGGATGCGTGGCTTTAGGCAGGTTTCAAGAAAATAGCGATTAGGCTCCCCTTGAACATAAATTCATCGCGACCATTGGGATTTCTTCGTCCAGTTGAGCTGAGTGCAATGGTGTGAGTCTGGGACCTTAATTTTACCTTGGGTAGAAAACCCCAATTTTGAAACCTGTAACCCTAGAATCTCAAACATGGCATAATCTCGTATGGTCAATAAAAACGCAATTGAATTATACAGTTAGCATAAGAATCATGTAAGGAACACAAATCAAGTCTCAAAAATTATGGAAAATGTATGAATCAATATGCAAGAGCATCAAATATTTTCGGTACAGGGTGTGCCCGTTTTACCAATTCTTGATGCTAGAATGAGTGGTTTTGATTGATATATGATCCTTGAAGCTTCAGGAATACGATGGACTCAGTATTATGGCTTGAAACGATCTCTAAAGCACTTTTCAGTTCTTGAGTTTTTAGAGAAAATTTCGAATTTGTGTATGGCTTATGAGCGCAGCTGAGTGTCTAATGGCTTTAGGTTTTGATTCCTGATCATATAGTGAGCATGCTAGGTCAACAAAATTGCACCAAATCTCATGAATTCAATGTTTTGCATATTTGATTTTGTAAAATCTTTTTTGAATCTTTTTCACATGTAATTTGGTTCAATCATGCTCCAATCACACCAAAACTTGCCATATTTAATTGTACACGAAATCTTGAGAGTAGAATGTGCACAAAAAGATTTTTTTAGGTCAAGTTTATATTTTTCATATATTTAAATAATTTAAATGAATTAATATTAATATAAATTCAAATAAATAATTAAAAATTGAGAAAATACTTCCCTTTGGGCCAAATGGTCGTGCATAGGCTTGGCATGAAGAAACTTGGAAGAAAAATGGGCCCATTAGCATTTTTGGATCATTTGCATCAATGTTGACTTTTCAAAATTCCCAAAAATTTCCCAACTTCCACAAGGCATAACTTGCTCAATTTTCAAGCTTTTCACATGTTCTTGGACATTTTGGAAAGGTCTTTGAGTCCTTTAACCAATGCCTTTGGTCCCATGTCATTTTGATTTACCAATCTCAAGTTATGGCCTTTGACTTAAAGTCCCTTTTTGTTGACTTTTGAAAATGACCTATAATGTTGAAATTGATAACTTTTTGTGAGAGCATTTCTTGGACTTGGAATATGAAGATGAATTGTAGGAAATGTCTTTCTCTTAAAAATGAGCTTTGGATGGAATTTTTCTGATAATCCATGTGAAAGTTATGCCCTGGTCAATTTCAGTTGACTTTTTCAGCTGTCCAAATATAGCAACTTTTGCATCTTTGATGATTTCTGAGCCAAATTTTGAGAATCATGATCAAGCATTGATCAAATGATGTTTGTGGCTTCAAAATGATATGTTGACCAAAAATTTGAACTTTTGACTGTCAAATGACCATTTTGCCCCTACAGTTGACTGTAGTGCAATCTAGGGTTTTGACTGTGCAATTTTGAGCTGAATGCCTTGAAACTTGATATAAGGATACTTGACCATCTTTGTAGGCATATGAGACTTGATTGGGCCCTTGAAAACTTCCTTTCTTTGATCAGAACACAAACCCTAGTTTTGACTGTCTAGGAGACAGTTGAGCTGCACAACCCTTGGGGAATTTTGTGACTTGGCTTAGCAATTTCTTGAAGAATATGGGAGGGCAAATTTTGGGGTACAACAGTTGCCCCTGTTCAATCTTCTTAGACCTGAGGATGCAGATTGGCTGACGTGCCCTTCGTAATCCGAGGGTAGAAGATGATTGGACACTAGAGTGCCCAGAAATTTGTGCTCACATAGTGACAGTGATGGGGGAATGGGCTTATAGATGCCATTTAGAGATTGCTGGATAGGACGATGGGCTTATAGATGCCATCGGGATGTTGATCGCATAGGAGATTCCTTAGCGAGAACCTGCATACCTGCAAAAGAGAAAATGAGTACCTGACACGTTGCAGGAGCTGATTTTAGATGCTTGGTATAGATGTGTCCTGACTGGTTACAGGAGCTGAATCTGGAGCTTCAAACGCTGATGAATGAACCAGGGATGGTTACTACCTTAGCATGAATGGTAAGAGAACCTTGGGCGACTTTAACTTCAACAACGCTCGTTGAGAAAAATCTTGGGTGTCTTTAACTTCAACAACGCTTGTTGAGAAAAATCCTGGGTGTCTTCTACTGGAATAAGAATCAGGGAGATCTTAGGGTCGATCTGACTGAACCAGAGAGGCCTTTGACTGGATAAGCATCAGGAAAATCTTAGGGTCGATTTAACTGAACCGGTCTAGGTCTTGAACTATCTTCAACTGGATAAGCATCAGGGAGATCTTAGGGTCGATCTGACTGAACCAAGAGAAGGCCTTTGACTGGATAAGCATCAGGAAAATCTTAGGGTCGATTTAACTGAACCGGTCTAGGTCTTAAAACGTCTTCAACTGGATAAGTATCAGGGAGATCTTAGGGTCGATCTGACTGAACCAGAGAAGGCCTTTGACTGGATAAGCATCAGGAAAATCTTAGGGTCGATTTAACTGAACCGGTCTAGGTCTTGAAATATCTTCAACTGGATAAGCATCAGGGAGATCTTAGGGTCGATCTGACTGAACCAGAGAAGGCCTTTGACTGGATAAGCATCAGGAAAATCTTAGGGTCGATTTAACTGAACCGGTCTAGGTCTTGAAATATCTTCAACTGGATAAGCATCAGGGAGATCTTAGGGTCGATCTGACTGAACCAAGAGAAGGCCTTTGACTGGATAAGCATCAGAAAAATCTTAGGGTTGATTTAACTGAACCGGTCTAGGTCTTGAGACGTGATTGAGAATTTCAACTGCATCTTTCCTGAAAGGTAAAGGTCAGTCATATGCAATGCATGATATGGGTCAAGCAATGATGTTCTCAATATAAAGGAGACTTGTATGATGCAATGCGTTATGCATGCTATAATGATGTATGTGATGTTTCATGTATGTTTCGTCTAGGAAAGTGGATCTTTGACGGGTGCCGGGAAGTCGTATCCTGGGCTGACGTTGAAGAATAGATTTTGCTTCCGCTGGGGATGATAGTTGCAAGAATACCGGTAGGAGAAGATGACTCCGTTGAGGAATAAACTTGGCAAATGAACAATTCTGCGGGGAGAAAAGATACTTCTAGCGACTATGCTGGGAAGCGGTACTCTGTGGGGATAGAGATGCTTTGCTGAATGTGGACCGTAGTTTGCTGAGGATACCCTTGTTGTATAGGGAGTAGTTGCTGAACTTCGCTGGGGTAAGAAGATTTTGTCAACGACGCTCTTTCCATGGCTTTTGGCTGAGGATAACCCAGTTATATCCTGTTAAGGAAATAACTCTTTAAATCAAGCCGGACGATGCGTTCGTGCTCTGCGAGGGATAAGCTTCCAGAATCTACTGGGGATAAGCTTATTGCTTGGGGACATGGACTCCATCCTTCCTGGGGAAACCGGATTGGACTCTTCTGGGAAGTTTTGGACTGCGGGGAAGTGATTCCTTTGAACGTTGGTATACCGCCGGGGAACAATCTTTAGACCAAGACTGCCGGGGATGCTTGTTAAGAATATGTGCTGCTGGGGAAGTATTGAGATCTACGGGAGGATACTCAATTTCCTTGCTATTTGATAATTTGCTTGGAGAGGAATGTACTGTTTAATCACTCTCTGGGGAATTCAGGTATACTGATCATGTTCTTTAGCTGAACCTATCTTGGTACCTTGGAGGATAGAACAATTGGATTGTTTAGACAACTCTTTATTGCCCCTGTTTCTAGTGTCACCTGCAATTAATTCCTTTGTTTTATGTGCAAATATTTATGAGTCAGCAAATTATTGTCAATGCATACATCACAAATTGAACCTTGGACGTTCTTCGCAAAACAAAACAGGAAAAGAAAAACACTTGGCACGTTTAACTGAAGATATATTTTTATTGATTTTTTGAATGGCCTGAATAGGCGTTTTGTGTACACGAGGCTGACATCCTAGTAAGAGGTACGTCGCCGATCAAAAGAGTTTATACAAGTTTTGTACAAAAGAAAATAAAACAGCTGTGTGAAAGATGAATGACCCACTGGGTTTCAACTCTGCTATTGCCTTTATAATTCCGAGCGTCTCATCACTTGATGACCTTGGTTGAGGGTGAAGCTGACTGATTGATGCCGTCTGAACTTGATGCAGATACCGGATTCTGGATGCAAAGTGATCAATGAGACATAGTATTACGCTTTTATCCCTAATTTTTGCCTGGACCGCCCTTTCGGGTTTTCGATCCACCGGGATACCCATTTTTGCCCAAGCCGCCTTTTCAGGTTTTCGACTTGCCGGGTGTACAGATTTTTTTTATTTTCATCCCTTCATTTTGCCCGAACCCCTTTTGGTTCGACGGGAAGCCCTAATTTTTGCCTAGGCATGTCAGCCTAGCGGGTCTTTTTCATGCGTAGTATTTTTTAACTATGTCTGCATTGGCGGGGTGAGGAAGGTCGTCACCATCCACGTTGGTTAATATCATTGCTCCTCCTGAGAACACATGTTTAACCACAAATGGCCCTTCGTATGTGGGAGTCCATTTGCCCCTTGGATCACTCTGAGGAAGGATGATTCGCTTGATCACCAGATCCCCGACTTGATATTCTTGTGGTCTGACCTTTTTGTTAAATGCCCTGATCATTCGTTTCTGATACGTCTGACCATGACAGATAGCAGCAAGTCTCTTTTCGTCAATGAGGTTGAGTTGGTCAAGTCGTGTCTGGATCCAATCATCTTTGTTCAGATTTGCATCCTTCATTATCCGGAGGGAGGGAATTTGTATTTCAATCGGCAAGACTGCCTCCATGCCATAAACCAGAGAGAAGGGAGCTGCCCCGGTTGACGTCCTAGCTGAGGTACGGTACCCATGCAGAGCAAACGGTAACATCTCGTGCCAATCTTTGTAAGTTACTGTCATTTTTTGCACGATCTTCTTGATGTTTTTGTTAGCTGCTTCTACAGCCCCATTCATCTTCGGTCTGTAAGGAGAAGAATTGTGATGCTGTATCTTGAACTGTTCGCAGAGCTCAACAATCATCTTATTGTTCAGATTGGTACCGTTGTCTGTAATAATCCGTTCAGGGACGCCGTACCGACAGATCAGGTTATGCCGAATAAACCGTGCCACAACAGTCTTGGTTACCGTGGCATAGGATGCTGCCTCAACCCACTTCGTAAAATAGTCGATCGCCACTAGGATGAAGCGATGTCCATTGGATGCCGTAGGTTTTATCTCGCCGATCATGTCTATGCCCCACATTGCAAACGGCCAAGGCGCAGTCAGAACATTCAGGGGAACCGGAGGAACATGCACCTTATCTGCATAGATCTGGCACTTGTGGCATGTCCTGGAGTGTTGGTAACAGTCAGCTTCCATTGTAGACCAGTAATATCCTGCCCGTAGGATCTTCTTAGCCATAGTATGTCCACTGGAATGCATACCAAAGGTCCCTTCATGTAGCTCTTCCATGATTCTTTCTGCCTCAGTTTTGTCCACACAACGCAGTAAGGTTGAATCATGGTTTCGCTTGTACAAGATGCCGTTGCTTAGGAAGAACTTGGCTGCAAACCTCCTCAGGAACTTCTTGTCGTTGACCGAGGCACCTTCAGGGTATTCCTGAGCTTCCAGATATCTCTTCACTTCGTGGTACCAAGGCTTCTCAGTTACCAATTCCGTTTCGAGATCACAACAGTATGCCGGTTCGTCCAGTTTCCAGATGATGATCCGGGGAGCTTCATTATCCCATTTAACCTTGAACATTGAAGACATTGTAGCTAACGCGTCCGCTAACTGATTCTCTTCTCTTGGAAAGTGCTCAAAGGTTATCTCTGTGAAGTGGGGGATCAGGGTCAACACACATTCTCTGTAAGGGATCAGGTTTGGATGTTTCGTATCCCACTCTCCCTTGATCTGATTGATCACAAGAGCGGAATCTCCGAAGACACTTAGAAATTTGATCCTTAGGTCGATTGCAGCTTGAAGACCCATGATACACGCCTCATACTCCGCCATGTTGTTGGTACAGTTGAAACACAGCCGGGCAGTGAGTGGAGTATGAGTACCTTGTGGAGATATGATTATGGCGCCAATACCATTTCCCAAAGCATTGGAAGCTCCGTCAAAGTGCATAGACCATCGGGATCTTGGTTCAGGTCCTTCATCCGGTCCAGGTACTTCACAATCAGTTACAATCATGATGCTTTCATCCGGAAACTCGAAGTTCATTGATTGATAATCATCTACAGCTTGATGAGCTAAGTGGTCTGCCAATACACTCCCCTTGATGGCTTTCTGGGTTGTGTACTGAATGTCGTATTCCGTCAAGATCATTTGCCATCTTGCAATTCTCCCAGACAGAGCAGGCTTTTCGAATATGTATTTTATCGGATCCATCTTTGAGATCAACAAGGTAGTGTGAGTCAGCATATACTGTCTCAGCCGGCGAGCAGCCCATACCAAAGCGCAGCAAGTTTTCTCAAGCAGTGAGTATCGGGTCTCACAGTCGGTAAACTTTTTGCTAAGGTAATAAATGGCGTGCTCTTTTCGGCCAGACTCGTCATGCTGCCCCAGCACACACCCCATTGAGTTGTCCAGCACTGTCAGGTATAGTATCAGAGGTCTCCCTTCAACCGGCGGCATAAGGATGGGTGGTTCTTGGAGATACTCTTTGATTTTGTCGAAGGCGGCCTGACATTCATCGTTCCAACGTACTACCTGATCTTTCTTCAGCAGCTTGAAGATTGGCTCACAGGTAGCGGTCAGATGAGAGATGAATCGAGCGATGTAATTCAGGCGTCCTAAAAAGCCTCTGACTTCCTTCTCTGTCTTAGGAACTGGCATCTCTTGAATAGCTTTGACTTTAGCAGGGTCCACTTGAATACCTTTATCACTGACCACGAAGCCTAGCAGTTTTCCCGATCTTACCCCGAAGGTGCACTTGTTCGGGTTCAATCTCAGCTTGTACAGTTTCAACCGATCGAACAACTTCTGCAGATGATCTAGGTGCTCTTCCTCAGTTTGGGACCTAGCAATCATGTCGTCCACATACACTTCGATCTCGTGATGGATCATATCATGAAATAGGGCAACCATGGCACGTTGGTAGGTTGCCCCAGCATTCTTTAATCCAAATGGCATGACCTTGTAACAGAAGGTGCCCCACTGAGTAACAAATGTAGTCTTTTCCATGTCTTCAGGTGCCATCTTGATCTGATTGTAGCCTGAAAAGCCATCCATGAAAGAGAATACTTTGTGCTGAGCTGTATTATCAACAAGGACATAAATGTGAGGTAAGGGGAAGTCGTCCTTGGGGCTGGCCCTGTTCAGATCCCTATAATCAACACACATTCTGACCTTGCCGTCCTTTTTAGGTACCGGCACCACGTTAGCAACCCACTGAGGATAAGAAGTCACTGCAAGGAAACCGGCATCAAACTGTTTCATGACTTCGGCTTTGATCTTCTCGGACATCTCTGGACGCATCCGACGGACCTTTTGTTTAACTGGAGGGCAGTCTTCCCTAGTCGGCAAATGATGGACGACAATATCTGTATCCAGCCCTGGCATGTCTTCGTAGGACCAGGCAAAGATCTCCATATAGTCATGTAACATCTTGGTTAACCGTTGCTTCACGCTGAGCTCTAGGTTGGCACCAATCTTTACCTCTTTTCTGTCTTCGTCGGTACCCAGGTTTATGGTTTCCACTGGCTCTTCATGGGGTTGAATTGCCCGCTCTTCCTGAGGCAACAGTCTAGCAAGCTCGCCAGGCACTTCGCAATCATCTTCACCTTCGTCTTCGGCTAAGTTGATCGGATTTTCGAAGTCATAATTGGCAGTAGCAGAGCTGTTATCAGTAAGATCCAGAGTGGATTGGAACCTGTATGAGTGAGTGTGTGTGTAAATACAGCTGTTTTGATATTTATGTAAAGGAAAAGAAAGACAGAAAAGGAACACAATATTTGCAATGCGAAAAGTACGTCCAAGATTTTCATTCATGATGTATAAAATGACAGTTTGTATGCCCTCACAAATAGAACCACGGTGCCTCGGGTAAGACACCGGGCCATAGAGTTTATCATTGTTTACTACAAAATAACAAAACAAGGAAATTTATTACTGAGTAATAAAAGAAACAGGGAGATTGTCCTTCGCGCTCCAATTATTGAGTCCTTCGTCAGTTGCCGGGTAGATCCAGCTATCGAACTCAGCTTCATCGACTTCCTCTTCATCCCCAATAGCATTAATTCCATGAGTAGGCAGGGGAGCTGTCACCACATTAGGCTTGTCAGATGCCTCAAACTGTACCTCCTTAGCGTCAATGAGGTCCTGCAGCTTGTTCTTTAGTGCCCAGCAGTCGTCGGTAGAGTGCCCCGGGCTTTCTGAATGGTAAGCACAACGAGCATTCGGGTTGTACTTGGGGGATGCAGTATTGGGGAACTTTGGCGCCTCCCTGACAGTCACTAAATTAGTTGAGAGTAACTGTGGCAGGATCTGCGACAAAGTCATGTTTAAACGGGAGAATTCTCTCCGGGGTCTTTCCACCTTCTGAGTATTGTTTGGCCGGGGAGCGGCAGCAGGCTTAGCAATCATGACCGCACTGACAGATTGGCGGTGTTCATTTCTCTCTGATCTCCTAGAACCATATACGGCACTAGACTCTTTTTTAAACGGTTTCTTTTCTGAACTAGATGAGGCACCCTTTGCAATCTTCCCAGATTTCAGCCCAGCTTCAATCCTCTCTCCAGTCAAGATTAAATCAGTGAAACCAGCAGAAGAATTCCCAATGAGATGGTTGAAGAATGGCCCAGATAGGGTCCCCAAGAACATGTCAACCAGCTCCCGATCAGTCAATGGTGGCTGCACCCTGCCAGCCAGGTCTCTCCATTTCTGAGCGTACTCCTTAAAACCTTCGCTTGCGCCTAACGCCATACCCTGGAGTTGGGTACGTGTGGGGGCAAGGTCGGCATTATACTGATACTGCTTGTAGAAAGCAGTAGCCAGCTCCTCCCAGTTACGAACTTTGGTCCCATCCAGCTGATAGAACCATTCGAGATGAGTCCCTGAAAGACTCTCCTGGAAGAAGTGGATCCATAGATTCTTGTCCGCAGAGTACGGCTGAATTTTCCGAACATAGGACCTTAAATGCAGCTTGGGACAAGACGCCCCGTCATACTTCGAGAAGGATGGTGCTTTGAATTTATGCGGGATAATCACACCAGTCGACAAACCCAGATCTCCGAAATCCAGCCCAGGTGCCTGTTGCACCTCCATAGCCTTCAACCTGTCCTCCAGTTGTTTGTACCTGTCATCTGCAGGAGGATACTGTTCCTCATCAAAATCTGTCTCGTTGTCGGAGACCACTGGAGTAGGAACCTTTACTTCTGCCTGAGAAGGACTCCTGCCAACAGAAGAACCAGCCTCTTCATGCTGCAGAGTATTACCCAACCTTCGGCCCGAGTTGAACAGAACAGTTCTTCTCTTCTTCTTCTTCTCCTTCTTCAGGAGCATAGTCTTCAGTTCTTCTTGGCCTTTAGCTAGACCCATGATTAGTTCTTGAAACTGCGCATTCTGTGCCTGGAGAGCCTTGATTGATGTCTCTGTTGATTCAGATCCGGGATTCATGATGCTGAAATAAACAGCGAAGAACTGTAAGCAACCTGAAAAAGGGGAAAAACCTGCTATGCACATGATGTATGAAATGCGTATGCAATGCATTCAAGGGTTCGAAAGTTCAAATTCGTTGTAGACAAGAAAAGAACACACGTTATCATTAAGGAAATCATTGTTTAATACATCAAGGCCTCATGGGCAAAAGTACAAAAATCAAGTCAATCCCAAAATACACTGCGCATCCTCTTCGGAGCTATGTAGGTGTTGAGATTCCTCTCCTCATGCAACAGGCGAGTGAGCTCCAGGACCTTCTTTTCACTGGCATGCAGACTAGTCTCAAGAGAATTCCGTTCTTCTTTAAGCTGGATCCAGCTCTTCTGCATCTCTTCCCAGGATGTGGGCATATCAGGGTGCTGGATAACATGAGACACTTCCTCTTCCAAGACAGGTTCTTTGATTACTGGAAGCATGTGAGGATAAGGCATCACTAACTTCTGGGAGCGGGCGCGTACCCATTTGAGATAAGGCTCCAAAGGGATGGAGTTCCTATGCCCCAGTGTCTTGCTGTCTATCCTACTGGGCATCCTCCAGGCTCTGATAAATCTCTGACGAAGTCCTTGAGTATCACTGTCGAAGTCAAAAACTATGTCGGGAATTAACATGTCATGGGGACCGTCCCTCCGAGCATAACCAAACTGTCTCCAAGCCAGGCATGGGCTATAAGTAATACCTCCTCTGATTCCAAGTAAAGGAACATTAGGGTACTCCCCACAACGATCAATGATAGTGACATCTCCTCTGGACCTAGGACACCAATGTATATCTGCATGTGTAAGAGTCATCAACCGTTGTGACCATCTCAAACCCCGCTCATTCTTCAAGACTGATTGCGGAAGGTGCGAAATAAACCACCTTCCCAGGAGAGGAGTGCAACACATAAGGACACCTCTTTTTCTCATGGTTCGAGTGTAACATGAGTGAAGGATGTCCCCCAGCAATGTAGGTATAGGATTCCTGGACATAAAGATCTGAACGGCACTGATATCAATGAGCTGATCTGGGTTAGGGAACGACACCAAACCATAAACAAGGAGGGCCACAACCTCTTCAAAAGCTTGCAAGTCAAGGGAGTTCCAACATTCATGGGCCTTCTCAAACAGAAACCTGGCTAAGAACCCTTTGATACCACTTCTGACTTCCCAATGTCCCTTGAGGTCAGATGACTGTAGGTGCAAGGCTTTAGCAATCTCTTCAAGCTTAGGTTCCTTTTCTGTACCGTTGAAGGGTAGCTGATCAAGGATAGGGATCTTCAGGAGCCGGGAGAACTCCTCCAATGTAGGTACCAACTGATAGTCCAAGAAGGTAAAGCAGTGATGCAGAGGGTCAAAGAATTGGAACAAGACCTTAATCATATCTTCCTCAATGTTGGTGTTGACCAAGCTGATGAGGCTTCCATGCCTTTCACTGAATGATGAGTTCTCGGGAATCCTGGATATAAGCTCCTTAAGCTGAGGAGGTATCCTTACAAGATTGACCTGAATTGTCTTTCTACGAGCAGTTTCCATGTCCTACAAAACAAGAACAAAGATGAAAATTCGAACCCCTGAAATGGTTAGTCAATGCATATGATGCTGGATGATGTCATGATGCTATGATTAAACACACCACAGATATTTACAAAGACAAACATGTAAGGCACACAAGGCACACAAGACAAGCCCTTAAGGTTTAAGGCCAGCATGGGGTCTGGGTAGTACCCTCTTGAAGTTGGTGGGTTCAACCTGTCCTAATCAAAGTAACCGGGTTCTAAGGTTCCCAATATCACGGGATTGCTTTCATTGTTCATCGTTTCGATTTGGCCACTGAACTGGCGATCGAAATATTCCAAGAAAGCAACCCTCAATTGAGTGTAGTATCGAGTATCAACCAACCTCGGACTGCACCAAAGTCAGTTATCTCACTACCCTAAAGAGGCCAAGATAGTTCAATTAAGGTTCCTAAGGTCTGTTGATGCTTCACGACACCACGCGGAGGCCCCGTACTCTCCTTGACTGAACTCAAGGGTTACCGGTACACACCAAAGTGCCACATCAACGTAGCAGACTGTTTCAACCATGTCGGTATACCCCGCATAGTTCCCTCACAGCCTTGTTGCTACTTTCTAAGAAAGGTATCCCCCAGATCCGGGTTTAGGATCTATAGAACTCCCAAGTAACCCACAATAATAAAGCACACAAAGCAATACAATTGAAAACATAGTTATAAGCTAGCCCTAAGGTACACCTCACTTTATAGTTAAGTCCCCAGCAAAGTCGCCAGTTCTGTGATCGGTGGATCTGGAACTGACTGTTTAACGCTGGTTCGCGAAATGTCGCGGAAGCAAGAGTCGCCACCGTCTTTTATTTTCTCCAATTGGAAAGGACAAAAGCACAGAAAAATTCCTTTAAAGAGATTGCTCTCGGTTCGGGAGGTAGGTTATAGAAAGGGAAGGTGTTAGCACCCTTTCTATCCATGGTTATCCATGGGCTCTTAGATACTTGCTCAATGTGTTTTCAAAATTGTTTGTTTTTCAATGTGGGTTTTAAAAAAGTTTCTTTGAAAAATTTCAGTTCGACTCGTACGTCAGAGTGTTTGAAAAGTTTGTTTTGAAAGCTTTTAAAAATGTGTCAGTGTGAAAAGTCTTTTTGAGTTTGTTTTGAGATTAGAGCAAGTATCTACGAGAACCTACCTACCCTAAGGAATTCGTCTGTGTAGATGTCCTTTAAAGTAATGCCATCCCACCATTGAGAGGTAGGTAGCACCACCATTGGAGGTGTTCGGGTCAATTCGAGTTTTAGGGACGTGGTGATCACCAGAGCAATGGGAAGACACCTTAGAAGCTACCCTCATGCCAGGTTCCCGGATCATGAGGACTTACTAAGACGTCCTCTACTCGACGATCACCTTTCGAAAGGCAACAGTGAGGCGTACCCTAGGGGTGGTGTGTGCGAATTGTGTGTCATGTTTCAGTTATTTGTCTTGTCATGTTTATTTGTGTTCTACGCTTGATTTTAATTAGGACATTCATTCTTGCATGCTTTTTAACAGTTATAAAGTTTGCGAAAAATAAATCTAAGGCTATTACAAATGGCGCGGGTCCACATCGCCTAAATTTCCAGAACCCGATTTGACGGAAAAGTAAATAATGCGAATAAATAAAAGTGCGAGAAGTTAAGTTACATGGCTTTGGGAGAGATACATAATTATAATTAAACGACACAAGATAAATGCGCAAATTAAATAATTAAAACGACGGGCGTTGGACCCTTTTGCAAAATATTAAAAGTTAATGAGAATTAAAATTAAATGATTAAATGTTTTTGGTATTTTGTGTTTTTTAGATTTAAGAGAAAAAAAGAAGGATTAATTATAATTGACTAACCCTAATTCTATTGTTCTTTAAGTTTATTGTAAAAATATTATGTTAACCTAAATTAAACCCTAATTTTTATTTATGTACATTTAATTATAAAAATAAATAAATAAATAAATAATATTGTGATAAAAAAGGGAAAATTATAAGGTATGAAAATTATTAATTAACCTAAATTAACGTTTTTTTGGATTTTTTGTTATGGAAAAATGTAAATTAAACCTAATTTGAAATTAATTTATTTACATGCTAAGAAAATAATTATAATAAAATAAATATTATTTTTTGGTCTTTTCTGAATTTTTGAATGTTTTTATATTTTTATGAAAATAAATTAATTATGTTAAAACAAATAAAATAAATAAAAATAGCAAGAATAAAATAAGAAGAAAAATAGAAAAAATGCAAACCAGGGGGGGGGTAGCCCCAATTGGAGGTACAGGCCTGGTGATTTCTGGCCCATTAGCTTTGAATTCGTTGACCTTTTGAATTAGGTGTGATGCGTTGACCAGTGCTTACAGCGTTCTTTGAATCCTGGCCATTGATCTGGATTGGATGGACGTGTGTATGGCCTGATCTGGATGGGATATGGTAGTCCTTAACGCTAGTATTGCACAGGAACCTGTATTGAAAAATAATATTGGAATTTGCAAGACCTGGGATTTGAACCCAGGTCATGAGAGTCACAAGCGTGTCCACCTGCCAGCTGAGCTATGAAACCAATTTGATATATAATATACAAATAAATAATAAAAAGAGAAAGTAACGCATTAATGAAATTTTGGCGCGAGAGTTTGAATGGACCAATCACTCCCTGACACGGTATCGTCTTCTTCGTTCTATTTTGTTTTTTCTGAAAACAAGAACTTTCAGCCACGGTTTTGGATGCGTGGCTTTAGGCAGGTTTCAAGAAAATAGCGATTAGGCTCCCCTTGAACATAAATTCATCGCGACCATTGGGATTTCTTCGTCCAGTTGAGCTGAGTGCAATGGTGTGAGTCTGGGACCTTAATTTTACCTTGGGTAGAAAACCCCAATTTTGAAACCTGTAACCCTAGAATCTCAAACATGGCATAATCTCGTATGGTCAATAAAAACGCAATTGAATTATACAGTTAGCATAAGAATCATGTAAGGAACACAAATCAAGTCTCAAAAATTATGGAAAATGTATGAATCAATATGCAAGAGCATCAAATATTTTCGGTACAGGGTGTGCCCGTTTTACCAATTCTTGATGCTAGAATGAGTGGTTTTGATTGATATATGATCCTTGAAGCTTCAGGAATACGATGGACTCAGTATTATGGCTTGAAACGATCTCTAAAGCACTTTTCAGTTCTTGAGTTTTTAGAGAAAATTTCGAATTTGTGTATGGCTTATGAGCGCAGCTGAGTGTCTAATGGCTTTAGGTTTTGATTCCTGATCATATAGTGAGCATGCTAGGTCAACAAAATTGCACCAAATCTCATGAATTCAATGTTTTGCATATTTGATTTTGTAAAATCTTTTTTGAATCTTTTTCACATGTAATTTGGTTCAATCATGCTCCAATCACACCAAAACTTGCCATATTTAATTGTACACGAAATCTTGAGAGTAGAATGTGCACAAAAAGATTTTTTTAGGTCAAGTTTATATTTTTCATATATTTAAATAATTTAAATGAATTAATATTAATATAAATTCAAATAAATAATTAAAAATTGAGAAAATACTTCCCTTTGGGCCAAATGGTCGTGCATAGGCTTGGCATGAAGAAACTTGGAAGAAAAATGGGCCCATTAGCATTTTTGGATCATTTGCATCAATGTTGACTTTTCAAAATTCCCAAAAATTTCCCAACTTCCACAAGGCATAACTTGATCAATGTTCAAGCTTTTCACATGTTCTTGGACATTTTGGAAAGGTCTTTGAGTCCTTTAACCAATGCCTTTGGTCCCATGTCATTTTGATTTACCAATCTCAAGTTATGGCCTTTGACTTAAAGTCCCTTTTTGTTGACTTTTGAAAATGACCTATAATGTTGAAATTGATAACTTTTTGTGAGAGCATTTCTTGGACTTGGAATATGAAGATGAATTGTAGGAAATGTCTTTCTCTTCAAAATGAGCTTTGGATGGAATTTTTCTGATAATCCATGTGAAAGTTATGCCCTGGTCAATTTCAGTTGACTTTTTCAGCTGTCCAAATATAGCAACTTTTGCATCTTTGATGATTTCTGAGCCAAATTTTGAGAATCATGATCAAGCATTGATCAAATGATGTTTGTGGCTTCAAAATGATATGTTGACCAAAAATTTGAACTTTTGACTGTCAAATGACCATTTTGCCCCTACAGTTGACTGTAGTGCAATCTAGGGTTTTGACTGTGCAATTTTGAGCTGAATGCCTTGAAACTTGATATGAGGATACTTGACCATCTTTGTAGGCATATGAGACTTGATTGGGCCCTTGAAAACTTCCTTTCTTTGATCAGAACACAAACCCTAGTTTTGACTGTCTAGGAGACAGTTGAGCTGCACAACCCTTGGGGAATTTTGTGACTTGGCTTAGCAATTTCTTGAAGAATATGGGAGGGCAAATTTTGGGGTACAACAGATACCTTCTTTAAACAATTGACTCTTGAGCCAAAACTGAATTTGAGAATACGTTATCAGAGATATTTTGGCAAAAGAACACCTGAATATGACGCGTCGGGTTGGACTTGTGAATTTTTCTTGAAATGTTTTGAGAAATATGGGAGGGCAAATTTTGTGGTACAACAATAGGATACGAACTAGGCACCAAAAAGTAAGCCTGGTCGAGTATCTTTTTCGTTGCCATACGAATAATCCTGAGGGACTAGTGTGCCCTAGGCGTAGCATAATGAATGATCGAGGCGCTGCGGAAACATACCATAAAGTGTAGCAAGAGAGGGCTGGAGACAACTGGAGGAGTGATAAAGAGTTGCTGCCATTCCCAAAAATGGGAGAAATCTTGATGGGTTTTCTGGTTCACTGTCATAAGACAGGATCAGAAGTCTTAATGTGCCCATGGTGTAGCGCTGTTTATGATAGAAAGACAGCTGAAGCATTTGAGAGAATTATGTATGCTCAGTGCTGGAATAATCAAAAGAATAGCAGGGGAGGTATGTAACCAATGCAAAGGGAATTCCGAAAAGGGAAGATAGCCCACACCTCAAAGTAAATCGACAAGTCACGTTCAAGCCACCTGCCAACATCCCAACAGACAAATGGTTAAAGTCTAGTCAAAGCAAGGGGAAGGAAAAGGCAAAGGGAAATGGAAAAGTTTCGAGGAAGGTGGCAGATCAGAATGGGCATATCGAAGGTAGTCCCAGTCAATGAAGCAACAAGCCTATGTGTCTGAGAACTATAAAGGAAAAAAAATCCAATGACAAGGTCCCAATGGCGAAGATACCAGAGGACCAAGAAGGCTCAAAGAGAACTCACAAGCAACGAAGTAGGGGAATCAAGTATAAATCAGACTTCATCTGCTGCACATGGCAAAAAGAAGTCCCCAGCATAAATGAGGCTTTTCCCCCCAAGAAGACAGAGGTGTCCGTCGAAAGGACTACAAGGGAACCAACTAACGAAGAACCAACCAATGATGAGGACATGCTTACTGACAACTTCGACTCAGTTGGGGATTCCTCTTTGAATATCAAATGTAATGTAGTTTCTGTACTGCCACATGAATATGACCAAGTGACGGAGATAGAAGATTCTGAATAAGCAGATGAATTAGAAATGGAAAAGCACAAGCCTATGTGCTATTATGTTATAAATAATGGAGCAGTCGAAGAACATAACACGTTTTTTGAAAGACCAGGCCAAGGTATAAAGAATCACCTGAAGCCTTTATTTATTAGAGGAAATATTGAACAAGTAGGGATCAACAAAGTGATGATAGCGGGGGTGTTGCTGTCAACCTAATGCCCGAGTTCTTGTTGAAAAGGATAGGAATGTATGATACAAATATAAAACCTTATAATATGGTATTATCTAACTAAAAAGGGAAGATTGGTCATACTCTCGGCGTAGTTAAAGTTGATCTCACTGTAGGAACCATTACAAGGCCAACTATGTTCATGGTCATAGCGGCCAAGACAAATTACAACTTACTTTTGGGCCGTGAGTGGATTCATGGAATAGGCGTTGTTCCCTCCTCAATGCACCAGCGTGTGGCAATCTGGAGAGAAGATGGAATTGTAGAAAACATCGAAGCTGACCAAAGCTATTATATGGCAAAGGTGAATCAAGTTGATCGAAGGAATTTTGATCGAAATCTGGCCAACATAGGGCCTTGCAGTGCTACAGATGGCGCATATGCACCAAACAATAATGCTATGTATTTTCTGAACCTACATCTAAGGCATGGATTTTGCTGGGATAGGGAGATTCTGGGGCAAGAAGATGATTCACTTGGACTCCCAGGAATAGGGCCTATAGGCTGGGATCATGAAGACAGTGATCATGTATGAGTCCTCCTTCTTCGAAAAGATTTTGGCCTATTTGGCTGAAAACAAATTAAAATCGGCTTTGGAAGCCGAAGTAAAGATTATGGCTATGGAGGCTAATGAATAAGCAAATCATACAAAATGACCTAGGGTGTTCTTCAAACCAAAACCCCCCGACAAAGAGAAATCCGTCGAAGAAAAATACCAAAGGTTGGATGCTATATATGATGATGGGCTTTTGGGACTCGAGAAGGATCCAATGGCATCAAACGTGAAGATGCTAGCACATGACCCTCTTGAAGAAGTGGATCTAGGAGATGGGACTATAAGAAGACACACATATGTTAGTTCAAAGCTTAGCCAGGAGTAAAAGCAGAAGTGATCCAGTTGCTAAAGGAGTACAAAGATTGTTTTTCCTGGGACTATGACGAAATGGCTGGTTTGAGCAGGGACCTGGTCAAATTGAAGCTGCCTATAAAGGATGGCAAGAAGCCCATCAAGCAGACACCAAGAAGATTCTCACCAGAGATTCTCTCAAAGATAAAGGAAGAAGTCGAAAGACTTCTGCACTGCAACTTCATTCGAACCACAAGGTATGTCGAATGGATTGCAAATAGTGCCAGTAATTAAGAAAAATGGATCTCTTAGAGTATGCATAGACTTTCGTGATTTAAATTCTGCAACTCCTAAAGATGAATATCCGATGCTTGTGGCTGAAATGTTAGTAGATTTTGTTGCTGGTTTCGAACATCTTATTATGCTTGATGGATACTCAGGATACAATCAGATTTTTATTGCAGAAGAGGATGTGCCAAAGACATCATTTCAATGCCCTGGGGCAATAGGCACCTATGAGTGGGTGGTTATGCCATTTGGTTTGAAAAATGCTGGGGCAACTTATCAAAGAGCAATGAACTCTATATTCCATGATTTCATTGAGACTTTCATGCATGTCTATATTGATGATATAGTAGTAAAATCTATATCAGGATCTAGTCATTTGGATCACCTTCGCTAGTCATTCGAAAGAATGAGAAAACATGGCCTGAAAATGAATCCCCTTAAATATGCATTCTTTGTGCGGGTTGGTGACTTTCTTGGCTTTGTGGTCCATAAGAAAGGCATATAAATCAACCAAAACAAAACGAAGGCAACAATGGAAGCGAAAGCGCCATCGGCGAAGAAAGAGTTGCAATCGCTGTTGGGAAAGATAAACTTCTTGCGAAGATTTATATCAAACCTAAGTGGTCGAACTCAAGCCTTCTCTCCACTCTTGCGGCTGAAGAAAGGAGACTTCGCTTCGAATACAGAACATTGAGAGGCGTTCGAGAAAATCAAATAGTACTTGGTGCATCCACCTATTCTGTCGCCTCCTCGAAGAGACAAGTTCATGAGGTTATACATATTTGCGTCAGATAAAACTATAGGAAGCATGATGGCTCAAGAAGATGAAAATGGCATCGAAAGGGTCATTTACTACTTAAGTAGAGTACTTAATGACACATAGACTAGATATAGTACAATATAAAAACTATGTCTTTGCTTGTACTTCTCATGTACCAAACTTAAATATTATATAAAGCCAGTCGATGTTTATCTTTCTTCATATTCTGATGTTATTAAGCATATATTGTCTAAACCAATTTTACATAGTCGAATTGGTAAATGAGCATTGGCTCTAACAGAGTACTCTTTGACTTTCATGCCTTTAAAAGTAATGAAGGGGCAAGTAGTCGCTAATTTCATTGTCGACCATGCATTGGTCAAAGCATCCCAGAATCTTGTGGAGTTAGAATCATGGAAATTGTTCTTTGATGGTTCTACACATAAGGAAGGAAGTGGAGTTGGAATTCTGATTATTTCTCCAGATAAAATTCCAACAAAGCTTAAGTACAAAATAGAAGGACCCCCTTGTTCGAACAATGAGGCATAATATGAAGCATTGATAGCAGGACTTGAAGCTTTATTGGAATTAGGGGCAACTAGAGTCGAAATAATGGGTGACTCTGAATTAGTAATCAAACAAATTACTAAAGAATACAAGTGCATAAAAGAAAACTTGATATTTTACTTCGTGATAGGAAACAAGTTACTTCGAAAGTTTGAATATGTAGATATCAAGCGCATCCCCAGGTTAAAGAATCAAGAAGCAAATTATTTGGCTCATATCGCCTCAGGATATAAAGTATCAAAAGAAATATTGGAAGAGTTTATCGAAGTACGTGGCAAGGTACTAACTACTAAACTTTCTCCAGCAGATTAAAAAAAAATCAAGTCTAGGTTATGCAAACGAGGTACATTTCGAAATATTAGCCATAGATAGCCTAGGAGACACAGATTGGAGAAGTCCAATAATAAGTTATTTGAAATATCCAACAGAAAATTCTGAAAGAAAGGTAAAATATCGTGCCTTGAGTTATGTGCTAATAGGCAACGAATTGTTTAAGAAAACTCTAGAAGGAGTCTTATTGAAATGCTTAGGAGAAAGTGAAGCTTATTTAGCACTAGCAAGTGTGCATAGTGGGGCATGTGGAGCAGATCAAGCAGGTCACAAAATGAAGTGGCTTTTGTTTCGATATGGCATGTATTAGCCTACAATTTTAAAAGATTGTATAGATTTTGCCAAAGGATGCCAAGAGTGCCAAATTCATGTAGGAATTCAGCATGCTCCTGCAAGTGAACTACATTAAATTGTCAAGCCATGGCCTTTTAGAGGTTGGGAATTAGATTTGATTGGCGAAATTAGACCATCATCTCCAAAGAATCAGAAATACATTTTAGTGGGAATAGATTATTTCACAAAATGGATAGAGGCGATACCTTTGGTGAATGTTGATCATGAAAGCATCATCGAATTCATCCAGAGGCATATTGTTTATAAATTTGTAATCCCAGAAACCATTACAACAGATCAAGGATCAATATTTACTGGTCGAAAGATGCAATAGTTCGCGAAATATACGGGTTTCAAATTACTAACATCTACGCCTTATTATGCACAAGCAAATGGACAAGTCGAAGCAGCTAACAAGGTAATCATTGGGCTAATCAAGAGACATGTGGGAAGAAAGCCAAATAATTGGCACAAAACCCTAGATCAAGTCTTGTGGTCTTATCGAACATCCCCTAAAGAGGCAACGAACACAACTTCATTTCGTCTAACGTTTGGACATGATGCAGTTTTGCTAGTGGAAATTTACTTACAGTCAGTCAGAATCCAAAGGCAAAACGAAATACCCACACATCTCTATTGGGAGATGATGATGAACGAATTGGTGGATTTGAATGAAGAAAGGTTACATTATTTAGAAATTCTAAGAAGACAAAAGGAAAGGGTAGCCAGAGCATATAATAAGAGAGTTAAGGGCAAAGCCTTCTCAAATGATGATTTGGTTTGGAAGGTGATTTTGCCAATGGATCGAAAGAATAAGTTATTAGGAAAATAATCCCCACATTGGGAAGCCCCCTTTCGAATCATTCAAACATTCACTAACAATGCCTATGAAATCGAAGAACTGGTAGAAGATTGAAGAGTCTTGAAAATTAACGGTAAGTATTTGAAAAAATATAAACCTTTTCTTCAAGATTTAAAAATTACGACAGAATAGTAAGGTAGTAAAATAACGAAGCCAGCATTGTGTAAAATGAAAGGGTGCCAAAATGGCTCTGTCAAAATATTACAAGAGGGGTTTTATGGAGAAGCTAATGCATAATGGAGGAAAACATTCATATACAAATTTCAGAAAGGCAAGTTATCCTTCATCTTGTCATACTTTTCCTTCAAGAATCCTAGCCTGTATTCAATCGAAGCTTTGGTTGTGCGAAGAACAATGATCTTATCTTCAAAGCCTCTAGATTCATCAATGAATTGAACACTTTGAGTCAGCTCTTCATCGGCTCTGTCGTTGTCCATGGCTTCGAGAACTTTCTGACGGTCCTCTGTTTGAGAAATTTGTTTCTGCAACTGTTTGATTTGTTGCTTCTAGAGCATGATGGATTTAGCATTCTTATCATGTTCCTTTTGGGAAAGCTTGAGAGTCTCTTCGCATTTTCAGATTTCTCTGATAATTCGAAGGCCTTGGACCACTTAGTCTCTTGAAGGGTTTGTTTTTCTGTGATCTTTACATCAACATTCATATGCTTGAGAAAATCTGCTTCCAGATTGTTGATGAGAGTAGTCATGTCGATAAAAAACATAGTTGTTGTAGAAGGGAAATTAACCAGATCAACCCTGTTAAGGAGCCTCCTTAAAGAGACGCCAGCAATAGCATTCGCCTTCACAAGTGCGAACAAGTCGACCCCGAAGACTTTTTCCTTAATCTTTTGGAGGAGTGCTTCATTCGTTTCACCAGGCGAAGTTCCACTTTAAGTAGTGGTTGGACTGTAGCAAATACTTTGTGCAAGCGACTCTTTTCAAGATTTGAAAAGTTTGATGTACTCCAGAGGTTTAGTCTTTTTTAGAAGCTCTATTTCTTCGAGTGAAGGAAGTGTATCTTCAGTAACCATGGGGATGGGCATTTGAGCTTGGGCCACTTCAGGATTTTTGATTTGATGTGGATTTTGTTGGGGTTGATCATAGTTGTCATCATTGCCTTGCATTTTTGTATCATCTTTTGGTGGATCTTCCGTATCAGCAAAAGTTTCGTTGGCTTCACTCATCGAATCCCCATCTTCATCAGAAAACCATCTATTTACTTTTGGGGAAGAATCAGCAGAATGATTTTCTTTTGAGCTACGTTATTAGGTTCCTCTTGGTCAGCAATGTCTCCCTGATCATCATCAAACTCCTTTGTCTTTGACTTTTGGGAGGAATGAGGTGACGTTAGGACTTCTTGTTGAAGATATTGCATGCGAGTGTCAGTAGTGGAGCCCTTATTGGAATCCCTCGCTGAGGAAGGATGGATTGATGGAGTGCTGCTGCTATGAAGTACTTCGTAGTGAATTGGAGATTCGGTAACTTGAATTGGTTGATCCTATGAAGTGAAGTGTTAGTCACCAATGGGAAGATTTAAAGGAAATTTAAGGTTTCCTTTAGTGGAAGGTTATTCCTTTGTTCCCTCCACCCCAGGGCTCGAATTGTCACTTTTGATTTGCTCCAAGATATGGATCATATTCAAGGCCAAACTTTCTTTCTTTTTCTTTGGTCTGGGGGGGAGTTTTTCGATTGTACAAGCCTGTGAAGGGGAACCCGCACTATAAGATTTCGATTTCTTTTTCTTCTTAAGCTCCTTTTCAATGTCTTTGGAAGACGTTGCATCAGCCTTTTCTGTAGCAGTGGTCGAATCATCATTGGCATGTTTTCTCTTCTTGGGAGTGAGAGGTGGCTTCCCGCTATCCTACAACAAAGTAAAATATAAACAAGTAAGTTACAAATTCGAAAGATAAAACAGGTAAAAGAGTAACAAAACTTACTTGGTTTACTTTGAGTGTTTCTTTAGCTTCCTCAGAGGCATTGGTTGTTGAAGGTTGAGGTTGTAGGGTTGCTTTCATAGACCCAGTAGACGTGGTAGGCTTCACCATCTTGGTATGTTTTATTTCGATGGCTGCAAAGTAAATGTTTGGTTAGAATCGTTTCGAGAAGAGATAAATGTATTCAGAGTAGCCAAGGAGTCCTTGGTTTCCACACCTTCACTTTCTGGAGTGTCCATTCTGACACGTTTTAAATCCATGTGAAGGGAGCCTTTGAAACTGTACAAGGTGTGATTGGTCGCAACCACTCGTTTTTCGAGTTTTAGAGCATCTTGTTTCATGACTGTAAAATCCCCCTTCACGCTTAACCAGTTAGGATAAGGTGGATACCAAGCCAAAGAGAAGTCAGTTGTAGGAAATCTGGGGAGTTTTGGAGGCTCTAATTGAAAAGCCAAGTCATATCGATCCTCAGGTTTGACACACGAAGGTATTTTCTAACGTGGGAGTTTATCTATAAACTTTTCCTTTAAAATCAAAATGCATCTCGAATGGTTCGAACAAGATCAGTGGGATTGTAGACAGTTTTAAAGTAATTTTGGAATGCATGGATCTCCTTGATGTGTCAATGCGTACCTTTCTTCGTCTTGTCCTGCATAGAGGCAAAAACTTTGGTTATATGATTATTGAAGTCAGTAACACCAAATGTATTGGAGCCATAATGTTCTCGCCACCAGCTTTCAAAGTCTTGAGTACAAAAAGTCGAGGGTTTGAATGGGATAAGATTAAGGTGGAGGAAGCTGTGAACTTGCTTATAATTTTCTTCGCTGTGACAGTTGTGAAATTCATTCCTCTATGACAGATGTCACTTTTGTGGCGGTACAATGGTTCAGGGAGGATTTGGCATAGTCCAAATTGTCTTGTGACAAAATTGGGTTGGTAAGTAAGTAAAATATTATGAGTTCTCTTGGGCATAATTCTGGTAACAAGAAGTCTAGGGATCAGGAAAGCTTCCCAAATCTGGAGGGATTCTGCATGTTGTTCAGTCGAAAGGCCAGTAAGAGGTCTTGTGAACCATTATGGGCCATGTGTTCTTTGAGAAAATGGTGCCATTGAAGGGGTAAATTTGTGCCTCTTCAAAAACATGATCAGGTGCCTGGTGGAGCACTCTTGCAGGTTTTTCCCTCCATCATCCGGGGTTAAACGAACTAGTCCAGTCCTTCGACAGTCCTGTTTTGGATTTCAGGGTCAGATTCATCAATTGGGTTTGTATTTGAAAGGGAAGGTTCGAAGGTGGCATTGAGCCACAACTGAAGTAACCAATACGAACCAGCCAATACAATATTGGTTTTGGGTTCAAAGTTCTTTAATCTTGTGGAAGCCTCCCCAAGACTCTCATACAATCCAATAAGAATTAGTTCGCTCAAGCAAACATCTCGACCAGCATGGAGTTGGTTGGCAAGGGTGAAAAATCTTCTGGAAACTTACAGAGATTTACAGCAGAAGACACATCGAGAAAGCCATAAAGTAAGAAAAGCTATATGTTCCTGATCACTAACTTCGTCTGTTGATCCCAAGTAGTGATCAATGTAATTGTTGTAAGTGGGAGAAGCATGGATGAAGTTGATGGAGTCATCAGCGTCCAAGGTAGGATCGAAAGCCTCTCATGTGGGTAGAAGACTCGTGATTGCAGCAACATCGAAAAGTGTTGGAGTTAACATTCCACAGGGTAGGTGAAAGGTGCTATAAGTACTATCTCAGAAGTACAGGGAAGATGTTAGAATTAACTGACAATATTCAGGGCCAAACTTCAACAAATGAATCAAGTAGAAGATTCCTAGGTTTTTCCATGTTTTTGATTTCGCTTTCTCTATTCTGGTTAACCATCCAAGGTACTTCTTGTCCTCTTTCGGTGGACCTAATCTAAATGGTCTCAGAACTTCTGTGACGAAGTCTAGCTTAAAGGAGGGTTCATTTTGTTCTTTATCCTTTTGAGGAGTATTTTTCTGGGGAATTGTTTTGTCTTCTACCCTAGTATTTTCAGCAGATTTTTTACTAACCCTAGGTTTACTAGCTATGGGTATAATCAAGTGGTAAACAGGAAAAAACCTCTTGATTTTGATATATCTGATACATTGAGTATAAGACCCATATATCCTAAGGTATCAGAAGCAAGAGTGAAGGGAATCATTATCTGAGAAGCGTAGATGGCAAGTTGTTCATTCCCTAGAGATAGTGTGGGAACAAATTATTGATTTCTAATCATGATGGGTGTTGTTGTTTTGAGTAAAGGGTTGGAAGCAACATCATATTTGTTTTGTTTACTCTTTCCAAACTTTGATTTCTTCTGGGACGCCATTCGTTGTGTTTTGAAGAAGAAGAAGTTGTAGAAAAGTTTATTGAGGTTTGGAAGAAGAAGGGAGAACTTTTTGATTTGAAAAAGTGCAGAAAAGAAAAAGATGAATGGCATTAATTTATATGAAGGGAGATTGAACCGTTTTTGATGGAAAGAGGGAATTTGAATTTTGTATAGTGGGACACGTGTAAGGTGATCCTTTACTTGATAATCGGTTTTTGTAAGTTCCAAGGTTAAGACTATTCATCATAGCTAATGATGAGATTTATAGATACCCATACTGCGATTAGACATTTGGGAATCGAAAGTCATCATGATAATGACGTCATAATAGTTGAATCGGTTGATGAGTTGTTCAGAAGGTCGAAATTTGAGGATATTACAAAAAAATATGCATTTCTGGTTTCAAAATGAATATTTCTTGGGGGAAATTTGTTGGCTGGAAATTTCGACTAAGGAAAATTTGAGCCGAGTCAATGATCTAAAACTACTTAAGATAATTATTTGGCTATTTTGTTTGTTAAAAACCATGAAGATTCGAATTCGAAATTGATGGATAGTTTGAAATTCGAATTGAAAAATAAGGTATTATTTGAGATAAGGTTTAAAACATTATACTTCAACCGTTATCAGGTTTTGGCGCTCAAGACAGATAAGGGAAGAGTTTTTTGATTCGAACGTTCATTCTTATCCAGAAGGACGCGTGGAATCTTTAGGATTATCGAAGACATGCCAACGGAAAATGTGGCATTAGTTTGTTAGAAGACCGTTAGGGTCGAAGTTCTATAAATTGTAGTTTTTGTGTTTCAATTATGGTGTTCACATCTTTGTACAAAATACTCAAAATACTCAAAGTACCAGTGTTCGAGAAAAGAGTTAATGAGGATGTACGTATGATGCACCATATTTTGTATTCAATGTCATTTACATTCAATGAAATTTCTTTATGTTATTTACGTTCTTTACAATTCCCAATCTAGATTAGTTTATATTTCATTACTTTCATAAAGAAGTTTCACTTCGACATACGAAGTGATTCCTTTTGTTTAAAAAATATTATCATTGAAACATACTTTCTAAATAATAGAACACAATAGTCCTGAGATTAATCTGATCAATCTTGTAAGTAACTGAATCTGTTAAAGGATTTAGAGGATCAACGATTGTTTACCAAATTCCAAGGTAAACAGAAGGCTTTGTGGTTGTGGAGGTTGATAGTGAAGGTGTGAAAAACAAAAGAAATGGGAAGGGGGAGGGGGGGGGGGGGGGGGGTTGAATTGAGTTTTAAATAAAAAAAGTTTCATTTAAAAAACCTTTCAACAAAAACAAGTTTTCTTCACTTATTGATAATAATGATAAGAAGCAAGCAGGAAAGGAAAAGTTACGTTTATACTAGTTCACTTGAAAACTATCAAGTTAGTCTAGTCCACTCGCCAAGGTGATTTTGCCTTTCTCAACAAGGTCTTAATCTAATAATCAAACAAGTTATTACAATGCACAAGCTAACTTCAAGTGACTAATGTTACAACCTCTAAGACACACTAATCTTAGACTTCTCAAGGATTCTGACCAACTGGTCCCTTAAGGAAAATCAAACAATTGTTTTAACAAAGTTTGTTTATAAAAGATATGCTTCTACACAAGCGAATATGTAAACAACATTTCAAGAATATAGACTAAGAAAATTAAGAAAGTGTATGAACAATCTTGATAGAATGTGAATTAGCAGCCTTCTCTCTTAGTCTTCAAGCCTTTATATAGCCAATATAATAATATAACCGTTGAAGGGTATTTCTAGAACTTGCAGAAAGTTGAGAGCTTGATACATAGTGGGGGACAAGATCGTACAACGCGCCTGTCCTTCATGGTAGGGGAATGAAATCTTTGATTGTACCATGTACTATGTAGACGTCAATTCCATCTCCTAATCTTTTGTACTTCAGGGGCTTCTGACAAGCATGAGTTAGAAGAAGAAAATAACATTTGGTTCATTAGAACTTCAAGTCTTCAGAGTCTTCAGAACTCTGTCTTCAAAGTATTCAACACTTGGTATTCAGAACCATTTGTAAAACCTTGGGTTATTAGAACATCAAGTCTTTAGAATCTTCAGAACTTTGTCTATCAGAATCTTCAACACTTGGTCTTGAGAACCCTTTGTCTTTAGAAACATAAGTCTTTAGCATCTGGACTTCAGTTACAACTTCTGTCTTCAGATCTTCAGAACTTGGTTTCTTGGACTTGTATCAGAGTCACTACTTCAGAGTCATCTAAAGCATTTTTCTAGTGTTCATCAGAACTTGTGTAGCCTAAAAGCGGAACTTATTCTCTTCTAATGTATTGACAACTTCTTTCATCAGAAGCAGAACCTGTTTGTTAAATACTCAAAATAACAAACATTAGAGTACCAAAACTGTTCATACAAACATACTTATTTGTTATCATCAAGACTCAGATAAAGTTGCAGAACCAAATCTTGTTCTAACAGATAGACCTGATGAAGCTAATAGGGTTGAAGTCTCTGGTAAGAAACTCATGTACAAGCTAAGAGATAACAAGGATGCATCAAATTTAAAGTATCTCAAAAAATCAAGTTGCGTGTTCCTTCAAGGGTCATTGGTGGTAAACCTAGTTCATCAAAGGTTGTAGAGCAAGATGGAGATTATGAAAGTGAAGAGTTGGGTAGTTTTGATCCAGATGGTAATTGGATTCCTACTTGGTGCCAACATATGGTTTGGCAGGTGAAGCACACATTTTATGGTCATCAAGTTATTGTTGATCTTAGTAAAAAACATGTACATCCTATTTGTGTGAACTTGTAGGCATTCCATGTAGGCATGCCATAGCTGCCATGAGCTATCAGAAATTAGATCCAAAAACATTTGTGGATGAATGTTACAGTAGGGAAGCATATGCTAAGTGCTATTCATATAGTGTGAGTTCCACTAATGAAATGGATATGTGGCCTAATGTTATTGTTGTTGAGGATATGCTTCCACCATCCTTTAGGAAAGGTCCGGGTAGACCAAGGAAACTTAATATTAGAGAACATGATGAAAATGGATATAGGATGAGAAGGCCTGGTGTTAATTATAGGTGTACTAAGTGTGACAGTATTGGACATAACTCAAGAAAATGTCAGAGTACAGAATAAAATCATGTTGCTTTAAAGAGAAAGGTGTGTACATTACTTGTTTATATTTGACTTGTGTATTGTTGTTTAAGTTTGATGTTTGACATGTATATGTTTTTGATGTCTTATAGAAAGGTACAAAGGAAAGTGCCTGTTATAGTCAACGTTGCTGCCTCTGAAAATGACCAAGAGGCTGCCAATGTAGATGACCAACAGGCTGCCAATGCAAATGATGTAGATGTTGATGCACATGTGGAAGCAATGGTGGCCTTAGTCGAATCCAACACCTACAGGCAATTACAGGTCCATTCCAATGGTTATATATTTAGTCAATTACAAGTCTGTTTTGTTAGAACATAGTTTGATTCTACAACCCTTGAGTAAAGTTTTGATGATAACAAAATACAAAGAATAAAATTATTCCTAAGGTATATACAAAGAACAATTATGCTCCTGAAAATTATGCTATGTATATGCAGAAGCTCTGATAGAATCATCATCAGAATAGAAGCAGCATCAGAAGATCAACAACCTATGTTACACGCTGAAACACTAAAGTTTGATGACCAGAATCTGCGCCTAATCAAATACACTCTGACTCTGATTAAAGACATCTTTTCCAAGTCATCTACACTCTGAAGCGTTATCAGCAGAAACATCAAAGAAGATTCTGAAGCGTTACTAGGCATTCAAGACTGAATTAAATACTAACGGCCTTCTTCAGACAAAGATCTTCTACAAAAGGAAAGTACATTATTATCATTAAACCTGCTTTATGGACAACGTATCTTTGCTTGCCTATATAAACAGGACTGCTTGTGAAAAGAAGTACGCATGTATTCACACAATTTGCCAAGCCTTCCAAACCACGCATATTCGAAAGCATTAGCAAATTCATTTTATTTGAAGCTTAAGTTGTGTAACTATCATATGTGTGATATACTGTTTTGTTAGAAAACAACAACACACTCTTGTTCATTTCTTGTAAAAGATTTCCTTGAGATAAACCGGTCTGTGGTTATACTCAAGAAGACTTTAACAATTGTTAAAGTAGCTGTTGTAATTCTTTGAGAATAGTGGATTAAGACCTCATTGGAGAGAGGAGAAATCACCTTGACGGGTGGAGTGAAGTAGTTTGAGATTAAACGAACCAGGATAAAAATACTGTTTCTTATAGCTGTTTATTATTTGATCCAAGTTTTTCAATTCAACCCCCCCTTCTTGTGTTTTTCACATCTTCAATTGGCATCAGAGCGCCTGGTTCTGAGCTTATAACACTTAACCATGTCAGTACAAGATCCAGCGTCAGAAAAACACAATGGCAGGACCAAGTCAAAACATCAGCAATGACAACAATGAAGAAAGGGACAAATTCAGTGGCAAACCTCCAGTCTTTGATGGAGAGAACTTTGACTACTGGAAAGACAGAATTGAGAGTTTCTTTCTGGCCCATGATGCTGATCTGTGGGACATGGTGACTGATGGATACACGCACCCAGTGGATGGACGTGGTCAGAAGATTGACAGGAAAATGATGTCTGATCAGCAAAAGCGTGAATTTAGAAATCATCACAAGGCCATAACAATTCTTCTCAGCGCCATCTCTTATTCAGAATATGAGAAGATATCAAACAGAGAAACTGCCAAGAATATGTTTGACTCTCTGAGAATGACGCAAGAAGGCAACATTCAAGTCAAAGAAACCAAAGACCTTGTGTTCATTCATAAGTATAAGGCATTCAAGATGGAAGAGAGTGAATCAATAGAAACTATGTTCTCAAGATTTCAAATTCTTGTTGCTGGTCTAAAAGTTCTTGACAAAGGGTATTCCACTGCTGATCACGTTAAGAAGATCATCAGAAGCTTGCCAAAACAGTGGAGGCCAATGGTCACAGCGCTTAAGCTAGCCAAGGATCTCAACAAAATCTCTCTGGAGGAACTTGTCAACTCCCTCAGAAGTCACGAGATAGAGCTAGAAGCAGATGAACCTCAAAAACAAGGTAAGCCATTAGCTTTAAAATCTAACAGAAAATCTGACTCCAAAGTTTTACAGGCTGTGGAAGAAACCTCTGATGGGTCCTCATCAGAAGAAGATGAACTGTCTCTCCTCTCCAGAAGGGTGAACCAATTGTGGAAGCAGAGGCAAAGGAAGTTCAGGAATCCCAGAAGATCAGAAAATCAGAATGAATCTTCCTCCAGATACAGAAGGTCAGAATCCTCCTCTGGACACAGAAGATCTGAAGGTTCTTCAGGAAACAGAAAGCCAAACAACAAAGACATCATCTGCTATGAATGTAACGAGCAAGGGAACTACAAAAGTGATTGCCCAAAGCTTCAGAAGGAGAAGCCCAAAAAGAAGTTTGGCAAGGAAAAGAAGAAAAGTCTCATGGCTACATGGGATGATTCTGACACATCTGAAGCTGACTCAGAATCAGATGATGAAAGAGCAAACATAGCTCTCATGGAAAACATAACTGAAGACAGTGAAGCTTCTGAGTCAGACTCTGAATCAGATAAAGAAGAGGTATTCCGTGACTTTACTATAAAATTTACTAAGGCTGAACTAGCTGAAAGCCTTAATGAAATTCTGGAAAGATATCAGCAGATCAGAGTCAAATTCAGAAACCTGAAAAGGAATCTTGCTTCTGACTCTGATAAGACAGAGTCTCAAATTGGAGAATTCTGAGTTAAAAGACAAAATTTCAAAATTAGAAAACCAATTGAAAAACTCTCAGAAGGAAACAATCCCTGAAACTCCAAGCAAAGCTGATGAGATCATCAAGGAGTATGATCATAGCTTTCAGAAGTTTCTAGCTAAAAACATAGACAGAAGCAAAATGGCTTCAATGATCTATGGAGTTAGCAGAAATGGCAGAAAAGGGATAGGATATCAAGGTAAGGTACCTACACCAAAGAATGCCATGGATTTAGTTATAAAACATACTCCACTTGATTCACACTTTATATATGGGCACACATATGACATAAAATATACAAGTAGTGATTACTCTATCAAACCAAAATTCAACCAGAGTTTTGGTAAAACTAACAAATCAGGACCCAAGAAAATATGGATACCTAAGGATAAAATAATACATGTGGCAGATATCTTTAGCAGCAAAGCAAAGACACCAATCATGGTACCTGGACTCTGGCTGCTCACGACACATGACGGGAAGAAGGCATATTGTGATCGGTGGAAATAGAACTGACTGTTTTTTAAGCTGGTTCGCGAAATGTCGCGGTAAGCAAGAGTCGCCATCGTCTTTTATCTTCTCCAACAAGGAAAGGACAAAAGCACAACAAAATTCCTTTTCGAGATGTTTCTCGGTTCGGGAGGTAGATTTATATAAAGGGAAGGTGTTAGCACCCTTTCTATCCGTGGTTATCCACGGGCTCTTAGGTACTTGCTCTTATGTTTTCAAAATTTGTTTGCTTTTCAAGTGTGTGTGGGTTTTGAAAAAGTTTCGTTTGAAAAATTTCTAAGTAACTCTTGTATCTGTCCTCAAGAGTGTATGAAAAATTTGTTTGAAAACCTTTTGAAAGTGTCAGTGTGAAAAGATGTTTTTGTTTGTTTTGAAAAGAGCAAGTACCCATGAGATCTACCTACCCTAAGGAATTAGGTTATGTAAGAGTCCTTTAGACAGTACTATCCCACTATTGAGAAGTAGGTAGCACCATCGTTGGAGGTATTCAGGTCAATTCGATTGTAGGGACAGTGTGGTCACCGAAGTAATAGTAGGACACCTTAGAAGTAACCCTAATGTCCTAGATCCTTTTTTATCTGAGGCAACCGTTTCGAGGCAACTGGATCTTAGACAGGAGGGCGACCTCTAAAACACCCTATACTTGACGACCACGTTCGAGGCAACCAGTGAGGCGTACCCTAAGAGTGGCATGTGCTTGTGTGTTGTTTCAGTTTATATTTATCTTTGAACATGCATTTGTGAGCTACGGATTAATTTTATTTGGCATAATTAATAGTCTTGCATGCATTTTTAACAGTTAAGAGTGCAGAAAATAAAGTGCGGGAAATTAAATCTACGCTATTACAAGGCGCGGGTCAATACATCGCCAAAAACATAACCCGTTTTGGAAATAAATGCGGAAAAGTAAATGAAAGCGGTAAAACCTAATTAACTATTACATCCTTGGAAACAGTTACATAAATAATCAAGAATAATGATAATGCGCGAAAGAAATTAAATCAGGCCGTCCTAGGGTTTTGACCCTTTTGAGAAATAAAGAAATTTTTAGTCCATTTTTTGCAATTAATTAAACATTAAACCTAGTACTAATTAATTATTGAATTAAAAAAGAAAAAAATGTTTTTTTGTGTTTTATGTTTATTTTTTAATAAAAATAAAGAAGTTAAAAGTCAGAAGAAACCCTAATTCTAAGTTTATTTTATTAAAAAAAGAATCAAAATTGAACCTAATTTAACCTAATTAATTTGTAGTATTTTATTTACAAGAAAAAGTCCTTTTTTATGTTTTTATGTTTTTTGATGAAAATAAAAAGAAAAAGAATTAAAAAGTTAATAAACAAAACCCTAATTCTAAACTAATTTTATTTATTGTAAAAAGAAATTAAAATTACCTAATTAAACTAATGAATTTGTTTACATTTTATTCACAAAAATAATAGTTAATAGTAAAATTAGTAATTAATAAAATATTTACAATTTTTTGATCTCTGAATTTATTATAAAAAATTAGTTTATTGGTTAATAATAATAATAATAATTAAAAAAAGAAATTATAAGGAAAAGAAAATAAAAAAGTAACAAAACCATGGGGGGTGACGACCCATTAAGGAGGTGTTGACTGGAAATTTTAGGCCCATGAACATTCAAGCCTTGTTGACCTTCTTGGTTGTCCACGCCTGCGTTGACTCATGAGCACCATGGTCTTCATTCTTTGGCCATTGGATTGATAGTGGTGGCCACATGGCATGCATCAGGATGAGGCATATGGTGGGATACATTTAGGAAGCCTGCGTGTGATTGAGTTAGAAAAAATATGAACAAGCATTTGGGGGGACCTGGGAATCGAACCCAGGTCCCAATGATCATTTGCCAGCACCTGTACCACTGAACCAACTAAACGCATTTGTTATAATAGTAAACAATAAATATATTATAGGAAACCAAACACATGTGCTAACAATTATGAAAAAAACGCGCGCCATTTAAATCATCCAGTAGCAAGCTGACACGCCCTTCGTCTTCATCCTTTTTCCTGTAAAACAAAAGCAATTAGCGGGGGTTTTTAACCCCCACAAAATAGGACGAGGGAAAATAGCGAATAGGTCCCTGAGCTATATAAATTGGGCGCGATAGTCTTATTCAATTCGTCTTGTCCAGGCGGTTTCAACCATATGCGTGAGATAGTCCAATTTTACTGTATGTGGAAAGCCCTAATCTGAGAGCTCTGAAACCCTAGATTTCATTAATGGTGTTTTGCGTTTCAGGGCACCATAAGGCAATTAATCAATACCAAAAGCTTCAGAATGATGTTAGCAATGCAAAGCAATAATCAAAACATGTTAATGATGCATAAAACTTGAGTTTCGATTATGGAAAAGAATGGTAAACCGTGTGACTATTTGAGGTGATTCCTGGAGCTTTAAGGCTTGTTTTGGATTGCAACGCGTTCCTGAATGTCCCATCAATGTATTGGAATCGTTCTAAGGCTTTGAATTGGTCTGCAATATGAAAAACAGTTTCAAGCTTTCTTTGAATTTTTGGAATTTGGCTATGGTTCTTTGCAGCAGTTTTACACGTGTGAGGAATTAGGTTTTGCTTATGCTCTTATAGCTGAATGGTTTTAGGTCAAATCTTGCACATGAAATCCATTGTATTGAAGATTATATATTTGATTTTCAATCAAATCTTTTAGCATCTTTTTGATTGAGAAACCTTGCCAATTTTGGAGTTTTTGACATCTTTGATTGGCACACGAATTTGCCAGCTTGCCTTGAGCCTATTTGCTTCATAAAAAGATTTGAAAACCATATTTTCATATTTTCCTACATTTAAAATCAATTAAATGAATTAATATTAATAAAAATTCAATTAATTAATTAAAAATAAGAAAATAAATCAAATTAAGCTTAATGGGTCGTGCATAGGCCTTGGGCAATGTTTCAAGAAAGAATTTGAAGCCCATTAGCAAAAATGAAGTGTTTTGGGCAAAGTTGACTTTTGCAAATTCCCAAAAACTTCCCAACTTCTCAAATGCATATCTTGCTCAATTTTGATCATATGAACATGTTCTTGGACATTTTGGAAAGGTCTTGAAGTCCTCTAACCAATGCCTTTGGTACCATGTCATTTTGATTCACCAATATCAAGTTATGGTCTTTGACTTAAAATGCCTTTTTGTTGACTTTTGAAAGTGACCTATAATGTAGAAATTGATAACTTTTTGTGAGAGCATTTCTTGGACTTGGAATGTGAATATGAGTTGTAGGAAATGTCATCCCCTTCAAAATGAGCATTGGATGGGATTTTTCTGATGAACCATGAAAAAGTTATGCCTTGGTCAATTTACAGTTGACTTTTCAGGTGTCCAAAAATAGAAACTTTTGCATGTTGATGATGTTTGAGCCATGCTTGAGGAATCATGATCAAGACTTGATAAAATGATGATTGTGGCTTCAAAATAAGATGTTGACCAAAATTTTTGACTTTTGACTGTAAAATGACCATTTTGCCCCTACAGTTGGTTGTGGAGCAACTAGGGCTTTTGACTGTGCAAACTGGCATTGTGAATCTTGAAACTTGACATGTAGATGCTTGAGGATATGTGTAGGCCTATGGGACTTGATTGAGCCATTGAAAACCTCAAATTCCTTGAAAGAACCAAAACCCTAATTTTGACTGGCTTAGGAGGTAGTTGGACTATGCAATCTTTGAGAAGTCTTGAACCATTTGAGATGATGCTTGTCAAAACTTTAAAGAATATGGGAAGGCAAATTTTGGGGTACAACAGTTGCCCCTGTTCAATCTACTTAAACCTGAGGATGTAGATTGGCTTGCGTGCCTTTCGTGATCCAAAGGTGGAAGATGATTGAACACTAGAGTGCCCAGAAATTTGCACTCGCATAGTAGAGTATCAGCAGTGTGATGGCGGGAATGGGCTTACAGATGCCATTTGGAGAGATGGTGGATAGGAGGATGGGCTTATAGATGCCATCTGGAGATGTGACAGAACCTTGTCGAGAATGGGCTTATATATGCCATTTGGAAGTGTAATGGATAGTTGAATCTGAATAAGAAATAGAATAGCTTCCGTGCCTGGAGCACATCTAGTCTATATCTAATTGCTTCCGTTTGAATAAATAGTAGAATGACCGCCGCGTCTGGGGTATATCCATATTGTATCTGAGTGAGTGATAGAGTGTCATCTGAATCTGGATCGTATCTGGAATGTCTTTTGAATGAATCTGGACTAAACAATAGAATAGCATCCGGGCTGGAGCATCTCTAAGTTGTCTTTAGAAGTTTGAATCTGAATAAGCAATAGAATAACATCCGTATCCGAAGCATCTCTTAGCTGTTTCTGAAAGGAAATCTGGGATAAGTATCGGAATGTCGCCATGTTTGGGTTATAAATGAACTATTTCTAGAAGGAAGTCTGAATAAGCAATAGAATGGCATCCGGATCTAGAGCATCTCTAGGCTATCTCTGGAGAGAAATCTGGAATAAACAATAGAATAGCATCTGTGGTTGGGGCATCTCTAAGTTATCTTTAGGAGTTTGAATCTGAATAAGTAATAGAATAACGTCCGGGTCGGGAGCATCTCTAAGCTATATCTGGGAAGAAACTTTGAATAAGAAAAAGAACAACATCCATATCAGGAGCATTTCCAAGCTATCTCTGAAGAGAAAATCTGAATAAGCGAAAGAACATCATCCATATCTGGAGCATTTCTAAGCTATCTCTGAAGAGAAAATCTGAATAAGCAAAAGAACAACATCCATATCTGGAGCATCTCTAAGCTATCTCTGAAGAGAAAATCTGAATAAGCAAAAGAACATCATCCATATCTGGAGCATTTCCCAGCTATATCTGAAAGGAAACTCTTGAATAAGCAAAAGAACAGCATCCATATCAGGAGCATTTCTGAGCCATCTCTGAGGATAAAATCTGAATAAGCAAAAGAACAACATCCATATCTGGAGCATTTCCCAGCTATATCTGAAAGGAAACTCTTGAATAAGCAAAAGAATAGCATCCATATCTGGAGCATTTCCAAGCTATCTCTGAAGAGAAAATCTGAATAAGCGAAAGAACATCATCCATATCTGGAGCATTTCCAAGCTATCTCTGAAGAGAAAATCTGAATAAGCAAAAGAACAGCATCCATATCTGGAGCATTTCCCAGCTATATCTGAAAGGAAACTCTTGAATAAGCAAAAGAACAGCATCCATATCAGGAGCATTTCTGAGCCATCTCTGAGGAGAAAATCTGAATAAGCAAAAGAACAACATCCATATCTGGAGCATTTCCCAGCTATATCTGAAAGGAAACTCTTGAATAAGCAAAAGAACAGCATCCATATCTGGAGCATTTCCAAGCTATCTCTGAGAAGAAACTTTTCATGCAGATATGCCCTGGCTAGATACAGGTATCGAATCCACAATCAATCGCTCACAGATATGCCCTGGCTAGATACAGGTATCGAATCTGGAACTGCGATAGTTGACAGTAATCATCTTTAGATTGACCTTTTTCTTGAAAAGGCAAAATATCAGTTGTATGCAATGTCATGATGTATGATGTCATGGTGTTCTCAAAATAAACGAGATTGTGTGTTATAATGCGTATATGCATGTATCAGGATGTATAAAACGTGAAATGTTTATGAATGTATTTCGTCTGGGAAAATAAATCCTTGACGAATGCCGGGAAGTTGAATCCTGGGCTGATATTGAAGAGTAGAGCTCTTCGTTTCCGCTGGGGATGATGGTTGCAAGAATAAACCGGTAGGAGAAGATGACTCCGTTGGGGAATAAACTTGTTGGAGAGATTACTCTTCGGGGAATTACTCTGTGGGAAGAGATACTTCGCTGAGATTTTAATGAGAACTCTGGTGGGGATTCCGTTGATGAGCTATGTTGGGGAATTAGATGAACTCCGCTGGGGATAGGAAGAACTTCGCCGAGGACGATCTTTCTGTGGTAATTAGCTGAGGATAACCCAGTTATAAGCTCTGGCGGGGAATAACCTTTGAATAAAGTCGGGGAGAGGCTTTCGCACTCCGCAGGGGATAAGCTTCCAGAATCTACTGGGGATGAGCTTCCAGAATCTACTGGGGATGAGCTTCCAGAATCTACTGGGGAGATTGATTCAACTCTCCTGGGGAAACTTTTGGACTACACTGGGGAATGTTGAGATCTTCTGGGGATACCCAACTTTTTACGGCTGACAGTAGACTAACTCTGCTTGGGGAGAGTATCGCTGACTTGCTGGGAATATTGTGCCTTGTTAGGGTTGACGGGAGACCAACTCTGCTCGGGGGAGAGTATTGCTGATTTGTCTTACTCTCGGGGAGTGAAGATATCCTGGTTACATTCTTCAGCTGAATCTACCTTGGTACCTGGTGAGCAGAGCATCTTGCAGTTTGGACAATTCTTATTGCCCCAGTTTCTATGGGAGAAGAAGGTACCTGTGGAGGTGCTTGATAACTGCCGACTGACAAATCTTCTTCTGGTAGGCAAGTGACGAGATGACGGGACATAGTCGTACGCTTTTGATCCCTAACTTTTGCCTGGACCGCCCTTTCGGGTTTTCAGTCCACCGGGATACCCATTTTTGCCCAAGCCGCCTTTTCAGGTTTTCGACTTACCGGGTGTAAAGATTTTTTCATTTTCATCCCTTATTTTGACCGAACCCTTTTGGTTCGCCGGGAAGCCCTTGTTTTTGCCTAGGTGTTTCAACCTAGCGGGTCTTTGATTATGCGTAGTTTTTTTCCGACTATGTCCACACTCTCAGAATATAGGAAGTTGTCACTGTCAGTAGTGCAATGTTACCATACCACCAGAAGATCTTCGTTTGATCGTCCAATGCCCCAAGTGACTTAGGCGGAGATCTGCCCCTGGATATTTGGCATTTGAGAGATTCTTTGAATCTTGACTTAACTGCCCCAGGTGATGGACAATGATCACATCTGCCCCTTGGTTGGAAGTGTTTTTGTTCATTAGATATTCTTCGTGCGAATTTCTCTGCTGTTCGAACAAATAGTCACCTGCAAACAATGTTATTTAAAAATGCAAAGCTTATGTCTGTCTGAAGTTTTTTGAAAATGCATTTTCAGTAAAACCAGTGAATTTTGTAAAATGTGATGTCAACTCGTTATTTTACTGCAAGCCTTAAGGAGTCGGGATACCTTTCGTAACAGTATGCTTCGAACTAACCCATGCTTCAGCTAGGACTTTTTAAGGGTTATAACGTGGCCTGGTTCATGGTTTAAGAAACAAAGGATAAAGGCTCAAATTTTATTTGTATCCACCCGCTCTTCGTGATGTTCTTCAATCCTAAACTCAGCTGATCGTACGTTAGACCTTGTTTGAGTTTTTGCTCTGATGTACCAGTGATGGTTCAGATACTGATAGTTTATTTTGAATAGACAGTCATTTCTTTTTGTTGAGGGTTTGTAGGACCTCTTTCTTTTTTGATTTTGTTATCCCTATTTTTTTGCTTGAACTGTTTCTCTTGTGATTACAGTCAGCGGGATGCCCCAGTTTTGTAAGTCTCCTTCATAGGTTTTGACTTAACGGGCTTTAGTTTTTTTTTTGGTAATGACTGCCTGTCTTGACAATTATTCGGAACCATCACTGTCTTTTGCTTTGGAAGGACTTCTTTGGTGCCATCCATTGTGCATTTGGATCAACTGAGAAAACTACCCTGCCCCAAGTTATGATTAAGGGTTTTAATTTTCGAAAAGAAAAACTCCAACTTCTTTGGCTCGAAGGGGTTGACGAGGGATTATCTTCCTTATACCTCCAGTGTTTAGGAATTGAAACAATTCCTGTACCTCATCAGCGGGGTCTGTTCAAAAGCATACTGTAGATTGTGGTATCGTTTTCGTCATCCTCCCTCAAGAGGCTTAGAATTTTTAACCGAGCGTTGATCATCACAAAAATATGAAAGCAATTTGTATATAATGAAAACAATTGGATTAATTCAAAACAGACATATGCGATGCATTAATGGAATAAACAAGTTTGCTATGACATTAATTGTTTGTATAAGCAAAGAAAAATACAACTCGGAAATTCAAATAAACAAAAGCCTTCAATGATTGGGCAAAGGAGCAGTGATTATGTTTGGAGTCTCTGGTGCTTCAAACTGAATCTCTTTGGCATCAATCATGTCTTGAATCTTGTTCTTCAGAGGCCAGCAGTTGTCTGTAGTATGCCCCAGGCTATTAGAATGGTATGCACACCTTTCATTGGGATGATAGTTAGGAGCGGAAGTGTTTGGATTCCGGAGAGAAGCCCTTAAGGTAATCAGTCCTGCCTTCAACAATTGTTGTAGCGCTTGATCCAGTGACATGTTGATCTTAGTGAACTGTCGTTTGGGTGCGACCTCCTTACGTTGATGCCCCTGTCTTTGTTGAGCAGGCGTAGGATTAGAGATCTGGGTTGCCCCTACATGTTGATCATGACGACTCTTTTTTCCATGCACAGCACTGGACTCCTTTTTCCCATGGTAGGGATTTTTCTGAGCGTCCGAAGGTGTAGCTTCTTGAATCTTCCCAGCCTTGATACCAGCTTCAATTCTTTCCCCAGTCAAGATCAGATCTGTAAACCCAGTAGAGGAATTTCCAATCAGATGGTTGAAGAACGGACCAGACAGGGTCCCCAAGAACATGTCAACGAGCTCGCGGTCAGTCAAAGGTGGCTGCACCCTTCCAGCAAGGTCTCTCCACTTCTGAGCATATTCCTTGAATCCTTCACCCGTCCCAAGTGACATACCCTGGAGTTGGGTACGCGTAGGAGCGAGGTCTGAATTGTACTGATACTGCTTGTAAAATGTAGTAGCCAAATCTTCCCAGGTACGGATACTGGCTCCATCCAGCTGATAGAACCACTCGAGTTGAGTCCCTGCCAGACTATCCTGAAAGAAGTGAATCCACAATTTCTTGTCAGCCGTGTAGGGCTGGATCTTCCTTACGTATGAACGAAGGTGCAGCTTAGGACAGGAAGCTCCGTCGTACTTTACGAAGGCAGGTGCTTTGAATTTGTGAGGGATCACCACCCCAGAACATAGACCTAAATCTTCAAAGTCCAGGCCGGGAACTTTCTGTATCTCCATAGCACTTAACCGGTCCTCCAGCTGTTTGTACCTGTCTTCGGCGGGAGGGTACTGCTCCTCATTATAATCTGTCTCGTTGTCGGAGACCACGGGACTAGGAACCTCTCTCCCTTGTGGGTTGTCTTTCCCTGCAGATGGGGTAGTCAGCTCAGCTTCATTTTGTGATCCGTTCCCAGATCTGCGTATAGGGTTGAATAGCACAGTCCTCTTCTTCTTCTTCTTCTTCAAGAGCAGAGTCTTCAAATCCTGTTGACCCTGGGCTAGGCTCATAACCATCTCTTGGAACTGGGCATTTTGGGCCTGGAGGTCCTTGATAGCTTGTTCATTGGATGATTCAGGATTCATGATGATTGCTGAAATAAACAGCGAAGAAGGTAAGTGACCTGCAAAAAGGGTACCTGTAATGCAATGATATGTATGTATGCATGCAATGCTTTCAAGGATCTCGCGGGGTAAACAAGAAAATTGTTAGAATCTGAATCCGGTGGCTTGATTGAAGGAACTTCCTGTTGTTGAGAGTCCTTCTTCAAGAGTCAAAGCTCACCATATCTAGTGGGTCATAGCCCCTGACTCAAGTTATCGACCTTGCCTAGAGGAAAATAAATCCCCTTTGCCCCTTGCTAGACATTTGATTTATCATGATCTGCATCACAGACCCTTGAGATCCTTGAAATGGGTTAGTCCTTATGCAAGATGCATGCAATGGTATGATGTTATGCTATGCATGGAGTGATGTAAGTAGGCCCTGTAATGAGTCCCAATTAAGGATTGTAAACAAAACCTGCAAGGAACTCGTGTGTCAGATAACAAGCATGCAAGTAGTCAAGTTTGAAGGCACACAAGTCACACAAGACAGCCCTTAGAGTTTAGGCCAGCATGAAGTTTGGGTACTACCCTCTTGAAGTTGGTGGGCTCAAAACCTGTCCTATCAAAAGTAACCGGGTTCTAAGGATCTCAATATCATTGGGTTGTTTTCTGTGTTCATTGTTTTGATTTAGCCACTGAACTGGCGATCAAAATATTCCAAGAAAACAACCCTCAATGAGTGTAGTATCGAGTATCTACCAACTTCGGACTGCACTAAAGTCGGTCATCTCACTACCCCTAAAGAGGCCAGGATGGTCAAGTAAGGTTCCTAAGGTCAGTTGATGCTTCACGACACCACGCGGCGGCCCCGTACTCTCCTTGACTTGACTCAAGGGTTACCGGTACTCACCAAAGTGCCACATCAATGTAGCAAACTGCTTCAACCGTGTCGGTATACCCCACACAGTCCCCTCACAGTTTTGTTGCTACCTAAAAGGTATCCCCCAGATCTGGGTTAGGATCTATGAAACTCCCAAAACAGGCCCACAATATTAAAGCAAACAGAGCAAGCAATTGAAAACATAAGTATGTTCTAATCCTAAGGTACACCTCACTTTTATATAAATCCCCAGCAGAGTCGCCAATTCTGTGATCGATGGAAATAGAACTGACTGTTTTTTAAGCTGGTTCGCGAAATGTCGCGGTAAGCAAGATTCGCCACCGTCTTTTATTTTCTCCAACAAGGAAATGACAAAAGCACAGCAAAATTCCTTTTCGAGATGTTTCTCGGTTCGGGAGGTAGATTTATAGAAAGGGAAGGTGTTAGCACCCTTTCTATCCGTGGTTATCCACGGGCTCTTAGGTACTTGCTCTTATGTTTTCAAAATTTGTTTGCTTTTCAAGTGTGTGTGGGTTTTGAAAAAGTTTCGTTTGAAAAATTTCTAAGTAACTCTTGTATCTGTCCTCAAGAGTGTATGAAAAATTTGTTTGAAAACCTTTTGAAAGTGTCAGTGTGAAAAGATGTTTTTGTTTGTTTTGAAAAGAGCAAGTACCCATGAGATCTACCTACCCTAAGGAATTAGGTTGTGTAAGAGTCCTTTAGACAGTACTATCCCACTATTGAGAAGTAGGTAGCACCGTCGTTGGAGGTATTCAAGTCAATTCGATTGTAGGGACAGTGTGGTCACCGAAGCAATAGTAGGACACCTTAGAAGTAACCCTAATATCCTAGATCCTTTTTTATCCGAGGCAACCGTTTCGAGGCAACTGGATCTTAGACAGGAGGGAGACCTCTAAAACACCCTATACTTGACGACCACGTTCGAGGCAACCAGTGAGGCGTACCCTAAGAGTGGCATGTGCTTGTGTGTTGTTTCAGTTTATATTTATCTTTGAACATGCATTTTTGAGCTACGGATTAATTTTATTTGGCATAATTAACAGTCTTGCATGCATTTTTAACAGTTAAGAGTGCGGAAAATAAAGTGCGGGAAATTGAATTTACGCTATTACAAGGCGCAGGTCTATACATCGCCAAAAACATAACCCGTTTTGGAAATAAATGCGGAAAAGTAAATGAAAGCGGTAAAACCTAATTAACTATTACATCCTTGGAAACAGTTACATAAATAATCAAGAATAATGATAATGCGCGAAAGAAATTAAATCAGGCCGTCCTAGGGTTTTGACCCTTTTGAGAAATAAAGAAATTTTTAGTCCCTTTTTTGCAATTAATTAAACATTAAACCTAGTACTAATTAATTATTGAATTAAAAAAGAAAAAAATGTTTTTTTGTGTTTTATGTTTTTTTTAATAAAAATAAAGAAGTTAAAAGTCAGAAGAAACCCTAATTCTAAGTTTATTTTATTAAAAAAAGAATCAAAATTGAACCTAATTTAACCTAATTAATTTGTTAGTATTTTATTTACAAGAAAAAGTCCTTTTTTATGTTTTTATGTTTTTTGATGAAAATAAAAAGAAAAAGAATTAAAAAGTTAATAAACAAAACCCTAATTCTAAACTAATTTTATTTATTGTAAAAAGAAATTAAAATTACCTAATTAAACTAATGAATTTGTTTACATTTTATTCACAAAAATAATAGTTAATAGTAAAATTAGTAATTAATAAAATATTTACAATTTTTTGATCTCTGAATTTATTATAAAAAATTAGTTTATTGGTTAATAATAATAATAATAATAATAATTAAAAAAAGAAATTATAAAGAAAAGAAAATAAAAAAGTAACAAAACCATGGGGGGTGACGACCCATTAAGGAGGTGTTGACTGGAAATTTTAGGCCCATGAACATTCAAGCCTTGTTGACCTTCTTGGTTGTCCACGCCTGCGTTGACTCATGAGCACCATGGTCTTCATTCTTTGGCCATTGGATTGATAGTGGTGGCCACATGGCATGCATCAGGATGAGGCATATGGTGGGATACATTTAAGAAGCCTGCGTGTGATTGAGTTAGAAAAATTATGAACAAGCATTTGGGGGGACCTGGGAATCGAACCCAGGTTCCAATGATCATTTGCCAGCACCTGTACCACTGAACCAACTGAATGCATTTGTTATAATAGTAAACAATAAATATATTATAGGAAACCAAACACATGTGCTAACAATTATGAAAAAAACGCGCGCCATTTAAATCATCCAGTAGCAAGCTGACACGCCCTTCGTCTTCATCCTTTTTCCTGTAAAACAAAAGCAATTAGCGGGGGTTTTTAACCCCCACAAAATAGGACGAGGGAAAATAGCGAATAGGTCCCTGAGCTATATAAATTGGGCGCGATAGTCTTATTCAATTCGTCTTGTCCAGGCGGTTTCAACCATATGCGTGAGATAGTCCAATTTTACTATATGTGGAAAGCCCTAATCTGAGAGCTCTGAAACCCTAGATTTCATTAATGGTGTTTTGCGTTTCAGGGCACCATAAGGCAATTAATCAATACCAAAAGCTTCAGAATGATGTTAGCAATGCAAAGCAATAATCAAAACATGTTAATGATGCATAAAACTTGAGTTTCGATTATGGAAAAGAATGGTAAACCGTGTGACTGTTTGAGGTGATTCCTGGAGCTTTAAGGCTTGTTTTGGATTGCAACGCGTTCCTGAATGTCCCATCAATGTATTGGAATCGCTCTAAGGCTTTGAATTGGTCTGCAATATGAAAAACAGTTTCAAGCTTTCTTTGAATTTTTGGAATTTGGCTATGGTTCTTTGCAGCAGTTTTACACGTGTGAGGAATTAGGTTTTGCTTATGCTCTTATAGCTGAATGGTTTTAGGTCAAATCTTGCACATGAAATCCATTGTATTGAAGATTGTATATTTGATTTTCAATCAAATCTTTTAGCATCTTTTTGATTGAGAAACCTTGCCAATTTTGGAGTTTTTGACATCTTTGATTGGCACACGAATTTGCCAGCTTGCCTTGAGCCTATTTGCTTCATAAAAAGATTTGAAAACCATATTTTCATATTTTCCTACATTTAAAATCAATTAAATGAATTAATATTAATAAAAATTCAATTAATTAATTAAAAATAAGAAAGTAAATCAAATTAAGCTTAATGGGTCGTGCATAGGCCTTGGGCAATGTTTCAAGAAAGAATTTGAAGCCCATTAGCAAAAATGAAGTGTTTTGGGCAAAGTTGACTTTTGCAAATTCCCAAAAATTTCCCAACTTCTCCAATGCATATCTTGCTCAATTTTGATCATATGAACATGTTCTTGGACATTTTGGAAAGGTCATGAAGTCCTCTAACCAATGCATTTGGTCCCATGTCATTTTGATTCACCAATCTCAAGTTATGGTCTTTGACTTAAAATGCCTTTTTGTTGACTTTTAAAAGTGACCTATAATGTAGAAATTGCTAACTTTTTGTGAGAGCATTTCTTGGACTTGGAATGTGAAGATGAGTTATAGGAAATGTCATCCCCTTCAAAATGAGCACTAGATGGGATTTTTCTGATGAACCATGAAAAAGTTATGCCTTGGTCAATTTACAGTTGACTTTTCAGCTGTCCAAAAATAGAAACTTTTGCATCTTGATGATTTTTGAGCCATGCTTGAGGGATCATGATCAAGACTTGATCAAATGATGATTGTGGCTTCAAAATAAGATGTTGACCAAAATTTTTGACTTTTGACTGTAAAATGACCATTTTGCCCCTGTAGTTGGTTGTGGAGCAACTAGGGCTTTTGACTGTGCAAACTGGCATTGTGAATCTTGAAACTTGACATGTAGATGCTTGAGGATATGTGTAGGCCTATGGGACTTTATTGAGCCATTGAAAACCTCAAATTCCTTGAAAGAACCAAAACCCTAATTTTGACTAGCTTAGGAGGCAGTTGGACTGTGCAATCTTTGAGAAGTCTTGAACCATTTGAGATGATGCTTGTCAAAACTTTAAAGAATATGGGAGGGAAAATTTTGGGGTACAACACATATGTTCCAAAGCCTGGAACTTAAGCCTGGAGGCCACGTAGGCTTTGGAGGCAATCAGAGAGGAAAGATCATTGGCTCTGGAACAGTAGGTAATGGAAATCTTCCCTCTATAAGTAATGTTCTATTAGTTGATGGATTAATGCATAACCTGTGTTCCATAAGTCAATTAAGTGATAACGGTTATGATATAATCTTCAATCAAAATTCATGAAAAGATGTTAGTCAGAAAAATGGAACTATCCTATTTAATGGAAAGAGGAAAAACAACATCTATAAAATCAAACTTTCTGAACTGAAAAGTCAGAACGTAAAGTGTCTTATGTCTGTTAACAACGAGCAATGGATCTGACACAGAAGATTGGGACATGTTAGTATGAGAAGAATATCTCAGATTAACAAACTCAATCTGGTCAGAGGACTTCCTAACCTGAAGTTCAATTCAGATGCTCTGTGTGAAGCATGTTAGAAAGGCAAGTTTGCAAAACCAACTTTCAAATCCAAAAATGTTGTTTCCACCTCCAAGCCATTAGAACTTCTACACATTGACTTATTTGGACCAGTTAAAACTGCTTCAGTCAGTGGCAAGAAGTATGGGTTAGTAATCGTAGATGACCATAGCAGATGGACATGGGTAAAGTTCTTAAGGCACAAGGACGAGTCACACTCTGTGTTTATTACCTTCTGCAACCAAGTCCAAAATGAAAAGGATCTTAGAATCGTCAAAGTCAGAAGTGATCATGGTGGAGAATTTGAAAACAAAGATTTTGAGTTATTCTTTAATGATAAAGGCATTCTGTATGATTTCTCTTGTCCTAGAACTCCCCAGCAAAATGAAGTTGTAGAACGAAAGAACAGAACACTACAAGAAATGGCCAGAACCATGATCAACGAGACTAACGTTGCTAAGATCTTCTGGGCAGAGGCAATAAACACAGCGTGTTACATTCAGAATAGAATCTCCATAAGACCTATTCTGGAAAAGACTCCATATGAATTGTGGAAGAACAGAAATCCCAACATTTCCTATTTTCACCCATTTGGATGTACGTGTTTTATTTTGAATTCAAAAAAATATTTGAAGAAGTTTGACTCTAAAGCACAAAAGTGTATTATGTTAGGATATTCTGAACGCTCAAGAGGGTACAGAGTATACAATACAGAAACACAGATTGTGGAGGAGTCAATCAATGTTCATTTTGATGATAATCTTGACTCTCAAAAGTCAAAGCAGAATGAATTCCTTGAAGGTATGGAAGTTGAACTCACAGGTACTGAAGACAAATCATCAGAAGCTCTCAACAGAGACACTCCCTCAACATCAGAAAGAGTCACTACAAGCAATCCAACACCTTCTGTTGATCAACTCCAGAAAAGACCATCCAGAAGCAGCATGGATCACCCAGAAGAAACAATCTTAGGAAGGAAGGAAGATCCAATCAGAACAAGATCTACCTTCAGAAACTCTGAAGAATCCCTCATGGGACTGGTTTCTCTAATTGAACCAACAACAATTGATGAAGCACTTCTGGACAATGACTGGATTCTAGCAATGCAAGAGGAGCTAAATCAATTCACAAGAAATGACGTATGGGATCTAGTTCCCAAACCAAAAGGATTCAACGTCATTGGTACAAAATGGGTGTTCAGAAACAAATTGAACGAACAAGGTGAAGTCATCAGAAACAAAGCACGACTGGTAGCACAAGGATATAGTCAGCAAGAGGGGATAGACTATACAGAAACCTTTGCTCCAGTCGCCAGGTTAGAATCTATCAGACTCTTAATTTCATTTGCTGTTAATAAAGGCATCACTCTGTATCAGATGGATGTTAAGAGTGCATTCTTAAATGGCTATATAGAAGAAGAGGTATATGTGCACCAACCCCATGGTTTTGAAAGTTCCAAAAATCCATAATATATTTTCAAACTAAAGAAGTCACTCTATGGTCTGAAACAAGCTCCCAGAGCTTGGTATGAAAGACTAAGTAACTTCCTGCTAGAAAAGGAATTCACCAGAGGGAAAGTGGAGACAACCTTGTTCTGTAAGACAGTTAAGAATGACATTTTAGTATGTCAGATTTATGTTGATGACATCATATTTGGATCCACTAAACCCTCTATGGGAAGAAAGTTTGCTAAATGTATGCAGGCATAATTTGAGATGAGCCTAATGGGGGAACTAACATTCTTTCTGGGCATTCAGATTAATCAAACCCCAGAAGGAACTTACATTCATCAGAGCAAATATGTCAGAGAACTTCTGAAGAAATTTGATCTCTCAGAATGTAAGCCATCAAAAATTCCAATGCATCCCACGTGCATTCTGGAAAGAGAAGAGGTAAGTAAAAAGGTAGAACAGAAGGTCTACAGAGAAAATCAAGTGATTACAGCTTGATAGGATACTGTGATGCTGATTTCGCTGGAGATAGAGTAGAACATAAAAGCACTTATGGAAGCTGCCAGTTTTTGGGAGAAAATCTGATCTCATGGTCCAGCAAAAGACAATCCACAATAGCTCTATCAACAGCAGAAGCTGAATACATAGCAGCAGCTGGATGCAGCACACAAATGCTCTAGATGAAAAGTTAACTTGAGGACTTAAAGATATTTGAGAGTAATATCCCTATCCTCTGTGACAATACTTCTGCTATTTGTCTCAGTAAAAATCCTATTTTGCATTCTAGGGCTAAGCATATAGAAATAAAACATCATTTTATTAGGGACTATATTCAGAAAGGGATTCTAAATTTAAAATTTATTAACACATACCATCAATGGGCTGATATCTTTACAAAACCTCTTTCTGAAGATAGGTTCAACTTCATTCTGAAACATCTCAGCATGAAGCTCTGCCCAGAATAAAACTTTTTTGATTCCATATCTTAACCTTCAGAACTTTGTTTACTTTTCTGTGAACTACTGATCAATCTTTCTTCAGATATTTAGAAGTACAGATTGTATCAGAATCTATCCATGAAGATCTGCGAGCTTCATTTCAAGGATAGAAATGTACTGTTCACTCAAGCAAACAAGTGTCATCCAGTCATCAGCTACTTTCAGAGGCTGAACACGCGTTCACGTTTCTGAAAGGTTAAAAGTGCTGATTGGATGCATTGGGACACATGTCATGGGTAAACGTTCCAATATCTTTCTGAATCCCCCAAAATCAGCTGTCATTAAATGCTCATAATCATTATAATTTATTTCTCTCTCTTGACGTTTATGTTTTCAAAATCTTTTTTAATCTATTTAAACACATTTCTCACTCTTTACACTTTTTCACTTTCACTTTCATTTTCTCTACAAACTTATTGATTTCAGTTTGCATCCTTTCTCAAAACCCTTTCAATTTCTTCTCAAAACCTTTGGTGTGAACATGGCTTCCTCAAGCAACCCTACTTCCAATACTCAGAAAACAGATTCCTCCGAACAATATGAAGAACCCTTCAGAACTCTTCTCACACCCATTAAAAATCTAGAAGTACTCTCAGAATTGATTGTGGATTTTAACAGTCTTCAAGAGAACGAGTTTAATCTCTCTGAAGAAGTAAAGGCTTAAAGCTGGGACAAATATTTTGACCGACTGGTGGGTCCAACATTCCCAATCCTTGTGAAGGAATTTTGGATTCATGCTTCATCTTCCAACCATCAAGTTATTTCATACATAATGGGGAAGAAGATAGTCATAACTGAGGACCTCATTGCAAGATTAATAGGCTACAATGGTGGTGGTGTACGATGCATTGACATGGCTAAAAGATGCGCTGATGTCGCCCTAATTGCTAGAGAAATCTTCACTCTGGGTCTTCCCTCCAGCAAGATAAGGGATCTAAAAGACCATCACAGAATATGGGCCAAGATTATTCTGGGATGCATAAACCACAGGAAGCCTACCAGCTCTCCTGACTACATCAATATTGATCAGCAATTTCTGATCTACTTCATCTCCCAGAAGATTAAGGTGAATCTGGCTCATCTGCTGTTTAACCATCTAAGGGCTAGTGTTAAGGAAACCAGGGAAGAGGAGCGCACAAAAAGGGACTGGATACCCATAGGAAGGATTATATCAGATATTCTAACAGAGAATAAGCTGGTTGATCATCTAACAGAAGCTCAGAAAATCAGCTCTTTGGAAGCTACTGTTGGCAAACAGTTGAATGCAAAGAATCTGAAGAAGATGAAGTTAATTAATAACATCAAGAAGGAACCCAGTGTCACTTCTTTTGCAACAATCTTCAGCAGAAGAATCCCTCTTGATAACTTTCCCATGTTCTCAGAGATTGATTCTAAACCTAAGATAATAGTCAGATATCTGGATGCATACAAGGCGGATGGTACAACACCAGATTTAAACATTCAGGATCTGCAGCAGAAGGCTCCAGAAGTTGTGCTGAAGAAAAACAAGAAAAGGAAGGATGCAGCAGAAGGATCATCCCAGTGGACTCCTAAAAAGAGAGGTAATCCTTCTTCTGTAACTGTTTTAAATTCAATTTCTGTATCAACATCTGTACCAATTCCCACTCAATCAGAAAACCCCACACCACAAACACTTGATGACTTTGACATTGAATTTGACCCGTCAGAAACCTTAACTCTTAGAGGATCTCACTACCTACCTCCAAATCCAAATATTGAAGCAACCCAACAAGAACTTGCAAAAGTTCTATCAAATATAGAAACCTTTGACCAACATATATCTGCTCCTATACCAGTAAATCCAAACTCTGAAACCATTTCAGAAGCACCTCAACCAGAAACTCCACTCTCTCCACTACCAGAAACTCATCCACCTTCTCCACAACCTGAAACCTTACAACCAGAAGTACAAACTTCTGAGGTCCAATCCTCTGAATCCTGCGAACCAGAACTCCATCACCATCAATCCAACCAAACACTTGATTCTGATCCCATTCTCATTCCTGGAATCACTGAACCTCTAAACATCAGTATTCCCCAAATTCCGTCTTCACGAGAATCCACTCCACCAAAGACCCCAAATAGTCCAATAATCATTCTAGACTCTCCCACTTCCTCACCAAGTATCAATCCAAGTGACCATACCAAAACCATCATTGACTTAACTGCTTTTGAACGTCTGGCTGCCATAACCAACAAAATAGCCATTCCAAAACCAAAACCATCTGAACCCACACCAGATGTTGGTACCAGCTTATTGATATTTGAAACAGAAGTGCAGAAGTGGATCACTTCTCTGAAGAAAGCTAGTATTGAGCTGATTGGTCCTGCTGCATCAGACTACCTTTGGACAAGGTTCAGAAGATGGGTATGTTCTGAAACCCATAAAATGAAAGAACAGAGCTACGGACTAGTTCAACAGAACTTCAGCAACCTGCTAAAAGTTTTTGAAGATCAAGTTCTGAGCGAGCTACTTAAGGAAGAAGCTCTTCCTCTGAATAATGCTCCCTGGTCTGAACATCGTCCAGCAGACAGAGTTCAACCAGAGTCAGAAGATCTCAATCTGACTGACTCTTTAGAGCAGATAGTTCCTGCTAAACATCCGGGTCAAAAAGAGGACATTGCAGAATGATCTGAGAAGCATCCAGTTGCTGAAGATCCTCAAACTTCCTTATATGAAAGGCAGACTTTAGAAGACCTGAAGAGATCTGATACCTTGATGAAGGAAAGAATGGATAAACAGGATGACAAAATTTCAGAAATCAAGAACATGTTAACCAAGCAGGAGGAAACCAACATCCAAATCAAGGGCTTGTTGGAAGCTTTGTTCACGCGTCTTCCTCCTCCCTCTTAGATTTTCCTGTTAAATTTTTTTTTTGTAATATTCTCTACATAGCTCTGAACTTATCATTAATTCTGTTTTAATATAAACTTTTTGGCTCTAATTATGTGTTCTTTTTGATAACTGACAAAAAGGGGGAGAAAGAAAAAAAAAGATATTTTCAATAGCGGATTACTGAGACATAAGTCTCAAACATTCTAATCTACATAAATTCTCTTCTCCTAATCTTGAACAGGTACAAAACTCTGATGAAAGATACAGTAAGATTCTGATGCTCAAATATTCATGGAGATAAAAGGAAGTAATCAACTCAGGGGGAGTTTTTCTACTTAACTCTATACTTTTTGTTCCTTACTCTTTATTGAAAAATCTGGTTTTTGTCATCATCAAAAAGGGGGAGATTGTTAGAACATAGTTTGATTCTACAACCCTTGAGTAAAGTTTTGATGATAACAAAATACAAAGAATAAAATTATTCCTAAGGTATATACAAAGAACAATTATGCTCCTGAAAATTATGCTATGTATATGCAGAAGCTCTGATAGAATCAACATCAGAATAGAAGCAGCATCAGAAGATCAGCAACCTATGTTACACGCTGAAACACTAAAGTTTGATGACCAGAATCTGCGCCTAATCAAATACACTCTGACTCTGATTAAAGACATCTTTTACAAGTCATCTACACTCTGAAGCGTTATCAACAGAAACAACAAAGAAGATTCTGAAGCGTTACTAGGCATTCAAGACTGAATTAAATACTAACGGCCTTCTTCAGCAAAAGATCTTCTACAAAAGGAAAGTGCATTATTATCATTAAACCTGCTTTATGGACAATGTATCTTTGCTTGCCTATATAAACAGGACTTCTTGTGAAAAGAAGTACGCATGTATTCACACAATTTGCCAAGCCTTCCAAACCACGCATATTCGAAAGCATTAGCAAATTCATTTTATTCTAAGCTTAAGTTGTGTAACTATCACAGGTGTGATATACTGTTTTGTTAGAAAACAACAACACACTCTTATTCATTTCTTGTAAAAGATTTCCTTGAGATAAACCGACATGTGTTTATACTCAAGAAGCCTTTAACAGTTGTTAAAGTAGCTGTTGTAATTCTTTGAGAATAGTGGATTAAGACCTCGTTGGAGAGAGGCGAAATCACCTTGACGGGTGGACTGGAGTAGTTTGAGATCAAACGAACCAGGATAATAATACTGTGTCTTATAGATGTTTATTATTTGATCCAAGTTTTTCAATTCAACCCCCCTTCTTGTGTTTTCACATCTTCATGTTTCAATGTGATTATATATTTAGTCAATTACAAGTCCATTTCAATATGATCATATGTTTACCAGTTTACTTGTCCATTTCAATGGTTATTGACAATGTTTGTTTACCAATTATGAGCAGTTATACCAATTCTATGAGCAAGGATATAGATCCAAATTTCATTCATATTTACATAACACAAAGAGTACAATACATAAGGAACATACAACATAAATATTTCTATATGTGTATAACACATTCTACATACTAAACATAATAGAAAAAAAGTTCAAGATGCAATAAGAAGGTAAGTGAGGGCTTCAAAGGTCTTTTTTGATCATTTGCAGACTTCATTTTCAGTTTATCAATCTTCTTCTTGTTCATTGTCTTCCCAAAATCATGCACAAAATTCTTCTCAATCTTTACTCTATAATTCCTCATAACCTCCATCATCTTCTCACTTTCAGTCCAATCTCCATCATACCTTGGTGTAGCGGTAGAAATGTTGAGACTAAGCCATTAGATTGACTTGACTCGCACAGATCAAATTAAAAATCGCCACCGCGCTTTATTGTTTCCAAAGGAATGGGAAAAGAGCGAATAACCCAAAAGAGGGGGAAATATTCAAGGTAAGGGGGTTGGTTATGCAAAGGGAAAGTATTAACACCCTAAACATCTACGGTACTCCGCATGAACCTCTTTGTAATATCTGTATATTTTGGCTATAAAATGTTGTATGTAAAATAGATGGTGAAGGTGAGAAAAGAAACATATTTTTTATGATTTTTGCACCCACCACGGTTGTGAATCTTTAGTGCCTACGTACCACCTTACGTGCAATAGGGGATCAGGATACACGTAGTTCCTCTTTTAAAATTTTAAAACACAAGTGTGTTGGTTAATCTTATGAGATAAGACATCATCGTCATTGTCTGTGTAGAAAACATGCTTACCACCCACAATCATGAGAAAGGAGAATTTTCATCATCTTAAAGTGGAGGATATGACTTGGATTTTAAAATCAACAACGCCTCACTCAACACCCAAGTGGAAAATATCTCTCTTCACTATATATTGTAGAAGTATAGTTGTTTGCATCACTACAAGGATTGACAAGAGTCTAATCTTTTGAGAAAGGTTTTAAAATAAAAATCCAAAATTGCAAAATGATTTGAAATGAGATTGATTGACTTTTAGTCTTCTCACAAAAATGTCAAGGTATTATTAAGTTGACTGAAGTTTATTTATGAAATTTTTTTGAAAATGCATGGACCTAAGTCCAAGTTTAATATGAAAGTAGTTCAAGTTTCAAAACAAGAAGATTTTTCAAAAGGAGGAAGAAGATTTTTGAAATTAAAGAAGATGGGAGGAGAAGAAGAGACTATCCTAAAGCATAAGGTAAAAGCTAGGGATAAGAACCATCTAACCAACAAGAAGCCAATACTTAACATTATGAGTCAAGATAGAATTCCTATTCTTTGGATTGAAACCAAGCAAGCAAAGATACTAGACCTCTTAAGAGAATCAAACTTCAAATGTATTAAGTCTTCACAAAAACTGGGCAGAGTAACGGCAGTATACGGGTGGATTCCAGATTACAAACAAAGTATGTAATCACAATAACCTGCATACAAAACAAACAAAACAACCCAATGTCTTGAGGTAAACCTCAAGAACTCCAGACAAAAATATCAATTAAGGTCATAAGGTCTCCAACATAGGTCAAGGCCTCTAATCCTTAGTCCAAGAAGTCCAATACTCTATAATGCCAAGGATAGTAACCAAATAGTTCAAGTATCATTAAAATTTTTTATGGTTCATGTTGATTATTAGGTATCTTCAAAAAGAAAAGAAAAGCTCAAGTAAGCAAAATGAAAATGACAAGAAAGTAAATGCTCAAGTGAGCAAAAATGAAAATAGTATGGAATGTAAATGTTAATGTAAATGTTAAAGTAAATGGTGTATAAAATAAAAGAGCATAAAATAAAGCATAAAGTAAAATCAATTGTCAATAATTAGTGGTTAGTTGGATGACCATCTTGAAACTTGCATTTGGAACTCATTAGAGGATTGGTAGAACCAAAGCCTCCACACAACAAGTTGCATTTGCTTTTTTACAAGTATATAATCCATTTTGGAATCCTCAAAAGTACGATTTAATGATCAACGATGTTTAAGTGATCCACGTTGACCAAAAGTGATGTAGATCCATTAGAGGATTGGTAGAACCAAAGCCTCCACACAATGAATCTCAAGGTTATTGGATCAAAGAGATCAAATTAACATACTTGGGCTTACAAACATAGGTTTGGGCCACAAATGATCATTTATTCGAATCAGGACAAAATTTAGTGCAATGTTAAGCAACCGTAAGTGGACTTATATAGAAGTCGCACGTACTTTGAGGCCGGTCAATAGCAATCTATGTACCATTTTTTTAGACATGATATAGATACCATGCTCCAATAACACTTAGTGCAATAAGAAAGGGATGAGATGAAGAATGGTGGGGAAGAATATAAACCACATTTGAATTAAAATTTAATCAAACTATTATCAAAATCATTCATCTATTTTTGTGGAGTTAGACTCAACACCATGGATCCAATGATGTTAACAAAGTTCATGATCATAAATTCAACCCAAGATCATCCAAAAAATAATTACAAAAAACTATTTCATTTAAAATATACATTAAAAAGGGTTTTAAAATGTTTTAAAATAGAAATAAGAGAGAAAAAATATCAACTATGTTCAAATTAATCAAGAAATATTAAGTAAAACCATAGAAAAATAAAAAATGAACTCAAATATTTTTATAAAATTTTTGGTAATTTTTTAAAGTCAGAAACTATTTTTAAAATTAAAAAAAGAGAGTAAAATAAACCAAAAACGATAAAAAATAACAAAGTCAGAAATAAAAATAAATGAGGTCACCAATATTTGTCACAATATCATTGGATCATTCCATATTTTTTTTAGAATTTAAAAATGCATAAAAGTATTTTTAAACATTTAAAACAATTCAAATAAAGTGAAAATTTATAAAAAATATCAGAACACAAAATAAAATTGTAAAAAAAAAAAAGAAAGATAAAAATCAAAAATATTTTTCATAATTTTTTCAGATTTTTTTGGACTATAAATGAATTTTCTATGATTTTTTGAAGTTTAAAATAATTAAATATAAAAACCAGAAAATAAAATAAAAACCAAAAAGATGTGGACCAATGGATGAGAGTCAAAACACGTTAGTAATCAAATCCAAGGGATCTGGCGCGCTGTGCATATCATGGTCATTACTGAATAAAGCATAGGATTCAATATAAAATCAGAAATTCAAAAAAAAAATGGCGCTGTTTCATTGGTTGAAGGATGACACGTTGGTTATCTTCAACCTCCATCCATTCTCAAAACCAGGTCATTCAAATTGTAAAATTAGAGCACGAGACTGGTACCATTCGCTTCGTCTCATCAAGACGAAGACAACTACACCTTCGCGAAAAATTTATGTAAACTGTAGCTCAAACAATTTGGAAGAGAAGTTTTGGAAAGGGATTTGAAATTTCATGGTCAAAACGTGCTTCCAATTAAAAACGAATGTTGTGACTAGAACCAGGATGATGAGAACTTCACAATAATATCAAAGTTTGAGAGAATTGGTGAAGGAATCTACCTATTAAAGTTAAGTTGCAGAGCTCTGAAACTTGACTTCTATGGATCAATATAGGTCACGATTCTTGAAAGTAATTGTATGGTTAGCTTCAGGGAAGATTAAGGAAGGTGAATTGATAGAAAAAATGGATTGAAAAAGGCTTGAACACTGATTTTGAAGTGGCAGAAAAGTGAGTTATGGAGTGAGTTTGGCAGGGTCATTTTGGCTGTTCAAGCTTGAGAAAATGAATGAGGGATTACCCTCTATTTATAGGAGAATGAATGGGATCCTTAAGCGTGTGAAATGATGAAGTTTGGAGGGAAATCGTGGGGGTCTGCAACATGAACAAAGTGTGACTTGTTTAATATCAAAACTCAGCTAAATCGTGCGTTTCATGATGCTAAACGCCTTTGGAAAGTTACTAAATATGATTAGAAGTAAAAACACATGGAAAACTTGTGATTAGAAGCCAAAATAAAGATTTCAAAATCTGACTTGTGATGAAACTTTAGTTTCAAGTTACCAAATTCAAATCAATGGAATTTTCAGCTCAAGGGGTCTTAGGATATGATTCTTGAAGCTTTAGAAAGATGAGATTACAAGCTTTGCAATGGGAAAAGAATGGAATCAAATGGATGTTTGAGCTAAAAGTTGCAATGATTCAAAGTTTGGAAAAAGAAGTTGACTTTCCATACTTAGAAATATTTCAATTTTTTCTTCAAAAGTGACCTATAATGTTTTGCATCCAAACATGGCCTTCCTCTTGGAATTTTCTCTTGACCAAAAAAGATGGTATGAAATAAACCTCTTAAATGACATTTTGAAACTTGAACTATTCAAAATATTCAAAAATTGAGAGAGTTATGAATTGTTGAAGTTGGCAAAAAATCATGAAATGACCTATAATCTTTTGCATCTTTAGGGCATCTTCCATCCATTTTCCAACTTTGCACATAAAAGAAGGAATAAAGTTCACATCCTCAAGATCATTGTGGAAAAAGAGTAGGCTAAAGGTGATAAAAATTGACCAAGTTATGATCATTTGAAGTCAGACATGGGAAATTGGGGGTTCATCTAGAGGACTTGTAATCTTTCTTTATCATCAAGTTTCTTCCACATGAAAACTCCTTGAAACTTTTGAAGTGATTTGTTAATAACTCTTTGAAGAGAATAATGTTTTTGGGATCACTCAAAAATACCAAGAGATGAGCAAGATATACTTCTTTGAAGTTCAAAACCCTAGCTCCTAGATTAAGAAAATGCTTTGAGGAACTTTGACAATTTTAAACAACCTTCTTGTACCAATACTTTTGCTTTGTAGATAGAAGTTGTTGAGGATGATAACGAGACTCATAGCAACCAAAACCACTTTCATATCTTGAGAATTGAGAAATATGCACTTGTGACCAATGGGAACAAGGCCTTGTCCAACCAAGACAACTTCTTCAATCAACCCCTTGTACTTTTGAATCAATCTTGATAACTTTGACATGTGGTGAACCAATATAAATCTTGCCATGCCATTTCTTCCAAAATAACTTCAATGGTGAGATTTGAATTTCTCAAGCTTTATTGACTAGGGCATGGAAATAAGCTCATGAAATCATGGATCAACTTGTTAAGCCACATTGCCTTTACCTACATTACTAACAAGTAAGACAAACCAACATTGTATTTTATTAATTAAAAGGAAAGTCAAAACAAAACATGCATGATCACAAAAGAAAAACAAGTCAGGGTGCTTGGTGATTCCTCAAAGGGAAAAGCTAAAGATATGGAGGAGAACCAAAAGCCCTAATGTGATCTTATTGTGATTGAATCAATATGATATGATGAAGGGATCTTAGGGGCCAAAATTGGGGTACAACACTTGGTTCATCCCGATTGCCACTTTGAAGCTCATCGTCCCAGTAAAATAGATGACAACCATCATCATTCTATAAAATAGATGGAACATATGAATATTAAAAAACCAAAATCTAGAACACTGGTAAGATACAACACCATTAAATAAGGTATGAACAAGGGATATGAAGAAATTTGAACAAACCCCCAAATTTCTACACTTCCTGTATCTTCTTCCTGGATTTGAGCTCGATTTCAAAACAAAAATTCTCATAGGGAGCTCCTTCCCACAAATTAGAGCTTTTCTTCCAATGGATTTGACCCCTGAACTTGCGCTTCCAACCATATGTGAAAATCATGGAAGACAGTTGAGGAAGAAGGCGTGTTGAAGACGATGTCGTGATGAGATGAACTCTAGATCTTGATGTTGCGTAATACGAAGAAGAAGAAGATAAAGGAATTAGCAATTTAATCTGGATTATTTAACATAAATCATTTCAATTGATATTTGGTACATAAATAGATAAATTGAAATAAAGCCACGTGTTACTAATTTTAACTAAAAATGTCAATATGTTAATTCCACATCACCATTGTAAGTGACCAGATCCACTAAAGGGATGAAACGAGAGAATCTTCAACTCACTGGGATGAAATATGTATTTTTTTACATGGATGTTTTAGGAATTCACCCTATATAGCAGGGGCAAAATGACTATTAACCTATTCATATATAGTCTAGATACAAAGTTATTCAATACTCGCTCCGTCTCATAATAGGTGTTCTCTTTGAGATTTTCACACTTTTTAAGATAATGATTAATTATGTTGATTTCAACGATAAAATGAGTCTCATTTACTAAAATAACTTTATTAATAATAAGTACTGGAGTAGTTATATAAATTAAAATACAATAAATAAGGGTAAGTTAGTGGAAAGAAATAATAAATATCATATTGATATTCTAAAGATGACAAATAATTTGAGACAAATAAAAATAGGAAAGATAACACCTATTATGAGACGGAAGGAGTATTTATTCTTTAACATATTTAAAAAATAAAAATTTTCTTATAATAAAAATAAAAGGAAACATAATATAAATATAATATAAAAGTAGGATGTTCATGATAAAATTTACTTAATGAATCGAACTTGTCTGAATCGAACCATAATAAAATATCACAATTATCAAACTCAATTTTTATCTATTTATTTATTTAGCATCAAACTGAATTAGTTCTTAATTCTGAATTGTATGATATTGTTAGTAACCATAATTTGAAAGAATTGGTAAAGTTTTTTTTTTTTTGAATTTTTCAATAAAAATGATTTTAGACTTTTTAAAACTATTTATGTAAGTACTATTATAACTAAAGATATTTAAATTTAAATTGATTCAAATAAATTTTACAAACCTATTAAAAATTTAAAATCATACAAAATTAAATATTAATAAATGTCATATTTCTTAAATCGAATTGCAATGTTAAAAATGATGCTTTTATATTAAAAATCATATAAATTTATAAATAAAAAAAATCACCTCAAATCTCTTTTTCTAAATTATATGACAAATGAAACTAATATTAAAAAATTATGTTTTTTTACTTCGCAAAGCTGGATAAATTATATGACAAATAAAACTATTTTAAATAGGTAATCATTCCTTCACTCTTATGCATATTATATTTCTTCTCCATTCTCTCTTTTTTGCATTAATTCTTTCTATTTTTCTATAAGTATAATCATGGCCTCATCAAAAAACCACAAATCTAGAAATACTCTAAAAAAAACGTGTTCACCGCTGGTTTAATTGAAAGAAGTCAAAAGAAAAAGACAACGATTCTTAAAAAAGAAGATTAAACTATGGTACATAGAGGAAAACTTCATAAAAGACTACAAACCTTATTCTCAAATATGACAAACTTCATTGAAGGAATTCTTTACATAGGTATCTGATAGAACTTTTCTAAATGTAGTGAAAGAATTTTATTCAAACTTACAAAGTGTTGGAACTTTTTCTAAGATCATTTTGGTAGAATATTTTATTTGTTATTCTAAGGGACATCCTACAAGTATGAGACATTCTTAGGATTTAAGAATTTCAACCGATCCATAGCCTTAAATTTCCTTGTACTGAACCCCATGGAGAAAAGAAATTTACTTATCAAGTCAAACTTTTTGAAACCAAAAGTTTGTATCATCCACTACCCCATGACAAGAATCCTCTTCCTAAGAAGCATCAACCTCAACTATGTCATCATAGATGATCTCATCCTCCTTTGGCTCTTAATCCAAAATATTCTAACTAATAGGTGGAAGGAATATTTCTCCGTATGATTCACTCCAAAGAAAACCCACAAGCAGGACATCCATATAGAGAAATCACCACTTAACTCTTAGGGGCCTTCACATTGATATAATGGGAGAGCCAATGCACTCATCCAACAACATAATTGACTACACCTTCCTTAGAAATATGAATGTTATCATCAAATATGGAGAATTAAGGGACGATTCAATAGTTGAAAAAGAAGACTGACACGCCGCAAGCGTACAACAATATGAAGTAGTATAAAAAGGTTGTCGAACCTCATATGTCAAATATTTAATTATCGATTTCTACTCTTTTGATGTAAAACTAAAGCGATCAAATAGTGGATTTTTGAGTGAAAACAAGTTAATTTTAATGAAATAAAAATTTATAATAACAAGTGAGACTTAGAGTGCATGATATTTGTCTAAACATATTTGCTTGATTAGTTCATTCTATTATGAGAAACTAACAGAGTTATAAAATATTGATAAAAATAGATAACATCTACTTTCGTCAACATATTGTCCTAACCAAGATGAATAATTTGTGTGCTTTCGCTAGCCCAAATCATTCATCTAAGAGCAATTTTCGCACAGCTATGAAAACAAAACTTTCTCAATTGAGTCTGAAACACTTTATTCTTCTCGTACTCAATTCTCTAGAAGTCTATGGTTGGGTAACAAATTATACTCTTTCATTGTATGATTGTTACCTAAGTCATCTCGAATTTCATAAAAATATGTGTTTTAAGAGATCGGATTATAAAATAACATGTATATCAAATTCTCATAAACGAAGTGACAAATTCATACAGGATATGTCATGAGACCAGTCTCATGACCTTTAGTCCTTAATTACTCACTCAAAGTGAGATATAGTACATATGAAATAAACATTATATATGCATGCATAATTATCAATATAAGATAACAACAATAAGAAAACATGATTAAAGATAATAATACTTAAATTAGAAAAAAAACTCCAATGGAGAGAAATTAAAGCAACCGAGAAATAATTATTGCAAATAGTACTATAGCTTAAAACTAGAAAGTAACCTGCAGAGAAAATGTAAACTAGAGAAATACTCTTCTTGATTCAAAATGTGACTCTCTCCACCCAAACCCTTAATCCAAATTGGACTATATGCCTAAGCTTTCTTTAATAGTTTCATCCATAGCAGCTAATGCAAGATCTATAAGCACCGATCTTTCAAGTTGAATGTCATTACAATTTCCAATAGTTTCCATTGGTGATATAATACCAGGCATATCAAAACAACTTCTGTGATCAAACCCCATTGGTAAAGATGGGCCAAGAGACCTCAAACCACCACCATAACCATTCCTTACGAGTTCCAGACCAAAGAACATGTTTGTTAAGACAATTATACAATTCAATTCATCCCTTAAATGAGCGTTTTCGATTCTAATCTGGTGCTCCTTAAACAAAATATGGTCGGGAATCACTGATCCACCGCAAATGTTACATATTGGATTTACCATTGTATCTTTTCACTTGAGTCTGATTCAAGAAATACAAAAAAAAAAAAAATTAATCATGCCAGCATCTCTATATTTAATAATAAATGTGAAAAAACTGTGGTGTTTAACAAAGCTTCAAATTCCATAAAAAAAACAAAGCTTCAAATTATAAAATTTTAAATCACCACTACGTTGGTTTTCAATCTTTTTTTCTTTGGATTCTTTCAAGTGACGATAAAAAAATATGGTGGAGGTGACTTACTGGTAGGAGTATTCAATTAGTTTTTACACTATTAAAATATTTTAGTTACAGAGTTGAAATTATCTTAGTTGTACTTTTATTATTTAGTTGGGCTTTTTAGGTTTTAAGTCTTTTACTTTATTATCCATTAATAAGTCTATATATATGTATTCTCATTAAGAGATTTGAAGGGAATCAAAGAAATCAAATGAAGTTTATTTTCTTAGTTAGCTTTTATTGTCTTTTATTTCTTAGCTTTCTTTAGTTTGTTAGGGTTCTAGATCTAGCTTCTTAACATTGGTGTTTTCATTCTTGCACTCAAGTTCTCTCGTGGAGTATTCTAACTTCACACCCTCTCATCAATAGAGCATTCCTCCAACCTATTTCACAAACCCCTCTCTTACATCTCATATCAATCCCTCAATTTCATCTTTTCAATGGGAAATTTTTCCGAGATGAAGCAATCTAGGGTGAAGCTCGATATTGGAATCATTACGAAATTGATATCTTTTCAGATGATAAAAGTATGATTTCCAAGCTACTAAAGGAAATTCTGGTAGGGGAGGAAGATAAAAAAAAACTCTTCTTTTTAATTTATAATTCCATTTTGACTTGTTATGTGAAATAGTTATGTAATCACGAGAGGGTGATGGAAGCATGTGAGTTTCTTGATAACATGGTTCAACAAAGCTTCCTTCCTTCCTAGACGAGAACATCCCGAATCTAATTGTGAGTGTTATTGAACATGCACCAGACAATGATTCTAACAATACTGATGCAAATATTATCATAAGGGATGAAGGAGAAGAAGACTTTGGAACCTCAAAAAACTCTAGCAGCTCAGAGCTTCTTTCGCAGCTTAATGAAAAGAGATCAAATGATCCTGAAAAGAGCAAGGAATTGCTTGCAGTATCTCTTGTGAGAAGTCATTGTATAGGGGTTGTTAGTTGTGTATCTTACTATTCTGATAGGATGATATTATCTGATACTTAGATGATAAAGTTACTGGAGATGAGGATCTCAGGCAAAACCAACTCATTACTACAGATACATGTCAAATCTTGAATCTATTTTTTTCCAAGGAAGAAAATACAGCTCTCATAGAGAATATCTGCTCAAATGAGGATAGACTTGCAATTATCAAAGGAAGCATTACTGCAGAATCAACACAAAAGCTCTTTTTCGCTTTGAATTTTCAGGTTGCAGAACAAGTTCTTTTTCAAGTACATATTTTTTCACATTGTGGTCTTTATCCTTTATATACTCCCTTAATCATACGAACACAGGATAAAATGAAATTAAATGTATTTGATTAAGATTTTAATTCAATGGACCAATTTTCTCTCACTTAATTGTTTGAACAAAATTATTGTATAAAGTTGAATTTGAATGTTATGAATTTATCAACCAAAAATCAGTATTTCAGAATTTTCCCTTAAATTGCTGTGTGATAATAGAATGAAAATATTTATGATTTGATTGATCGACTCAAAATCTTTTTTATAATATTTTTACCAAAAAAAAAAAAATTTGTTATAGTAATAAGGTTGGTATTGTCTAGAGATTGATTTTAGACAAAATAGATACTCTCAATTATAACAAATTCAACGAATGAACAAAAAGACGAAGTTAATTAATTATTTGTAATTATAGAAATTAGTTTAAAATATATTCCTCCAATCTTTAATATAAACAAATTATTATTTATATACATTGAATAATTATATATGCTTATTATTCAATACTACCTATTATTCAATGTATATTAAAATGTTTAATTTTTTAATAAAACAATAATGCATGCTATTATTCAAGGTGAAGTCTAAAATGAGGGAGCAATTAAACTCCTCATTTGTGTACACTAATAATATAATATTGAATCTATAAAAAAAATTTAAAAATTCGTATTTTTTAAAAACAAAGAAGTAAATCAATTTTTTTCTTTCACGTGTGAGAATAGACTTGGCCGAGTTAAACTTTGTCAAATTTGAATCTGTTTATTAAAAATTTTAAGAGAATTTCGTATTACATTTTATATAGTTGAAAAGAATCTTATGAAAAATCGAAATTACCCCTATGTTCTCGAAAATATATTTCTAGACGCCCTCTTTACGTCATATAAACGAGTAAATTTGGTGTCATCCTAAAGTCAAATTTAAAAATATTCCAGAGATACATCTCCGGGAGTATGATATAATAAATTGAGAAAGAACCATTACAGGAAGAATTCCAGAGATGTAACTACAGTAAATTTATGTGAGAACTTGAAATATTATCACATTTGCATGTCAGATTATTCTGGAGATGCATCTCTGAAAAAAGCAAATGTGAAATTGCTAAAAACAGCAACCTGCACGATCAAACTTAATTTGCCATATTTTCCTTAAACCCTCATAAAAAACTCTTCCATTCTCAATCAAGTTTTTCACTCAAAATATCCATTCTCGTGTTTCATCAAATCAAAAGGAATTAAAGAAAGTAAAATTTAAGGTAAAGTTCATCCATTTCAACCCTCATACCTCACATTAATTTGGTTTTGAAGCAAAAAAAATCACGCTTTAACCGGAAGTTGTCTGTGTTGATTTTCCAGCAATTTTTTTACGTGTTATGGATATTTCTTAGTTTTTTATGTTTTGTTTATATTAGGTATGGTGCATCCCAATGCTATCCCCAAGTCTATTGTATCTCCATCTTGACTGAATGTGAAGCGATACAAGAAAGATTTTTGAACGTCGATGACAACACGAAAATCCACACCACATACTTTAAACCACCATATTAACCGATAAAAACAAAAAGAACACCTAAGAAGGTCAAACCTACACCGAGTGACAATTCAACAATGAGGAGTCCATCATATTTTCAACACTTTGACAAACTTTTTCCCGATTCTCTGACTCTAAAATTTCAGAAAAGTGTTTTCAAAGGAGCTCGCATTAGCATACCACCTCCTACACCGTGTCCACAAAAAATCCCATTCATTGAGAAAATCATCATCGGTTGACAAAGAAGGGAAGCTTGAGTCAACCAACCATGAGCTGAAGACTGCTGCTGATTTAAGAGCTATGTGGATAACCTTCTTCCGTTTAGAATCAAAAGTTCTAATCGAACTAGATGCGCCTGTTTCGATATCGGTCACTGATATTATCAAGGTTTTACAATATCCACTTGGGTATTAAATTGTAATGTTTGATCTATGTTAAAATCCCTTATATATTGTTGATTTTATGATATCAATGGTATTTTCATTTTTTCAATTTTCTATTTTTCCATTATGTTTTTCTGTTTCTTCTACGTAAGATTCCAAAAATATACATATGAACACATTACGCATATACATCTCTGGAAAAACTTATGATTTAGTATCCTTTTTGGTGCGTCCGGAGATACATCTCCGAAATCCAGGGGGCATTTTGGTATTTTTGCACGGTGCACTAGAATGTTATGGGGTGCATTAAGAAATTACTAATTTCAAATCGTAAGTCTGACTTGTGGTTTATCATAGACTTATTTTTAGGCTCGAGTCTGACATTTTGAAAGCCTATTTTATTTGAACATTTGTCAATGAGAAACTTAACTAATATTTAAATAGACTAACAATTAAAAGATCAACGAGATTAAATGTTTATTTCATAATCTTATTCAAGTTTACCTATTAACATAAGTTATGTGATACTATTTGTTTGAGAGAACTTATAAAAACAACTTATGACATTGTTCATAAGGTTTTTTCAAATTATTTTCATAAGTTTTTCAAGATAACCAAACTTTACTTTTGTATGTTATTTCAAATGACAAATAAAATATAATAATAATATTAATTTCATTCATATTTATTAGAAATAAGTCATCCTATTAGATTTAAAATGTTTTTTTCATGGCCTATGGCCTAACCTTTTTAATTAAGAGGGTTTCTTAATGCACCATATATAGTTCAAAAGGACCCCAAAAATGTATTTTTAGACGCATCCGAATCACATCAAAACACGTTCAAACTGAGTCTCACCTCATATTTTTCCTAAAATATAGTTTGCAAATATACTTCCAAAAAAATTCTAGAAATACATTTCCGGAACCTACTCAAATTCACTAGTGTGGTTTCTATTAAAAATGGCTTAAATAGTGTTTTCATTGTTGTAATTTAGCGTGTTTTTATTTTAGTTCCTGAATTTTTTTTTTGTTCCAAGTTCCCGTATGTCCAATTGTCATTGGCGTTAGTCCTTGCTGTTAGTAAGACGTTAAAAATGCTAAGGTGGCAATTGGTTAATGACTTGGCTTATGTTTTAGCTTTTGTTTAATTATTTTCTTTAAAAGACGTTGATTTATTATTTTTCCCCCAAAATATGTCATCAAAAATCATATCCCTCCTTTTCTATTTAGTCCCTGTAAATTAGGGTTTCATATTTAGAAACCATTTCAATCAGAGCTCAGGGAAGGTGAAGAAGATTGGTACGAGCACTTGTCTGGGTGAGGTCTTTGAGGTTGACAAAGCTACAATCGTGTTTGAGCGACATCAACGAATCTTCCAGGTATGACATTTACGATTGTTTTACCCCTAAATTTCCCCTCCCCTTTTCTTCTAAAGACTTTCTTTCAAGGCTTCTCAAATACCCAAGACACTCAAGGGTTGACTAGTTAAGATGCACCTCTTTGGCCAAAAGCCCACAACTAGGGTTTGGAGTTTCTCAAGGAAATTTGGTTTTCAAAGGTCTCAATTGGCTTCCATGGTTCTTCATAGGTCCTCAACAAGGTCCATGTCAAGTTTCAATCCCTACATCAAAAGTTTGCTCAGTCAATGGCTCAGATGATTGAAAATCAACTTTATTGGTAAAAAAGTCAACTATGGTCAACATACAGTCAAAATTCAAGATTTTTTGTCAACATCAAATTTTTAAGTGATATTCATCATTTTATCAAGAGTTGATCATGATTCCCCAAGGAAAGCTCTCAAATAATCAAAAGTCAAGATTTGTCAAATTAGGGTTTCCTTAGGAGAAGTCAACTGAACTTTGACCAGGCATAACTTTCACATGCTTCATCAACTTTTCCCTAACCAAATCCAATTTGAAGAAAATTCAATTATCTACATCTTTGATCTTATTCTCAAGTCCAAAAAATGCTTCATTTGGAAGATATGAACTCATACATTATACGTCATTTTCAAAAGTTAATAAAAGACACTTTTTGTCAAGGCAACTTACATCAATATAATTTCTTCAAAAGCAAACATTATCAACATAGATATTGTATATAACATCTTTATCTTTCCAAAAAGTCCAAGATCATCTTCAAAAGTTGAAAATTGAGCAAGTTATGAGTTGCACAAGTTGGGAAATTTTGAAGAAATTCATGAAGTGCAAATTGAGCAAAATTGCAATTTTGTACCAACGGGCCTACTTTTTGGACTTCAAACATGTCCATAACATCTTAGAGGACATCTAAGTCCGTTTATACATGGATTTGATTTTTATTCATATTTATCTTGATTTTAATTAATTTAAAATCAAATAAATTGAATAAAATCACAAGAAAATCATGGACTATGCATATGGGCTGGATTTGATCGACTTTGGAGCCCATTAATTCGTGCAAGATACATACAAGCTTTCTAGGTTCATTAAAATTCGAAAATGTAAAGAGATATCTCATTTTTGGCAAGTTTTGAATGTGTTTTATCTTGTTTTGTTAAGGCCATTAAAGCTTGATTCTTTACCATGTTTGTTCACTCTTCTCTTCCCTCTATAAATACACAACATTGCAAGCCCAAAGGACCATGCACAAGTTGCATAACAAAGCTCTACCAAATTCTCAAAAATTTCTCAATGTTGCAAAAATTTGTAACTACATTTCCAGGCGCTGTCAATCCAAACAAACGACCAAATCACATTCCCGAGGCTTCCAGGAATTGTACCACACTCATAACTAAGCTCTTTAAAGTCCAAAACGCCTCTTCCCATTCACGCCGGTTGGTAAGTGTGATGAAGATTCAAAACTTTGATCTCATGTATTATTAATTCTTGCTGACATGATTAATCAGTTCATATGCATCATTGGAATGTATTTGACATTTCACATGTGAGTCTTGATGTAGAAATAAGATCGGGTCACTATTAGGGCATGAAGCTTTTAAAGATTCGGATCTCACATTACAGGCGTCTTTAGGCCAAACTAATGGCACCACTGAGATCACAGGGTCCAATATAATGGATCTAGAGTTTTGCTTCTTTTTTTGTTTGATTGATTTTCCAGGTTTTGAAGAAAACCCCCCATCGGAGATGATGGTGTTTTCCACCCTCCATGGTGGTTTGAAAAACGCAGAGGAGGTCAACGCAGACGTGGCAGAATGAAATGTCATGATTGGCCCATTCATCTTTCTTTTATTTATTTATTTATTTAACTTTCTTTAATCTTTTTATTATTATCATAAAATTTAAAAAATCATAAAATCAGAAAACCATAAAAACATTAGATTTAAGTTTTTTTAATTAAATTATTTTTTGTTAATTTTATTTAATTTAATTTAACCCTTCTAAGTTTATTTTATTAATTTAAAATTAAGTAGAATTAGGACTTTGTAATTCATTTTTCATTTTTTTAAACAATAAAAATACCAAAAAGAAAGACTTTTTCTTATACTTAGAATTTTTTTTAAGATTTTATATATTTCCTCTTTTCCATTCTCCGCGCGTTTGTTTACTTTATTCACATTATTATTATAAGTTATGTAACTGTACAATGGATTGTAATAGTTTAATTTAGGACATTTATATTTTTCCCTATTTTTAGGTTTGTAATTCCCCCCATCCCAAAGCGATGTAATAGTGTAATTTTAAACTCCCACATCTTTATTTTGTCTGTATATATTTAACTGCTAGATGTATGCTTAATAGACTTGTATGGAAAGACCTAAAAACAAACCCTAGAGAACCTAACATTCAAAGAAAAATAACTGAAACACAACACATTCGCACACGCGTACCTCTAGGGTGACCCTCACTTGTTGCCTTCGGAAAAACAGTCATGTCCCTCGAATGTGGGACACTTTAGCAAAGTCCCTCGATACAAAGATCATAGTCCCTCGGTGGCCCTTCAATGTTGCCTTTCGATACATGATCTAGTCCCTTACGATAAATTGCTAAAGTGTCCCACGAGTTGCCTTCGTGATTGTACGATGACTCGCGCTTGTCCCTCAAACATCCAATGATAAGGCTACCTACTAACTAATAGTAGGATAGCATTGTCTAAAGGAAAAGAGGAAGAGAACAAAGATCTTTCGAGTAGATATACTGCTTATATTTACTTGCTCACAAAAACAAACAAAACAATTTTTCACACATACACTTTCTTTTCTAAATATTTTCAAAGACAAAACCCTTTGTATGCATTCTCCACGACACGAGATTCATTACAAAGTTTTCCGCACTAAGGAATATTTTCAAAATATTTTCAAAAGACACAAACACAAAGCATTTTCAAAAGTGAGCTAGCAACTAAGAGCCCATAGATAACTATGGATGGAAAGGTTGCTAACACCTTCCCTTTCCATAACCTACCCCACGAACTCAAAATCTTTAAAAAGGTATTTCCTGTTCTTTTCACCATTTCCTTTGTTGGATAAAAGAAAAGTCGGTGGAGACTCTTGCTAAACGCAACATTTGCGATAAAATGTAAAACCACTAAAGTCAGTTCTCCCACCGTATTACAGAACTGGCGACTCTGCTGGGGAACATGACACTAAAAGTGAGGTTACCTTAGAGATAAATCATATTTAAAATGCTTAACCTATTTGACTTGCTTGCTTTACATTTCGGGTTTATGTTTGGGTATTCTTGTATAGATCCTATACCCAGGTCTGGGGCATATTAGGTAAGTAGAAATAGATCGTGGGGACTGTGTAGCGTAATACCGACATGGTTGAAGTGATGTCTACGTTAGTGTGACACATTTATTGGTACAAGTATCCTTTGTGTTGAATCAAGGAGAATACGGGGCCGCTGTGTGGTGTCATGAAGCACTAACTGACCTTAGAACCTTAGTTGAACAAACTTGGCCATTAGAAAGTAGTGAGACAGTCGGCTTCGGTGCAAAACAAAAGATTGGTTGATACTCAATACTACACTCATTGAGATCGAAATTTCAGGATATTTCGGCCGCAAGAAAAGATCGTTTGATCTGAAATAATGCCCGATGAAGAAAGATCGGTGATATTGAGATTCCTTAGAACCCAGTTACTTCTTTTAGGACAGGTTGAACCAACTAAACTTCAAGAGGGTACTTACCTACAAATTCCATGCAAGCCTGAACCTAAGGCTACTTGTGTGACTTGTTTGCATTCACTATCTAACAACTTGAACTCCTTGCAGGGCTTGTTTGTATTCATTATCTAACGATGTGAATTCCTTGCTGGACTTGTTTGTAGTCATTATCCAATAGCCTGGACTTCTTGCAAGACTTACTTGTTTACGTCACCTTGCACTTTTTTTTGGTGCATAACATATACATCATGACATCAGGCTATAGCATTTTCATTAACCATTTCAAAGATCTCAAAGGGCCTGTGATGTAGGTTATGATAAACCAAATGTCTAGAAAGGGGCAAGAGGATTTATTTTCCTCTAGTCAATGCCGTCAAATCATGATGTCTTGAGTCAGAGGCTATGACCCACTCGATATGATGAGCTTGATTCTCGTAATCATATGAAGTTCTTCAATCAAAGCTGCAGTCAGAATTAAAACATTTTCTTGTGTTTACCCCACAAGATCCTTGAAAACATTGCATGCATGTCATTACATAACAGGTATTCTCAAGACAGATTTCTTATTTTCTCGCTATTCATTTCAGCAAGGAAAATAGATCTCGATCAGAACGACAGAGATCTCCAAGCTCAAGATGTTCAGTTCAAGGAAATGTTCCTGAATCTATCCAAGGGGCAAGAAGAATTGAAAACACTCCTCGCTGGGAACATGGTCAAGAAAAAACCTAAAGATAACAAGGAGGACCAGTTGGAACAATTGCAAGCTGAGATGGAAAGGATGAGAATCCAAATGAGTAGTCAGATGGATCTTATCCAAAATTTAGCTCGGGGACAAGAAGAGTTTAGGATTATCATCAGCAAGCTTCATCAAGACAGATACGATCGTCTGGGGAAAACAGCTAGAATTTGGGGTCTAATCAATGATCAACCTCTCTTGGCAGGTAAGGAATCGATTGATATGTTCATGCGGGAACATGTTGAAAATAAACTCAGAAGCAGTGAAATTCAGGGGGCTGCATCATACAATGGAAAGAAGGAGACCAGTACTGTGTACGACCCTAAAGGATCGTAATAAGAATGATCTCAACCAATCTGTGGGGGGCAGTGCGGATCTCTAATCCAGCACCGGTGCAACAACAACGACAAGGCAATCAACATAAGTAGGACACACCCAAAAGGAAATTCACCAAAATCAACATGTCCTCGGCTCGAGTATTGAAACACATGTTAAGGATGGAGTTGATTACGCTGAAGGATCCTCCTTAGAATCCCAACACCTCCTCTCCTCGGTAAAATCATAATGTGAAATACGCTTATCATTCCAATAGTCCTAGGTATGACACTAATAGCTGTTGGGCATTGAAAAATAAGATCCAAGACTTGATCGACAAAGGAGTGCTGTTGTTCACACAAGATGGTCCGATTGAATTCTTTTGCCATCCCTCAAAGGCACACCATCTGAAGTGACAAGTTCACACATATAGACTTTTTGTTCATTAGAATTTTCAAATTGTAATTTCTTTTGATTACTTCGAACACTTATTTCATGTCAAACTTTGTTTGACATTAATGTATTGCATATGTTTGTCTTCAATTAATCCATTCGTTTTCACTATACCGAAACCATGCTTTTACTTCCTTTTTGTGATATTCAACTCTCAATAAAAGGCTATAAGCCTTTGGAGGGAGGATGACGAAAACAATACCATAATCTCATACAGTATGCTTTTGAACAAACCTTGATGACGATGTACAAGCTTTGTTTCAAATCCTAAACAGTGGTGTTATAAGGAAGATAATCCCTAGTCAACTCCTTTGAGCCTAAGAAGTAGGAGTTTTCTTTTTCACGCAAATTGAAACCTTTAATCATAACCTGGGGCATGGTATTTTCTCAGTCAATTCAAATATGCATTCAATTGAAAGCTCTACCTTCATACATGACGAATAGTGTCGAAGATGCTCTTCTAAATCAAAAGACAGTGATGGTTCCCCATAATCACTAAAACAGACAGTCATTTTTTTCAAAAGAAAAGCCTGTTAAGTCAAAACCTATAAAGGAGACTTCAGGAAAAAAACTGGGGCATCCCATTGACTGTAATCACAAAAGAAACAGTTCAGGCAAAAGGTAGGGATAATAAAAAAAAAAAAATAGGTCGCTGCAAATCCTCATCAAAAGATAAAATGTTACAAAAAAATGACTACCTTCTCAAATAAACTTTCGGTATCCGAACCATCACCGAAATATCAGGGAAAAGATTCCAGACTCAATTGGGATCTAAACGCACAATTAACTGAGTATAGGACTGGAGAATATCACGAAGAACGGGTTGGGTAGAAATAAAGTTTGAGCCTTTATCCTTTGTTTCTTAAACCGTGAACCAAGCCACATTACAACCCTTAAAAGTCCTAACTGAAGCATGTAGTTCGAAAGCATACCATTATAAAAGGTATCCTGACTCCCGTAAGGTTTACTATAAGTCCTGAGTTGAATTCTTATTCTTACAAAATTATGTTTGTTTACTAAAAATGCATTTTTAAAACATCAAGACAGACATAAGCTTTGCATTTTTAAAAATGCCATTGTTTGCATATGACTAATTGTTCGACAGTAGAAAAATTTGCACAACGGATATTCAATGAACGAAAATCCTCTCAATGAACAAAATTACCTCAGATGAAAATACATTTCTAGTAACATGCCTTTCATAATCCAGGGGCATGACATGGTGTCTAACTGATCTAGGGAAGTTAAGTCAAGATTCAAAGAATCTCTCAAAAGTGCCGAATAGCCAGGGGCAGATCTCCACCTGAATCACTTGGGGAATTGAACATGAGTTCCAACAAAGGGCCATGTACGATCAAGCAAACATTTTCTGGCAGTGCTGCAACACTTACTACTATGGATAATGACAATTCTCCGCACCCTGTGAACATAGACATAGTCAGAAAATACTACGCATGAAAAAAAGAATTGCTAGGTAAAATAAGGGCATCCTGGCGAACCAAAAAAGTTCGGGAATAAAATTAGGGATATATAAATAAAATTGTACACCTGGAAAGTCGAAAACCTGAAAATGAGGCTTGGGAAAAAAGGGGTATTCTGGTGGAATGAAAATCTGAAAGGACAATCCAGGCAAAAGTTAGGGATTAAAGTGTACGACTATGTCCCGTCATCTCATCACCTGTCCATTATTAGAAGACTTATCACCCTGATCAGTATTTACTCAAGACTCTGGGAGTTAGGACAAAGTTCAAGCTGTCCACAAATCCCCACAGAATCACTTCCATGGATTATCCCCATAACATCTCTGGTAGATCGCTCTATCGGACAAAGGAGTATTGATCTTCTCCCGACAAACGCACCAATGCATTACACACATCATGACAGTTCCCAAACAGATAGAGATTGCCAACAGTTTTTAGATACATTTCAGATATAATTTAAATATAGATTCATTCTAGCACTCATTCTAGATTCACTTTAGATACAGTTTAGATACAATCTAATTATAGATTCATTCTGGCACTCATTCCAGATTCACTTCAGACACAGTTCAAATACGATCTAGATATAGATTCATTCTGATACTTGTTCTAGATTCTCTTGCAGATACGGTTCAGATACGATCCAGATATGGATGTTATTCTGATACCCATTCAAATGCATCTTCTAGATACAATTCAGATACAATCTAGATATAGATTCATTCTTACACTCATTCCAGAACCATTTCTAGATACAATTCAAATACAGTCTAAATATAAATTCATTCTAACACTCATTCCAAATCCACTTCTAGATACAACGCAGATACAACAAGATACACATTCATTCTGGCACTCACTCTAGATTCACTTCAGATACAATTCAGATACGATCAAGATACAAATTTATTTTGAGAATTATTCCAGATCCACTTCTAGATATAGTGCAGATACAATCAAGATACAAATTAATTCTGGAACTCATTCCAGATTTCTCTTCCAGATACAGTTCAGATACGATCAAGATACAGATTCATTATGATACTCATTCAGTACATCTTCCAGATACAGTTCATATACAATCAAGATACAGATTCATTCTGATGCTCATTCAGTACATATTTCAGATACAGTTCAGATACAGTCCAGATATGGATATCATTCTGAGACTCATTTAATACATCTACAGATACAATCAAGGCATAGATTTATTCTGACGCTCCCCAGCTTGAGTGTGCTTCTACCACAAATATCCATCTAAAATCATCTCCCTAGCTTGACCCTATTCCTCAGATTGCTATGAATAACCGAGAAAATTCAACTCCCTAGTGAAGTCGTCACTATCCCCAGAGAGTTGCTACGGAACTTGGAACCAGACCAGATGTCAGTCAACTTTATCCTCCTCAAATGAGCCAGAAGGTTATCCATCTCTTTTATCCCCAGTCAGGGTATATACTCCCCATTGTAGAAATGAATAACTAATGTTCTTAAACTTTTCTCCCCAATCAATAATTAACATTCTCCAGCAAAATTTCCTCAAAGCAAAAATCAATGTTCCTCAAACAAGAAAGCAGGAATCCCAAACGAAACAATCCCCATAATATCTAAGATACACATACTCTTCATCCCCAACGACAATCAGGATTTATTTTCTTCATACATAGATGCTACTCGAATTTACAAATGCATTTCAATAACATTCCATATTCATACATCGTTTACAAAATATCATAGCATATGTATGCGAAACGCATATAGCACAATCTCATTTATTTTGAGAACATCATTACGAAATGAATTCCATACATCATGACATTGCATACAACTAACTCTTTACCTTTTTAGGAAAGATAAGTCAACAGACAAATATCATCAACCTCTTATATGGCCTGACAGTCTTCTCAAAGGCTACATCTGACGAAGAGCTATTTCAACAGATTCCTCATAAGGTCATTCTCAAAAGGCCTCTTCTAGTATGGGTTCATCTCTTCCAATTAATAATAGGCGAAAGACCTCTTCTGGTATGGGTTCATCTCTTCCAGTTAATAACAGGCGAAAGACTTCTTTTGGTATGGGTTCATCTCTTCCAATTAATAACAGGCGAAAAACCTCTTCTGGTATGGGTTCATCTCTTCTAGTTAATAACAAACGAAAGACTTCTTCTGGTATGGGTTCATCTCTTCCAGTTAATAACAGGCGAAAGACCTCTTCTGGTATGGGTTTATCTCTTCCAGTTAATAACAGGCAAAATACCTCTTTTGGTATAGGTTCATCTCTTCCAGTTAATAATAGGCGAAATACCTCTTTTGGCATGAGTTCATCTCTTCCAATTAGTAACAGGAGAAAGACCTCTTCTGGTATAGGTTTATCTCTTCCGGTTAATAACAGGCGAAAGACCTCTTCTGGGATCGGTTCATCTCTTCCAATTAATAATAATAGGCAAAAGACCTCTTCTGGTATGGGTTCATCTCTTCCAATTAATAACAGGCGAAAGACCTCTTCTGGTGTAGATTTATTCTTCTAGTTAATAATAGGCAAGAGACCTCTTCTGGTGTAGATCTATTTCTTCTAATTAAAGATAAATCAAGACCTATGTTATTTCAGTTTAAATCAACCAATGATTTATCCTAATTGTTTCCCGGTAGACACTTTCTCTGGTTCAGTTTAAATCAACTCAAAGATTTATTCTGATACTTCTTCCAGTTGAAGTCAACATTTATTTTGGATGGCATCTATAATACCATCTCAAACTAATCTTTTTCACCACTCCAAATGGCATCTATAAGCCCATTCCTGGTAGAATCAGCCAACATCTTACTTCTTGCACAGGCGAGTGCAAATTTCTAGGCACTTAAGTGTTCAATCATCTTTTACCTTCAAGTCATGAGTGACGAACAAGCCAATCTAAATCTTTATGTCTAAGAAGATTGAATAGGGGCAGCTATTGTACCAAAAAATTTTCCCTCCCATTTTTTCTCAAGACATTCTTTCAAGGATCCTCAAATACTCAAGACACTCAAGGGTTGACTAGTTAAGATGCTTCTCCTAAGCCAAAAGCCTACAACTAGGGTTTGGAGTTTATCAAATAAATTTGGTTTGCAAAGGTATCAAGTGGATCCCTTGGTTCTCCTTAGGTCCTCAACAAGGTTCATGTCAAGTTTCAAGCCCTACATCACAAGTTTGCTCAGTCAATGGCTCAAATGTTTGAAAATCAACTATATTGGTCAAAAAGTCAACTGTGGTCAACATACAGTCAAACTTCAAGATTTTTGGTCAACATAAACATTTTGAAGTGAGATTAATAATTTGATCAAGTGTTGATCATGATTACTCAAGGAAAGTCCTCAGATCATCAAAAGTCAAGAATTGTCAAATTCCCTTAGGAGAAGTCAACTGAACTTTGACCATGCATAACTTTCACATGCTTCATCAAATTTTCCCCAAAAAAAGCCCATTTTGAAGAAAACTAAATTCTCTACAACTTTTATTTTATGCTCAAGTCCAAAAAGTGCTTCATTTGAAAGATATGAGCTAATACATTATAGGTCATTTTCAAAAGTCAGCAAAAGACACTTTTTTTCAAGGCAACTTACATCAAGATAATGTCTCAAAATGCAAATATTATAAAAAGAGAAAGTGTAGAGGATATATTGAGCTTTTCAAAAAGTCAAATATAACTTTCAAAATATGAAAATTAAGAAAGTTATGAGTTGCACAAGTTGGGAAATTTTTAAGAAATGCATGAAATGCTAAATATGCAAACTTAAAATTTTGGACTTGTGACCCAACTTTTTGGACTTAAAACATGTACATAACCTTTCAAAAGACTCCTAAACTCACTCTTACCTTGTCTTGTATTTTCTTATTATTTTATTTGTATTTATTTTGTTTTATTCAAATAAATGCAAAATAAATTAAATAAAATCACAAAAATCATGGGCTATGCATATGAGCTGGATTTGATCAATTTTAAAGCCCATTAATTCGTGAAAGACACACACAAATGGTCCAGGTTCATTGCACATTCAAAAACGGCAAGAATCATTCAAAAATGGCAACTTCTTAATGTGTTTTATTCTTGTCTCAAAGGCCACGAATGCTTTGTTCCTTGCCATACATGTTCACTCCTCTATTCCCTCTCTATAAATACACAAGCTTAAGATCATAAGGGGACACAAAATTATTGCACACAAAAGCCTTCTCAAAATTCTCTAAAAAACAAAAAGTTGGTGAAAACCATGTCTCACTTTCCAGCCCATACCAGTCCAAACCAGTGATCAAACATCACCCTAGAGTTTCCCAGGAGTCCTTCATGGCCCAGGCTCAAGCCTCACACGTTCTAGATTCTCCTCATAACCCTCCTAATGCCTTGGTAAAATTTAGATTTTCAAAATCTCCGAATATGTGATTTAAATTAGTTTTATGCATGCATTCATATTGCTATTGATGTTTTGAGTAAATCTAACGAGTTCGATCCAGGTACAAGGCGTTTTGTATTTTTCTTGTTTTTATCTTTTCAGATCCAATGCTAAGAAGATCCGTACGTGCATCATACATCTCCAATTCCTGACCATCAGATCTCATCAAGCATGATCTGAATGCCTCAAGCGCACACCCCACCGTGCACCTTCAAGGAGCCTCTCTCATCCGAGCCAACGCAGCCTCCTAGGCTCATTAGTTGTGGGCCTAAGGATTCTTTTTTTTTGCACCCCTCTAACCCATTTTTGCAGCGAGGCCCATTTACGTTTTTTAGTATTATTTGTTTTGCTTAATCAACATTTTTTAAATCAGTTTCCTTTAATTAATAAAAATCAGAAAACCACAAAAATATTAAGTTTTTTTTTATTAATTAAATTAATTTTGTTAATTTTAATTAATTATTTAATCATTTTTAAACTAATTAGAATTAGGTTTCCATTAATTTAATTAGTATTTTTCTTAAACAAAAACAAGAAAAACATTTTTCTAATCTTAGAATCTTTTAGGGTTTTTCATCCTTTTCTGTTTCTTCTCCGCACATTATTTATTTCTTTCGCATTTTTATTTTCATGAACAATTATGTATCTGTTGAAGGAATGTAATAGTTAAAATTAGGACTCTTTAAATTTTTCTTTCCCCATTTTGGTTTGTATTCCCCCCATCCCGAAGCGATGTAATAGCTTAGACTTTACTTTCCGCATTTTTTATTTTTCTGCCCTATGTATATATTTAACTGCTAGATGTATGCTTAATAGGATTGCATGATAAGACTTAAAAACAAACGCTAGAAAACCTAACACTCAAGATAAACATAACTGAAAAACAACACACTTCACACACACGCACCTCTAAGGTACCTCCACTTGTTGCCTTCGGAAAAACAGTTATGTCCCTCGAACGTGGGACACTTTAGCAAAGACCCTCAGTTAAAAAGATCGTAGTCCCTCGATGACCCTTCGATGTTGCCTTCGGCAAACGATCTAGTCCCTTACGATAAAATTGCTAAAGTGCCCTATGAGTTGCCTTCGTGACTGTACGATGACCCGCACTTGTCCCTAAAACATCCAATGATATGGCTACCCACCAACTAATGGTGGGATAGCACTATCTAAAGGAAAAGAGGAAAAGAATAAAGACCATTCGAGTAGGTAGACCGCTTATAGTTGCTTGCTCACAAAAAACAAAACAAACAATTTTTTCACATACACAAGCTTTGCTCTAAAATATTTTCAAAGACAAAACACTTTGTATACATTCTCAACGATACGAGAAACATTACAAAGTTCGCCGCACTAAGGCATATTTTCAAAAGTATTTTCAAAAATACACTTACACAAAAAAGAAGCATTTTCAAAGTGAGCTAGCAACTAAGAGCCCGTAGATAACTACGGATGGAAAGGGTTCTAATACCTTCCATTTCCATAACCTACCCTTCGAACTCAAAATATTTAAAATTTTTTTTCCTATTCTTTTCTCCCTTTCCTTTGTAGGATAAAAGAAAAGTTGGTGGCGACTCTTGCTAACCACACCATTTGCGATCAAAATGCAAAACAAGTAAAGTCTGTTCTCCCACCATATTAAAATGGTGAACATTCATTATATGGTAAGTTTGCTAGGGACAGTGTGGTATACTACTCAGGTGGTGGTAAATATTCAATAGACATTGACCCTGATAGGTGGAGCTTCTTTGAAGAAACTGGTATTGTGAAAGAAATTTGCAATCTTGAGTCTAGTGATTATTGGCTATGGTGGTATAAGATTGTATCAGATAAGCTTGCAAGGATGGTTAGTGATATTTATGCTACTGAGGTCTATGAAAAAGTTGTTGAAACTAGTTGTAGTGTGGATTTATATGTTGAGCATAGGGTAGTTGTAGCTGAAAATGTCGTTAATAATGCTGATAATGTTAATGTTAATGCCGTCAATGGTATTACTAATAATGTTAATGATATTTAAGTTGATAATGATATTGAAGATGGCGTTGATGAATCTGCAAATGTTGATGAATCTGCCAAGGTTGATGAATTTGCCAAGGTTTATGAAAAACTAGATGGTGTTGAAGGAAATGGTAGTGGTGATAGTAATGATAGTGATGATAATGATTATAATGGTTTATCATTTGAGGACCATGAGGATAAAAGGGCCCATGACATGGATGATGAGTTTGATATTATAGAGAAACCACCTATAAGGGTTAAACAAATAACAAGGAAACACATGAATACTCCAACAAAGATAAGAAATGTCACTAGAGGTTCATAAAGTGAGGTTAGTGTTGGTAATGAAGGCCTTGAAACAAATTATTTAAGTGATGATCTTGGGATTAGTGATCCTGATGCATTAGATGAAGAGAAAGGACCAAAATATCCTAGGTTTAAGATGAAGGAGTTATACAAGGACTACAAGTTAAAAGTTGGTTTAGAGTTTGTATATTTGCATCAATTTAATGAGGCTATAACTCAATGGTCAGTATTAAATGATAAAGAGATAAAGTATGTGAAAAACGACAAGGTTAGAGTGAGAGTAATTTGCAAGGGCAATTGTGGGTTTTTGGCTCTTGTTAGTAAAGTAGGGAATAAGCACACATATAGAATGAAGAAATGGATTGGCCCCCACACGTGTGGTAGGGTTTTGAATAACACCACTGCTAACTCCAAGTGGATTTCCAAGACTTTGGAAGTTAGGATGGCAAGTTGAACATATCGATAACAAACATAGATCCATAGTTGACACTTCTAAAAGAACTTGTACCTGTAACTTTTGGGAGTTGGTAGGCATACCATGTATACATGCAGTGGTTTCCTTAGGCTTTAGGAACCAACTCCCAGAAGATTATGTAGATGACTGTTATACAAAAGAGACATATGTGACAAGCTATGATTTCAATTTTAGCCCAATGAACGACCAAGACATGTGGCCTGAGGTGATTGCTGAGGAGATGTTGCCTCCAGCATACAAAAGAGGCCCTGGAAGGCCCAAGAAATTAAGGAGGAGGGAACTTGATGAGGACTCTAACAAGGGAAGGATAGAGACATCATATTGTTTTACCCATTGTGGTGTACATGGCCACAATGCAAGGAGTTGTTCAGTACTGGTGCCTGACCCCGAAGCTCAGAAAAGAAAGGTAAATTCTTAGCTTAATCATGTATTCTTACTAACTGTTAACAAGTGATATTGATTGCATCACTCTGTGTGTAGAAAAAACCAAAGAAAAATGCTACACAAATAACACAACTTGTACCAACTGTAGCAGAACAAACAACTCATGCTAAAGGTGAAGCTTCTGCTGAATAGCAACAACCTCGTGATGATCCTCCACCTGAACAACAGCTAGAAACACAATGTGATGTGGACCAGGAGTTTGAAATGTCTGCAGCATATCTTTGTGTAGCTTCTTAAACAACACAACCTCAACCCAATGTCAATGACTCCACTTCCTAAGTTCCACCTCAAGTTGCCAGTGACAATATTCCAACTATTGAGGTTGCACTTGCAATGGCTTCATAAGTTGTTGGTGACTCACAACCAAACTACATTTTGTCTGCACTTGTTCAAGATGTTGAGGCTACACCTAATGAACCTGTTTCTGTGCCCCTTAAACTAGTTGAGTCTGTCACTTACTAATTCAGTTAAGGTGTATTCTCAGCTTTATTGATACTTGCATAACTTTATTTGTTTTAATTATGTCTTTGTAGGAAAAAAACCAAACAAAAGGTGGCTAGGAATTTAGAGTTGAGGAGGAGTGATAGAACTAGAGTACTCAAATGCAAAAAGCTCAAGGGAGAAGGAAGAAATTAGGCACAACCATGGAAATTGTAGAAATTGGAACTTATTTGACTTATGTTTTTTTTGCACAACATTACTGCAATCATGTGCTTCAACTTAAAACTTATTATTTTCTATTATGTATTTTGATTACGACCATTATGTATTATGGCTTTAGCCTTGGAGATTGAACCTTTATGTTTTGGATACAACCATGTAATATGGCTTAAGCCTTTATGTTTATGACACAATGTGTATTTTGGATACATTATCAAGTTTGCTTTATGAAGAATTGAAGTGGCCTTTTACCAATTTGGCTTTTATGAACATTATCAAGTTTGGTCTATGCAAAATTCAAAACAGGATGAGCAATATAATTTCGTACATATAATGTCCAAAATCAAAACCTCTTTTTTCATTCATCATATGGTACATGGACAATTACCAAAATACATTAATGTTACAACGACTTAAAATAAAAAACAACAAACAGATACAATCTCCAACTTAATCTTCATCTTTGCCTTTTTTTCCAATCTCAATCTCCTTAACAATGGACCCTAAATCCTTCAACATATACGAGCAGTTGTACCCACTTGAACTTCTAACAGCAGTACCTAGATTTATTTTAAGCTCATTGTCCCAAAGGAATAACTTGCAAATAGACATTAACCCTGAATTTTAACACTTCCAAAATCCACTTTTAGGGTTTTCAACAGAGTTTGACATAAACATTTGCATGCTTCTGTTGCAACCACAAACCAGTGCTTGAACATGATGTGAGTTGGAAGACGAAGAAGAATCCACAAATGAATGAAAGAAGAGAGTGCAGAGAAGAAGAACAACATAAAGGAGAAGAACACAGGAATGACATTTTTTAATTTAGTCCCTATTTAATAAACTGTAAAGAGGACAATTACACATGTGTTAATGAAAAGAAAATAAAAAATGATACAACATTATCCATCTCATCACCGTCTGCCAACTCACTTTTTTTTAATGTTCCATTGACAACAGGGACTGTATCCAACAAGAATTGGACATATGGGGACATGGAACCAAAAAAAAGATTCAGGGACTAAAACCAAAAACATGCTAACTTACAGAACCCTGTAGACTTTAAATTTTTTTAAGAAATCAAAATCAATTATAATAAACGACCCTATAGAACACGATGTACCATAGTGGAACGTAAAAGTGTACAACACGATCAACAAACCATGTGCTAAAACCTCCTCCTAAACCCAAACAAACTAAAGGATTGTGCCACCATACATGCGATCCAGAAATAAAACTAACAAACTTATCCTTTAGCCACATAAAAGACATCAATTTAACACAATCTATAAATTGGGCAATATATGCTACTTTGGATTTAAACACCTTATTATTTCTTTCTCTCCGCAGGACCCAAATACTAACGAGCCATAGTAACCATAAGAAGTCACAGTGTAACACCCTAAATTTTCCCGCGCATTATCTTATAATTATCAGAGTAATATAAAACATACATTAATTTAGGATATTACATATTTCACCTAAAATTGTTCATACAATTGACATGTAATACATACATTTATGGAAATTATAAAAATTATAATTATAACAACCATGCAAGTCTTAAACTTCAACTTCTCATTTAAACAAAAGAAACAATTTGGCATTCATCAATTGCCAACATCAAAACAAAATCATGTTTTAAAACAAATAACCATAATTATAACATTTCAAGAGATTAAACATAATCCCAAACAACATAAATAAAACATAGTGTTCCGCTCCCCAGTGTTACACATCAGAGCAAAAGCTGACTCTAATAAAATAAAAATGAAGACTCCATCTTCACTAACTTCAACTTTGCACTAGTCCGATTATCTGCACGATGTTGTATAAAGCATCACTCCAACAGAAGGGTGAGTTTCTCAATCATATAGTGAATTCATAACATATATATAAGCACATAATATAATTCACCCATCCAATTATCACATCACACATACAATTCAATGCATTAGTGCATAATCCGACAAATCACGTTACTAACAACAACACAACATATTACTATTATGCAATGCAATGAGATTCCATAGGTAACTCAATACATATGGTACCATCGGCTCATAAGAACCCTCTAAATAATTCCATTCGAAATTTCGGGTACATCGCTCACACCTCATATGGGCACACAATCATCCCATTCTTCTTTGCTCACATCCCACATGGGCACACGAACAACCTCATCTCTCACACCCCACACGGGAACACGATGACATGATTATCATTAGAATTCAAATATATTTCTTACACTCCATAAGGGCACACGATAATCCCACACTTGCATAAAATGTATGCATGACATATGTACAACTCATACAACAACAACAATATGCACATTAACCTTTACAACGGTTGGTGCACTTTGCCACTACGAGCCATCACACATCATCAATTTCCTATCAAAACATGAAGCAACAACCAAATAACGATACTATAAACAATAACCATGCATTCACATGCATTCCACAAAATAACATATTATGCATACATATTATACATATAACATTGTCATACCCCAAATTTTCCCTAGGGTGTCAATAGTCAATTTATCCTTTTAGCCATTTGTTTTGAATCTTAATAATGTTTAAGATTTGTTTTATAAGCATTTGGTATAGTGTATTAAAGAGTTAAAAAAAGGAGGTGCATTACTCTAAATGGACCATCAAAATCTGATGGCCCATTAGAGTTTTCAGATCTATTTTAAGTAATAAGGGTGTATTCTTTTTTTTTGCTTCATTTTTCAGGCTGGCCCAATAGACAAGTAAGTTGGCCCTTGATTATTTAAAAGGGTGTATTTTGTCACAAGAGAGGTTCATCTTTTTTTAGTAGACCGTTCCATTAAGGTTGTTTTCTTTTGTGCATAAATCTTTTTGGCTCATTGCGTTATGAGGCCCGTTTAGAAAAGATAAAGAGGGGTGTGTTCTTTTTTGCTGGACTAAATATTTTGCCAATGCTAGAGGCCCAGATCGAGTCATCTTGTTTTTAAGGCCCATGTTAATTTTTGTTTGAAGATGATACAATGGGAGTATCTTTGTTTTGCTTGCAGGCCCATATTTCATTTCTTGGAAACCCATCATGTTAGGTCTGTTGACTGAAGTCAACATTTCTCTCAAATTATTTTTATTATTATTTCCATTAAAATAAAAATAACTGTATTAAGAGTTTTTATTTTTATTAATTAGTTTTTTGAAACACGTTGATTAAGGTCAACCAAATCCAAAAAGGGTTTTTGAAACCCTAATCAGCCACAACGGCCGCCCCAGTTCGCCATCTTCTCTCTACACTAAGTAACCCAAGCCCAAAACAACTACTGTACATATTAAACAAAATCAAATATGAAACAAATCTAATATTGCACAATGAGTTTATTGATTCAAAATCAGTCTAAATCATAAGATTTTCAATAAAATCTCAATTAATACAAATCGTTTATGTAACGTCCCGATATTTAATTATTTGTTTAATTAAATATTTTTGAATATTTTATATTAATTCGAATTTTTATCGCCAAAGTCAGAATTATTTTATTTGGTGGCATGATAAATAATCAGATTTAATTAGGTGGAGTTAAGTTGAAGTATTATTTTATTATTAAGCTAAATATGAGATTGCGCTTAATTTGTGGTGTTGTGAAGTAATAGGGAGGGTATGTCACTTAGGCCCATTTAGATTTATTAAGTAATATAATAATATATTATATAGAAATAGAGTTAGGGAAGAAGGGAGTTAGTGTTATTAGAAAAAAAAGAGGGAAAACAAGAAGAGAAAGAAGAATAGGGTTTTGGAAAGGAGAAGAAGAACAAGAGGAGGTTGCCACTAATGCCAATTCCAAGAAATTCCATCTTTGTTTCTTAGAGCTGCACTTGATCCAAGGTAAGGGTAGGGTTTTTGCTAAATAAATGGGAGAATGATACATCTTATTTGGGGTTTAGGGTATTAGTTTCTCTATTATGTTGTGCAAAAAGAGTGTTTGTGTTGCTATTAAAATTGACAATTGATTTGAGTTGTGTTGTTGTTTGTTGTATTTGAACTGTGTTTGGTTAATGCTAAACTAGGATAAATGGGTGAATTGAAACAAGAATGAACAAGAACTAGACATATGTGAAAAAGGAGGCAAAACTGGTTTTTAGCTCCAGGCCTTTTGACACGGTCGTGTCAGTTAACGCTGCCGCCCGTGTCAGCCACTGTGCAATTTCTAAGTTGGGAGTTCTGCTCCAATGGTACCATATGCATTTGCACATTTGAGTCTCATTTGGAGTCGTTGATTTGTTGCTTGTTTAAGGTGTTGTTTATGCCTGGTGATGTTATAAGTTTAATTGATGTGTTGGTAAATTGCGTTGCTTTATGTTATTATTGTATGAAGTGGTGATTCTTTTTATTCTTTACCTAATATATTGTTTATCATGACCCTATTTATGTAGTTTGATATCTCACCCCTTCTGTTTGAATGTTTCCCTTTGTTGGTAACGTGAAAGTAACCAAGATGAGTAGCCGATATCATTGTTAGCTCAAGTTCGGTGTCATTTGCTCTGATACGTAGCACTCGGGGGGAAATGAACAATTGTCTGTTTTGTTGTTTAATTATTGAACCTTATGTTGTTATTTGAGGAGTTTTTTGTATTGATGTTGTTTAATGATTCAAAAGATGCCATATCTTATTTAGAGAATTATTATGAATCCACTACGTGATTAATCAAAGTTTGGTTTATGTTATGAAGACTATATTATTGAATTGTGTTCATTTCACTTCTTTAAGTGTTATGTATCTATTCTAAAAGCATGACAAATTTATGTGTTTCTGTTGAATATGTGATATCCTGATTTTATTGGAAATTTTTATACTCTGATTTTCTGATTAATTGCTTGAGGTAGAATTGGGGTGTTACATTAGTGGTATCAGAGCAAGTCGGTCCGTCCGGCCAAGTTACCGAGTCATAGTTGTTTAGAAATCGAGTATTATTAGTTTTCTTAACCGTTGCTTATGTGGAAGTAATAGGATAAGATGGCTGGAAGGAACGATGCTGCGATTACTGCTGCTCTGTAAGCGATGGCTCAGGCTATGCAGAATCATCCGAATGCTGACGAGAATGCTGGATCTCGTAGTTTGGAGACTTTACAAAGGGAGAATCCTCCGATGTTAAAGGTAAGCATGATCCTGACGGAACACTATATTGGTTGAAGGAGATTGAGAGGATCTTCCGTGTGATTGATTGCAATCCAACGCAAAAGGTTCGGTATGGAACTCATATGCTAGCAGTTGAAGCTGATGACTGGTGGCTAGAGATGCGTGCAAGGTTGGAAGCTGCAGATGAGGAAATCACTTGGGTTGTGTTCCGTAGGGAGTTTCTGAGGAAGTATTATCCTGAAGATGTTCGGGGTAAGAAAGAGATTGAGTTCCTTGAGTTGAAGCAAGGGGAAAAATTCGTCACTGAGTATGCTGCTAAGTTCATTGAGCTAGCTAAGTTCTATCCACATTTTGACGGTGAAGGTGCTGAATTTTCTAAGTGCATCAAGTTTGAGAATGGGTTACGCTCGGAAATCAAGAAGGCTGTTGGATATCAGAAGATTCGAGTCTTTTCTAATTTGGTTAATAGTTGCAGGATCTTTGAAGAGGATAACAATGCTCATCATAAGATTATTAATGATAAGAGAGGCAAGAATCAACATAACTGTGTCAAACCTTATGATGCTAGTAGGGGTAAACAAAGAGTTTCCCATGGTCATAGGACTAGTGGGGGAGATGATCTTGCTAGAGTTGTATGTTTCAAGTATGGGCAACCTGGTCACAAGAGTAATGTGTGCACTACTGCTGATGGAAAGAGGTGTTTCCGTTGTGATAAGATTGAGCATGCGATATCTGACTGCAAGCATAGGGATATGATCTATTTCAACTATGGGGAAGAAGGACACATTGGTAGTCATTATCCGAAACCAAAGAAGGCACAAACTGGTGGTAGGGTGTTTGCTTTGGCCGGGACTGCATCATCTAGTGATGACAGACTAATCAGAGGTACATGTTTCATTAATAGTACTCAATTAATTACTATTATTAATACTGGTGCTACTCATTGTTTTATTGCTGCTGATTATGTTGAAAGGTTGGGTCTTGTGTTGTCTTCTATGAATGGAGAAATAGTCGTCGAGATTCCAGCTAAGGGATCAGTGACTACTTCTCGTGTGTGTTTGAATTGTCCTTTGTCAATCTTCGACAAAGACTTTGGTGTTGATTTGTTTTGTTTGCTGTTAGGCGGGTTAGATGTGATCTTGGGTATGAATTGGTTAGAGTATAACTATGTTCATATCAATTGCTATAACAAATCTTTGAGGTTTTCTACTCCTGAAGAGGAATAAGTTGGTTTGTTGACTGGGAAATAGTTGCGGAAATTGATGCAAGACGAAGCGCATATGTTCTCGTTGATGGCGTCACTATCTATTGAGAACCAAGTTAGGATTGATGAGTTTCAGGTGGTGCGAGAATTTCCTGAAGTGTTTCCTGATGAAATTCCTGACGTACCGCCAGAAAGAGAAGTTGAGTTTGCGATTAATCTTGTACCTGGTACCAGACCTATTTCTATGGCACCGTACAGAATGTCTGCATCTGAATTGTCTGAATTGAAGAAGCAGTTGGAAGAGTTGCTTGAGAAAAAGTTTGTAAGACCAAGTGTATAACTGTGGGGAGTGCCTGTGTTGTTAATAAAGAAGAAAGATGGAAGTATGAGAATTTGTGTCGATTATAGACAGTTGAATAAAGTGACAATTAAGAACAAGTATCCGCTTCCGAGAATTGATGACTTTATGGATCAATTGGTGGGCGCAACTGTGTTTTCTAAGATTGATATGAGGTCAGGATATCACCAAATCAGAGTGAAAGAAAATGATATTCGGAAGACCGTATTCAAAACTCGGTATGGACACTACGAGTATTCGGTGATGCCTTTCGGTGTTACTAATGCGCCGAGAGTATTCATGGAGTACATGAATCATATCTTTCATACTTATTTGGATCGGTTTGTGGTGGTATTCATTGATGACATTCTGATTTACTCTAAACCGGAAGAAGAACATGAAGAGCACCTAAGAGTTGTATTGAAAGTCTTGAAAGAGAAGAAGTTGTATGTGAAGTTGTACAAGTGTGAATTTTGGTTGCATGAGGTTAGTTTCCTTGGTCATGTCATTTCTGGTAGTGGCATTGTCGTGGATCCTTCTAAAGTCGATGCTGTATTGCAATGGGAAACTCTGAAGTAGGTTACCGAGATTAGAAGTTTCTTGGGATTAGTGGGTTACTATAGATGATTTATCGATGGTTTTTCTCAGTTGGCACTTATGTTGACCAAGTTGACTTGTAAGGGTAAAGCCTTTGTGTGGGATAGTCGATGTGAAGAAAGTTTTACCGAGTTGAAAAAGAGGTTGATGTCGGCTTCAATTTTTGACTTTGCCTATTCTGGGAGAACCTTTTGTTGTGTATTGTGATGCTTGTCTGATGGGGTTAGGTTGTGTACTAATGCAGAATAGTAAGGTGGTTGCTTATGCGTCAAGGCAATTGAGGACTCATGAAAAGAATTATCCTACGCATGGTTTAGAATTGGCTGCAATTGTCTTTGTGTTGAAAATCTGGAGGCATTATCTTAATGGTTCTAGATTCGAAGTCTTTAGTGACTGTTGTAACCCAAAATTTTCCCTCTCACTTATCAAGAATTTGCTCACAAGATCTCCTTGGGCTCAAGACTGCACTAGGGTTTGATCAACTCAAGACACCTCCTTAAGCATTGATGACCAAAATTAGGGTTGGAGATTGCACAGGGATTTTTGAACTTATAATGCCCCATATGACTTTCTTGGATCATTATGGACTCCCAAGATTACTCATGTCAAGTTTCAAGCCTTCGATTACATTTTTGATTGGTCAATTGAGCAGTTGCCCTAAAAATTAGTTGTATTGGAGAAAAAGTCAACCATGGCCAATTTACAGTCAAACTTCATAATTTTTTATCCACATCAACATTTTAAACTCATATGTATCACTTGATCAAGTTTGGACCACAACTCCTCAAGAAATTTGATTAAATCTCCAAAAGGGCAAAATGGTCAAAATTAGGGTTTTGACTGGGAAAGGGGAATTTCTGATTTTTGACCTAATAAATGGTCAATTGGTTTAAGGCATGATCTCAAGAGTCCAATTGCATCATTTTGACCTAATGAAATGGTTCAAAACATTGCAAGTCCATTGGATTAACAGATGAATTTTTCAGTCAACTGATCAAAAGTCAAATGTATACTGAAAAGTCAAACTTTGACTTTTTGGTCAAATTCAAGTGCCAAAGATCATAATTCATCAAGACATATCAAAATATGAAACATATTCATCAATAAATCAAAAAGTCAAGATTTCATTTTGAAAAGTCAAAATTTCTAAACTTAGAAATTTTTCTAAGTGTTGGAAATTTCATGTTTTTTCATAACTTTGAGCCAAATTTTCACCATGATGCAAGATTATTAAAGAAAGACTTCCAACATGAAAATTGTAGATATCCATTAAATATACAACTTTTATTTACACAACTTCTTCCAAAAGTGCTTGGATCTCAAGTTATAATTTTATGAACATGTGGTCATGAAACTAAACACTTAGTGAAATTTTGCCCTAATTTGGTCAGGATTTTGACCCAACTTCATGGAACTTTTTCATATAGTTACAAGGGGAATATTCAAAAGCAATTCAAATATGGGTTGTATAGCACATTGAAAGATTTCCAAAATGTCCAAGAACTCCTTAAGATCATTCTTGAGTAGGGAGAATCGAAGAGATAAAGTTAGGGTTTTATCACTTGAATTACAAGTCATTTTTTTGATGAACACACGAACCAAATCCAATGTAGGCTGCATAATCTTTGCTTTGCAGGCCTCAAACTTATTTGTCACTCCTTAATTAAATGTTTACACATCTGTTAGGGCTTTGATCCAAGCAATTGAACTATTATTTAAGTTGCATTTCCATTAATGGCACAAAGTTAACATTGCCATTCTTGTAAAGCAAGATTTTTGCATAAAGTCCATTCTTGAGCCTCTAACTTGTTCCCTATGATAACACTCCATCCAAAAAGTCATAAGCAAGCCATTTTAAAGCATAACCACTCTATCTTAGCAAGTACACAAGGCTTTGAAACTTGAATTTCTCAAAAATCACATGTTATGCATAAACTTGTGATTTTGAATTATGATCAACAAGAGGTCTCCAAACTTGTTGCTTATAAATAGAGTCACTATTTGTAAGATAAAGGACGAGCTTAAGCACCCTGAAATACAACAAAACTCTCTCAAATCAGAAATTTCCCCAAAACCCCATTTTTGCACATTTTCTGACCTTGAACATCAAACTCATATTTCCCTCGTGCGTTTCTTGGCCTTTTAGTTTCTAAAGTTTCCTTACATCAAGTGTAACCTATCCCTGTCCCTATTTCATTACTGTAACATCATTTACCATATCCTCCATAAACAAAAATAGAGCATTGCACATTGACTTCTCCAAGTCATTTCAGCCACTCTCAACTTAAGCAAACAATTGCATTAGCTTCCTAGGACCTCAAGAAAGCTAACCTGATTATCACTATCACTTGAAACAAGCTCAAACTCAAAACACAATTTCCAATTTTGAGGTAAGTTTTCTCAACTTGGAACTATTCATAAAGGCATCATCAATAGTTTATTTGTGAACAAAACATGTAGATATCATTTCCCTGAAGCTAACCATGTCCATATTTTCCATTAATTTTGCTTGAGCTTAGAGTATTTTGAAACTGAAATTTCTGAAATTTTTAGGGTTCAGATTAGGGCCATTAAAATTCATTCTTATATTTGATCTATAGTTTTAATACTTTACATTTCTGGAATTGTGAGAATTTTTTTTACAAGTTTCATGTTTACAGTTTTCATTTTTGATGGGAAATGAGCAAGTTACAGTTGGTCTGGCTGGAGGTTGAATATGAAGTCTTCATGACGCGTTTTGCCTTGTATATTTATTGTTTTGCTTATGTTAACGGATGTATAGCCACCCCAGTGATAGAAGCGCGTGCCTGTAACCTTTGGGACCTGGGTTCGAGCCCCAGTGGTACCCTTTTGCATTTTTTACATGTTTTACAATTCTGACTTTTTTATTTGCAGGCGCTGGGCTTGGCTTATTTTTTTTATTTTTGCTAGCTAACCCCCTGTTTCCTATTGGCACCCTTGGTCCAAATTTATTTATTTTCTTATTTATTTCATTTTTATTTTTCTTAAATATATTTTCTAAATACTAAAAATCATAAATACAAAAAAATGATAGATTTATATTTTGACTTAGCTTATTTTATTTTTCTCACAAAAAGTATTTTTTATTAACTATACTTTATTTATTTATTTACTTATTATCTTGTAAATATAATTAAAACTAGGTTATTAGTTATTTTCTTTTATATTAATTAAAATATATTATTTTTGATATAAAAAAGACTAAAAATATTTCATGATGTCATAAATATTTTCAAGACAAAAATACCAAAAAATATATTTTTCTTAAACTTATTCTCTTTTAATCAACTAAATAGAATTAGGGTTTTATTCAAAATCTTTTCTTAAACAAATTCTTTTTATTAATTATTTTTTATTTAAATTAATTATATTAAGACAAAATCCTTTTTTCTTATGAAAACCAAACAAAATATTCTTTTTTTTATCTTTACATTAATGCATATTTATTCTTTTTGCACATTATATTTATTTAATCTCTTGTACATTAATATCAAATTCAATTTAGTTGTAATAAATTAATTAGGTTTACAATTCTTGCAATCCCCATTTAATTTGTACACCCCCCACAAATATTATAATAACGTAGTAACTTTAAATTTCGCAATTTATCGCTTTTATATAACATGCTAGTAATTAGGGTTTGTATGGAAAGACTAAAATAAATAATTAGAAAACCCTAATTCAAGACAAAAACAAGCATGAAAACAATACACTTGCACACAAGCACCCCTAGGGTTATTCCACTTGGTTGTCTTATATAAAATGACCATATTACGCATGTAAAGTATCTTAGCAAAAACAAGCAAATACAAGATCATAGTCCCTCGATGATGCTATCTAAGTTGTCTTACAAATGATATTAGTCCCTCAAAAAGAATGCTAAGATACCTTGCAACATTGCTAATCATGGTTATATGATGACCCACGCCCGTCCCGTTTACATTCAAAGATAGGATTGCTTACCAAATCAATGGTAAGACAACAATGTCAAAGGAAAAGAAAATGAATAAGAAAGACTTTTTGAGTAGGTAGAATGCTCCTAATTACTTGCTCAATTTCAAACAAACATCCTTGCTATTTTCAAAAAAAACCTACATTTTAAAACTTCTTACAAATTTGAAAACATTTTCAAAAGATCAAACATCTTTGTATACATTCTTACAAACAAGAATCATTACAAAGATTGCCTAAACAGTGGCCTCTTTACAAAATACTTTCAAAAACCACACAAAGTACAATTTCAAATAAAAGAAAGTGATCTAGCAAGTAACTAAGAGCCCATGGAAAACCATGGATGAAAAGGGTGCTAATACCTTCCCTTTTCATAATCTACCCCCCGAACCCAAGAAATAATCTCAAAGGTCTTTCCTGTTCTTTTTCACCCTTCCTTTTGGATAAAAGAAAAGTCAGTGGCGACTCTTGCTAACCACAACATTTGCGATCAAACGCAAAACCTTCAAGTCAGTTCTCCCACCGCATCACAGAACTGGCGACTCTGCTGGGGAAAATTCTAAAAGTGGGGTTACCTTAGGGATAAATCACATTTACTTGCTTACATTGTTTGACTTGTATGATTTACATTATGGTTCTTTGTTTGGGTTTGAATCCTCTACCCGGATTTGGGATACATTATAGGTAAGTAGCAATACATTATGGAAACTGTGCGGGGTATACCGACATGGTCTAAGAAATAGCTATGTTAGTGCGACATATTTGTGGGTACCGGTAGCCTTTGAGTTAATCAAAGAGAATACGGGGCCGCTGAGTGATGTCATGAAGCACTAATGAACTTCTAGAACCTTTACTTGACCAACTTGGCCATTTAAGATGTAGTGAGATGACCAGCTTTGGTGCCGTACGATGTTGGTAGATAATAGATACTATACTCATTGAGGTTTGCTTTCTTGGGATATTTCGGTCGCCATTAAAGAGGCTTGTGCTGAAACAATGACCAAGGAAACAAACCAGTGATATTGAGCTCCTTAGAACCCAGTTACTATTACTAGGACAAGTTTGAGCCAACTAAACTTCAAGAGGGTACTTACCTATAAAACTCCATGCAAGCATAAACCTAAGGACTTTTTTGCTTTGTTTGTATATACATTACTTGTACATAACATCATGAACATCATAACATCATACACATTCACTAACCATTTCAAGGATTTTGGATTTATCTTTGTTCTTGTTTTGTAGGATATGCATTCTCTACGCAGGAAAACTATCCAAGTCAATCTTGTAAGGATCGCTCCACAACTTAAGGAGCTAGCTTCAAGGATTCCTGAAAACTCTCCATTCACCGAGAGACATGGTCTCCTACTCAACTTGGTCACCTCCAACACAGATGAGGACATGGTGAAGGTGCTCTTCCAGTTCTTTGATCCTTTACACCATTGCTTCACATTTACCGACTATCAACTTGTGCCTACTTTGGAAGAATTCTCCCGACTCTTGAGGATTCCCATTCTCAACCAACTACCTTTCAAAGGTACAAAAAGAGACCCAAATCCAGAAGAGATTGCTCAAGCTCTACACTTGCACTCATCTGATGTCATAACTCATTGGGAAACAAGGAGTGGTGTCAAAGGTTTCCTAGCAAAGTTCTTGTTCGAGAAAGCCCAAAACTGTTGGAATTCGTTGGATTTGAAAGCCTTTTAGGAAATTGTGGCTCTCCTCATCTATGGGATGGTTTTGTTTCCAAATCCCGACCAACTCATATATGTGAATGCCGTCAAAATCTTTATATCACGCAACCCGGTGCCTACATTGCTAGGAGACATCCTACACTCTTTTCACACTCGCACAATAAGGAAAAGAGGTGTCCTTATATGTTGCACCCCTCTTTTGGCAAGATGGTTTATTTCACATCTTCCCCAATCTGTATTAAAGAATGATCAAGGTTCAAGGTGGTCACAAAGGTTGATGACGCTCAAACATTCAGACATTCATTGGTGCTCCCGATCCATAGAGAATGTTACTATTGTCGACCGTTGTAGAGAGTTCCCTAATGTCACCTTACTTGTCATTAGGGGAGGTATCACCTACAACCTCTGCTTAGCCTTAAGACAATTTGGTTACTCCCGAAGGGATGGCCCACACGAGATGCTTATTCAAGTTTTGGTGTTTGACTACGACAACGACGATCAAGGTGTTCGCCAAAGATTTATCCGAGATTGGAGGATGTTGAACAAGATAGATATCAAGACTTTGGGGAATAAAAATTCCATCCCTCTTGAGCATTACCTAAAATGGGTACAAACTCGTGCTCAAAGTCTTATGATGCCTTATCCCTCCATTCTCCCGGTAATCATTGAGCCCGTCATGGAAGGAGATGTTCCATACACTATCCTACATCCTGACATGCCCACCTCTCTTGAAGACCTACAAAGAGATTGGATACAAATCAAGGGGGAGAGAGATACTTTCAAAGCCCAATTCTACGCAAGGGAAAAGAATGTTTTGGAACTCACTAGGCTACTTCATGAGGAGCAGACTCTGAATGCCTACATTGCACCAAAGAGGATGTGTACTACCTTTTTATCTTAAAAGTATTTGTATTTTTTTGCCCAAGAAGGCATTGATGTATTCAAGCTTTAATCTATTAATATAACACGTGTTTCCTTTTTGTCTAAAACAAATTTGAATCTTAAGATCCTTGAAATCATTGCATATGCATTTACCATTCATCATAACATAATAAGGTTTCTTGCAACAAGTCTCCTCATCTCTCTACTATTTATTTAAGTAAGATGGATCTCGAGCAAACGGTGAAGGACCTACAAGCTCAGAATGCACAGTTTCAACAATTGTTCTTAACTCTAGTCAAAGGACAAGAAGAGTTAAAGACCTTGCTGGCTGAGGAGAAGAAAAAGAAGACAAAGAAGATAACTGGAGTTCTAAACATGGGAAGAAGATTCCAAGGGCAGACAAGAAGGGCCTTAGACTTTGCAACGACATCCGGTGAGAAAGACAATCAAGATGGGAAGGGAAAATAAACAATTGTCCCGTCAGAGTCAGAAAAGGAAGAGGAAGAAGAAGACTATTCTAAAGAACAATATCCTCCAGCCGATGACAAGTATAAGCATCTAGAAGAGTGGTTGAGCGCAATGGAAATCCAAAAAGTGCCTGGATAGGACTTTGAGGAGTTGGGACTAGTATCGGGAATTGTCATTCCTCCAAAATTCAAAGCACCTGTGTTCGCCAAGTATGACGAAGTCTCATGCCCAAAAATGCATCTCTGGTCCTATGTAAGGAAAATCCAGTCCCTTACCGCTGACAAAGACTTGTGGGTACACTTCTTCCAAGACAGTCTGTATGGAACTCAACTTGATTGGTTTTATCAGTTAGAAAGAGCCAACGTTCATAACCGGGAAGATCTTGCTGCAACCTTTTACAAACAATACCAATACAACTCTGATCTTGTGCCAACCCGTACTCAACTCCAAAGTATGGCCATGGTTTAAAGTGAAGGCTTCAAAGACTATGCGCAAAAATGGAGGGACTTGGCCGGAAGAGTTCAACCTCCTCTATCTGAAAGAGAGTTGGTAGACATGTTTTTGGGCACCTTGTCTGGTCCCTTCTTCAATCACTTAATTAGGAGTTCATCGGCAGGTTTTACTGAATTGATATTGACCAGAGAAAGGGTAGAAGCCGGGATAAAGAGTGGAAAGATTCAAAAAGATGCATCCTATGTTGCTGTAAGGAAGCCATTCATCGGAAAGAAAGAAGTGGTTGCTGTATATCCTCAGAGAAATCAAGATAGAGCCGAATGCCGTCCAATGGTGGGGGCTGTTATGATTCCTAAACCTGCGCATGATCAGCAAAGAAACAACCAACCAAGAATGCAAAGACTAGTCAGACAATTCACCAGAATTAACATGACCCTATCTTAAGTATTTCAACATCTGTTAAGATCCAACCTAGTGACTTTGAAAGAAGCTCCAAAGAACCCTAACACAACATCTCCTCACTATCATCCTAATGCCCACTGTGCATACCACTCTGAGAGTACCGGCCATGACACTAACAACTGTTGGTCTCTAAAGAACAAAGTACAAGACCTTATTGAATCCAAAGAGATTGAATTCGATACGCCCGAAAAGCCAAATGTCATTTCTTCCCCTATGCCAAAACACGACCATAATGCCAACGCCATTGAGGAAGATATGTTTGTTACTTCAGTTAATGAACTTATGACCCTTCTCCTAACTATCAAAAAGAATTTATTGAATGCTGGTGTGTTCCCAGGCTGTGATGAAAGATGTTATTCCAGTTTGTCCTCACCAATCAATTGTCCTTTGTTGAAAGCAAGCGTTCAGTGCCTAATAGATAACAAGGAAATTCTGTTTGAAAAGACTTCTGCTCTAACTGTTTCTTATAATGATGTTTCCATTGTAACCATTTCCGACAATTCTTCCAGGGTCTCCACCAAAAGACCCGTTAGAATTACATCAGTTCCAAAAGTAACTCCTTTGATAATTACAATGCCTGGACCAATCCCGTATTCTTCAGACAAAACCATACCATGGAATTATGGAGGGGATGTCTACTACCACAGTATCAAGCAAGATTGACCAGCTTCCGAAGATTCAAGTTCTGAGAAAGTTGACTCCGATATCAGTAATGTTGCAAGGACTAGCAAGATTACCCGAAGTGGAAGGATATTCTCTCCAGAAATTGCTCCCCCAAAAGCAGTTTCTAGACCCGTAATCATTCCTGTTGTTGTTGCTCCTCCAAAGGCTGTTCCCAGTCCTACAATCATCTCCACTAATACTCTAACTGACAAAGCTGATACAACTCCTGTTATCACTCCTACTGACATTCCTGCTTCCGACTCAACCGAGAATCAAGGTAAAAGTATTCTGATTGAGCCTGTCCGGACGAAGGCACAATCATTAGCTATCCCTGAGACCTCCCAGAAAGAGACGGAGGAAATTCTAAAGATCATAAAAATAAGCGACTACGATGTAGTTGAGCAACTGGGGAAAACTCCATCTAAAATTTCCATGCTGGCTTTACTATTATGTTCCGAGGTGCATGCAAAGGCCTTGGTGAAATTCCTGAAAACTACTCATGTACCCCAAGAAACATCTGCCGATCAGTTCCAAGACTGCTTAGCCAACATGACTGCAAATAATGGTATAGGTTTTTCGGATGCTGATTTAACGCCAATATGGAGGAAGAATAATGAGGCATTGCACGCCTCAGTGGAATACAGGGGCACAACCTTGGCTCATGTTTTGGTGGACACTGGTTCGTCTCTGAATGTATTGCCTAAAAAGGCCCTTGATAGGCTTGACTGTGAGGGATTAACATTGAAGCCAAGCAACATAATAGTGAGGGCCTTTGACGGCTCAAAAAGGATGGTGCATGGGGAAATGGATATCCCCATAAAGGTTGGAACCCAAACATTTGATTCAACTTTTTATGTAATGGATATCCGCCCTTCATATTCTTGCTTTCTAGGCCGACCATGGATTCACAATGCTGGCGCTGTTACTTCTACATTGCACTAAATGCTGAAATATCCAATTCAAGGGAAAATCATCACCGTTCATGGAGAAGAAGAGTTTATGATCAACCATATTAATTCCTTCAGATATGTGGAGTTAGATGGTGAATTTATTGAAACTCCATTCCAACATTTTGAAGAAGTCCCGCAAGATTTGGCAGTGACAAAGGCTGTTCCCAAGATCACAAGGACTCCACTCAGGATGTCGTCTTTGAAGGATGCCAAGGTAGTGATAGAAGAAGGTGGGTGCACTATCTGGGGACAACTTCCAGATATCCCATACGAATCCGACAAGTTTGGCCTGGGTTTCACTTCAGGTGCCCAGAAGGATGTATGCCGCGCTCGTGCTGGAGCACCACCCTTGAAGATTAGCAATTGCAAAGTCAATGCAGTGGAAGATGATGAAGACAAATACAACCTGGAGGATTGGATTTTCCCAACTGTCAGTGGAGGGATCAGTAACTGGGAAGCTAGAGATTTCGTCCCAATCACTTTTATCCCACAGTAATTTGTCTTTACATTTTGTTGGATATGTAATATTAAAACAATTCAGACTCTTAAAACCTCGTGTCTTACCCGAGGCACAATGGTCCATTTGTAAGGGTTATTATCTCATTTCCATATGACATCAATGAATCATGGACGTTTTTGCATACAAATTTTGTGCTCATTGTTTTTTCTTTTTACATTTTCGTTTCTTTCAAAGATAGCTATACCCTTACACACACACACACACACACACACACACTCATAATGAAGGTCTACACCCATTCGGGATCCCATGAGTAACGGTTCTGCTATGGCCTTCTGCGACTCTGAAAATCTAATCTACCAAGCTGAAGACGAAGATGAGGAAGATTGTGAAGTGCCAGGGGAACTAGCCAGGTTACTACAACAAGAGGAAAGGACCATACAGCCCCACGAGGAACCAGTGGATAAAATATACCTAGGTACCGAAGAAGACAAAAGAGAGGTCAAGGTGGGTGCCAATCTGGAATCCAGTGCCAAGGAGCGTCTGATTCAGTAGTTACACGAGTATGTTGAGGTCTTTTCCTGGTATTATGAAGACATTCCAGGACTTGATGCAGATATCGTACTACATCATCTACCTACAAGAGAGGACTGTCCAGCAGTAAAGCAAAAGGTCCATTGAATGCGACCAGATATGTCGGAGATGATTAAAGCAGAAGTCATGAAACAATTCAATGCTGGTGTAGCGGTAGAAATGTTCAAGACTAAGCCATTATATTGACTAGACTTTATACAAATCAAAATAAAAATCGCCACCTCTCTTTATTGTTTCCAAAGGAATGGGAAAAGAGTGAATAACCCAAAAAGAGGGGGAAAGATTCAAGGTAAGGGGGTTGGTTATGCAAAGGGAAGGTATTAGCACCCTAAACATCTACGGTACTCTGCAGGAGCCTCTTTGTAAAAATCTGTATATTTTGGCTATAAAAACTGTTATATAAAATGGATGGTGGAGGTGAGAAAAGAAATATATTTTTATGATTTTTTCACCCTCCGCAGTTGCGAACCTTTAGTGCCTACGTACCACCTTTCGTGCAATAAGGGATCAGGGTACACATAGTTCCTCTTTAAAATTTAAAACAAAAGTGTGTTGGTCAACTTTATGAGATAAAACATCATCGTCATTGTCCGTGTAGAAAACATACCTACTACCCACAATCATGAGAAAGGAGAATTTGCATCATCTCAAAGTGGAGGATATGGCTTAGATTTTAAAATCAACAATGCCTCACTCAACACCCAAGTGGAAAATATCTCTCTTCACTACATATTGTAAAAGTATAGTTGTTTGTATCACTACAAGGATTGACAAGAGTTTAATCTTTTGAGAAAAGTTTAAAGTAAAAGCCAAAGTGGCAAAAATGGTTTGAAATGAGATTGATTGACTTTTAGTCTTCTCATAAAAAATGTCAAGTATTATTAAGTTGATTGGGGTTTATTTATGAAAATGTTTTGAAATATATGGACATAAGTCCAAGTTGATTATGAAAGTGGTTCAAATTTAAAACAAGAAGAGTTTTCAAAAGGAAGGAGAAGATTTTTGAAATTAAAGAAGATGGGGGGAGAAGAAGAGGCTATCCTAAAGCATAAGGTAAACGCTAGGGATAAGAACCATCTAACCAACAAGAAGCCAATACTTGGCATTATGAGCCAAGATAGAGTTCCCATTCTTTGGATTGAAACCAAGAAAGCAAAAATACTAGACCTCTTGAGAGAACCAAACTTCAAGTGTATTAAGTCTTCATAAAAATTGGGCAGAGTAACAACTGTATACGGGTGAATTCCAGATTACAAGCAAAGGGTATAATCACAATAACCTGCATACAAAACAAACAAACAACCCAATGTCTTGAGGTATACTTCAAGAGCTCCAGAAAAAATAATCAGATAAGATCATAAGGTTTCCAAGATAGGCCAAGGTTTCTAATACTAAGTCCAAGAAAGGTCGCATGCTCTATATAATTCAAACGCCCGAGGAAACCTCTGACTTGATTTTCAGTTCTTGGTGCTGGCACTTCTTGAATTGCTTTGAATTTATCAAGGTCAACTTCAATTCCTTTCTGGCTAACAATGAAACCCAACAACTTCCCCGATCGAACACCGAAGGTGCATTTATTTGGATTCGGGCGGAGACGATATTTCCTCAAACGCTGAAACAACTTCAACAAATCTACGATATGCCCTTCTTCAGTAGCGGATTTGGCAATCATAACATCAACATATAATTCAATTTCCTTGTGCATCAGATCATGGAATAGGGTTGTCACAGCCCTCTGGTATATTGCACCAGCCTTCTTCAACCCAAAGGGCATCACTCTGTAACAGAATGTTCCCCAGGGTGTGATAAACATTGTTTTTTCCATGTCCTCTAGAGCCATTCTTATTTGATTATACCCGGAAAATCCGTCCATGAACGAGAATACTTTGAATTTTTCTGTGCTATCCACTAACATGTCGATGTGAGGCAATGGAAAATCATCTTTTGGACTAGCTTTATTTAAATCTCTGTGATCTACGCACATGCAGACTTTTCCGTCTTTTTTCGGTACTGGGAAAATATTGGCAATCCATTGAGGATACACTGACATCACAAGAAAACCAGCATTAATCTGCTTTAGAACCTCCTCTTTGATCTTTACTGCCATATCTGGGTGAGTTCTTCTCAACTTTTGTTTAACTGGCGGACACTCTAGCTTCAACGACAAACGATGCTCGACAATATCTGTATCTAGGCCAGGCATATCTTGGTAAAACCAAGCAAAAATATCCACATACTCTTTCAACAACTCAATCAACCTTCTCTTTACATCGGGATGCAACGATGCTCCAATCTTGACTTCCTTCGGGTCTTCTTCTGAACACAAATTGATCACTTGTAAAGGCTCTTTATATGGCTGAATGATATTTTCCTCGTGCTCAAGAAACTGTGAGACCTCTTCTGGAATCTCGTCATAATCTTCTTCTTCAGCCCCAAACACAGGACATTTAAAGTTGGGAGAGGGTGCATGGTCATTGTATTCAACGAATTTTTTAATTAATCTGCACATATGATTTATGATTGGTTTTAGAAACTGATACATATAACAAGTGATCATGCAAATTGAATTTCAGTTATTATTTATTTTGAAAGGTTTTTTTTTCCTGATTAGCATTTCCAAGAAAAAAAAGCAAAAAATAAAAACACAATTTGGGAAACAAAGTCAACTTTTATTAATGATCTAAAAAGTCACAGTAAACAGATAAGTCCTACAACATTAATACCTCCACCTTGGGCAGAGTGAAAGCCTTTCAAGAAAAAAAATATTAATCAAATCAAATTACTTTGAAATATGTGCGCAAGAGGGAATATCAATTGTGACCCAGTTCTGAACCCTGACTCCATGCGTCACATAATTTGGCATTTCCTGCTCTGCTTCATCCTCTTCAACAACATTAACGTCAAAATCAGTTGGATGGAGGTAACCTCCACTGCGGAAAACATCATGATATCTGCTCATAGTAGACTTTGACTTCAAACCTTCGAATCTTCCATTCTTCGAAGATAAACTCAAACCAGTTATGTTCTTGTTCACAGGTAGATCCACAATTCGGCCCCAAACTGCATTATGACCATTGCGCACAACCTGCTGCGCGTCCTTCAGCGAAACCATGGAATTATTAATTCTCCTTATGTTGTCAACAAATAGGGCTTAGAACTGGGTTCCAACAGAAGCCTCACCCGCTTCTACAATACTGAAGGAGGACAAATGAGATATCAACAATGCTTGCTCCCCACTTATGATAACTACCTTCCCTTTCACGCACAAACTTTAGCTTCTGATGTAAGGTTGAAGTGACAGCCCCTGCTTCATGTATCCATGGCCGTCCTAGCAAACAACTATACGCGGGGATAATGTCCATGACCTGGAAGGTTATCTGGAACAAATGTGGTTCTATATGGATGGGTAAGTCCACTTTACTGATGACAGATTTCCTCGACCCATCAAATGCTTTCACAATGATGCCACTCGGGCGCATAGGTGTTCCTTGGTATTTCAACTTCATGAGAGTACTCCTCGGTATAACATTCAGCACGGATCCATTATCAATTAGCACATTGGATAGCGAATCATTCTTGCAATTCATAGATATGTGGAGGGCCAGGTTGTGGTTCCTCCCTTCATCTGGTAATTCATCATCGCAGAAACTCAAGTTATTAAATGACGTAATGTTTCCAATTACGCTGCTGAATTGATCTATTGGCATGTCACTCTCCACAAAAGCTTGGTCCAGTACTCTCATCAGGGACTCTCTATGAGCAGAGGAGTTCATCATTAAAGCTAAGATATATATTTTTGAAGGAGTCTGTAGTATCTGATCTACAATTCTGTAGTCGCTCATCTTAATTATCTTCAAAATATCATCCACTTCATTCTCTAGCGTAGCTCCACTAGTCTCTCCACTAGTATTCTTAGGTTCATCATTCTCAGCAATTTTCTTTCCAACAGCAACATCTCTCCGAACAACCGGTGCAAACACACGACCGCTACAGGTCACCCTGCTATTTTCAGCTATATTCCCAACATCGGGCATTGGTTGGATGGGAATTTCCACCCCGTCTTCCAAGATTGTAGCGTTGTATTTGTAAGGCACAACCTTATCTGACTTGTAGGGGGTAGGACCTGGTAAACTAATTACCAATGGGGTAACAACTGGCTTGTTATGGTACTCCACTTCAAAATGAGCGGGTGCACCAAAACAGGGAACAATGAAGGTTACCCCCTCTTCTACACAACCAGTCATCAATAAGTCATTTATGGAAAATAAATCTTCGTCTGAAGAGAAATACTCATCCGTGGAAGCATACTTTTCCTCCGACTCTTCTGTTAAACCAACTTCAACCATATCAACTTCATGATAATCATCCCTCTGATCTGTGATCTTGATAGTTCCATTGTCTAATAGCAACTGAACACCCTCCTTCACGATTGAACATCCTCGGGGATCTCGACAGCAAACTAGGCAAGATCCATATTGGTGTTCCACCTGACCAGCCGTATGGAAGAAGGTAGCATGCAACTGCACGAGGTCCTCATTCAAATACTCCACATCAAAAATTCTGAATTCGCCAGGGCATCCAGAAACCATATTCACTTCCTCTTCATACTCTGCCCTAGGCCTGATTATGTGGATTAGGCCCTCATCCATCATCTCCTGTAAATCAGCCTTTAACTTCTCGCAACCTTGTATATCTGTATTGCAAATAGCACAACTAGAATGGTCATGTGTATAGTAGCTAAATTCACAGAGGTCTGCATGCATATTCACCAAATCTCCTCTAACCAGATTAATGTCAAAAATCCGGAAGTCGCCTGGACAACCGACCACCATATTTACAGTATTTACTCCCCCATGCTTGGGTAGAGGATTATCTTTCACATTAGGTCCCATGTCCTTGAAAGATAGAACACCAGACTTTACCAATTTATGCACCTAATTCTTCAAAGGGTAACAATTCTCAACATTATGCCGTGGTGCCCTTGATGAAAAGCACATGTTTGATCTGCCTTGTAATACCAAGGCAATGGTGATGGTATGGCGGGGGTGGTCGTGTATGGACCAAAATTTTCTGAATCAAGGCCGGTAGCAACTCTATATAGGTCATTGGAATAGGGTCATAACTCTCCCTTCTCTGATTATACCCTTGATTCCCCTGCCTGGACGGTCTCTGATAAGCAACGGTAGTTGGAGCGACATTCCTAACTGGAGTAATTAAGGCGACTTGCTAATGACGCTGATAATCCCTTCTAGGAGCGTTTACCCACCTCTCTTGTATAAAAATATTTTCATCCCCCTATTTCTTCTTGGAAAACCCATAAGATGGCTTCTTCGCACCTCCAGATCCTTCACTCTTCATTAAACGGCCTTCTCTTACAGCCTCTTCCAAGCGGATACCCATTCCTACCATCTCAGTAAAGTCACTTGGTGCGCCTGCTACCATCCTCTCGTAGTAGAAAGCACCCAGTGTCTTCAAGAAAATCTTAGTCATCTCCTTCTCTTTCATGGGAGGAATCACTTGGGTGGCTACCTCACACCATCTTTGCGCATACTCTTTGAACAATTCCCTGTCTTTCTGAACCATGGCCCTAAGTTGATCACGGTCAGGCGCCATGTCCATGTTGTGCTTGTATTGTTTAATGAATGCTTCTCCCAAATCATTAAAAGTATGGATATTAGTGCTGTCCAAACTCATATACCACTTCAACGCAGCACCAATCAAACTATCCTGAAAAAGTGAATCAGCAGACGTTGATCGTTAGTATGGGTAGACAATCTCCTCGCATACATCACCAAGTGAGCATGAGGGAAAGTGTTGCCCTTATACTTATCAAACTCCGAGACCTTAAACTTAGAAAGTATCTTAACATTTGGGACCAAATATAGCTCATTCACATTCTGCCCAAATAGCTCTTTTTCCCTAAGGGCCTTCATCTCTCTTTGCATCTTGTCAAACTGCTCTTGAAATTCATCCATTTTGCCATAAAGACCCAAGTCTTCACTCGGTGGAGGGAAAGGACGACACACATCATCATTCACAAACGGAACCATATTCACTGAAGGAGGTGCAACAGGAACAACATGCACCACAGGAGGTGCCGGAGTAACAGTAGTCTGAACCACTAGAGTATCAAGATTGAATCCTTCAGGTGCAAAGTTCTCTGGCATTCCCCATGGATAACCTTGAGGCATGCGATTCTGAGAAACAACCGGAGTAGCAGATACAAGAACAATCGAAGCTTCAATAGTTGTCCTTATTGGTTGAGGTTGAACACTCGGTGGCTGATTCTGAGTAGCCACCAAAGCTTCCATCAGAGTAGTCAGATTAGCCATGTCGGCTTTCAAAGCAGAAACTTCTTCGCGCAGCTCGCGATTCTCTTGTTCTAAGTTGTCCATCCTCTTTTTAAGATTAGTCCGAGTATTGTAGTGATGAGTCAACTTGCTGAATGAAGTAAAGAAGCTGGTAAGACATCTGGATATGCACAATAAATGCAAGAAATATGTGCAATATGATACATGATATGCAATGCATATGATTACATTTACTTTATTATTTAATATTTCAAGGGATTTAAGGTTTATATTGCAAACATCAAAGTAATAAAGCTTTTGAAATACTAATTTTTTATATTATAATAACTCCAAAATGGATTACAAGTTTCAATGATCTCAAGTACAAGAGGAAAATACAATCTAAAGTCCTGAGAAAAAGAACTGATGGAGATCACTCTATACGCTGGCGCTTCCCGTGAGCCTGGCAATCTGAGCCTTCAACCTCTGGTTTTCTTCTGCATGTTTAATGGCAATCTCTTTCCAATCATCTGAATCAGGAAGTAAGTGATCAACACCTGATTGAGGCTTAGGAGAAAATAAATCCCCTTGCCTCTCCATAGACTCTATCGCTCGACTCTCAAGGATCTCAATCAAGTCATCCCTCTCCTTCAGGTCTGATCTGTATGAACTCTCTAAAGTCTGGAACTTGTTCTTCCAAGCATTCTTTTCCTGTTGCATCCTAAACAAAGCAAGTTGTAGTTCTTCCAGATCATCTAATAAGGGAGGAGTGGTCTTCACAAACAGGTCAGGCATAGGTGTCTCCCAGGTATACAACATCTTTAACTGAATGGGTCTCGATCGGATCCCTGAAGATATGGCTCCAAAGAAACAACACCCCTAGGTCCCAAATCCTTCCTACCCTTCTTATGAATGTGACACCAGGCCTCCGCAATCTTCTCCCTAGCTTACCTATGGTCTTCCACTTCCTTTAGAAAGAAACTACTCAAATTAATACTATTCGGTTTATCCCTCATCGGATAACCAAGCTGTCGCTGTGCAAGAACAGGGTTATAGTTAATTCCTCCCTTTGTACCAAGAAGAGGTGCATTGGGGAAACTACCACAACTGTCAATAATCTCTATATCCTGGTAGGCTCGATGATACCAATCAATATCCGAGTGAGTAAGTGCCATGATCTTAGGAGCCCATTGGGCTTCCTTCTTGACATCCCAAAAAGCATCAGACTGAGGCATATGAGAGATAAACCACCGGTACAACAGAGGCGTGAAACAGATAATCATCCCCCTATTATAAGAATTCCGAAGATGAATAGAGTAATAAGAATCACCCAACAGTGTAGGAACTGGGTTTCCAATCATGAAAATCCTGATAGTGTTAATGTCGACAAACTTGTCCATATTAGGAAATAAGATCAACCGGTAAGTAAGTAGAGCAAAGATGGCCTCGAAAGCAACTGTACTTTTCATTTTGGAAAAGTAACGAGCTTTCTCCAATAAGAACTGAGCTTGTAATCCTCTAACCCCTCCTTTAATAGTCATATGGGATTCCTCCTTAGACTTCCCCAGATGAATCAAAGCAACAATCTCATGTGGTTTTGGCTCACCCTCCAAACCAGTAAAAGGAACACGACCGGTAACAGGTAAATCCAATAGATAAGATTACTCCTCTAGTGTAGGCATCAACTGATAGTCGGGAAAAGTAAAGAAATGATACATCAGATCATAGAACTGGACCACGGTCGAGAGAATACCTTCCTTCATCTTCAGCTTCATGAGAAGGATAATGGATCCACACTTCTTCTGAAAGTCTGTAGAAAACTCGATCTCAGGAATTAGACTGATCAACTCATCTATCTTGGGATCCTTGAAACTGTATTTGCCGGTCTTTCTCTTTCCAGAATCCATGGTTAGAAAGTACCTGAGACATTCACAAATAGTCAACCTTTAAATCCCTTGAAATATGGTTTCTTTAAAAGATGCTTATGAGTGCATGGATGCATGATGCAACAATCACACACAAGATCATACATATAGGGTTCATAGGTTCAACGTTACGAGCATGAGGTAGAAGGTACTACCCATAAGGTGTTGGTCTAAAGTTATCACCTTCCGAACAAGGTTCTAGAGGTTCCCAGAGTCTACATCCTTCCTTCGGATATTACCAACTTCCCGATTAACTCGGTAATTAGTAATATTCTCAAAAAAAGACTCGTCCCGAGCGAAGTATCACGTGACAACTATTTCCGGATTACTCCTTCATAGCTTCCGCACTACACCTAAAAAGGCCAAGATGGGTTTGGTATTCTACGATCCTCATTTTCAGCAGGCTCTCTGGTCGAAAGCAGTACGTCTTCCCAATTACTCGGTAAACCACACTACAGTCAAAGGGGCCTCCACTGAGTGGGGATCTCATGCCTCCTTTTTTGGGCTTACTCCCTCAAAGTTAACATGACTATACCGTCCGTCCTATCTTAAAGTATGCCCAAGTCCGGGTATAGGACTTATGAGTAATCACCAAGCACCCTGAAAACCAGGAAAATCTAGACAAACATATATACAACATATAATTACAAAAACAGTAATAACATATATACATATATAAACAAAGATAGGCTCAACCCACTTAGGGAAGGACCAGCAAGAGGTCAATCTTTCCCCATAAAAGTTTCTATTTTTCTGTAGCGGTAGAAATGTTTAAGACTAAGCCATTTAATTGACTAGAATTTATACAAATCAAAATAAAAATCGCCACCGTGCTTTATTGTTTCCAAAGGAATGAGAAAAGAGTAAATAACCCAAAAAGAGGGGGAAAGATTCAAGGTAAGGGGGTTTGTTATGCAAAGGGAAGGTATTAGCACCCTAAACATCTACGGTACTCCGCATGAGCCTCTTTGTAAAAATCTGTATATTTTGGCTATAAAAACTGTTATATAAAATGGATGGTGGAGGTGAGAAAAGAAATATATTTTTATGATTTTTGCACCTACCGCGGTTGCGAACCTTTAGTGCGTACGCACCACCTTTCGTGCAATAGGGGATCAGGGTACACGTAGTTTCTCTTTAAAATTTAAAACACAAGTGTGTTGGTCAATTGTTTGAGATAAAACATCATCGTCATTGTCCGTGTGGAAAACATACCTACTACCTACAATCATGAGAAAGGAGAATTTTCATCATCTCAAAGTGGAGGATATGGCTTGAATTTTTAAAATCAACAATGCCTCACTCAACACCCAAGTGGAAAATATCTCTCTTCACTACATATTGTAGAAGTATAGTTGTTTGCATCACTATAAGGATTGACAAGAGTTTAATCTTTTGAGAAAAGTTTAAAGTAAAAGCCAAAGTGGCAAAAATCGTTTGAAATGAGATTGATTGACTTTTAGTCTTCTCATAAAAAAATGTCAAGTATTATTAAGTTGATTGGGGTTTATTTATGAAAATGTTTTGAAAATATATGGACATAAGTCCAAGTTTATTATGAAAGTGGTTCAAATTTAAAACAAGAAGAGTTTTCAAAAGGAGGGAGAAGATTTTTGAAATTAAAGAAGATGGGGGGAGAAGAAGAGGCTATCCTAAAGCATAAGGTAAAATCTAGGGATAAGAACCATCTAACATACAAGAAGCCGATACTTGGCATTATGAGCCAAGATAGAGTTCCAATTCTTTGGATTGAAACCAAGCAAGCAAAAATACTAGACCTCTTGAGAGAACCAAACTTCAAGTGTATTAAGTCTTCATAAAAATTGGGCAGAGTAACGGCTGTATACGGGTGAATTCCAGAGCTCCAGACAAAATAATCAGATAAGATCATAAGGTTTCCAAGATAGGCCAAGGTTTCTAATACTAAGTCCAAGAAAGGTCCCATGCTCCATAATTCCAAGGATAGTAACCAAATATTCCAAGTACCATTAGATATTTTTTAGGGTTTATGTTGATTATTAAGTATCTTAAGAAAGGAAAAGAAAGTCTCAAGTGAGCAAAGTAAAAATGACAAGAAAATAAATGCTCAAATGAGCAAAGATGAAAATAGCATGAAATATAAATGCTAAAAGTAAATAGTACATAAAGCATAAAAAAGAATAAAAGCATAAGGTAAAACAAGTCAATAATTAGTGGTTAGTTGGATGACCATCTTGAAACTTGCATTTGGAACTCATTAGAGGATTGGTAGAACCAAAGCCTCCACACAACAAGTTGCATTTGCTTTTTGTCAAGTATATCATCCATTTGAAATTCTCATAAGTACCTGTTGTACCCCAAAATTTGCCCTCTCATTTTATCAACATTTTTCATCACAAGACTCTTTGAACTCTAGACAGGATTAGGGTTTTGCACTGCTCAAGACATCTCCTTGCACTGATGACCTAAATTAGGGTTTGAGTTTTCACAAGGATTTTTGGACTTCTAATGCTAAAAGTTACTTTCATAATTCATATTGGACTCATAAGTTTGTCCATACCAAGTTTCAATCCTTGAATCCAATTTTTGCCCAGTCAATTGGACATTTGACCTAGAAATCAGTTGTATTGAGGAAAAAGTCAACTGTGGCCAATTTACAGTCAAACCTAATGAATTTTGACCCACATCAACATTATGAACTCATATGAACCATTTCATCAAGTTTGGACCACAACTCCACAAGAAATTTGATCAGATCACCAAAAGGGCAAAATGGTCATTTTTAGGGTTTTTGACTATACAAAGGCAGTTTTTGACTGTTTGACCTAGCCAATGGCAAATTAAGCTCAACCATGGACTCAAGGACTCAATGAAATCATCTTGACTTATTCAACAAGTTCAAAAGATCTCAAATGCATATGATTGACAGATGAATTTTTCAGTCAACTAATCAAAATTTGACTGTACACTGAAAAGCCAAACTTTGACTTTTTGGTCAAAATCAAGTGCCAAGGGTCATTTTTCATCAAGATATGTCAAAATATTAAACTTGTTCATCAAGAAACCCAAAATTACAAATTAGAGTTTGAAATTGAAAAATTTCATAATTTAGAAATTATCTAAGTTATGAAATTTTCTTAATTTTTCCTAACTTTGTCCCACATTTTCACCATGATGCAAATGGATTCAAACAAAACTTACAACATGAAAGTTGTAGTCCTCCACAAAGTCTACAACTTTTATTGACAAAGTTTTCTCAAAAGAATCTTATATCTCAAGTTATGATTTTTGGAACAAGGGTCCCTAAAACTTTTAACTTAGAGAAATTTTTCCCTAGTTTAGGCAGGATTTTGACCCATCTTCTTGGCCATTTTTCACATAGTTCAACTTGGAGTCTTAAGTTGAATTTCAAAGATGGATTATAGTGCTTGTTTCAAGCTTTCCAAATTGTCCAAGAACTCCTCAAACACATTTGTGGTTAAGGAGAATCGAATGCTTGAAGTTGGCAAAAACTCACTTTATATCCATGGCCAATACATGTTCATTCAAGTGGCATTTTCAAACCAGCATGCTTTGTACTAGTTTGCTGGCCTCTAAACCATTTTACACTCCTTAATTGAATGCAAATCCACTGAGCTAAGGCATTATCTTGGCCATTTGGACATTGCACATAAAACTAAGCCTTAATTAGAAAAAAGTTCATTTCCATTTTGAAAAAGGTTTGCTTTATGTCAAAACATGATCTTTGAAGCATGGGGCCAAGATCTGAGAAGACAAATCAAATCCACAAATTGCAAGTATCAAGAGGATTGTATGCAGCATGTTATATGGCTTGTACAGGCCTGTGATACCAACTTACACATTCTTGCTTCACAAAGAAGAAACTTGTCAAAATCCTCCCAACTTGAAAACCAGTCCATGCTAGCTTAAACAAACATTGCAAACATATTTCACACAACCCTTTGAGCCAGAAACACGAGGGTTTGAGACTCAAAACCTCCCATAACCAGAAATCACTCTTCTTTGGCAAAACAAGACAGGTGCTGCAACTTGAGTGCCATAGCTCATTTTGCTCGTGCGTTTTGCCCCTTTTTGCTTCAAACACATTCCATTCAACTCACTAAAGCTATCCCAAACCTCCATTGCCAACTGTAACTCCATTTATAATGTTCACCATTTTCATTTCAAGCTTGTGCAGGTTGACTTCTAGAGGTTAATTCAGGGACTTTCAAGGCAAGCTAGCTATTGGAAAAGATCAAGTGAAGTTCAGGCAAGCTACCAGACACCTCAAAACTTGTTAAGAAGCACTGCATTGCCCTACTCGAATCCAACTGAAACAGGTTTTTCATCACTTTCTATCTCTCCATTTAGTAACATTTAGCCTTAGGTTTGTGAATGAAAAATATAGTATTCAATGCCATGAAGCTGTACATATGCTCAGTTTTCATTTATATTAAGTGTGCTAGGAGAATTTCATCCATGAACATGCTGAAAAAACTAGGTCAGATTTTAGGGCCAGAGAAATTCTCTCTGGTCTTTGAGAGTTAAGATTAATACTTTATATGGTTAGAATCGTATTAAAATTCTCTACAAGTTTGATGTTATGAGTTTTGGCAAAAGATCACGTTTCCAGGATGTTCAAGATTGTACAACAGGCGCGTGTTTTCAAAAGTCTGGAGGAAGAAGATGAAGTGATGGGCTGGGCCTGGCCCTTTTTGCTTCTAACACTTATTTTTCTTCAATTTCACACCCCCTGGCCCAATTTCTTATATTTTTGCATTTTTGCATTTTCGTTTTCTTTTCTGACTTTATTATTTTATTTCCAAATATAATAAATACTCAAAAAATATTTTCATAATTATTTTAATTTATTTGGCATTTTATTCTAATTTTTTCTAACATTAAAAGTATTTAAATATTCTTTTATATTTGAAAACTTGAAAAATATTTACATTTCATACTTTTATTTTTGTTATTTATTTTTATTCATATTAAAAATATTTTCTTGAATATATTTTTTTTGTACATATTTTATTTTTATTTTGTACATATTTAATTTGATTAATATACACATAATAAACATATATATTCTTATTTTATTAAATATTTAGAATAAAAATACAAAAATGTTACACTTTTATTTTTATTATTATTTATACTAAAAAAAAAGCCTTTTTAAGTATATTTCACTTTTACACATATTAATATATTTTTGTACATAAATAATATATAATATTTATTCTCTTAAAGAAATTAGGGTTTTTTACCCTAAAAACAAACAAAATTAATCCTTTTTTTTATTTCTTTATACTTTTTTTTATATTGAAAATACTTTACATACATAAAAAAATAAAAACTCCTTTTTGCATAATACATTTTATTTAATATTTATTTATTTTGTTTATTTAAATATTATACATTTAAATATTGATGCATTTGAGATTCAATTTGGATGTAATAGTAAACTAGGGTTTATATTTGTTGTCAAATACCCCCATTCAAAATTGTACCCCCATCCCCATAATCATTGTTGTAATAGCTTAGAACTTTAAATTCTCACATTTTATGCTTTCAATTATGCCATGATTAGAGAATTAGGGTTTGTATGCAAAATCAATCAACAAATAGCTTGACCTAATCAAAGACAAAAATGCATGAAAATCTAAACACAATGCACACTTGCACCCCTAGGGTTACAATCCACTTGTTGCCTTCAAAAATGGGCCATGGTATGCATGTTGAGTACTTTGGAAAAACAAAACAAAACAAAACATCATAGTCCCTCGATGATGCTATCTTGGTTGCCTAAACAAAAATGATCAAGTCCCTCAAGAAAAATTGCAAAAGATGCTTGACACAATTGCTATCATGGTCTATACGATGACCCGTGCCTGTCCCGTTTAACATCCTAACACAAGGTTGTTCACCAAATACAATGGTGAAATAACACTGTCAAAAGGGTTAAAACATAAGAAAGATCTTTGAGTAAAATAGGGTAGACAACTCTTAGTTACTTGATCAAAAGCTTGCAAAACATCCTTGCCATTTTCAAACACACCTCACAACACAATTTCAAAACAAACTTTCAAAACATTGAAATATCTTTTCAAAAAGAAACACACCTTTGTATATATTCAAACAAGAATCATTATAAAGGTTGCCTAGACAAGGCCTTTTTTTCAAAGCATTTTCAAAACCACACACACAAAGCACAATTTCAAACAATTGAAAAGCAAAAGCAAGTGATCTAAACAAGTAACTAAGAGCCCATGGATAACCATGGATGAAAAAGGTGCTTGCACCTTCCATTTTAATAATCTACCCCCCGAACCTAAGAAAACATTGCAAAGGTCTTTCCTGTGCTTTTTGACCTTTCCTTAGGATAAAATAAAAAGTCGGTGGCGACTCTTGCTAAACCGAAACATTTGCGAACACAAACACAAAATCCCAAGTCAGTTCTCCCACCGTATCACAGAACTGGCGACTCTGCTGGGGAATATACTTTAAAAGTGGAGTAACCTTAGGGTTTAGATCACCTTTGCATGCTTATCTTGTTTGCTTTGATTGCTTTACATTTTGTTCTCTTGTTTGGGCTTGAAATCCTCTACCCGAATTTGGGAAAACATTCATAGGTAAATAGCAATACATTGTGGAAACTGTGCGGGGTATACCGACATGGTTGAAGCAATAGCTATATTAGTGTGACATATTTGTGAGTACCGGTAGCCTTTGAGTCAATCAAAGAGAATACAGGACTGCTGAGTGATGTTATAAAGCACTAATAAACTCTTAGAACCTTACTTGACCATCTTGGCCTTTTTTAGGGGTAGTGAGATGACCGGCTTTGGTGCAGTCCGAAGTTGGTAGATACTCGACACTACACTCATTGAGGGTTGTTTTCTTAGAATATTTTGGTCGCCAGTTAAGTGGCTAAACTGAAACAATGAACACAGAAAATAATCCATTGATATTGAGCTCCTTAGAACCCGGTTACTATTTATAGGACAGGTTGAGCCAACTAGCTTCAAGAGGGTACTTACCTATGAAACCTCGTGCAAGCCTGAAACTAGGATCTTGTGTGACTTGCTTGTACATGTGTTTGTGCATACATCATGAACATCATAAAGCATCATATGCATCCACTAACCATCTCAAGGGTTTGGATCTTCATCTTTGTTCTTGTTTTGTAGGTCATGGAATCTCTTCGTAGGAAAACGATTCAAGTCAACCTTGTGAGAAGCCCTCCTCAACTCAAGGAGCTTACTTCCAAGATTCTAGAGAATTCTCTCTTCAGTGAAAGACATGGTAGACTTCTCAACTTGGTCAACTCCAACATTGAATAAGACATGGTGAAAGTCCTCTTCCAGTTCTTTGATCCCCTACACCACTGTTTCACATTCCCTGATTGCCAACTAGTACCTACTTTGGAGGAATTTTATCAACTCTTGGGGATTCCTATTCTCCATCAACTACCCTACAACGATACGGAAAAAGAACCAAAGCCTGAAGATGTTGCTCAAGCATTACACTTGCAACCATCTGATATCAAAGGACATTGGGAAACCAAAAGTGGTGTCAAGGGTTTCTTGGCAAAGTTTCTGTTTGAGAAGGCACAAGACTGCTGGAACTCTCTAGATCTACAAGCTTTTGAGGAGATTGTAGCACTTCTCATATATGGGTTGGTCTTGTTCCCAAACCCTGATCAGCTTATAGATGTGAATGCTGTCAAGATTTTCATATCTCGGAATCCTGTGCCTACATTGCTTGGGGACATCTTACACTCATTTTACACACGAACAATGAGGAAAAGAGGTGTTCTCATGTGTTGTACTCCTCTTCTAGCAAGGTGGTTTATTTCTCACCTTCCCCAAACAATTTTGAAGAATGAGCAGGGTTTAAGGTGGTCACAAAGGTTGATGACTCTCACACATTCTGATGTACATTGGTGTTCTCGGTCCAGAGAAAATGTCATCATCATTGATCGTTGCGGGGAATTCCCTAATGTACCACTACTTGTCATTAGGGGAGGCATCACCTACAACCCCTGTTTAGCTCTAAGACAATTTTGATATGCTCGAAGGGATGGCCTCCATGATATACTGATTCCTGACTTGGTTTTTGACTTCGACAACGATGCTCAAGGACTTCGACAAAGGTTTATCCGAGCTTGGAGGATGCCCAACAAGGTGGATAGTAAGACACTGGGGCACAAGAATTCCATCCCCCTTGAGCCTTATCTCAAGTGGGTACGAACCCGCGCCCAGAATCTTATGATGCCATACCCTCACATTCTCCCCGTGATCAAAGAGCCTGTTATAGAAGGAGAGGTTCCATACACTCTCCTACATCCAGACATGCCAACATCATTGGAAGAATTGAAAAAGAGTTGGATCCAACTCAAAGAAGAACAAAATACTTTTGAAGCCAGCTTCTACGCTAGCGAGAAGAAGGTTTTGGAGCTTACCCGTCGACTTCATGAAGAGGAGACTCTTAACACTTACATCGCACCGAAAAGGACCCACTATGGGAAGGAGATTTAAGCATCAGGCTAGGGGTAGCCACTATGGGAAGGAGATTTAAGCATCAGGCTAGGAGAGTTCTAGAGTTCTCCTCAATGTCTGACAAAGGGGTTGGTAAAGGAAAAGGCGCTGTAATGCCTTATGAATCTTAAGCTGAAGAGGAAGAAGAGGAAGAGGATGAATATTACTCCGAACAGCAGTATCCCCCGGCGGATGATAAGTATAAAAATCTTGAGGATCGGTTGGTAGCAATGGAGTTTCAAAAAGTACCTGGTTTGGATTTCGAAGAACTAGGGTTGGTCGCTGGGATCGTCATCCCTCCCAAGTTCAAAGTTCCTACATTTGCTAAGTATGACGGGTTGTCTTGTCCAAAGATGCATCTGAGATCCTACGTCAGAAAGATCCAACCTCACTCATCTGATAAGGATCTATCGGTCCATTTTTTCCAAGATAGTTTGTCAGGCACGTACTTGGACTGGTTCTATCAACTTGAGAGGTCAAATGTTCACAACTGGGAAGATTTAGCTGCTTCTTTCTACCGACAATACCAATACAATGTAGATTTAGCGCCTACTCGTACTCAGCTACAGAGTATGGGTATGGCCTCGATTGAGGGATTTAAAGAGTATGCCCAGAAGTGGCGGGATTTGGCTGGAAGGGTGCAGCTACCATTGTCGGATAGAGAGCTGGTTGACATGTTTTTAGGGACTCTGTCTGGTCCGTTCTTCAATCATTTAATCGGGAGTTCATCCGCAGGATTCACCGAATTAATTCTGATCGGTGAAAGGGTCGAGGATGGCATTAAAAATGGTAAAATTCAGAAAGATTCCTCCGCTTCCACTGCTATTAAGAAGGCCTTCCCAGCTAAGAAGGAAGTTTCTGCTATTCATACCCAGAGAAACCAAGGGAGAACGGAGCGCCGACCAACGGTGGGGGCTGTTATGATCCAAAACTCCTCAACCGATCAACCTCGCAGCAATCAACCAAGAACTAATCAACAAAGTGGAGGAAGGCCTCCTAGGCAGTACACCAAAATCAATATGACACCTGATCAGGTCCTTCCTCATCTCTTGAGGCTGAACTTTGCAACCTTGAAGGAGCCACCACAAAATCCGAATACAACTTCTACCTTTTACCATGCTAATGCTAAATGCGCCTACCATTCAGACATCATAGGGCGCGACACCAACAACTGTTGGGCCCTCAAAAGCAAGATCCAAGACTTGATAGACGCCAAGGAGGTAGAATTCGATGCACCCGAAAAGCCCAATGTGATTTCTGCCCCAATGCCTAAGCACAGTTGTAATGCCCATGCCATTCTAGAAGATCTTCATGTTACCACTGTTGATGACCTTTTGACTCCGTTACCTATGATTTTAGTGAATTTGATGAGAGCCGGAATATTTCCAGGTTGTGGAAAAGACTGTTACTTCTGTTCAAACTCGCAAGCTGACTGCCCACTGTTGAAATCAGGCATCCAACGCCTGATGGATACCCAAGAGATCCTCTTTCAAAAGACTCCTGTTGATACCATTACTCATGTTACTCCTGCTACCTTTGATACTCCGACCAATGACATTGCTATAATAACCATCTTCGACGATATTTCTAAGACCTGCAAAAGGCCTGTTAAGATCATGCCTGATCCTAAGTTTGTGCCATTGAAAATCACCATGCCGGGGCCTGTCCCGTATAAATCTAACAAGACGATACCATGGAACTACGGAGGAGAAATATTCTACCATGGTATCAAGCAGATTGAATCATTCCAAGAGAATTTCGATGATGAAACCCCTGATATAGGGAATATTGCGGGAACGAGCAAGATATCTCGCAGCAGAAGGATCTTCTCTCTGGAGATTTCTCCTCCACAAGCAGTCATCGGACCCTCGAGAGTTTCTGTGCCTGTTAAGCCATCTGTGCAAAGCCCGGTAATTGAAGAACTTGATACTCCTGAAGTTAGACCCTCTGATGTTACTACCAAAGGTAAGGGGATACTAGAAGCGCCTGTCAGGACGAAGGCTCAGACTGTGGTAATCCCCGAGACCACACAGAAAGAGATGGAAGAAATCTTAAAGATAATCAAAAAGAGCGACTACGATATTATGGAGCAGCTAGGGCAAACCCCTTCCAAAATTTCCATGTTGGCTCTCCTACTCTGCTCTGAGGATCATGCTAAGGCCTTAATCAAATTTCTCAAGACGGCACACGTGCCTCAAGAAACTTCCACTGACCAGTTTCAAGAGTGCGTGGCTAGCCTTACTGCTAATAATGGTCTTGGTTTTTCTGATGCTGATTTGACCCCTAAGGGAAGAAAACACAACGAAGCGCTGCATGTCTCAGTAGAATGCAGAGGGACTACACTTGCCCATGTCCTGGTGGATACCAGTTCATCTTTAAATGTGCTACCGAAAAAGGCGTTGGACATATTGGACTGCGAAGGATTGACCCTGAAGCCCAGTAATATCGTTGTTAGAGCCTTCGACGGTTCTAAGAGGATGGTCCATGGAGAAGTGGATATCCCAATCAAAGTGGGCACAAAAATTTTCAACTCTACCTTTTATGTGATGGACATCCGTCCTTCATATTCATGCTTGTTTGGAAGGCTGTGGATCCACAATGCTGGGGCAGTCACCTCCTCTCTACACCAAATGCTAAAATATCCAGTTCATAGAAAGATCATAACGGTGCACAGTGAGGAAGAGTACATGATAAGTCACCTCAACTCCTTCCACTATGTGGATTTGGATGGCGAGTTCATAGAAACGCCTTTCCAACATTTTGAAGACGTTTCTCCTGAAGTCGCAGTTGCAAAGACAATGACTGATGTGCCTATCGTTTCCAAGCCGGTGTCTAGGATGGCATCCCTCAAAGATGTGGAGGCCGTAATCAAAGAAGGAGGGAGTACAGTGTGGGGGCAACTTCCTGATTTTTCTCACAAGATAGACAAGTTCAGACTAGGTTTTACTGCTGCTGGCCAGAAAGCTGTGCGTCACTCTCGGACTGGAGGACCACCCTTAAAAATCACTCACCATGGAATTAATGCCTTAGAGGATGCTGATGAAGAGGACAACTTTGAAGATTGGATCTTTCCGATCGCCGAAGGAGGATTAAGCAACTGGGAAGCGAAAGACTTCGTTCCCATCACTTTCATCAACCAGTAATTTATCTTTGAACAATTTCCTATTTTGGTCTGTAATAATTAAACAATTCGTACACTATTTTCACCTTATGCCTTACCCGGGGCATATAGGTCCATTTGTAAGGGCTTGATTTCTTCATTATCATAAGCCATGTTTAATGAATCATTGGACGTTTTCATCTATAAACTGTTGTGTTCATTTTCTTTCCTTTTACATTTTGTTTTGTTTAAGGATGGCTATCCCTTACACACACCCACACTCACAAATGCAGATATCCATCCACTCCGGATTCCATGGGTGACTATTTTTCTTTGGCCTTCAGTAACTCTGAAGATTTGGTCAATCATGCCGAGTACGAAGGTGATGAAGACTGTGAAGTGCCTGGAGAGTTAGCTAGACTTTTGAAACAAGAGGAAAGGGCTATTCTTCCCCATGAAGAGTTTCTAGAAACCGTCAATCTAGGAACAGAAGAGGACAAGAAAGAGGTTAAGGTGGGTGCCAACCTGAAGCCAAGTGTCAAAGAGCGTCTGGTTCAGCCGTTGAACGAATATGTTGAGATCTTTTCCTGGTCCTATGAAGACATGCCGAGACTAGATACAGATATCGTGGTTCACCGTTTCCCTACAAGAGAAGACTATCCACCAATCAAACAAAAAGTCCGTCGGATGAGGCCTGACATGTCTGAAAAGATTAAAGCTGAGGTAATGAAGCAATTAAATGATGGATTTCTGGCTGTTACTTCCTATCCACAATGGATTGCTAACATTGTGCCCGTGCCTAAGAAGGACGGCAAAGTCAGAATGTGTGTGGACTACAGAGACTTAAACAGGGCTAGCCCTAAAGATGATTTTCCACTACCACACATTGACATCTTGGTTGACAACACAACTCAACATAAGGTATTCTCTTTCATGGACGGATTTTCAGGGTACAACCAGATCAAAATGGCCCCTGAAGACATGGAGAAGACTACTTTTGTTACGCAGTGGGGTACCTTCTGTTATAAAGTGATGCCATTCGGACTGAAGAATATCGGGGCAACCTATCAGCGAGCCATGGTAGCTTTGTTTCATGACATGATACATCATGAGATAGAAGTCTATGTAGATGACATGATAGCCCGTTCACAGACAGAAGAAGAACACCTTGACCATCTGCAAAAGCTGTTTGTCAGATTGAAGGAGTATAAGCTCAGACTGAACCCGAGCATGTGCATTTTTGGAGTCAGGTCTGGTAAACTTTTGGGGTTTATCGTCAGCAACAAAGGCATTGAAGTTGATCCTGGTAAAGTCAAAGCTATACAAGAAATGCCTGCCCCATGCACTGAAAAGGAGGTTAGAGGTTTCTTGGGACGCTTAAACTATATTGCGAGGTTCATCTCTCACCTAACATCTACCTGTGAGCCAATCTTCAAGCTGTTGAAGAAAGATCAGGTGGTGGAATGGAACAATGATTGTCAAGTTGCTTTTGATAAGATCAAGGAGTATTTGCTGGAACCTCCTATCTTGATGCCACCCGTCGAAGGAAGGTCGTTAATCATGTATCTGACGGTTTTGGATAATTCAATGGGGTGCGTACTGGGCCAACATGACGAGTCTGGCCGAAAAGAGCATGCCATTTATTACCTTAGCAAAAAGTTTACCGACTGTGAGACTCGCTACTCACTGCTCGAGAAAACTTGTTGCGCTTTGGTATGGGCTGCTCGCCGGCTAAGACAGTATATGTTGACACATACCACTTTGCTGATTTCTAAAATGGATTCGATTAAGTACATCTTCGAGAAGCCTGCTTTATCCGGATGAATCGCTAGATGGAAAATGATCCTGACAAAGTATGATATCCAGTACACAACCCAAAAATATATAAAGGGGAGTGTACTAGCTGACCATCTAGCTCATCAAGCCGTCGAAGATTACCAATCTATGAGTTTCGACTTCCCTGATGAGGACATTATGACATTGGACAACATTGAAGGTAACGGACCGTATGACGAACTTGAACAAGGATCCCGATGGACCCTGTACTTTGATGGTGCTTCAAATGCACTTGGCAACGGTATCGGCGCGGTACTTATTTCTACAGAAGGTTGCCATACACCTTTCACTGCTAGACTCTGCTTCAGCTGTACCAATAACATGGCCGAATATGAAGCTTGCGTCTTTGGTCTCAAGGCTGCAATTGACCTGGGAATCAAATCTTTGGTCGTATTTGGGGACTCAGCTTTGGTTATCAGTCAAATCAAAGGAGAGTGGGACACTAGACATCCTAATCTTATCCCATACAAAGAACATGTCCTGACATTGTTGCCTCATTTCGAGCAGATTACCTTTGAGCACTTCCCGCGAGAAGAAAATTAGCTAGCAGATGCTCTGGATACAATGTCTTCCATGTTTAAACTCAATTGGGATAATGAAGCTCCCCAAATCACCATCGAGCGAATGGATGAACCTGCACACTGTCACGAGATTAATACCGAAGAAGTAGTGGAACAACCCTGGTTTCATGAAATCAAAAGGTATCTCCAGACTCGAGAATACCCTGAAGGAGCTTCAGTCAATGTCAAAAAGTTCTTAAGGAGATTTGCTTCCAAGTTCTTCCTAAGCAATGGTATCTTATATAAGCGCAGCCATGATTGTGTTCTACTTCGTTGTATGGACAAGGTTGAAGCAGAGCTGATAATGACCGAAATACATAGTGGCATATTTGGCACCCACTTGAGCGGACATATGATGGCTAAAAAGATTCTAAGGGAAGGATACTACTGGTCTACCATGGAAGCTGATTGTCATCAACATTCCCGTACTTGTCACAAATGCCAGGTCTATGCTGACAAGGTACATATTCCTCCTGTTCCTCTCAACGTTCTAACAGCTCCTTGGCCATTCGCAATGTGGGGAATTGACATGATTGGAGAGATCAAGCCCACAACATCCAATGGACATTGCTTCATCTTGGTCGCTATTGATTACTTTACCAAGTGGGTCGAAGCAGCTTCCTACGCCTCCGTTACAAAGAATGTGGTTTCCCGCTTCATCAAGCAGAATCTCATATGCCGGTATGGTATCCCCGATAGGATTATCACGGACAATGGTACAAATCTGAGTAACACTGTGATCACCGCTCTGTGCGAGCAGTTCAAGATTCAACATCACAATTCATCTCCCTATCGGCCAAAGATGAACGGTGTTGTTGAAGCCGCGAACAAAAATATCAAGAAGATCATTCAAAAGATGACAGTCACCTACAAGGACTGGCATGAGATGTTACCGTTTGCTCTGTACGGATATCATACCATGGCGCGTACTTCAACAGGGGCAACCCCCTTTTCTTTGGTATATGGCATGGAAGCTGTTTTACCTATGGAAGTTTAGATTCCTTCCTTAAGGATTATGAAGGATGCTAGTTTAAGTGAAGACGATTGGATTCAGACCCGGCTTGATCAACTTAACTTGATCGACAAGAAGCAACTTACTATTGTTTGTCATGGTTAGACGTATCAAAAACGGATGATCAAGGCTTTTAACAAGAAAGTCAGACGTCAAGTATATCAAGTCGGAGATCTTGTAATCAAGCGGATCATCTTGCCGCAAAGTGATCCCAGGGGCAAATGGACTCCTACTTACGAAGGACCATTTGTGATCAACAACATCTTTTCTGGTGGGGAAATGATTCTGACCACCATGGACGGTGACGACTTGCCGCACCCTGCGAACGCAGACATAGTCAAAAGATACTACGCATAAAACAAACGGCAAGTTGAAAACTCGAAAGGGCGACTTGGGAAAAAAAGGGTTTCCCGGTGGATCGAAAACCCGAAAGGGTGGTCCATGCAAAAGTTAGGGAATTAAAGCGTATGACTATGTCTCGTCGGATCACTTTAAGGACAATCTCTTCACAACCAAGCTACTAGCTTCTGATCAATCCAATCATCTGCGGACGAAGCAACGAATGGACAAGATACTCAGGGTTGTGAAGGCTATAGAAGAATGGGAACCTCATGGAATTGTCACACATAGCCATCTTTCTTTTGTATAAAATTTTTCTCAATTTTACGATAACATTCTCTTACTAGGATGTCTGTCTCCTTTGTACAAAAATACTTACAAAAGTTAATACAAGTGTAAGTGTTTGTTTGTTGGCATTTTTTTTGGTAAAACCAGAGTTGCGAATGTCATGACTGATGTCATAACATTCTGGGATAAAGGTACATTCTGCAGAAAAGAATGTCATACAGGAACTTCTCAGTAAGAGGTGTTTATCATGATCATTAAACAATGATCATATATAGTGTATTCTACCAAAATCAGTGAGCAGGATTCTTGTTGTCATAACCAATGTTAAGACATCCTGTACTGATCTAACATTTGTGCAGATTTGCTATTCCTGAGATTTTTCAGGAATCTGATATGTTTCTCTGAGTTGATATATACAGTCCAGATCAGATGCTCACGTGGACATTAGGTTAACCTTGCTTAACCCTAAACTGGTATGATGAAAGCCTAAGACCAAGTCTTTAGGTTAACTTTAGTTAACCCTAGCTATTTTCATGGAATCCCTAACTGAAGAATAGTCGGCCTATATATTCCTCATGAAGATTAATGGTGAAAGATACTTTTTGATAGAAGATCAATAAAGGATTGTATAGTTGTAACTACTGTGAGCCAAGAAATTATCATTGTGATAAGTGACTTGGAGTAGGATTTGATTGTAAGGGTTGTGTATCACTCAAAGCTTTGAAGCACGAGTGTTTGTGTCACTTGATTAAAGCTGTGAAGCAAAATCAAGTTAGGGTTGTTTATCACTCAAAGCTTTGAAGCACGAGTGTTTGTGTCACTTGATTAAAGCTGTGAAGCAAAATCAAGTGTGTGTACTGAAGTGTGTCTTCATAATCTCATTAATCAATAGTTTAGTATCACTGCTGTGATTAAGGGGGAGTGAGTAGGAACTCAGGTTTAAGTTGAACTTAGATTGAAGTTACATTGGGTAGGTCTTAAGTGAAGGAGATAAACTAGTTGGTTTATTCTTGAATTAATATCTCTTATAGTGAATTTCCTCCCTGGCTTGGTAGCCCCCAGAGTAGGTGTTGTTACACACTGAACTGGGTTAACAATTGATTGTGTTCTTTACTGTTTTTAATTTACTGTCTTGAAGTGTGTCAGATACGGTGTCATAACATTCACTGTGACATTAAGTATCTATTTCGAGAATTTCAATTGGCATCAGAGCAGGCACCCTGCCTGTCTTACTGGGTGAGATATAGGGATATTATTTTCTGGCGCTATGGACAAGGAAGGAGGATTTGGGAACAGACCACCTATTCTGGATGGATCAAATTATGACTACTGGAAACCTCGTATGATTGCCTTCTTAAAATCACTGGAAAAAAAGGCTTGGAGAGCTGCTGACAAAGGATGGAACCATCCCACCATAACTGGGAAAGATGGGACGTCCAATCTGAAACCTGAGGAAGAATGGAGCAAAGAAGAAGATGAGTTAGCCCTGGGTAACTCCAAAGCATTAAATGCCTTGTTCAATGGAATTGATAGAAACATATTCAGACTAGTACATCAATGTGAACTGGCCAAGGATGTTTGGGACACTCTCAAAACCACCCATGAGGGTACATCCAAAGTAAAAATGTCAAGGCTTCCGATGCTTACTACCAAATTTGAGAACCTAAGGATGATGGAAGATGAGACCATTCATGAGTTTCACATGAACATCTTGGAAATTGCCAACACCTCAGGAGCATTGGGAGAAAAGATGTCAGAAGAAAAGCTGGTAAGAAAGATTCTAAGATCCTTGCCTAAAAGATTTGCAATGAAGGTGACTGCTATAGAGGAAGCTCAGGATATCTGCAACTTGAAGGTTGAAGAACTCATTGGGTCACTTCAGACTTTTGAGATGGGGATCAGTGACAATGTTGATAAGAAAAACAAGAAGATGAAAACAAGGAGGGTGATGAAGAGAATATTTCAGAAGCTATAGCTATGCTTGGAAGACAGTTCAACAAACTCATCAAGAGAATGGACCCAAAGTCAAGGTCAAATGTCAAGAACATTCCCTCTGACAATAGCAGATCCTATGACTCCAGCAGAAGACCTAAGTCTGAAGAAAATGGAAATCAAAGCAGAGGAATCCAATGTCATGGATGTGAAGGATATGGGCACATTCGAGCTGAATGTCCTACCTTTCTTAAGAAACAAAAGAAAGGAATGTCTGTTACTTGGTCTGATTGTGACTCAGAAAGTAACTCTGAAGAAAAATCTGCTAAACTAGTCACTGCACTAGCTGGTTTTTATAACTATGATAGTGACTATAGTGATGAGGAAGTGACATTTGAAGAACTTGCTGACACCTACAAGAAGCTATGTATCAGAAGTGCTGAAGTCTGCCAGCAAAATGAGAAACAGAAAAAACTCATAGTAAAATTGGAGGCTGAAAAGAAGGTAGACACTGACACTATAAACCATCTCGAAGGTGAAGTTCAAATGCTAAACTCAAAACTTGATCAGATGACCAAGTCTGTTAAGATGCTGACAAATGGAACTGACAAGTTGGAAGAAATCCTTCACGCTGGACAAAATGTGGGAAACAAGTCTGGTCTAGGATTTGTGGTTGCAAAGAAATCTACTGTAGACAAGAAGCAGATCAGGCCTGATAAACAAATGTCAAAGCAGATGTCACAATATAACACTCAACATCGAGAACAGAGAAATATGAAGAAAAAGTATCAAAGATGGAGATGTCATCATTGTGAAAGGTTTGGTCACATAAAGCCATTCTGCTTCAGATTATATGGATATCCTAATCAGACCCCAGTTGTCAAACTTAAGTCTAACAAGGAACCATATACTCAATAGTGGAAGAAAAAGTCTGCAGCCCTGATAGCTCACACCTCCCTCAGAGCTACTGCCAAGGAAGACTAGTACTTTGACATTGGATGCTCTAAACACATGACTGGAATCAAGAATCTTCTGAATAATGTTAAACCTCATACTACTAGTTATGTCACTTTTGGAGATGGTTCTAGAGGAGAAATCAAAGGAGTTGGAAACTTGGACTGCCCTGGAGTTCCAAACCTAAATGAAGTGTTGCTGGTAAATGGCTTGACTGCTAATCTCATAAGTATCAGTCAATTATGTGATCTAGGATTCAAGGTCAACTTCACCAAGTCTGAATGTCTTGTAACTAATGAAAAACAAGAAGTTGTAATGAGAGGAGTCAGATCAAAAGACAACTGTTACTTATGGGAGTCTGAGAACACTAATTACTCTTCTGTATGCTCTATAGCCAAAGAAGAAAAGGAAGTGAAACTATGGCACCGAAAACTTGGTCATTTACATCTAAGAGGGATGAAAAAGATCATATCCATGGAGGTAGTCAAAGGGATTCCAAGGCTTCAAATTGATGAAGGGAGAGTCTGTGGTGAATGTCAGGTTGGAAAGCAAACTAGAATGTCACATCCAAAGACAAGACATCTGACCACCTCTAAGGTGCTAGAACTTCTACATATGGATCTGATGGGTCCAATGCAGGTGGAAAGTCTTGGAGGAAAGAGATATGCTTATGTTGTTGTGGATGATTTTTCCAGATTCACCTGGATTAACTTCATTAGGGAAAAGTCTGATGTATTTGATGTATTTAAGAAACTGTGCAAAAGAATTCAAAGAGAAAAAGAAGGATGCATTGTCAGAATCAGAAGTGATCATGGAAAGGAATTTGAAAATAGTAAGTTTGATGAGTTCTGTTCCTCAGAAGGAATCAATCATGAATTCTCTTCACCCATAACTCCTCAACAAAATGGAGTTGTGGAAAGGTAAGACAGAACTATACATGAATCTGCCAGAGCAATGATACATGCCAAAGGACTTCCTATTCATTTTTGGGCTGAAGCTATGAATACAACCTGTTATGTCCACAATAGGGTCACCTTAAGAAAGGGAACATCATCCACCATTTATGAACTATGGAAAGGAAGAAAGCCTACAGTAAAGTACTTCCATATCTTTGGAAGCAAATGCTATATTCTGACAGATCGTGAACAAAGGAGAAAGATGGATCCTAAGAGTGATGAAGGAATATTCCTAGGATACTCTACCAACAGCAGAGTATATAGGGTATTCAATTCCAGGACCAAAGCTATGATGGAATCTATAAATGTCATAGTTGATGATTACCATGAGGAAACAAATGTCCCATATGATGTTGAGACATTCTTTGAGACTTCAACTCAAGTGTCTAAAAAGGATGATGTACCTAAAACTACTTCATCAGAGTCTGAATCAAAGGAAGCTAACAAAGATCCTTCCATCAGAATTCAGAAAGATCATCCTAAGGAACTCATCATAGGAGACCTTAACAGTGGAGTCATTACAAGATCTAGAGAAATCATCTCAAACTCTTGCTTTGTATCTAAGATTGAATCAAAAAATGTTAAGGAGGCTTTGACTGATGAATACTGGATTGGATAAATGCAAGATGAATTGAACCAATTCAAGCAACATGAAGTATGGGAGTTAGTTCCTAGACCATAAGGAACAAACATTATTAGCACAAAATGAATCTACAAGAACAAATAAGATGTTGAAGGAGTTGTCACCAGGAATAAGGCAAGGCTTGTTGCTCAAGGCTACACTCAAGTTGAAGGGGTTGATTTTGATGAAACTTTTACTCATGTAGCCAGACTGGAATCAATCAGACTTCTTTTGGGAGTTGCTTGTCTCCTTAAGTTTAAGCTATTTCAGATGGATGTAAAGAGTGCCTTCCTAAATGGGTACTTAAATGAGGAAGTATATGTGGAACAACCTAAAGGATTTGTGGATCCAAACTGTCCTGATCATGTCTACAAATTGAGGAAAGCTCTATATGGTCTGAAACAAGCTCCTAGAGCCTGGTATGACAGATTGACAAAATTCCTCACTGACAAAGGATACAAGAAATGAGGCTTGGATAAAACTCTTTTTGTCAAAAATGAAGGAGGAAAGATAATGGTAGCTAAAATTTATGTTGATGACATAATGTTTGGAGGAATGTCAGATAAAATGGTTAAACATTTTGCTGACCAGATGCAAGCTGAATTTGAAATGAGCCTCATGGGAGAATTGACCTACTTTCTTGGACTGCAAGTCACACAGATGGAAGACTCAATTTTTCTGTCTCAAAGCAAGTATGCAAAGAATATTGTCAAGAAGTTTGGAATGGAGAATGCCAGTCACAAAAGGACTCCTGCATCTACTCATTTAAAGTTGTCCAAAGACACAAGTGGGGCAAATGTGGATCAAAGCTTGTACAGAAGCATGATAGGAAGTCAGCTATACTTAACAGCCAGCAGACCTGACATTGCTTTTGCAGTTGGAGTATGTGCAAGATACCAGGCTGAACCCAAAGTAAGTCACATCAACCAAGTGAAAAGAACTCTGAAGTATGTGAGTGGAACTTACAACTATGGCCTGCTGTACTCTCATGGATGTGAACCAATTCTGTCTGGTTACTGTGATGCTGATTGGGCTGGTAGTGCTGATGATAGAAAGAGAACCTCTGGAGGATGCTTCTTTTTGGGAAATAATCTTGTCTCTTGGTTCAGCAAGAAAAAGAACTGTGTGTCTCTATCTACTGCTGAAGCTGAATACATAGCAGCTGGTAGCAGCTGCTCTCAAATGATCTGGATGAAACAGATGCTAACTGAGTATAATGTCACACAAGATTTCATGACATTGTACTGTGACAATCTGAGTACTATCAACATTTCCAAGAATCCTATAAAGCACAGCAGGACTGAGCATATTGACATTAGACATCACTTCATCAGAGATCTTGTGGAGGAAAATGTGATTAAGATGGAACATGTTGCCACTGAACTACAACTGGCTGACATTTTTACCAAGGCACTTGATGCTAGTCAATTTGAAAATTTGAGGGGCAAGTTGGGTATTTGCCAATATGAAGAGATGTAGCAATTAATTTTGCTTAAAACAAGGGATGAAAGAGATATTTTAGTTAAGTCTATTCTGATTGGGCTAATCATCTGTTTCCCTATTTCTTTCCAAAATTTTAAGAAGTTGAATAGACATTCATATATCTCCCTCTTCTCGCGTTTCTGCAACAATCTCCATTCTCTCAAACGAAGATTTCACTCTCGCATTTACTTGTTTTCTAAATCACTCAAAATGTCTCAACAATCCATGTCATCATCTTCTTCAAAGGCGACTGCCTCTTCCGCATCCTCTGACAACGAACCTAGGGCAATCACAAACTGCATGGATACTGATGTTCTTGAGATAACTCCTCTTCGTGAACTGGCAGATGATCCCACTAAGGTCAAGAAGCTGCGAACCAGACATGCAAGAAGATCACAAGCCTCTCCATCTGGTAAATCTTCTCAACCATCATCTTTTGTTCCTCCAGAGATAGCAAATAGGGAAGGTTCTGCTTATGTACATCAAGCTATTGCAAGACTAGTCACTAGGATTCTTAATGAGAATCACTCTGTTCCTGGCATTTCTGTAACTTTGAACCAAGAAACTGTTAGTCCTAATGTAGAAATGGATCCAGATGTCACTCAGAATGTTGAGACACCTGATGACAACATTAGGAAATCTCCAGAAAAACATGATGATCACCAGAATCCTACTGACAAGGCTGTTGAAACCCCGGTTATTGATGTTGATGAAGAATACTCTGACAATGATTTAATTGCTAATATCAACCCTAGCATAGCTAGAAGGATGATGAGCAGAAAAGAAAAGCAGAATGCTGCCCAAAGCCCCTCCAAAGAGAAGGCTACTAAAGCTGTTCATAAGAAAACCAGGTCTGAGAACAAGACTAGAGTAGAAGCTGAGAAGGATCAAGGGAAAGGGAAGGTAAAAGCTAGAGTACCTATTGGTAGTCTCTCAAAACCTTTGAGACAACCAATAGTCAAGAAAAAGGAAGGATCCTGAACCCTCTGAATCTGATGAGGAATCAGACTTTGATTTTGATGTTGAAGGAAATGTTCCACACATTCCTCTCAGGAAGAAACCCTCTTCTAGCAAACTGCCTAAAGTCCCTGAAGTTGCCATTGACAACATCTCCTTTCACCATCCAGAAAATGCAAGCAGGCGGAAGTATGTGTTTCTGAAAAGGATTGCCTTGGTGAGAGAGCTGAGCAGCAGTGCTATTGAGTGTAAGGAAATCGTGGATCTAATCAAAGCTGCTGGCCTGATGAAAACAGTGGTCAAGTTTTACAACTGCTATGAGATTCTTGTCAAAGAATTCATAGTAAATTTGTCTGATGGATGTGCTGATGGAAAGTCATCTGATTTTATGAGTGTTTATGTGAGAGGAAGAAAGGTAAATTTCTCTCCTACTGTGATAAACAATTTCCTAGTAATGCCTGATGATACTCAACCTGAACTTGAAGTTACTGACAACCAAGTTTGTCAAACCATCACTGCCAAGCAAGTCAAGCACTGGCCCTTGAAAGGAAAGCTAAATTCAAGCAAGCTGAGCATGAAGTTTGCCATACTGCACAAAATTGGTGCAGCTAACTGGGTTCCCACCAACCACAAATCCACCATTTCCATAGGATTGGGAAGATTTATCTATGCTGGTGGAACCAGGACAAACTTTAATTATGGCAAGTACATCTTTCATCAAACATTGAAACATGCTGGAAGCTGTACTATTAAAGGCCCTATTGCTTTTCCCTCTCTCCTATGTGGTATAATCATTGCTCAGTATCCTGATATTCTGGTTGAAAAAGTCTCTGTATGCAAAAGAGCCCCTGCTCTTGGTTTGCACTATAAGTTGTTTCAGGAAAACTGATGTTATAGATGTGCTAAAAGAAACCTGCAGAGAGCTTGATACAAGAAAAATGACTCTTGAAGAGCTGATTGCTAGACTAGAACAGGAGGAGAATGAAGAACAAATAAGGGAAGAGGATGCTGATGAAGACCAGCATAATGCTGAAGATAGTGCTTCCTCGGAAGATGACAGTGCCTGAAGGTCAGTGTTGATGAAAAGATTGCTGCTGGAACTTATAGCTGCCAAATGACTTCTTATTATTTCTGTGTTTTTTTTATTCCTTTTGGATGACTGTGTAACTTAAAAGTACAAGTATCTTTGGCCTCTTTATGGCTAAAAAGGGGGAGAAGAATTTGTGGTAATTTTGGTAGAATTAGACTTGGTAGCTGTTATTAAAAATTTTGCTGCATTCTAATCTCTGATTGTTTAGGGGTTTTAGCCAAAAATTTGCCAAAGGGGGAGTTTGTAAGTGTTTGTTTGTTGGCATTTTTTTTGGCAAAACCAGAGTTGCGAATGTCATGACTGATGTCATAACATTCTGGGATAAAGGTACATTTTGCAGAAAAGAATGTCATACAGGAACTTCTCAGTAAGAGGTGTTTATCATGATCATTAAACAATGATCATATATAGTGTATTATACCAAAATCAGTGAGCAGGATTCTTGTTGTCATAACCAATGTTAAGACATCCTGTACTGATCTAACATTTGTGTAGATTTGCTATTCCTGAGATTTTTCAGGAATCTGATATGTTTCTCTGAGTTGATATATACAGTCCAGATCAGATGCTCACGTGGACATTAGGTTAACCTTGCTCAACCCTAAACTGGTATGATGAAAGCCTAAGACCAAGTCTTTAGGTTAACTTTAGTTAACCCTAGCTATTTTCATGGAAGCCCTAACTGAAGAATAGTCGGCCTATATATTCCTCATGAAGATTAATGGTGAAAGATACTTTTTGATAGAAGATCAATAAAGGATTGTATAGTTGTAACTATTGTGAGCCAAGCAATTATCATTGTGATAAGTGACTTGGAGTAGGATTTGATTGTAAGGGTTGTGTATCACTCAAAGCTTTGAAGCACGAGTGTTTGTGTCACTTGATTAAAGCTGTGAAGCAAAATCAAGTTAGGGTTGTTTATCACTCAAAGCTTTGAAGCACGAGTGTTTGTGTCACTTGATTAAAGTTATGAAGCAAAATCAAGTGTGTGTACTGAAGAGTGTCTTCATAATCTCATTAATCAATAGTTTAGTATCACTGCTGTGATTAAGGGGGAGTGAGTAGGAACGCAGGTTTAAGTTGAACTTAGATTGAAGTTGCATTGGGTAGGTCTTAAGTGAAGGAGATAAACTGGTTGGTTCTTTCCTGAATTAATATCTCTTATAGTGAATTTCCTCCCTGGCTTGGTAGCCCCCAGAGTAGGTGTTGTTACACACTGAATTGGGTTAATAATTGATTGTGTTCTTTACTGTTTTTAATTTACTGTCTTGAAGTGTGTCAGATACGGTGTCATAACATTCACTGTGACATTAAGTATCTGTTGCCAGAATTTCAACAAGAATACTTCAAAGTGAAGAAATTTGCTTGCCTTTCTTTTCTTTTTACACTTATGTTTTATTTGAAAACGTCCAATAATTTGTATAATGAGCATATGCATTTTGAGTATAATCACTGCTTACAAATGAAACGAAATGAGAAAAGATAATTACTGATAGGTTGAAGGTGTAGGAAAACGTCTTTAGGCTATTCCAGAGGAAATCCACCTACAGTATGACCTTCGGATCCTCAACAAAGCTAAAACCTTGGAGTATATATCCCCAGCGGAGTTAAGTTTCAAGATGCCCGTCAGAGTTAAGTCTCCAAGCTCCCGATCCCCAGTGGAGCCCGAAAACCTTGGAATATATATCCCCAGCGGAGCTAGAACACTCTAAACCTTCTTCCCCATCGGAGTCAAATTTCCAACAATCAATCCCCAGCGGGAACCATTCAGTTTTCCCCAATTTCCCCAGCGGGTTATCTTAAAAAGTATGAGAATCAACCAGATAACAGTTAACTTTTTGTCTTATCCCCAACTAGGAATCCCCAGTAGATTGGCATACAACCCAAGCTCCTGATTTCCCAAGCAGAGTAAACATTCTCCCCACAGAGTTACTTCCCAACAGAACGAGGATTCTAGTTTCTGTTTTTCAATTTGAAGCCTCTCAGGTTTTAATTCCCCAGTAGAGGTTGACGGATTTTTCCTTGTTTCCCCAGGAAAGTCATGAAGGATTCTCATCCCCCGCAGAAGTTGTGAAAGCTCTTGTTAATCCCCATCAGTTGTCCCAGGATTTCTCATCTTCAATAATCAAAGATTTTTGGAGTCACCAGCATCGGTCAGGAATTTATTCTCTCCAGCAGCAGTCAAAGATTTCATTATCTCCAGTTATCAAGGATTTATTTTCCTTAGCAAGACATCTAATCAACTTACATGCACATCCATTACATTCATATATCATAAACATTGATGGAAAACATCTTATTGCATCATACATATCATGCAACATAACTTTGTGTTTTAGCTAACGTTTTACCCTTTTCAGGATGAGATTAAAAGCTATTTTTAACCAATATTCAAAGGATTCAGACACAGTCCAGATACGCTCCAAATACGGTAGCCATATTGATCACTCATGCTGATGTTCCTTAGCTTGGATACGCTCGCCACGACAGCTATACCATTACTCTTACAGATTCAGATACAGTCCAGATACGCTCCAAGTACGGTAGCCATGCTGATCACTCATGCTGATGATCCTTAGCTTGGATACGCTCTCCACGAAAGCTATACTCTTGCTCTTACAGATTCAGATACAGTCCAGATACGCTCCAAATACGGTAGCCATGCTGATCACTCATGCTGATGTTCCTTAGCTTGGATACGCTCGCCACGACAACTATATCCTTGCTTTTACAGGTTCAGACACAGTTCAAATACACTCCAAATACGGTAGCCATGCTGATCACTCATGCTGATGTTCCTTAGCTTGGATACGCTTGCCACGACAGCTATACCCTTGCTTTTACAGATTCAGATACAGTCCAGATATGCTCCAAATACGGTATCCATGTTGATCACTCATGCTGATGTTCCTTAGCTTGGATACGCTCGCCACGCCAGCTATACCCTTGCTATTACAGATTCAGATATAGTCCAGATACGCTCCAAATACGGTAGCCATGCTGATCACTCATGATGATGCTCCTTAGCTTGGATACGCTCGCCACGGTAGCTATACCCTTGCTCGTACAAATTCAACCTCCAGATCAAGTTCAGATACGTTCTAGACACGGATACCTTCTTGACACTCATATTTTCTGATTTACAACATACATTTCAACAAACAGTCGTGGATGGCATCTTTAAGCCCATCTCCAACAAGATTCTATCACATCTCCAAATTGCATCTTTAAGCTCATTTCCTCAACTACATTTTGACAAGTGCAAATTTACGAGCACTCTAGTGTCCAATCATCTTTTACCTTCGAGTCACGAAAGGCAAACCCGCCAATCTAACTCTTCAGGTTCAAGAAGATTGAACAGGGGCAGCTGTTGTACCCCAAAATTTTCCCTCTCATTTTATCAACATTTCTCATCACAAGACTCTTTGAACTCCAGACAGGATTAGGGTTTTGCACTGCTCAAGACATCTCCTTGCACTGATGACCTAAATTTGGGTTTGAGTTTGCACAAGGATTTTTGGACTTCTAATGCTCAAAGTGACTTTCATACTTCATATTGGACTCATAAGTTTGTCCATACCAAGTTTCAAGCCTTGAATCCAATATTTTCCCAGTCAATTGGACAGTTGACCTAGAAATCAGCTGTATTGAGGAAAAAGTCAACCGTGGCCAATTTACAGTCAAACCTCATGAATTTTGACCCACATCAACATTATGAACTCATATGAACCATTTTATCAAGTTTGGACCACAACTCCACAAGAAATTTGATCAGATCACCAAAAGGGCAAAATGGTCATTTTTAGGGTTTTTGACTGTACAAAGTCAGTTTTTGACTGTTTGACCTAGCCAATGGAAAATTAATTTCAACCATGGACTCAAGGACTCAATGAAATCATCTTGACTTATTCAACAAGTTCAAAAGATCTCAAATGCATAGGATTGACAGATGAATTTTTCAGTCAACTGATCAAAATTTGACTGTACACTGAAAAGTCAAACTTTGACTTTTTGGTCAAAATCAAGTGCCAAGGGTCATTTTTCATCAAGATAGGTAAAAATATGAAACTTGTTCATCAAGAAACCCAAAATTACAAATTAGGGTTTGAAATTGAAAATTTTCATAACTTAGAAATTTTCTAAGTTATGAAATTTTCTTAATTTTTCCTAACTTTGTCCCACATTTTCACCATGATGCAAATGGATTCAAACAAAACTTACAACATGAAAGTTGTAGTCCTACACAAAGTTTACAACTTTGATTCAGAAAGTTTTCTCAAAAGAAGCTTAGATCTCAAGTTATGATTTTTGGAACAAGGGTCCCTAAAACTTTTAACTTAGAGAAATTTTGCCCTAGTTTAGGCAGGATTTTGACCCATCTTCTTGGCCATTTTTCACATAGTTCCACTTGGAGTATCAAGTTTAATTTCAAAGATGGATTATAGTACTTGTTGCAAGCTTTCCAAATTGTCCAAGAACTCTTCAAACGGATTTTTGGTTAGGGAGAATCGAATGCTTGAAGTTGGCAAAAACTCACTTTATATCCATGGCCAATACATGTTCATTCAAGTGGCATTTTCAAACCAGTATGCTTTGTACTAGTTTGCAGGCCTCTAAACCATTTTACACTCCTTAATTGAATGCAAATCCACTGAGCTAAGGCATTATCTTGGCCATTTGGACATTGCACATAAAACTAAGCCTTAATTAGAAAAAGGTACATTTCCATTTTGAAAAAGGTTTGCTTTATGTCAAAACATGATCTTTGAAGCATGGGGCCAAGATCTGAGAAGCCAAATCCAATCCACAAATTGCAAGTATCAAGAGGATTGTATGCAACATGTTATATGGCTTGTACAGGCCTGTGATACCAACATACACATTCTTGCTTCACAAAGAAGGAACTTGTCAAAATCCTCCCAACTTGAAAACCAGTCCATGCTAGGTTAAACAAACATTGCAAACATATTTCACACAACCCTTTGAGCCAGAAACACGAGGGTTTGAGCCTCAAAACCTCCCATAACCAGAAATCACTCTTCTTTGGCAAAACAGGGCAGGTGCTGCAACTTGAGTGCCATAGCTCATTTTGCTCGTGCGTTTTGCCCCTTTTTGCTTCAAACACATTCCATTCAACTCACTCAAGCTATCCTAAACCTCCATTGCCAACTGTAACTCCATTTACAGTGTTCACCATTTTCATTTCAAGCTTATGCAGGTTGACTTCTAGAGGTTGATTCAGGGACTTTCAAGGCAAGCTAGCTATTGGAAAAGATCAAGTGAAGTTCATGCAAGCTACCATACACCTCATAACTTGTTGAGAAGAACTGCATTGCCCTACTCGAATCCAACTGAAACAGGTTTTTCATCACTTTCTATCTCTCTATTTAGGAACATTTAGCCTTAGGTTTGTGAATGAAAAATTTAGTATTCAATGCCATGAAGCTGTACATATGCTCAGTTTTCATTTATATTAAGTGTGCTAGGAGAATTTCATCCATGAACATGCTGAAAAAACTAGGTCAGATTTTAGGGCCAGAGAAATTCTCTCTGGTCATTGAGAGTTAAGATTAATGCTTTATATGGTTAGAATCGTATTAAAATTCTTTACAAGTTTGATGTAATGAGTTTTGGCAAAAGATCATGTTTCCAGGATGTTCAAGATTGTACAACAGGTGCGCGTTTTCAAAAGTCTGGAGGAAGAAGATGAAGTGATGGGCTGGGCCTGACCCTTTTTGCTTCTAACACTTTTTTTCTTCAGTTTCACACCCCCTGGCCCAATTTCTTATATTTTTGCATTTTTGAATTTTTGTTTTCTTTTCTGACTTTATTATTTTATTTCCAAATATAATAAATACTCAAAAACTATTTTCATAATTATTTTAATTTATTTGGCATTTTATTCTAATTTTTTCTAACATTAAAAGTATTTAAATATTCTTTTATATTTGAAAACTTGAAAAATATTTACATTTCATACTTTTATTTTTGTTATTTATTTTTATTCATATTAAAAATATTTTATTGAATATATTTTATTTTTGTACATATTTTATTTTTATTTTGTACATATTTAATTTGATTAATATACACATCATAAACATATATATTCTTATTTTATTAAATACTTAGAATAAAAATACAAAAATGTTACACTTTTATTTTTATTATTATTTATACTAAAAAATGCCTTTTTAAGTATATTTCACTTTTACACATATTAATATATTTTTGTACATAAATAATATATAATATTTATTCTCTTAAAGAAATTAGGGTTTTTTACCTTAAAAACAAACAAAATTAATCCTTTTTTTTTATTTCTTTATACTTTTTTTATATTGAAAATACTTTACATACATAAACAAATAAAAACTCCTTTTTGCATAATACATTTTATTTAATTTATTTATTTTGTTTATTTAAATATTGTACATTTAAATATTGATGCATTTGAGATTCAATTTGGATGTAATAGTAAACTAGGGTTTATATTTCTTGTCAAATACCCCCATTCAAAATTGTACCCCCATCCCCATAATCATTGTTGTAATAACTTAGAACTTTAAATTCTCGCATTTTACGCTTTCAATTATGCCATGATTAGAGAATTAGGATTTGTATGCAAAATCAATCAACAAATAGCTTGACCTAATCAAAGACAAAAATGCATGAAAATTTAAACACAATGCACACTTGCACTCCTAGGATTACAATCCACTTGTTGCCTTCAAAAATGGGCCATGGTATGCATGTTGAGTACTTTGACAAAACAAAACAAACAAAAGATCATAGTCCCTCGACGACGCTATCTTGGTTGCCTAAACAAAAATGATCAAGTCCCTCAAGAAAAATTGCCAAAGATACTTGACACAATTGTTATCATGGTCTATACGATGATCCGCGCCTGTCCCGTTTAACATCCTAACACAAGGTTGTTCACCAAATACAATGGTGAAATAACACTGTCAAAAGGGTTAGAAACATAAGAAAGATCTTTGAGTAAAATAGGGTAGACAACTCTTAGTTACTTGATCAAAAGCTTGCAAAACATCCTTGCAATTTTCAAACACACCTCACAACACAGTTTCAAAACAAACTTTCAAAACATTGAAATATCTTTTCAAAAAGACACACACCTTTGTATATATTCAAACAAGAATCATTAAAAAGGTTTCCTAGACAAGGCCTCTTTTTCAAAGCATTTTCAAAACCACACACACAAAGCACCATTTCAAACAATTAAAAAGCAAAAGCAAGTGATCTAAACAAGTAACTAAGAGCCCATGGATAACCATGGATGAAAAGGGTGCTTGCACCTTCCCTTTTCATAATCTACCCCCCGAACCCAAGAAAACATCTCAAAGGTCTTTCCTGTACTTTTTGACCTTTCCTTAGGATAAAATAAAAAGTCGGTGGCGACTCTTGCTAAACCGAAACATTTGCGAACACAAACGCAAAATCCCAAGTCAGTTCTCCCACCGTATCACAGAACTGGTGACTCTGCTGGGGAATATACTTTAAAAGTGGAGTAACCTTAGGGTTTAGATCACATTTGCATGCTTATCTTGTTTGCTTTGATTGATTTACATTTGGTTCTCTTGTTTGGGCTTGAAATCCTCTACCCGAATTTGGGGAAACATTCATAGGTAAATAACAATACATTGTAGAAACTGTGCGGGGTATACAGACATGGTTGAAGCAATAACTATATTAGTGCGACATATTTGTGAGTACCGGTAGCCTTTGAGTCAATCAAAGAGAATATGGGGCCGCTGAGTGATGTCATAAAGCACTAATGAACTCTTAGAACCTTACTTGACCATCTTGGCCTTTTTTAGGGGTAGTGAGATGACCGGCTTTGGTGCAATCCGAAGTTGGTAGATACTCGATACTACACTCATTGAGGGTTGTTTTCTTGGAATATTTTGGTTGCCAGTTAAGTGGCTAAATTGAAACAATGAACACAGAAAATAATCTAGTGATATTGAGCTCCTTAGAACCCGGTTACTATTTATAAGACAGGTTGAGCCAACTAGCTTCAAGAGGGTACTTACCTATGAAACCTCGTGCAAGCCTGAAACTAGGATCTTGTGTGACTTGCTTGTACATGTGTTTGTGCATACATCATGAACATCATAAATCATCATATGCATCCACTAACCATCTCAAGGGTTTGGATCTTCATCTTTGTTCTTGTTTTGTAGGTCATGGAATCTCTTTGCAGGAAAACGATTCAAGTCAACCTTGTGAGAATCCCTCCTCAACTCAAGGAGCTTACTTCCAAGATTCCAGAGAATTCTCTCTTCAGTGAAAGACATGGTAGACTTCTCAACTTGGTCAACTCCAACATTGAATAAGAAATGGTGAAAGTCCTCTTCCAGTTCTTTGACCCCCTACACCACTGTTTCACATTCCCTGATTGCCAACTAGTACCTACTTTGGAGGAATTTTATCAACTCTTGGGGATTCCTATTCTCCATAAACTACCCTACAACGGTACGGAAAAAGAACCAAAGCCTGAAGATGTTGCTCAAGCATTACACTTGCAACCATCTGATATCAAAGGACATTGGGAAACCAGAAGTGGTGTCAAGGGTTTCTTGGCAAAGTTTCTGTTTGAGAAGGCACAAGACTGCTGGAACTCTCTAGATCTACAAACTTTTGAGGAGATTGTAGCACTTCTCATCTATGGGTTGGTCTTGTTCCCAAACCCTGATCAGCTTATAAATGTGAATGCTGTCAAGATTTTCATATCTCGGAATCCTGTGCCTACATTGCTTGGGGACATCTTACACTCATTTTACACACGAACAATAAGGAAAAGAGGTGTTCTCATGTGCTGTACTCCTCTTCTAGCAAGGTGGTTTATTTCTCACCTTCCCCAAACAGTTTTGAAGAATGAGCAGGGTTTAAGGTGGTCACAACGGTTGATGACTCTCACACATTCTGATGTACATTGGTGTTCTCGGTCTAGAGAAAATGTCATCATCATTGATCATTGTGGGGAATTCTATAATGTCCCACTACTTGGCATTAGGGTAGGCATCACCTACAACCCCTGTTTAGCTCAAAGACAATTTAGATATTCTCGAAGGGATGGCCTCCATGATATGCTGATTCCGGACTTGGTTTTTGACTATGACAATGACGCTCAAGGACTTCGACAAAGGTTTATCTGAGCTTGGAGGATGCCCAACAAGGTGGATAGTAAGAAACTGGGGCACAAGAATTCCATCCCCCTTGAGCCTTATCTCAAGTGGGTACGGACCCGCGCCCAAAATCTTATGATGCCATACCCTCACATTCTCCCCGTGATCAAAGAGCCTGTTATGGAAGGAGAGGTTCCATACACCCTCCTACATCCATACATACCAACATCATTGGAAGAATTGCAAAAGAGTTGGATCCAACTCAAAGAAGAACAAAATACTTTTGAAGCCAGCTTCTATGCCCGTGAGAAGGAGGTTTTGGAGCTTACCCGTCGACTTCATGAAGAGAAGACTCTTAACACTTACATCGCACCGAAAAGGATGCACAATGTCTTTATACATTAAGAATTTTGTAATATTTTGCCCATGGGGCATTTATGTACATTAAGAATTAATTCGGTGAATCCTGCGGATGAACTCCCGATTAAATGATTGAATAACAGACCAGACAGAGTCCCTAAAAACGTGTCAACCAGCTCTCTATCCGACAATGGTGGCTGCACCCTTCCATCAAAATCCCGCCACTTCTGGGCATACTCTTTAAATCCCTCATTAGAGGCCATACCCATACTCTGTAGCTGAGTACGAGTTGGCGCTAAATCTGCATTGTATTGGTATTGTCGGTAGAAAGCAGCAACTAAATCTTCCCAGTTGTGAACATCCGACCTCTCAAGTTGATAGAACCAGTCCAACTGCGTGCCTGAAAAACTATCTTGGAAAAAATGGACCCAAAGATCCTTATCAGATGAGTGAGGTTGGATCTTTCTGACGTAGGATCTCAGATGCATCTTTGGACAGGACAACCCGTCATACTTAGCAAATGTAGGAATTTTGAACTTGGGAGGGATGACGATTCCAGTGACCAACCCTAGTTCTTCGAAATCTAAACCAGGTACTTTTTTCACCTCCATGCTGCCAACCGATCCTCAAGATTTTTATACTTATCATCCGCCGAGGGATACTGCTGTTCGGAGTAATCTTAGTCCTCTTCCTCTTCTTCCTCTTTAGCTTCAGATTCAGAAGGAATTACAACGCCTTTTCCTTTACCAACCCCTTCGTCAGACGTTGAGGGGAACTCTAGAACTCTCCTAGCCTGATGCTCAAATATCCTTCCCATAGTGGCTACCCCAACTTTGTCTGGTCCGTTCTTCAATCATTTATGTACTAACAATTTTCTTCTTATTAATATGACGTGCGTTCTTTTTGTTTGCAACAAATTTGGATTTCTGAACCCTTGAATGCATTACATGAATAACATATCATTCATCATATGCATAAACAGGTCTTCACACTAGGTTTCCTTATCTCTCTGCTGTTTATTTCAGCAAGATGGATATAGAGCAGACTGTCAGAGATCTGCAAGCACAGAATTCGCAATTCCAGCAACTCCTCATGACCTTAGTAAAGGGTCAATAGGATCTTAAAGCACTGCTGGAGAAAGAGAATGAACTAGAAAGGAAGAAAAAGAAAAGAGTTGGGGTAGCCACTATGGGAAGGAGATTTGAGCATCAAGCTAGGAGAGTTCTAGAGTTCCCCTCAACGTCTGACAAAGGGGTTGGTAAAGGAAAAGGCACTGTAATGCCTTCTAAATCTGAATCTGAAGAGGAAGAAGAGGAAGAGGACGAAGATTACTCTGAACAGCAGTATCCCCCAGCGGATGATAAGTATAAAAATCTTGAGGATCGGTTGGCAGCAATGGAGTTGCAAAAAGTACCTGGTTTGGATTTCAAAGAACTAGGGTTGGTCACTGGGATCGTCATCCCTCCCAAGTTCAAAGTTCCTACATTTTCTAAGTATGACGGATTGTCCTGTCCAAAGATGCATCTGAGATCCTACGTTAGAAAGATCCAACCTCACTCATCTGATAAGGATCTTTGGGTCCATTTTTTCCAAGATAGTTTTTTAGGCACGCAGTTGGACTGGTTCTATCAACTTGAGAGGTCGGATGTTCATAACTGGGAAGATTTAGCTGCTGCTTTCTACCGACAATACCAATACAACGCAGATTTAGCGCCTACTCGTACTCAGCTACAGCGTATGGGTATAGCCTCTAATGAGGGATTTAACGAGTATGCCCAGAAGTGGCGGGATTTGGCTGGAAGGGTGCAACCACCATTGTCGGATAGAGAGCTGGTTGACATGTTTTTAGGGACTCTGTCTGGTACGTTCTTCAATCATTTAATCGGGAGTTCATCCGCAAGATTCACCGAATTAATTCTGACCGGTGAAAGGGTCGAGGCTGGCATTAAAAATGGTAAAATTCAGAAAGATGCCTCCACTTCCACTGCTATTAAGAAGGCCTTCCCAACTAAGAAGGAAGTTTCTGCTATTAATAACCAGAGAAACCAAGGGAGAACGGAGTGCCGACCAACGGTGGGGGCTGTTATGATCCAAAACTCCTCAACCGATCAACCTCGCAACAATCAACCAAGAACTAATCAACAAAGAGTAGGAAGGCCTCCTAGGCAGTACACCAAAATCAATATGACACCGGATCAGGTCCTTCCTCATCTCTTGAGGCTGAACCTTGCAATCTTGAAGGAGCCGCCACAAAATCCGAATATAACTTCTCCCTTTTACCATGCCAATGCTAAGTGCGCCTACCATTCAGACAACATAGGGCGCGACACCAACAACTGTTGGGCCCTCAAAAGCAAGATCCAAGACTTGATAGACGCCAAGGAGGTAAAATTCGATGCGCCCGAAAAGCCGAATGTGATTTCTGCCCCAATGCCCAAGCACGGTCATAATGCCCATGCCATTCTAGAAGATCTTCATGTTACCACTGTTGATGACCTTTTGACTCTGTTACCTATGATTTTAGTGAATTTGATGAGAGCCGGAATATTTCTAGGTTGTGGAAAAGACTGTTACTTCTGTTCAAACTCGCAAGCTGACTTCCCACAGTTGTAATCAGGCATCCAATGCCTGATGGATACCCAAGCGATCCTCTTTCAAAAGACTCCTGTTGATACCATTACTCATGTTACTCCTGCTACCTTTGATACTCTGACCAATGAAATTGCTATAATAACCATCTTCGACAATCTTTCCAAGACTTGCAAAAGGTCTGTTAAGATCACGCCTGATCCTAAGTTTGTGCCATTGAAAATCACCATGCCGGGGCCTGTCCCGTATAAATCTAACAAGACGATACCATGGAACTACGGAGGAGAAATCTTCTAGCATGGTATCAAGAAGATTGAATCTGTCCAAGAGAATTCCGATGATAAAACCCCTAATATAGGGAATATTGCGGGAACGAGCAAGATAACTCACAGCGGAAGGATCTTCTCTCTGGAGATTGCTCCTCCACAAGCAGTCGTTGGACACTCGAGAGTTTCTGTGCCTGTTAAGCCATATGTGCAAAGCCTGGTAATTGAAGAACTTGATACTTCTGAAGTTAGACCCTCTGATGATTCTACCAAAGGTAAGGGGATACTAGAAGCGCCTGTCAGGACGAAGGCTCAGACTGTGGTAATCCCTGAGACCACCCAGAAAGAGATGTAATAAATCTTAAAGATAATCAAAAAGAGTGACTACGATGTTGTGGAGCAGCTAGGGCAAACCCCTTCCAAAATTTCCATGTTGGCTCTCCTACTCTGCTCTGAGGATCATGCTAAGGCCTTAATCAAATTTCTCAAGACGGCACACGTGCCTCAAGAAACTTCCGCTGACCAGTTTCAAGAGTGCGTGGCTAGCCTTACTGCTAATAATGGTCTTGGTTTTTCTGATACTGATTTGACCCCTAAGGGAAGAAAACACAATGACGCGCTGCATGTCTCAGTAGAATGCAGAGGGACTACACTTGCCCATGTCTTGGTGGATACCAGTTCATCTTTAAATGTGCTACCGAAAAAGGCGTTGGACATATTGGACTACGAAGGATTGACCCTGAAGCCCAGTAACATCGTTGTTAGTGCCTTTGAAGGTTCTAAGAGGATGGTCCATGGAGAAGTGGATATCCCAATCAAAGTGGGCACACAAATTTTCAACTCTACCTTTTATGTGATGGACATCCGTCCTTCATATTCATGCTTGTTGGGAAGGTCGTGGATCCACAATGCTGGGGAAATCACCTCCTCTCTACACCAAATGCTAAAATATCCAGTTTAGGGAAAGATCATAACGGTGCACGGTGAGGAAAAGTACATGATAAGTCACATTAACTCCTTCCGCTATGTGGAGTTGGATGGCGAGTTCATAGAAACACCTTTCCAACATTTTGAAAAGGTTTCTCCTGAAGTCGCAGTTGCAAAGACAATGACTGATGTGCCTATCATTTCCAAGCCGGTGCCTTGGATGGCATTCCTCAAAGATGCGGAGGCCGTAATCAAAGAAGGAGGGAGTACAGTGTGGGGGCAACTGCCTGATTTTTCTCACAAGACAGACAAGTTCGGACTAGGTTTTACTGCTGTTGGATAGAAAGCTGTGCGTCGCTCTCGGGCTGGAGGACCACCCTTAAAAATCACTCACCATGGAATTAATGCCTTAGAGGATGCTGATGAAGAGGACAACTTTGAAGATTGGATCTTTCCGACCGTCGAAGGAGGATTAAGCAACTGGGAAGCGAAAGACTTTGTTCCTATCACTTTCATCAACCAGTAATTTATCTTTGAACAATATCCTATTTTGGTCTGTAATAATTAAACAATTCGTACACTATTTTCACCTTATGCCTTACCCAGGGCATATAGGTCCATTTGTAAGGGCTTGATTTCTTCATTATCATAAGCCATGTTTAATGAATCATTGGACGTTTTCATCTATAAACTGTTGTGTTCATTTTCTTTCCTTTTAAATTTTGTTTTGTTTAAGGATGGCTATCCCTTACACACACCCACACTCACAAATGTAGGTATCCATCCACTCCGGATTCCATGGGTGACTATTCTTCTTTGGCCTTCAGTAACTCTGAAGATTTGGTCAATCATGCCGAGTACGAAGGTGATGAAGACTGCGAAGTGCCTGGAGAGTTAGCTAGAACTCGTCTAATGGAAAAATTAAAATCCCAGGATAGTATCATTGAACTCTTCTCTTCAATACGATTCGAACACCACCATCGCGTCAAATTTATATAAAGTATGGAGAGAGATATGAATCAAAAACCCAGAAAATAGCGAGCACCTTCAATTTGAGATTTCTCTCTCAATTCTCAATGGATTTAAAAATTCTAAGCAGCATTAGAATCGGGAGAAGGAGTAGAATAGATTAGTGCTTGATTTGGATCCAAATGGTGGAGAATTCTACCTTTTCGAAGTTCAAGGAAGAAGCTCTGAAATTGGACTACTATAGCTTGAATTATGGCTCGTTTTGATTGATTTAAGTGCTGGAGAGTTTGTATGATGCTTAAGGATGATGAATGCGCAAAGAATTTTGGAAAAAGGAGCTTAAATCTCAGAAACTGAATTCGAAAAAGATGGGTTCGTGTGAGGTTTTGGCAGGGTGTTTTTGGCTCACAAAGCTTGAAGAAATGAATGGGGGATGACCCTCTATTTATAGGGAAGTGAATGGGAATGAAAATTGGAAGAAACAAGGAAATTTGGAGGGAAATTGAATGAAGGTCGAGCACGAGTGAAATGTGATTTCATTTCCATCAAAACTCAACCAAATCTTGCGTTTTGGGGTGCTAATCACTTCTGGAAAGTTTGATAATCAAGTTTAAATCAAAAACGCGCATAAATCTTATGTTTAGAAGTCACATTATGGATTTCAAAATTCCGACTGTGTGGAAAATTCAGTTTCAAGTTACCAAATTCAAATCCATGGCATTTCTAACTCAAGGGGTCTTAGAGCATGATTCTTGATGCTTTAGAAATATGAGGTTACAAGATTTGCAATGGAAAAAGAATGGAATCAAATGGATGCTTGAGCTGAAAGTTGCATTGAGTCAAAGTTGAAGAAAAAGGGTTGACTTTCCATACTTAGAAATATTTCAAATTCTTCTTTAAAAATGACCTATAATATTTTGCATCCAAACATGGTCTTCCACTTGAAATTTTCTCTTGACCAAAAAAATGGAATGAGGTAGATCTCTTGAATGACATTTTGAAACTTGAACCACTCAAAATCTCAAAAAATTGAGCAAGTTATGACTTGTTGAAGTTGGCCAAAAATCATGAAATGACTTATAATATTTTGCATATTTAAGGCAATCTCCATCCATTTTCCCACCTTGCACATAAAAGAAGGAATAAAGTTCACATATTCAAGATCATTATGGAAAAGTAATGGACTCAAGGTGATGAAAATTGACCAAGTTATGATCAATTGAAGTTACTTATGTAAAATTGTGGATTCATCTGGATGACTTGTAATCTTTCTTCTTCACCAAGTTTCTTCCACATGAAAACTCCTTGGAACTTTTGAAGTGATTTGTTGATAACCTTTTAAAGATAATGATGTCTTTGGAATCACTCAAAAATACCAAAAGGTTAACAAGATATACTCCTTTGAAGTTCAAAACCCTAACTTCTAGATCAAGAAAATGCCTTGAGGAACTTTGACAAGTTTGAACAAACTTCTTGTACCAATATTCTTGAGTTGTGAATAGAAGTTGCTGAGGATGATAATGAGGACTCATAGCCACCAAAACCACTTCCATATCTTGAAATATGAGAGAACTATGCCCTGGTGACCAATATAAACAAGGCCTTGTCCAAACATAACAACTTCTCCAATCAACCCCTTGTATTTTTGAGTCAAATCTAATAACCTTGAAATGTGATGAACCAAAACAAACTTGCCATGCCAATTCCTACAAAACCACTCCAATTGTGAGGTTTGAACTTCTCAAGCTTTTATTGGCTAGGGCATGGAAATAAACTCATGAACCCATGGAGTAATTTGTTAAATCTCATTGCCCTTCACCTACATGGATACCAAGCAAGACAAACCAACATTGCATTTTATTAGTTAAATAAAGAAAACAAAGCAATATTCATGATCACAAAAGGAACATAAGTCAAGGTGCTTGGTAATCCCTCAAAAGGAGCAAAACTCAAAGTAGGGAGGGGAACAAAGAATCCTAGTCTGATCTTGTTGTGAATAAATCAACATGGTATGATGAAGGGATCTTAGGGGAAAAAATTGGGGTACAACAACTGGATTCTTGGCCGTCACCTCCTCTCCATAATGGGTTGCCAATATTGTTCCCGTGCCCAAAAAGGACAGAAAGGTACGAATGTGCATGGACTACAGATATTTGAATAGGGCAAGCCCTAAGGATGATTTCCCACTCCCCCACATTGATATTCTAGTTGACAATACGGAACAACACAAAGTGTTTTCCTTCATGGAAGGTTTCTCAGGTTACAAACAAATCAAAATGGCGCATGAGGACATGGAGAAAACAACCTTTGTCACACAGTGAGGCACATTCTGCTACAAGGTTATGCCATTCGGACTGAAGAATGTTGGGGCAACCTATCAGCGTGCCATGGTAGCCTTATTTCACGACATGATACATCACGAAATAGAGGTCTATGTGGACGACATGATAGCTAGGTCTCAAACAGAAGAAGAGCATCTTGATCATTTACAAAAACTATTTGAGAGGCTAAAGAAGTACAAGCTGAGGTTGAACCCAAATAAATGCACATTCGGGGTAAGATCTGGTAAACTCCTAGGCTTTGTCGTCAACAATAAAGGTATTGAAGTAGATCCTTCCAAGGTGAAAACGATACAAGAGATGCCTGCTCCTCGTAGCGAGAAGGAAGTCATAGGATTCTTGGGACGTTTAAACTACATTGCCAGATTCATTTCTCACCTGGCAGCTACTTGTGAGCCAATCTTCAAGTTACTGAAGAAAGATCAAGTAGTCAAATGGAATGATGAATGCCAAATTGCTTTCGATAAGATCAAAGAGTACCTGAAAGAGCCTCCTGCGTTGATGCCACCATTTGAGGGAAGACCATTGATCATGTATCTGACTGTTTTGGAAAATTCATTGGGGTGTGTGTTGGGGAAGCATGACGAGTTTGGCCAAAAAGAGCACGCTATTTATTACCTGAGCAAAAAGTTTACCAAGTGTGAAACAAGATATTCACTGCTCGAGAAAACTTGTTGCACTCTGGCATGGGCTGCTCGCCGGCTAAGACAGTATATGCTGACTCATACTACCTTGTTGATATCTAAAATGGATCCGATAAAATACATCTTCGAGAAACCTGCTCTCTCTGGGAGGATAGCGAGATGGCAGATGATCCTAACAGAATATAACATACAATATACTACCCAAAAAGCAATAAAGGGCTGTGTACTAGCTGATCACCTTGCTCACCAAGCTGTGGAAGCTTACCAGTCCATGAAGTTCGAATTCCCATATGAGGACATCATGATGGTAAACAACTGTGAAGAGTTCAGGCCATATGACAGACCTGAACAAGGATCCCAATGGACCCTGGTTTTTGATGGGGCATCTAACGCACTCGGCAATGGTATTGGTGTTGTACTCATATCTCCTGAAGGGTGTCATACTCCATTTACTGCAAGACTCTGCTTCAATTGTACAAATAACATGGTGGAATACGAAGTGTGCATATTTGGTCTCAAAGCTGCTATAGACTTGGGGATCAAATCTTTGAATGTATTAAGAGATTCAGCTTTGGTCATCAGCCAGATCAAAGGGGAATGGGACACCAAACACCTTAACCTTATCCCTTACAAAGAACATGTTTTGACATTGCTCCCACATTTTGAGAAGATTACCTTCGAGCATTTCCCGCGAAAAGAAAATCAGCTAGCAGATGCACTAGCCACGGTGTCATCTATGTTTAAACTTAAATGGGATAATGAGGCTCCCCAGATCACCATTGAATGAAGGGATAAACCAACACAGTGTCACGAGATTAATACTGAAGAAATAGTGGACCAGCCTTGGTTTCACGAAGTCAAGAGGTATCTCGAAACCCAAGAATATCCAGAAGGAGCTTCAGTCAATGATAAGAAGTTCTTAAGGAGATTCTCTGCTAAATTCTTCCTTAGTAATGGCATTCTTTACAAACGCAACCATGACTCTGTGTTACTTTGGTGCGTAGACAAGGCTGAAGCTGAAAGGATCATGGTTGAATTACATGAAGGCACTTTTGGCACCCATTCCAGTGGGCATACGATGGAAAAGAAAATCCTACAGGCAGGCTATTACTGGTCTACCATGGAAGCAGATTGTTATCAACACTCTCGAACCTGTCACAAGTGTCAGATTTATGCTGACAAAGTGCACGTACCTCCGGTTCCTCTGAATGTCTTGACGGCTCCTTGACCTTTCGCTATGTGGGGGATTGATATGATTGGGGAAATCAAGCCAACAACCTCCAATGGACACCGCTTCATCTTAGTGGCCATTGACTATTTTACAAAGTGGGTGGAGGAAGCTTCTTTTGCTTCTGTTACCAAGAATGTTATCGCCCGGTTCATCAAGAAGAATCTCATCTGTCGTTACGGTATCCCGGAGAGGATCATTAAAAACAATGGTACAAACTTTAACAATACTACGATCACCGCCATGTGCGAGCAATTCAAGATCCAATATCACAATTCTTCCCCTTACCGGCCAAAGATGAATGGTGCTGTCGAAGCCGTGAATAAGAACATAAAAAGATCATACAGAAAATGACATTTACATACAAAGACTGGCATGAGATGCTACCATTCTCTCTCCATGAGTATCGTACCATAGCTCGCACGTCAACCGGGGCAACACCCTATTCTCTGGTATACGACATGGAGGCTATCTTGTGTTTTGTTTACAAAAACGTCCAATGATTCATTGTTGAACATATGCATTTGAATATAATTACTGTTTACAAATAAAAAAAATAAAATACAATCGCTGATGGATTTAAAAGATAGGGAAATCTCTCTAAGTTTATAAAATTCCCCACAGTGTGCAGTTTAATCCCCAGCGGAACAAATCTTCCAATTTATCAATCCCCTGTATAAGTCACCAAATTTCTCAGAATTTCCCAACCAGGATTTTTCAAACAGTACACGACATTCCCCTTACAACAGAGTTTATTTCTCTAAAGGTAAATTCATCAGCACTTCAACTTCATAACATGAATACTTATACTTCATATCCTCAGCAGCAGACAAGGATCTTTTTTCCCAAATCCAACAGCAGTACAGCAGATTAGCTCACATGCGCATACATCGCTTCCATATATCATAAACATTGATAATACAAATGAATTATACCATGCATTTCATACAACATAACATTGCATATTAGCTAACATTTTACCCTTTTCAGGATAAGATTAATCAACAACTACCATTAACAATGTTCAAAGCTTACAGATACAGTTCAGATACGCTCCAGACACGGATGCCATTCTGATACTCATTCAGATTCAACCTTCAGATACACTTCAGATACGCTCCAGACATGGATGCCATTCTAATACTCATTCAGATTCAACCTTCAGATACAATTCAGATACGCTCCAGACACGGACGCCATTCTGATACTCATTCAGATTCAACTTTCAGATACGGTTCAGATACGCTCCAAACATGGGTGCTGTTCTGATACTCATTTAGTTTTCAACTTCCAGATACAATACAGATACACTCCAGACACAAATGCCATTCTGATACTCATTCAGAGCCTCTTCCAGATACAGTTCAGATACGCTCCAGACACATATGCCACTCTAATACTCAATCAAAAGTTTCCATTAATTTTTCTTGAGCTTAGAGAATTTTGAAACTGAAATTTCTGAAATTTTTAGGGTTCAGATTAGGGCCATTAAAATTCATGCCTATCTTTGATCTATAGTTTTAATACTTTACATTTCTGGAATCGTGAGAACATTTTCTCCAAGTTTCATGTTTACAGTTTTCATTTTTGATGAGAAATGAGCAAGTTACAATTGGTCTGGCTGGAGGTTGAAGATGAAGTTTTCAGGGCATGTTTTGCCTTGTATATTTATTGTTTTGATTATGTTAACGGATGTATAGCCCCCCTAGTGGTAGAAGCGCGCGCCTGTAACCTTTGGGACCTTGGTTCGAGCCCCAGTGGTATCCTTTTGCATTTTTTACATGTTTTACAATTCTGACTTTTTTGTTTGCAGGGCGCTGGGCCTCTTGGGGCCTGGCTTATTTTTTATTTATTTTTGCTAGCTAACCCCCTGTTTCCTATTGGCACCCCTGGCCCAAATTTATTTATTTTCTTTTTTATTTGATTTTTATTTTTCTTAAATATATTTTCTAAATACTAAAAATCATAAATACAAAAAAATGATAGATTTATATTTTGACTTAGTGATGTGCGATTGACCTAATGTGTCTAACGGTATCTTAACTGCAAGTGCACAGTCAATCGCAGTAGTAATAAAAATATGTCGAACCCACAGGGACTTCATAATCACTCTAGTGTTATGAAACTGGTTAGTTTAGCTAAGGCGGAAATTGTCACGTTTGGTTTTTAGAAGTTTAAAACTAAAGGAGAAACTAAATTCAATTAAAAGTATTATAATATTAAAGTGGTCGGAGTGTAATGTTTTGAACCTATGCGAATTAAATTGTACCTAAGCATATAAAAATATTACACTTAAATTGTTCTGTAGTACTTATCAGTTTAAAAACCATCGATTCACACTCTCGTGGTCCTACCTCGGATCATACTCCTAAAGCCAAATGTATGCTCTCGCTAGCCCATAAGTGTTTAGAAAGAATCTTTTTGAAAACTAAATAAATCTAATTCGTTTTAAAGCGCTCTCGCTGTATTTAAATCGAATGCCTAACTTTAGCTATCCGGTTAAAACCTCACACTCTCGTGGTCTTGATTTCTCCCTATTTTACTTTCCTTACTCTCGTAACAAAAAGCTTAATTTTTAATTATAAAAAGTCACGGCCGGAAATTAAGTTACTTAAGGTTTTAGCTTAGAAATACATTAATTCATTCGGTTATTTCATCACACCCTGACTACGGGTATTTAGCTACTCATAATGCTCGAAATTAAAATGCGGGAAATAAAATCAGAAAACAATAACACATGCATTATAAATAAAGAACAGAAATTTAACATAAATAAATTGCAATTATATTGAATACGATAAAAAAAACCTAAAAAGCAATAATATCCTAGATCCTTCTTCCACAAGCCGGCAAGATTGGAACTTCAGAATGAAAATTAAATAAATAAAATGCGAAAATAGAATCAGGTTTTAAATCGGCAGAGCTTCCGCAAGAATTTTCTGAACTGAACTCTGTGTCTTCTTCTTTGAAGTCCAAGCTATTTATAGAGAATGAATACAGTTGGAATTATATTTCACGTTGCTAGATTCTTGGCTTGCTGAGAAAAATAAGGAGAAGGTGGTCTTGGTCGTTGGAGAAAAATAAGGCACACATGCATCTGTTACTTGACCACGTACCACACGTTCAAAATAGCCAATATAATGCTTGTTACGGTCGTGGCTGGTGTGTTACGTGCAGATTCCATGAAATAGCGCGTTACGGTCGTGGCCAATGCATGACAGTTGTAACACACTTCTGAAGTGTCTTACAGTCGTGGCAAGGGCGCGACGACCGTAATAGCAACAAATTTTGGATTTTTGATAGATTTATCTTTCCTCTTCTGGTCTTGGCCGCAATCTTGTACATTTCACGTTTCTTTCTAGTTTGAGCTGAGATATGTTGTACCTGCATAAAATCATACAAAACTCAGAGTATTCAGGAGTTAATCGGGTCAATACGATATAAAGCGGTTTAATTTCATAGTAAATATATGATATGATTTCTCGTTATCAAATCCTCCCATACTTAAACCTTTGCTTGTCCTCAAGCAAATAGTCGTAAAAATCGGACAAGTGTTCGTCAGGCGCACATGCACGACATACCTTTGATTTTTGAAATAAAGCGCATAAAACCAATCTTCAGTCGGCCGGTACTTGAGTAAAACGTCAGTGATACGCCAATGACACAATTGAGTCGCGTATTTCCACTTTAACAAACCGCTTAATCGTTTCGTCATATTTCAACCTCGATCCTCTCGTGCTTTTTCGCCTAGTTTCATTCTTGTGCAATCACATTAAGCCCTTTGTCTTTGCACGCAAGTAGTGGAGTAGCCGGTTAGTGACTTTGATCCTATTTTTGTCACGGGGTCTGGTACACGGATGTGGTTACCCTATATTTTTCCAAATCGGAGGTTGCGGGGGATCGAGCCGTAGCACGCCCTACCAAGTTCAGAACCAGATACCTCTGAACCAACCAACAATGGACTTCTTCTCTTGTACTTATGTCTCGTGTGCGATCTTTGTCTTTTGGCAAAAGATTTTCTTTGCTTAGCATCGAGATGAGAAGGGTGTTTCATTGATTAGGCATCAAACAATTATATTCATCGGCTCCCCATGTGGTTTGTGTCCAGACGGTGCTGACTGTTGTATAAACTACTAGGGGTTACTTCAGAACTTAAAAATCGAGGGGTACGTATAATGTTTTGTTTAGACGGATTGCATAAGCAGGATGTTTGCGGTGTCATAATCGTATTGATTTTGTTTACTCGTTCTCGTCTTCATAACTAGGTTTTTGTTTAAGGTAGGTATGTCGAGCTATGCGAACAGAGAATTTTTTGGTATGGCTTATAATACGGGGAAAACTTGAAAAACTTGAAAATATCATAAAATTACCATAAAATTACTAGAATTTGAAACATGAAGAAAATGCGGAATGAAAAGCATAGTGCCTCTCCCACACTATATCAGACATTGTCTCAATGTCATGATATATGGTAGGAAGGATTACAAATAGAAAAACGGTACGGAAAGGGAAATGAATGAAATACATAAACAAAAACAAAAGAAAACTATTGGTGGCCTCTGCCTCTGCTTCGGGCGCGGGAGCATTGGGTAGGTGTGGCCTCAAGGTCGGTATCATGCAAGCTAAGAGCGGTTATGTCCATCCGTAAGGCGTTAAGCTCAGAGGAAACCTCGTCCAGCTTCTCATTGACGTTGCGCTGGCCGCTCAGAATTTGGACGTTCTATGCATATAGAGTGTCATACTGCGCCTGATGCTTCCTTTCAAGAGCTACATCCATCTGATTTTGCTGATGGAGGGCTCTGAGGATGTCCTCCATAGTGAAAGGAGGGGGTGCAGAAGAGGACTCAGGAATGTCGAGAGCAGGTGCTTCGCGGTTCAATTCCTCCTGGATCTCGTCAGTTGGAGCATGCGGCTGGTCATCATGCTGGGGAGCATGACCGTCAGGGGCATCAAATAGCCAATTGGCTCGGTTGTGTGGATCGATACGGTCCCTGCAAGGCAGAACAATGTTAGAATAAACAACGTTACAGATCACTGGATTGAACTTTCCGTCGTCCCGCTCGTGAATGAGATGAGCAGATTTGCTGGTTTACGTTTGTCATTTTTGCATGCAATGGTGTTGGAGAGAGTGGGTTGTGGGTTGGAATTGGTGAGGGATACGGTTTATGAGATGTATATATAATGAGGGAAAGTAATGGGTAGTTTGAAAATTAGTGGAGAATAATGGTGAGTTAAGTGGTGTGAATGGGGATTGATGGAGGTAGTGGGACGGTTTTGAAGTAGTGGAGGAAGAGGGAAAGGTTGAAGAAGAAGAGCTTCTGTCTGCTATAGGGGTTACTGATATAACCCGTGTTACGGTCGTAACACAGGCATGACGGTCGTAACACGCTAAAAGGCGTGTGACGATCGTAAGGGGGTAGTGACGGTCGTAACAGCAACAAAATATGTAATTTTTAGCAGATAGTTCTGTACCAATTCTGCAACATCCTATCTTTACACAGAGGCATTTCAATAGCAGTATACATTCAGTGTTATACCAATCAAATGCAGCATATATATTCCAAAACATCAAAACATCAATCGATCAGAGCGAAGCTCGCAATTTTATGTATAGCATTATAATTGGCATAGATGAAACTAGCAAACGAATACTAAATAACTGAAACTTTGATTCCATAAATTTGCTTGTTCAACACCAGAAATTTCAAAAACTACATAAAAGTAAATTTGTTCCAAATTAAAACGAAACTGAAAATATGCGAAAATGGGAAACTTCCTAGAAACAAAACAAAAGGAAATATAAAACTAGGGATGCTTTTTGTGAGTTCATCCAAGCTTTGCTTTTATGTCTTCGAGTGTATTATGAATGTGATAAAATTTCTCCACGGTTATGTCGTTTAATCCGATTATCTCCAGACGCATGCTTTTTATTTCATCTTTTATTCCATTAATGTTAGTCTGGTAGGTATCAAGTGTGGTAACAATTTTATTCAGATTATCAGTGTAATCCTTCTTGGTTGTTTCAGAGGCTTCATGGGCCTCTGCCATGTTGAAGTTTTCGTAGTAACCAGGAGGAGTCTCAGGGTCACCCATGTCGGACATAACATCATCATAAATTTGATAATCTTGTGGTGTCTCAGGTGTAGGAGGGTGGTCGGGTGGGTTTAGCTCATAAAGCCAGTTATCACAGTTATGGACACTTACTTTGTGATGGTTTGGAAGGGTGAATAGGTTTACAACTTCATCTTTTATCAAATACTCATAAGGTGGGTAATCATGGTTTGCTATTATACGGCGGTCAAAGAAAAAAGCAATATTCATAGGACGAATCGTACCAAAATGTGGGCACCTATTCAGCTGGTGTCTAAGGCCGAGGGCATTTGCAATCATTGTGACCAGGCCACCTATGATGATTGGTTCATCAGGGTTATCGATAATGCGGTAAAAGGTTTGCATTAGGAATGGCACAGCATTAACGGGTTGGCCTTGGCTCATACAATATAGTAAAAATATCTCGTCCTTAGGCACCGCAGTATGGTTCTCCTCTTTCCCGAATACAGTGTGGGCTAGAATCTTATGAAAATACCGGATAGCAGGGTTATGTATCTCATCATTATCCATGTTATCCGGGCCAGGGTGATAATTACCAGTTAAAGTCCCCCAAAAGTAATCTAGCTCAATATCCATCAGTTCAACTTGGGTAGTAGAGTAAGCAAAAGGTCCGCTGTGGAATCCTAACAGGTCAGTTAGTTCCTTATGAGTGTAAACAAAATCAATGCCAAAGAGACGGAAACTTATAAATCCTTTTCGGGTTCCTTTTCCATGTTCAGGTATATGGACTAGTGAGCTTAGAAATTCGAGGGTGAGCTCACGGTAGGTGGAAAACCTATTCTTAATGTGGGCTTTTTCCCACCCCAACTGGTTAAACAAGTACAGAATACTATCCAATATACCTAAAGCATTCATAGTGGGTTCATCATAATAAAGTGTCATACCAATGTTTCTTTTTGATAATTCCTCGAATTTTCTCTTTTGGTTTCTACCCCTAAAGGTGGTTTCCAAGAAATTGTGTGGTTTTGGTTCCATGGTTATTGTTAGTCAGGGAAACAAGTCAGGAGAGAAGGTAGAAGAGAAACAAAAACTTTTCAGAAATCCTGTGGCAATTAAAATTATTTTTGAAATCAACAGCAGTTTTATGAAAATTATAACAAAAGAAAGAAAATGAAAAAAATAAAACTTAAATAAGAATAAATTCAAAAACGAAAAGTATAATAAATATATAAATAGAAACAAATAACAATTAACAAATAAGTGGGTTGCCTCCCACTTAGCGTTGTTTTTAACGTCAAAAGTCTGACATAGTGCCTAGCAGCAGATTATTCGGGTTAAATATTGGGCAATTCTAAAAGTCTCAGACTATTCGTATAGTCTCTATTTTCAATGTTATTGTATTGTTTTAACCGCTTCCCGTTTACTGTAAACGGGTCAGTATTTCTACCCTTAATTTCTATTGCTCCGCTAGGGAACACTTTTGTAATTTCATACGGACCTGACCATCTAGATTTTAATTTACCAGGGAAAAGCCTAAGTCTTGAGTTAAATAATAGTACAAGATCTCCCACACTAAATTCTTTCCTAGATAAACGCTTATCATGCCATTTTTTAGTTCTCTCTTTGTATATTTTAGCATTCTCATAAGCATCTAATCTTAATTCTTCTAATTCATTTAAATCCAGGACTCGTTTTTCTCCCGCAGCAGTGTAGTTCATGTTGAGCGTTTTAACTGCCCAATATGCTTTGTGTTCTAATTCTACTGGGAGGTGACATGATTTTCCGTATACGAGCTTGAAGGGTGTAGTTCCTATAGGGGTCTTGTAGGCCGTCCTATAAGCCCATAAAGCTTCGTTGAGCTTTGATGACCAATCGTTCCTGGATGTGGCTACAGTTTTTTCTAAGATCTGCTTAATTTCTCTGTTTGAGACGTCGACTTGTCCACTGGTTTGTGGGTGGTATGGTGTCGCTATACGATGTTTCACTCCATACTTAAATAGTAATTTGTCGAATATCTTTGAGATGAAATGGGATCCACCGTCACTAATGACGAGTCTCGGTACACCGGATCTTGGAAAGATTATGTTTCTAAAGAGTTTGATTACCACTCGTGTGTCATTTGTAGGAGAGGCTATGGCCTCGATCCATTTTGAAACATAATCGACCGCGACGAGTATATATTTGTTTCCAAAAGAAGATGGGATGGGTCCCATGAAATCAATTCCCCATACGTCGAAGATTTCTACCTCTAGGATTCCTCTTTGAGGCATTTCATCGCGTCTTGAAATATTACCGGTGTGTTGACACCGATTGCAATTTCTAACAGCGATGTGGACATCTTTCCATAGATTAGGCCAGAATAGGCCGGCTTGTAAGATCTTTGCACAAGTTTTGGAAGTGCTTGCGTGTCCCCCGTAAGGAGATGAATGACAGTGGGAAATGACATCTTCTATCTCTTCTTCGGGTATGCATCGACGGAAGATTCCGTCTGGTCCTCTTTTAAACAGTAAGGGTTCGTCCCAATAGTAGTATTTGAGATAGTGGAAGAATTTCTTTTTCTGTTGGTAGGTAACGTCTGGTGGGAGCGTATTTGCAGCTAGATAGTTAACTATGCCGGCATACCATGGCAGTCCCATGGTTGCATGAATTGCTTTTACGGCTTCCTTGGGTTTTGGTTCGTTTAGGTTTAACTGAGCCAGGTCGCTCCTTATTTGGGTTATCAGTTGTTCATATGGAAAATCATCGTTAATCGGAACTTGTTCGGGTTTTATATCTTCCAATCTTGACAAGTGATCCGCTATGACGTTTTCGGTCCCTTTTTTATCCTTAATCTCTAAGTCAAATTCTTGCAAAAGTAGGATCCATCTAAGGAGCCTTGGTTTTGCATCTTTCTTATTTAATAGATATCTTATAGCAGCGTGGTCCGTGTAGATGATGATTTTCGCTCCTACTAGATAAGAACAAAATTTGTCAAGCGCGAAGATGACTGCTAACAGCTCTTTCTCAATCGTGGCGTAGTTCATTTGGGCTGGGTCTAGCGTTCTACTAGCGTAGTAAATGGGTGTAGTTTCTTGTCCTTACTTTGTCCAAGAACCGCGCCTACGGTGTAATCACTCGCGTCGCACATGATTTCGAAGGGTAAATTCCAATCGGGTGGTTGCATGATTGGTGCGGTGATAAGGGCTGATTTTAAAGTTTCAAACGCTTTATGACAATCATCGTCGAATACGAACTCATCGTCTTTCATTAACAGACCAGTAAGTGGTTTAGTAATTTTTGAGAAATCTTTAATGAATCGCCGGTAAAAACCGGTGTGTCCTAAAAAGCTTCGTATTTCTCTAACGGTCTTAGGTGGTCGAAGTTCTTTTATGACTTCTATTTTGGCTTTGTCAACTTCAATCCCTTTATTGGATATGACATGTCCTAGTACGATTCCTTCTCTGACCATGAAGTGGCATTTTTCCCAATTGAGCACGAGGTTTACTTTTACACATCTTTCTAAGACTTTCTCTAGGTTTAATAGGCATCCTTCGAAACTTTCCCCGCACACTGAGAAATCATCCATGAATACTTCCATGATGTTGTCTATAAAATTTGCAAAGATTGACATCATACATCGTTGGAAGGTCGCTGGGGCATTACACAATCCAAAAGGCATTCGTCTATATGCGAACGTTCCATACAGACACGTGAAAGTAGTCTTTTCTTGATCGTCAGGGTGAACGGGAATTTGAAAGAATCCGGAGTAACCGTCTAGATAGCAGAAATAGGAATGTTTGGCTAACCGTTCTAGCATTTGGTCTATGAAGGGTAGAAGAAAATGGTCTTTACGAGTGGCTTTGTTTAGTTTTCTATAATCTATACACACTCTATGTCCACTGACTACTCTTTGCGTTATTGGTTCCCCTTTTGCGTTCTTAACAACGGTGATACCTCCTTTCTTGGGCACCACGTGTACTGGGCAAACCCACTTACTATCAGAGATCGGGTATATGATTCCAGCTTCCATAAGCTTTATAATTTCATCTCTGACTACAATGCTGAGAATCGGGTTAATCCTTCTTTGAGGTTCTCTAGAGGTTTTACAATTCTCTTCTAGCATAATACGGTGCATACAAATTGAAGGACATATTCCTTTCAAATCAGATATGTTATAACCTAGTGCGGTTGGGTACCTCCTTAGGACGTCTAAAAGTTTTTCAGTTTCGAGCTTTCCTAAGTTGGAGTTTACTATTACTGGTCACGTGTGTTCGGTATCAAGGAATTCGTATCTTAGATTCTTAGGTAAGATTTTCAATTCTACACTGGGGTTCTTCGGGCATGGCATATGATTGGGCGTGAGTGCTAAGCTTTCATTTAGACTGTCATCGTTTTCGAATATTGGAGGGGTTTGGATTTCCATTATCTCAGAATATTTTGTTTGTTCTGCTTCCATTTCTCTTACGCACTCGTCTATGACATCTATAAGATAGCATGTGTCGTTCATGGCTGGTGCTTGTAAGAATTGAGTAAGGATGAATTCCACTTTTTCTTCTCCAACTTCGAATGTTAGTCTGCCCTTCTTTACATCAATTATAGCTCCGACGGTGGCTAGGAAGGGTCTTCCTAATATGATAGGGGTAACTGAGTCCTCGGTTATGTCCATGATGATGAAATCAGTCAGGATATAGAATTGACCTATTCTAACTGGAACGTTTTCCAGTATACCTACAGGGTATTTAACTGATCGGTCAGCTAATTGAACGGACATTTTCGTGGGTCTGAGTTCTCCCATCTCTAGCTTTTTGCAGATAGATAGGGGCATGACGCTAATACTTGCTCCTAAGTCACATAGAGCTTTGTCTATGACAAACTTTCCAATATTACAAGGTATAGAGAAACTACCTGGGTCTTTTAACTTAGGAGGCATATTGTTTTGAATGATCGCGCTACACTCGGCAGTGAGTGTAACTGTTCCGTTATCTTCTATCTTCTTCTTATTAGATAGAATTTCCTTGAGAAATTTAGCATACGAGGGCATCTGAGTGATGGCTTCTGTAAAAGGTATTGTGATATTGAGTTGTTTCAGAAGTTCAACGAATTTGTTGAATTGGCCCATCGTTTTGGAATTTGTAAGTCTCTGAGGATACAGAATTGGTGGTTTATAAGGCGGTGGAGGTACATAAGGCTTCTCTTGCTCCACTGCCTCTTGAGTTTCATTTTCCTTCTCTTTTTCTTTAGGTTCATTGGCTTTTTCAGTCGGCTCGCTCTGTTTTTGGTACATGGCTAGACTTTCTAATCTTGGGTCAACAAGTCTGTCGAGTTCTTTTCCACTTCTCAGTATCACAACATTTGCATGTCCTTTTGGGTTGGGCTGTGGTTGATCAGGAAAAATTCCAGCCGGTGCTGCAGTAGGTGCTTGTTGTTGAGCTACCTGTGAAATTTGCGTCTCAAGCATCTTGTTATGGGTGGCTAAAGCATCAACTTTGCTAGCTAATTGTTTTATCTGCTCATTAGTATGTAAATTCTGATTTATAACGTCTTTATTAGTCTGAGCTTGGGAAGCAATGAAGTGTTCTATCATGATTTCTAGGTTAGATTTCCTAGGAGTATTAGGTCCATTACCAGGATGATTTGGGATAGCTTTTGGATAACCGGGTGGTGTGGCAGGAGCTTGTCCAGGCGCGTATAACGCATTGTTACTTTTGTATGAAAAATTCGGATGATTTTTCCAACCAGGGTTATAGGTATTGCTATAAGGGTTCCCTTGTACGTAATTGCTTGTTCAGCTGGAACTCTCATTAGAAGTGGGCATTATGGAGCAGGATGTGATTCAAGACCACATAGATCGCAAGTTTGGACAACTGCAGCTACGGTAGCTGCAAGAGTAGTGGTAAGGTTTTCTAACTTTTGGGTAAGAGCTTCCACTTTAGCATTGACTTGGTCCAGAATATTCACTTCAGACATTCCACCTTTGGTTTGGGATTTCTCCATATTAGCTCTTTCGCTTCCCCATTGATAGTGGTTCTGGGCCATACTTTCGATAAGTTGATTTGCTTTGGCATATGGTTTATCCATCAGTGCGCCACCAGCAGCGGCGTCTATAGTCAATCTTGTGTTATACAAGAGATCGTTATAAAACGTATGAATGATTAGCCATTCTTCTAAACCATGATGAGGATAGAGTCTAATCATATCCTTGTAACGTTCCCAAGCTTCGAAATGTGATTCGTTATCTTTTTGTCTAAAACCATTGATGTTAGCTCTAAGCATAGCAGTTTTGCTTGGTGGGAAATATCTAGCCAAGAAGACTTTCTTCAATTCATCCCATGTGGTGATTGAATTTGAAGGAAGAGATTGGAGCCAGGCTCGGGCTCTGTCTCTTAAAGAAAAATGAAATAGGCGCAATCGTATCACCTCGGGGTTTACTCCATTCGCTTTTACAGTGTCGGCGTACTGTACAAACACTGACAGATGTAGGTTAGGGTCGTCAGTAGGAGATCCAGAAAATTGGTTATGCTGAACGGCGGATAAAAGCGAAGGTTTCAGCTCGAAATCGTTTCGAGCAATAGCAGGAGCGGCAATGCTGTTGTGAGGTTCCGCTTGCGAAGGAACTGCGTAGTCCTTAAGAGCGCGAGGCGGATTTGGTACGTCAGCCATTGTCGATTCTCCGATAAGATCTGGTAACAGGATATCAGGAATTTTAGTCGGAGGAAGATTGTTGAGAGATCGGTATTCTTGAATTCGGCGTCTTAATCTTAAGTAACGCTTGATATCGTTAATTTGTAGATGCAAAGACTCGCTTTGAGAACGAGTTTTTGGCATACAACAGAGGGAAATATAGAAAGCTGCCTTAGTCTAGACAGCGTTGTGTTCAGAATACACTAGTGACTAAACTAAAGTCCCCGACAACGGCGCCAAAAACTTGATGTGCGATTGACCTAATGTGTCTAACGGTATCTTAACTGCAAGTGCACAGTCTATCGCGGTAGTAATAAAAAGATGTCGAACCCACAGGGACATCGTAATCACTCTAGTGTTATGAAACAGGTTAGTTTAGCTAAGGCGGAAATTGTCACGTTTGGTTTTTAGAAGTTTAAAACTAAAGGAGAAACTAAATTCAATTAAAAGTATTATAATATTAAAGTGGCCGGAGTGTAATGTTTTGAACCTATGCGAATTAAATTGTACCTAAGCATATAAAAATATTTAACTTAAATTGTTCTGTAGTACTTATCAGTTTAAAAACCCTCGATTCACACTCTCGTGGTCTTACCTCGGATCATACTCCTAAAGCCAAATGTCTGCTCTCGCTAGCCCATAAGTGTTTAGAAAGAATCTTTTTGAAAACTAAATAAATCTAATTCATTTTAAAGCGCTCTCGCTGTATTTAAATCGAATGCCTAACTTTAGCTATCCGGTTAAAACCTCACACTCTCGTGGTCTTGATTTCTCCCTATTTTACTTTCCTTACTCTCGTAACAAAAAGCTTAATTTTTAATTATAACAAGTCACGGCCAGAAATTAAGTTACTTAAGGTTTTCGCTTAGAAATACATTAATTCATTCGGTTATTTCATCACACCCCGACTACGGGTATTTAGCTACTCATAATGCTCGGAATTAAAATGCGGGAAATAAAATCAGAAAACAATAACACATGCATTATAAATAAAGAACAGAAATTTAACATAAATAAATTGCAATTATATTGAATACGATAAAAAAAAACCTGAAAAGCAATAATATCCTAGATCCTTCTTCCACAAGCGGGAAAGATTGGAACGTCGGATTGGAAATTAAATAAACAAAATGCGAAAATAGAATCGGGTTTTAAATCGGCAGAGCTTCCGCAAGAATTTTCTGAATTGAACTCTGTGTCTTCTTCTTTGAAGTCCAAGCTATTTATAGAGAATGAATACAGTTGGAATTATATTTCACGTTGCTAGATTCTTGGTTGTTGGAGAAAAATAAGGCACACATGCATCCGTTACTTGACCACGTACTGCACGTTCAAAATAACCAATATAATGCTTGTTACGGTCGTGGCTGGTGTGTTACGTGTAGATTCCATGAAATAGCGTGTTACGGTCGTGGCCAATGCATGACGGTCGTAACACGCTTCTGAAGTGTCTCACGGTCGTCGCAAGGGCGTGACGACCGTAATAGCAGAAATTTTGGATTTTTGACAGATTTATCTTTTCTCTTCTGGTCTTGGCCGCAATCTTGTACATTTCACGTTTCTTTCTAGGTTGAGCTGAGATATGTTGTACCTACATAAAATCATACAAAACTCGGAGTATTCGGGAGTTAATCGGGTCAATACGATATAAAGCGGTTTAATTTCATAGTAAATATATGATATGATTTCTCGTTATCACTTAGCTTATTTTATTTTTCTCACAAAAAATATTTTTTATTAACTATAATTTATTTATTTTTTTACTTATTATTTTTTAAATATAATTAAAACTAGGTTATTAATTATTTTCTTTTATACTAATTAAAATATATTATTTTTGATATAAAAAAGACTAAAAATATTTCATGATGCCATAAATATTTTCAAGACAAAATACCAAAAAATACATTTTTCTTAAACTTATTTTCTTTTAATCAACTAAATAGAATTAGGGTTTTATTCAAAATCTTTTCTTAAACAAATTTTTTTTATTAATTCTTTTTTCTTTAAATTAATTATATTAAGACAAAATCCCTTTTTCTTATGAAAACCAAACAAAATATTCATTTTTTTTTATCTTTACATTAATGCATATTTATTCTTTTTGCACATTATATTTATTTAATCTCTTGTACTTCAATATCAAATTTAATTTGGTTGTAATAAATTAATTAGATTTACAATTCTTGAAATCCTCATTTAATTTGGACACCCCCTCCCCACAAATGTTGTAATAGCGTAGTAACTTTAAATTTCACATTTATCGCTTTTATATAACATGCTAGTAATTAGGGTGTGTATGGAAAGACTAAAATCAATACTTAGAAAACCCTAATTCAAGACATAAACAAGCATGAAAACAATACACTTGCAAACAAGCACCCCTAGGGTTATTCCACTTGGTTGCCTTATACAAAATGACCATATTACGCATGTAAGGTATCTTAGAAAAAACAAGAAAATACAAGATCATAGTCCCTCGATGACGCTATCTAAGTTTCCTTACAAATGATCTTAGTCCCTAAAAAATAATGCTAAGATACCTTGCAACATTTCTAATCATGGTTATACGATGACCCACGACTGTCCCATTTACATTCAAAGATAGGGTTGCTTACCAAATCAATGGTAAGACAACAATGTCAAAGGAAAATAAAATGAATAAGAAATACTTTTTGGTAGGTAGAATGCTCCAAATTACTTGCTCAATTTCAAACAAACATCCTTGCTATTTTAAAAAAAAAACCTACACTTTCAAACATCTTACAAATTTGAAAACATTTTCAAAAGATCAAACATCTTTGTATACATTCTTACAAACAAGAATCATTACAAAGATTGCCTAAACAATGGCCTCTTTACAAAATACTTTCAAAAACCACACGAAGCACAATTTCAAACAAAAGCAAGTGATCTAGAAAGTAACTAAGAGCCCATGGAAAACCATGGATGAAAAGGGTGCTAATACCTTCCCTTTTCATAATCTACCCCCCAAACCCAATAAATAATCTCAAAGGTCTTTCCTGTTCTTTTTCACCTTTCCTTTTGGATAAAAGAAAAGTCGGCGACGACTCTTGCTAACCGCAACATTTGCGATCAAACGCAAAACCATCAAGTCAGTTCTTCCACCGCATCACAGTGACCATAAGAGTTTGAAGTATCTTTTTGATCAGAAAGAGTTGAACATGAGGCAGAAAAGGTGGTTAGAATTTCTGAAGGATTATGATTTCGGTTTGAATTATCATCCAGAAAAAGCTAATATTGTGGTTGATGCTTTAAGCTGGAAGACTTTTCACATGTTGGCAATGATGGTTAAAGAGTTGGAGTTGATTGAGCAATTCTGAGATTTGAGTTTGGTTTGTGAAGTGACACTGCAAAGTGTTATGTTGGGAATGTTAAAGATTAATAATGACTTCCTCAACAGTATCAGCAAGGCTGAAAAGCTAGATGTGAAGTTGGTGGATATGATGATGGGAATCGATCGATCTGAGAATGATGATTTCAAGATAGATGTGTAAGGTGTGTTGAGATTCCGAGATCGTATTTACATTCCTGATGATGAAGAGATTAAGAATGTGATTCTTGAGGAAAGTCATAGAAGTAGTTTGAGTACTCATCCAGGAGCTACTAAAATGTATCAAGATTTGAAAGGTTTATTTTGGTGGCCTGGTATGAAGCGTGATGTGGCACAATTTGTGTATTCTTGTTTGACTTGTCAGAAGTCAAAGATTGAGCATCAGTGACCCGTGGGGTTGATGCAACCGTTAGAGATTATAGAATGGAAATGGGATAGCATTTCGATGGACTTTGTAACGAGATTACCTAGTACCTCGAGAGGACATGATTCGATATGGGTGATTGTTGATAGGCTTACAAAGTCGGCACATTTTATACCTATTAACATCACATATCCGATTTCCATGTTGGATGATATTTACATCAGAATAATTGTGAAGTTGCATGGTGTTCCTTTGTGTATTGTGTCGGATAGTGATCCGATGTTTACTTCTAATTTCTGGAAAATTTTGCAAGAGGCATTGGGATATAAGTTGAAGTTGAGTTCGGCGTATCATCCTCAGACGGATGGTCAGACCGAGAGGACGATTCAATCATTGGAGGATTTGTTGAGAGCATGTGTTCTTGAGCAGGGAGGTTCATGGGATACTTATCTTCCGTTGATTGAGTTCACTTACAATAACAATTACCATTCGAGTATTAGGATGACACCTTTTGAGGCATTGTATGGTCGGAGGTGTAGGACTCTGTTGTGTTGGCATGAATCTGGTGAAAGTGTGGTAGTTGGACCTGAGATTGTTCGAGAGACTACTAAGAAAGTGAAGCTTATCCCAGAGAAGATGAAGGTTTCTCAAAGTAGACAGAAAAGTTACCATGACAAGAGAAGGAAAGATTTGTAATTCCAAGCTGGTGATCATGTGTTTTTGAGAGGCACGCCTATGATTGGTGTTGTGCGAGTTCTGAAGTCTAAGAAGCTCACTCCTCATTTTATTGGTCCGTATCAGATACCAGATCGAGTTGGGAAATTTGCTTACCGAGTGGCGTTACCACCAAATCTTGCTAATTTGCACGATGTGTTCCATGTATTGCAACTCCAGAAGTACATTCCTGACCTATCTCATGTGATTCCGATGGACGATGTGCAAGTATGGGATAATCTCACGGTGGAGACAATGCCTGTGAGATTCACGGATCGCGAGATGAATATTCTAAGAGGAAAGGAGATTACATTGGTGAAAGTTGTCTGGTTAGGAGCTGCTGGAGAAAGTATGACCTGTGAGTTGGAGAGCAAGATGCGAGACTCCTATCCCGAGTTATTTGAACCAGGTAAACTTTTATTTTCGAGGACAAAAGTATTCTAATTGGGGGAGAGTTGTAACACCTCGATATTTAATTATTTATTTAATTAAATATTTTTGAATATTTTATATTAATTCAAATTTTTATCGTCGAAGTCGAAATTATTTTATTTGGTGGCATGATAAATAATCAGATTTAATTAGGTGGAATTAAGTTGAAGTATTATTTTATTATTAAGCTAAATATGAGATTGAGCTTAATTTGTGGTGTTGTGAAGTAATAGGGGGTACGTCACTTAGGCCCATTTAGATTTATTAAGTAATATAATAATATATTATATAGAAATAGAGTTATGGAAGAAGGGAGTTAGTGTTATCAGAAAAAAAGAGGGAAAAAGAGAAGAGAAAGAAGAATAGGGTTTTGGAAAGGAGAAGAAGAACAAGAGGAGGTTGCCACTAGTGCTAATTCCCATAAATTCCATCTTTGTTTCTTAGAGTTGCACTCGATCCAAGGTAAGGGTGGGGTTCTTGCTAAATAAATGGGAGTATGATGAATCTTATTTGGGGTTTAGGGTATTAGTTTCTCTACTATGTTGTGCAAAAAGATTGTTTGTGTTGCTATTAAAATTTACAATTGATTTGAGTTGTGTTGTTGTTTGTTGTATTTGAATTGTGTTGGGTTAATGCTAAACTAGGATAAATAGGTGAATTGAAACAAGAATGAACAAGAACTAGACATATGTGAAAAAGGAGGCAAAATTGGTTTTTAGCTCTAGGCCTTCTGACACGGTCGTGTCAGCTGACGCTGCCGCCCGTGCAGCCACTGTGCCTCACGTTTTTCCCCTTTCCTCTCCTGACACGGCTGTGTCAGCTGCTGTGGAAAAAATTTTTGAACTTAGATTTATGCGATTTTTCGGACCCAATTTGTCCTATTTGATTCTTATACAAACCAAAACATAAAATAAGGTGATAGGGAATAAAACATCAATTAGTTGAAGGAAGAAAGAATTAAGTAACTATTAATTTCATATGTAGAACCATTGACCAGTAGCCGAATTAGGCGGTATAATTACTTGTCTGGAATTTAACGAAATTTGACTGGGTAACTAAGTTTAACTAGTAGGTAATTGTAGATGTGTCCTTTTGTTGAAATTATGTCGATTATACTAAATTGTTGGTATAGTAGGTTAAGTTGTTTTGTCCGGTTTATGGACATGGTTAATTATAGGCCTTATGACCAATGTTGTGTTATTTTGTGTTGGTTGATGAATGTGTTGATGTTGCGAGATATCATTGAATATATGTGGATTTGATATTGATAAGGTGATTATGAATTATTTCTGTGGGTAGCCTTATGGTGTGAATCCTAGTGAATATATGAAGAACATGTTTTTGCCATGAAAAGTTGTTGATTCAGCTGACATGTTGTATTGTAGGCCTTTGGCCAATGTTGAACGATGTGATTTATTATTATGTCAACCGTTGTTATGTTGTTGTTGTTGTTGCGTTGTCGAGTTGTGGTTGTTTATATCGTTGCATAGCATAGCATAGCATTAAAGTTGGCCTGGATTGGCATGTTCTAAGTTGGAGCGAATGCTCACCATGTTTGCCTTTATTGGTAAGATTTTATGTTGATGGCTTATGCCTTATGCCTCGGAATTACTGGAAATTTCTAAGTTGGGAGTTCTGCTCCAATGGTACCACATGCATTTGCACAGTTGAGTCGCATTTGGATTCGTTGATTTGTTGCTGGTTTAAGGTGTTGTTTATACCTGGTGATGTTATAAGTTTATTTGATGTGTTAGTAAATTGCGTTACTTTATGTTATTGTTGTATGAAGTGGTGATTCTTTTTATTCTTTACCTAATATATTATTTATCATGAGCCTATTTATGTAGTTTGATATCTCACCCCTTCTGTTTGAATGTTGCCCTTTGTTGGTAACATGCAGGTAACCAAGATGAGTAGTCGATAACATTGTTAGTTCGAGTTCGGTGTCATTTGCTCTAATACGTAGCACTCAGGGTGAAATGAACGCCTGTCTGTTTTGTTGTTTAATTATTGAGCCTTATGTTGTTATTTGAGGAGTTTTTTGTATTGATGTTGTTTCATGATTCAAAAGATGCTATATCTTATTTAGAGAATTATTATGAATCCGATGTGTGATTAATCAAAGTTTGGTTTATGTTATGAAGACTATATTCTTGATTTGTGTTCATTCCACTTCTTTAAGTTTTATGTATCTATTCTAAAAGCATGACAAGTTTATATGTTTTTGTTGAATATGTGACATCCTGATTTTATTAGAAATTTTTATACTCTGATTTTCCGATTAATTGCTTGGGGTAGAATTGGAGTGTTACAGTTTACAATCTTAATCTACAACTAATTTACAAACAAAATCAAAACAAATCAAAAAAATACATTTACACGAATCAATTTACAGCAGGTTTCAATCAAATCTCTAATTTTTTCATTATACACTCAATCTCAGATCTGTAACCGAAAATTACATACAAAACTTCTTAATATATATAACTAAAAAAACCTATAAAAACCCAAGAAATCATAAAGAGAAGGGGGAGAACTCGAAAAGGAATGGAAGAAAAGGAGAAGGAGTAATCATTGACCGAGATTTTACGCCTAGTATCCATGCTCTTCACTTGGGATTTGGGTTTCTACTTTGAAACCCTAGATTTGTTGTTGCATCCCCACCGTGCCTTCATCATCCTTGTTGCTGCATCTTCGTCGCGCCATCATTCTTCATAAATGAAAAACAGAGAGAAGGAGATCAAAACGGATCGGACCAAGAAAAATCAGAAGAAACACAGAGATTCACTATAAAAGAGGTAAATGTCGCACTTAGCTTTTTATTATTGTTGTGATTAATGTTGTTATGTTAATTTAAGGGGTAGTCGTGGTTTGATCTTAGGAGTTTGGAGTTGGGACTCCCCGTCGCCGCTAGGGTTCACTGGTTAGGGTTATTGTTGTTGTTTGTGAGCGAAGAGAGAGAGAGAGAGAGAGAGAGAGAGAGAGAGAGAGAGAGAGAGAGAGAGAGAGAGAGAGAGAGAGAGAGAGAGAGAGAGAGAGAGAGAGAGAGAGAGAGAGAGAGAGAGAGAGAGAGAGAGAGGGGAAAACAAATGGAGAGAGAGAAGGTGAAGAAGAATAAAACGAAAAATTAAGAAAATGAACATATAAGATGCTATGATCCAGTGCAACATCCCTCCCATGCACCCTCAACCCACACCCTTTGATCATCATCCAACGTCCCAAAACCGCATGCCGACCGTAACCCCAAACGTGCGACCGCATGCAATCTCCACGCACCCAAATTCCTTTAGGCCTCTTGACCAATTGTCTGGGCTTAAGCCCATGCTAAGCGCACCCCCCATTTTACCGCGTAACTGAGACGTGCACCCCCTCTTGTGCCATTAGGCCAAGTCCAACATCTGGACTTGGGCCCTTAATTCATGCACCCCGGGTTTTACTAAATCGTTGTAAAATAACACCCCCTTGTGCTTTGGGCCTAAATCCAATATCTGGATTTAGGGTCCTGTTATTTACACCCTCACCCTTTTACTAATCAATTAATTTTGCACCACTGCATTTTTAAATAAATTAATTAATTTTTATATCTTCATTGGTTTATTTATTTATTTACTTATTTTTTTTATCATTTTGCATAATTAATAAATTATTGAATATTTTTAATATTTAATGTATTTTTGGTAGATTATTTAATGGTAATTTATTAATAAAAAAATCATTTTTTCTAAATACTAACTTCTTTTTTTAATACTTTAATCACATCAAATATTTTTCTCATGCATAAATATATTTTCTCATATTACATATTATATTTGAAAACACCTAACCAACCAAATATTAACAATTTTACACTAACTTAATTCAAAACTATATATTTTCAAAAAAAGAAATATTATGGAAATATCTTCTATCGACTGCGAACTTCGTCTAACAACTCTACAATTTACAAACTCAGACTTGGTTCAAGGAGAATCCGAGATACGAATTGGGACTTTGATTCCTCATAAGAGGATATGTAGGTGTTGTACCCCAAAATTTCCCCTCCCATTATTCAAGACAAATTATTTTAATAGGTCTCCCAATGCTCCTAGGGTTCTCAATTGCTCAAGACTAGTCAAGCATTGATCAGACAAACCCCCTCCTAAGTAGTTGAGCTACAACTACGGTTTTGCTTCTCTCAAGGAAAATTAGACTTTTAATACCTCAAGTGGATTTCATGGTTTCTCATATGTCTCAAAGAATCTTCAGGGCAAATTCCAAGCCTTTCAGCACAAGTTTGCTCAGTAAATTTGTCAGATGATTGAAAATCAACTATATTGGGAAAAAAAGTCAACTTTGACCAATTTACAATCAAACTTCAAGGTTCTTGGTCAATATCAACATTTTTAAGTCACATTCATCATTTGATCAAGGGTCAGTTATGATTCATCAAGAAAACTCAAGATTCATCAAATGTCAAAAGTTAATAAATTAGGGTTTTCTTAAGGAGAAGTCAATTGAACTTTGACCAAGCGTAACTTTCACATACTTCATCAAAAATTTCTCAATCATAGCTCATTTTGAAGTAAATTCGATTCTATACAAATTTGTATCTCTAAGCTCAAGACCAAAAATGCTTCATTTGAGAGATATAGGCCAAAATATTACAGGTCATTTTAAAAGTCAACAAAAAGATACTTTTTGTCAAAGTAATTTACATCAAGATAAAGGCTTCAAATGAAGAAAAAAAGACCAACATGAAGATTGTAGGGGATATCTTGAGCTTTCCAAAGAGTCCAAGATCACCTTCATATGATAAGAAATGAGTGAGATATGATTTATTCTAGTTGGGCAATTTTGAGAAAATGCATGAAATCCAAATTAAGAAAATTTGAGTTTTTGGGCTAATGGGCCTATCTTTTAAGGTCGAAACGTGTGCGTGGTCTCATAATAGACTCCTAAATCCATTCATTTATTTTTGTGGTATTTATTTCTTTTATTTTTTATTTTATTCAATTAAAAGCAAAATAAATCAAATAAAATACCAAGTGAATGAATCAAGGCATAAAGATCTATTTTTGAATCAAATCAAAAGTCTAAAAAGCTGGTGACAACTTGCAAAAAACGTGTAAAGATTGATTGGTACATGATTGACCAAAAAAAGAAAGATTTCATGCAAAACTTCAATCAAAGATTTGATCATGAAATATAAAAGATTGATTCCACTTTTGTTGACCTAAATCTTTCATTATAAATAGAGAACACATTCAGACCAAGGGACACACGGTAATTGCCTCAAGAACACCCTCTCAAAAAATCTCAATTTTTGTCAAAACTAGGTCAAAGTCAAAACCAAAGATCCAGCCACTTTCAGTCTAAGCCATCCACTGCAAATCATTCCTGAGGTATCTAAGCGTAAGAATAGGTAGAAAGTCACAGCCATTGATGCTCGAAACAAGCATACTCATCTTCTCTGATTTTCTTTTCTTTCAAACATTTATATAATTAATTTCATACATTGCTAATATTTATTAACTGCCCAAATGAGTTCTCGTTGTTACTTAGAACATGTTTGAATCATAAAACAGAAGCTCTAACGTGAGAATCATGTTTTTCCATGGCTAGGGCAGTTTGAGATGACTTCTTTGAAACTCATGATACAAGTGTTTTAAGGCCAAACAAACATAACCATTTAATTTGCAAGGTTCGAATTTGGGGCATATGACCCTTTTTATGGTCTAACACATGTTATTTTATAGGTTTGAAAATCCTTTCACCGAAGAAGACGATCGAAGCTAGGGCTCTGACGCTTCCATGGTTCACTTGCTTTATTATATATTTGTTTTCTTATATTTTAATAACAGAAACAAAGCACAACATAATTGGTTGAGACAGAGGCATGTAACGTGAAGGGCGTGAGTTCGATCCCTGCGTCTTACAGTTATTCTTTGTTATTTTTCAAACTAACCCACATGTTTTATATATACTAATCAATTACTATTTGTCAAACACCAACAGGTGCTTGGCCTAGTGGCAAGCAATGCAATTTGTGAAGCCAGGGTGGGTTCAACACCCACCCCATGCAATTTTTTTTACCCTATTTTTCTAACCCAATTTTTCTATTTAGTTTCTTAATTATTCCTTAATTATTTTTTAATTAACAATTAACTAACCTAATTTTTTTTTCTTAATAACTAACAAATTAGGATTATTATTTTAGTTAGTAATTAATTTTTTTCTTATATTTTTTATTTACTAATTAATTAAATTGGATTTTTTTCTTAACATTAAAATAAATTAGGATTTAGGTTTTAATTACTATTATTAACTTAAATTATTTTCTACAAAAAATCATAAAACATTTTAAAATTCTTTTTCAATTTTATTTCTTCTTGTTATTTAATTTTTATAGAAAATTGTATAGGTTGCATTCTTTAATTGTGATAGCATAGATTTCTTTTCTCGCATTTTTTTACTAATTATACAACTGCTCACAGGATGTAATAGCGTACTCGAAAATTTGTATACTTATGTACCTCTCCCAAAGCCATGTAATATCTTAGGACTTTACATTTCGCACTTTATTTTCCTGTACATATTTAACTGCTAGTAACTAGGGTTTGCGCGGCAAAACTAAAAACAATATAGAAAAACCTAACGTTCAAGATAAATAAACTGAATCAATACACTTCGCACACTTTCACCTCAAGGGTAATCTCTCTTGTTGCCTTATGGTATTGGTCACCTCCCTCGAAAGTGGGGATATTTAGAAAAAGACCTTCGATCAAATCATCATGTCCCTTTTGAATAAATATCATAATCCCTTGATTATCCTTCGAGCTTCCTACAAAATCATCTAGTCCCTTCGAGTTGCCTACAAAATGATGACAGTCCCTTCGATACAATTTCTAAAGTATCCTTACTTGTTTCCTTCGATGACCATACGATGACCCTACGCATGTCCCTTCACATCCAATAGATAGAGCTGCCTACCAACTAATGGTATGGATAGTACTATCTCTAAAGGAGAAGGAAAAGAATAAGAAAGACTTTAGTGGGTAAGAAACTCTTAATCGCTTGCTCATAACTTTTCTTAAAACTTTTTTCACACTACACTTTCAAACAAATATTTTCAAAAATAAAACTTTTTATACATTCTTGAGGACTGATACAAGAATCATTACAAAGTCATCCTTACATTGGAAATTTCAAAATATTTTCAAACAAATCATACACACAAAGCCATATTTTTGAAAGTGAGCTAAGCAATTAAGAGCCTGTAGATAACTATGGATGAAAAGGGTACTAACACCTTCCCTTTTCATAACTTACCCCCGAACTCAAAATCTATCAAAGGCCTTTCCTATTCTAGCTATCCGCATATTTGGATAAAACAAAAAAGTCAGTTCTCTCACTGTATTATAGAACTGGCGACCCTGCTGGGGATTACTACTTAAAAAATAAGGGTTGCCTTAGAGTTTAAGATCACTTTAATTACTTTTTATATGCTTTGCTTACTTTACTTTAAAGGTTTGTTTGGGTTTAATTGCTTGTAAGATCCTACTCCCGGATCTAGGGATGCCTTAGGTAAGTAGCAATAGGTCATAAAGGTTATACGACATAGATCGACATGGTTAACATGATGGCTACAGTTAGTGTGACACTTTGGTTTGTACTGATGTTCCATGAGCCCGTCAAGGATAACATTAGGCTTCTGCGTGGTGTTGTTAACACTAACTTACTTTTAGAACCTTAATTGATCCATCTTGGCAATTAGAAGGTAGTGATATAGCCGACTTTGGTGCAATACAAGGTTGGTTGATACTCAAAACTACGTTCATTGAGATTTGACTTTCGGGATGTTTTGGTGGAAATCCAGTTGCCGTGCTAAAATAAAGCCTGCGAGAAAGATCTGTGATATGAGATTCCTAGAACCCGATTACTATTTTAGGACAGGTTGAGCCAACTTAACTTAAATGGGGAAGGGTACTCACCTATGAACTTCATGAAAGCCTTTAAACCTAAGGCTCTTGTGTGACTTGCATGTGTTTTCTACTTATCTAACATGAACATGACATCATAACATTATTTCATCATAATATAACATTTTCACTAACCATTTCAAGGACATAGAGATTTATCTTTGTTCTTTGTTAAAGGTTATGGCCTCCGTTCGCAGAAACACTATCTCGATCAACTTTGTAAGGGTACCTTCCCAGTTTAAGGAGTTAGTCTCAAAGGTTCACGAAAAATCTCAATTCACCAAAAGGCATGGTTATCTACTTAGTTTGGTTACCTCAGGTTTTGAAGAAGACATGATGAGTGTTCTGTTCCAGTTCTTTGATCCTGAGCATCACTATTTTACCTTTCCAGTTTATCAGTTGATACCGACAATGGAAGATTTCTCTAAGCTACTCGGAGTACCTATTCTTGATTAGACACCCTTCACCGGTTTAGAGAAAGTTCCAAAACCTGGAGATATTGCAGCAACCTTACATCTGAAGCGGTCCGACATTGTTTCTAATTGGGGAACAAGAAGTGGAGTCAAGGGCCTTCTTGCTAAATTTCTGATAGAGAAGGCTCAACTGTTTCTGGATACTATGAGTTTTCATGCTTTCGAGGAGATTTTGGCTCTGTTGATATATGGTTTGATACTATTCCCTAATCCAGACCCACTCATAGATGTGAATGCCATCAAAATATTTCTTACTTATAATCCCGCGCCTACTTTTCTTGGAGATAATTTACATTCTCTTCACACTCGTACTATGAGGAAGCGAGGGAATCTTATGTGTTGCATACCTTTACTATCCATGTGGTTTATTTTGCACCTTCTCTGATCAGTGATGAAGAATGAACAAGGTTTAAGGTGGTCTAAAAGGATGATGTCACTCTCTTATTCAAATATCTATTGGTGTTCCCGATCTCAGGAGGATATCACTATTATTGACCGCTGTGGGGAATTCCCTAATATGCCACTCCTTGGCATAAGGGGAGGTATCACTTATAACCATTCCCTAGCTCTACATCGATTTGGTTATGCTCGAAGAGACGGTCCTCATGATATGCTCATCCAGGGTATTCAATTCGATTACGAGAATGATCCGCAATGTTACCGTCAAAGGTTTATATGTGCTTGGGGCATGGTGAATAAAATTGATAGCAAGACTTTGGGACAGAAAAACTCCATCCTTCTGGAGCCCTACCTCAGAAGGGTGCGATCTCGTGCTCAAAATCTTATAATGCCATATCCCACTGTCTTACCAGTAACTGTGGAGCTTGTTGCTGAAGGAGATATTCCTCATATTATTCTTCATCTAGATATGGCTACTGACCTTAAAGAGCTACAAAAGTATTGGATTCAACTGAAAGAAGAAAGGGACACATTTGATACTCAGTTATATGCTAGTGAGAAGAAAGTATTGGAGCTGACCAAACACATTAACAAAGAGCAGAGCCTTAATGCATATGTCAACACAAAGAGGAAGCGTCCACGGGAGACTTGAATCATAATTTATTCCTTTGTAACCTTTCTTTTTGTTTTCATTGTAAGCCTAAAAGGCGTTTATAATATGAACTTAATAACAAGAATCTTTGTTGTTGTTTCCTTTTTATTAACAAATTTAAATCCCACGAGGTCCTTGAAAACATTGCATATGCATCTACATACCATACATATCATTACATAACAAGTTTCCAAGACATGTTTTCTCATCTTCTTGTTATTTATCTAAGGCAGAAAATGGCTCTTGAATAGACAGTCAAAGATCTTCAAGCTCAGAATGCCCAGTTCAAATAGATGTTCCTAAACTTAGCCAAGGGGAAATAAGAACTAAATGTGCTCATCACCTATGGGAATAAGAATACAAAGAAACCAATCGGGGTCCTTAACATGGGGAAGAGGTTTAGAGGTCCAGTCAAGCAAGCTCAAGATCTTGATATCCCATCGAATGAACATGACAACCAGGATGAAGATGGTAAAAGTGTTAAAACTGAAAGAAACAACCTGGGTTCTGACAAGTTCCTGATGAAGAGGAAGAAGATTATTTGGATGAACAATATCCACTTGTTGACGAGAAGTATAAGCTGTTAGAAGAGCGTCTGAAAGCTATGGAGATCCAGAAGGTGCCTAGCTTGAACTTTGAAGAATTGGGTTTAGTCTCAGGAGTCGTCATTTCTCCTAAGTTCAAAACACATACCTTTTCCAAGTATGATGGTGTTTCTTGCTCGAAGCTGCATTTGAGATCATATGTTCAGAAAATTCAACCACACACCACTGAAAAGAAATTATAGTTGCATTTCTTTCAAGAGAGTTTGTCTGGAACACAACTAGAATGGTATTATCAACTTGAAGGTACCAATATCCATACCTGGGAATATTTGGCTGCATCTTTCTATAAATAATATCAATACAATTATGATTTGGCACCAAACCGCATGCAACTACAGAGTATGTCCATGGGTTCTGAGGAAGGCTCTAAAGAGTACGCACATAAATGGTGAGATCTTGTAGCAAGAGTTCAACCTCCTTTGGATGATAGGAAATTGGTTGACATTTTCACGAGCACGCTAAAAGGTCCTTTCTATAATAACCTACTTGGAAGTTCTTCAGTCGGTTTCACCGAACTGATATTAATAGGAGAACGTGTTGAGAATGGAATTAGAAGCGGTAAAATTCAAAAGGCTACATCTTTGAATATTGTGAAGAAGTTTTATAATGGTAAGAAAGAATCCAATGTTGTGTACGTCCAGAAAGGTCATAGTAAGAGTAACGACAACCAATCTGTGGGGGCAGTTCTGATCTTTAATCATGCGCCAGTACGACAACAACAATAACAGAGTAATTAGCGTAGGCAGGATGCACCATTGAGACAGTTCATAAGAATAAACATGTTGTTATCTCAAGCATTGCAACACACGTTGAAGGCGGAATTGATCACACTGAAGGACACTCCTCAGAATCCTAATACTTCCTCTCCCCGTTACAATCCTAATGCAAGGTGTGCATATCACTCCAACAGTCTCGAACATGACACTAACAACTGTTGGGCTCTGAAGAATAAGATCTAAGACATGATTAACACTAAGGAGATTGAATTTGATTCTCCTGAGACTCCTAATGTGATCACGACACCTATGCCTAATCACGATAAGGGCATCAATGCCATTGATGACATTTCTTATGTCTCAGCTGTGAATGAATGGACTACACCTCTGATGATTATTAAGAAGAAGCTGCTACAAGCCAGTTTATTTCCGGGTTGCATTGTAAGGTGATACTATTGTGTGTCCCAATCCAATAGTTGTGCACTGTTGAAAGAATGTTTTTAGCGTTTGATGGATGACCGTGTAATTCTATTTGAGAATACTCCTTTTGTGGAGAGTATGTCTCAATACCTGAAGCTTGAAGACGTGTCTGTAATTTCTGGTACTCCTGTAAGGATCACTTATAAGGGTTCTGTGAAGATTACTGTTGAACCTAGGGTTTCTCCTCTAATCACTACCGCGCCTGGGCCAATTTCATATTCCTCTGACAAGGCTATCCCTTGGAATTATGGAGCTGATGTCTACTACCAAGGCATTAAGCAAGAACCTTTGATTGTCGAAGATAAAAATACATAAATTATTGATCCCAATGTTGGCAATATTACTGGGACTAGTAAAGTTACTAGAAGTGGAAGGGTTTTCTCTCCAGAGATCTCTCCAAAAGTCATTACTACACTAGTTCGTATCACTACCACTGAATCAACAATTGAAACTCGAGGCAAAGAACATATGACTTAGCTTGCTCAGGCTGAGGCACCGAAAGAGGTTACTGTTGAAGATACCTCCAAGCTAGAGATGGAAGAAGTACTGAAAATTATTCGAAAGAGTGAATATAAGATCGTTGAATAGTTGGGGCAAACCCCATCCAAAATATCTATGCTATCTCTGTTGTTGTGCTCTAAAGCCTATGCTCATGCTCTGGTAAAGTTCTTGAAATCTGCTCATGTACCACAGGAAATCTCTGTTGATCAGTTTGGAAATTATGTTGCTAGCCTGACAACCGATAATGGGCTAGGCTTTTTTGACGCTGACTTAACTCCCACAGGAAGGAACCATGATAAATCTATGCATGTCTCTATTGAGTGTAGGGGCACTACCTTATCCCATTTATTGGTGGACACGAGTTCCTCATTGAATGTATTATCAAAAGCTGCTTTAGACAAACTTGATTATGAAGGGATTGTGCTAAAACCAGTGATATTATGGTAAGATCTTTTGATGGTTCAAAGATATTGGTGCATGGAGATGTTGATCTTCCAATCAAAGTGGGTTCCCAGGTCTTCGACTCAACTTACTATGTGATGGACATTCGTCCAGCCTATTCCTATTTGCTTGGACGCCCTTGGATTCATGGGGAAGGCAATGTTACTTCTAATTTACACCAATTTACAAAACTCTCAGAAGGAACCAATTTCTGAAACTCCCAGCAACGCTGATGAGATCATCAAGGAGTATGATCACAGTTTCCAGAAGTTCCTAGCTAAAAGCATAGATAGAAGCAAAATGGCTTCAATGATCTATGGAGTTAGCAGAAACAGCAGGAAAGGAATAGGATACCAAGGTAAGGTTCCTACACCAAAGAATGTCATGGACTTAACCATTAAACACACTCCTCTGAATTCACATTTTGTATATGGTCACACACATGATATTAAATACACTAGCAGTAAGCACTCTGTGAAACCAAAATTCAACCAGAGTTTTGGTAAAACTAACAAATCAGGACCCAAGAAAATCTGGGTACCTAAGGATAAAATAATACATGTTGCAGATATCTTTAGCAGCAAGTCAGAAACACCAGTCATGGTACCTGGACTCTGGCTGCTCACGACACATGACGGGAAGAAGGCATATGTTCCAAAGCCTGTAACTTAAGCCTGGAGGCCACGTTTGGCTTTGGAGGCAATCAGAGGGGAAAGATAATTGGCTCTGGAACTGTAGGTAATGGAAATCTTCCCTCTATTAATAATGTTCTGCTAGTAGATGGATTGATGCATAATCTGTTATCCATAAGTCAATTAAGTGATAACGGTTATGATATAATCTTTAATCAAAAATCATGTAAAGCTGTTAGTAAGAAAGATGGGACTATCCTGTTTAATGGTAAGAGGAAAAACAACATTTACAAAATCAAACTTTCTGAACTAAAGAGTCAGAATGTAAAATGCCTTCTGTCTGTTAACAACGAGCAGTGGATCTGGCACAGAAGATTGGGGCATGTTAGTATGAGAAGAATATCTCAGATTAACAAACTCAATCTGGTCAGAGGACTTCCTAATTTGAAGTTCAATTCAGATGCTCTGTGTGAAGCATGTCAGAAAGGCAAATTTGCAAAACCTTCCTTTAAATCCAAAAATGTTGTTTCTACCTCTAAGCCATTAGAACTTCTGCACATTGACTTATTTGGACCAGTTAAAACTGCTTCAGTCAGTGGCAAGAAGTATGGGTTAGTAATCGTAGATGACTATAGCAGATGGACATGGGTAAAGTTCTTAAGACACAAGGACGAGTCACACTCTGTGTTTGTTACCTTCTGTAACCAAGTTCAGAATGAAAAGGATCTTAGAATCGTTAAAGTCAGAAGTGATCATGGTGGAGAATTTGAAAACAAAGATTTTGAGTCATTCTTTAATGACAGAGGCATTCTGCATGATTTCTCTTGTCCTAGAACTCCCCAACAAAATGGAGTTGTAGAACGAAAGAACAGAACATTGCAAGAAATGGCCAGAACCATGATAAATGAGACAAACGTTGCTAAGACCTTCTGGGCAGAGGCAATAAACACAGCGTGCTACATTCAGAATAGAATCTCAATAAGACCTATTCTGGAAAAGACTCCATATGAATTGTGGAAGAACAGAAAGCCCAACATTTCATATTTTCATCCATTTGGATGTACTTGCTTTATATTAAATACAAAGAATTATTTGAACAAGTTTGACTCTAAAACACATAAGTGTATTACGTTAGGATACTCTGAACGCTCAAGAGGGTACAGAGTATACAATACAGAAACACAGATTGTGGAAGAATCAATCAGTGTTCGTTTTGATGATAAGCTTGACTCTGAAAAGTCAAAGCAGAATGAAGTTTTTGCAGGTATAGAAATTGAATTTACAGGTTCTGAAGACAAGTCATCAGAAGCTCTCAACACAGACATTCCTTCAACGTCTGAAAGGAGCACTGCTAGCAATCCTACAACAGCTGCTGATCAACCTCAGAAGAGATTACCCAGAAGTAGCTTGGATCACCCAGAAGAGACTATCTTAGGAAGAAAGGAAGATCCAATCAGAACAAGAGCAAGCTTCAGAAACTCTGAAGAAACTCTTATGGGACTTGTGTCTCTGATTGAACCTTCTTCTATTGATGAAGCACTTCTGGATAATGACTGGATTCTGGCAATGCAAGAAGAGCTAAATCAATTCACCAGAAACGACGTATGGGATCTCGTTCCCAGACCAAAAGGATTCAACGTCATTGGAACAAGATGGGTATTCAGAAAAACAAGGTGAAGTCATCAGAAACAAGGCACGGCTGGTTGCACAAGGTTATAGTCAGCAAGAGGGGATAGACTATACAGAAACCTTTGCCCCAGTCGCCAGGTTAGAATCTATCAGACTTTTAATTTCATTTGCTATTAATAGAGGCATCACTCTGTATCAGATAGATGTCAAAAGTGCATTCTTAAATGGTTATATAGAAGAAGAAGTCTATGTACACCAACCCCCTGGTTTTGAAAATACAAAACATCCAGAATATGTTTTCAAACTAAAAAAGTCACTGTATGGTCTGAAACAAGCTCCCAGAGCTTGGTATGAAAGGCTAAGTAACTTTCTGTTAGAAAATGAATTCACCAGAGGGAAAGTGGACACTACTCTATTCTGTAAATCAGTTAAATATGACATCTTAGTCTGTCAAATTTATGTTGATGATATTATTTTTGGTTCTACTAATCCTTCTCTTGGAAGAAAATTTGCTAAGTGTATGCAGGCAGAATTTGAGATGAGCCTCATGGGGGAACTGAAATTCTTTCTAGGAATTCAGATCAATCAAACTCCAGAGGGAACTTACATTCATCAGAGCAAATACATCAGAGATCTTCTGAAGAAATTTGACCTCTCAGAATGTAAGCCATCAAAGATTCCAATGCATCCCACGTGCATTCTGGAAAGAGAAGAGGTAAGCAAAAATGTAGAACAGAAAGTCTACAGAGGTATGATTGGTTCTCTCCTCTATCTGACTGCTTCAAGACCTGACATATTATTCAGTGTTTGTATCTGTGCTAGATTCCAATCAGATCCTAGAGAATCTCACTTAACAGCTGTTAAGCGAATTTTCAAGTATCTGAAAGGTACTACTAATCTGGGTTTGTTTTATAGAAAATCTAGTGATTACAGCTTAGTAGGCTACTGCGATGCTGATTTTGCTGGAGATAGAGTGGAACGTAAAAGTACTTCTGGAAGCTGCCAGTTTCTGGGAGAAAATCTGATCTCTTGGTACAGCAAAAGGCAATCAACAATTGCACTATCAACAGCAGAAGCTGAGTACATAGCAGCAGCAGGATGTAGCACACAAATGCTCTGGATGAAAAGTCAGCTTGAAGACTTCCAGATTTTTGAGAGTAACATTCCTATACTTTGTGATAATACTTCTGCTATTTGCTTAAGTAAGAATCCCATTTTACATTCTAGAGCTAAGCATATAGAAATAAAACATCACTTCATTAGGAACTATATTCAGAAAGGTATTTTGAACTTAAAATTTATAGATACAGACCATCAATGGGCTGATATCTTTACTAAACCCCTTTCAGAAGATAGGTTTAATTTCATTCTGAAACATCTCAGCATGAAAGTTTGTCCAGAGTGAAAATGTTTTAACTCCATATATTTACCTTCAGAATGTAATTGTTTTACTGTGAACTTCTGATCAATCTTCTTTCAGAAAGATAGAACATGCAGATTGTATCAGATGCAAGTCTAAAGATCTGAGAGTCTAAGCTCAAAGACAGACGTGTTGATCACTACATCAAACAAGTGTCATCCAATCATTAGCATATCTCTGAAGCAGAACGCGTGCACGCTTCTGAGAAGGCAAAGAGCTGATTGGGTGCATTGAGACACATGTCTGGTAACCGTTTTTAAGTATCTTTCTCAAATCCCCCAAAATCAGCAAGCATTTAATGAAAAGTAATCATGCTTTTAAAATGCAATCATGATTTTTCTCTTTCTTAAAAACGTTTATCTTTTCAAAATATTTTGAAAGTCTATTTAAACACATTAATCTCTCATTCTCATTCTTTACGTTTTCTCACTAATACTCAAGCATTCTCTGCATATTTCTGTGCTCATCTCTTGCAAAACCTTTTTCTCAGTTCTTCTCAAAACCTTTTAGTGTGTGAACATGGCAACCTCCAGCAGTGCTTCTGCAGGTCCTCAGAAGAAAGCATCATCTGAGCAATATCAAGTGCCATTCAGAACACTCCTCACTCCTGGGAAGAATCTTGAAGTGCTTTCTGAATTAATCATTGATTTTGGAAGCTTGAAGGAGAACGGTTTTGACCTAACTGAAGAAGTTAGGGCACAGAAGTGGGAAAGGTATTTTGACAAGTTGGTTGGACCAACATTCCCTATGCTAGTCAAGGAATTCTGGATTCACGCCAAGGCTTCAACACATCTAGTCACCTCCTTTGTTATGGGGAAGAAGATTGTGATCACTGAGGATCACATTGCAAGGCTAATCGGTTACAGTGGCGGTGGCGTCCGTTGTGTGGACATGGCTGAAAGATGTGCTGATGTGGGTGTGATAGCTGCAAGGATTTTCACTCATGGGGTGCCCAGCAGCAAGATCAAAGATCTGAAGGATCACTACAGAGTTTGGGCTAAGATAATTCTGGGGTGCTTCAACCATAGGAAACCAACCAGTTCACCTGATTACATAAATGTGGATCAGCAGTTTCTGATCTACTTTATTGATCAGAAGGTAAAAATCAATCTGGCTCATTTTCTATAAATATAAGGAGTAACAAGATATCAGAGTTGAGAGATACTCCCCCTGAGTTTATTACTTCCCTTTGATTACAAGTGTTCTTCAGGATCAGATCTTTTTGCCTTTCTTTGAACATCAGAGTATCCGAGTCTTTGACTATCAGAAGCTTTATGTCAGAGCAGAGCTTCAGAGCTTTTCTTGTCAGAGCTTTGCTTTGGATCAGAGTATCAGAGCGGATCAGAGCTTCATAGTGATCAGAGCTTCTAGTCTTCAGAGTGTCCAGGAGCTTCCTTGTACCTGTAGACTTTAAGCAAAACAGAAAAACATTTTCAAGTAATAGAGTTAGAATGTTTGAGAATTTCTGTCTAGTTAGCCGTTATTGTTTAAAATATCATTCTTGTTCTCCCCCTTTTTGTCAGCAATCAAAAAGTGTAGGTGAGTGCTAAAACAATTTAAGATCAGAAAAACTAATCATATTAAAAGAGTTCAGAATCAAAACATGACAATAGTACAAAACATATTCAAACAGTACATCAGAAAATCAAAGAAAACATGAAAAGGACATGAATGAAAAAAGACTAAGGTTGAGGAGGCAAGCGTGTGAACAGGTTCTCCAGCATGGCTTGGATCTTTTCAGCAGTCTCATTCTTCTTATGCACCATGCTGACAACAGTGTCAATCTTGCTATCCTGCACATCCATTATTTCTTTCATCTTCTGGTCGTTTTCATCCATCCGCTGCTGCAGACGCATGTCATTCAGCCTTAGTTCTTCCAGAGTCTGCCTGTCCAAGGCAGCTTGAGAAGCATCAGAAGCAGGAAGCTTCTGAGAGCTTTCAGCAACATCTTCTGCTTGACTTTCTTCAGCTTGAATGGTCTTGTCTTCTTCTGATTGCACCTTTGAAGCTTGCTGTTTCTCAGACCAAGGTTCACTATCCAGAGGGAGCACGTCTTCTTTCAGAAGCTGACTTCCAACTTCATTCAGAAGCTTGCTGAAATTCTGTTGTGCCTGCTCATAGTTGATATCCTGCAACTTGAGGGCTTCAGCACGTACCCAAAGTCTGAATTGTGACCAGAGCTGATCAGAAGCAGCTGGGTCAATCATTCCAGGACAGACTTGCTTCAAAGAAGCAATCCATTGCAGCACACCTGTTTCAAAATTCATAATACCAGAGCCAACATCTGGTTGTTTTGGTTTTGGGATGGCTATTTTATGTTTCAGATCAGAAAGACGGTCAAGACTGGTTAAGTCTATGAAAGTCCTGCTGGGGTTTTCAGAGGTTTTCTTGGCAGCAGTTGTTTTGGAGAGGGAGTTTCAGAATCGGAAATTATGATTGGACTAGGTGGTGTTTTAGGAGTATTTGGTGGTGTAGATTCTGATGAGGATGGTGATTGTTGTTCCACCTGGAAGCTGGATTTCCAAAGGTGATGGTTGAGGTGAATGAGGTTCAGATGGTTGAGGAGAAGGAGTTTCAGAGTGATGAAACTCTGGTTGAGGTAATGGTGGATTAATTTCTGGTTGAGGAGAGGGAGACGGAATTGCTGGTTGAGGAGAAGTTGTTGGAATTTCTGGTTGTTCAGGGATAAGGGGTTCTTCTGGAATGGGTGAAAGTGGTTGTTGTTGTTGTTCTGGTTCTTCAGCAGATTGCTGTTGTTCTGGTTGTGGAGGAGGGACAATTTGTGGTTCAGAGTTTGGTTGATCAGAGGTGTGTTGATCAATGTCAGACAGCACTTGGTCAATTGCTGATGTTGTTGAGATTGTTGGTTGTTTGGGATGTTTGGTTCTGGGTATTCTGAGTTTTAATGCCTCAGAAGGGTCCTCTTCTGGTACAGTTTCATCTATGGTAGGGATAGGAATTGAGATTCTATGAGAGGTTTGAGGAGGAATAGATGCTAGAATAGTAGAAGAATTTAAAACAGAGGCAACAGATGAATTACCTCTTTTCTTGGGTGTCTGCTGGGATGATCCTTCTGAAGGTGCCTTCCTCTTCTTCGTCTTCTTCAGAGTCACTTCTTGCTGAGGTTGATGCAGAGCTTTGATAATCAGATTTAGATATGAACCATCTGCCTTGCACGCATCCAAGTATCTGAGAACCACCTCTGGTTTAGATTCTATCTCAGAAAATAAAGGAAAGTCACTCAGAGGAACTCTTCTGCTGGTGATATCAGCAATAGGAGTAGCTCTGGGTTCCTTCTGGATATTTTCTATCAGCTTCATCTTCTTCAAGTTCTTTGCGTTCAGAGGTTTCCCAACTGTTGGTTCAATAGTGCTTAGCTCTTGAGCTTCTATCAGATGCTCTATCAGCCTATTCTCTATCAGAATATCTGATATCAACCTTCCAAAGGGTATCCAATCCCTCTTGGTTCTTTCTTCTTCCCTGAGGTGGTTGAACAGAAAATGAGCCAGATTGATTTTTACCTTCTGATCAATAAAGTAGATCAGAAACTGCTGATCCACATTTATGTAATCAGGTGAACTGGTTGGTTTCCTGTGGTTGAAGCACCCCAGAATTATCTTAGCCCAAACTCTTTAATGATCCTTCAGATCTTTGATCTTGCTGCTGGGCACCCCATGGGTGAAAATCCTTGCAGCTATCACACCCACATCAGCACATCTTTCAGCCATGTCCACACAACAGACGCCACCGCCACTGTAACCGATTAGCCTTGCAATGTGATCCTCAGTGATCACAATCTTCTTCCCCATAACAAAGGAGGTGACTAGATGTGTTGAAGCCTTGGCGTGAATCCAGAATTCCTTGACTAGCATAGGGAATGTTGGTCCAACCAACCTGTCAAAATACCTTTCCCACTTCTGTGCCCTAACTTCTTCAGTTAGGTCAAAACCGTTCTCCTTCAAGCTTCCAAATTCAATGATTAATTCAGAAAGCACTTCAAGATTCTTCACAGGAGTGAGGAGTGTTCTGAATGGCACTTGATATTGCTCAGATGATGCTTTCTTCTGAGGACCTGCAGAAGCACTGCTGGAGGTTTCCATGTTCACACACTAAAAGGTTTTGAGAAGAACTGAGAAAAAGGTTTTGCAAGAGATGAGCACAGAAATATGCAGAGAATGCTTGAGTATTAGTGAGAAAACGTAAAGAATGAGAATGAGAGATTAATGTGTTTAAATAGACTTTTAAAATATTTTGAAAAGATAAACGTTTTTAAGAAAGAGAAAAATCATGATTGCATTTTAAAAGCATGATTACTTTTCATTAAATGCTTGCTGATTTTGGGGGATTTGAGAAAGATACTTAAAAACGGTTACCAGACATGTGTCTCAATGCACCCAATCATCTCTTTGCCTTCTCAGAAGCGTGCACGCGTTCTGCTTCAGAGATATGCTGATGATTGGATGACACTTGTTTGATGTAGTGATCAACACGTCTGTCTTTGAGCTTAGACTCTCAGATCTTTAGACTTGCATCTGGTACAATCTGCATGTTCTATCTATCTGAAAGAAGATTGATCAGAAGTTCGCAGTAAAACAATTACATTCTGAAGGTAAATATATGGAGTTAAAACATTTTCACTCTGGACAAACTTTCATGCTGAGATGTTTCAGAATGAAATTAAACCTATCTTCTGAAAGGGGTTTAGTAAAGATATCAGCCCATTGATGGTCTGTATCTATAAATTTTAAGTTCAAAATACCTTTCTGAATATAGTCCCTAATGAAGTGATGTTTTATTTCTATATGCTTAGCTCTAGAATGTAAAATGGGATTCTTACTTAAGCAAATAGCAGAAGTATTATCACAAAGTATAGGAATGTTACTCTCAAAAATCTGGAAGTCTTCAAGCTGACTTTTCATCCAGAGCATTTGTGTGCTACATCCTGCTGCTGCTATGTACTCAGCTTCTGCTGTTGATAGTGCAATTGTTGATTGCCTTTTGTTGGACCAAGAGATCAGATTTTCTCCCAGAAACTGGCAGCTTCCAGAAGTACTTTTACGTTCCACTCTATCTCCAGCAAAATCAGCATCGCAGTAGCCTACTAAGCTATAATCACTAGATTTTCTATAAAACAAACCCAGATTAGTAGTACCTTTCAGATACTTGAAAATTCGCTTAACAGCTGTTAAGTGAGATTCTCTAGGATCTGATTGGAATCTAGCACAGATACAAACACTGAATAATATGTCAGGTCTTGAAGCAGTCAGATAGAGGAGAGAACCAATCATACCTCTGTAGACTTTCTGTTCTACACTTTTGCTTACCTCTTCTCTTTCCAGAATGCACGTGGGATGCATTGGAATCTTTGATGGCTTACATTCTGAGAGGTCAAATTTCTTCAGAAGATCTCTGATGTATTTGCTCTGATGAATGTAAGTTCCCTCTGGAGTTTGATTGATCTGAATTCCTAGAAAGAATTTCAGTTCCCCCATGAGGCTCATCTCAAATTCTGCCTGCATACACTTAGCAAATTTTCTTCCAAGAGAAGGATTAGTAGAACCAAAAATAATATCATCAACATAAATTTGACAGACTAAGATGTCATTCTTAACTGATTTACAGAATAGAGTAGTGTCCACTTTCCCTCTGGTGAATTCATTTTCTAACAGAAAGTTACTTAGCCTTTCATACCAAGCTCTGGGAGCTTGTTTCAGACCATATAGTGACTTCTTTAGTTTGAAAACATATTCTGGATGTTTTGTATTTTCAAAACCAGGGGGTTGGTGTACATAGACTTCTTCTTCTATATAACCATTTAAGAATGCACTTTTGACATCCATCTGATACAGAGTGATGCCTCTATTAACAGAAAATGAAATTAAAAGTCTGATAGATTCTAACCTGGCGACTGGGGCAAAGGTTTCTGTATAGTCTATCCCCTCTTGCTGACTATAACCTTGTGCAACTAGTCGTGCCTTGTTTCTGATGACTTCACCTTGTTCATTTAGCTTGTTTCTGAACACCCATCTTGTTCCAATGACGTTCAATCCTTTTGGTCTGGGAACGAGATCCCATACGTCGTTTCTGGTGAATTGATTCAGCTCTTCTTGCATTTCCAGAATCCAGTCATTATCCAGAAGTGCTTCATCAATAGAAGAAGGTTCAATCAGAGACACAAGTCCCATAAGAGTTTCTTCAGAGTTTCTGAAGCTTGCTCTTGTTCTGATTGGATCTTCCTTTCTTCCTAAGATAGTCTCTTCTGGGTGATCCAAGCTGCTTCTGGGTAATCTCTTCTGAGGTTGATCAGCAGCTGTTGTAGGATTGCTAGCAGTGCTCCTTTCAGACGTTGAAGGAATGTCTGTGTTGAGAGCTTCTGATGACTTGTCTTTAGAACCTGTAAATTCAATTTATATACCTGCAAAGACTTCATTCTGCTTTGACTTTTCAGAGTCAAGCTTATCATCAAAACGAACACTGATTGATTCTTCCACAATCTGTGTTTCTGTATTGTATACTCTGTACCCTCTTGAGCGTTCAGAGTATCCTAACATAATACACTTCTGTGCTTTAGAGTCAAACTTGTTCAAATAATTCTTTGTATTTAATATAAAGCAAGTACATCCAAATGGATGAAAATATGAAATGTTGGGCTTTCTGTTCTTCCACAATTCATATGGAGTCTTTTCCAGAATAGGTCTTATTGAGATTCTATTCTGAATGTAGCACGCTGTGTTTATTGCCTCTGCCCAGAAGGTCTTAGCAACGTTTGTCTCATTTATCATGGTTCTGGCCATTTCTTGCAATGTTCTGTTCTTTCGTTCTACAACTCCATTTTGTTGGGGAGTTCTAGGACAAGAGAAGTCATGCAGAATGCCTCTGTCATTAAAGAATGACTCAAAATCTTTGTTTTCAAATTCTCCACCATGATCACTTCTGACTTTAACGATTCTAAGATCCTTTTCATTCTGAACTTGGTTACAGAAGGTAACAAACACAGAGTGTGACCCGTCCTTGTGTCTTAAGAACTTTACCCATGTCCATCTGCTATAGTCATATACGATTACTAACCCATACTTCTTGCAACTGACTGAAGCAGTTTTAACTGGTCCAAATAGGTCAATGTGCAGAAGTTCTAATGGCTTAGAGGTAGAAACAACATTTTTGGATTTAAAAGAAGGTTTTGCAAATTTGCCTTTCTGACATGCTTCACACAGAGCATCTGAATTGAACTTCAAATTAGGAAGTCATCTGACCAGATTGAGTTTGTTAATCTGAGATATTCTTCTCATACTAACATGCCCCAATCTTCTGTGCCAGATCCACTGCTCGTTGTTAACAGACAGAAGACATTTTACATTCTGACTCTTTAGTTCAGAAAGTTTGATTTTGTAAATGTTGTTTTTCCTCTTACCATTAAACAGGATAGTCCCATCTTTCTGACTAATAGCTTTACATGATTGTTTATTAAAGATTATATCATAACCGTTATCACTTAATTGACTTATGGATAACAGATTATGCATCAATCCATCTACTAGCAGAACATTATTAATAGAGGGAAGATTTCCATTACCTACAGTTCCAGAGCCAATTATCTTTCCCCTCTGATTGCCTCCAAAGCCAACGTGGCTTCCAGGCTTAAGTTCCAGGCTTTGGAACATATGCCTTCTTCCCGTCATGTGTCGTGAGCAGCCAGAGTCCAGGTACCATGACTGGTGTTTCTGACTTGCTGCTAAAGATATCTGCAACATGTATTATTTTATCCTTAGGTACCCAGATTTTCTTGGGTCCTGATTTGTTAGTTTTACCAAAACTCTGGTTGAATTTTGGTTTCACAGAGTGCTTACTGCTAGTGTATTTAATATCATGTGTGTGACCATACACAAAATGTGAATTTAGAGGAGTGTGTTTAATGGTTAAGTCCATGACATTCTTTGGTGTAGGAACCTTACCTTGGTATCCTATTCCTTTCCTGCCGTTTCTGCTAACTCCATAGATCATTGAAGCCATTCTGCTTCTATCTATGCTTTTAGCTAGAAACTTCTGGAAACTGTGATCATACTCCTTGATGATCTCATCAGCGTTGCTGGGAGTTTCAGAAATTGGTTCCTTCTGAGAGTTTTGTAAAGTGTTTTCTAATTTTGAAATCTTATTTCTCAGCTCAGAATTTTCCAATTTGAGACTCTCAGTCTTATTAGAGTCAGATTCAAGATTCCTTTTCAGGTCTCTGAATTTAACTCTAATTTGCTGATACCGTTCCAGAATCTCATTAAGGCTTTCAGCAAGTTCAGCCTTTGTAAAGTTAACAGCAAAGTTAGGAAATACCTCTTCAGTATCGGATTCTGAGTCTGATTTAGAAGCTTCACTATCTTCTGAGATGTTAGCCATGAGAGCTATGTTTGCCCTCTCATCATCTGATTCTGAGTCAGCTTCAGACGAGTCAGAGTCATCCCATGTAGCCATGAGACTTTTCTTCTTCTCTCTTCCAAACTTCTTTTTGGGCTTTTCCCTCTGAAGCTTTGGGCAGTCACTCTTATAGTGTCCTTGCTCATTACACTCATAGCAGATGATGTCCTTGGTGTTTGGCTTTTTGCTACTGGAGGAGCCTTCAGATCTTCTGTATCCAGAGGAAGAATCTGTCCTTCTGTATCTGGAAGAAGACTCGTTTTGATCAAATCTTCTGGGATTCCTGAACTTTCTTTGTCTTTGCTTCCACAGTTGATTTACTCTTCTGGAAAGGAGAGAGAGTTCGTCTTCTTCTGATGAGGATCCATCAGATGTTTCTTCAACTGCCTGCAAAACTTTAGACTCAAATTTTTTGTTAGATTTTAATGCTAAAGGCTTACCTTGCTTCTGAGGCTCATCAGCTTCTAGCTCTATCTCATGACTTCTGAGGGAGCTGATAAGTTCCTCCAGAGTGATTTTGTTGAGATCTTTAGCTAGCTTCAGAGCTGTAACCATAGGTCTCCACTGCTTGGGTAAACTTCTGATGATTTTCTTGACATGGTTAGCAGTAGAGTATCCTTTATCCAGAACTTTGAGACCAGCTACCAGAATCTGGAATCTAGAGAACATGGTTTCAATGGATTCAGATTCTTCCATTTTGAACGCCTCATACTTCTGAATGAGTGCCAGAGCTTTTGTTTCTTTGACATGAACGTTTCCCTCATGCGTCATTCTGAGTGAGTCAAAAATATTCTTTGCTGTGTCTCTGTTGGAGATCTTTTCATACTCAGTATAGGAGATGGCGTTGAGGAGGATGGTTCTGGCCTTGTGGTGATTCTTGAAGTCATGCTTTTGTTGATCAGACATTGTTTTTCTATCAATCTTCTGACCGCTTGCATTCACAGGGTGCGTGTATCCATCTGTCACCCTATCCCACAGATCAGCATCATGTGCCAGAAAGAAGCTTTCAATTCTGTCTTTCCAGTAATCAAAGTTTTCTCCATCAAAGACTGGAGGTTTGCCGCTGAATCTGTCTCTGTCCTCATTGTTGTCATTGCTGATGTGAGAATTGTTTCCTGCCATTGTGTTTTTCTGACGCTGGATCTTGTACTGACACGGTTAAGTGTTTTAGCTCAGAACCAGGCGCTCTGATGCCAATTGAAGTGGTGAAAAACACAAGAAGGGGGGGGGGGTTGAATTGTAAAACTAAAATCTAATGCAATGAACAAGATATTTTTATCCTAGTTCGTTTGATCTCAAACTACTCCAGTCCACCCGTCAAGGTGATTTCGCCTCTCTCCAACGAGGTCTTAATCCACTATATTCAACTGAATATTACAGACTGCTTTAACAACTGCTAAAGCCTTCTTGATCCAAACCACAACCCGGTTTGTCAAGGAAACACTTTCTTACAAAGAGATAAAACTAAGTGTGTGAATGTTTTCTACAAAACTGTATCACAACTGTGATGTATACACAAATTAAAGCTTAGAAACTAGATTGCTAAACAATGATAGAATATCAGAATGTGTGGTGTTTAGCAAAACTGAGAGAAGGAAGATTTTGATCAGCTTTTATGCGTGTAGAGATTTGGAGAGCATTAGCCATTTCAATCTTCAAAGTCTTGTTTATATAACACTGAGATGATGAACGTTGGATGCAATATTCTTGATTCAATGCTAATAACAAACTTTCCTTATCGAGCAGATCTTGTCTGGAATGAGGTCGTTGGTATTAATTTGCTTTCAATGCACAGTACCGTTGCCTACTTAATGCAAGTTCTGGCTTGGCTCATTCTGACTCTGCTTAGCTGCTGATGAACTGTTGTGTTTCTTTATCAGAGTGTTGAGCGCAGTCTTGTTCATCAGGCTTCAGCATATACGTGAGTTGATCATCTGATTCTGACATTCTGATATGGCAACTTCTGATGCTGGTGTCAAGAACCAAATTCTGATGCTGAATAGGTGTGATCTTGCTTATATCAATCAGAGTATCTGCAAGTCAGAACATAATAATTTTAGGCAGCAGATAGTTCATACATGAATCTTATAAATAATATATCTTTTCACTTTGTTATCATCAAAACTTAAATATAGGGTAGTAGATTCAAACTTTGTTCTAACAGAAGTATCAAGTAAAAGGAAAAATTCTTACAGTTTGCGGCGAAGAAGAATACACGGTGAGCCATTTTAATTCCTTCAATTATGTTGAGATGGATGATGAATTCTTTGAGACTCCTTGCCATACCTTTGAAGTTATTCCTCAGATAACCCCTATTGACAAATCTACTCCTATCGTTCCTAAGGTTACCAGGATTCCACCAAGAATGGCTTCTCTGAAAGACGCTAAGTCTGTGGTAGAAGAAGGTGGTGGCATTGTTTGGGGTCAGCTTCCCAACATGCCTTACAAGTCCAATAAATTTGGTTTGGGTTTCACCTCAGAGGCCCAGAGTGTTGTCCGTCATGCTCGTGCTAATTTTGGGAGACCTCCATTCTGCATCAAAAACAATGGAGTTCATAAAAATCAAGTCAACGCTGTGGAATACGCTGATAGCGATTTTGACATAGACAGTTGGATTTTCCCTACTACCGGAAATAGGCTCAACAATTGGAAGGATGGAGACTTTATACCAATCTCCTTTATTCAGGAGTAAATGTTATTTTTTGTTTTCTTGCTTTCAAGTTTTTAGTTATGTAATTTAAACAATAACTTTAAACCTTGTGTCTTACCCGTGGCACAACGGTCCATTTGTTAGGGTTGTCATTTTTCATCCACATATTTTCATTTAATAAATCATTGGACGTTTGCATTCAAATTTTATGCTCTTTGTCTTTCTTTTACTTTATTGGTTTCAAAATAGCTATGTGTTCTTACACACACCCACACAAAAAATTGCAGATCAATATCTACCCTGGATCCCATTGATAACAATTATGCTATTGCCAATTATGACTTCGAAAATCCGATCTACCAAGCCGAGGACGAAGGTAGGGAAGATTGTGAAGAGCCTAGAGAGCTTGCTAGGCTGTTAATGTAGGAAGAAAGATCCATACAACCGCATGAAAATCCAGTCGAGGTTGTGACCTTGGGTACTGAAGAGGACAAGTGTGATACGGTGGCAGAACCGACTGTTATACTGGTTTTGCATTTTTGTTCGCAAATTTTGCAGCAAGCAAGAGTCGCGACCGACTTTTATTTTATCCAAATTAAGGAAAGGGTGAAAAGAACAGAAAAAGACCTTTTCGAGAGTTTTGAGTAAGGGGGTAGATTATGGAAAGGGTAGGTGTTAGCACCCTTTCCATTCATAGTTATCTACGGGCTCTTGGATGCTTAGATCATTTTAAAATTACCATGTGCTTTGTGTGTTTTTGAAAAATGTTTTGAAAATGCCTTAGTGCGGCGATTCACTTTGTGATAACTCTTGTATCAGTCCTCAAGAGTGTTGACAAAGCAAATGTTTTTTTAAGGTTGTTTTTGAAATGTGTAAGTGTAAAAAGTTTGTTTTGATCATAGCATCTAAGAATTATCTACTTATACTCGAAAAGATTGTTCTTTTGCTCCTATCCTTTAGACAGTGCTATGCTACTATTAGTGAGTACGTAGCCCTATCGTTGGAAGTAAGAGGGACATTCAAAGGGACGTTTTTATAGTCATAAAGGCAATTGGGCAAGAAGTTTTAATAACTACCCTAAGGTCCTAAGATCATACTTTTACCGAGGAAACGTTGAGCGGGTCATCGAGGGACTTATGATCTTTTTGAACCAAAGGGTAGCCACTAAAACCTCTCATGTTTCGAGAGTTGTGACTATTTTTCTGAAGGCAACCGAATTAGGGTACCCTAGAGGTGCGCATGTATGCAATGATTCAATTCAGTTTATTTATCTCTTGTTATTAGCTTTGCTAGCGTTTTGTTATTAGTCTTTTCATACAAGCCTAGTTACTAACAGTTAATATTTTGCAAAAATTTAAAGTGCGGAAAGTTAAATCTACACTATTACAGGGCTTTGGGGATTAATTACATGTTCAAGAATAAGGGGAATAAAGCAGAAAATAAAATCCTAATTATTCTATTATAACCCTTGAGAAGTTGCAATAATATGAAAAATGCAAGAATAGATAAATGCGCGCGAGTTGAGAAAAAATGTCTAAAAATCCTAAAGAAAAGGAAATCTTTTTGTTGGTTTTCATTTATGAAGATGACTAAATTAAATATCCTAAAATTATTTAGAAAAATAAAAATTAATTAAGGAATTAGTCTAAGTCCCTTTTTTATTGTTTTTTTATTATGTAAAGAAAAGAAAATGATATAAATATAAAACTATTCCTAATTCTATTTTATTTTAATTTAAAAAGGAGTTAAAGTTTAATTAATTAATTACTTAAAGAAATTAATTTATTCTAATCCTAATTTTTTTTGGTGATTTTTGGTTATTTATTTGCTGATAAAAAAAGTAAAAGAAATAAATAATAAAACAAAATGAATAAAAATTAAATGGGCCAGGATAGCAAAATTAAATGGGGGGTGTTGAAATTGAAGTTGATTAGGCCCAGCTGAAGGGAGCCCAAACTTCGTCTGGATCCAGTGAGGAGCAGCTTTGAGGGTGCATAATGAGCTTGCACGTTGGATGCTTTGACTTGGATCAAGGATGCTTCTGATGGCTTGGACCTGATGGTGTGTGATGAGAAAATGTCCTTGAGGAGCACTAGATCTTCATGAAATATGTTAGAAAAGATAAAATGCTGGACCTGGGATTCGAACCCAGGTCATTTCCCTCCTACACACGCGCCTTTACCAACTGAGTTGCTGAATCATTCGAAATAAATGAAACTACCACTGGATCCGGCAAAATTTGTTAGTTCTAACATCTATCGAACCTATCCCCATTGAACTTGTCCCCTGAGCTCAAATATGGTTTTTTTTTAATCTGTGATGGATTATACATTGAGTTTCGAAAGCAATCTATTTCGAAGGCCCCTAGCATTGGTATCCTAACATTTGGACGCTGCAAATTACGTATATCATGTTAAATCAATCACACACAAACAAGAATAACGAGTTTACATTATTAAATGATAAAAAGGAAAGTTTACCGACTGAGGTATTTCGATCTGAGCTTGGGATGACTTAGATTTATGACTTGAAATGGTCTTTCGAGTTTTATAACTGGATTTTTTTTGCAAATTTTCTATAGAGTTCCTTTAGGCTCTGTTTCCTGTGTGATGCTTGTGCATGTGATCTTTATATAGAGGAGAGGGTGCATGGAAATGGCAAGAGACAGCCATTAACCAAGCTTTGAAAGTCACGAGACAAAAATCAGACACATTAAAAGACTTATTTTTTTGAAATATTTATGCCCCTTTGAGCCTTAGGATGAACTTGGACGCATTTGGCCCCTTCGAATGCCCTCTTGCGTTGCTCTTCAATTGGCCTATCATTACTTCCTTCGAATGGCTTTCTTCCAACTCAAACCAAATGAAACATCAACTCTCTCTTTCTAACTGGTTGAATATTGCTTCAGCTCTCTATTAATCAAAGGCTTTGTAGAATCCTCCTCACTTTCTTTCGAATTTCCCCAGCCCCCCATCATTATGGCTTTCAATTGAATCCCTATTCGCCGTGTTCTTCGATTGGCTCTGACACTAACCAAATAAACCAATCGAAAGACTTTAACCTGGCCAGTCAAAGCTTATGAATATGAATGCTTATGCAGAAAGCTTGGGCCTATCAGTATGCAAAACCTTGGTTAGCAAGCAAAATTGTTTCCACCCAATACATTTTTTCCCGACTGGACCAAGTGCATGTATTTTGAAGGCATTATTCGTGTCCTTCGAGTAGGCGCTACTAGGTGTCGAAATTGGAGAGTTGTGTGTTTTTTAGATGTGGAATAAAAACTGTTTCAAAGGGGACCGTTGCCCAGTCGAAGCTAGAACAAAGGCAGCCAATGCCTTGTGGATGGAAGGAAACTTTTTTCCTAATGGATTGAAGGTAAATCTGAAGAAATCTTGGCCTTGTATGCTGAAGGAACGCACAGGGAAAGTCATTTCCTTGTCAATCGAATTAGGCATGAACTGCCCATTCTCATTCGAAGTCTTCTGAACCAAGCTTGTGTCGAAGGATTTTCAGCGCCCAATCGAAGCTTGTAGACCAATGTTTGATCGAAGGGTCTTAGATGTCCAATCGAAGCTTGTGAGACAAATATCTCTCGAAGGTCTTTAAAAGCCCAATCGAAGCTTCTTGTCCAGATGCCAATCGAAGACTCTTTTATTCAAATGCCAATCGAAGGACTTTGTTGATGTGGCTTCGAAGTATACTTTATTCAGATGGCAATCGAAAGACACATGACCATCATTCAAAAAATTTCATTTTCTTCAAACAAATATTTGTAATCACCCATATAGGAGGAAACCTTGGGAGACATGAGAGGGAACATTTTGGGGTACAACAACAAGAAAGAAGTCAATATAGGTGCCAACCTAGAAGACAATGTCAAAAAGATATTAATCTAGATGTTGCATGACTATGTTGAGATCTTTTCTTGGTCATACGAAGACATGCCAGGGCTTGATACTAACATTGTGCTTCACCGTCTATCGATGAAGGAAGGTTGTCCTTCTATAAAATAGAAGGTTCGTCGTATGCATCCCGAGATGTCTGAAAAGATTAAAGTTGAGGTTATGAAGCAGTTCAATGCAGGTTTCTTAGCTATTACGTCCTATCCTCAGTGGGTTGCAAATTGGTTCCAGTACCTAAGAAGGATGGCAAGGTGCATATGTGTATAGACTACAAGGATTTGAACAAGGCAAGCCCCAAAGATGACTTTCCGCTTCTATGTATTGATATTCTAGTTGACAACACCGCTCAACATAAAGTATTTTCCTTCATGGATGGTTTCTATGGTTATAATCAAATCAATATAGAACCCGAAGACATGGAGAAGACTACCTTTGTTACACAGTGATGCACTTTCTATTACAAAGTTATGCATTTTGGTTTGAAGAACGTCAGTGCAACATATCAGCGTGCTATGGTAGCTTTATTCCATGACATGATCCATCATGAGATAGAGGTTTACATTGATGACATGATAGCCAAGTCTTAGACCAAAGAAGAACATCTCGACCACCTGCACAAGCTGTTTAAGAGGTTGAAGAAATATAAGTTGAGGTTGAATCCAAACAAGTGCACCTTTGGGGTAAGATCCGGTAAACTTATAGGTTTCATCGTCAGTGGTAAAGGTATTGAAGTTGATCCTGACAAGATTGAAGTCATTCAAGAAATTCCAGCGTCCCATACTAAGAAGGAAGTCAGAGGTTTCCTGGGACGATTGAACTACATTTCCATATTTATTTCCCATTTGACCGCTACTTGTGAGCCAGTCTTCAAGTTGCTGAAGAAAGATATAGTATTGAAGTGGAACAATGATTGTCATATAGCCTTTGACAAAATCAAGGAGTGCCTCTAGGAACCTCCAATTATGATGCCATCGGTTGAAGGAACACCTCTAATCATGTACCTGACAGTATTAGAGAACTCAATGGGGTGTGTATTGGGGTAACATGACGAGTCTTGTCGAAATGAACATGCAATATACTACCTTAGAAAAAAATTTACCTACTGTGAAACAGGATACTCACAGCTCTAGAAAACTTGTTGTGCTTTGGCATGGGCTGCTCGTCGACTAAGATAATATATGTTTACTCATACTACTTTATTGATCTCTAACATGGATCCAATAAAATACATATTTGAGAAACCCGCTCTCTCTGAAAGAATAGCAAGATTGGCATGAGATGTTACCATTTGCTCTTCATGGTTATCGCACTTTAGTATGTACATCAACTGGAGCAACCCCTTTCTCTCTAGTCTACGGTATGTAGGTTGTCTTACCTATTGAAGTCCAGATTCCTTCCCTAAAGATTATGAAAGATGAAGGTTTAGATAAAGACGAATGGACTCAGACTCCACTGGACCAAATAAATTTGATCGATGAAAAAAGGCTTGCAGCTGTTTGTCATGGTCAGATGTAATAGAAACACATGATCAAAGCCTTTAACAGGAAAGTCAAACATCGGGTATACTAGGCTGGTGATTTGGTAATAAAGTGCATTATCCTACCACAAGGTGATCCCAGGGGCAAATGGACTCCCACATATGAAGGGCCATTTGTGATCAAAAAGATATTTTCTGGTGGTGCTATGATACTTACTACCATGGACGGTGAAGATTTTCCACACCATGTGAACACGGACATAGTAAAAAAATAATATGCATAAAAGAGACCCACTAGGTTGATAGGCCTAGGAAAAAGTAAGGGCATCCTGGCGAACCAAAAGGGTTCGGGAAAAAATTAGGGATATATATAAAAAAAGTGTACATCCAGAAAGTCGAAAACCTAAAAAGGCGGCTTGGGCAAAAAAGGATATCCCGATGGACTGAAAACCCGAAAGGGCGGTCCAGGAAAAAGTTAGAGATTAAAGCGTACGACTATGTCCCATTGGATCACCCATCTACTTACATCCATCAGGTGATGAGATGCTTGAAGACATAAGGGCAATATCAGAGTTGAAACTTGATGGGATCGTTTCCACATAACTATTTTCCTTGTTTTTCTTTGTACCCTTTCTTCATTGTTATGACGATTTCATCTTCCTAGGATTTCTGTCTCTTTGTATAAAAATGCCTGCTTATAGGTAAACTTTCAAAATGAATTCAATTATATTTCAAAATTCAAATTGTTTTACTTTCTTTATTTTGTTTGCAAAAACGTCCAATGATTACATTGAATGAACATATGCATTTGAACATGACTACTGTTAACAAAATATATGCATAAAAACAGGATTAGCATTTACTAAAGACTCTAGGAGTTGGGATAATGTTCAAGTCATGCACAAATCTCCATAGAGAAATCTCCACGGAACTATCTCTATAGAGCTATATTTACAAGCTCATCCCCAACAGAGATATATTCCCCAGAAAATATAATATGCCATCAGACAGAAATTGGGACATCTTCCACCGGTTCTCCTCTATATCCCTGATGGATAGCTCAACATGATCATCTTCCCTAATAGGCCCTCTAACGGATAAGGAAGTTTGATCATTTACCCAGCATACAGACTTCCTCAGCGTAGCCTATGAAATCCCGATCCCCATTAGATATTATTTCCTCAACGAAGTCTACAGGGTTTATTTCCCCAACAAAGTTTATTTCTCTGATATTACAATTCCCTGACAGGATTCTCTTCCCCGACCAGATGTCATTCAACTTTGTCCTCCCCAGAAGAGTTGACATCCATATATGAAACTTGGTCTGACAACACATCAGAGAATTATCCATCTCTTTTGTCCCCAGTCAAGGTACATAAGAATCAAATCCTTTAGAAGAACGATGAACGACCAATTTTCCTGGAATTCTTCTATCCCCAAGTAGAAGTCGAACCTCCCCAGCGGAGTGTCATCAAACAGAAAGCGGGAATCCCCAACAAAGACATTCTAAAAAAATTGAGAAACTACTATCTTCATCCCTAACAATAGTCAGGAATTTATTTTCCCCAACCAAAGATGTTATGCAAAGCTACCAATACGTTCCAACGACATATTGCATCAATATATCATTTACAAAATACCATAGCATATGCATATGAAACGCATATAGTATTCTATTTTATTTTGAGAGCATGCTTATGCAATGAATTTCATGCATCATGACATTGCATAAAACTAACTTTTTCTTTTCAGGTTTAGTTCCCGAACAGAAGAATATGATCAACCATCTATAGACAAGTTGTAGAGAAATCCTCGAAATAGGACGGGGAGACTATCTACATGACTAGATGACTTCCTTCAGAGATTAATTCTGAAAATCATTCCCCTCAGAGACTAAATCTGAAGAGAATTTCCTCCAGAGATTCATTCTGGAAAGCATTCCCCTCAAAGACTAAATCTGGCGAGCATTTCCTTCAGAGGCTAGTTCTGACCAGCATTTCATTCAGAGATTTATTCTGAAAAGCACTTCCTTTAGAGATTCATTATGAAAAGAACTTCCTTCAGAGATTTATTCTGAAAATCACTTCTTCAGAGATTTATTATGAAAAGCACCTCCCTCAGAGATTCATTCTGACGAGCATTTCCTTCAGAGATTTATTCTGAAAAGCACTTCCTTTAGAGATTTATTCTGAAAAGAACCTCCCTCAGAGAATCACTCTGATGAGCATTTCCTTCAGAGATTTATTCTGAAAAGCACCTCCCTCAAAGGTTCGTTATGACGAGCATTTCCCTCAGAGACTAAATCTGACGAGCAGTTCCTTCAGAGCATCATTCTGAAAAGCATTTCCTTCATAGATTCATTCTAAAAAGCATTTACCATAGATAGGACCAGATAGATTCATTCTGAAAAGCATTCTTCAGATAAAGTCAAGCGTAGACTCATTCGGATACTCCTATCAATAGTTATTTTGGATGGCATCTATAAGCCCATCTTTGACGACACTCTATCACTTCTCCAAATGGTATCTTTAAGCCCATTCAAGCAATACAATCAACCAACAATGTTACTTTGTGAACATGTGAGTGAAAAGTTTGGGCACTTAAGTGTTCAATCCTCTTCCACCTTTAGATCACGAATGACGAGCATGCCAATCTAACTCTTTAGGTTTAAGAAGATTTAACAGGGGAAGATGTTGTACCCCAAAATTTTACCTCCCATTATTCAAGACATATTATTTTAATAGGTCTCCCCATGCTCCTAGGGTTGTCAATTGCTCAAGACTACTCAAGGATTGATAAGACAAACCCTCCTCCTAAGCAGTTGACCTACAACTAGGGTTTTTCTTCTCTAAAGGAAAATTGGACTTCTAATAAATCAAGTGGATTTTGTGGTTTCTCATATGTTTCAAATAATCCTCATGCCAAGTTCTAAGCCTTACAACACAAGTTTGCTCAGTCAATTAGTCAGATGATTGAAAATTAACTATATTGGGCAAAAAGTCAACTTTGACCAATTTACAGTCAAACTTCAAGATTTTTGGTTAACATCAAAATTTTGAAGTCAAGTTCATCATTTGATCAAGGGTTAATCATGGTTCATCAAGAAAACTCAAGATTTATCAAAGGTCAAAAGTTACTAAATTAGGGCTTTCTTAAGGAAAAATCAATTGAACTTTGACCAAGCATAACTTTCACATACTTCATCAGAAATTTCTCAACCAAGGCTCATTTTGAAGGAAATTCAATTCTCTACAACTTTGTCTTCTTAATCACAAGGCCAAAAATGTTTCATTTGAGAGATATGGGCCAAAACATTACATGCCATTTTAAAAGTCAACAAAAAGACACTTTTTATCAAAGCAATTTACATAAAGATAAAGGCTTCAAATGAAAAAATGACCAACATGAAGATTGTAAGGGATATCTTGAGCTTTCAAAAAGAGTCTAAGATCACTTTCATATAATAAAAATTGAGTGAGATATGATTTATGCAAGTTGGGCAATTTTGAGAAAATGCATAAAATCCAAACTAAGCAAATTTGAATTTTTGGGCTAATGGGCCTATCTTTTAAGGTCCAAACGTGTGCTTGACTTTATAATAGACTCCTAAATCCATTCATTTATTTTTGTTGTTTTTATTTCTTTTATTTTTTATTATATTCAATTAAAATCAAAATAAATCAAATAAAATACCAAGTGAATGAATCAAGGCATAAAGATCTATTTTTGAATCAAATCATAAGTCTAAAAAGATGGTGACAACTTGCAAAAAATGTGTAAAGATTGATTGATATATGATTGGCCTAAAAAAGAAATATTTCATGCAAAACTTCAATCAAAGATTTGATCATGAAATACAAAAGATTGATTCCACTTTTGTTGACCTAAATCATCCATTATAAATAGAGAATACATTCAGACCAAGGGACACACGAAAATTTCCTCAAGAACACCCTCTCAAAAATATCAATTTTTGTCAAAACTAGGGCAAAGACAAAACCAAAAATCCAGCCACTTTCAGTCCAAGCCATCCATTGCAAATAATTCCTGAGGTATCTAAGGGTAAGAATAGGTCGAAAGTCATGGCCATTGGGGCTTGGAACTAGAATACTCATCTTCTTCGATTTGCTTTTCTTTCAAACATTCATATAATTAATTTCATGCATTGCTAATGTTTATTAACTACCCAAATGAGTTCCTGTTGTTACTTAAAACATGTTTGAATCATAAAACAAAAGCTCTAACGTGAGAATCATGTTTTTCCATGGCTGGGGCAGTTTGAGATATCTTCTTCGATACTCATGATACATGTCTTTTCAGGCCAAACAAACACCACCATTGGATTCGCAAGGGTCGAATTAGGGGGATAGGGCCCTTTTTATGGTCTAACACATGTTATTTGGCAGTTTTGAAAATCCTCTCATCAGAGAAGACGACCGGAGCTAAGGCTCAGGTGATTCCCTGATTCACTTGCTTTATTATATATTTGTTTACTTATATTTTAATAACAGAAATGAAGCGCAACATAGTTGGTTGAGACAGAGGCATGTAACGTGAAGGACGTGGGTTCGATCCCTGCGTCTTACAATTATTTTTTGTTATTTTTCAAACTAACGCGCATGTTTTATATATATTAATCGATGCCTATTTCTAAAACACTAACAAGCGCTTGGCCTAGTTGCAACCAGTGCAGCTTGTGAAGTCAGGGAGCGTGTGTGATATGGTGACAGAACCAATTGTTTAATACTCGTTTGCATTTTGTACTCGCAAATGTCGTGGTAAGTAAGAGTCGCCACCGACTTTTTTTTATCCAACAAAGGAAAAGGTGAGAAGAACAGAAAAATACATTTTTCGAGATTTTCTGAGTAAGGGGGGTAGATTATGGAAAGGGAAGGTGTTAGTACCCTTTCCATCTGTGGTTTTCCACGGGCGCTTAGGTACTTGCTCATTTTGAAAACTGTTTGTGTTTGTGTGTTTTGAAAGATTTTGTTTGCTTTATGGTAACTCTCGTATCAGTCCTCAAGAGTGTGATAAAGCGTTTTGAAAACTTTGTTTGAAAGTGTGGTGTAAAAATGAATTGTTTTGAGCAAGTACTTAACAGCTATCTACCTACTCGAAAAAGGTGTTCTATTCCTTCTATCCTTTAGACAGTGCTATCATACTATTAGTGAGTAAGTAGCCCTAGTCGTTAGATGTTTGAGGGAGTATCGAAAGGGACGTCATGGTCACTAAGGCAACTGGGCAAGAACTCTTAGTAACTGTCCTAAATCCCTTATATCACTTTTTTAACCGAGGCAGCAGTCGAGAGGGTCATTGAGGGACTAGTGATCTCTTAGACTCAAGGACAGCGACTAAAAATTCTCACATTTCGAGAATTATGACCGCGTTCGAAGGCAACCAAAGTGGGAGATACCCTAGGGGTGAGCATGTGCAAGTGTGCTTGATTCAGATATATTAACTTGCGCATTTAGGGTTGTCTATGTTCAATTAATCGTTATCTTTCCATACAATCCTATTAACCATTCATCTAAGCAGTTTATCATGCGGGAAAATAAATTGCGAAAATATAAAGTTCCTAACTATTACAGGGCCTTGGGGAAGTTACATAATTAGATGGAGGAATTTAAAACTAATTTAATTATTACAAACCAAGAACAATTACAAAATTAGAAAATAATACGACAAAAATAACAAACACGTGAAGAATAACGAAGTGTCTAAACCCTAAACTGCGCATAGGTTAAATGAAAAGTTTTTTTTGTTTTTTATTTGAAAAAAAAGTTAAATGATAAAGAAAATAATTAATTAATTGGAAAAATTATTAATTAAAAAAATTAATTATGAATAAAAAAACTAATATTTTTGATATATTTGAAGGAAAATATTAATAAAAAACCCTAAATCCTATTTTTTGTGATTTTACTGATTTTTATGATTAAATAGAAAAAATGATTTTTGAAATAATTAAAAATACCAAAGAAATTAAATAAAAATAATAAAAAGGAAAAAAAAATGGGCCTGAAGTGTGTTATCAATCTGGGGGGTGCATGTTGGATTTGCAAGGCCCAGGACGACAAGCCCAATAACCCCTTGCGTGTGATTCAGTATTGTGGCCTCTAGAAGGTCTACCATGGGACTGCAAGTTTGGTGCGCTGGATCTGGACACCTGGGATCTCATGGCTGGAGAGTTGATGGTGTATGGTGTATGGAGGGGAAGGCAATGCATTGGATCTGAAAGAAATAAGTTAGAAAACATAAAACGTTGGACCTGGGACTCGAACCCAGGTCCTCTCCCTTCCAGCGCGCTTCTTTTACCATCTGAGCCAAGTGTGCATTCGTTTATACAAACAAACACAAAATAATATAATAAAAATAAATGCCCAAAATTTTATTTAAGAAAAAATACGCGCGCTGTTTTCAAATGGTCCAACCAGGTCATGCCACGCCATCATCTTCTTCAGTTATCCGTCGTTTTAGCCTTACACTTTTACCTACGGACTATATCTGTCACTAAAACACCTGCAAATATCCAAAATTCACAACAGGCAATATAAATTCAATTTAAAGACATGAATCAATTAGTTTTGATCCCCTGAGCATGGCGATATCCTATATTAGGCCCAATTTCGCTTGTACCTGAAAACCCTAAAAGGAACGTTTAAACCCTAACAATGGAAAATTATCATATATGCATCAACACTGGAAATTAACCATTCAAATACGTTCTAAATGCTCATACAAACAAGAATGCATACTCGAAATCTATTTCTAACGCATGTATGATCAAAATCGATTTCAAAAAATAAGGTGCAAACTGTGATGATGTAAGTGATGATTCTGGGTGCTTTGATGCTTGGGAATGATGCTTTTAGCTTCAGAATGTCCCCAGGAATGGATTGCAAACGTCAAAACTCCTTGAATCCCTCTGCAACTATCAATCCAATTGCCACTTTTTTTATGAAAAAATTGGAACTTTTTGTGTGTGTTCTATGCAGCCAATCCTCCTCCTTTTGGTCTGGCAATGTTATGCATATATACTAGGATGTATTAGGTCAATAAAATTGGATGGAATCTTGAAGATTTGTAAGAGAAAGATTTGATTTGCAATTTGAATTTTAAGTTTCTTATTTTGGCCAAAACTTGCTCAAACAATTCCCACACGTTTTCTTTGAGTTTCCAGCATGTTTTGCTCTTCATTTGCTGAGAAAAAGATATTCAAATCATATCTTACATATTTCCTATTATTTCTTTATTTAATTTTGACTTTTAATGAATAAAAAATCAAAATAAATAATAAAAATAATGAAATAAAGTATGAATGAGCTCAGGGGTCGTAGGCCATGTTAGGAACAAGTTTCAGTCATGAAAACATGGGCCCATTTTGAAAAAATTCAAGTTTGGTAAATATTGGCTTCATGCACCTTTCCAAAAATTGGTCAACTTTAGGAAGGCATATCTCTCTCAATTTTAACCCTAAGAGGGTGTTCTTGGAATTTTTAGAGAGCTTAGGATGTCCTCTAAACAACCCCTTTAGTTTCATCTCAAATGGATCTTCCATGTTCATGTAAGGAGCTTTGACCCAAACTGTGTTTTTGTTGACCTTTTGAAAGGACCTGTAATGTCTGAGCTTATATATTTTGATTGAGGCATTTCTTGAACATGAGGGATGATGATAAGTTGTAGGGAATTGGATTCTATTTAAAATGAGTCTTGGATGAAAACTTTCTAATAAAGTATGAGAAAGTTATGCCTGGTCAAAGTTTGGTTGACTTTTCCTATAAAAACCCTAATTTGCCATTTTTGACTTTTGATGAGTTAGGAGCCTTTCTTGAGGAATCATCATGAACCCTTGATAAAATGATGGATACTACTTCAAAATGTTGATGTTGACCAAAAATATTGAAGTTTGACTGTATATAGGCCACAATTGACTTTTGACCTAGTACAGTTGATTTTCAGGCATTTGAGCAGTTGACTGAGAAAACTTGTAGTGCAAGGAATGAAACTTGGAATGGATGATCTTGAGGACATATTAGGGACATGGAAAACATTTGGGACCTTTGGAGCTTAACAATCTCGATGAGAAGTGAAACCCTAGTTAGAGGTTTATTGTCTTAAGAGGAGAATTTGTCTGGTCAATTCTTAGTCATCCTATGGCAAGTTGGGGAACTCAATGGGCATGTGTTGAATAAAATGAGAGGGAAAATTTTGGGGTAAAACAACTTCCCCTGTTGAATCTTCTTAAACATGAGGATGTAGATTGGCTGGTTTGCCTTTCGTGATCTGAAGGTGGAAGATGATTGAACACTAGAGTGCCCAGAAATTTGCACTCGTCTAAAATGAGACTTGACTGTGTAGATAATATCGGAAATGGGATTACAGATGCCATTTGGAGAAGATGACGGAAGATTGTCGGAGATGGGCTTAAAGATGCCATCCATAGGATATGAGGGAGAGTCTTTGGGGATGGGCTTTGAGATGCCATCTAGAACAATGTTGATTTCATGAGATATTCCTTTGTGGGGATCCCTATTCCTGTTGTTGAGGAGGACTCCGTTGAGGAATATAGGTCTTTGTTCAAGAGATAAACTTAGGAGCTTCAGTTGTCCATTACTCTATTGGGGAGTTGTCTCTTGATTGTAGAGACGGAAGTGAACTGCTATCTGGTCAGGACGCAGGCTTCACAGTGACTTACTGAGGATGATAAGGCCGACTGCTATTCGGTTGTAATCCAGGCTTCAAAGCAACTTACTGGGGGAATGAGATTAAACTGTTATCTGGTCGTGCTCCAGGCTTTGCAGTTTCTTAAACTAGAACAGAAATAAGAAAAATCTTAGTGTCTATTTAACTGAACCAGAGAAAGGTCTTTAATTAACTTTCACTTGAATGGAAATCATAAGAATCTTAGGATCGATTCAACTGAACCAGACAAAAGTCTCGAAATATCTTCAACTGGAATAGAAATTAGAGAGATCTTAGCAGCGATCTGACTGAACCAGAGAAGGTCTTTAATTAACTTTGAATGGAATGGAAGTCAAAAGAATCTTAGGATCGATTCAACTGAACTAGACAAAAGTCTTGGAATATCTTCAACTGGAATAGGAATCAAAGAGATCTTAGTGTCGATCTTACTGAACCAGAGAAGGCCTTTAATTAACTTTGACTCGAATGGAAATCAGAAGAATCTTAGGATCAATTCAACTGAACCAGACAAAAGTCCCGGGATATCTTCAACTGGAATAGAAATCAGAGATATCTTAGTGGTGATCTGATTGAACCAGAGAAGGTCTTTAATTAACTTTGACTGGAATGAAAATCAGAAGAATCTTAGGATCGATTCAACTGAACCAGAAAAAAGTCTCAGAATATCTTCAAATGGAATAGGAATCAGAAAGATCTAAGCAGCGATCTGACTGAACCAGAGAAGGTCTTTAATTAACTTTAACTCGAATGGAAATCAGAAGAATCTTAGGATCAATTCAATTGAACCAGACAAAAGTCTCATGATATCTTCAATTGGAATAGAAATCAGAGATATCTTAGTGGTGATCTGAATGAACCAGAGAAGGTCTTTAATTAACTTTGACTGGAATGGAAATCAGAAGAATCTTAGGATCGATTCAATTGAACCAGACAAAAGTCTTGGAATATCTTCAACTGGAATATGAATTAGAGAGATCTTAGTGGCGATCTGACTGAACCAGAAAAGGTCTTGTGAGGATATCTTTCTGAGGAAAACCCTGAAATATCCCTTCGTCAGACGTAGCTTTTGGGAAGACTACCAAGTCACGTAAGTAGTCAACAGTGTTTATTGATTTGATCTTTCCTAAAAACGGTAAAGAGTTAGTTGTATGCAATGTCATGATGTATGAAATGCATTGTGATGATGTTCTTCCAAATAAATGAGATTATGCTGTATGTGATGTATATGTGCATGCCATGATATATGAATGTGGGATGCTATTTCTATGTTTTTTAACCTGGAAAAATAAATCTCGGACTGCTGCTGAAGAGTATAAGGAGGACGAATCCTTCGTTTCTGCTGGGGATGATGAATGGATATGATTCGTCGGGGATTTCCTCTTTCTGTCTAAGGATATTCTGCCAGGGATTGACTCTGCTTGAGAATAACTTTGTGGAGGGAGATGCTTTATTGGAAGATTTTTCCGTTGTAGAGAAATAAACTCTGTTGGGGAATGAACTTCCGTAGTTAGAGAAATAAACTCTGTTGGGGAATGAACTTCCGTAGTTAGAGAAATAAACTCTACCTGGGAGGAGGTTTTATAATTGTTTGAAATTATAAAACTCGACCGGGGAATATAGATTTCAGCTCTCTGAAGGCACTTTTCTGGAGGAAGTAACTCATATTTGGGGAATAAGAGATCAAAACTTCGGTTGTTTCTACTCTGTGGGGAACTTAGACGTCACGAGATCGTATGTAATGGTGACTTTGCATCAGGATGTTTTCGCCCCTGTACCTTCTGGAGAAAGTACCTGCAGATATTTTGTGGATAGATCTATGTCGTGATTGTACTTGAACATGTATTGAATGATTGTCAGAATGACATTCGTATCTGGATCATATCTGAGTTGTACTTGAAACATGTGTTAAATGAGTTTCAGAATGGCATCCGTTTCTGGATCGTATTTGTACTGCACTTGACACATGTGTTGAATGAGTGTCAGAATGACACCCGTCTTTGGATCGTATCTGAATTGTACTTGAAACATATGTTGAAGGAGTATCAATATGACATCTGTCTCTGGATCGTATCTGAACTGTATTTGAAACATGTGCTGGATGAATGTCACAATAACATCCATCTCTGGATCGTATCTGAACTGTACTTGAAGAGAATCTGAATAAGTATCAGGATAACATTCGTCTCTGGATGGTACCTTAATTGTTTCTAGAAGAGAAATCTGGAATAAGTACAAGGATAACATCCGTCTCTGGATTGTACCTGAACTGTTGTTGTAAGATAGTCTGGAATAAGTATCAGGATGGCATCCGTCTCTAGATCGTACCTGAACTGTTTCTAGAAGAGAAATTTGGAATAAGTACCAGGATAACATCTATCCCTGCATCGTACCTGAACCATTTCTAGAAGATAAATCTGGAATAAGTATCAGGATAACATTCGTCTCTAGATCGTACCGGAACTGTTGCTATAAGATAGATCTGGAATAAGTACCAGGATAACATCCATCTCTGGATCGTACCTGAACCGTTTCTAGAAGAGGAATTGGTTTATTTAGAATGTTTTCGTTGGGAATTCCTGTTTAATTGTTTTTTTGAGAAGAAATCCGCTGGGGAACATTGATTTTGCTTGATTATACGTGATTCGTTGCTGGAATTCATGTCTAATTCCCCAAGTGATTCAGATGGAGATCTGCTCCTAGCTATTTGGCATTTTTGAGAGATTCCTTGAATCTTGACTTGACTGCCCCAGATGATGGACAGCGATCATGCCGTGCCCCTTGGTTGGAAGTGTTTTTCCACTTGAGGTGAACCTTTTCATTGAGAAAGTTTTTATTCACTAGATATTCGTCATGTGAATTTCTCTATTGTCGAACAGATAACTATATGCAAACAACGATATTCAAATAATGCAAAGTTTATTCTTGTCTTGAAGTTTCTGAAAATTCATTTTTTCAGTAAAACAAACAAATTTTGTAAAAGTGTGATGTCAACTCAGGATTTATAGCAAACCTTACAGGAGTCAGGATACCTTTTATAACAGTATGCTTCCGAACTAACCTATGCTTCAGCTAGGAATTTTAAGGGTTATATCGTGGCCTGGTTCACGGTTTAAGAAACAAAGGATAAAGGCTCAAATTTTATTTGTACCCACCCGTTCTTCGAAATGTTCTTCGATCCTATGCTTAGCTAATTATGCATTCAGATCCCAATTGAGCCTGGCATCTTGTCCTTGATGTTTCGGTGATGGTTCGGATACTGAAAGTTTATTTAGAAGAGGCAATCATTTTGTAATTTTTTGTGTCGAGGATTTGTAGTAACCTCTGTTTTTGTTTTGTTTTAGTTATCCATTCTTTTGTCTGAACTGTTTCTTTTGTGATTACAGCCAGCGGGAGGCCCCTGTTTTTTCTTAAGTCTCCTTCATAGGTTTTGACTTAGCCGACTTTTATTTTGAGAGATAATGACTGCCGGTTTTAATGATTATACAGAACCATCACCATCTTTTGATTTGGAAGGACGTATTTGATGCCATTTATTATGTATGAAGTAGAATATTGCGACTGAATGCACATCTGAATTAACTGAGAAAACTACCCTGCCCCAGGTTATTATTAGGGGTTTTAATTTGTGTGAAAAGAAAAACTCCTACTTATTTGGCTCAAAGGGGTTGACTAGGGATTATCTTCCTTATAACTCCACTATTTGGGATTTGAAACAACTCATGTACATTGTGATGCGGTGGGAGAACTGACTTGAGGTTTTGCGTTTGTGGTCGCAAATGTTTTGGTTTAGCAGGAGTCAACACCGACTTTTTATTTATCGAAAGAAAAGGTCAAAAAGCAAAGGAAAGACCTTTGAGATGTTTTCTTCGGTTCGGGGGGTAGATTATGAAAAGGGAAGGTGCTAGCACCTTTTTCATCCATGGTTTTCCATGGGCTCTTAGTTACTTGTTTTAGATCACTTGCTTTTGCTTTTCAATTGTTTGAAATGGTGCTTTTGTGTGTGGTTTTGAAAATATTTTGAAAATAAGCCTTTGTCTAGGAAATCTTTGTAATAATTCTTGTTTGAATGTATACAAAGGTGTTTGTCTTTTGAAAGATGTTTCAATGTTTGAAAGTTTGTTTTGGTAAATGTTTTGAAATTGTGTTGTGACGTGTGTTTGAAAATAGCAAGGATGTTTGCAAGTTTGATCAAGTAACTAAGAGTTGTCTACCCTATCTACTCAAAAGTCTTTCCTACATATTTTTAACCCTTTGACAATGTTGTTTTACTATTGCATTTGGTAAACAACCTTGTGTTTGGATGTTAAACGAGACAAGCGCGGGTCATCGTATTGACCATGATAGCAATAGTGCTAAGTATCTTTAGCAAATTTTTGAGGGACTAGATCATTTTTGTATAGGCAACCAAGATAGCATGCTCGAGGGACTATGATCTTTTTGTTTTGATTTTGTTTTGCCAAGACACTTAACATGCATACCATGACCATTTTTAAGGCAACAAGTGGATGAAACCCTAGGGGTGCTAGTGTGCATTGTGTTGTTAATTTTCATGCATTTTTGTCTTGTATTAGTCAAGCTATTTGTTTGATTTTGGATTTTTGCATACAAACCCTAATCTTGCTATCATGGCATATTTGAAAGCTATAAATGCGTAAAAGTAATCTAAGCTATTACACCATTGATATGGGGAGGGGGATACAATTTTGCATAAGGGGGGTATTTGCAAGAAATTAAAACCCTAAGATTATTACAGCCATATTGAATTCTATGTACAAATAATAAATTGACAAATATTTAAATGAACAATTAAATAATATGCAATATATTATAAATATGCAAAAGATGTTTTTGGTATTATTTTTATGTATGTAAAAATAAATTATTTAATGTATCAAAAATAAGAAAAATATTATTGATTATTTTTATTAAGGGTGGAAACCCTAATTTGGTTTTTAAGAAAATATATATTATGTATTATTTATTTATGTACAAGAAATAAAATAAAAATAAAATACATAAATGTTAAAAAATAGATATATGTGATAAAAAATATTATTTAAGTATATAAATAATAAAAATAAAAATATAATATTTTTATAATATTAATAATTTTTTTATTTAAGAAAATAAAAGTATATTATTTAAGAAACTATTTTTATACTAGAAAAAATAATAAAAATAATAAAATAAAATATGAAAATTTATGAAAATGTTTTTTGGCAACTTTTTATATTTATAAAAATAAACAAAAGTCAGAAAATAATATAGAAATACAAAAAATATGCAAAATAATACAAATGGGCCAGGGGGTGTAAACAACAAGCTAAGGGGGTGCAAAAAGCAACACAATCCAAGCCCAACCCAAGGTTCCTCTTCATCCCTGTCCTCCAGCACAAGGAAACACGCGCGCTATGTACAAATTCGTATCTCCTGTTTCAGTGCTTAAAAACAAAAACTTGTAACATGGAAGTGATAGAGCATGATCACACGATTCTAACCATATAAAAAACTTAACCTAACTCTCAAAGACTAGAGAGAATTTATCTGGCCCTAATTTCTAACCTAGTTTTTTCAGAAAGTTCATCATTCAAATTCTCCCAACTCAGTTAACTTAAATGAAATCTATGCACATGTACAACTTAAGGGCAATGAGTACTACATTTTTTATTCACAAACCTAAGCCTAATGTTTCCTAAATAGAGAGATATAAGTTTTAACTTTACCTGTTTCAGTTGAGCTCGAGTATGGCAATGCAGGGGTTTTCAGTGAGGCCTGAGATTCTTGGGAGCTTGCTTGAAGTTCCTTTGACCTTCCCCAATGCTTAGTTTTCTTTGAACTTGCTTGAATCTCTCTATGGAACTCAACCTGCAAAGTCAGAATTCAAAAATGGTGAAGCTTGAAAACAAGGTTACAGTTGCTGGCCAACGGTTGGGATAGCTTAGGTAGGTTGTATGGAGTGTGTTGGAAGAGGTTTAGGGCAAAATGCACGAGTGGTTTGTGATTTGGAAACCAAAATGCAGAAGCTGCCCTGTTTTGCAAGAAAATGGGGTTTTGGTGTTTTGGAAGGTTTTAGAAGTGGTTAGCTCGTGCTTCTGACCTTAGGCAATATGCAAAACTTGTTTGAAATGTTTACAACACTTGGTTTTATCAGATTGCAAAGTTATGTCCTTTTTGTAAGTTGACTTGGTTTTGAAGAAAAGTGTGAAGTGATCAAGCAAAGAGCGTGTACAGGCCTCCTTCCTAGCTGCACAAAGTTGCTGTACTTTGCCCTGAGTTTATGGAGTTGGTTTGCTGCAAAGAGATGGGTTCAAGGCTCAAGGGAAACAAATTGACATAAAGCCACCTTTATCAAAATGGCATTGTTAACTTTTTGCCATTTTTAGATTAATTCAATGTGTAAACCTCCAATGATCAGAAAAATGCCTTAATCCATTGAGTTTGCATTCAATTCTTGAGTGTGGAAGGGTTTAAGGACCTGTAAACAAGTACAAGCAAGGCTGGACAGAAATTGCAACTTGTAGCATAGTGAAAAATGCCATGGATCAAAGTGATATTTTGCCAAATTCAAACCTTCGATTCTCCCAAACCATAAATGATTTTTGAGAGTTCTTTGAATTTTGGAAAGCTTGTAACATGATCTACAATCCATCTTTGAAATTCATTTTGAGATTCCAATGGGAACTAGGTGAAAAAGTTCCATGAAGATAGGTCAAAATCCTGCCTAAACTAGGGCAAAATTTCACTAAGTTAAAAAGTTTTTGGACCCTTGTTCATAAAATCATAACTTTAGATCCAAGCATCTTTTGGTAAAACTCTGTGAATAAAAGTTGTATATTTTGTGGAGGACTACAACTTTCATTTTGGAAGTTTTGTTAGAATCCAATTGCATCATGGTGAAAATGTTGGGCAAAGTTGGAAAAAAAAAGAAAATTTCATAACTTAGAAAAATTCTAAGTTATGAAATTTTTCAATCTTAAACCCTAATTTGCAAAATTAAGTTTCTTGATGAACAAGTTTCATGTTTTGACACATATTGATGAAAAATGACACTTGGCACTTGATTTTGACCAAAAAGTCAAAGTTTGACTTTTCAGTGTATAGTTGATTTTTGATCAGTTGACTGGAAAATTCATCTGTCAATCCAATGCTTTTAAGATCTTTAGAACCTTGTTATTAGGTCAAGATGATGCCATTGAGTCCTTGAATCCATGCTTGAACCCAATTTTCCATTGGCTAGGTGAAAAATTAGAAATTGCCCTTCTGAACTCAAAACCCTAAAAATGACCATTTTGCCCTTTTGATGATCTGATCAAATTTCTTGAGGAGTTGTTGTCCAAACTTGATCAAATGGTTCATATGAGTCTATAATGTTGATGTGGATCAAAAATTATGAGGTTTGACTGTAAATTGGCCACAATTGACTTTTTCCCCAATACAATTGATTTCTAGGTCAATTGTCCAATTGTTTGGGCAAAAATTTGATTCAAGGCTTGAAACTTGGTATGGGTAATATTATAAGTGCAACATGAAGTATGAAAGTCACTTTGAGTATTGGAAGTCCAAAAATCCCTGTGCAAACTCAAACCCTAATTTTAGGTCATCAGTGTAAGGAGATGTCTTGAGCAGAGCAAACCTTAATCCCCTCTGGAGTCCAAAGAGTCTTGTGAGGGGAAATCCTGATAAAATGAGAGGGAAAATTTTTGGGTACAACAGCTGCCCCTGTTCAATCTTCTTGAACCTGAAGAGTTAGATTGGCGAGTTTGCCTTTCGTGACTCGAAGGTAAAAGAGGATTGGACACTAGAGTGCCCGTAAATTTGCACTCGTCAAAAGGTGGTTGAGGGAATGGGATTAAAGATGCAATTTATAGATGATTGAATCTTGCTGGAGATGGGCTTAATTCCATCAAAGAATGTTCGTTGAATTGAATGTTGTAGGTCAGCAGAATAAGTATCAGAATGGTATCCGTGTCGGGGACGTCTCTAAACTCAATCTGGAGACTGAATTCGTACGAGCAAGGGTATAGCTGCCGTACCTGGAGCGTATCCAAGCTGTAACTGGATCTAAAAGAGCAAGGGTATAGCTTTAGTACCTGGAGCGTATCCAAGCTATAACTAGATCTGAATTTATACGAGCAAGGGTATAACTACCGTATCTGGAGCGTATCCAAGCTAGGGAACATCTGCATGAGTGATCAGCATGGCTACCGTGTCTGGAGCGTATTTGGACTGTATCTGATTTTGTAAGAGCAAGGGTATAGCTGTCGTGGCGAGCGTATCCAACCTAGGGAACATCAACATGAGTGATCAGAATGGCTACCGTGTTTGGAGCGTATCTGGACTGTATCTGAATCTGTAAGAGTAAGGGTATAGCTGCCGTAGCGAGCGTATCCAAGCTAGGGAACATCAACATGAGTGATCATCATGGATACCGTGTTTGGAGCATATCTGGACTGTATCTGAATCTGTAAGAGCAAGGGTATAACTGTCGTGGCGAGCGTATCCGAGCTAGGGAACATCAGCATGAGTGATCAGCATGGCTACCGTGTTTGGAGCGTATTTGGACTGTATCTGAATTCTTTGAATTTTTGTTAAAGTTAGCTTTTAATCTTGTCCTGAAAAGGGTAAAATGTTAGCTGAAACACAAAGTTATGTTGCATGAAATGTATGATGCAATAACATATGTTTTATCAATGTTCATGATATATGAATGTAATGTATGCGTATGTAAGCTGATTTGCTGTCTTGGTGAGGAAAATAAATCCTTGACTGCTGACGATAATAAAATCTTGACTGCTGTTGGGGAAAATAAATCCTTGACCGTTGTTGGAGATTCAAATTATTTGATTGCTGAGAATGAGAAATCTTTGTACCACTATTGGGGATAGAAAATCCTTGGCGACTTGTGGGGATTAACAAGACCTTGACAACTTCTGTGGATGTGAAAATCCTTCATGACTTTCCTGGGGATATATGGATCCTTCAAGTCTGCTTGGGAAACCTGCTTGGGGAATTCAAAGATCTTTGATGACTATGGCTGGAGATTACACAAAGGGAATCCTTACTCGGCTAAGGAATAAGGAAACTTTTGATGATCTCACTGGGGATTAAACAAAAGAAAACCTTGATCTGCTGGGAGAGTAAAGAAGGCTCTGATGGCTTTGACGGAGAATCAAGAATGAGAATATTCACTCTTATGGGGAATTGAAATTTTGGGGGCTTCACTGGATAAGTGAGAATGAGAATCTTCGATCTGTAGGGGATTAAAAATTCTGATAAACTCGTGTTGGGGAGTGGTGAAAAACTATGACAACTTCACTGGGGAATCCAGACTGAGAATCTTCAATCTGCTAGGGAAAATTTGAATCCTTGGGGACTTCAAACTAGGGAGTTAAGAATGAGAATCTTCATTCTCTTGGGGAGTGAAAAATCTGTGTGGAAGAGGTTTATTCCCGTTTGGAAAAAGTTCAGGAGTTTGGGTTGTATGCCAATCTACTGGGGAATTATCCTTAGCTGGGGATAAAAATTTACTGTTATCTGATTGATTCTCAGATTTTAAGATAACTTGTTGGGGAATCTGGAGAAACTGAATGGTTTCCGCTGTGGATTGATAGTTGGAAATTTGACTTCGCTGGGGAAGAAGGTTTCATCTTTGTTGGGGATTGGTGACCCAAAGTTTTTGCTCCGCTGGGGATTTTAACTCTGATGAGAATTAAAGGTTTGAAATATGACTCCGTCGGGGATTGGGAGTCTGAAGGTTGAACTCTGACAGATTTTGAAATTTAATTCCACTGGGGATATGTATTTCAAGGCTTTAGCTCTGTTAGGGACCTAGATGATGTGCTGCAGGTGGTTTCTCTCGGAATAGCCTAAAGACGTTTTCCCATACTTTCAACCTGTCAGTAATTGTTCTTTCACATTCCATTTATTTGTAAATGGTGATTATATTCAAATGCATATGCTCATTTAATAAACCATTGGACGTTTTCAAATAAAACACAAGTGTAAAAAAAGAGGAAAAGACAAGTAGTTTTCTGCACTTTGAAGTATCTTTGTATTAACTTTGTGTAAGTATTTTGTACAAAGGTGACAGACATCCTAGTAAGAGGATGTTGTCATAAAAATTGAGAAAAATTTATACAAAGAAAAATGGCTATGTGAAAAAATTCCATGGGGTTCCCATTCTGCTATAGCCTTTGTAACTCTGGATATCTTGTCCATTCGCTGCTTCGTCCGAAGATGATTGAGTTGATCAGAAGCCCGGAGCTTGTCTGGTGAAGAGATTGTCCTTAAAGTGATCCGATGAGACATAGTCATACGCTTTAATTCCCTAACTTTTGCCTGGACCGCCCTTTAGGGTTTTCGGTCCACCGGGAAACCCTTTTTTTCCCAAGTCGCCCTTTTGTGTTTTCAACTTTCCGGCTGTACAATTTTTTTTTGTTTATCCCTAATTTTGGCCTGAACCGCCCTTTCGGGTTTTCGATTCAATGGGATGCTCATTTTTGCCCAAGTCGCCCTTTTGAGTTTTCAACTTGTCGGGTCATTTATGCATAGTATCTTTTGATTATGTCTGCATTCGCAGGGTGCGGCAGGTCGTCGCCGTCCATGGTGGTCAGGATCATTGCCCCACCAGAAAAGATGTTTTTGATCATAAATGGTCCTTCATAAGTAGGAGTCCATTTTCCCCTGGGATCACTTTGCGGCAAGATGATCCGCTTGATTACAAGATCCTCGACTTGATATACCTGGCGTCTGACTTTCTTATTGAAAGCCTTGATCATCCGCTTCTGATACGCCTGACCATGGCAAACAGCTGTAAGTCTCTTTTCATCAATCAATTTAAGTTGATCAAGCCGGGTCTGAATCCAATCGTCTTCACTCAAACCAGCATCTTTCATGATTCTCAAGGAGGGAATCTGAACCTCGATAGGTAAAACAGCTTCCATGCCGTATACCAAAGAGTAGGGTGTTGCCCCTGTTGATGTTCTTGCCGTGGTACGGTACCCGTGCAGAGAAAACGGTAACATCTCATGATAGTCCTTGTAGGTAACTGTCATCTTTTGTATGATCTTCTTGATATTTTTGTTAGCAACTTCGACATCACCGTTCATCTTTGGCTGATAGGGAGATGAATTGTGATGTTGAATCTGGAAATGCTCGCACAGAGCGCTGATCATAGTGTTGTTTAGATTCATACCATTGTCAGTGATAATCTTGTCGGGGATACCATACCGGCAAATAAGGTTCTGCTTGATGAAGCGGGCAACCATATTCTTTGTGACAGAGGCGAAGGAAGCTGCTTCGACCCACTTGGTAAAGTAATCAATGGCCACCAGGATGAAACAGTGTCCATTGGATGTTGTAGGCTTGATCTCTCCAATCATGTCAATTCCCCACATAGCGAATGGCCAAGGAGCTGTTAAGACATTGAGAGGAACTGGAGGTATGTGTACCTTGTCGGCATAGATTTGACATTTGTGACAAGTACGGGAATGTTGATGGCAGTCAGCTTCCATGGTAGACCAGTAATAGCCTGCCCATAGAATCTTCTTAGCCATTGTATGACTGCTTGAGTGGGTGCTAAAGGTGCCATTATGTAGTTAAGCCATGATCTGCTCATCCTCAACCTTGTCCACACAACGGAGCAGAATGCAATCGTGGTTGCGCTTGTATAACATACCATTGCTTAAGAAGAACTTAGCTGAGAACCTCCTCAGAAAATTTTTGTCGTTGACTGAAGCTCCTTCAGGGTATTCTTGTGCTTCGAGATACCTTTTGACGTCATGAAACCATGGTCGGTCCACTACTTCTTCAGTATTAATCTCGTGACCATGTGCAGGTTCGTCCATCCGCTCAATGGTGATCTTGGGAGCCTCATTATTCCAGTTAAGTTTAAACATGGAGGACATTGTAGCTAAAGCATCTGCTAGCTGATTCTCTTCTCGCGGGAAGTGCTCGAAGGTAACCTGCTCGAAATGTGGTAACAATGTCAGGACATGTTCTTTGTAAGGGATGAGGTTTGGATGTTTAGCATCCCACTCTCCTTTGATTTGACTGATAACCAAAGCGGAGTCCCCAAATACAATCAAAGATTTGATTCCCAAGTCAATAGCGGCCTTGAGACCAAAGATACAAGCTTCATACTCGGCCATATTGTTGGTGCAGCTGAAGCAGAGTCTAGCAGTGAAAGGTGTGTGACAACCTTCTGGAGAGATAAGTACCTCGCCGATACTGTTGCCAAGTGCATTTAAGGCACCATCAAAGTACAGGGTACATCGAGATCCTTGTTCAGGTCCGTCATACGGTATGTTTTCTTCAATGTTGCTCAATGTCATGATATCCTCGGCGGGGAAGTCGAACCTCATAGATTGGTAATCTTCGACAGCTTGATGGGCCAGATGATCGGCTAGCACACACCCCTTTATAGATTTTTGGGTCGTGTACTGGATATCATACTCTGTGAGGATCATCTACCATCTAGCGATTCTTCCAGATAAAGCAGGCTTTTCAAAGATGTACTTGATCGGATCCATCTTAGAGATCAACAAAGTGGTATGAGTCAACATATACTGCCTTAGCCGGTGAGCATCCCATACAAAAGCGCATCAAGTTTTCTTGAGCAGTGAGTAGCGAGTCTCACAGTCAGTAAACTTTTTGCTAAGGTAATAAATGGCATGCTCTTTTCGGACAGACTCGTCATGTTGGCCCAGTATGCACCCCATTGAATTCTCCAAGACAGTCATATACATGATAAGCGGTCTTCCTTCGACGAGAGGCATCAAGATAGGAGGTTCTAGCAAATACTCCTTGATTCTATCGAAAGCAACTTGACAGTCATTATTCCATTTAACCACCTGATCTTTCTTCAACAGCTTGAAGATTGGTTCACAGGTAGATGTTAGATGAGAAATGAACCTTGCAATGTAGTTTAGGCATCCCAAGAAACCTCTGACCTCCTTCTCAGTGCGAGGGGCAGGCATTTCTTGTATAGCTTTGACTTTGGCAGGATCAACCTCGATGCCATTGTTACTGACAATGAAACCCAAGAGTTTACCGGACCTGACTCCGAAAGTGCACTTGTTAGGGTTCAGTCTGAGCTTGTACTCTTTCAACCTGACAAACAGCTTTTGCAGATGGTCGAGGTGTTCTTCTTCATTTTGTGAATGAGCTATCATGTCGTCTACGTAGACCTTTATCTCGTGATGTATCATGTCATGAAATAAAGCTACCATGGCACGTTGATAGGTTGCCCCGACATTCTTCAATCCGAATGGCATCACTTTATAACAGAACATACCCCACTGTGTAACGAAAGTAGTTTTCTCCATGTCTTCAGGGGCCATTTTGATCTGGTTGTACCCTGAAAATCCATCCATGAAAGAAAATACCTTGTGTTGAGCTGTATTGTCAACCAAGATGTCAATGTGCGGTAGTGGAAAGTCGTCTTTAGGGCTAGCCTTGTTTAAGTCTCTGTAATCCATGCACATTCTGACTTTTCCGTCCTTCTTAGGCACAGGCACAATGTTAGAAACCCATTGTGGATAGGAAGTAACAACAATAAAGCCAGCATTGAACTTCTTCATCACTTCATCTTTGATCTTTTCAGACATATCGGGCCTCATGCGGCGAACTTTCTATTTAATTGGTGGACAGTCTTCCCTGGCAGGGAGACGGTGAACCACAATATCTGTATCAAGTCCCGACATGTCTTCGTAGGACCAGGCGAAGATTTCAACATATTCATTCAACAGCTGAACTAAGCGCTCTTTGAGACTTGGCTCTAGGTTGGCACCCACTCTAACTTCTTTTCTGTTTTCCTCTGTTCCCAAGTTTATAGTCTCTAACAACTCCTCGTGAGGTAGAATAGCTCTTTCTTCCTGTTGTAGCAGTCTAGCCAATTCTCCAGGAACTTCATAATCTTCATCACCTTCGTATTCGGCATGATCGACCAGATCTTCAGAGTCACTGAAGGCCATAGCAGAATTGTTACCCATGGAATCCGGAATGGACGGGTACCTGCATTGGTGCGTGTGGGTGTGTGTAAGGGATAGCCACCTTTAAACAAATAAAATGCAAAAAGAAATAAAATGAACACAAAATTTTATACGTGAAAACGTCCATGATTCATTAAAATGGCATATGAAGATGAAAAATCAAACCCTTACAAATGGACCTATGTACCTCGAGTAAGGCACAAGGTTAAAAGTGTACGAATTGTTTAGGAATTATTACAAACCAACAGAAATGTTTGAAAGATAAATTACTGATTAATGAAAGTAATAGGAATAAAGTCCTTAGCCTCCCAATTGCATAATCCTCCTTCAACGGTAGGGAAAATCCAGTCTTCCAGATTGCTCTCCTCTTCACCATCCCCCAAAGCACTGACTCCATGATGAGTGATCTTCACTGGTGGTCCTCCAACCCGGGAGCGACGCACAACCTTTTGAGCAGAAGTAGTGAAACCCAGGCCAAATTTATCATATTTGAAAGGAAAATCGAGAAGTTTCCCCAGATTGTGCTTCCTCCCTCTTCAATCACACCCTTTGTATCTTTGAGTGATGACATCTGAGGCGGAGTCGAGTAATCATGGGTACAGAAGGCACTGTCTTGGTTGCCGCAATCTCTTCAGAAACTTGCTCGAATTGTTGAAAGGGGGTCTCGATGAATTCACCATCCAATTCCACATAGTGGAAAGAATTATGATTGCTTATCATGTATTCCTCTTCACCGTGAACAGTCACAATTTTCCCCTGAATAGGGTACTTGAGCTTCTGATGCAGAGTTGAAGTAACAACTCCAGCATGATAAATCCAGGGTCTTCCCAATAAGCAAGAATAGGAGGGAAGGATGTACATGACATAGAATATGGAGTTGAAAGTTCCAGTTCCCACTTTAATCGGGATGTCCACCTCCCCGTGAACCATCCGCTTAGAACCATCAAAGGCTCTGAAAATGATGTTGATGGGCTTCAAAGTTAAACCTTCACAATCTAGCCTATCCAATGCTTTCTTTGGTAGGACATTCAGCGATGAACTAGTGTCCACCAGAACGTGTTCCAGAGTAGTCCCTCTGCATTCCACCGAGACATGCAAAGCGTCATTATGTTTTCTCCCTTTGATTGTTAGATCAGCATCGGAGAATCCTAGACCGTTGTCTGCTGTTAGGCTAGCTACACATTCCTGGAATTAGTCCGCGGAGGTTTCCTGGGGCACATGGGTCGTCTTCAAGAATTTGATTAAAGCTTTGGCATGAGCTTCTGAATAAAGGAGCAAGGCCAACATAGAGATTTTTTAGGGGGTTTGCCCCAGTTGCTCCACAACATTATAATCACTCTTCTTGATTATTTTCAAAATCTCTTCCATTTCTTTCTGAGTGGTTTCAGGGATGATCAACGACTGAGCCCTCGTCATGACAGACTCTTCTTGGATCCCTTTCCCTCTATCATCAGCAACAGCAGAGGGGACAACCACATGAGTCACAACTTCTTCAATAACTGGGGTTCTTGCAGATATGTTGATCGGTGCAGGAGTAACCTTAGGAGCGGCTGAGGGTCCGAAGATTTCCTTTGGTGGCACAATCTCCAGAGAGAAAATTCTTCCACTGTGGGTGATTTTACTCGTTCCAGCAATGTTTCCAATGTCGGAAGTCTCTTCATCACATCCCTCTTCAGTTGATTCAATTTTCTTTACACCGTGGTAGAAAAAATCTCCCCCATAGTTCCACGATATTGATTTGTTGGACTTGTACGGGATAGGCCCCGACATAGTTATCTTCAAAGGTGTACAATCTTCGGATCGGATGTACTCTTAACAGGTCTTTTGGAGACCTTGGAAAGATTAGCGGATATGGTAATTATCGAAACATCATTAACATGAGTCGGTTTAACAGGAGTCTTTTCAAAAATGATTTCTTGATTATCCATTAGGTGCTGGATGCCTATCTTCAAAAATGGACAGTCGGTTGGTAAGGATGAACAAAGGCATCAATCTTCTTCACAGCATGGGAAAATCCCAGCCTTCAGCAAGTTCAACTTGATTATCGGTAGCGGAGTCATCAAATCATCAACAGTAGCAACATAAAGATCTTCTTCAACAACATGGACATTGTGACCATGTTTTGGCATTGGGGCAGAAATCACATTAGGCTTTTTAGGGGCTTGGAATTCCACCTCTTTAGCATCTATCAAGTCCTGGATCTTATTTTTGAGGGCCCAACAATTGTTGGTGTCATGCCCTATATTGTCCGAATGATAAGCACCCTTTGCATTTGAATGGTAGAAAGGAGAAGCTGTATTCGGATTCTTCGGGGCCTCTTTCAGACTAACAAGGTTTAACTTCAAAAGATGGGGTAAAACCTGAGCCGGTGTCATGTTTATCCGGGTGTATTGCCATGCAGGCCTTTCCACCCTTGCTTGGTTGGTTCTTGGTTGATTGTTTCTAGGCTGATCAACTGCAGACTTTTGAATCATTACAGCCCCCACCGCTGGCCGACGCTCAACTCTTCCTTGACTTCTTTGGGAGTAGACAACTGATACCTATTTCTTTGCTGGAAAGGTCTTCTTGATGGCAGCGAAAGAAGATGCATCCTTTTAAATTTTTCCGCTCTTGATTCCGGTTTCGACTCTCTCACCAGTCAGAATCATCTCGGTGAACCCCGCAGACGAACTTCCAACCAGGTGATTGAAAAAGGGACCTGACAGTGTACCCAAGAACATATCAACAAGCTCCCTCTCAGACAATGGTGGCTGCACCCTTCCAGCCAAGTCTCTCCATTTCTGGGCATACTCTTTGAAACCTTCATTTGATACCATGCCCACACTCTGTAGTTGAGTACGGGTTGGTGCTAAATCCGCATTATATTGATATTGTTTGTAGAAGTAAGCAGCCAAATCCTCCCAGTTGTGCACATCAGACCTTTATAGTTGGTAAAACCAATCCAACTGCGTCCCTGAAAGACTGTCTTGGAAGAAATGGACCCACAGATCCTTATCAGAAGAATGCGGTTGGATTTTTCTAACGTAAGACCGCAAATGCATCTTTGGACAAGACAAACCATCGTATTTAGAAAATATAGGCACCTTAAACTTGAGGGGAATCACAATCCCAGAAACCAACCCTAGATCTTCAAAGTCCAGCCCAGGCACCCTCTGTACCTCCATGGCAGCCAGACGCTCTTCCAGATTCTTGTATTTGTCATCCGCAGGTGGGTACTGCTGCTCAGAATAATCTTCATCCTCTTCTTCCTCTTCCTCAGATTCAGTTGGTACTGCAGCTCCCTTTCCTGCCCCTTCATCAGATGTTGAGGGGAAATCAAGGACTCTTCTAGCTTGGCCTTCAAATCTTCTACCCAGAGTAGCCACACCAACCCTCTTCTTTTTCTTTTTCTCCTTTTCCTTTTCGAGCAAGGTTTTGAGATCCTCCTGACTCTTAGCCAAGGTCATGAGTAGTTGCTGGAACTGCGAATTTTGCGCTTGTAAGTCTTTAATCGTCTGCTCTATACCCATCTGGCTGAAATAAACAGCAGAGAGATAAGGAAACCTGGTTTGAAGACCTGCTTATGCATATGATGAATGAGATGTATTCATGTAATGCATTCAAGGATTTAGAAATTCAAATTTGTTGTAAACAAAAAAGAACGCACCTCATATTAATAAGATAGAATTTGTTAGTACATAAATGCCCCACGGGAAAAATAATACAGAATTCTAATGTAAAAAGACATTGTGCATCCTCTTTGGTGCTATTTAGGTGTTGAGAGTCTGCTCTTCAGGAAGTTGGCGAGTAAGTTCCAAAACCTTCTTCCCACTGACGTAGAATTGGGCTTCAAAAGTATCATGTTCTCCCTTGAGCTGTATCCAACTCCTTTGCAAATATTCAAGTGATGTTGGCATGTCAGGATGTAGGAGGGTGTATGGAACCTCTCCTTCCATAACAGGCTCTTTGATCACAGGCAGAATGTAGGGGTAAGGCATCATAAGACTTTGGGCGTGGGTTCGTACCCACTTGAGGTAAGGCTTAAGGGGGATGGAATTCTTGTGTCCCAAGGTCTTACTATCCACTTTGTTGGGCATTCTCCAAGCTCGGATAAACCTTTGTCGAAGTCCTTGATCGTCGTTGTCGAAGTCAAAAACCAAGTCTGGAATCAGCATGTTATGAGGGCCATCCCTTCGGGCATACCCAAACTGTCTCAGAGCCAAGCAAGGGTTGTAGGTAATGCCTCCCCTAATGCCAAGTAAAGGGACATTAGGGAATTCCCCACAATGATCAATGATGATAACATTTTCTCTGGACCGAGAACACCAATGAACATTTGAATGTGTAAGGGTCATCAATCGTTGTGACCACCTCAAGCCTTGCTCATTCTTCAAGACTGATTGGGCATGGTGAGAAATAAACCACCTTGCTAGAAGAGGAGTACAACACATGATAACACCTTTTTTCCTCATTGTCCGTGTGTGAAATGAGTGGAGGATATCCCCAAGTAAAGTAGGTACAGGATTCCGGGACATGAAAATCCTGACAGCATTCACATCTATAAGTTGGTCAGGGTTTGGGAACAAGACCAACCCATAGATGAGAAGAGCTACAATCTCTTAAAAGGCTTGTAAGTCCAAGGAATTCCAGCATTCTTGAGCTTTCTCAAACAGAAACTTTGACAAGAAACCCTTGACACCACTTCTAGTTTCCCAATAACCTTTGACATCAGATGGTTGCAAGTCTAAGGCTTGAGCAACATCTTCAGGCTTTGGATCTCTTTCCGTACTGTTGTAGGGTAGTTGATGGAGAATAGGAATCCTCAGAAGTTGAGAAAATTCCTCCAAAGTAGGCACAAGCTGGTAATCAGGAAATGTGAAGCAGTGGTGTAGGGGGTCAAAGAACTGGAAGAGAACTTTCACCATGTCTTCCTCAGTGTTGGTGTTGACTAAGTTGAGAAGACGACCATGCCTCTCGGTGAATGGAGAATATTCTGGAATCTTTGAGGCTAGCTCCTTGAGTTGAGGAGGAATTCTCACAAGGTTGACCTGAATAGTTTTCCTGCTAAGTGAATCCATTACCTACAAAACAGGAACAAAGATGAAGATCCAAATCCTTGAAATGGTTAGTGGATGCATATGATGCTTCATGATGTTATGATGTTATGCACAAGTATATATGTACAAACAAGTCACACAAGATCCTAGTTTCAGGCTTGCATGGGGTTTCATAGGTAAGTACCCTCTTGAAGTTTAGTTGGCTCAACCTGTCCTATAAATAGTAACCGGGTTCTAAGAAGCTCAATATCACTGGATTATTTTCTGTGTTCATTGTTTCAGTTTAGCCACTTAACTGGCGACCGAAATATTCCAAGAAAACAACCCTCAATGAGTGTAGTATCGAGTATCTACCAACTTCGGACTGCACCAAATCCGGTCATCTCACTACCCTTAAAAAGGCCAAGATGGTCAAGTAAAGGTTCTAAAAGTCCATTAGTGCTTCATGACATCACTCAGCGACCCCGTATTCTCTTTGATTAACTCCAAGGCTACCGGTACCCACAAATATGTCGCACTAATATAGATATTTCTTCAACCATGTCGGTATACCCCACATAGTTTCCACAACGTATTGCTATTTACCTATGAATGTTTCCCAAATCCGGGTAGAGGATTTCAAACCCAAACAAAAGAACCAAATGTAAAGCAATCAAGTCAATCAAGATAAGCATGTAAAGGTGATCTAAAACCCTAAGGTAACCTCACATTCTAATGTTTTCCCCAGCAGAGTCGCCAGTTCTGTGATGCGGTGGGAGAACTGACTTGAGGTTTTGCGTTTGTGGTTGAAAATGTTTCGGTTTAGCAAGAGTCGCCACCGACTTTTTATTTATCCAAAGGAAAGGTCAAAAAGCACAGGAAATACCTTTGAGATGTTTTCTTGGGTTCGGGGGGTAGATTATGAAAAGGGAAGGTGCTAGCACCCTTTTCATCCATTGTTTTCCATTGGCTCTTTGTTACTTGTTTTAGATCACTTGCTTTTTCTTTTCAATTGTTTGAAATGGTGCTTTTGTGTGTGGTTTTGAAAATATTTTGAAAAGAGGACTTTGTCTAGGCAACCTTTGTAATAATTCTTGTTTGAATGTATACAAAGGTGTTTGTCTTTTGAAAGATGTTTCAATGTTTGAAAGTTTGTTTTGGGAAATGTTTTGAAATTGTGTTGTGACGTGTGTTTGAAAATAGCTAGGATGTTTGCAAGTTTGATCAAGTAACTAAGAGGTATCTACCCTATCTACTCAAAAGTCTTTCCTACATATTTTTAACCCTTTGACAATGTTGTTTTACCATTGCATTTGGTAAACAACCTTGTGTTTGGATGTTAAACGAGACAAGCGCGGGTCATCGTATTGACCATGATAGCAATAGTGCTAAGTATCTTTAGCAAATTTTTGAGGGACTAGATCATTTTTGTATAGGCAACCAAGATAGCGTCATCGAGGGGCTATGATCTTTTTGTTTTTATTTTGTTTTGCCAAGACACTTAACATGCATACCATGGCCATTTTAAGGCAACAAGTGGATGAAACCCTAGGGGTGCTAGTGTGCATTGTGTTGTCAATTTTCATGCATTTTTGTCTTGTATTAGTCAAGCTATTTGTTTGATTTTGGATCTTTGCATACAAACCCTAATCTTGCTATCATGGCATATTTGAAAGCTATAAATGCGTAAAAGTAATCTAAGCTATTACAACATTGATATGGGGAGGGGGATACAATTTTGCATAAGGGGGGGGGGGGTATTTGCAAGAAATTAAAACCCTAAGATTATTATAACCATATTGAATTCTATGTACAAATAATAAATTGACAAATATTTAAATGAACAATTAAATAAATATGCAATATATTAAAAATATGCAAAAGATGTTTTTTGTATTATTTTTATGTATGTAAAAATAAATTATTTAATGTATCAAAAATAAGAAAAATATTATTGATTATTTTTATTAAGGGTGGAAGCCCTAATTTGGTTTTTAAGAAAATATATATTATGTATTATTTATTTATGTAAAAGAAATAATATAAAAATAAAATACACAAATGTTAAAAAGTAGAAATATGTGAGAAAAAATATTATTTAAGTATATAAATAATAAAAATAAAAATATAATATTTTTATAATATTAACAATTTTTTTATTTAAGAAAATAAAAGTATATTATTTAAGAAACTATTTTTGTACTAGAAAAAATAATAAAAATAATAAAATAAAATATTAAAATTTATGAAAATGTTTTTTGGCAATTTTTTATAATTATAAAAATAAACAAAAGTCAGAAAATAAAATAGAAATACAAAAAATATGCAAAATAATAGAAATGGGCCAGGGGGTGTAAACAACAAGCTAAGGGGGTGCAAAAAGCAACACAATCCAAGCCCAGCCCAAGGTTCCTCTTCATCCCTGTCCTCCAACACAAGGAAACACGTGCGCTATGAACAAATTCGTATCTCTTGTTTCAGTGCTTAAAAACAAAAACTTGTAACATGGAAGTTATAGAGCATGATCACACGATTCTAACCATATAAAAAACTTAACCTAACTCTCAAAGACCAGAGAGAATTTCTCTGGCCCTAATTTCTAACCTAGTTTTTTCATAAAGTTCATCATTCAAATTCTCCCAACTCAGTTAACTTAAATGAAATCTATGCATATGTACAACTTAAGGGCAATGAGTACAACATTTTTTATTCATAAACCTAAGCCTAATGTTTCCTAAATAGAGAGATAGAAGTTTGAACTTTACCTATTTCAGTTGAGCTCGAGTATGGCAATGCAGGGGTTTTTAGTGATGCCTGAGATGCTTGGGAGCTTGCTTGAAGTTCCTTTGACCTTCCCCAATGCTTAGTTTGCTTTGAAATTGCTTGAATCTCTCTATGGAACTCAACCTGCAAAGTCAGAATTCAAAAATGGTGAAGCTTGAAAACAAGGTTACAGTTGCTGGCCAATGGTTGGGATAGCTTAGGTAGGTTGTATGGAGTGTGTTGGAAGAGTTTTGGGGAAAAACGCATGAGTGGTTTGTGATTTGGAAACCAAAATGCAGAAGCTGCCCTGTTTTGCAAGAAAATGGGGTTTTGGTGTTTTGGAAGGTTTGAGAAGTGGTTAGCTCGTGCTTCTGACCTTAAGCAATATGCAAAACTTGTTTGAAATGTTTACAACACTTGGTTTTATCAGATTGCAAAGTTATGTCCTTTTTGCAAGTTGACTTGGTTTTGAAGAAAAGTGCGAAGTGATCAAGCAAAGAGCCTGTACAGGCCTCCTTCCTAGCTGCACAAAGTTGTTGTACTTTCCCCTGAGTTTATGGAGTTGGTTTGTTGCAAAGAGATGGGTTCAAGGCTCTAGGGAAACAAATTGACATAAAGCCACCTTTATCAAAATGGCATTGTTAACTTTTGCCATTTTTGGATTAATTCAATGTGTAAACCTCTATTGATCATAACAATGCCTTAATCCATTGAGTTTGCATTCAATTCTTGAGTGTGGAAAGGTTTAAGGACATGTAAACAAGTACAAGCAAGGCTGGACAGAAATTGCAACTTGTAGCATAGTGAAAAATGCCATGGATCAAAGTGATATTTTGCCAAATTCAAATCTTCGATTCTCCCTAACCATAAATGATTTTGGAGAGTTCTTGGACATTTTGGAAAGTTTGTAACATGCTATACAATACATCTTTGAAATGCATTTTGAGATTCCAATGGGAACTAGGTGAAACATTTCCATGAAGATAGGTCAAAATCCTGCCTAAACTAGGGCAAAATTTCACAAAGTTAAAAAGTTTTTGGACCCTTGTTCATAAAATCATAACTTGAGATCCAAGAATATTTTTGGGAAAACTTTGTGAATCAAAGTTGTAGATTTTGTGGAGGACTACAACTTTCATGTTGGATGTTTTGTTAGAATCCAATTGACTGATGGTGAAAATGTTGGGCAAAGTTGGGAAAAATAAGAAAATTTCATAACTTAGAAAAATTCTAAGTTATGAAAATTTTTAATCTTAAACCCTAATTTGCAAAATTAAGTTTCTTGATGAAAAACTTTCATGTTTCGACACATCTTGATGAAAAATGACACTTGGCACATGATTTTGACCAAAAAGTCAAAGTTTGACTTTTCAGTGTACAATTGATTTTTGATCAGTTGACTGGAAAATTATCTGTCAATCTAATGCTTTTGAGATCTTTTGAACCTTGTGATTAGGTCAAAATGATGCCATTGAGTCCTTAAATCGATGCTTGAACCCAATTTGCCATTGGCTAGGTGAAAAATCAGAAATTGCCCTTCTGTAGTCAAAACCCTTAAAATGACCATTTTGCCCTTTTGATGATCTGATCAAATTTCTTGAGGAGTTGTGGTCCAAACTTGATCAAATGGTTCATATGAGTCTATAATATTGATGTGGATAAAAAATTATGAGGTTTGACTGAAAATTGGCCACAGTTGACTTTTCCCTAATACAATTGATTTCTAGGTCAACTGTCCAATTGATTGGGCAAAAATTTGATTCAAGGCTTGAAACTTGCTATGGGCAATCTTATAAGTCCAACATGAAGTATGAAAGTCACTTTGAGAATTGGAAGTTCAAAAATAGCTGTGCAAAATCAAACCCCAATTTTAGGTCATCAGTGTAAGGAGATGTCTTGAGCAGAGCAAACCCTAATCCTGTCTGGAGTCCAAAGAGTCTTGTGAGGGGAAATCCTGATAACATGAGAGGGAAAATTTTGGGGTACAACATACATCGTCAGCAAGGTCTGTTCAAAAGCATATTATATAGATTGTGGTATCGTTTTCATCATCCCCCCTCTAAAGGCTTATAGCTTTTTAATCGAGAGTCGAATATCACGTAAAGGAAGCAAGAAAACAGTTTAAATAAAATTACAATGAAATAATTCAAGAGAAACATATGTGATGCATTAATGGGAAAACCAAAGTTCGGCATAACAGTAATTGTTTGAACAATAAATGAAATTACAAATGAAAAATAAAAAATGAACTAGACGTTCTCAATGATTTGGCCTAGGAACAATGACCACTTTATGAGTCTCTGGAGAGTCGAATTTGATCTCCTTGGCATTAATCATATCCTAAATTTTGTTCTTCAGAGCCCAACAACCATTCGTATCATGTCAAGGGCTATCAGAATGGTATGCACACTTTTCATTGGGGTGGTAACTAGGAGCAAAAGTATTGGGGTTCTGTAGAGGAGCCTTTAACGTAATCAACCCTGCCTTCAACACGTGTTGTAACACTTGAGCTAGTGACATGTTGATTCTGGTGAACTGTCTCTTAGGTGTGACCTCTTTACGCTAATTCCCCTATTGGTGTCGTTACACAGACGTAGGATTAGAGACCAATATTTCCCCCACAGATTGATTGTGGTCGTCTGCCTTATTACGACCCTCCTGGCCATACACAACATTGGCTTTCCTCTTACCAGCAAGTGGCTTCTTATCAGCATTAGAAGATGCAGCCATCGGGATCTTCCCACTCTTGATACCAATTTTGATCCTTTCTCCAGTCAGAACCATCTTTGTGAATCTAGATGAGGAACTCCTAATCAGCAGATTAAAGAATGGGCCTATCAGAGTACCCATGAAAATATCTACCATTTCCAGGTCATTCAGAGGAGGTTGTACCCTTCTAGCTAGATCCCTCCATTTCTGGGCATATTCTTTGAAGTCTTCGCTAGAACCCATATACATGCTTTGAAGTTGTGTACAAGTTGGAGCGATGTCATCATTATATTGATACTGCTTGTAGAAAGCAGCAACCAAGTCTTCCCAGGTATGAACGTCTGTTCTTTCTAGCTGGTAGAACCACTGTAGTTGCGTGCCAACTAAACTTTCTGGGAAGAAATGGACCCATAACTTCCGGTCAGCAGTGTGAGGCTGGATCTTCCCGACATAGGACCTTAAGTGCAACTTAGAACAGGAGACACTATCATATTTAGCGAACGTGGGGACCTTGAATTTTGGTGGGACGATTACACCAGAAACCAGCCCTAATTCTTCAAATTCCAAGCCAGGTATCTGCTGAATCTCCATAGCATTGAGACGATCCTCCAATTGTTTGTATTTATCATAAGCAAGAGGATATTGCTCCTCAAAATAATCAGCTTTGTCTTCATCAGTTCCCGAGTTGTTATCTTCTTCATGATTATCCCCCTTATTTGATGGAGTTGAAAGATCTAGAGCTCCTTTAACCGATCCTCTGAGTCTTCTTCCCATATTAAGGATTCCAACCGATTTCTTTGCCTTCTTCTTCTTCTCTTTGATGATGATAGCTTTTATTTCGTCCTGCCCCTGGGCCAAAGCCATGAACATTTGTTGAAACTGAGCGTTTTGAGCTTGAAGGTCTTTTACTGTTTATTCAAGGGCCATTTCTTTTGCTGAAGTAAATTATGAAAAGATGAGAAACCTGCTTTGAAATCTTCTTATGCAATGATATATATGATATATGTATGCAATGTTTTCAAGTATCTCACGGGGTAAACACAAAGATATGTTAGGAGTTGACTGCAGCCTTGATTGAAGAACTTCGCATTGTTAAGCGTCCTTCTACGAGAGTCAAGCTCACCATATCGAGTGGGTTATAGCCCCTGACTCAATTTATCGTGTTTTGGCCTTTTGACGACATTGGCTAGAGGAAAAGCCCCTTGCAAGACGTATGATTTATTAAAACCTGCATCACAAACCCTTGAGATCCTTGAAATGGTTAAGGAAATGTTGTGGCATGATGTTATGATGTCATGATTATGCTAAGAAATCACAAATATAGCAAGCACAAGCAAATCACACCAAAACCTTAGGTTTAAGGCTTGCATGGTTTTTAAGGTCATTACCCTCTCGAAGTTGGATAGGTTCAACCTGTCCTATAAATAGTAACCGGGTTCTAAGGAATCTCAATATCACTGATCTTTCCCACAAGTTTCGTTCGATATGCGATTGACTCGCAACCAAACAAAACTCAGGAGTCATATCTCAATGAGTGTAGCATCGAGTATCTGCCGACTTTGGGAATATAGCAAAGACGGCCATCTCACTACGTCCTAATGGCCAAGTTGTTCAATTAAAGGTTCTAAGGTTGGTTGACGCTTCATGAAACCACACAACGGCCCTGTATTCTCCTTGATTGACTCAAGGGCTACCGGTGCTGACCAAAGTGTCGCATCAACATAGCCATCACTTCAACCATGTCGGTATACCCCGCACAGTTTCCATGATCTATTTCTACTTACCTAAAAGGTTTTTCCCCAGATCCGGGTGTAGGATCTATAATAACCCAAACAGTACCCTTAAAAGTAAAGCAAACAAATAGTCAAAGAAGCAAAATGATCTAGACCCTAAGGTATACCCGACTTTAATTATTCCCCATCAAAGTCGCCAGTTCTGTGATACGATGGAAGAACCGACTGTTTAATACTGGTTTTCATTTTGTACTCACAAATGTCGTGGTAAGCAAGAGTCGCCACCGACTTTTCTTTTATCTAACAAAGGAAAGGGTGAAAAGAATAGAAAAAGACCTTTTTTGAGATTTTGAGTAAGGGGGGTATATTATGGAAAGGGAAGGTGTTAGCACCCTTTCCATCTGTGGTTTACCATGGGCTTTTAGGTACTTGCTCATTTTGAAAACTATTGGTGTTTGTGTGTTTTGAAAGATTTTGTTTGCTTTATGGTAACTCTTGTATCAGTGCTCAAGAGTGTGATAAAGCATTTTGAAAACATTGTTTGAAAAATGTTTGAAAGTGTGGTGTAAAAATGAATTGTTTTGAGCAAGTACTTAACAACTATCTACCTACTCGAAAGAGGCGTTCTTTTCCTTCTATCCTTTAGACAGTGCTATCCTACTATTAGTGAGTAGGTAGCCCTAATCGTTAGATGTTTGAGGGACTATCGAAAGGGACGTCACAGTCATTAAGGCAACTGGGAAAGAACTCTTAGTAATTGTCCTAAAGCCCTAAGATCAATTTTTTAACCGAGGCAGCAGTCGAGAGGGTCATCGAGGGACTAGTGATCTCTTAGACTCAAGGACAACCACTAAAAATTCTCACATTTCAAGAATTGTGAAAGCGTTCGAAGGAAACCAAAGTGGGAGATACCCTAGGGGTGAGCATGTGCAAGTGTGCTTGATTCATATATATTATCTTGCACATTTAGGGTTTTCTATGTTCAACTAATCGTTATCTTTCCATACAATCCTATTAACCATTCACTTAAGCAGTTTATCATGAGGGAAACCCTAGTTAGAGATTTATTGTCTTAAGAGGTGAATTTGTCTGGTCAATTCTTAGTCATCCTAGGACAAGTTAGGGACCTCAATGGGCATGTGTTTAGTAAAATGAGATGGAAAATTTTGGGTTACAACAGCGTGGGTTCAACACCTACCCCCATGTAGTTTTTTTACTCTATTTTTCTAGTCTACTTTTTCTATTTTCTTTCTTAATTATTTTTTAATTAACAATTAACTAAACTAATTTTTTTTCTTAATAAATAACAAATTAGGATTAGGGTTTTAGTTAGTAATTAATTTTTTTCTTATATTTTTTATTTACTAATTAATTAAAATTTCTTTTTTCTTAACATTAAAATAAATTAGGATTTAGGTTTTAATTACTACTATTAACTTAAATTATTTTCTACAAAAAATCATAAAACATTTTAACATTTTTTTTCTATTTTATTTCTTCTTGATATTTAATTTTCATAGAAAATTTTATAGGTTGCATTCTTTACTTGTAATAGTGTAGATTTCTTTTCTCGCATTTTTTTCCTAATTATGTAACTGATCACAAGATGTAATAGCGTAAGTTTACTTTCTCGTGAATTTTTATACTTATGTACCTCTCCCAAAGCCATGTAATAGCTTGGGAGTTTTCATTCCATACTTTATTCTTCTAGACGTATTTAACTGCTAGTAACTAGGGTTTGCATGGCAAGACTAAAAACAATATAGAAAATCCTAATATTCAAGATAAATAAACTGAATCAATACACTTCGCACACTTGCACCTCTAGGATAACCACTCTTGTTTCCTTATGATATTGGTCACATCCCTCGAAAGTGAGGATACTTTAGCAAAAGAACTTCGATCAAATCATCATGTCCCTTTCGAATAAAGATCATAATCCCTCAATGACCCTTCGAGCTGCCTACAAAATGATTTAGTCCCTTCGAGTTTCCTACAAAATGATGATAGTCCCTTCGATACTATTGCTAAAGTATCCTTACTTGTTGCCTTCGATAACCATACGATGACCCTACGCTTGTCCCTTCACATCCAATAGATAGGGCTACCTACCAACTAATGGTATGGATAGTACTATCTCTAAAGGAGAAGGAAAAGAATAAGAAAGACTTTAATCGGTAAGAAAATCTTAATTTCTTTCTCACAAATATTCACAAAACCTTTTTCACACTACATATTCAAACAAATATTTTCAAAAATAACACTTTGTATACATTCTTGAGGACTGATAAAAGAATCATTACAAAGCCAGCCTTACATTGGCAATTTCAAAATATTTTCAAACAAATCATTCACACAAAGTAAGATTTTTAAAAGTAAGCTAAGCAATTAAGAGTCTGTAGATAACTACGGATGAAAAGGGTGCTAACACCATCCCTTTTCATAACTTAACCTACAAACTCAAAATCTATCAAAGGTCTTTCCTGTTCTTTTCACCTTTACTAAATATTGGATAAAAGAAAATTCGGTGGCGACTCTAGCTATCCACACATTTGGATAAAACCAAAAAGTCAGTTCCCCCATTGTATTACAGTAGGCATACGACTTAAAATTGTGGCGAGTTCCCCTAATAAAAATTAAAACACTAGAAAGAAGGATCATCTATTGACTAAAGGGATACATCATCCCTATGAGTTTTTGTGATGACTTCGCCTAGAGTCGGTGGAATTCCAAAAAAGAAATATGTCTCAAGGGGTATCCTCTTGGGGATAGGACTCTGGAATGAAACTTATGACTTTTTGTATAACATTTAAACCAAAATCTCATGGAGAGACCTTTCACGACCTTAGAGATGAAAGTTTCGGTCTACAAAGAGGCTCTTCTTAAGGGAGGCTCTTGTGCCTTTCCCTATAGTCTTATCCATGATACCCTTAAGGAAACCATCTTATGGGGAGGGTAGAATATACATAGGCCAAAACTAGGAGCCTACCAACTAAGGAGACCTTTCATAAATCCCGTCACTACACCACACAATTATGCATTCATACATCTTACATTTCACATATTCATTATTCTCCATCCTTTTTGTCCGTCCTATTCACAAGATTAAAAAAATATTCAAAGGTTTTTGGTGAAGTATCTTAAAAATGAAAGCCAGAGTGAAACAACTTGTCTGTGTTAGTGCCATCAAGCCAGATATAACAAAGATCAAGACCATCAAAAGGAAATCATCTGAAAGAGCTTTGAAGATGTTTACTCGCTGTTATGGGGATACCCTTGAGTTGAAAAAAGTGGATGTACAATTGAATGCTATTTCTGCCTTGGTTAAATTCTATGATCCTCCATTGAGGTGTTTTACCTTCCATGACAATCAGCTAGCACCGACTTTGGAAGAACATGATAGACTTTTGAATTTTTACAAGGGAAAATCATATGTGGGAATTGGAAAAACTATCGATATTAAGGACTTAGAAACTGGTTTAGGGATCCCCTATCTTGAATTTTAACTTAATTACAAAAAGAAGGCGATGTATTGATAAGTGCAAATTGTAGCTATTTTTGTATATACTTTTTGTTGCACTTATCGACTTTTTATTGTTAATATCATTGAATAAACCCTAATTTTGTGTAAATATGATTAGTTTATGTATAATGTGTTTTCTTGTATAAAGTGTATCGTTTGATAGTTTTGTATTTATTTTGTAGGTATTTGAGCATTGTTGAAGCAATATGAATAAAGCTCCAAGATGCATTTTTTGATCAATAAAGGAATAAGGCCAAGATTGGAGCCATAATAAGTTATGCAGAAAAAGAATCAAAAGTTGATTTCCTTTCATGCATCTCCAGGCGAAAGGGAGCATCGTCGGGGAAATTTTGAAGACCAATTTTGACGAACTCCCTGCCTTTCTTCACTGCTATTTTGCCAGGCGAAAATAAGGAGAGTCGTCGGGGGATGAATTGTGGTCTCTGGGTGCTGATAGATATTTGTTTTAGTTGAAGACGTGGCGCAGTCTGGGGAAAGTATATAGAAGCCATCGTCGGGCGATGCTTTTATATCGTCGGGCGATGGTTGTGGATCAGATTTTCTTTATATTTTCTTTTTGTCTCATTGGGCGGGTTATGGTTTTGGGGGGTGATTTTTGTTCTCCCAACTCCATCAACCTCATTTTTATAGTGGATTAGCTTAGATAACAACACAAGGGCTTTGCTTATGGATGATTGAAGGTGGATTTCTCATTGTACGACTCTGACAAACCGGGAGATTTGTGGTTAATCTCTTTTCCTCTCTATGTATTTCTCTTTTGTTGGGTTTTGTATGTATTTTACTTTGAACTTATGTATAGTTTTCGCCCATGGCGTTATATTTAACTTGCTTTACAAATATTTGTGGATTATTGTCTTATATTTTTGCTTTGTGCTAGGGATTTGAGTTGTTATAGACATATATTGCTTAGATTCTTATATAGGATGATCATATGTTAGTTTATGAACTCTAGAGATAGATTTAGAGCTGACATCTACTTGGGTATCGGAGCTTAATGCCTCTGTGTGGTTCTGCTGTACTGAGAGATTGTAAGTGTGATTACATAGTTGTCTTTTGTGTTATTGAGGAGGTAGAGATATCATTTCCTTGGTGATACAGTCGATCTCTCGATTTGGGATAAAAATGACTTAGGTTGTGAGTGATTGGTGGTGACATTAATGAGAATTGTTAGGTTGAACGTAACTGGTCGGTAGATTTAAGTCTGTGATGAGTAGATTATTTGCAGGCTTGATAAGTTCTTCCTTAGTTTTTACTTTTGTTTATATTTATTTTCTGTTAATAACATTTTCTTTACAAACCCATTTATCCCCAAACTCACAAACGAGAGAATTTTTCGAATGATAATTCAATAACCAATCTCTGTGGACACGATAAATTCCTGGATAAATATTTCCAAAACTTTTGTTGCTTGCCGCTACACTGCTTCCAAAATCTGGCGTCTTTGCCGGGTATTGGTTCTATTGTCTTCACATTATGATAATTCTTTTGTTTTTGAGTTTTGTAATTAATGTATATATTGTATAGAAATTGTATATTAATGTGTATATGATATTTGTGCATATATGTGTTTTCACGTATTGTTGTGAATTGTCTTGTTTTCGTAACGTTTGTTATGTGATTGTTAGGATACTTTCTTTAGGTTTGCATGGTGTGACAATACCATGGCATGATGATAGGAGGTTACTAGCTCGCACAATAAAGGCGTCGAGCTTACGGCGTAAAACAAACATGTTTGTTTGTATTTGTTTATGTGTATGGTAATTTGTGCTTTAACAAGTTGAAACAAGAAAATGTTTTGAATTTCAAATCTTCACTTTTCAACTTGTTAATTCATTTTTACTCGGTTTTCATATCGTTATTTATATATGTTTTGTTGTGCCAATTTGTGTTTTCCGAAAGCTTGTCGTGTTTAGCTTGAGGAGTTTTGTTCGTTGTATATATTTTTAATTTTGTACATTGAAATTTTGTAGGAGTATTATTTTTATAACTCTTTTGTTGTTGTTTGCACTCAAGTTTTGGTCCGGTAACTTGTAGAATATTGAGGTGATTTGTCATGTTTGATCGTTTCAACTTGCGAATGCGTGGTAATGATTTTGTTAAAGTTTCTTATACGTTCGAGGTATGTGTTTATCGCTTTCATAACTTTATCATATTCATGATACTCAGACTTTTTGCAATTTTTATGCCGTTCATTATTTTGTATACTTGTTCATTTGTGAATCACTTTAGTTCTTATCCTTTTTGTGAGGTAGCTTTCCATTGTTCACATATGCTAGAGACCATAATTATTGTTTTAACTGGATTTTATTATGCTTAATATTTTGTTTGTGTTGATTGTATGAATGCTTGAACATGATCAAGGCATTTTTTTTGTTTCATTTTGAGCATAACTACCTTGGCCAAATAAGTCAATTCACCTTGTGAGTGTGTGATCATTAGTAGCCCCTTTGAGCTTTTTGTCGATATCCATGTTGTTTTTGCTAAATGCTTGTCTATGAGTGTTTAGTTTCCCTTTTTGCATAGATGTTGATTCTTTGTTTTCTTGAACCCTTAACTATGATTTGTACTTGAATTTTTACCTTTACTTAAAAAGTAGGGAGTATTCACATTACGATGATGGTTGGATTCAAGTTGGGTAGAAAAATGATTGTGTACTCATTGGTTGATTGCTATGAGGTTATGAAAGAAAAAGAAAAAGAGAAAAAAGAAATGAAAAAAAGGTAATAGAAAAATAAAGGAAAAAAAATAGAAAAGCTTTGAAAAAGAAAAACAAAAAGAGTATGAAATAATGTTGTGTTGAATAAGTGATGTGTTGGTTTGAAATTTGGGATGAAGAAGAAGTTTGATTGAAATTCTATTGTTTGAAACTTGGTGGAAGTAATTACTCCATTAGGTTTAGGCAAGTTTTTATTTTGATTAGCTTTAGGAATTATCAGTTTTTTATTAACCAAGCCACATTACAACCTTGGAAAGCCCTTGAGATTCTTGCTTTTATATTTTCAATGTAAATTTTTGGATGAATGCATAACTTAGTCTATTGTTTGCAAGATTGTTTGATGAGTGAAAATATCCCATTTTTGTGTGTTTTTCATCTGCCGATGATTGTGTTTTCTAGGTGTGATTCATTTGTGAACTAGTATTATTTTAGAATGTTTAACATGATTTTTGTATTTAGCATTTGTTTTGTGTTTATGTTATAGTCGTAGTGTAATACGGTGGGAGAACTGACTTGGTTTATTTTGCATTTGATCACAATTGTTGCGGATAGCAAGAGTCGCCATCGACTTTTCTTTTATCCAATAAGGAAAGGGTGAAAAGAACAGGAAAGACCTTTGAGATGTTTTCTTGAGTTCTGGGGGTAGATTATGAAAAGGAAATGTGTTAGCACCCTTTTCATCCATAGTTATCTATGGACTCTTAGTTGCTTGCTAGATCACTTTGAAAAATTCTTTTTTGAAAATGTGTTTGTGGTGGGTTTTGAAAATATTTTTGAAAAGCGCCTTTGTTTAGGAAAAATTTGTAATGATTCTTGTCTATATAAGAATGTATACAAACTATTTGGACTTTTTGAAAATATTTCATGCTTTGGACGTGTTTGGGTGTGTTTGAAAATGTTTTGTTTTTGAAAAAATAGATTGCGAGCAAGCAACTAAGAATGTTCTACCTACTCAAAAGTATTTTGTTCATTTCTCCCTTCCTTTGATATTGCTATCTTACCATTGACTGGTAAGCAGCCTTATCTTTGGATGTAGAGGGACGAGCATGGGTCAATTGTATAGTCATAGAAGGGAACCTATGAGACATTTTAGAAATTTTTGTTTAGGGACTAGATCGTTTACTGAAGGCAACATTGAGGGACATCGAGGGACTACGATCTTTTTATCGAGGGTCTTTGCTAAAACTCCCATATTCAAGGGACGTGACTATTTCCCGAGGCAACAAGTGAGATTATCCTCGAGGTGTATGTGTGTGAATAGTATGTTTGATTGCATGCATTTAGTCTTTGATTAGGGTGGTCTACTTGCTGATTTTATCTTGCCATACACCCTAGTTATTAGCATTTTGTATAAAGTAATAATAATGTATAAAATAAATATCCTACACTATTACAACCATATTGAATAGCAAGAAAATATAAAAGCAAAACAAAATAAAGGAACAGAAAATAGGTCCTTCGATCCAGGAAGTAAGCGCCCTTCGATTTAACTCTTCTTGGGTTCTTTCAATTGGACCTGCAAAGCAGTATGAATATGTATCCTTCGATCATGCCTTCTACTTCACTTCCTTTGATTCGACCTGCAAAGCAGCACAAATATGAATCCTTCGATCACACCCTTTTCTCTGCTTCCTTCGATTGGACCTGCAAAATAGTATGAATATATGTCCTTCGACCACACCCCTTTCGTTTGAGGTTAGATAGCAGCATGGGGTGAAGCCTAAAGCTTCGATTCACATATCCTTCTTACCGCTTTCTTTCATTTGGGCTTAAATAACAGCATGGGTTGAGGCCATACTAATATTGTTTCATGGCCAAATTAGTTCTTAAACTATATTTGATAAACGAAGAAAACAAAACAAAAGACTGGAAAAGAAAACAAACAGAGCAGGTGAAAACAAAAAACAAACCAAGGGTAATGATAACACTTGAAACGAAAATAAATAGTTATTCACATGTTATACTTGAACGAAAGGTTTAAGGATAAGAAGACTTACCTTGCTTGAAGCTGGAATGTGGGTCTTGGACTTGAGTGATTCACTGGGTGTTCTTGTATTTGAAGGGGAAGAAACAGGTGTGGTGTTTCTTCCGATTCTGGGTTTGAGAGGGTGTTAAGTGTTTGAGAGTTTTGAGAGTTTTTGAGAGTTTGAGAGTTCTTTGAGAGTTTGAGAGTTATTTGAGAAGATTATTTCCACCACCCAACAAGAAAACCAGACCCTGATCTTTGCAAAGGATCTCTCTATTTATAGAGAAATGTTTTGGGAATTTACGGAGTAAAAATAATAAAATAAGGCTTAGCTGGGAAGAAAATGTCCACTTGTGTCATGATCCCAAGATGAGATAGCAAGATTAATGGTTTATATGGATTGCTTTCTGCAGAAGGAAAACAGACGCAAGGCTTAAGAAAGACTTTTCCTAAAAATAGTATTATACTATTAAGGGCAAGTTGTCTTGAACAACAAATGGGTAAAAACCTAATTTAATTGTATAAATAATTAAATATAGAGTGAGTCATAGGTTTGAGGACTGAAAAGCAGAAAAACGTAGCCTAGCCTATGGGTCTAATGTTCAACTTGATCCTCTTAATTGAATCCTCCATCCTTCCACAACTTTCGACCAGACTAAACCAAACAACATTCGTTCCCACCAGTTATGCATCCTTCGAATGGACCAAACATGTATTCTTCGAATGGACCCTCTTCAACTGAATATGCCACTTTGAGTCTTTCTACTTTGACCACTTAGATCCAAACCTTCGACCAAACTCAAAATCAAGACAAACTAAATGTTCAACCATGGTAGGTCCTTCGAATGGGCCACCACATTGTGTGTCATAGTGCAGAAGCTACATGTGTTGAAGGGTTTGTAGATGGATTCAAAGGTGATATGAAGGTGATTCGAAGCAAACCTGAAGGTAGATTCAAGGCCAGCATGTAGGTGTATTCGAAGAAATTTAAAAGGGAGTCATTGCTTTGTGGGTGCTAGCATGAGAGAAACCTCTGCCTTGTGCATGCAAGTTTGTAGGAGGATTCGAAGGTTACATGAAAAATGGATTTTTAAAAAAAACTTGAAGATTGATTCGAAGCCAGCATGTAGGTGTATTCAAAGGTGACATGAAGGTGACAATGCCTTGTGCATGCTATCATGAGGAAAACCCCTGCCTTGTGAATCAAAGCAAACACGTAAGGAGCCAATGGTACAATCAAAACCTGCATGCATGAGGTCCCTACTTTTTGTCAATGGAAAACCTTCAGAAGGCCATTGCCCTCTGAATCGAAAGGAAGCTTTCTAGAAGGTCATTTCCTTCTGAATCGAAAGAAACTTGTAGGAAGTAACTAACTTTCTAAATCGAAGGAGACCAACAAGAGGCCTTTCTCTTCTGAATCGAAGGAAGCTTTTCAGAAGTTCATTTCCTTCTGAATCGAAAGAAACTAGTAGGAAGTTACTAACTTTATGAATCAAAGGATACCAACAAGAGGCCTTTCTCTTCTGAATCGAAGGAAGCTTTTTAGAAGTTCACTTCCTTCTAAATCGAAATAAACCAGTAGGAAGTCACTAACTTTCTGAATTGAAGGAGACCAAAAGGAGGCCTTTTTCTTATGAATAGAAGGAAGCTAGTATGAAGGTCATCTCCTTCTGAATCGAAGGAAACTTTTCTGAAGGTCATATGACCAGTCGAAGCTAGCATGCAGGAGGCAACTGCTTTGTGAGACAAAAATTCAGGAGGCCATTGCTCTCTGAATCGAAGCTTGCATGCAAGGGCCATTTCAGTGAATCGAAGAAAACTTGTAGGAAGCCACTTGCTTCGTGAATCGACACAAGCATGTAGAAATCCATAAGAGAAAATGAAGCTTGTGGACCAAAGTTTGTACAAAGAGGCCAAATGCCCAAACAAAAGATGTAAATCCAGCTAGCTCGAAGAAAGCAACAATGTCCAATTGAAGGATGCAAACCAAGCTTGCATCGACGGGGGCCAAATGCTCCATCGAAGCTTGTGAATCAAAGCTTGTTCGAAGGAGCCAAATGCTCCATCAAAGCTTATGGATCGAAGCATACTTGTTCTTTTTCAATTTGATGATTGAGGGACCAATTGTACTTGCACAAACATGAACTTTTGAAAATCCTTGTGAGAAAATGCCTTGAGAAATGAGAGGGAAAATTTTGGGGTACAACACATAGTTTAGTGGTAAGTGTTTACTTTGTGTGTATTGTTTTTCATTTGAACCATTGCATTTGTTTTCTGTTTTCAAAACTTGTTGATTCGTGATTCTTTGATTTATCATTCTTTGTTCTTTGGGTTATTTGATCTTTGTTTAAGGACAAACAATAATTCAAGTTGGGGAGAGTTTGATAAGTGCAAATTATAGAAATTTTCGTATATAATTTTTGTTGCACTTATCGATTTTTTGTTGTTAATATCGTTGAATAAACCCGACTTTTATGTAAATACATTTAGTTTGTGTATAATGCATTTTTTTGTATAAAGTGTCTCGTTTGATAGTTTTGTATTTATTTTGTAGGTATTTGAGCATTGTTGGAGCTATAGTAATAAAGCTCCAAGATGAATTTTTAGATCAATAAAGGAATAAGGCCAAGATTGGAGCCAAAATAAGTTATGCAGAAAAAGCAACAAAAGTTTCTTTCCTGTCATGCATCGCCGAGCGAAAGGGAGCGTCGTCAGGCGAAATTTTGAAGATCAATTTTGATGAATTCCCTGCCTTGCTTCGCTGCTGTTTTGCCATGCGAAAATAAGGAGACTCACCGGGCAATGAATTGTGGTCACTGGGCAACGACAGATATTTGTTTCAGTTGAAGACGTGGCGTAGTCTGGGCCAAGTATATAGAAGCCATCGTCGGGCGATGGTTGTGGATCATATTTTCTTTATATTTTCTTTTTGTCTCATTGGGAGGGTTATGGTTTTTGGGGGTGATTTTTGTTCTCCTAACTCCATCAACATCATTTTTGTAGTGGATTAGCTTAGATAACAAAACTAGGGTTTGCTTATGGATAATTTGAGGTGGATTTCTCATTGACCGTGTGATACGGTGGCATAACCGACTGTTAATATTGGTTTGCGTTTTGCATTTTTTGTTCACAAAATGTCGCGGTAAGCAAGAGTCTCCACCGACTTTTATTTCATCCAACCCGTAAAAGGAAAAAGATTAGAAAAAACCTTTTTCGAGAATATGTCTGAGTACGGGTGGTAAATTATAGAAAGGGAAGGTGTTAGCACCCTTTCTATCCATGGTTTCCCATGGGCTCTTAGGTACTTGCTCATCTTTTTAAAATTTCTTGTGTGTGCTTGTTTTGAAAAAAAAAAATTTTACTTCGTGATAACCCTTGTATCAGTCCTCAAGGGTGTGACGAAGTTTGTTTTGAAAATTTGTTTTGAAAGGTGTTTGTGTGAAAAGTTTTGTTGAGCAAGTACTTAAGATTCTACCTATTCGAAAAAAGGTTATTTGTTCTCATTTCCTTTAGACAGCGCCATCCTACTATTAAGGAGTAGGTAGCCCCGTCGTTGGAGCTTGTAAGGGACGTTCGAAAGGGACAAGTACAGTCACCAGAGAAATGGGTAGGAAACCTTAGTAGTAACCCTAGAGTCTTAAGATCTTTCTGAGGCAACATTCGAATGAGACATTTGATCTTTTAGACAGGAGGGCAACCACTAAAATCTCTTATGCTTAAATGACTATTTTACCGAAGGCAACCGAAGTGAGGCAAACCCTAGGAGTGAAATATGTGCGCGTGATTTTTTCAGTTAATTAGTCTTTTCATATTAAGTGAGCTACCGTTTTAATTTTCAAACATCTTTCCATACAATCCTATTAACCATGCATCTAACAGTTAAAGATTGCGGAAATTAAAAGTGCGAGAAAATAAACCTAGCTATTACAAGGCTTCGGGGATAGTGATTAATTACATAACCAAAATCGGGGACAAAGCGATAAATGAAAACCCTAGTTTAACTATTACAAACCACTGGCAGTTACAAAAATATGAAAAGAATTAATTAAACACGCGACGAATTAAATGCGAGGACGCTTAAAAAAAACCTAAAACCCTATTTGAGAGAAAAATATTTTTGTACATTTTTATTTGAGAAAAGAATTTAATTGCATATTAATTAAAACCATAATTTCTAATTGCTTTTAATTATGAAAAAAAGAAATTAAATTAACCTATATTTCTAATTAAATTAAAATAAATATTTTATTAAAAAAATGATTTTTTTGTGTTTTGTGATTTATTGATTTTATGATTAATAAAAAAAGGTAATTAATTTTTGTGGAAAAATAATTAAACAAAATAATTAAATAAAGGAAATAAATAAAGAAAAGAAAATGGGCCTGTGTTGAGTAGAAAATCTAGGGGGTGCACTATTGAAATTGCTGGACCCAAGGTTGATAGCCCAGCATACCAGCGCCTAATCCTGTGAGGTCATCTACTGAAGGTCTACCATGCTCTGCTCCTATGTGAGCGTTGGATCTCCCTTGAGGCTAGATCTAATGGCCAGATCTGGAGGCTGCAAGGTTGACACCTAGGTATGAGGCACACTGAATCCTACGTTGGAACGTTAGAAAAATAGCCAAAATTTCCTAGACCTGGGATCGAACCCAGGTCCTCATCCTTCCCACCAAGTGCTCTTACCATCGGGCCAATCTGCTTTGTTGTGCATAGAATGAAAAAAAAATATAATATAACAAAATAAATGAGTTAGTGGGAAACGCGCGCGAGATTTCAAATGGTCCACTGATTGGCTGCCACCTATTCTTCTTCTCCAAGGCTCCGTTGTCTTAGCTATATACCTTTTACCTACAGTCGTGCATCTGTAGCTATAGCCCTGTCACCTTCAAAAACTCATAAAATGCATGATAAATGAAATTGGAGACCAGAATCCAATTGGTCTTGGAGTCACAATCATCATGGTATCTTGTTCATGGCCTGATTTTACCTGTATGCAAAAACCCTAAAATGCACATAGAAAACTTAGCAATGGCAGATCTAGATATAGGCATCAAAAATAGAATTTAATCATAAAGTCATGTTGCAAACATCTCAAAAATCACAAATATACCAACTAAACATGCTAATGATGCATGAATTACAGTAATCGGTTTTGAAAAAAAATGCAAACCGTGTGAGTTACAGCTTGTGTTTCTTGATGCTTCAGACCTCGTAAGTGATTGGGATAGCTTCAGAATCTCCCAACGAATGTCGTTTGATCCTTAGAACGCTTTGAAACAGCCTATGCAGTAAGATTGGATCTGCACTTTTCTTTCAAAAATTGGAACTTTGTTCTCCCTTTTCACGCCTGCCAACCCCTGTTTTATCCTTGGTTCTTGTTCATTATATATGCTAGAGCGAATTAGGGTTGCGAAAACAGATGATATCTTTGGAATTTTGGAAGATTTGATTTGATTCTTCATCCATATGAAAACCTTCTATATTGAGCCAAATTATCCCATTTTTGTACCAATCATGCTTGATTCGATTTGGTCTTGATATCTCAGCATAATTTTATTGAGATCCTGTCCAAAAATCATATCAAAACATATCTTTGATATTATTTACCAATTATTTGATTTTATTCAATTTTTTAATAAATAAAAATCAAAATAAAATAAATAATGAAGCAAATAACATGTGAGTGAACATTTGGGTCGTGGACCATTCTACAAGTGAGGTGCAATCATGAAATGCTAAGCCCATTTTGTAAAAAAATTCACTTTTGAGCATATTTGACTTTTGGCAATTTTTCAAAATGGTGAACTTTGACAAGGCATATCTCCTCCAATTTTAAACCTAGAGAGGTGTTCTTGGACTTTTTAGAAATCTTAGGATGTCCCCTAAGCAGCCCTTTTGGTCTCATTTCAATTGGGTCTTCCATGTTCATGTAAGAATCTTTGACCCAAAAGGTGTTTTTTGTTGACTTTTCAAAAGTACCTATAATGTAGAAATTCATATCTTTTTATGAGTGCATATTTTGAACTAGTGGGCTGAAGATGAGTTCTAGGGAATTGTATCCTCTTCAAGATGAGCCTTATATGGAAAATTTCTGATAAAGTATGTTGATGGATATCACTTCAAAAGGTTGATGTTGACCAAAAATCTTGAAGTTTGACTGTATGTGGGCCACAATTGACTTTTCACCTAATACAGTCGATTCTCAAGCATCTGAGCAGTTGACTGAGCAAACTTCTTGTGCAGTGCTTGAAATTTGACATGGAGGGTCTTGAGAACATATTAGGACCATGGAGAGCATATGAGGTCTTTGGAGTTCACCTATCTTGATGAAAATGGAAACCCTAATTTGAGACACACTGCCTTAGGAGAGAGTTTGTCTGGTCAACTCTTGGGAAAACATGATCAAATTGAGGATCTCTAGGAGTATGTATTGAGTAAAATGAGAGGCAAATTTTGGGGTACAACAGCTGCCCCTGTTCAATCTTCTTAAACCTGAGGATGTAGATTGGCTCGTCTGCCTTACGTGATCTAAAGGTGGAAGATGATTGAACACTAGAGTGCCCAGAAATTTGCACTCGCATGAAGTGATACTTGATTTGTGATATCGGGAATGGGCTTATAGATTCCATTTGGATGTTGCTAGAGAATTGTTGGAGATGGGCTTAAAGATGCGATCCAAGATGTGACGGAGTACCGTCAGATATGGGCTTAAAGATACCATCTAGAGGATGTTGATTTCCTGAGATATTCCTTTGATGAGAGTCCCTGCTCCTGTCATTAAGGAGGAATCTACTTAGGAATGTTGGTATTTGTATTAGGAGAAATATAATTTTATGAGCTTTAGTTATCCGTTACTCTACTGGGGAATTAACTCCGGAGGTGAACTGCATATCTGGTCAGTGTACAGGCTGCATCGCGACTTACTGGGGAAAGGTGAAATTGACCGAAATTGGTTAGGTCCAGGTTTTACCGTGTTGTAAACTGTCGTCTGGAGGTAAGAGAAAAGAAACCTGTATGGTAAGGTTATGAGAAGGAACCTGGATAGTAGGGTTACTTCGAAGTGAAAGCCTGGATAGTAGGGCTGTGAGAAGGAACCTGGATAGTAGGGTTACTTTGATATGAAAGCCTGGATAGTAGGGCTGTGAGAAGGAACCTGGGTCGTAGGGTTTCTTCGAAATGAAAGCCTGGATAGTAGGGTTGTGAGAAGGAACCTAGATAGTAGGGTTACTTTGATATGAAAGCCTGGATAATAGGGTTACTTTGATATGAAAGCCTTGATAATAGGGTTGTGAGAAGGAACCTGGGTTGTAAGGTTTATTCGAAATGAAAGCCTAGATTGTAGGGCTATGAGAAGGAACCTGGGTAGTAGGGTTTCTTCAATATGAAAGCCTGGATAGTAGGGCTGTGAGAAGGAACCTGGATAGTAGGGTTACTTTGATATGAAAGCCTGGATAGTAGGGCTGTGAGAAGGAACCTGGTTCGTAGGGTTTCTTCGAAATGAAAGCCTGGATAGTAGGGCTGTGAGAAGGAACCTAGATAGTAGGGTTACTTTGATATGAAAGCCTGGATAATAGGGTTACTTTAATATGAAAGCCTTGATAATAGGGTTGTGAGAAGGAACCTGGGTTATAAGGTTTATTTGAAATGAAAGCCTAGATAGTAGGGCTATGAGAAGGAACCTGGGTTCGTAGGGTTTCTTCGAGGTCTCAAGGATAGTCAATGACTAAGTCTTCGTCCGGACAGACTCAATCAGAACACCTTTTCCTCGAGTCTCGGTTAACTCGGCAGCAGGAGTGTCAGTAGGAATGATTATAAGGGTTGTAACGACTTTGTTAATCGGAGTATTGTTGGAGATAAATGTAGGACCGGGACCAGATTTTGGGGGAGCAACAACAGGAATGATTACGGGTCCAGAAACTTCTTTTAGGGGAGCAATTTCTACAGAAAAGATCCTACCACTTCGGGTAATTTTGCTAGTTCCTGCAATATTACTGAAGTCGGAGTTGACCTTCCCGGAGTTTGAATCTTCGGCGGCTGGCCAGTCCTGCTTGATACCATGGTAATAGACATCCCCTCCATAATTACATGGCACAGTTTTGTCTGACTGATATGGGACTGGTCCAACCATTATGATTATTAAAGGAGCTGCTCTCGGAACTGATGTAATTCTAACGGGTCTTTTGGTGGAGACCCTAGAAGAATTGGCGGAAATGTTAATGATAGAAACATCTTCAAAAGGGATAGGTGAAATAGGAGTCTTTTCAAACAAAATTTCTTTGTTATCTATTAGGCACTGAACTCCTATTCTCAACAAAGGACAGCCGGTTGGGGAGGACAAATAGAGATGTCAATCTTCACCACAGCCCGGGAACACACCGTCATTCAGCAAATTCATTTTAATAGTCAAAAGTGGGGTCAGGAGTTCATCAATTGAAGTAACAAACAATCCTTCTTCAATGGAATTGGTTTTGTGGCCATGTTTGGGCATAGGGGCATAAATGACATTTGGCTTTTCAGGTGCATCAAAATCAATTTCTTTTGCTTCAATGTGGTCTTGTATTTTGTTCTTTAGAGCCCAACAATTATTAGTATCGTGACCAGGACTTTAAGAGTGATATGCGCAACGGGCATTAGGATGATAATGAGGAGATGTTGTATTGGAGTTTTTCGGAGCTTCTTTCAAGGTCACCAAGTTGGATCTTAGTAGATGCGGTAATACTTGAGACGGGGTCATGTTGATTCTGGTGAATTACCTGACTGGCCTTTCCATCCTTGGTTGATTATTTCTTTGCTGATCAGATGCATGCTTAGGAATCATAACAGCCCCCACCATTGGTCGGCGCTCAGTCCTATCTTGGTTTCTCTGCAGATATACAACAACTACCTCTTTCTTTCCGATGAAGGGCTTCCTTACAGCTGTAAAATAAGATGTGTCTTTCTGAATCTTTCCATTCTTTATATTGGCTTCTATCCTCTCTCCGGTCAATATTAGTTCATTAAAGCCTGCAGATGAACTTCTGATTAAATGATTGAAGAAGGGGCCAGACAAGGTGCCCAAGAACATGTCTACCAATTCTCTCTCAGATAGAGGGGGTTGAACTCTTCCACCCAAATCTCTCCATTTTTGTGCGTAGTCTTTGAAACCTTCATTGGAAACCATGGCCATACTCTGGAGTTGAGTACGGGTAGGCACAAGATCAACATTGTACTGATATTGTTTGTAGAAAGCTGCAGTAAGATCTTCCCAATTGTGAACGTTGGCTCTTTCTAGTTGGTAAAACCAGTCAAGTTGAGTTCCAGACAGGCTCTCTTGGAAGAAATGTACCCATAAGTCTTTATCAGCGGTATGGGGCTGGATTTTCATTACATAAGAACGAAGATGAATTTTAAGGCATGAAACCTTGTCATATTTGGCGAATACATGTGCTTTGAATTTTGGAGGAGTCACAATCCCTGACACTAAACCCAATTCCTCAAAGTCCAAGCCATGCACCTTTTGGATTTCCATGGCTCTCAAACGCTCTTCGAGATGTTTATACTTGTCATCCGCGGAGGGTATTGTTCTTCAGAGTAGTCTTCTTCTTCCTCTTCCTCCTTCGATTCTGACGGGACAATTGGTTCCTTGCCTTTACCATCTTGGTTGTCTCTTTCACCGGAGGTTGTTGCAAAGTCCAAGGTTCTTCTTGTCTGCCCATGAAATCTTCTTCCCATGTTTAAGACTCCGGTCACCTTCTTTGTTTTCTTTTTCCTCTCTTCAGCCAGCAAAGTCTTCAATTCTTCTTGTCCCTTAACTAGGGTCAAAAGCAACTGTTGAAACTGTGTATTCTGAGTTTGGAGATCCTTCATTGTTTTCTCAAGATCCATCTTACTGAAATAAACAATAGAGAGATGAGGAGACTTGTTGTAAAAGACCTGTTTATGTTATGATGCATGATATATGCATATGCAATGTTTTCAAGGATTTCAGAGATTCAAATTTGTTTTAGACAAAAAGGAAACACACGTTATATTAATAAGATAAAGTTTGAATACATCAATTCCCCTTGGGCAAAATAATACAGAAAACTCTAAGATAGAAAGGTAGTGCGCATCCTCTTCGGTGCAATGTAGGAATTCAGAGTTTGCTCCTCATGAAGTAGCCTAGTGAGTTCCAAAACCTTCTTCTCTCTTGCGTAGAATTGGGATTCGAAAGTATCTCGCTCTCCTTTGAGTTGTATCCAATCTCTTTGTTGATTTTCAAGAGATGTGGGGATGTCAGGATGTAGGATAGTGTATGGAACATCTCCCTCCATGACAGGCTCAATGATTATTGGGAGAATGAAGGGGTAAGGCATCATAAGACTCTGAGAACGAGTTCGTACCCATTTGAGGTAAGGCTCAAGAGGGATGGAATTTTTATGCCCCAAAGTCTTGCTATCCACCTTGTTTAACATCCTCCAAGCTCGGATAAATCTTTGGAGAAGACCTTGATCATCGTTGTCGTAGTCAAATACCAAACCTTGAATCAGCATCTCGTGCGAGCCATCCCTTTTGGCATAACCAAATTGTCTTAACGCCAAACAAGGGTTGTAGATGATACCTCCCCTAATGCCAAGTAAATGGACACTAGGAAGTTCTCCACAATGGTCGATAATGATAACATTCTCTTTGGATCGGGAGCACCAATGAATGTCTGAATGTTTGAGCGGCATCAACCTTTGTGACCACCTTAAACCTTGCTCATTCTTTAATATAGATTGGGGAAGATGAGAAATAAACCATCTTGCCAATAGAGGATTGAAACATATAAGGACGCCTCTTTTCCTTATTGTGCGAGTGTGGAAAAAGTGTAGGATATCTCCTAGCAATGTAGGCATCAGGTTGCGTGATATGAAGATTTTGAGGGTGTTTACATCTATGAGTTGGTCAGGATTTGGAAATAAAACCATTCCATAGATGAGGAGAGCCACAATTTCCTCAAAGGCTTGCAAGTCTAAGGAATTCCAACAACTTTGGGCTTTCTCAAACAGGAACTTTGCTAAGAAACCTTTGACACCACTCATTGTTTCCCAATGAGTTGTGACATCGGATGAGTGCAACTGTAGAGCTTGAGCAATCTCTTCTGGCTTTGGTCTCTTTCCGTACCGTTGAAATGTAGCTGACTGAGAATGGGAATCCTCAAGAGTTGGGATAATTCTTCAAAAGTAGGCACACATTTATAGTAGGGAAATGTGAAGCAATGGTGTAAAGGATCAAAGAACTAAAAAAGCATTTTCATCATGTCCTCATCTGTGTTGGAGGTGACCAAGTTGAGTAGGCGACCATGTCTCTCTGTGAATGGGGAGTTTTCAGGAATCCTTGAAACTAGCTCCTTAAGTTGTGGAGGGATTCTCACAAGGTTGACTTGAATCATTTTCCTGCGAAGTGAATCCATATCCTACAAAACAAGAACAAAGATGAATCCCAAAATCCTTGAAATGGTTAGTAGATGTATATGATGTTCATGATGTTATGTATAAGTATGCATATACAAACAAAGAAAAAAAGACCTTAGGCTTAGGCTTGCATGGAGTTTTATAGGTAAGTACCCTCTTGAAGTTCAGTTGGCTCAAACCTGTCCTAGTAATAGTAACTGGGTTCTAAGGAGCTCAATATCACTGGTTTGTTTCCTTGGTCATTGTTTTAGCTCAAGCCTCTTTAATGGCGACTGAAATATCCCAAGAAACCAAACCTCAATGAGTGTAGTATCGAGTATCTACCAACTTCGGACTGCACCAAAGCCGGTCATCGCACTACATCCTAAAGGCCAAGTTGGTCAAGTAAGGGTTCTAGAAGTTCATTAGTGCTTCATGACATCACTCAGCGGCCCCGTACTCTCTTTTATTAACTCAAAGGCTATCGGTACCCATAAATATGTCACACTAACGTAGCTATTGCTTAGACCATGTCAGTATACCCTGCACAGTTTCCACAACGCATTGCTACTTACCTATAAGGTGTCCCAAATCCGGGTAGAGGATTCAAACCTAAATAGAGAACCATAATGTAAAGCATACAAGTCAAACAATGTAAGAAAATAAATGTGATTTATACCTAAGGTAACCCCACTTTTAGAATTTTCCCCAGCAGAGTCTCCAGTTTTGCGATGCGGTGGGAGAACTGACTTGAGGTTTTTGTGTTTTATCGCAAATGTTGCGGTTAGCAAGAGTCGCCACCGACTTTTCTTTTATCCAAAAGGAAAGGTAAAAAAGCACAGGAGGGACCTTTGAGATTGTTTCTTGAGTTCGGGGGGTAGATTATAAAAAGGGAAGGTATTAGCACCCTTTTTATCCATGGTTTTCCATGGGATCTTAGTTACTTGCTAGATCACTTGCTTTTGTTTGAAATTGTGCTTTGTGTGGTTTATGAAAATATATTGTAAAGAGGCCATTGTTTAGGCAATCTTTGTAATGATTCTCGTTCGTAAGAATGTATACAAAGATGTTTGATCTTTTAAAAAATGTTTTCAAGTTTTGTAAGATGTTTCAAAGTGTATGTGATTGTTTTGAAAATAGCAAGGGTGTTTGTTTTAAAATGGAGCAAGTAATTAGGAGCAATCTACGTACTCAAATGTCTTTCTTGTTCATTTTCTTTTCCTTTGACATTGTTGTCTTACCATTGATTTGGTAAGCAACCCTATCTTTGGATGTAAACAGGACGCGCGTGGGTCATCGTATAGCCATGATTAGCAATGTTGCAAGGTATCTTAGCATTATTTTTGAGGGACTAAGATCATTTTGTAAGGCAACTTTGAATCGCGTCATCGAGGGACTATGATCTTGTATTTGCTTGTTTTTGCTAAGATACCTTACATGCGTAATATGGTAATTTTTGTAAGGCAACCAAGTGGGATAACCCTAGGGGTGATTGTGTGCAAGTGTGTTGTTTTCATGCTTGATTTTGTCTTGAATTAGGTTTTTTCTACTTGATTGATTTTATTCTTTCCATACAAACCCAAATTACTAGCATGTTATGTAAAAGCGATAAATTGCGAAATTTAAAGTTATTACGCTATTACAACATTTGTGGGGAGGGGTACAAATTCATGAATGGGGATTGCAAGAATATAAACCTAATTAATATATTACAAAGAAATTGAATTTATACAAGAATTGGAATAAATAATACAAGATGAATTAAATTGCAATAATTAGGAATGCAAAGAAAAAGATTTTTTTTGGTTTGGTTTCTTAAGAAGAAGGGTCTTGATTTTAACCTAATTAGATAAAGAAAATAATCAGTCAAGTTTAAAATTCATTAAGAGAAAGATTCTTGACTAAAACCCTAATTCTTCTTGATTGATTAAAAAGAATGAAGTTTATATAAAAAAGTATTTTTTGTATTTTTATATTTTTGTCTTAAAAAAATAGATTGTGGTATAAAATGTTCTTTAGTCTTTTTGGTATCAAAAATATATTTTCATATTAAATAAATAATATTTGTTTTAATTAAATCTTTACAAAGAGATTAATAAAAGTAAATAAAGTATGATAAATAAAATAATTTTTATATGGAAAAATAATTAAATTATGTCAAAATATAAATCTATATTTTTTATACTTTTTATGATTTTTTTGGTATTTTAGAAAATATAATTAAAAGAAAAAATAATTAAGTAAATAAATAAAAATAAAATGGGCCAGTGTGGTGTCACAAGGAAACAGGGGGTATGTTAGCAAAATAAAAAAAGAATGTCAGGCCCAAAGGGCCCAGCGCCTGCAAATAAACAATAAAAAAATGTCAAAAAATTGGAAAAAAGCCAAAATGGTCTCGCTAGGGCTTGAACCCATGACCATAGGGTGAACAGGCGTGCGCTTTACCACTGGGGTGGCTATACATCCGTTTATATAGGAAAATCCATAAATATATATATAGCAAACCCAGTCCTGATGACTTCATCTTCAACCTCCAGCCGGTGTACCTGTAACTTCTTCATTTCTCAACAAAAATGGAAAGTGACAAAATGAAAGTTGTTGCATTCTTCCTCACGATTCTAACCATGTAAATAACTAAGGCTGAAAGTCAAAGATAAGTGAGAATTTCTTTGGCCCTAATTTAAACCCTAAAAACTTCAGAAACTTCAACTCTAAAATTATCTAAGCTCAAGCAATATAAATGTAAACTATGAATATGTACAGCTTCGTGGAAATGAGGTCTACATTTTATCTTCACAAATGTAAGCCTAACAATTCCTAAGTAATGGGATAGAAGTTCAAGAAAAATACCTCAAAACTGGAAATCGTGAAATGCAAATGAGCTTATTTCAGTCAGTGCTGATGATCAGGTTAGCTTCCTTGGACCTTTAGGAAGCTAGTGCAATGGTTGGCTTGAGCTGAGGATGGTTGGAATGGTCTGGAGAAGTCAAACTATGATGCTCTGTTTTTTGTTATGGAAGATAGGGAAAATGGTGTTACAGAAATGAAACAGGTACAAGGATTAGTTAGTCTTGATGCAAGGAAGCTTTAGAAACTAAAAGGCCAAGAAACGCACGAGGGAAATGTGAGTTTGGTATGAAAAGTCATAACTTGCACAACAATGGTGTTTTGGGACAATTTCTGGCTAGAGGGAGTTTGAGGGGCTTTTTTCTCGTCTGTCAATCTTGCAAATAGTGTGTATACTTATAAGCAAGAGGTTTTAAGGCTTGTAACAACTCAGAATTTTAATTTGCCTTCTTAAGCCAAACATGTGATTTTTGAAAAAACAAGTTTCAATGCTTGTGTACTTGATAAGATAGAGTAGTTCATGCTTTAAACAAGTTTGTTTCTGACTTTGTGGATGGAGTGTGAACAGAGGGAACAAGTTAGAGGCTCAAGAATGACTTTATGCAAAAGCTTGCTTTACAAGAATGGAAGTGTTCACTTTGTGCCATTAATGGAAATGCAACTTGGGTAATAGCTCATTTGCTTAGATCAAAGCCTTAACAGCTGTGTAAGCATTTAATTACGGAGTGACAAACAAGTTTGAGGCCTGCAAAGCAAATATTATGCAGCCTAGCATGGATTTGCATTTGTGTTCATCATGAAAATGACCTAAATTCAAGTGATAAAACCCTAATTTCATCTCTTCGATTCTCCTTGCTCAAGAATGATCTCAAGGAGTTCTTGGACATTTTGGAAATATTGAAACATTGTATAGAACTCATCTTTGAATTGATTTTGAAGATTCCCCTTGGAACTATGTGAAAAATTGCCATGAAGTTAGGTCAAAAATCTGCCTAACTAGGGCAAAATTTCACTAAGTTATTTTTAGTTCATGAGCATGTATTCACAAAATTATAACTTGAGATCAAAGAATTTTTAGGAGAAGTTGTATGAAGAAAATTTTTAGATTTCATGGAGATATACAACTTTCATGTTGGAAGTTTCTCTTGAATCATTTTGCATCATAGTGAAAATTTGGCTCAAAGTTGTGAAAAAATAAGAAATTTTCTATACTTAGAAAAATTTCTAAGTTAAGAAATTTCATCTTTTTAAAATAAAATCTTGAATTCTTGATTTGTTGATGAACAAGTTTCATATTTTAACATGTTTTAATGAATTATGATCTTTGGCATTTGAATTTGACCAAAAAGTCAAAGTTTGAATTTTCAGTATACAGTTGACTTTTGATCAGTTGACTGAAAAATTCATCTGTCAATCCAATGGAATTGTAGTGTTTTGAACTATGTCATTAGGTCAAAGTTATGAAATTGGACTCTTGATATAATTCCCTAACCCAATTGATCATTTTCTAGGTCAAAAACCAGAAATTTCCCTTTCCCAGTCAAAACCCTAATTTTGTCCATTTTGCCCCTTTTGATGATTTGATTAAATTTCTTGAGGAGTTGTTGTCCAAACTTGATAAAATGATACATATGAGTTTAAAATGTTGGTATGGATAAAAAATTATGAAGTTTGACTGTAAATTGGCCATGGTTGACTTTTTCCCCAATACAACTGATTTTTAGGTCAATTGTTCAATTGGCTGATCAAAAGTGTGATCCAAGGCTTGAAACTTGACATGCGTAATCTTGGGGTTCCATAATGGTCCATGAAAGTCATATGAAGCATTGATAGTTCAAAAATCCTTGTGAAAACTCAAACCCTAATTTTCAGTCATTAGTGCTTGAGGAGGTGTCTTGAGCTGATCAAACCCTAGTACAGTCTTGAGTCAAGGGAGATCTTGTGAGCAAATTCTTAATAAGTGAGAGAGAAAATTTTGGGGTACAAAATCTTCCCCTGTTCAATATTCTTAAGTCTGGAGAGTTAGATTGGCATGTTGTTGTACCCCAAAATTTTCCCTCTCATGTTTTCAAAGGTCTTCCCTTACATGGTTGGTCACAAACCCTTGCCTAAGAAAAATAAAGTTTTTTTGAAGATGAACAAAGTGTCTTTCGATTGGCATATGGGAAAAGTCTTCGATTGGGCATCCAAAATCCTTCGATCAGGCTTGGTTCACCAGTCTTCGATTAGGAATTTGGGACTCTTCGATCAGGTTTTGGTTCACCAGTCTTCGATTGAGCGCTGAACCCTTGAATCAAGCTTTGGTCTGCAAGTCTTCGATTGAGCACTGGACCTCCTTCAATCAAGCTTTGGTGTGCAAGTCTTCGATTGAGCACTGTACCCCTTCGATCAAGTCAATTTCACAATGCTTCGACTAGTACTTCAGAGGGTCCTTCGACTGGAACTTCATACTTTACCTCAATCAGAACATCAGAACGAAATGACCTTCGAATGGCATTTCAGTGTAGGGTTTATTTTAATCTAAGATGCTCTGATGAAGGAAGTTTTGAACACTTCAAATCAGAACTTAGACTCATCACAAGGCCAAGAGCTGGTCGAAGTTTTCTAATAGGGAATGTTCCAAATAGATTCGAATTGGACTTTGAAGCAGGTAAAGAAGGCAGATTCGAAGGAAGGAAGTAGGCTGGCATGACTAAGCAAAAACACATATCCTAACCTGTCCAGGTTCACCCAAAGTTCACAATGGCATGTGTCCCTTGCAAATATGCAATCGAAGCAGGGGGAGTCTCAATCGAAGGGGCTGTGACATTGAAACTGGAGTAGTTCGAATTGGGACTTTGAAGAAATCGAAGTAGGGGGAGTGTCAATCAAAGGAAAGTGGATCTGTAAGTCAACTTTCGATTTTCATCATGTTGGAGGCCCAAACAGCTCATAACAGGCTGGCAGTAACACATGGAAACAGATTGGAACATGATTGAATCAAATATAACAAGTCTTTATGAAGAAATCAAATCAAATCTCTTCATCATAAAGGACCAAGATTTGATACACAAATGTTGACCTAAATTCTTTGTCTATATAAACCTCACGCTCACAAACTCTACACACGGAAAAAAAACGCATAAAAACTCTACAGAAACGGCCACACCACTTTGCTAGAAACCTTGAAAAAGTGTGAGATTGAAAACAACCTTAGAGGCGAATTCAATCCAAAAGAACAACATAGCCCTCTTGCCAGCAACCTCCTGAAGCGAGACCAATCAAAAACCAAGCCTTTCGCTGCCTATAACGCACTGTAAGCCCCCATGAACTTTACTCTGCATATGGAATCGTAACTCAGTTGTTATGCATCTTTGTGCCAAATTTCTTGCATATTTGTATTAATCATTAAATTCCTAAGCAAACTGCATTATTTGATTGTATTTTCGTGACCTCTAACCCCATATCCAGAACCTAGGGTTCTTGTGTATGTTTTTAGGCATTTTGCGTGCAGGTTAAATCAAGGCCAACAATGGCCATGGATGAGTTCAGGGGAGTGAGACGAGTACAGTGGTACTCTTGGATTCCATTTTTGTGACCTAGGGAGCATTCTAGAACCATCCCACGAAACTTCCTGCGGATAAAAATCCGCTGGTAACCGAACCAGGTCTTGTGAAGAAGACGATTATGTGGTGGAGCGTGATTGGTTCATTTGAATCAATTGCACGTTTTTATTTTTGGCCAAGCATAATTGAATTGTTTCTATATAATATTTAGCTTCTATTCCACTAACAGGTTAACATCATGGCTCAGTTGGTAGCACGTTGGTCAAATTGTCTCTTGGGACCTGGGTTTGAATCCCAGGCCCACCAAAGCTTTGTTGTGTTTTTCCTTCAGGTATTCAGGCGCAGCATCCCAAGCGTGGACTACCATACGTCCTCAGATGTCAACATGCCAGGTGGTTCCAGATCCAGATCCAGTGGTCCAGGATGAGGTTCACCATGAACCTTGGTCAACAAACGCCCAGGCAATCTGAAAGTCGAACGAGGCTGTTCGAATCTGGGCCTGGAATTGCTGAATCAATCCCCCTTCTTCAGACCCAACGCCCCCCAAAGTTTGCTTATGTTTTTTTTTATTTTCTTTTCATATTTCTTTTGCTTTTTATTATTATAATTAAAAACTAACTAATTAACTAACAAACTACTCTTTTTTCATAAAAAAATTAGAAATAACAAAAAAATAATATTTATTAATTTCACTATTTTATTTTTGTAAATAAACCATTAACCAATTAATTTAGTTTTTTTTAATTAGGTTTAATACCAACATATTTTGCATTAAATTAAAATTGACTTAGAATTAGGGTTTTGACATGTTTTTACCTTTCTAATTTTATTTCCTTAATTAAAATAAAACTCAAAAAACATTTTCTTTTTTTAATTAATTTATACTTGATTCTTAATTCAAAAAAGACCAAAAATATGCTTTCTTTAAATAAAAAGGGTCAAAACCCTAAAGGACAATCTGATTCAACTTTTCTCGTGCATATTATTTTGATCCATATATTGTAATTGCTCCGAGGATGTAATAGTTTTAACTTAGGACTTTTTATTTATCGCTTTTATTTACCTTTTCGCATTTAATTTTGAGGGTTTGTTTTAGGCGATGTAAATACCCGACGCCTTGTAATAGCTTAGCTTTATTTTCCGCAATTTATCTTCCGCAACCATTAACTTCTAGATGTATGAATAATAGGCTATGCATGACAAGATCTATCTTAACTTAAAATCAACAGTAGCTCACCATGACATGTAAAGATAATATTACTTAAAATTGACACACTTGCACATGCCACTCCTAGGGTACGCCTCACTTGGTTGCCTCGAACGTGGTCATTGAGTATAGGAAGTTTTAGAGGCCGCCCTTCTGTCCAAAGATCAAAGTTGCCACGGAGTGGTTGCCTCAGATAAAATGATCTAAGACATTAGGGTTACCGCTAAGGCGTCCTAACATTGCTTTAGTGGCCACACGTCCCTTAAATCGAATTGACCCGAAAAATCCAACGACGGTGCTACCTACTCCTCAATAGTGGGATAGCATTGTCTACAGGACATTTGCATAGTTTAATTTTTTTTTGAGTAGGTAGATGTTCTTAAGTACTTGCTCTTTTGAAAATAAAACAAAACCTTTTTCACACTTACACTCTTTTTCGAACAAAGTCTTCAAAAACACTTCATACGCTCTTGAGGACAGAAGCAAGAGTTAAATCGAAGTTTCAAATAAAAACTTTTTCAAACCCACAAGCACAAAGAAAGCAATTTTGAAAATATAGTGAGAAAGTACCTAAGAGCCCGTGGATAACCACAGATAGAAAGGGTGTTAACACCTTCCCTTTCTATAATCTACCTCCCGAACCCGAGAAACATCTCGAAAAGGAATTTTTGTGTGCTTTTGTCCTTTCCTTGTTGGATAAAATAAAAGACGGTGGTGACTCTTGATTACCGCGACATTTTGCAAAAACAAACGCAAACGCGAACCAGCATTCCAAAACAGTCAGTTCTCATTCCCACCGATCACAGAACTGGCGACTCTGCTGGGGACATATAAGTGAGGTGTACCTTAGGATTAGATCACTTGTGTTTTCAATTGTATTGCTTTGCATGCTTTTAATTTTGTGGGCTTGTATCAGAGTTCTATAGATCGTAACCCGGATCTGGGGATACCCTTTAGGTAAGTAGCAATAAACTGTGAGGGATCTATACGGCGTATACCGATTTGGATGAAGCAGTAGCTACGTTGGTGTGGCACCTTAGTCTGTACTGATATCCCTTGTGTTGAAACAAGGAGAATATGGGTCTTCTGAGGAGTCATTAAGCACCAACTGACCTTAGAACCTTAAATTGACCAACTTGGCCATATAATAGTAGCAGTATGCTACACTCATTGAGACTAAACTCTCGCGATGATTCAGGCCACAAGAAAAGGTTGCTAAACTGGAATTATGACCGATTGAGGGTAGTCAGTGATATTGAGATCCTCTAGAACCCGGTTACTATTTTTAGGACAGGTTTAAACCAACTAAACTGAAAGAGGGTAATGCCTAAACTCCATGCCAGCCTAAACTTAAGGATATATGTGTGACTTGTGTGCCTTCAAACATGAACTACTTGCACATTCTTATTATCTGACAACATGAGTTCCTTGCAGGTTTTGTTTACAATCCTTATCCAATATTTTGGATTTATTGCAGGGCTTACTTACATCACCTCACACTTTTGCTTAAACGCATAGCATACACATCATAACATCATACCTTAACATTTCCTTAACGATTTCAAGGATCTCAAGGGTCTGTGATGCAGGTTATGGTAAATCAAATGTCCAGCAAGGGGCAAAGGGGATTTATTTTCCTCTAGCCAAGGTTGTCTAGAAATCCAAGCATGATAAATTGAGTCAGGGGCTATGACCCACTCGATATGGTGAGCTTGACTCTTGAAGAAGGACTCTCAACAACATGAAGTTCCTTCAATCAAGCTATCAGATTCAAACTCTAACAGTTTCTTGTTTACCCTGCGAGATCCTTGAAAACATTGCATATATATATCATACATATCGTTGCATAACAGGTCTCCAGTACAGGACTCTTATCTTCTTCGCTGTATTTCATCAATCATCATGTCTACTGAACCTTCAACCGAGCAAGCTATCAAGGCCCTCCAAGCCCAGAATGCCCAATTTCAAGAGTTGGTCATGAGCCTAGCTAAGGGTCAGCAGGACCTGAAGACCCTGATTCTGAAAGAGAGGAAGAAGAAGAAAAAGAGGACCGTCCTGTTCAACACTGGACGCAGGTTTAGAAACGGGCTGCAGAATGAAGTTGACATGACCACCTCATTTGGAGGGAAAGACAGTCCACGAGAAAGGAGGGCTCCTAGCCCTATGGTCTCCGACAACAAGACGGACTATGATGAAGAACAGTATCCTCCTGCTGAGGATAAGTACAAACAGCTGGAAGACCGCTTGAGCGCTATGGAGATACAGAAGGTGCCCGATCTGGACTTTAGCGATCTGGGTCTATCATTTGGGGTGGTGATTCCCCATAAGTTCAAGGCACCTGCCTTTGCCAAGTATGACGGAGCTTCCTGTCCAAAGCTGCACCTCCGGTCATATGTGAGGAAGATCCAACCTTACACTGGTGATAAGAACTTGTGGATCCATTTCTTTCAAGACAGTCTTTCAGGGACTCAGCTTGAGTGGTTCTATCAGCTGGACGGAGCCAGTATCTGCAGCTGGGAGGATTTGGCTACTGCTTTCTATAGGCAATATCAGTATAACTCCGACCTCGCTCCTACGCGTACCCAACTCCAGGGTATGTTAATAGGGACGGGTGAAGGATTTAAAGAGTATGCTCAAAAATGGAGAGACCTTGCCGGAAGGGTGCAACCACCTTTAGCTGATCGTGAACTTGTTGATATGTTTTGGGGGACTCTGTCTGGTCCATTCTTTAACCATTTGATTGGAAGCTCTTCATCCGGGTTTACAGACCTTATCTTGACTGGTGAGAGGATTGAAGCTGGTATTAAGGCTGGGAAGATACAGAAGGGTGCCTCATCGGACACCGAGAAGAAGCCATTTAAGAAAGAATCCAGTGATGTCTACGGTTCAAGAAGACAAAATAGACATGAACACCGCCAAGCTGTCAACGCGGTTGTCATTTCAAAACCTGCTGGTGCTCCTCAGCATCATAACCAACAAAGGGGCGAGAGACCTCGAAGGAAATTCACTTGTTTCAGCATGACTTTGTCTCAGATGTTGCCACAGTTGCTGGAGACCAATCTGGTGACTCTAAAAGAAGCTCCGAAGATTTTAAATACAACATCACCAAGGCATAACCCTAACGCCCGCTGCGCTTATCACTCTGATAGCCCGAGGCATAATACAGATGATTGTTGGGCTTTGAAGAACAAGGTTCAAGACCTAATCGAGGCTAAGGAAATTGAATTCGACTCTCCTGAGACTCCCAATGTGATCACTGCTCCCTTGCCAAAACATGGCTAGGATTGAAAGCACTTTTGTTCATTTGAATTCTGAAGTTGTATTTTTCTTTGCTTGTTCAAACAATTATTATCATGTCGAACTTTATTTCATTAATGCATTACACGTGTCTTTTTTGAATTAATTGATTTCACTATGCGTAAATTACTTCATATTTCCTTTTTGTGACATTCAACTCTTGCTAAAAGTTACAAGCCTTTAGAGGGAGGATGACGAAAACGATACCACGATCTTTACAGTATGCTTTTGAATAGACCCTGCTAACAATGTACAGGCATTGTTTCAAATCCTAAACAGTGGAGTTATAAGGAAGATAATCCCTCGTCAACCCCTTTGAGCCAAAGAAGTTAGAGTTTTTCTTTTCACAAATTAAAACCCTTAATTATAACCTGGGGCAGGGTAGTTTTCTCAGTTGACCAGGTGCACAATAAATGGCATCAAAGAAGTCCTTCTGAAACAAAAGACGGTGTTGGTTCTGTATAATCATAAGGACAAGCAGTCATCACCTTCAAAATAAAAGCCCAATAAGTCAAAACATATGAAGGAGACTTACAAAAAACGGGGGCATCCCGCTGACTGTAATCACAAAAGAAACAGTTCAGGCAAAAAGACAGGGATAACACAATCAAAAAGAAAGAGGCCCTACAAACTCTTATAAAAATGACTGCCTGTTCAAAATAAACTATCAGTATCCGAACCATCACCGGAATATCAGAGCAAAGACTCAAACGGGATCTAAATGCACGATTAGCTGAGTTTAGGATCGAAGAACATCATGAAGAACGGGTGGGTACAAATAAAGTTTGAGCCTTTATCCTTTGTTTCTTGAACCGTGAACCAGGCCACGTTATAACCCTTAAAAAGTCCTAGCTGAAGCATGGGTTAGTCCGAAAGCATACTGTTACAAAAGGTATCCTGACTCCTGTAAGGCTTGCTGTAAATCCTGAGTTAACGTCACATTTTACAAAATTTTCCTATCTTACTGAAAAAAATGCATTTTAAAAAAAAACTTCAAGACAAACATAAGCTTTGCATTCTTAAAATAACATTGTTTGCATATGACTATTTGTTCAAATAGCAGAGAAATTTGCACGACGAACATTTAGTGAACAAAAACCTTTTCAATAAAAAAGGATCACCTCAAGTGGAAAAAACACTTCCAACCAAGGGGCACGGCATGAGCATTGTCTATCATCTGGGGCAGTCAAGTCAAGATTCAAGGAGTCTCTCAAAGATACCAAATAGCCAGGGGAAGATCTCCATCTGAATCACTTGGGGCATTGGACATGAATTCCAGCAACGAATCTTGCTTGATCAAACGAAGATCTTCTGGTAGTATGGCAATACAACACTACCGACAGTGCCACCTCTCTAAATCCTGAGAGCATGGACATAGTCAAAAAGTACTACGCATAATCAAAGACCCGCTAGGTTGACTGGCCTAGGCAAAAATAAGGGCTTCCCGGTGAACCAAAAGGGTTCGGGAAAAAATAAGGGATGAAAATGAAAAAATTTGTACACCCGGTAAGTCGAAAACCTGAAAAGGCAGCTTGGGCAAAAAGGGTATCCCGGTGGACTGAAAACCCGAAAAGGCGGTCCATGCAAAAATTAGGGATCAAAGCGTACGACTATGTCCCATCATCTCGTCACTGGCCTACCCGAAGAAGACTTGTCATTTTGATCAAAAGATACCAAGCACCTCATAGGTGGGGGATAATACTCGATCCACGGGGCCTCCGCAGGCACCTTCTCCCACAAAAACAGGGGAAAATAAGAATTGTTCGAACTGTACAAATTGCTCTGTCCACCAGGTACCAAGGTATATATTCAGCTGAAGAATATGGCTAAGATACTATCACTCCCCGTAGAGTAAAACAGCAATGGTAGCTCTCCCCCACTGAGACTTGCAACTATGAACGAATCAGTAATACTCTCCCCAAGCGGAGTTGGTCTACCATCAGCCCTAAAGAGGTTGGATATCCCCATAAGGTCTTAATATTCCCCAGCGGAGTATAAGGATATTCCCCAGCAAGCATAAGAGTATCCCCGACAGTCTTAAAATTCCGCCATGGAATATAAGAATGTTCCCCGGCAGAATGCAAGGTACCCCCATTGGAGCCATTTCCCCAGCGCAGTCTAAAAAGGTTTCCCCAATGGAGTTAAATCATCTTCCCCAATAGATTCTGGAAGCTTATCCCCTGCAGAGCACAAATAAGTCTCCCCAGCCAAATTCAGAGGTTATCCTCAACAAGTTGCAACTGAAAGATCACCCCCAGTGAAGTTCTTTCTATCCCCAACGGAGTTCATCATCAAGATCCCCAGCAGAGCTTATCAACAGATTCCCCAGCGGAATTATCATTAAAATCATAAACAGAACATCTCTCCCCCCCAGAGTAATTCCCCACAGAGTAATCTCTTCACCGTGTTTATTCCCCACAGAGTAATCTCTTCATCGTGTTTATTCCCCAACGGAGTTCCTCTCTCCTGCAGGTTTATTCTCACAACCATCTTCGATCATCATCCCCAGCGGAAACAAAGAACTCAACTCTATTCTCCAGTAGCTCTGGGATTTATTTTCCCCAGCTAAAAACATCACATCTTCATACATCATGACATGCATACGCATCATACAACACAAATCTCATTTATTTTGAGAACATTATGACATCATGACATTGCATACAGCTAACATTTTACCTTTTTCAGGAAAAGGTCAATCAAAAGATGGCTACCATCAACCTTTTCAGTCCCAGTTTAATAATTGTAGCAAGCCAGGAAAATATTTATGGATGACTGATTATAGATTGATACTTGTAACAAGCCAGGAAAATTATATGCATGAAGAGATTGAAGATTAATACCTGTAACAAGCCAGGAAGACCTTTCTTTCTCAGGTCAGAGATCAATACCTGAAACCAGCCAGGATAGATATCTCATCGACCAACCTTTTCAGTCCCAGTTTAATACCTTTAGCAAGCCAGGAAAATATCTGTGGACGACTGATTGTAGATTAATACCTGTAACAATCCAGGAAAGTTATCTACATGAAGAGATTGAATATTAATACCTGTAACAAGCCAGGAAGACCATCTTTCTTTCTCAGGTCAGAGATTAATACCTGAAACTAGCCAGGACAGATATCTCCTCGACCAACCTTTTCAAAGTCCCAATTTAATACCTGTAGCAAGCCAGGAAAATATCTGTGGACGACTGATTGTAGATTAATACCTGTAACAAGCCAGGAAAGTTATCTACATGAAGAGATTGAAGATTAATACCTGTAACAAGCCAGGAAGACCATCTTTCTTTCTCAGGTCAGAGATTAATACCTGAAACTAGCCAGGACAGCTATCTCCTCGACCAACCTTTTCAAGTCCCAGTTGAATACCTGTAGCAAGCCAGGAAAACTATCTGTGGACGACTAATTGTAGACTAATACCTGTAACAAACCAGGAAAACCATCTACACGAAGAGATTGAAGATTAACACCTGTAACAAGCCAGAAAGACCATCTTTCTTTCTCAGGTATGCAAGTTCTCGCTAAGGAATCTCTTATGCGATCGACACTCCTGCAGATGGCATCCATAAGCCTATCCTCCTACCAACAATCTCCAAATGGCATCTGTAAGCCCATTCTCGATGTCACAATGCTGATACTACACCATGCGAGTGAAAATTTCTGGGCACTCTAGTGTTCAATCATCTTCCACCTTCGGATCACGAAAGCCACGCAAGCCAATCTACATCCTCAGGTTTAAGAAAATTAAACATGGGCAACTGTTGTACCCCAAAATTTGCCCTCTCATGTTTTCAAAGGTCTTCCCTTACATGGTTGGTCACAAACCCTTGCCTAAGAAAAATAAAGTTTTTTTGAAGATGAACAAAGTGTCTTTCGATTGGCATATGGGAAAAGTCTTCGATTGGGCATCCAAAATCCTTCGATCAGGCTTGGTTCACCAGTCTTCGATTGGGAATTTGGCACTCTTCGATCAGGTTTTGGTTCACCAGTCTTCAATTGAGCACTGAACCCTTCGATCAAGCTTTGGTCTGCAAGTCTTTGATTGAGCGTTGGACCTCCTTCGATCAAGCTTTGGTGTGCAAGTCTTCGATTGAGCACTGGACCCCTTCGATCAAGTCAATTTCACAATGCTTCGACTAGTACTTCAGAGGGTCATTCGACTGGAACTTCATACTTTACCTCAATCAGAACATCATAACGAAATGACCTTCGAATGGCATTTCAGTGCAGGGTTTCTTTTAATCTAAGATGCTCTGATGAAAGAAGTTCTGAACACTTTGAATCAGAACTTAGACTCATCACAAGGCCAAGAGCTGGTCGAAGTTGTCTAATAGGGAATGTTCCAAATAGATTCGAATTGGACTTTGAAGCAGGTAAAGAAGGCAGATTCAAAGGAAGGAAGTAGGCTGGCATGACTAAGCAAAAACACATATCCTAACCTGTCCAGGTTCACCCAAAGTTCACAATGGCATGTGTCCCTTGCAAATATGCAATCGAAGCAGGGGGAGTCTCAATCGAAGGGGCTGTGACATTGAAACTGGAGTAGTTCGAATTGGGACTTTGAAGCAATCGAAGCAGGGGGAGTGTCAATTGAAGGAAAGTGGATCTATAAGTCAGCTTTCGATTTTCATCATGTTGGAGGCCCAAACATCTCATAACAGGCTGACAGTAACGCATGGAAACAGATTGGAACATGATTGAATCAAATATAGAAAGTCTTTATGAAGAAATCAAATCAAATCTCTTCATCATAAAGGACCAAGATTTGATACACAAATGTTGACCTAAATTCTTTGTCTATATAAACCTCATGCTCACAAACTCTACACACGGAAAAAAAACGCATAAAAACTCTACAGAAACGACCACACCACTTTGCAAGAAACCTTGAAAAAGTGTGAGATTGAAAACAACCTTAGAGGCGAATTCAATCCAAAAGAACAACATAGCCCTCTTGCCAGCAACCTCCTGAAGCGAGACCAATCAAAAACCAAGCCTTTCGCTGCCTATAACAAACTGTAAGCCCCCATGAACCTTACTCTGCATATGGAATCGTAACTCAGTTTTTATGCATCTTTGTGCCAAATTTTTTTCATATTTGTATTAATCATTAAATTCCTAAGCAAACTGCATTATTTGATTGTATTTTCGTGACCTCTAACCCCATATCCAGAACCTAGGGTTCTTGTGTATGTTTTTAGGCGTTTTGCGTGCAGGTTAAATCAAGGACAACAATGGCCATAGATGAGTTCAGGGGAGTGAGACGAGTACAATGGTACTCTTGGATTACATTTTTTGACCTAGGGAGCATTCTAGAACCATCCCACGAAACTTCCTGCGGATAAAAATCCGCAGGTAACCGAACCAGGTCTTGTGAAGAAGACGATTATGTGGTGGAGCGTGATTGGTTCATTTGAATCAATTGCGTGTTTTTATTTTTGGCCAGGCATAATTGAATTGTTTCTATATAATATTTAGCTTCTATTCCACTAACAGGTTAACATCTTGGCTCAGTTGGTAGCACGTTGGTCGAATTGTCTCTTGGGACCTGGGTTCGAATCCCAGGCCCACCAAAGCTTTGTTGTGTTTTTCCTTCAGGTATTCAGGTGCAGCATCCCAAGCGTGGACTACCATACGTCCTCAGATCTCAACGTGCCAGGTGGTTCCAGATCCAGATCCAGTGGTCCAGGATGAGGTTCACCATGAACCTTGGTCAACAAACGTCCATGCAATCTGAAAGTCGAACGAGGCTGTTCGAATCTGGGCCTGGAATTGCTGAATCAATCCCCCTTCTTCAGGCCCAACGCCCCCAAAGTTTTCTTATGTTTTTTTATTTTCTTTTCATATTTCTTTTGCTTTTTATTATTATTATTAAAAACTAACTAATTAACTAACAAACTAATCTTTTTTCATAAAAAAATCAGAAATAACAAAAAAATAATATTTATTAATTTCACTATTTTATTTTTGTAAATAAACCATTAACCAATTAATTTAGTTTTTTTTAATTAGGTTTAATACCAACATATTTTGCATTAAATTAAAATTGACTTAGAATTAGGGTTTTGACATGCTTTTACCTTTCTAATTTTATTTCCTTAATTAAAATAAAACTCAAAAAACATTTTCTTTTTTTAATTAATTTAGACTTGATTCTTAATTCAAAAAAGACCAAAAATATGCTTTCTTTAAATAAAAAGGGTCAAAACCCTAAAGGACAATCTGATTCAACTTTTCTCGCGCATATTATTTTGATCCATATATTGTAATTGCTCCGAGGATGTAATAGTTTTAACTTAGGACTTTTTATTTATCTCTTTTATTTACCTTTTCGCATTTAATTTTGAGGGTTTTTTTTGGCGATGTAAATACCCGACGCCTTGTAATAGCTTAGCTTTATTTTCCGCAATTTATCTTCCGCAACCATTAACTGCTAGATGTATGAATAATAGGCTATGCATGACAAGATCTATCTTAACTTAAAATCAACAGTAGCTCACCATGACATGTAAAGATGATATAACTGAAAATTGACACACTTCCACATGCCACTCCTAGGGTACGCCTCACTTGGTTGCCTCGAACGTGGTCATTGAGTATAGGAAGTTTTAGAGGTCGCCCTCCTGTCCAAAGATCAAAGTTGCCTCGGAATGGTTGCCTCGGATAAAATGATCTAAGACATTAGGTTTACCGCTAAGGCGTCCTAACATTGCTTTAGTGGCCACACGTCCCTTAAATCGAATTGACCCGAAAACTCCAACGACGGTGCTACCTACTCCTCAATAGTGGGATAACATTGTCTACAGGACATTTGCACAGTTTAATTCCTTTTTGAGTAGGTAGATGTTCTTAAGTACTTGCTCTTTTGAAAACAAAACAAAACCTTTTTCACACTTACACTCTTTTTCGAACAAAGTTTTCAAAAACACTTCATACGCTCTTGAGGACAGAAGCAAGAGTTAAATCGAAGTTTCAAATAAAAACTCTTTCAAACCCACAAGCACAAAGAAAGCAATTTTGAAAACATAGTGAGCAAGTACCTAAGAGCCCATGGATAACCACATATAGAAAGGATGATAACACCTTCCCCTTCTATAATCTACCTCCTGAACCCGAGAAACATCTCGAAAAGGAATTTTTCTGTGCTTTTGTCCTTTCCTTGTTGGATAAAATAAAAGATGGTGGGGACTCTTGCTTACCGCGACATTTTGCAAAAACAAACGCAAACGCGAACCAGCATTACAAAACAGTCAATTCTCATTCCCACCAATCACACATGTGTTTCCAGTCGCGACTCGAAGATGGAAGATGATTGGACACTAGAGTGCCCAAAAATTTGCACTTGGTGATGTGAGAGTCGAGGGAACGGGCTTAAAGATGCCATTTGGAGAGGTGCTAGAAAGCTGTAGGAGATGGGCTTATATATGCCATCCAAAAGTGATTGTTTAATTGTAATTTGTAAGCTTGAAAGAATGAGTATCACAATGGCGTCCGTGTCTGGAGCGTATTTGAACTGAAAGTTGAGTATGAATAAGTATCAGAATGGCATCCGTGTCTGGAGCGTATCTGAACTGTATCTGAGCGCTAGTTTTGAATGAGTGTTAGAATGGCATTCATGTCTGGAGCGTATCTGAATCTTATATGAGAAGTTGAATCTGAATGAGCATCAGAACGACATCCGTGTCTGGTGCATATCTGAATTGTATCTGATAGTTGGATCTGAATGAATATCAGAATGGCATTATCTGGAGTGTATCTGAACTGAATCAAAAGGTTGAACCTGTATGAGTATCAGGATGGAATCCGTGTCTGAAGTGTATCTGAACTGTATCAAAAGGTTGAATCTGAATGAGTATCAGGATGGCATCCGTGTCTGGAGCGTATCTGAATTGTATCAAAAGGTTGAATCTAAACGAGTATCAGGATGGCATCCGTGTCTGGAGCGTATCTGAACTGTATCAAAAGGTTGAATCTAAATGAGTATCAGAAAGACATCTGTGTCTGGAGCGTATCTGAACTGTATCTCAAAGTTGAGTCTGAATGAGTATCAGAATGACATCCGTGTCTGGAGCGTATCTGATTGGTATCAAAAGGAACTCTGAACATTTTTAATGGTAACTGTCTAATCTTATCCTGAAAAGGGTAAAATGTTAGCTAAAATGTAGATTCATGTTGTATGAAATGCATAGTATAATGCATTCGTGTTATCAATGTTTATGATATATGGATGCAATGTATGCGTATGTGAGCTAGTTTGTTGCACTACTGTTGGATTGGGGCAAATAAATCCCTGACTACTGTGGAGTATAAGTCTTCATGTTGTGAAGTCTAAGTGTTGGTGAATTTATGCTTAGATAAATAAAATTTGTTGTAAGGGAAATTCCGTATACTGCTTGTAAAATTCCATTGGGGAATCCTGAGGAATTTGACGACTTTTACGGGGGAGTGATAACTGGGAGTTTTGTTCTGCTGGGGATTAAACGATGTACTGTGGGGATTTCTTAGGTAATAGCCTAGAGGTATTTCCCTATCCATTCAACCCATAAGTAATTTCCTTTTTTCATTTTGTTTATTTGTAAACAGTAATTATATTCAAATGCATATGTTCAATAATGAATTATTGGACGTTTTTGTAGACAAAACACAAGCGTAAAGAAAAAACAGATAGTTTTTGCACTTTCAAAGAGATATCTTTGTATTGACTTTGAGTAAGTATTTTTGTACAAGGAGACAAACATTCTAGTAAGAGGATGCTGTCGTAAAAAAGAAAATTTGATACAAATAAAAGATAGCTATGTGTAAAATCCCATGGGGTTTCCATTCTGCTATAGCCTTCATATCTCTGAGTGTCTTGTCTATTTGTTGCCTTGTCTGAAGCTGATTGAATTGATCAGAACCGCTGAATTTGTTAGTTGAAGCCAAAGGTTGTCCGTAAGGTGATCCAACGAGACATAATCATACGCTTTTCATTCCCTAACTTTTGCTTGGACCGCCCTTTCGGGTTTTCAGTCCACCGGGAAACCCTTTTTTGCACAAGTCGCCCTTTCGGGTTTTCAATTTGCCGGGTGTACAATTTTTTTTATCCCTAATTTTTTCCCGAACCTTTTTGGTTCTCCGGGATGCCCTTATTTTGCCTAGGTATGTCAACCTAGCGGGTCTCTTATGCGTAGTATCTTTTGACTATGTCTGCGTTTGCAGGATGCGGCAGGTCGTCCCCATCCATGGTGGTCAAGATCATTGCCCAACCAGAGAAAATGTTTTTGTTTACAAATGGTCCTTCATAGGTAGGAGTCCACTTGACCCTAGGATCACCTTGTCGCAGTATGATGCGTTTGATAACCAAATCTCCAACCTGATACACTTGGCGTCTGACCTTTTTGTTGAAAGCTTTGATCATCCATTTTTGATACATTTGACCATGGCAAACAGCAGTAAGTCTCTTCTCATCAATCAAGTTCAGTTGATCAAGTCGAGTCTGGATCCATTCGTCTTCGTTCAGCCCTGCATCCTTCATAATCCTCAGAGAGGGGATCTAGACCTCGATAGGCAAGAAAACTTCCATGCCGTAAACCATAGAATAAGGTGTTGCCCCGGTTGATGTGCAAGTCGTGGTACGATACCTGTGAAGAGCGAATGGTAACATCTCATGCCAGTCTTTGTATGTGATCGTCATTTTCTGTATGATCTTTTTAATGTTTTTATTTGCAGCTTCGACATCACCATTCATCTTTGGCCGATAGGGAGAAGAATTGTGATGCTGAATCTTAAATTGTTCGCACAAGGCGGTGATCATAGTGTTATTGAGATTTGTACCTTTGTCAGTAATGATTCTTTCTGGGATACCGTATCGGCAAATGAGATTTTGCTTGATGAAACGGGCAACAACATTCTTAGTAACAGAAGCGAAGGAAGATGCCTCCACCCATTTTGTAAAATAGTCGATGGCCACTAGGATGAAGCGGTGTCAATTGGAGGCTGTCGGCTTGATTTCCCTAATCATATCAACCCCCCACATAGCAAAGGGCCAAGGAGCCGTCAAGACATTCAGAGGAACCAGAGGTACGTGCACCTTGTCGGCATAAATCTGACACTTATGGCAGGTCCGAGAGTGTTGATAGCAATCTGCTTCCATGGTAGACCAGTAATAGCCTACCGTAGGATTTTCTTTGCCATTGTATGCCCACTAGAATGGGTGCCAAAAGTGCCTTCATGTAATTCAGCCATGATCCTTTCAGCTTCAACCTTATCTATGCACCAAAGTAACACAGAGTCATAATTGCGTTTGTACAGAATGCCATTACTAAGGAAGAATTTAGCAGAGAATCTCCTTAAGAACTTCTTATCATTTATTGAAGCTCCTTCTGGATATTCTTGAGTCTCGAGATACTTCTTGACTTCGTGAAACCAAGGCTGGTCCACTACTTCTTCAGTATTAATCTCGTGACAGTGTGCTGGTTCCTCCATTCGCTCGATGGTGATCTGGGGAGCCTCGTTATCCCAATTAAGTTTAAACATAGATGACATTGTTGCTAGAGCGTCTGCTAGCTGATTTTCTTCTCGCGGGAAATGCTCAAAGGTAATCTTCTCAAAATGTGGCAGCAATGTCAAAACATGTTCTTTGTAAGGGATAAGATTTGGGTGTTTGGTGTCCCAATCCCCTTTGATCTAGATGATAACCAAAGCTGAATCTCCGAATACATCCAAGGATTCGATCCCCAAGTCTATGGCAGCTTTGAGACCAAAGATGCACGCTTCGTATTCTGCCATGTTGTTTGTACAATTGAAGCAGAGTCTGGCAGTAAAGGGAGTATGACACCATTCCGGATATATGAGTACAACACCAATACCATTTTCGAGTGCATTGGACGCTCCATCAAAGAATAGGGTCCATCGTGATCCTTGTTAAGGTCCGTCATATGGCCTTAATTCTTCACCGTTGTCTAATGTCATGATGTCCTCATCCGGAAATTCGAATTTCATGGATTGGTAGTCTTCTACAGCTTGGTGAGCGAGGTGATCAACTAGTACACTGCCCTTTATAGATTTCTGGGTAGTATACTATATGTCATATTCTGCCAGGATCATCTTCCATCTCGCTATTCTCATAGAAAAAGCAGGCTTCTCAAAGATGTATTTTATCGGATCCATTTTAGATATCAACAAAGTAGTATGAGTCAACATATACTATCTTAGCCGGCGAGCAGCCCATGCCAGAGCGCATCAAGTTTTCTCGAGCAGTGAATATCTGGTTTCACAGTCAGTAAACTTTTTGCTAAGGTAGTAAGTAGTGTTCTCTTTTCGGCCAGACTCGTCATGCTGCCCTAACACACACCCCATTGAGTTTTCTAAAACAGTCAGATACATGATCAACAGTCTTCCCTCGACTGGTGGCATCGACACAACAGGCTCTTGTAAGTTTTCTTTGATTTTATCAAAAGCAACTTGGCATTCATCATTCCATTTGACTACTTGATCTTTCTGCAATAGTTTTAAGATTGGCTCACACGTGGTTGTCAGGTGAGAAATTAATCTGGCAATATAGTTCAAACGTCCCAAGAATCCTCTGACTTCCTTCTCAGTACGAGGAGCAGGCATCTCTTGTATTGCTTTAACTTTGGCCGGATTGACCTCGATACCTTTGTTGCTGACGTTAAAGCCTAGGAGTTTACCAGCACCAAATATGCATTTGTTTGGATTCAAACTCAGCTTGTACTTCTTCAGTCTCTCAAACTGTTTTTATAAGTGATCAAGATGCTCTTCTTCTGTTTTAGATCTGGCTATCATGTCGTCCACATAGTCCTCTATTTCGTGATGTATCATGTCATGAAATAGAGCTACCATGGCATGTTGATAGGTTGCCCCAACATTCTTTAGTCTAAATGGAATTACTTTGTAGCTGAATGTGCCCCATTGTGTGACAAATGTTGTTTTCTCCATGTCCTCAAGCGCCATTTTGATTTGGTTGTAACAAGAGAATTCGTCCATGAAGGAAAACACTTTATGTTGTGCTGTATTGCCAACTAGAATATCAATGTGGGGGACGGGAAAATCATCCTTAGGGCTTTCCCTATTCAAATCTCTGTAGTCCACACACATTTGCACTTTGCCGTCCTTTTTGGGCACGGGAACAACATTGGAAACCCATTGGGGATAAGAGGTGACAGCCAAGAATCCAACGTTGAATTTCTTCATGATCTCTGCTTTAATATTTTCTGACATATCAGGCCTCATGCAGCAAACCTTTTGCTTTAATGGCGGACAATCTTCTCTTATAGGCAAATAATGTACCACAATATCTGCATCAAGCCCTGGCATGTCTTCATATGACCAGGAAAAGACTTCGACATAATCAAGTAACAACTAAATCAGATGCTTCTTGATACTGGGATCCAGATTGGCACCCAACTTAACCTCTTTTTTATCTTCTTCAGTACCTAGATTGATTGTATCCACGGGTTCCTCGTGAGGCTGAATGGTTTTCTCTTCTTATTGTAGTAGTCTGGCAAGTTCCCCTGGGACTTCACAATCTTCCTCACCTTTGTCTTCGGCTTGGTAGATTAGATTCTCAGAGTCACAAAAGGCCATAGCAGTATCATTACCCATGGGATCCCGGATGGATGTATACCTGCATTGTGAGTGTGGGTGTGTGTAAGGGTATAACTATCTTTGGAAGAAAGTAAAATGTAAAATAAAAACAATGAGCACATAAGTTTTTATGCGAAAACTTCCATGATTCATTGATGTCATATGAAAAATGAGATAATAACCCTTACAAATGGACCATTGTGCCTCGGTTAAGACCCAAGGTTTTAAGAGTGCAAATTGTTTCAATATTACAGATCCAACAAAATGTAAAGACAAATTACTGTGGGATAAAGGTGATCGGGACAAAGTCTCTAGCCTCCCAATTGTTGAGCCCTCCATTGACAGTCGGGAAGATCCAATCCTCTAGGTTGCAGCCATCTTCACCATCTTCTACCGCGTTGACTTCACGGTTGCTGATCTTTAGGGGCGGTCCTCCAGCACCAGCACGACGTACAGTCTTTTGAGCACTTAAAGTGAAACCTAGGCCAAACTTGTCAGACTTATATGGGATATCTGGGATTTGTCCCCAGATAGTACACCCTCCTTCTTCTACCACTGCTTTGGCATCCCTTAGTGACGACATTCGGAGTGGAGGCCTTATAATCTTGGGAACAACCTTGGTCACTGCCACATCTTAAGGGACCTCTTCAAAGTGTTGAAATGGATTTTCAATGAACTCACCATCTAATTCCACATATCTGAAGGAATTGAGATGGTTGATCATGTATTCTTCCTCTCCATGAAAGGTGATAATCTTCCCTTGAACTGGATACTTCAGCATTTAGTGCAACGTAGAAGTAACAGTGCCAGCATTGTGGATCCATGGTTGGCCTAGCAAGCATGAGTATGAAGGGCGGATGTCCATTACATAAAAATTTGAATTGAAAGTTTGGGTTCCAACTTTTATGGGGATATCCACTTCCCCGTGCACCATCCTCTTTGAGCCGTCAAAAGCCCTTACCAGTATGTTTCTTGGCTTCAAAGTCAACCCCTCACAGTCAAGTCTATCAAGAGCTTTTTTGGGTAATACATTCAGAGATGAGCCAGTTTCCACCAAAACATGAGCCAGAGTTGTGCCCCTAAATTCCATTGAGACATGGAATGCCTCATTATGCTTCCTTCCCCTCGGCGTCAGATCAGCATATGAAAAACCTAAACCATTTTCCGCAGTTAGGATGGATACGCAGACTTGAAATTGATCGGCAGATGTCTCTTGAGGTACATGGACGGTTTTTAAGAACTTCACCAAGGCTTTTTTGCATGTGCCTCGGAACATAGTAGTAATGCCAACATGGAGATCTTAGAGGGAGTTTGCCCCAGTTGTTCAACTACATCGTAGTCGCTTCTCTTTATAATTTTTAAGATCTCCTCCATTTCTTTCTTTGAGGTCTCAGGGATAGTCAATGACTGAGTCTTCATCCGGACAGACTCAATCAGAACACCTTTTCCTCGAGTCTCGGTTAACTCGGCAGCAGGAGTGTCAGTAGGAATGATTATAGGGGTTGTAACGGCTTTGTCAATCGGAGTATTATTGGAGATAAATGTAGGACCGAGACCAGCTTTTGGGGGAGCAACAACAGGAATGATTACGGGTCAAGAAACTGCTTTTGGGGGAGCAATTTCTGGAGAAAAGATCCTACCACTTCGGGTAATTTTGCTAGTTCCTGCAATATTACTGATGTCGGAGTTGACCTTCTCAGAGTTTGAATCTTTGGTAGCTAGCCAGTCCTGCATGATACCATGGTGTTGTACCCCAAAATTTTCCCTCTCATTTATCAATATTTTTCTCACAAAACTTATTTGATCAAGACAACATTAGGGTTTGGTCAGCTCAAGACACCTCACCTTGGACTGGTAACCCAAAATTAGGGTTTGAGTCTGCACAAGGATTTTTGGACCATCAATGCTTCATGTAACTTTCATACACTATTTTGGACCCCTAATATTGCTCATGTTAAGTTTCAAGCCTTGAACCACATTTTTTATCAGTCAATTGGACAGTTGACCTAAAATCAACTGTTTTGGGGAAAAAGTAAACTATGGCCAATTTACAGTCAAAATTCATAATTTTTGATCCACATCAATATTCTAGACTCCTATGTACCATTTGATCAAGTTTGGATCACAATTCCTCAAGAAATTTGATCAAATCATCAAAAGGGCAAAATGGTCAAAATTAGGGTTTTGACTAAGAAAGGGCAATTTCTGATTTTTAACCTAGCCAATGACCAATTCAGTTCAAACATGATTTCAACAGTTCAATGGAATCATCTTGACCTAATTACATGGTTCAAAAGATCTCAAGTTCATTAGATTGACAGATGAATTTTGCAATCAACTGATCAAAAGTCAACTGTGTATTGAAAAGTCAAACTTTGACTTTTTGGTAAAAATCAAGTGCCAAGGGTCATAATTCATCAAGATATGTCAAAATATGAAACTTGTTCACCAAGAAAACCAATTTTGAAAATTAGGGTTTTGAATTTGAAAATTTTCATAACTTAGAATTTTTCTAAGTATGGAAACTTTCTTATTTTTTCCCAACTTTTCATTACCTTTTCACCATGATGCATTTTGATTAAAAGAAAACATCCAACATGAAAGTTGTATTCCTCCATGAAATCTACAACTTTGTTTCACAAACTTTTCCCAAAAGATGCTTGGATCTCAAGTTATGAAGTTGTGAATATAGGTCCATGAACTTCTTAACTTAGTGAAATTTTGCCCTAATTTTGGCAGTTTTTGGACCCAACTTCATGGACATTTTTCACCTAGTTCCAAGATGTATCTCAAAATTCATTTCAAAGATGGATTATATAACACATTGCAAGATTTCCAAAATGTCCAAGAACTCTCCAAGATCATTTTTGAGTAGGGAGAATCGAAGAAGAGAAGTTGGCATTTTATCACTTTCGATCAAGCCATTTTTACAAAGCATCAAGTTGCAAATCAGATCCATGTTGTTTGTATCTTGCTTTACAGGTCCTAAGCTCACTTTAAACTCCAAAATTAAATGCAAACTCATAAGTTAAAGGCTTTATCTTTGCTTTTGAAGCTTTGTACAAGATACATTTCTATTTTTGGCCAAAAGTGCACAATGCCATTTTCATAAAGGTCAACTTTTGCAACTTTGTCAATCTTGAGCCTTGGACCTGTCCCTTTAGTGCAAGCAACTTCTACAGGTCTCAAGCAATGTATACCAACTCTTATCAGTCCTCAAGCTAGCCAGTACAAGCATGTAGCATTGGTCTTGTCACTTTACTTAAAATGCAAGAAAGGTTGCCAAAAGGTGAAAAGCTTGTACATCTAGTAGGAAGTGGACTTGGTATCATTTCTATACAAATATACAAAGTTGTGGCAAGGCTTAGAACGATTGGATTGAATCTAAAACCCTCTGAAACTCAAAAACATAAAATACTGTCCAAAAAACTCAGAATATGCAAAACCATAGCCAACACTCATTTGGCTTGTGCGTTTTGTGTCTAAACACTTCAAGCATCTCATAAACATCACACCAAAGCAATCCAAGCCATCACCCTGGTTCTGTAACCCCTGTTTCAGCCTTTGCCATTTTCAACCTTGAAGTTTGCAGCTTGACTTGTATAGAGATTTCCAGCTATCCTCAAAGGAAAGTAAGCATTGGAATAGCTTCAGGGAAGTTCAAGGAAGCTCAAACAATCCTCAGGCCTCCATTAAAGTCCCTGCATTGCTCTACTCGAATCCATCTGGAGGAGGTATATTTCTTAAACTCTATCTCTCTGAATAGGCATCCTCAAGCCACGATTTGTGAAGAAAAAATGTAGTCTTTATCATAACAAAGTTATACATATGCATACTTTTCATTTATATTAACTATGCTGAGAGAATTTGAAGATTGAAAATGCTGAAAAAGTTAGGTCACGAATTAGGGCTACAAAAATTCTCTCTGATCTTTTAGAGTTAGGTCACATAATTTATATGGTTGGAATCGTGAGCTCAAATGCCACATGTTTCATGTTTTGAGTTTTTGTTTTTGTGCAAGCATGAGAGAGTTGCAGGTTTAACCTAGCGCGCGAAGAAGAAGACTAGCTGGAGGACAGGGATGAAGCCTTGGGCTTTTTGGCGCCTTGGGCCTTTTTGTTTTCACTATTTGCACCCCCTGACTTGATATTTGCACCCCTGACTTATTTGTTATATTTTTCATATTTCTTTTCATATTTTCATAATTATTGCTTTTATTTATTTTTTCTGAATAATAAAAATCCTAAAAATAATTTCTTTATTTTTTTGCAATTTGTTTTTTTTTTTACATAAAAATTAGTTTATTATGATAAATAGATTTTATTTTCTTAAATAAATTGTAAATGTATTTAAAAAATAATTATTATTTTTATTATACTATTTATACTCATAAATACTTATTTTTATACATATTTAATTTTTAATATTTACATATAGTATTATTTATTATTTTCTTGAACAAAAAATGGACAAAATAATAATAGGAAACATTATTTTCTTTTAATTAAAAAATTAGGGTTTCACCCCTTTCCAAAAATAATAGTATTTATTTTTTCCTTATTTTTTAGGGTTTGAATTAAATTATTTATTTTGCATACAAAAAACAAATACCAAAACTTTTTTTACATAAATACATTGCATTGCATTTTAAATATTTGTATATTTATTTAATTCGCGCAATATTCGATTGGGTTGTAATAATATTTTTAGGTTTATATTTGTGCAAAATCCCCATTCAAAACTTGTATCCCCCCTCCCATAATAATTGTTGTAATAGCTTAATTTATTTTACGCAATTTATCGCTTTATATACCATGTTTAATAAATTAGGGTTTGCATGACAAGAACAAAAACAAAGCAAAATAGAAAAACCCTAAATGCAAGACAAAAGCATGAAAAATGACATACTTTGCACACAAGCACCCTTAGGGTTTCTCCCACTTGGTTGCCTAAATTAAAATGGCCATGTTACGCATGTGAAGTATCTTGGCAAAACAATACAATTATAAGATCATAGTCCCTAGATGACGCTATTCAAAGGTTGCCTAAAACAAAATGATCTTGATCCCTCAAACATGCTAAGATACTTAGTAACATTGCTATCATGGTTATACGATGACCCACGCCCGTCCCGTTAACATCCAAAGATAGGGTGGCTTACCAAATCAATGGTAAGTCAACAATGTCAAAGGAATGAAAAATGCACAAGCAAGACATTTGAGTAGGTAGATAGCTTCTAGTTACTTGTCCCATTTCAAAACAATCCTTGCTATTTTCAAAAACAAACACTCACACATTTCAAAAACATCTTACAAAACATTGAAAACATTTTCAAAAGACAAACATCTTTGTATACATTCTTATGAACGAGAATCATTACAAAGATTGCCTAAACGAATGGCCTCTTTTACAAAATACTTTCAAAATCACACCAAACACCATTTCAAACAAAACAAAGCAAGTGATCTAAGCAAGTAACTAAGAGCCCATGGAAAACCATGGATAAAAGGGTGTTAGCACCTTCCCTTTTCATAATCTACACCCCGAACTCAAGAAAACATATCAAAGGTCTTTCCTGTGCTTTTTTACCTTTCCTTTTGGATAAAATAAAAGTTGGTGGCGACTCTTCCTAACCGCGACATTTGCGAACACAAACACAAAACCTCAAGTCAATTCTCCCACTGCATCACAGAACTGGCGACTCTGCTGGGGAAATTCTAAAAGTGGGGTTACCTTAGGGTTTAGATCACCTTTATTTGCTTACATTTTTTGATTTGTTTGCTTTATAATTATGGTTCTTTGTTTGGGTTTAAATCCTCTACCCGGATTTGGGAAACATTATAGGTAAATAGAAATACTTTGTGGAAAATGTGTGGGGTATACCGACATGGTCAAAGCAATAGCTATGTTAGTGCACTAATGAACTTCTAGAAACTTTACTTGACCAACTTGTCCTTTTAGGATGTAGTGAGATGACCGACTTTGATGCAGTCCGAAGTTGGTAGATACTCGATACTACACTCATTGAGGGTTGGTTTCTTGGAATATTTCTGTCGCCAGTAAAGAGGCTTGAACTGAAACAATGAACAAGGAAACAATCCAGTGATATTGAGCTCCTTAGAACTCGGTTACTATTTCTAGGACAGGTTGAGCCAACTAAACTTCAAGAGGGTACTTTCCTATGAAACCCCATGCAAGCCTAAACTAGGAACTTGTGTGATTTTCTTGTACATATATACTTGTGCATAACATCATGGACATCATGAACATCATATGCATTCACTAACCATTTCAAGGATTTTGGAGATTCATCTTTGTTCTTGTTTTGTAGGTTATGGATTCGCTTCGCAGGAAAACTATCCAAATAAACCTTGTAAGAATTCCTCCACAACTCAAGGAGCTAGCTTCAAGGATTCCTGAGAACTCTCCATTCACCGAGAGACATGGTCGTCTACTCAACTTGGTCACTTCCAACATAGAGGAGGATATGATAAAGGTTATCTTCCAGTTCTTTGACCCTTTGCATCATTGCTTCACATTTCCTGACTATCAACTTGTGCCCACTTTGGAAGAATTCTCTCAACTATTAAGTATTCCTATTATCAATCAACTACCCTTCAACGGTACGGAAATAGATCCAAAGCCAGAAGAGATTGCTCAAGCCCTGCACTTGCACTCATCTGATGTCACAACACATTGGGAAACTAGAAGTGGTGTCAAAGGCTTCTTGGCAAAGTTTCTGTTTGAGAAGGCCCAAAGCTGTTGGAATTCCCTAGACCTGCAAGCTTTTAAGGAGATTGTAGCTCTTCTCATCTATGGGATGGTCTTGTTCCCTATTCCTGACCAACTTATAGATGTAAGCGCTGTCAAAATCTTCATGTCTCGCAACCCAGTGCCTACATTGCTTGGGGATATCCTACACTCTTTTCACACTCGTACAATGAGTAAAAGAGGTGTTCTTATGTGTTGTACTCCTCTCCTGGCAAGATGGTTTATTTCTCATCTTCCCCAATCAGTCTTAAAGAATGAGCAAGGTCTGAGGTGGTCACAAAGGGTAATGACACTTAACCATTAAGATATCCGTTGGTGTTCTCGATCCAAAGAGAATGTTATCATCATTGACCGTTATGGGGAATTCCCTAATGTCCCTCTACTTGGCATTAGGGGAGATATCACCTACAACCCGTGCTTAGCTCTAAGACAGTTTCGTTATGCACGATGGGATGGACCACATGATATGCTAATTCAAGGTTTGGTTTTCGACTACGACAACGACGAGCAAGGTCTTCGCCAAAGATTCATCCGAGCTTGGAGGATGCCTAACAAGGTGGATAGCAAGACTTTGGGACACAAGAATTCCATCCCTCTTGAGCCTTACCTCAAGTGGGTACGAACCTGCACCCAAAGTCTTATGATGCCTTATCCCTCCATTTTCACAGTGATTATAGAGCCTGTTAAGGAAGGAGAAGTTCCATACACTATCCTACATCCTGACATGTCGACATCACTTGAAGACCTACAAAGGGATTGGATACAGCTCAAGGGAGAGTGCGATACTTTCAAAGCCCAATTCTATGCAAGCGAGAAGAAGGTTTTGGAACTCACTCGGCTACTTCATGAAGAGCAGACTCTCAATACCTACATTGCACCAAAGAAGATGCGCAATGTCTTTTTACCTTAGAATTTTGTATTATTTTGCCCAAGCGGCATTGATGTACTCAAATTCTATTTTAATTAATATGGCGTGTGTCTCTTTTTTGTTTAAAACGAATTTGAATTTCTAAATCCTTGAAATCATTGCATGAATACATATCATTCATCATAAACATAAACAGGTCTTTGCAACTAGTTTCCTCATCTCTCTACTGTTTATTTCAGTAAGATGGATCTCGAACAAACGGTCAAAGATCTGCAAGCTCAGAATTCACAATTTCAACAGTTGCTCATGACCTTAGCCAAGGGGCAAGAAGAGCTGAAGACTTTTCAAGAAAAAGAAAAAGAGAAAAAGAAGAAGAAGCCAGCTGGTGTGGTAATCATGGACAGAAGGTTTCAGGGACAAGCCAGTAGGACCTTAGAATTTCCAACAACATCTGTAGAAGGGTAAAGAAAAGGAAAAGAAACGGTAGTACCATCAGATTCTGAAGAAGAAGAAGAAGAAGAGGAAGAGGAGAACTACTCTGAACAACAATACCCTCTGGTTGATGACAAGTAAAAACCCCTTGAAGAGCGACTAACGCTATGGAAATCCAGAGAGTACCAAGGCTAGATTTTGAGGAATTAGGGTTGGTATCAGGAATTGAAATCCCGCCAAATTTTAAAGTTCCACTATTTGCCAAGTATGATGGGGTGTCTTGCCCTAAAATTCACCTCAGATCGTATGTCAGGAAGATTCAACCACACTCTGCCGACAAAGACTTATGGGTCCACTTTTTCCAAGACAGTTTATCAGGAACGCAACTTGATTGGTTCTACCAATTAGAAATGGTTGACGTCCATAATTGGGAAGACTTGGACGCAGCTTTCTACAAACAGTATCAATATAATGCCAACTTGGATCCTACCCGTACTCAGCTTCAGAGTATGGCCATGGTTTCCAATGAGGGCTTTAAAGATTACGCGCAAAAGTGGAGAGACCTAGCCGGAAGGGTGCAACCCCCTCTATCTGAGAGGGAGTTGGTGGACATGTTCTTGGGAACTCTATCAGGTCCTTTCTTCAATCATCTGATTGGGAGTTCCTCTGCAGGGTTTACCGAATTAATATTAACCGGCGAAAGAGTGGAGGCTAGTATAAGAAACGGGAAGATTCAAAAGGACGCGTCTGCCTCAACAGCTGTGAAAAAGCCCTTCACTGGAAGAAAGGAGGTATTTGCTATGTATTCATAGAGGAATCAGGGAAGAACTATGTGCCGACCAACGGTGGGGGCTGTTATGATTCTGAAGCATGCATCAGACCAACCAAGAACTAACCAGCAACGGATAGAAAGGCCAGTTCGGCAATTCACCAAGATTAACATGACTCCAGCCCAAGTTCTACCACATCTTCTAAAGTTGAATCTGGACACTCTAAAAGAGGCCCCAAAGAATCCCAATACTATGTCTCCACATTACCATCCCAACACCAGATGCGCGTACCATTCTGAAAGTCCAGGGCACGACACCAACATCTGTTGGGCTCTGAAGAACAAAATCCAAGACCTAATAGATGCGAAGGAAGTTGAGTTTGAAGCGCCTGAGAAACCTAATGTTATTTCCGCTCCAATGCCTAGGCATGGTCACAATGCCAACGCTATTGAAGAAGATCTGTTTATTGCTACCGTGGATGAACTGTTAACTCTGCTCCCGACCATCAAGTTGAATTTGTTGAAAGCTGGTATTTTCCCAAGTTGTGACAAAGACTGCCATGTTTTACCGTCCTCATCATTTGACTGCCCTCTATTGAAGAAAGGTATCCAACGACTGATGGATAACCAAGAAATTTGGTTCGAGAATGCTCCTATTTCACCCATTCCAGTGAAATAAGTTTCAATAATAACCAACTACGCCAATCCTTCCAGGGCCCCTAAAAGACCCGTTAGGATTACACCTGCTCCAAAGACTACTCCAGTTAAGATTACAATGCCCGGGCCTGCCCCATACAAATCAGATAAAACAGTACCATGGAACTACGGTGGAGAAATCTAATATCATGGTATTAAACAGGATGAACTGACTGCCGAAGAAGAAAGCTTCGAAGAGGACAATTCCGACATTAGCAATATTGTCGGAACAAGCAAGATTACCCGCAGTGGTCGAATCTTTTCTCCAGAGATTGCCCCTCCAACGGCAGTCTTTGGACCCGTGGCCGTTCCGAAGATTACCTCTGTACCAGTGATTGTACCTACAAGTGTACCTACCGACAAAGACAATACAATACCTATCCCTACTTCCCCTGCTGAGAATAAAGGAAAGAACGTTCAAGAGGAGCCTGTCCATACGAAGGCTCAATCACTAGTTATTACTGAAACATCCAAGAAGGAGATAGAAGAAATCCTGAGGATAATTAAGAAGAGTGATTATGATGTGGTCGAACAGTTGGGGAAAACCCCTTCCAAGATCTCTATGCTAGCCCTGTTGCTGTGCTCTGAAGCGCATACCAAAGCTTTGGTAAAATTTCTGAAGACAGCTCATGTGCCGCAAGAGACATCTGCTGACCAGTTCCAGGACTTTGTGGCCAGTTTGACAACTGATAATAGCCTGGGCTTCTCCGATGCTGACTTGACACCCAGAGGAAGAAAACACAATGAGGCATTACATGTCTCAGTGGAGTGCAGAGGAACAACCCTAGCTCATGTCTTGGTTGATACTGAATCGTCTTTAAACGTATTGCCGAAGAAAGCCCTTGATAGGTTCAATTATGAGGGGATGACTTTAAAACCTAGAAACATAGTGGTTAGAGCTTTTGATGGTTCTAAGAGGATGGTCCACAGGGAGGTGGACATCCCAATAAAAGTGGGAACTCAGATCTTCAACTCCACGTTCTATGTGATGGACATTCGTCCTTCTTATTCCTGTCTGTTGGGACGCCCCTGGATCCACAATGCCGGTGCTGTCACCTCCACCTTGCATCAGATGCTAAAATACTCGGTCCAAGGAAAGATCATAACTGTCCATGGGGAGGAGGAGTATATGATTAGTCATCTGAATTCTTTTCGATATGTAGAATTGGATGGAGAATTCATTGAGACCCCTTTCCAAAATTTTGAAGAAGTCTCTCCAGAAGTAGCGGCGACCAAGGCGGTATCCTTGATTCCTAAGATCACAAGACCTCCGCCTCGGATGTCATCTATAAAGGATTCAAAGGCAGTAGTGGAAGAAGGGGGATGCACCATCTGGGGGCAGCTTCCAGACATTCCGTACAAATCAGACAAGTTCGGCTTGGGGTTTACTTCGACTGGTCAGAAGGCTGTGCGTTGTGCCCGTGCTGGAGGGCCACCTGTGAATATTACCAACTAAGGTGTCAATGTAGTAGAAGACAATGAAGAGGATGGCAGCTTGGAAGATTGGATATTACCTACTGTCAGTGGAGGACTTTGCAACTGGGAAGCCAAAGACTTTGTCCCGATAACTTTCATATCTCAATAATTTATCTTTTATATTTCTGTTGGACTTGTAATAATTCACAAGCAATTCGCACTTTAAAAACCTCGTGTCTTACCCGAGACACAATGGTCCATTTGTAAGGGTTTTTATTTCATCTACATATGTCATTCAATGAATCATGGACGCTTTTTCACATATAAACCTTTTATGCTCATTGTATTTCTTTTACATTTTATTGTTTTAAGATAGCTATACCCTTACACACACCCACACTCACAAATGTAGGTACCCTTACATTTTGGATCCCATAGGTAACAATACTGCTATAGCCTTCAATGACTCTGAAGATCTGATCTACCATGCCGAATACGAAGGTGAGGAAGATTGTGAGGTGCCAGGGGAATTGGCCAGACTATTACAAAAAGAAGAAAGAGCTATTCAGCCTCATGAGGAGCTGTTGGATACAATCAACTTGGGTACCAAGGAAGATTAAAAGGAAATCAAAGTGGGTTCCAATCTAGAGCCGAGTGTCAAGGAGCGCCTAATTCAGCTATTGCATGATTATGTTGAGATCTTTTCCTGGTCATAAGAAGACATGTCGGGGCTCGATATAGACATCGTGGTACATCGTCTACCCACAAGAGAAGACTGTCCACCAGTGAAGCAAAAAGTCCGTCGCATGAGACCTGACATGTCAGAGAAGATCAAAGCAGAAGTTATGAAACAGTTCAATGCTGGATTTCTGGCTGTTACTTCCTATCCTCAATGGGTGGCCAACATTGTTCCCGTACCTAAAAAGGAAGGCAAAGTGAGAATGTGCGTGGATTATAGAGATTTAAATAGGGCCAGCCCTAAAGATGATTTTCCACTTCCACACATCGACATCCTGGTCGACAATACAGCCCAGCACAAAGTATTTTCTTTCATGGATGGATTCTCAGGCTATAACCAGATCAAAATGGCACATGAGGACATGGAGAAAACTACATTTGTCATACAGTGGGGTACGTTCTGCTACAAAGTGATGCCATTCAGACTGAAGAATACTGGGGCAACCTATCAATGTGCCATGGTAGCTTTGTTTCATGATATGATACATCATGAGATAGAGGTCTACGTAGATGACATGATAGCCCGATCACAAACTGAAGAAGAAAACCTTGATCACTTGCAAAAGTTGTTTGTCAGATTGAAGGAGTACAAGTTAAGATTAAACCCGAACAAGTGCATATTCAGAGTACGGTCCGATAAACTCTTAGGGTTCATTGTTAGCAACAAAGGCTTCGAGGTTGATCCTACCAAGGTTAAAGAAATACAAGAAATGCCTGCTCCTCACACTGAGAAGGAAGTCAGAGGTTTTTTGGGACGCCTAAACTATATTGCCAGATTCATTTCTCACCTAACGTGTACTTGTGAACCAATCTTCAAGCTGTTGAAGAAAGATCAAGTAGTCAGATGGAATGATGAATGTCAGATTGCTTTTGACAGATTCAAGGAGTATTTACTAGAGCCTCCTGTCTTGATGCCTCCAGTCGAGGGAAGACCACATCATGTATCTGACCGTTTTAGAGAACTCAATGGGGAGCGTATTGGGGCAGCATGACGAGTCTGGCCAAAAAGAGCACGCCATTTATTACCTAAGCAAAAAGTTTACCGACTGTGAAACCAAATATTCACATCTCGAGAAAACTTGTTGCGCTTTGGTATGGGTTGCTCGCCGGCTAAGACAATATATGTTGACTCATACCACTTTGCTGATATCTAAGATGGATCCGATAAAGTACATCTTTGAGAAGCCTGCTCTGTCTGGGAGGATAGCTAGATGGAAAATGATCCTAACGGAATATGACATACAGTACACGACCCAAAAAGCTATAAAGGGCAGTGTACTAGCTGATCATCTTGCCCATCAAGCTGTAGAAGATTATCAGTCCATGAAGTTTGACTTCCCTGACGAAGACATCATGACAATAGACAACTGCGAAGAGATTAGACCATATAACCGACCTGAACAAGGATCCCGATGGACCCTGTACTTTGTTGGGGCATCCAATGCACTTGGTAACGGTATCGGCGCTGTACTCATATCTCTGGGAGGATGCCATACTCCTTTCACTGCCATACTTTGCTTCAATTGTACGAACAACATGGCAGAATACAAAGCATGCATCTTTGGTCTCAAGGCTACCATAGACTTGGGAATAAAATCTTTAGATGTGTTTGAGGATTCAGCTTTGGTCATCACTCAGATCAAAGGAGAGTGGGACACTAAGCATCCAAACCTTATCCCTTACAAAGAACATGTTTTGACATTGCTACCATATTTCGAGCAGATTACCTTCGAGCACTTCCCGCGAGAAGAAAATCATCTAGCAGATGCTCTAGCTACAATGTCATCTATGTTTAAACTTAATTGGGATAATGAGGCTCCCCAGATCTCCATTGAACGGATGAACGAACCAACACACTGTCACGAGATTAATACCGAAGAAGTAGTGGACCAGCCATGGTTTCATGAAGTCAAAAGGTATCTCGAGGCTCAAGAATATCCAGAAGGAGCTTCAGTCAATGAAAAAAAGTTCTTAAGGAGATTCTCAGCTAAGTTCTTCCTAAGTAATGGCATCCTGTACAAACATAATCATGATTCTATTCTGCTCCGTTGTGTGGACAAGATTGAAGCTGAAAAGATCATGGCTAAATTGCATGAGGGTACCTTTGGCACTCACTCTAGTGGTAATACGACGGCGAAGAAGATTCAACGGGCAGGCTATTATTGGTCTACCATGGAAGCTGACTGCTATCAACACTCCCGGACCTGTCATAAGTGTCAAATCTATGCGGACAAGGTGCACGTGCCTCCGGTTCCTCTGAATGTCTTAACAGCTCCTTGGACCTTCGCTATGTGGGGAATCAATATGATTGGGGAGATCAAGCTGATAGCTTCCAATGGACACCATTTCATTCTAGTGGCCATTGACTATTTCACCAAGTGGGTCGAAGCAGCTTCCTTCGCATCCGTTACTAAGAATGTTGTTGCCCGCTTCATCAAGCAGAATCTTATTTCCCAGTATGGTATCCCAGAAAGGATCATCACTGATAACGGTACAAACCTTAACAATACTATGATCACCGCCTTGTGCGAGCAGTTCATGATTCAACATCACAATTCATCCCCCTATCGGCCAAAGATGAATGGTGCAGTCGAAGCCGCTAACAAAAATATTAAGAAGATCATACAAAAAATGACAGTCACCAACAAAGACTGGCATGAAATGTTACCGTTTGCTCTTCACGGGTACCGTACCACGGCTCGCACATCAACTGGGGAAACACCATATTCTTTGGTTTATGGCATAGAGGTTGTCTTGCCTATCGAAGTTCAGATCCCCTATTTGAGAATCATGAAGGATGTAGGTCTGAGTGAAGACGGTTGGATCCAGACCCGGCTTGATCAACTGAACTTAATTGACGAAAAAAGATTTACTGCTGTTTGCCATGGTCAGACGTATCAAAAATGGATGATCAAGGCTTTCAACAAGAAAGTCAGACGCCAAGTATATCAAGTTGGAGATCTAGTGATCAAGCGCATCATGTTACCACAAAGTGATCCCAGGGGCAAATGGACTCCTACTTATGAAGGACCATTTGTAATCAAGAACATCTTTTCTGGTGGGGCAATGATCTTAACCACCATGGACGGCGACGACCTGCCACACCCTGCGAACGCAGACATAGTTAAAAGATACTACGCATAAGAGACCCGTTAGGTTGACACACGTAGGCAAAAAAAAAGGGCATCCTGGTGAACCAAAAGGTTCAGGCAAAAATTAGGGATAAAATAAAAAAATCTGTACACCCGGAAAGTTGAAAACCTGAAAGGGCGACTTGGGCAAAAAAGGGTTTCCCGGTGGACTGAAAACCCGAAAGGGCGGTCCAAGAAAAAGTTAGGGAATTAAAGCGTATTACTATGTCTCGTCAGATCACTTTATGGACAATCTCTTCACTGACAAACTCGGAGCTGCTGATCAATTCAATTTCTCCAATCCCCAGTAGTTGTCTTGAAGCCCGAAACTACCAATCCCCAGCGGAAACCATTCAGTTTCTCCAAATTCCCCAGCAAGTTGTCTTGAAGCCCGAAAATCAACCGGATAATAGTTAACTTTTGTTTCTCCTTAACCTAGGATAATCCCCCAATAGAGTGGCAGACGACCGAAACTCCTGAACTTTTTTCCTAACAGGAATGCGTTTTCTTCCCCACAGAGTTTTCTTTATTCCCCAGCAGAACAAGGATTCCCTTTGTGTAATCCCCAGTAGAAGTCATCAAAATACTATGGATTCCCCAAGCAGATTACTCAAGCAGTGCATGGCATTACCTTCACAATGATTTTTTTGTCAATACTCCAACTTCAAGACATGAAGAATCCACATATCCTCAACAATCAATGATTTATTGTCCCCGGCAGCAGTCAAGGATTTATTTTTCTCAGCAAAACAGCAAATCAATTTACATGCGCATACATTACATCCATATATCATAAACATTGACAAAGTACATATATTGCATCATACATTTCATGCATCATAACTTTGTGTTTCAACTAACATTTTACCCTTTTCAGGATAAGATTAAGAGTTACCGTTTAATGATATGCAATCATGATACAGTTCAGATACGCTCTAGACAAGGATTCCATTCTGATACTCATTTAGATTCAGCTTTCAAATACAATTCAGATACACTCCAAACACGGAAGTCATTCTGCTACTCATTCAGATTCAGATCTCAGATATAGTTTAGGTACGCTTCAGACATGGAAGCTATTCTATACTCATTAAAATCCAACTTCAAGATACAGTTTAGATACGCTCCAGGCACAGAAGCTATTCTACACTTATTCAGATTCAATTATCAGATCGTTTCAGATACGCTCCAGACACGGACGCCATTTTGTTACTTATTCAGACTTCAACACCCAGATACAGTTTAAATACGCTCCAGATACGGATGCCATCCTGATATTCACTCAGATTTCACTCTCTTGATACAATACGGATACGCTCCAGACACGGATGCTATTCTGTTTCTCATTCAGATTTCAAGTCTCCAGATACAGTTCAGATAAGTTCCAGATACAGACACCATTCTGATACTCATTCTTCTGACTTACAACTTACAATTCAGCAAACATTCTTGGATGGCATCTACAATCCCATCTCCAACAAGATTCTATCACCTCTCTAAATGGCATCTTTAATCCCATTCCCTCAACTACACATCGTCGAGTGCAAATTTATGGGCACTCTAGTGTCCAATCATCTTTTACCTTCGAGTCACGAATGGCAAAACTCGCCAATCTAACTCTTCAGGTTCAAGAAGATTGAACAAGGGCAGCTGTTGTACCCCAAAATTTTCCCTCTCATTTATCAAGATTTTTCTCACAAAACTTCTTTGACTCAAGATAAGATTAGGGTTTGGTCAGCTCAAGACACCTCACCTTGCATTGGTAACCCAAAATTAGGGTTTGAGTCTGCACAAGGATTTTTGGACCATCAATGCTTCATGTTACTTTCATACACCATTTGGAACCCCTAAGATTTCTCATGTTAAGTTTCAAGCCTTGAACCACATTTTTGATCAGTCAATTGGACAGTTGACCTAAAAATCAGCTGTATTGGGGAAAAAGTCAACTATGGCAAATTTACAGTCAAACTTCATAATTTTTTATCCATATCAACATTCTAGACTCCTATGTACCATTTGATCAAGTTTGGATCATAATTCCTCAATAAATTTGATCAAATCATCAAAAGGGCAAAATGGTCAAAATTAGGGTTTTGATTGAGAAAGGGAAATTTCTTATTTTTAACCTAGCCAATGACCAATTTAGTTCAAACATGATTTCAAGGGTTCAATGGCATCATCTTGACCTAATTACATGGTTCAAAAGATCTCAAGTTCATTCGATTGACAGATGAATTTTACAGTCAACTGATCAAAAGTCAATTGTGCACTGAAAAGTCAAACTTTGAGTTTTTGGTCAAAATCAAGTGAAAAGGGTCATAATTCATCAAGATATGTCAAAATATGAAACTTGTTCACCAAGAAAACCAAATTTGAAAATTAGGGTTTTGAATTTGAAAATTTTCATAACTTAGAATTTTTCTAAGTATGGAAATTTTCTTATTTTTTCCCAACTTTTCACCACTTTTTCACCATGATGCATTTTGATTCAAAGAAAACTTCCAACATGAAAGTTGTAGTCCTCCATGAAATCTACAACTTTTATACACAAACTTTTCCCAAAATATTCTTGGATCTCAAGTTATGAATTTGTGAATATAGGTCCATAAACTTCTTAACTTAGTGAAATTTTGCCCTAATTTAGGCAGTTTTTGGATCCAACTTCATGGACATTTTTCACCTAGTTCCAAGAGGTATCTCAAAATTAATTTCAAATATGTATTATATAGCACATTTCAAGCTTTCCAAAATGTCCAAGAACTCTCCAAGATCATTTTTGAATAGGGAGAATCGAAGAAGAGAAGTTGGCATTTTATCACTTTTGATCAAGCCATTTTTACAAAGCATCAAGTTGCAAATCAGATCCATGTTGTTTGTATCTTGCTTTACAGGTCCTTAGCTCAATTTACACTACATAATTAATTGCAAACTCTGAAGTTAAAGGCTTTATCTTTGCTTTTGAAGCTTTGTACAAGATACATTTCCATTTTTGGCCAAAAGTGCACAATGCCATTTTCATAAAGGGCAACTTTTGCAACTTTGTCAATCTTGAGCCTTGGACCTGTCCCTTTGGTCCAAGAAACTTCTACAAGTCTCAAGCAATGTATACCAACTCTTATCAGTCCTCAAGCTAGCCAGTACAAGCATGTAGCATTGGTCTTGTCACTTTACTTAAAATGCAAGAAAGGTTGCCAAAAGGTGAAAAGCTTGTACAGCTAGTAGGAAGTGGACTTGGTATAATTTATATACAAATATACAAAGTTGTGGCAAGGCTTAGCACGATTGGATTGAAGCTAAAACCCTCTGAAACTGAAAATCACAAAATACTGTCCAAAAAACTCAGAATCTGCAAAACCATAGCCAATACTCATTTGGCTCGTGCGTTTTGTGTCTAAACACTTCAAGCATCTCATAAACATCACACCAAAGCAATCCAATCCATCACCCTGATTCTGTAACCCCTGTTTCAGCCTTTTCCATTTTCAACCTTGAAGCTTGCAGCTTGACTTGTATAGAGATTTCCAGCTATCCTCAAAGCAAAGTAAGCATTGAAATAGCTTCAGGGAAGTTCAAGGAATCTCAAACAATCCTCAGGCCTCCATTAAAGTCCCTGCATTCTTCTACTCGAATCCAGCTGAAGGAGGTATATTTCTTAAACACTATCTCTCTGAATAGGCATCCTCAAGCCACGATTTGTGAAGAAAAAATGTAGTCTTTATCATAACAAAGTTGTACATATGCATACTTTTCATTTATATTAATTATGCTGAGAGAATTTGAAGATTGAAAATGCTGAAAAAGTTAGGTCATGAATTAGGGCTACCAAAATTCTCTCTGATCTTTTAGAGTTAGGTCACATAATTTATATGGTTGGAATCGTGAGCTCAAATGCCACATGTTTCATGTTATGAGTTTTTGTTTTTGTGCAAGCATGAGAGAGTTGCAGGTTTGAACTAGCACGTGAAGAAGAAGACTGGCTGGAGGACAGGGATGAAACCTTGGGCTTTTTGGCGCCTTGGGCCTTTTTCTTTTCACTATTTTGCACCCCCTGACTTGATATTTGCACCCCCTGACTTATTTGTTATATTTTTCATATTTCTTTTCATATTTTCATAATTATTGCTTTTATTTATTTTTTCTGAATAATAAAAATCCTAAAAATAATTTCTTTATTTTTTTGCAATTTTATTTTATTATATTTTTTACATAAAAATTAGTTTATTGTGATAAATATATTTTATTTTCTTAAATAACTTGTAAATATATTTAAAAAATACTTATTATTTTTATTATACTATTTATACTCATAAATACTTATTTTTATACATATTTAATTTTTAATATTTACATATAATTTTATTTATTATTTTCTTGTACAAAAAATGGAAAAAATAGTAATAGGAAACATTATTTTCTTTTAATTAAAAAATTAGGGTTTCACCCCTTTCCAAAAATAATAGTATTTATTTTTTCCTTATTTTTTAGGGTTTGAATTAAATTATTTTTTTTCATACGAAAAACAAATACCAAAACTTTTTTTTACATAAATACATTGCATTGCATTTTAAATATTTGTATATTTATTTAATTCGCACAATATTCGATTGGATTGTAATAATATTTTTAGGTTTATATTTGTGCAAAATCCCCATTCAAAACTTGTATCCCCCCTCCCATAATAATTGTTGTAATAGCTTAGTTTATTTTACGCAATTTATCGCTTTATATACCATGTTTAGTAAATTAGGGTTTGCATGACAAGAACAAAAACAAAGCAAAATAGAAAAACCCTAAATGCAAGACAAAAGCATGAAAATGACACACTTTGCACACAAGCACCCTTAGGGTTTCTCCCACTTGGTTGCCTAAATTAAAATGGTCATGTTACGCATGCGAAGTATCTTGGCAAAACAATACAATTATAAGATCATAGTCCCTCGATGACGCTATTTAAAGGTTGCCTAAAACAAAATGATTTTGGTCCCTCAAACATGCTAAGATACTTGGCAACATTGCTATCATGGTTATACGATGACCCACGCCCGTCCCGTTAACATCCAAAGATAGGGTTGCTTACCAAATCAATGGTAAGTCAACAATGTCAAAGGAATGAAAAATGCACAAGAAAGATATTTGAGTAGGTAGATAGCTTCTAGTTACTTGTCACATTTCAAAACAATCCTTGTTATTTTCAAAAACAAACACTCACACATTTCAAAAACATCTTACAAAACATTGAAAAAAATTTCAAAATACAAACATCTTTGTATACATTCTTACGAACGAGAATCATTACAAAGATTGCCTAAACGAATGGCCTCTTTTACGAAATACTTTTAAAATCACACCAAACACCATTTCAAACAAAACAAAGCAAGTGACCTAAGCAAGTATCTAAGAGCCCATGGAAAACCATGGATGAAAACGGTGCTAGCACCTTCCCTTTTCATAATCTACCCCCCGAACTCAAGAAAACATCTCAAAGGTCTTTCCTGTGCTTTTTTACCTTTCCTTTTGGATAAAAGAAAAGTCGGTGGCGACTCTTGCTAACCGCGACATTTGCGAACACAAATGCAAAACCTCAAGTCAGTTCTCCCACCGCATCACACATGGTAATAGACATCCCCTCCATAATTCCATGGCACAGTTTTATCTGACGCATATGGGATTGGTCCATGCATTGTGATTATTAAAGGAGCTGCTTTCGGAACTGATGTAATTCTAACGGGTCTTTTGGTGGAGACCCTGGAAGAATTGGAGGAAATGGTAATGATAGAAACATCTTCAAAAGGGATAGGTGAAACAGGAGTCTTTTGAAACAAAATTTATTTGTTATCTATTAGGCACTGAACGCCTATTCTCAACAAAGGACAGCCTGTTGGGGAGGACAAACAGAGATGGAAAACTTCACCACAACCAGGGAACACACCGGCATTCAACAAATTCATTTTAATAGTCAAAAGTTGGGTCATGAGTTCATCAATTTAAGTAACAAATAATCCTTCTTCATTGGCATTAGTATTGTGGCCATGTCTAGGCATAGGGGTAGAAATGAAATTTGGCTTTTCAGGCGCATCGAACTCAATTTATTTTGCTTCAATGAGGTCTTATATGTTGTTCTTTAGAGCCAAACAGTTATTAGTATCGTGACAAGGACTTTCAGAGTGATATGTGCAACGGGCATTGGGATGATAATGAGGAGATGTTGTATTGGGGTTTTTCGGAGCTTCTTTCAAGGTCACCAAGTTGGATCTTATTAGATGCGGTAATACTTGAGACGGGGTCATGTTGATTCTGGTGAATTGCTTGACTGGCCTTTCCATCCTTGGTTGATTATTTCTTTGCTGATCAGACGCAAGCTTAGGAATCATAACAGCCCCCATCATTGGTCGGCGCTCGGTCCTATCTTGGTTTCTCTGCGGATATACAACAACCACCTCTTTCTTTCTGATGAAGGGCTTCCTTACAGCTGTAGAAGAAGATGTGTCTTTCTGAATCTTTCCATTCTTTATACTGGCTTCTATCCTCTCTCCGGTCAATATTAGTTCAGTAAAGCCTACAGATGAACTTCCGATTAAATGATTGAAGAAGGGACTAGACAAGGTGCCCAAGAACATGTCTACCAATTCTCTCTCAGATAGAGGGGGTTGAACTCTTCCAGCCAAATCTCTCCATTTTTGTGCATAGTCTTTGAAACCTTCATTGGAAACCATGGCCATACTCTGGAGTGGAGTACGGGTAGGCGCAAGATCAGCATTGTACTGATATTGTTTGTAGAAAGTTGCAGCAAGATCTTCCCAATTGTGAACGTTGGCTCTTTCTAGTTGGTAAAACCAGTCAAGTTGAGTTCCAAACAAGCTGTCTTGGAAGAAATGTACCCATAAGTCTTTATCAGCGGTATGGGGCTGGATTTTCCTTACATAAGAACGGAGATGCATTTTAGGGCACATAACTCCGTCATATTTAGCGAATACAGGTGCTTTGAATTTCGGAGGAATCACAATCCCCGACACTAAACCCAATTCCTCAAAGTCCAAGCCAGGAACCTTTTGGATTTCAATCGCACTCAAACTCTCTTTGAGATGTTTATACTTGTCATCTGCTGGAGTGTATTTTTCTTCAGAGTAGTCTTCTTCTTCCTCTTCCTCCTTCGATTCTGACAGGACAACTGTTTCCTTGCCTTTACCATCTTGGTTGTCTCTTTCACCGGAGGTTGTTGCAAAGTACAAGGTTCTTCTTGTCTGCCCATGAAATCTTCTTCCCATGTTTAAGATTCTGGTCACATTTTTTGTTTTTTTTTTCCTCTCTTCAGCTAGCAAAGTCTTCAATTCTTCTTGTTCCTTAGCTAGGGTCAAAAGCAACTGTTGAAACTGTGTATTCTGAGCTTGGAGATCCTTCACTATTTTCTCAAGATCCATCTTACTGAAATAAACAGTAGAGAGATGAGGAGACTTGTTGTAAAAGACCTGTTTATATTATGATGCATGATATATGCACATGCAATGTTTTCAAGGATTTCAGAGATTCAAATTTGTTTTAGACAAAAAGGAAACACACGTTATATTAATAAGATAAAGTTTGAGTACATCAATGCCCCTTGGGAAAAATAATACAGAAAACTCTAAGATAGAAAGGTAGTGCGCATCCTCTTCGGTGCAATGTAGACATTCAGAGTTTTCTCCTCATGAAGTAGCCTAGTGAGTTCCAAAACCTTCTTCCCGCTTGTGTTGAATTGGGATTCAAAAGTATCTCGCTCTCCTTTGAGTTGTATCCAATCTCTTTGTAGATCTTCAAGAGATGTGGCCTTGTCAGGATGTAGGATAGTGTATGGAACATCTCCCTCCATGACATGCTCAATGATTATCGGGAGAATGGAGGGGCAAGGCATCATAAGACTCTAAGCACGAGTTCGTACCCATTTGAGGTAAGGCTCAAGAGGGATGGAATTTTTATGCCCCAATGTCTTGCTATCCACCTTGTTTAACATCCTCCAAGCTCGGATAAATTTATGGCGAAGACCTTGATCGTCGTTGTCGTAGTCAAATACCAAACCTTGAATCAGCATCTCGTGCGGGCCATCCCTTCGGGCATAACCAAATTGTCTTAAGGCCAAACAAGGTTTGTAGGTGATACCTCCCCTGATGCCAAGTAAATGGACATTAGGAAATTCTCCACACCGGTCGACAATGATAACATTCTCTTTGGATCGGGAGCACCAATGAATGTCTGAATGTTTGAGCGGCATCAACCTTTGTGACCACCTTAAACCTTGCTCATTATTTAATATAGATTGGGGAAGATGAGAAATAAACCATCTTGCCAAGAGAGGAGTGCAACACATAAGGACGTCTCTTTTCCTCATTGTACGAGTGTGAAAAGAGTGTAGGATATCTCCTAGCAATGTAGGCACCGGGTTGCGTGATATGAAGATTTTGACGGTGTTTACATCTATGAGTTGGCCAGGATTTGGAAAGAAAACCATTCCATAGATGAGGAGAGCTACAATTTCCTCAAAGGCTTACAAGTCTAAGGAATTCCAACAGCTTTGGGCTTTCTCAAATAGGAACTTTGCTAAGAAACCTTTGACACCACTCCTTGTCTCCCAATGAGTTGTGACATCAGATGAGTGCAAGTTTAGACTTGAGCAATATCTTCTGGCTTTGGGTCTCTTTCCATACCTTTGAAAGGTATCTGATTGAGAATGGGAATCCTCAAGAGTTGGGAGAATTCTTCCAAAGTAGGCACAAGTTGATAGTCGGGAAATGTGAAGCAATGGTGTAAAGGATCAAAGAATTGAAAAAGCACTTTCATCATGTCCTCATCTGTGTTAGAGGTGACCAAGTTGAGTAGGCGACCATGTCTCTCGGTGAATGGAGAGATTTCAAGAATCCTTGAAACTATCTCCTTATGTTGTGGAGGGATTCTCACAAGGTTGACTTGAATAGTTTTCCTGCGAAGTGAATCCATATCCTACAAAACAAGAACAAAGATGAATCCCAAAATCCTTGAAATGGTTAGTGGGTGTATATGATGTTCATGATGTTCATGATGTTATGTACAAGTATGCATATACAAACAAAGCAAACAAGTCTTTGGTTTAGGCTTGCATGGATTTTTATAGGTAAGTACCCTCTTGAAGTTTAGTTGGCTCAAACTTGTCCTAGTAATAGTAACTGGGTTCTAAGGAGCTTAATATCACTGGTTTGTTTCCTTGGTCATTGTTTTAGCTCAAGCCTCTTTAATGGCGACCGAAATATCCCAAGAAACCAAACCTTAATGAGTGTAGTATCGAGTATCTACCAACTTCGGACTGCACCAAAGTCAGTCATCTCACTACATCCTAAAGGCCAAGTTGGTCAAGTAAAGGTTCTAGAAGTTCATTAGTGCTTCATGACATCACTCAGTGGCCCCATATTCTCTTTGATTAACTCAAAGGCTACCGGTACTCACAAATATGTCACACTAACGTAGCTATTGCTTTGACCATGTCGGTGTACCCCGCACAGTTTCCACATCGCATTGCTACTTACCTATAAGGTGTCCAAAATCCGGGTAGAGGATTCAAACCTAAATAAAGAACCATAATGTAAAGCATGCAAGTCAAACAATTTAAGAAAATAAATGTGATTTATCCCTAAGGTAACCCCACTTTTAGAATTTCCCCCAGCAGAGTCTCCAGTTCCGTGATGCGGTGGGAGAACTGACTTGAGGTTTTTGCGTTTTATCGCAAAAGTTGCGGTTAGCAAGAGTCGCCACCGACTTTTCTTTTATCCAAAAGGAAAGGTGAAAAAGCACAGGAAACACCTTTGGGATTGTTTCTTGAGTTTGGGGGGTAGATTATAAAAAGGGAAGGTATTAGCACCCTTTTTATCCATGGTTTTCATGGGCTCTTAGTTACTTGCTAGATCACTTGCTTTTGTTTGAAATTGTGCTTTGTGTGGTTTTTGAAAGTATTTTGTAAAGAGGTTATTGTTTAGGCATTCTTTGTAATGATTCTCGTTCGTAAGAATGTATACAAAGGTGTTTGATCTTTTGAAAAATGTTTTCAAGTTTTGTAAGATGTTTGAAAGTGTATGTGATTGTTTTGAAAATAGATAGGATGTTTGTTTTGAAATGGAGCAAGTAATTAGGAGCAATGTACCTACTCAAATTTCTTTCTTGTTCATTTTCTTTTCCTTTGACATTGTTGTCTTACCATTGATTTGGTAAGAAACCCTATCTTTGGATGTAAACGGGACAGGCGTGGGTCATCGTATAGCCATGATTAGCAATGTTGCAAGGTATCTTAGCATTATTTTTGAGGGACTAAGATCATTTTGTAAAGCAACTTTGAATAGCATCATCGAGGGACTATGATCTTGTATTTGCTTGTTTTTGCTAAGATACCTTACATGCCTAATATGGTCGTTTTTGTAAGGCAACCAAGTGGGATAACCCTAGGGGTGCTTGTGTGCAAGTGTGTTGTTTTCATGCTTGATTTTGTCTTGAATTAGGTTTTTTCTACTTGATTAATTTTATTCTTTCCATACAAACCCTAATTACTAGCATGTTATGTAAAAGCGACAAATTGCGAAATTTAAAGTTACTACGCTATTACAACATTTGTGGGGGGTATACAAATTCATGAATGGGGATTGCAAGAATATAAACCTAATTAATCTATTACAACCAAATTGAATTTATACAAGAATTGGAATAATTAATACAAGATGAATTAAATATGCAATAATTATGAATGCAAAGAAAAAGATTTTTTTTGGTTTGGTTTCTTAAGAAGAAAGGTCTTTATTTTAACCTAATTAGATAAAGAAAATAATCAGTCAAGTTTAAAATTCATTAAGAGAAAGATTCTTGACTAAAACCCTAATTCTTCTTGATTGATTAAAAATAATGAAGTTTATATAAAAAATTATTTTTTGTATTTTTATATTTTTGTCTTAAAAAAATAGATTGTGGTATAAAATGTTCTTTAGTCTTTTTGGTATCAAAAATATATTTTCATATAAAATAAATAATATTTTAGTTTTAATTAAATCTTTACAAGGAGATTAATAAAAGTAAATAAAATATGATAAATAAAATAATTTTTATGTGGAAAAATAATTAAATTATGTCAAAATATAAATCTATATTTTTTATACTTTTTATGATTTTTTTTGGTATTTTAGAAAATATATTTAAAAGAAAAAAGAAATAAATAAATAAATAAAAATAAAATGGGCCAGGGTGGTGTCACAAGGAAACAGGGGGTATGTTAGCAAAATAAAAAAAGAATGTCAGGTCCAAAGGGCCCAACGCTTGCAAACAAATTAAGAAATTGGAAAAAAGCCAAAGTGGTCTCGCTGGGGCTTGAACTTCAGACCATAGGGTGAACAGGCGTGCATTTTACCACTGGGGTGGCTATACATCCGTTTATATAGGCAAAACCATAAATATATAAAGCAAACCCACTCTTGATAACTTCATCTTCAACCTCCAGCCGGTGTACCTGTAACGTCTTCATTTCTCAACAAAAATGGAAAGTGACAAAATAAAAGTTGTTGCATTCTTCCTCACGATTCTAATTTAAACCCTAAAAATTTCAGAAACTTCAACTCTAAAATTCTCTAAGCTCAAACCATATAAATGTAAACTATGGATATGTACAGCTTCGTGGCAATGAGGTCTATATTTTATCTTCACAAATGTAAGCCTAACAATGCCTAAGTAATGAGATAGAAGTTCAAGAAAAATACCTCAAAACTGGAAATCGTAAAATTCAAATGAGATTTTTTCAGTTAGTGTTGATGATCAGGTTAGCTTCCTTGGACCTCTAGGAAGCTAGTGCAATGGTTGGCTTGAGATGAGGATGGCTTGAATGGTCTGGAGAAGTCCAATTGTGATGATCTGTTTTTGGTTATGGAAGATAGGGAAAATGGTCTTACAGAAATGAAATAGGTACAAGGATGAGTTATTTTTTATGCAAGGAAGCTTTAGAAACTAAAAGGCCAAGAAACGCACGGGGGAAATGTGAGTTTGGTGTGAAAAGTCAGAACTTGCACAACAATGGTGTTTTGGGACAATTTCTGGCTAGAGGGAGTTTGAGTGAGTTTTAGGGGCTTCTTGCTCGTCTGTCAATCTTGCAAATAGTGTGTATACTTATAAGCAAGAGGTTTTGAGGATTGCAATAACTCAGAATTTGAATTTGCATTCTTAAGCCAAACATGTGGTTTTTGAAAAAAAACAAGTTTCAATGCTTGTGTACTTGCTAACATAGAGTAGTTCATGCTTTAAACAAGTTTGTTTCTGACTTTGTGGATGGAGTGTGATCAGAGGGAACAAGTTACAGGCTCAAGAACGACTTTATGCAAAACGCTTGCTTTACAAGAATGGAAGTGTTCACTTTGTGCCATTAATGGAAATGCAACTTGGATAATAGCTCATTTTCTTGGATCAAAGCCTTAACAGTTGTGTAAGCATTTAATTAAGGAGTGACAAACAAGTTTGAGGCCTGCAAAGCAAAGATTATGCAGCCTAGCATGGATTTTCATTTGTGTTCATCATGAAAATGACCTAAATTCAAGTGATAAAACCCTAATTTCATCTCTTCGATTCTCCTTGCTCAAGAATGATCTCAAGGAGTTCTTGGACATTTTGGAAAGCTTGCAATGTGCTATATAACTCATCTTTGAATTCATTAGTTCATGAGCATGTATTCACATAATTATAACTTGAGATCCAAGCATTTTTAGGGAAGTTGTGTGAATCAAAGTTGTGGATTTCATGGAGATATACAACTTTCATGTTGGAAGTTTCTCTGGAATCATTTTTCATCATGGTGAAAATTTAGCTCAAAGTTATGAAAAAATAAGAAATTTTCTATACTTTGAAAAATTTCTAAGTTAAGAAATTTCATCTTTTTAAAATAAAATCTTGAATTATTGATTTCTTGATGAAAAAGTTTCATATTTTGACATGTTTTGATGAATTATGATCTTTGGCATTTGAATTTGACCAAAAAGTCAAAGTTTGACTTTTTAGTATATAGTTGACTTTTGATCAGTTGACTGAAAAATTCATCTGTCAATCCAATGGACTTGTAGTGTTTTGAACCATGTCATTAGGTAAAAGAGATGAAATTGGACTCTTGATATCATGCCCTAACCCAATTGATCATTTTCTAGGTCAAAAACCAGAAATTGCCCTTTCCTAGTCAAAACCCTAATTTTGACCATTTTGCCCCTTTTGATGATTTGATCAAATTTCTTGAGGAGTTGTGGTCCAAACTTGATCAAATGCTACATATGAGTTTAAAATGTTGGTGTGGATAAAAAATTATGAAGTTTGACTATAAATTGGCCATGGTTGACTTTTTCCCCAATACAATTGATTTTTAGGTCAACTGTTCAATTGACTGATCAAAAGTGTGATCTAAGGCTTGGACTTGACATGAGTAATCTTGGGGGTCCATAATGGTCCATGAAAGTCATATGAAGCATTGAAAATTCAAAAATCCTTGTGCAAACTCAAGCCCTAATTTTCAGTCATCAGTGTTTGAGGAGGTGTCTTGAGCTGATCAAACGCTAGTGCAGTCTTGAGTCAAGGGATATCTTGTGAGAAAATTATTGATAAGTGAGAGGGGAAATTTTGGGGTACAACACATTCACTTGCACCCTTGGACATACTCTGGAGTTGAGTACGAGTAGGAGCAAGGTCGGCGTTATATTGATATTGCTTGTAGAAAGCAGCATCCAGATCTTCCCAATTTCGGACATTGGCTCCCTCCAGCTGGTAGAACCATTCAAGCTGAGTCCCTGACAGACTATCTTGAAAGAAATGAACCCACAAATTTTTATCAGTGGCGTGGGGCTGGATCTTTCTGACATAAGAACGGAGATGGAGTTTTAGGCAGGACACCCCATCATACTTAGCAAAAACTGGAGCTTTGAACTTCTGCGAGATGACCACTCCCGAAACCAATCCTAATTATTTGAAATCCAGTCCAGGTATCCTCTGAACTTCCATGGCACTCAAACGATCTTCTAATTACTTGTATCTATCCTAACCAGGAGGATATTGCTCATCATTGTAGTCGGTATCGTTGTCAGAAACTGCAGGACTAAAGTCCTTCTCCCCTGTCTCTTCTTCTTGATTCTCCCCTTCCTTAGATAAAGATGTTAGATCGACTTGTCGCTTCAACCTCTATCTAAACCTTCTGACCATATTCAGAATACCAGCATCCTTCTTCTTTTTCTTTTTCTCTTTCAGGATGAGGGCTTTCAGATCCTCTTGCCCTTTTGCCAGACTTATGAACATTTGTTGGAACTGGGCATTTTGGGCCTGAAGGTCCTTGATGCTTTGTTTGGAAGACATTTTTGCTCGCAAACAGCGAAGAAGATGAGAAACCTGTAATGGTACCTATACATGCAATGTTATGAATGGGATACGCATGCAATGATTTCAAAGACTTTGGGAAATTTAAATTTGCAAACCAAAATAAAACAAAGACTTTATTAGCTGAATTCAAAGTTTCAATGCCTTTAGGCATTAAAATTAAAAACAAATCTAAAACTAGAAAAGAAATCAAAATTCCCATGGATGCTTCCTTTTTATGCCGAGATAATCATTGAGTCCTTTTTCCTCGTGGAGCTGCTTTGTGAGCTCTAAAACCTTCCTCTCCTGAGCATGGAACTGATCCCTGTAAGTATCCCGCTCCTTCATCAACTAAATCCAAGACCTCTGTAATTCCCCAAGATTAGTGGGCATATAAGGATAAAGAACCTTGTAAGGAATACCCCCTTCAGTAGTGGGTTCCACAATCACTGGTAAAACGGCCACATAGGGAATCATAAGCTTCTGGGCGCGAGATCGTACCCGTTGGAGGTAAGGTTCCATAGGAATGGAAGCCTTTGGCTCCAAAGCATTGGCACCAGATTTGTTTACCATGCCCCAATCTCGTATGAACCTCCAGCGATACTCTTGAACATCATCCTCATAGTTGAATATAATGCCCTCGATAAGTAACTCATGGGGACCATCTCTTCGAGCGTAACCAAATTGTCGCAGAGCTAAACAAGGATTGTAGGTTATACCCCCTCTGATACCAAGTAATGGGACATTAGGGTACTCCCCGCAACAGTCAATAATAGCAGTGTTTTCCATAGCTCGGGAACATCAGAGAATATCCATGTGAGTGAGTGACATTATCCTTTGCGACCAACCCAAACCTTCTTCATTCTTCAGTACAGACTTAGGGAGGTGAGAAATAAACCACCTCGACAATAATGGAATGCAACACATAAGAACCCCTCTTCTTTTCATGGTACGAGTATGGAGAGCGTGCAAAATATCTCCAAGCAAGGTAGGAACAGGGTTGCGATAGAGGAAGATCTTGATAGCATTCACATCTATGAATGAGTCCGAATTAGGGAATAGGACTAACCCATAGATTAGAAGAGCCAAAACCTCCTCAAAAGCCTAAAAATCCATATCATCCCAAAACAGATGGGCCTTGTCTATCAGAAACTTAGCTAGAAAACCCTTGACTCCGCTTCATGTTTCCCAATTGGATACCACGTCGGCCCATTTCAGATGCAAAGCTGAGGCAATGACATTCGGCTTAGAAACTTCTTATAGACCTGTGAAGGGCAACTGTTCAAGAATGGGTATATCCAGTAGCTGAGAGAATTATTCCAAGGTAGGCACCAACTGATAGTCTGGAAAGGTGAAGCAGTGGTTCTTGGGATCAAAGAACTGAAAGAGTACACTCATCATCTTTTCATCAAAGTTTGAAGTAACCAGGTTGAGAAGTTGACCATGTCTCTTAGTGAATGCAGAAGTTTCAGAAACCCTTGATACTAGCTCTTTGATTTGGGAAGGTATCTTCACGAAGCTGATTCGGATAGTGTTCCTTCGAACGGAAGCCATAATCTGCAAAACAAAACAAAGATAAATTCCCTTGGTCTTTGAAATGGTTATTTCAATAAGAATAGATTATATGTTATGATGCATGATGTCATGATAAACCACAGGTATAGCAAACACAGTCAAATCACACCAAGTCCTTAGGTTTAGGGCCTGCATGAGGTTAAAGGTCATACCCTCTTGAAGTTTAGTTGGTTTCAAACCTGTCTTAAAAAGTAACCAGGTTCTAAGGGATCTCAATATCACTTACCATCCTTTATCGGGCATTGTCTCAGCTCAAGCAATCTTTTCTTGCGGCCAAAATATCCTAAAAGTCTGATCTCAGTGAGTGTAGCATCGAGTATCAACCAATCCTCAGCTCTATAGCGAAGCCGGCTATCTCACTACTTTCTAATGGCCAAGTTTGTTCAACTAAGGTTCTAAGGTCCGTTAGTGCTTCACGACACCACGCGGCGGCACCGTATTCTCCTCGTTTCCCCACGAAGTATATTGGTACCAACAAAAGTGCGACACCAACACAACCATCGCTTAAACCATATCGGTCTACACCGTACAATCTCCATGATCTATTGTTGTTTACCTAAAAAGTGCCCCCAGATCCGGGTGTAGGATCTTCAACAATACCCAAGCAAAAACCCTTAAAGATAAAGCAGGCAAAGCAAACAAGAAAGTAATTTAAAAATGACCTAGATCCTAAGGTATACCCCATTTTTCATAGTCCCCAGCAGAGTCGCCAGTTTTGTGATACGATGGCAGAACCGACTGTTAATACTGGTTTTGTGTTTTACGTTTTTTGTTCACAAAATGTCGCAGTAAGCAAGAGTCGCCACCGAATTTTATTTCATCCAATCCGGAAAAGGAAAAAGAATAGAAAAAACTTTTTTCGAGAATATATCTGAGTATGGGGGGGTAGATTATTGACAGGGAAGGTGTTAGCACCCTTTCTATCCATGGTTTTCCATGGGCTCTTAGGTACTTGCTCATCTTATTAAAATTGCTTCTGTGTGCTTGTTTTGAAAAAAAAAATTACTTCGCGATAACCCTTGTATCAGCCCTCAAGGGTGTGAGGAAGTTTGTTTTGAAAGTTTGTTTTGAAAATTTGTTTTGAAATGTGTTTGTGTGAAAAGTTTTGTTGAGCAAGTACTTAAGATTCTACCTACTCGAAAAAAGGTTGTTTGTTCTCATTTCCTTTAGACAGCGCTATCCTACTATTAAGGAGTGCGTAGCCCCATTGTTGGAGTTTGTAAGGGACGTTCGAAAGGGACAAGTACAGTCACCAGAGCAATGGGTAGGAAACCTTAGTAGTAACCCTAGAGTCTTAAGATCTTTTCGAGGCAACATTTCTGAGGCAACATTCGAATGGGACATTTGATCTTTTAGACAGGAGGGCAACCACTAAAATCTCCTATGCTTAAATGACTATTTTACCGAAGGCAACTGAAGTGAGGCAAACCCTAGGAGTGAAATATGTGCACGTGATTTTATCAGTTAATTGGTCTTTGCACATTAAGTGAACTAACGTTTTAATTTTCAAATATCTTTCCATACAATCCTATTAACCATGCATCTAATAGTTAAAGATTTCGGAAATTAAAAGTGAGAGAAAATAAACCTAACTATTACAAGGCTTCGGGGATAGGGATTAATTACATAACCAAAATCGGGGACAAAGCGATAAATGAAAACCCTAGTTTAACTATTACAAACCATTGGCAGTTAAAAAAATATGAAAAGAATTAATTAAACGCGCGGGGAACTAAATGCGAGGATGCTTAAAAAAAACCTAAAACCCTAATTGAGAGAAAAATATTTTTGTACATTTTTATTTGAGAAAAGAATTTAATTGCACATTAATTAAAACCATAATTTCTAATTGCTTTTAATTATGAAAAAAAGAAATTAAATTAACCTATATTTCTAATTAAATTAAAATAAATATTTTATTAAAAAATGCTTTTTTGGTGTTTTGTGGTTTATTGATTTTATGATTAATAAAAAAAGGTAATTAATTTTTATGGAAAAATAATTAAACAAAATAATTAAATAAAGGAAATAAATAAAGAAAAGAAAATGGGCCTGTGTTGAGTAGCAAATCTGGGGGGTGCACTATTGAAATTGCTGGGCCCAAGGTTGATAGCCCAGCATACCAGTGCCTGATCCTGTGAGGTAATCTCCTGAAGGTCTACCGTGCTCTGCTCCTATGTGAGCGTTGAATCTCCCTTGAGGTTAGATCTAATGGCCTGATCTGGAGGCTGTAAGGTTGACACCTTGGTATGAGGCACACTGAATCCTGCGTTGGAACGTTAGAAAAATAGCCAAAATATCCTGGACCTGGGATCGAACCCAGGTCCTCATCCTTCCCACCAAGCGCTCTTACCACCGGGCCAATCTTCTTTGTTGTGCATAGAATGAAAACAAAATATAATATAACAAAATAAATGAGTTAGTGGGAAACACGCACGAGATTTCAAATGGTCCACTGATTGGTTGCCACCTATTCTTCTTCTTCAAGGCTCCGTCATCTTAGCTATATACCTTTTACCTACAGTCATGCATCTGTAGCTATAGCCCAGTCACCTTCAAAAACTCATAAAATGCATGATAAATGAAATTGGAGACAAGAATCCAATTGGTCTTGGTGTCATAATCATCATGGTATCTTGTTCATGGCCTGATTTTACCTGTATGCAAAAACCGTAAAACGCACATAGAAAACCTAACAATGGCAGATCTAGATATATGCATCAAAAATAAAATTTAATCATACAATCATGTTGAAAACATATCAAACATTACAAATATACCAACTAAACATTCTAATGATGCAGGAATTACAGTAATCAGTTTGGAAAAAAAATGCAAATCGTGTGAGTTACAGCTTGCGTTTCTTGATGCTTCAGACCTCGTAAATGATTGGGATAACTTCAGAAACTCCCAAGGAATGTCGTTTGATCCTTAGAATGCTTTGAAACAGCCTATGGAGTAAGATTGGATCTGCACTTTTGTTTCAAAAATTGGAACTTTGTTCTCCCTTTTCACGCCTTCCAACCCCTGTTTTATCCTTAGTTCTTGTTAATTATATATGCTTGAGCGAATTAGGGTTGCAAAAACAGATGATATCTTTGGAATTTTGGAATATTTGATTTGATTCTTCATCCATATGCAAACCTTCTATATTGAGCCAAATTATCCCATTTTTGTACCAATCATGCTTGATTCGATTTGGTCTTGATATCTCAGCATAATTTGATTGAGATCCTGTCCAAAAATCATATCAAAACATATCTTTGATATTACTTACCAATTATTTGATTTTATTCAATTTTTAATAAATAAATATAAAAATAAAATAAATAATGAAGCAAATAACATGTGAGTGAAAATTTTGGTCGTGGACCATGCTACAATTGAGGTGCAATCCTGAAATGCTAAGCCCATTTGGTAAAAAATGTACTTTTGAGCATATTTGACTTTTGGCAATTTTGCAAAAATGTCAACTTTGACAAGGCATATATCCTCCAATTTTAACACTAGAGAGGTTTTATTGGACTTTTTAGAAAGCTTAGGATGTCCCCTAAGCAACCCTTTTGGTCTCATTTCAATTGGGTCTTCCATTATCATGTAAGAAGCTTTGACCCAAAAGGTGTTTTTTGTTGACTTTTCAAAAGGACCTATAATGTAGAAATTCATATCCTTTTATGAGTGCATATTTTGAACTTGTGGGATGAATATGAGTTGTAGGGAATTTCATCTTCTTCAAAATGAGCCTTGGATGGAAAATTTCTGATAAAGTATGTGGAAGTTATGTTTGGTCAAAGTTTGGTTGACTTTTCCTAAAAACCCTAATTTAGCAACTTTTGGGTTTTGATGAATTTAGGGCATTCCTTGAAGAATCATGATCAGCCCTTGACCAAATGATGGATATCACTTCAAAATTTTGATGTTGACCAAAAATCTTGAAGTTTGACTGTATGCAGGCCACAGTTGACTTTTGACCTAATACAGTTGATTCTCAAGCATTTGAGCAGTTGATTGAGCAAACTTCTTGTGCAGTGCTTGAAGTTTGACATGGAGGGTATTGAGAATATATTAGGACCATGGAGAGCATATGTGGTCTTTGGAGTTCACCTATCTTGATGAAAATGGAAACCCTAATTTGAGACACACTACCTTAGGAGAGAGTTTGTCTGGTCAACTCTTGGGCAAACATGAGCAAATTGAGGATCTCTAGGAGTATGTATTGAGTAAAATGAGAGGGAAAATTTTGGGGTACAACAAACCTGCTCTGACAAACCGAAAGATTTGTGGTTTATCACTTTTCCTCTCTATGTATTTCTCTTTTGTTGGGTTTTATATGTATTTTACTTTGAACTTATGTATATTTGTCGCCCATGGCGTTATATTAAACTTGCTTTACAAATATTTGTGGATCATTATCTTAGATTTTTTCTCTGTGCTAGGGATTTGAGTTGTTATAGACATATACTACTTAGATTCTTATCTAGGATGATTATCTGTTAGTTTATGAACTCTAGAGATAGATTTAGAGCTGACATATACTTCGGTATCAGAGCTTAATGCCTTTGTGTGGTTGTGTTATACTGAGAGATCGTCAGTGCGGTTACATAGTTGTCTTATGTGTTATTGAGGAGGTAGATAGATCATTTCCTTGGTGATACAGTTGATCTCTCGATTTGGGTTAGAAATGACTTAGGTTGTGAGTAATACGTGGTGGCATTAATGAGTATTGTTAGGTTGAATGTAACTGGTCGGTAGATTTAAGTCTGTGATGAGTAGATTATTTACAGGCTTGATAAGTTCTTCCTTAGTTTTTACTTTTGTTTACTTTACTTTATGTTGATAACATTTTCTTTACAAACCCATTTATCCCCAAACTTACAAACACAAGAATTTGTCGAACGACAATTCAATAACCAATCTCTGTGGACACGATAAATTCCCGGACAAATACTTCCAAAACTTTTGTTGCTTGCCACTACACTACTTCTAACATGTACAAGGGGTTAAAAGACACTATTTGGAAGCTAAAGCCCTTTATTTTGCCAATAAAAAAGAATGAGAGTCTTGTGTTGATTGTTTAGGGATACTTCTATTTAGTATATTTTTTTCCATAGACTTTGGACTATATTGACCCTGCAGCTATTAGTGTATTTTGAGGGCCAAAAGCTTTGAATGCGGACCAAACTCCTGTGTTGCTTGCTGATATTTACTATGCTTTTCACACTCGTTACGAAAATGGGAGGGGTATGCTAAAGTGTTGTATCCCTCTCTTATATTCTTGGTTTATGACTCATCTCTATAAGGAAGACTACATGGTCCAAAATCTGACAAGATATGAGTTGCCTCAATAATTAATATCTCTTACTGTTGATTATGCATTGTGGTATGCAAGAAAGCTAGACATTAGAGATATCATTTACAATTGCGGAGATTTTCTAAATGTTCCGTTGATTGGGTCACATGGTTGCATCAATTACAACCCTACTTTGGTTTTGCGACAATTAGGGTACCCTTTGGAGGATAAACCCTATAATGAACAACTTCAGCAATTAATCATTCATGACATGGGCAAAAATGATCGAGAATTGCTCAAAAAAATCGTACGAGCTTGGAATAATGTTAACAAGAGAAAAGCTCAAAGGAAGAATAAAGTGGCAAAAGAACCTTACACTCGATGGGTTTTGGATAGGATACAAGTCATTAAGTTAGAATTTGACATTGATCCTGATTACAATCTAGATGTCCCAGATCCTCTGCCTATGTCCTTATAAGAAATAGACAACTTGAAGAAAGCTTTGAATCAAGCTCAAAAGGAGAAAGAAGAATCGGAGCCTAACCTCCATAACTTAGGTAAGGAGAAAAGACAGATGCAACGCTAGCTTGAGTCCAGAGATCAAAAGATTCAGAAAGATCGTGAATCGTTTGAAAAGGAGAGCCTTGAGCGGAAAAGTTTGACCGAAGGGTTGTTGAGTGCTACTTTCAACTTATATTCTCACAACCAATGTTTGGAGGATGCTACCTACACCTTCGATTATGCAATGCTTTAAAAGATGCCATTTTAATGCTGTAATGAAAACTATTGTTATAAGTGAACTCGATCAATGGAAGATAACTATCCCAAGTACCTCCATGCACAAGAACACAAGCTCTCAACAAATCCTCCAATGACTGAACATTTCTCTTTGGCTAGCCATCCGTCTGCGGATGATATATAGAACTCAATCTAAACTTAGAGCCCAAAGCATCTTGTAAAATCGTCTAAAATCCAGAAGTAAATCTCGAATCTCTATCAGATATAATACACAACTGAAACCCATGAAGCTTCACAATCACACAGATCTAAATCCCTCCCAACTTCGATACAGGAAAAATGATATTAATCAGAATGAAATGATTTGACTTCATCAGTCTATCACCTATCACCCAAATCATATCATGCCCTCTTGGAGTACTTGGCAAACCCGTCACAAAATCCATTGATATACTATCCCACTTTCATTTTGGAAATCCAACAGTTGCAACAATCATGCAGGTTTCTGGTGCTCAATCTTTGACTTATGACAAGTCAAGCAAGCATACACGAACTGCGCCATATCTCTTTTCAATCCGAACCACCAAAATATCTTTTTTCAAATCTTGGTAAACCTCTGTAGCTCTCAGGTGGATACTCAAGCTACTTCAATGACTTTCTTCTAAGATAATCTGTTTCAACTCAGGATCATCTGATATACAAATTCTCATACTCCCAGTTCATCTACTTTAAAATCACTTCCTTCAGCTTGATTACTCGTACTCATCAAATCTATGAATTTAACATCAAACTTTTGACTCTTTTTATTATTATCCAGGAAATCATTATTTACCTTCAGCATACCCAACATCACGCTCTGTGACATCATCTCACAAACCATACTCAAGTATCTAAACTTCTCAATAATATCTAGCTCTCTAACCATCATCATAGCATCAACCATGGCATATTCAAGGACTTCCGAATTAAAGCATCATCCACGACATTAGCTTTATCAGGATGATAATTCAAGCCAAAGTCATAATCCTTGAAATTCCAACCACCTTCGTTGTCTCATATTAAATTACTTTTGATCAAAAATATACTTCAAACTCTTTTGATCACTGAATACATCAAATCTAGAACCATGGAGATAGTGCCTCCAAAGTTTCAACACAAACACCATTGCAAGTAACTTAAAATCATGAGTAGGATAGCTCTTCTCATTCACTCTCAGTTATCATGGAGCATGAGCCACAACCTTACCATCTTGCATTAACACACCACCTAAACCCATCAAAGACAAATCATAATACACAACAAATGATCCATTAGGATTTTGTAATATCAAAATCGGAGCCGTCGTCAATATCTTCTTTAGCTCTCTGAAACTTTCCTCACATTGGATATCCCATACAAACGCTTTTCCCTTACAATTTAGTTTGGTCAATGGAAGTTCCAACTTGGAAAAACCTTCGATGAACCTGTGGTAGTAACCATCCAAACCCAAAAATCTTCTGATCTTTGTAACCGATCTCGGAGCCTCCCATTATAATAGCACATCCACCTTGGATGGGTCCACACTGATACTGTTACCAGAAATAACATGACCAAGAAAACTAACTTCTTACAACTAGAATTCACACTTTGACAATTTCTCAAATAACTTCTTTTCCTTCAACACCTACAACACAACTCACAGATGCTCAGCATGTTCCTCCTAGGACTTGGAGTATATCAGTATGTCGTTAATAATGACCACCATGAACCGATCCAGATGATTATGAAATATATGAATCATATATTCCATAAACACTCCAGGTGCATTAGTTACCCCAAAGGCATCACCGAATATTCATAGTGTCCATACTGAGTTCTAAACTGTCTTCTGAATATCTTCTTCTTTCACCCGAATCTGATGGTAACCCGACCTCAAGTCGATTTTTCTAAAGACGCGTGTACCTAACAATTTATCCATCAAGTAATCTATTCTTGGAAATGGATATTTTTTCTTGATCGTCACTTTATTCGACTGTCGGTAATCCACGCACAACCTCATGCTACCATCTTTCTTCTTTACTAAAAATACTGGAGCTCCCCACAGTGACACACTTGGTCTCGCAAACTTCTTTTCCAACAAGTCTTATTGTTTCTTTTTCATTTCTGATAATTCCAACACCGACATCCTGTATGGTGCCATAGAAATAGGTCTGGTACCCGATACAAGATCAATGGTAAGGTTTACCTTCCTCTCTGGTGTAACATTTGTAATATCATCAGGAAACACATTTGGAAATTCACGCACCACTGGCAACTAGCCAATCATAGCTTGACTTTCAATAGATAAAGATGCAAATAAACCAAATACCCGAGCTTCATCTCGCGAAAACTCCTCAAGCTGTCTAGCAGACAAGAATTCAGCTTCTCCCTCGTCACTACGAGGAAGAAATCGTACCAATTTGTTATAACAATTGATATGGAAATGGTTGGTCTCCAACCAGTCCATTCCCTTATTCACACCAACAACATCAATAATGGTTAGTAAAAATATCTCGACAGTATTCAACTGTCACACACTATAGACTCAACAACTTGGACAAACAGATAAGACTTGTTATGATACCACTATGTAACACCCTAAATTCCCCGTGCGTTATATTATAATTATCAGAGAAAAATAAAACGTACATGAATTTAGGATATTACAATTTCCATATAAACTTGCTCATACAATTGACATGTAACACATACTTTTAAGGAAATTATAAAAATTATAGTTATAACAACCATGCAAGTCTTAAAATTCAACTTCTCATTTAAACAAAATAAATTTTTTGGCATTCATCAATTGCCAACATCACAACAAAATCATGTTTTAAAACAAATAACCATAGTTATAACATTTCAAGAGATTAAACATAATCCCACATAACATAACTAAAACATAATGTTCTACTCCCCAGTGTTACACGTCAGAGCAGACACCTATTCTAATAAAATAAAAGGAAGACTCAATCTTCACTAACTTCGACTCTGCACTAGTCCTGATTATCTGCATGATGTCGTATAAAGCATCATTCCAACAGAAGGGTGAGATTCTCAATCACACAACGAATTCATAGCGCACACACACACACACACACACACACACACACACACACACACACACATATATATATATATATATATATATATATATATATATATATATATATATATATATATATATATATATATATATAAGCACATAATATAATTCACCCATCTAATTATCACATCACACATACAATTCAATGCATTAGTACATAATCCGAAAAATCACATTACTTACAACAACACAACATATTACTATTATGCAATGCAATGAGACTTCATATACGACTCAATGCATGTGGTATCTTCGGCTCATAAGAACCCTCCAAATAATTCCCGTTAGAATTTAGGGTACATCCCTCACACCCTACATGGACACACGATCATCCCATTCTTCGTCGCTCACATCCCACATGGGCACACGAACAACCTCATCGCTCACACCCCACATGGACACACGATGACACGATTCTCATTAGAATCTGGATATATCTCTCACACCCCACATGGGCACACGATAATCCTACACCTGCACAAAATGTATGCATGACATATTTTAAGCTCATACAACAACACTCTGCACATCAACCTTTACCACAGTCGATGCACTTCGCCAATACACGCCATCAAACAACATCAATTTCCTGTCAAAACATGCAGCAACAACCACACAACGATACCACAAACAATAAACATGCATTCACACACATTCCACAAAACAACATATTATGCATACAACACAACACCATGGTATCACAATCCACCAAGCATGTTATCAACTCATCATATTATAATCAATAAAAATAGCACAACAGTATAACAATTCATCAATAGAATATATACACAATGAATTTCCATACATATTAGACATAAAAATATTGGACAACCAATTCTATCATATGTGCCATGTTATAGTTTTATTCATTAGCTTTCCAACTATTCAAACAGTTCTTGATTTGGACTTACGGTTCAAAAGTTATGACATTTTTAGTTTTGCTTACAAAAATTTCATTGTCAGACTGCGGTAATCAATTAACGATAAGTGGTAATCAATTACTGCACCAGAAAACTAAAAAAAAAGTTTTAAGCTGGTAATCGATTACCAATAAATGGTAATCGATTACCACATAATCCATGACGAAAATACTCAATTTTCTTCATTCTAAAGCCCTTTCCAACGTGTTCCAACATACCAAAACCTCTTATAATGCATAATTTGAATTCCAAATTTTAGTATACCATAACACACATCATTCACAATGATCATTTGCATCAAAATTACCGTTCAAACAATCAATTCATACAATTTCATATATTATAGAAAATATTGACACTAACACTGACACTGAAACAATCACTTATCTCAAGAACGCATAAAAAGATGATAATCATGAAGAATAATAATTACCCACCCAGATACATATCATACAACCTGTTCTGGGTTAGGCTGACACTTGCCCCACTGTTGGGGAGGCCCAATCCAGCGCCTCTATGAAGGCCCAATAACATCCAGCCCAAGCAAATAACCATTGGGCATTTCCCCACGTGTCCATCACTAAGGGAACATGACTTGCAGTTGTCTGTAACCTCCATCATCCTATCTTCCGAGAATAATAGGTCAAACTTCCCTATATTCTCGGAGCAGGTGGCCAGGGAGAAGGCCACGTGCTGGACTCCATTACTCACATAACCCCGATAGTCTTTACTATTGGGCCTTATCGTGGCCCAATAGCGAATATCTTGGTCTAGCGCTGGGGGCTATAAATACCCTCTCACATGAGAGGGTCAGGTATTCACTTATTCTCGTACTTGCACTCTGATTGTTCCCATTCTTACTTTGGAATCAGACTACCTTGCAGGTACACCCCCTCCACTTTATTCACAACAATTGTCGTTCAACTCAAGCTCGTGGGACAGTGACGATTCCTTTTGATCAGGTACGATCAGTGGCGTAGTCTGTGGAAATATTGCTTCCCCGTCTTTTCTTAGCTCAAGAATAAAGCAACTCTCAACCTTCTGATTGTCATGGCTGACCAAGTCAACAATGGTGATCAAAATGTTTATTTTTCCGAAGCTGGCAACAATAAAAATGCTGGCCGTCCCGAGCACGACATCAAGGACGGGATGACTGCATCCTCTTACACCCGCTCGCATCTGCGTGACAATCCTACTCCAAAAGAATGTTGACCCTACAACCCAGGTTCTGTTCGCGGAGATCAACCAAACAAACTACATGATCTTCGTGCAGGGTGAATGCCTTAAAATGCTGGAGAGGACCTGTTGGTCCCCCAAAACACACTGAAGACCTGACTCACAATCTCCATCTCCCCGATGACATGAGGACTACTCCTAATCTTCTCCGTGGAGACACCGGCGGGGTGATTCTTGAAGCCCCTCTCCCCGCCGCACTGCGTGAGGCCCTACATTGGGGAGGACCCATCCCGAACCCGCCAAAAAGCGTGATAACACCCCCTCGTGCAAGGAACAACGATCCATTGATCATAAAAGGAACAGGGGCAATGAATATAAGAAGACTCGACCTAGAAATCCTCCCTGAAATAAAGAGCATCACTACGACTGCTCCCCCTCTTTGTCCCCAAAGCGAAGCGACTAAGATGACCCCCATGGTCCATTTTCTTAAGATATTATGGAAGCCTCCATTCCTAAGGGGATGTAAAACCTCCCTCTATGAACAATTATGATGGTGTTACAGACCCCAATGACCACCTCAACTGCTTTGGGGAGATGCTCCACTATCACAATATTTGGGGTCCTATCAAGTGCATGCTTTTTCCCATGACACTGAGGAAAGCTGTCATGGAATGGTATAAAATCCCCCCCCCCCCCGATTCGATCACCTCTCGGGGAAGCCCGAAGAGCCAGTTCTCCAGAATCTTCACAACCCCTTAACGACACCCTAAGACTGAGGCCACCCTTAAAGCGATCATTTAGAGGAGCAGCGAGACTCTCAGAGCATACATCGATTGTTTCAACAATGAGGCCATCAAGTTTACCTCTACCATCCACATGAATAGTTATCTTCTCAAGAGGGGAATCCTTCTGGGAAGTGATTTTAGAAAAGAAGTCGGCATCGAGCCTCCTGAGTCTTTGGACAAGCTCCTCAATAAATCCTGGGCCTACATAACTTATAAGGAAAAGGAGGCTGCCAATGACGCCCGCGAGTATAGGAACTGCAAAGAAATTGGTGTCCATGATACAATGACGCGGGCCCTTCTCGATGAACATGGGAAAAGAGAAGGAAAGAGAAGCCTCACGACTCCCATGAGCACAGAGGGCCAGTCGGGTGATTCACCAAGTGCACCCTGCTGAACGCTCCCCGCGGGCATATCCTTGTGGAGTGTGCCAATGCCAAATTCAAGGACGGCAAAGTTAGGCACACCAGACCAATTCCTGCTAAGCCTGGGGTAGATAGGAAAAATTCTGCCAATATTACCGGAGTCACAACAACGTGACTGAATACTGCGTCCATCTGAAGGATGCCATCAAGACCCTCATTAAAGCGGGGAGACTCGGGAAGTACAAGAGGAATGATGCCCCTCAACTCGATAACCGTGAGGTGAAAGAGATTGAGAAGGATTCTCGACTGGTCAATGAATCTTGCCCCCTCTAGGTTGTTTTTTGCATCTCCCGACCCGAGGACTTTTACATCCCCGACCGCCTCGAAGATGACGAGCCACTATTTACCCATAACAGATGGTAAAATTTCCCCTCCTCCATGGTCATATCTCACGGGGGATTCATCGACGTCTCATTGAATTCAGAAAAAAGGAAGTTCAATGACCTAATAAACGTAGCCCAGGTCTAGGTTGTAACCCTTGAAAGGTTCAAGGGAAAATTCGAGCCAATCACTTTCTATCTCGAGGAGCTTCCCAGTGGAGCCCCCAACTCTAACATCCCTTTGCTCGTGAGAGAAAGGATGGCCAACTTTGACGTACATCGCATCCTGGTCGATGAGGGGAGTTCTGTCAGCATCATGTACCCCCATCTATTTCGAACTTTACAGTTCGACAGTTCTCACCTATCACCATACGTGGGGTCCGACCTACAAGACTTTAACGGTTCAACTTCCAAGCCATGGGGTTATGTCGAGGTGTTTGTCATGTTCGGGGAAGAAACTACATTCCGACAGATCAAAGTTCTTTTCCTGGTGGTCGATTATCCGTCTTTCTATAATTGCATCCTGGGGAGACCAACATTGACCGAACAAACCTCGGTACCCTCCACGCTGCACTTGAAGATGAAGTTCTATACAAAGAGGGCCTGCGTCGCCACCATCCACTGAGACATCGCAGCTTCCATGAGATGTTTCAATGCGGCCTCCAAAGGATAGAACATGGTCGCCACTGGGGTACGAACTTCCAATGAAAAACCTCCTCGAAAATAACGGCTCCCTCAGTGAACAAACCTGCTCAAGCTGAAGAATGGGAGACTCCAGCCAATGTAAGCTCCATTGACCTCGACACCCGCTTCACCAACGATGAAGGTGACGTCCCTAATGACGAACATGATCCTCTTCGTCCCATACCCGACAGAGACTTTGAAGTCATCCCCCTCGGTAACGACCCAAGCAGAGGCGTGAAGATTAGATCCAGACTCCCTGACCTAGAAAAGAAGCAACTCGAAGCCTGCCTGAGGATGAATGTTGATTTGTTTGCTTGGAGTGCTATATAAATACCCAGACTCGACCCTGAGGTCGCCTGCCACCAACTCGCTGTAGATCCTGCCGCTAGGGAAGTAGTTCAATGTAGGCGTAGGCAGTCTCCCGAGAAAGCAGAGGCTGCTGAAAAAGCTGTAAATGACCTCCTAGAGGAAAATTTTATTTCCGAGGTTAAGTATTCAATATAGCTCTCCGACGTTGTACTTGTCAAGAGAAATCATGGAAAATTGCATATGTGAGTTGATTATACTGATCTTAACTAGGTATGTCCCAAAGATGGATATCCTTTACCTAATATTGACATGCTGGTCAACAACCTGATCGACTATAAACTCTTATCATTTATGGAGGCATATTCAGGAAATAGTGCACTGCTTTCATGACCGGGTCGGGCAATTACTACTACAACATAATTCCTTTTAGCCTAAAAAATGCGGGCGTAACATACCTGTAGATGATGAACAAAGTCTTCCGCGGTGAGATTGGGGACATGCTCGAGGTATACATGGATGACATGATCATCATGTCTCGAGCATAAAACAACCACTATGCCCATCTAAAAAGTGTTTTTGACCAACCAAGGCGGTGTAGGATGAGGTTCAAACTGGAGAAATGAACCTTCGGGGTGAAGGCGGGCAAATTCCTCGACTTCTATCTAACCGAGCGGGGAATCGTAGCCAACCCCAAAAAATGCAGGGCATTCTCTGAGCTCCCCATAGAAAACTAAAAAAAATCCATTCAAGTTTTGAACGGAATGCTCACCTCGCTCTCCCCCTTCGTGGCAAAGTCCACACAACATACACTCCCATTTTTGAAACTCTTGCATAAAGAGGGGGCGTTCGAGTGGACCAAGGAGTTAGAGAAAGGCCTCCTCGACCTCAAACAAGCACTTTCACAACCGCATGTTCTATCACGACCAGAGAATGAGGAGACTTTGTTTCTCTACCTGGCCATCTCGACCAAGGCCGTAAGTGCGGCTCTCATCCGCAAGACACTAGACGGGCAGAAACCAATATACTTTACCAACAAAGAACTGTAAAGCCCCAATGTTAGATATCAACAAATTGAAAAATATCCCTTGCCCTCATTAATGAAGTGAGGAGACTCAGATATTACTTCCTAGCCCACACGGTCATCGTGAGATCCGATCAACCTGTAAGGCATCTCCTAGGTCGACCAGACATGGCAGATCGAATGCTGAAGTGGTCCCTAGATATTTCAGAGTTCGACATCCAATATGAAAGTAGGAAATCCCTTAAAACCTAAACACTGAACGACTTCATTAAAGAGATGACCACCCACAAGGCCCTTATAAGCGGGGACCACAAATGGACAATCTTTGTTGACGGAGCGTCCAACTTGACAGGGTGCAGGGCATGCATCCTTCTCGAGAATGAAGAAGGTATTATGGTCAAACATTTGCTGACTCTTTCATTTCCTACATCGAATAAACAATCCAAATACAAGGCCCTGCTCGTGGGACTAAGATTGACCGTAGACCTAGGCGCCCACGAAGTACAGATCTTCACGGACTCCTAACTCGTCGCCTTCTAGGTACGAGGAGAGTACCAGGACAAGAACGATAGCCTCATCGAATACCTAAACATGTTCAAAGAGAGGATGAATAGATTTTCCTGTGCGGAGATCAAACACGTACCCCACGAACAGAACACTCAGACCAACATACTTCCAAAACTCGCGAGCAGAAAGAAGAAAGGTGGAAACAAATCTATCATCCAGGAGTCCCTTTCTCGCTCGAGCATTGAAAGATCCACTACCTCACCCAAGGTGAAATCCATTGGGAACAAGATGTGTTGGATGACGCCGATGTTTAATTATCTTACCAAGGGAGAATTACCTACTGACCAAAAAGGCCAACACAACCAAACGTCGGGCCGGCTCTTACATAATGGTCGAGAAGGAGCTATATAGACGGATATTCTCTATACCACTCTTGAAGTGTGTTGAGAAGTCTAAAATTGCCGATGTCTTACGGGAAATGTACGAAGGAATCAACGCCCAACACTTAGGCGAGAGGTCCCTGGCACGAAAGGCGCTACCAGCAGGGTATTACTGGCCCACCATGAAGCAGGATGCGAAGGAGAACGTCAAAAAATGCGACAGATGTCAATGACACACAGACATACATCTAGCGCCCCCACACAAGCACAAATCTTTTTTCGTCCCCATGGTAGTTCGCCTGGTGAGGGATGGACATCCTCGAGCCTTTCACCCAAGGATCATACCAAAATAAATTCCTGATTGTGGCTTTCGACTATTTCACAAAATGGATAAAGGCCGAAGCCCTTGCCAAAATCACGTCACATAACATTCTTTGTTTCTACGAGAAAAACATGCTTTCCTGATTCGGTATACCATAAGCGCTCATCACCGAAAACGGGGCGTAATTAACTGACCAGAACTTCCAAGATTTCGTTGCCAAGCTCGGCACCAAACAACACTTCACCTCCATCAAACATCCTCAGACAAACAGGCTAACTGAGGCTGCAAACAGAGTCATCTTACAAGGACTCAAGCACAGGCTAGGTGAAGCCAAAATGAGATGGGTCGAAGAGCTACACAACATGCTTTAGGTTTACAAGAAGACACCACACTCGAAAACCAGGGAGACTCCTTTCTGACTAACATACGCCACTGAGGCGGTCATCCCAATAGAAATCACGGAATCATCCAAGAGAACCGAATTCCCTCTCGACGAAGAGTTAAACGATGAAGCCCTGAGAGAAGAGCTTGGCTTGGTCGAATAGATTAGGTCGGGAGCATCTTTACGCAAGGCCATGCTGAAACAGCAGATAACTCTGCGACATGAAGACAAGTCACAAAACGCGAATTCCAAGTCGGCAGCCTAGTCCTATGGAGAAATTAGAAAGATTCTCGCGAAGGGAAGCTAGCCGGCAACTGGGATGACCCATATCGTGTTTATGGGACGAAAAGAAATAGGGAATATTACCGCGAATGCCTAAATGGAGACCAGCTACCTCGACCATGGAACGCTATAAAGCTGAAACAAATATTACAGCTAAGCCTCAAACAAATGCTAGGGCCTAGTAGTCGACACCCCTCTCCAACAAACAAAGGGGTTTGCTCGACCATGGAAGCATGTTGAGGTACGGAAATAGAATCCAACTAGTAAAAAGGCGGGTCTTCACTTATTGGACGAGCAAGACCTCAGCCCGATGGGGAAACTTCAACTGAGCTCCGCCGTCAAAATTACTAAACCGGCAGAACATCCACTCGCGATGGGATAGTTCACGCCACGATGGTGGGATCCCGACCGCGATCTTGGCCTTGTTTAAGAGGAACCCAAATCCTCCCCTCGATTCCTCTCCATATGTCGTGAACTATAAATAAGGTCGAGCATGAATCTCCATACTTCACAAAATAAACATGTCTAACACAACGACAAAATATCTAAATACAGAATATACGAGCAAAGCAAAAACATTCAAAGGCCGACCATGAATGCGGTGTTGTCTGTACATTACAAAAGTGGGGCACGCAAGCCCAAATTACAAGAAGTCATACAAAAAACAGGCAGAGTCCCTTGTCGAAAAAATTATTAAAATTGCGCGCAGGCTAGGTAAACATAAGGGCATGCAGGCCCAAAACTCTACTAACCTTCATGACCAACCTTCTCGCCATCCTATTCCTCCTCGGGATTTTCGTCATGGGGTAAATGATCTTCCCACCAACCACTTGATTGAAAGGCCCAGTTCCTTCAGTCACGAGCTCGACCCCACCGTTGATGATTTTGAGTTTCTCCATAGTGGTGTTAAAGCCATAGCCAAGAGTTTCCACGACATCCTTCTCGAGCAAAGGAATCCTATAAATAGGCTATTTCCTAGTATGAAGGGACTTTTCCGCATCAGTTTCCTCATCATCAGGCGTTGAGATCCCCTCTACCTCATTCACCTGGTCAGCTAGTCACTCATTATCCTTGGTCATAACATCCAGTTGAGGCCTTAGCTCGTTCAAATCCTTGAGGAACTTGACCTGTGATTCATACTTCGCCTCATGATTGATAATATCATTCTTCAACTTTTCATTGTGCCCTTGTAGCTTGGAGATCCGGGAATTCACTTTGTCAAGAGCAGCCTACGAGCACGTCGCCGCGTCATTCAGGGTTAAAGTAGTTTCAAGAACCCTCATCACAACGACCACATCCTCTGATATATTTTTCTGTCGGGCCTCTTTGTCCACAGACATAATAGCTTCCCTCTCCTCTTCATGGAGACCTATGGAATTTTCCCCTCTAAAGATGCCTCGGTTGAGATAACAGGGGGTAACACAAAACTCTCCCCGACACCCTTGTCTCTGTAGATGAAAAACACATGCTCGGGGCCTTCCCCGCACTTCCTTTTTGCTGGTTGTTCAGGGGGAGATCTGGGCCCCTTAAGGAGAAGAGGAACCATTGGGGCGAGCATCAGTCTTGGCTTGTTCCTGGAGTTAAGCATCTCGACTTTTGGGCATCATGTTTTTTAGATTTTTGGGCCTCAACTTGAGAACACATTCTGGGAGAGTTGAAATCCAATCTACAATAAACAAGGGAACAATTAGTTTATGAAACAAACATACAAATATGAACTACGGGCACATCCCCTACCTAGAAGTATCAAAGATTCCTCGTCAGAAGAGCACTCAAGCAGCATTTTCGTATTTATCAATCGGGCAACAAAGAGATGCTCCCCATCATCATCAAAAATGAAGTTATTATCTAGATCCATGCACTTGGCCGAGGAGAAGTTCTTGACATAGGCCACTAGCTTGTCATAAGCAAGCCTATCCTGGGCATCCAACTCCTTAGGCTTTATTGCGTAACATTTTGGCTTCCTCTTAAAATGTTTCCATTGTCACTCAAAGGGAAACTTTGCTGTCAGCTTTGTCACTTTCCGACCATCCTCAACCTCCTATGAACGATCATACTGAGAGTACACAACCGCATCTGAAATAGGCTTCACGATGAAGTACATATCTTTGAAGTTCCAGACATATTCTAGGTACGGTCAGAACAATTTTCCTAACTCCTTGAATGACACCTAGGCCTGTAGTCCGTCAACGGTATGCTGTTGGAGATGGAAGATTCAGAAGAAAAGGGTCAGAGTGGCGCCAATCTTAAGGTACTGGAAGACGAGCTCAAATGCCAGCATGAATGCGAGCGCGTTTGGGTGGACCTGAGAGGGCGCTAATTGTAACCATTTAAAACCCCCCATCTGGAAATCTGTGAAGGGTAAATGCATCCTCGCTTCCCTAAACGCAAATTCATACATGGGGAAGCGATTCCCGCAAAAGTCGAGCAAATCTTCTTGTTCTTGTGTGGGATTTGGAGCACTAAGGAGGTGGGGGAATCATCTTCTTTTTTCTCGGAGATGTTGAACGCATCAGAGGCATCTTTCAAAAAATGGGACCTCATGTTTCTGGGTTAGGGTGCAACCCAAGCTAGGCTATGACTCGTACCTACAATTTCCTTTCCATTAGGGTAAGGTGAAACAGTTTCCTCTATCGGTTGAGCCATCGTACCTGAAAAGCAGGGGAAAATAGTGAACTCAACATCATCAAATTCACCCTTCCATCACAAATCAAGTGAAAGGGAGATGAGCACGTCGAGGAATAGTCCTTGACCCAAGCCCGCGACAGCAAACGCGAAGGGGAGCGACACCCTCACACAAGCAGAATAACACACAGAGACGTTTCATCGACATAGGTACTTTCCCGAATCCTCCTCACTCACGGGGAGGACGACCCAGACGTGAATCTAGATGAAGTTCATGGATCTTCATCCGTATTTCATGAACCCGGATTAAGTTCATGGAACTTCATCCTAGAATCCATGAATCTTCACCCGAAACCCATGAACTTCATCTGAAAATTCATCCGTTTGTAGGGAGATTAATCGGAAACTCCATATCTACTGGAAACTTCACCCCTTAATCTAAAAACTGAAGGCAAACAACATGTTTGGAACAGAATCATTTACTTGGGGAAGGATGAATAGTGGAAAATCAAACGATGGTGGTGGCAATAACAGAGCAACTTATAAATGGAGGAGAGACGAGAGGAGAGAAAAGTTGAAAATGTTAAGTAAATTTCATCATCTCCTTTTTATAATGATTCCCCACCATACGGGGTGGTATAAGAAATATCATCATTTCTAGGCTCATAGGCTGCTCTAGGAAATGATTGCGGTGTAAATAACTGCCACTTGTAACACACCTTTTTAACTTCAGAGAATCCCATGTGTGAATCCACGCAGTGACAATGTTTTAAGTCTTCATCGGAGAATACATGCTCGAAATCGTCATGATACCCTTGTTTCGGGAACCACAAGGATACAATCCTGGGAATAAACCTCGTGTTTCCCCGTGTGCGTGAATCCCTCATGGGCACTCACTTCATGAAAGGAAGCTGACAAGTCGACTGGAGGAGGTCCGCCCGAACAAACGCTCATACCACATAGGGAATCGACAAGTACCCAACCATACCATCCTTAACCGAAACACGATGGATATTTGTGTTGGTTCCTCCCCGAGCGTCGAGGATAAAAGTTTATTCCCCCGTTGGGCAAGTCTTTCCCCGACAATTAAACTGATCCTAAGTCATCGCTCTTTTGCCCAAGAGCAATAACTAAGGGGGATCCTGTTCTGGGTGGGCTGACATTTTCCCCACCGTTGAGAGGCTCAATCCAGCGCCTCTACAGAGGCCTAATAACTTCCATCCCGAGCCAATAGCTATTGGGAATTTCCCCATATGTCCAGTAAGGGAACATGGCTTGCAGTTGTCCATAACTCCCATCATCCTGCCCACCAAGAATAACAGGTTCAACATCCCTATATTCTCGGGCCAGGTGACCCAAGAGGAGGCCACGTGTTGGACTCTATTACTCATGTAACATTGGCAGTCTTCACTATTGGGCCTTATCGTGGCCCAATAGCGAAGATCATGGCCTAATGTCGGGGGCTATAAATACCCTCTCACATAAGAGGGCTAGGTATTCACTCATTCACTCTTATTCTCATACTTGCACTATGATTATTCTCATTCTTACTTTGACATTAATGTACCTTGCAGGTACACCCCCTCCACTTCATTTTCAACAACTGTCGTTCAACTCAAGCTCGTGGGCCAGTGACGATTCTTTCTGATCAGGTATGATCACAATCCCTATGAAATCAAAAACCTCACCCTTACCTTAGAGTTTTCTTGAGCTTCTTCTACTTCAATAATGGTGATTGTCCATTCTATTGAGCCATAGCCTCTATTTTCTCTTCTCTTGTTTCTATGATCGTTCTCCACTCTAAACAATTTCTATTTTCCTTTTGTTTAGACTATTCTAACCTTGGAACCCTAATATCAATATTCCTATTATGCTCTCTCTCATTTTGATCATAATTCAAATAATTATTTAATCATTATAATTACTACAACTATTATTCTAACATAATAATAATAAATTAATTCTAATACAAACAAACATAAACATGTGAGCCAAACTACAACGCTCTGATTCCTTAAAAGGGATACGTAGGCATTTGGTCACATGGCTTAGTCGAGCGAAAATTTGTAAATATTTCATTCTTTTCTCCGTGTTTTCTTTGCATGCATTCCCTCTTAGCATTTTTTATTTTAGATCTTAAGCATTAGATTGAACACACCCTTTGATTATAACAATAAGAGTGGATCTCATATAGTACTACAGACGTGAGGGGTGTTAATACCTTTCGTTTGTGTAATCGACTCCTGTACCCAATCTCTCGGTCGCAAAACCTTGATTTTCCCCCTTTAGGCTTTTCTTAGATGATTTTACTTTCCCTTTATGTGGGATAAATAAATACTCGGTGGAGACTTCATTGATATTATGGCTACAGAAAAATGGCGACATCACTAGGGAAATGTTGACCAATTGCTGGTCCGTCCCATGAGTCACTCCTAGATCATGTTTTTCTTTTCTTTGGGTGTTTATATTTATGATTTATAGCTTATTCATTTGCATTTATTTGAGCATATGTATGTGTGATACGGTGGGAGAACTGACTTGAAGGTTTTGCGTTTGATCGCAAATGTTGCGGTTAGCAAGAGTCGCTACCGACTTTTCTTTTATCCAAAAGGAAAGGTGAAAAAGCACAGGAAAGACCTTTGATATTGTTTCTTGAGTTCGGGGGGTAGATTATGAAAAGGGAAGGTATTAGAACCCTTTTCATCCATGGTTTTCCATGGGCTCTTAGTTACTTTATAGATCACTTTCTTTTGTTTGAAATTGTGCTTTGTGTGGTTTTTGAAAGTATTTTGTAAAGAGGCCATTGTTTAGGCAAACTTTGTAATGATTCTCGTTCGTAAGAATGTATACAAAGTGTTTGATCTTTTGAAAATTTTTTCAAGTTTGAAAGATGTTTTTGAAAGTGTAGGTGTTTATTTTGAAAATAGCAAGGATGTTTTTTTTTAAATGGAGCAAGTAATTAAGAGCATTCTACCTACTCAAAAGTCTTTCTTGTTCATTTCCTTTTCCTTTGACATTGTTATCTTACCATTGATTTGGTAAGTAACCCTATCTTTGGATGTAAACGGGACAGGCGTGGGTCATTGTATAACAATGATTAGCAATGTTTCAAGGCATCTTATCATTCTCTTTTAGGGACTAAGATCGTTTGAAAGGCAACATGGATAGAGTCATCAAGGGACTATGATCTTGTATTTTGCTTGTTTTTGCTAAGATACCTCACATGCGTAATATGTCCATTTAGTAAGGCAACCAAGTGGATTTTACCCTAAGGGTGTTTATGTGTGTTGTACCCCAAAATTTTCCCTCCCATATTTCTCAAGATAGGTCAAGAATCATCTCCAAGTTGTTTAAGATGGCTCAAGAGTTGGACAGTCAAATCACCTCCTAAGGCAGTCAATTCAAAATTAGGGTTTTGTGTTGCATCAAGGTTCTTGCATCCAAATGGCCTCAAGTGCTCCCCAATGTCCTAATATGTTATAAAGTTCATCCATGTCAAATTTCAAGCCTTGCAGAGGAAGTTTGGTCAGTCAATTGCTCAAGAGGTCCAAAAATCGACTGTGCTAGGGCAAAAGTGAACTGTGACCCAAATACAGTCAAACCTCAAGATTTTTTGTCAACATTATCATTTTGAAGGATAATTCATCATTTTATCAATGGTTGATCATTATTCATCAAGGATTGCTCAAGATTCATCAAGATTCAAAAGTTGCTAAATTAGGGTTTTGTAGGAAAAGTCAACTCAACTTTGACCAAGCATATCTTTCTCATACTTTATGAGAAATGACCCATCCAAAGCTCATTTTTAATAGGATGCAATTTAACACTATCCATATTCACACCCCAAGATCAAGAAATGCACTCACAAAAAGTTACAAATTTGGACATTATAGGTCATTTTTGAAAGTCAACAAAAACACCTTTTTTTCCATAGCTTATAACTTGAGAATGGAATATCAAAATGAGATGAGAACAAAAGGGTTGATTAGAGGACATCTCGAGGTTTCTAAAAAGTCCAAGAACACCTCCAAAAGTTCAAAATTGAAGAAGTTATTTATTGTTGAAGTTGGGCATTTTTCCAAAATTGCCAAAAGTCAACTATCCTCCAAACTCCAATTTTTGACAAAAGGGCCCACTTTTTCCACTTGATATGGTCTTGTCATGCCACACACGTGTCCCATCTTTGATTTTATGACCAATCATTTATTTTTCTATTTTATTTAATTTTTATTGGATTAATTCATTTTAAATCAATATTAATTCAAATAAAATCTAAAAATTGATGGAATGAGATCTTTGTGATCATTACAGCTTGCAAATATCCTGATACACTCAATCAAACTCGTGCCAAGTCAAAACATGCACAAAATCTTGGATTTGAGGCAAATTTGGAAACCTTATCAATGGTGATCAAATCAAATCTCCATTCATCAATTCTAATGGATTCAAGCCCTAGTTTTGACCTAATTTCATTCCCTTGTACACACACAAGTGAGGCATAGCAAGAACACGACTGAAGCACGAAAGAAACGGCCAGACAAAGTTTGAGAAAAAGCTTGAAAACTTGGAATCTGAAATCCACCTTAGGGCACGATTCAAAGCCAAATCTCCACATAGCTCTCTTGCTTGCAATCCCCTGAAGCGATAGCAAACAAAACCAGGCCTTGAGACCACTTGAAACGCGCTGTAAGTACTCACGAATATGGCCCTGTGCACGAAAACATAACTCATCATTCTTGCATCTTTTTGACAAAACATTATCATAGTCTTGTTCCTTGTATGATTTCTATCCTTTTTGCAATATTCAATTTCATTTTCCTGGCCTGTATTGTAATGCCCGGACCTAGGGTTTTCTTGTTTTGTTTTTAGGCGTTTGCGTTGCAGGTGAAATTAGGATGAATAATGGATATATGGATGATCAGGAAGGAGAGACGAAGTCAACCATGGCTTTGGATTGCATTTCTATGGCCTAGGGTGAATTCTAGGACGAACCTAGGAATTTAGCTGCAGATAAAATCCGCAGGTAAAAACCCTGGTTATTTCAACGAAGAAGACGACCACGCGTCCTCTTCCTGTTTGCTGGTTCAAATCAGCGTGCCGCCTTTTTTTATTTTAAGGCATAGTTGTTTGTTTCAAATATATTTTTGTTTGCTTATTATACTAACAACTATGAAGCGATGATGGAGTGGTTGGAGCGCTAGTATTTGAGCATTGGGACCTGGGTTCGAATCCCAGGTCCCCCAATATTTGTTACAATTTTTTCTCAGGCAATTGCATGGGGCTCAACAAGCATGGACTATCATGCTCCTCCTGATCTCAAAGGCCAGATGGCCTTCAAGCCAGATCCAAAGGCCAAAATTGCAGGTTCACCATACACCTAGGTCAACAAGCGCGTGGGCAATTTGAAAAGTCAAGACAGGCTGGGACGTTTTGGGCTTTGGATTGCAAATCACACCTCCAAAGTTGGGCCCAAACCTGCTGAGTTTGCTTCCTTTTTTTATTTTTCTTTCATTATTTTCTTATTTCATTTATTGTTTTATTATTATTACTTTTAATTAATTGCTAACCAAAATAATTGATATTTTTCTTAATAAAATCAGAAAACATAAAAAACATTATTTTTATTTATTAAATTTAATTTCATTATTTTTGTAAATAAATCTTAATTAATTTAGTTTTAAATAGGTGTAACATTTAACATTTTTTGCAATAAATTAAAATTAATTAGAATATTAAGTTTTAATAATTTTAAGCATTTTATTTTATTTCCTTAAATATTAAAAAATCCAAAAATATCTCTTTTTATTAGCTAATTAATTAACTTAGATTTAATTTCCATTTTAATTCAAAATAACAAAAAATATGCTTTCTTTAATAAACAAGGGTCAAAACCCTAAAAATGTGTCGATTTAATTTTCTCGCACGCGATCTATGATTCCAATTTTGTAATTGTTTTCCGGTATGTAATAATTAATTAGGACTTTATTTATTTATCACTTTTATTTACTTTCCGCAATTTAAATTAAAGGGTTTGTCTTTGGCGATGTAAATACCCGACGCCTTGTAATAGCTAAGATTTAATTTCCCGCAATTTAATTTCCGCACAATATTAACTGTTAGATGTTTGATAAATAGGCAATTCATGGCAAGATCAATCTTTAACTTAAAATCAACATAGCTCACCATTAACATGTACAGATAAAAATTAACCGAAATAACACACTCGCACATGCCACTCTTAGGGTACACCTCACTTGGTTGCCTCGAACGTGGTCATTGAGTATAGGAAGTTTTAGATGTTGCCCCCTTGTCCAAAGATCATAGTTGCCTCGAAACATTTCCTCGGAAAAATGATCTAGGATATTAGAGTTACCGCTAAGGCGTCCTAACATTGCTTTAGTGACCATACGTCCCTTAATCGAATTGACCCGATAACTCCAACGACGGTGCTACCTACTCCTCAATAGTGGGATAGCACTGTCTAAAGCACATTTGTACAATTTAATTCCTTTTTGAGTAGGTAGATGGTTCTTAAGTACTTGCTCCTTTTAAAAACAAAACAAAACTTTTCGCACTTACACTCCTTTCAAACAAAAAAACTCTTTTCAAACCCACAATCACAAAGAAAAGCAAACCTTTGAAAACACAATGAGCAAGTACCTAAGAGCCCGTGGATAACCACAGATAGAAAGGATGCTAAAACCTTCCCTTTCTATAATCTACCTCCCGAACCCGAGAAATATATCAAAAAGGAATTTTTCTGTGCTTTTGTCCTTTCCTTGTTGGATAAAACAAAAGATGGTGGCGACTCTTGCTTACGGTGACATTTTGCGAAAACAAACGCAAAAGCGAACCAGCATTCCAAAACATTCAGTTCTCATTCCCACCGATCACAGAACTGGCGACTCTGCTGGGGATATATAAAGTGAGGTGTACCTTAGAATTAGATCATTATGTTTTCAATTGTATGCTTTGTATGATTTATCTTTGTGGGCTTGTATCGGAGTTCTATAGATCCTAAACCGGATCTAGGGATACCCTTTAGGTAAGTAGCAATAAACTGTGAGGGAACTGTCCGGCGTAGACCGACACGGTTGAAGCAGTAGCTACGCTGGTGTGGCACTTTAGTCTGTACCGATATCCCTTGTGTTGGAACGAGGAGAATATGGGTCTTCTAGGGGGTCATCAAGCACTAACTGACCTTAGAACCTTAAATTGTCCAACTTGGCCATAGAACAGTAGCAGTATGCTACACTCATTGAGACTAAACTCTCGTGATGATTCCGGCCGCAAGAAAAAGTTGCTAAACTGGAATTATGACCGATTGAGGGTAGTCAGTGATATTGAGATCCTATAGAACCTGGTTACTATTTTTAGGACAGGTTTAAACCAACTAAACTGAAAGAGGGTAGTACTTAAGCTCCATGCCAGCCTGAAATCTAAGGGCTCTCAGTGTGACTTGTGTGCCTTTACCATGTTTTCTTTTTGTGGATACTTGTGGTGTGCCTTTATCATGACATCATGACATCATAACATTGCATACATCTTGCATAAGGACTAACCTATTTCAAAGACAGGAGGGATTCATCGTTGCTCTGTTTTGTAGGTCATCATGATGCCCATGCGTAAGAATACCATTCGAATCAACTTTGTCCAAGTCCCTACCTTTCTTAAAGAGTTGGTTGCCAAGATGCCTGACACTACTTCCTTCATCAGGAGGCATGGTTCTCTTCTCAGTTTGGTCACCTCTAAATTGGATGAGCAGATGATGAGTGTCCTGGTCCAGTTCTATGATCCGCTGTACCATTGTTTTACTTTCCAGGACTTCCAGTTGGTTCCTACCCTAGAAGAGTTCTCTGAGCTGCTCGGTATCTCTGTTCTGGAGCAGGCCCCATTTACTGGTTGGGAAAAGACCAAAGAGGAGGTAAATGGCTAATTGGGAGACTAGAAGTGGAGCTAAGGGTTTTCTGACTAAGTTCTTGGTTGGAATTGCTAACTACTTCTGGGATAATCTGGATTTCAAGGCGTTCGAAGATATTCTGGCTCTTCTGATTTATGGCTTGGTATTGTTTCTGAATCCTGACACTTTTGTTGATGTGAATTCCATAAAGATCTTCATCTCTCAGAACCTTGTACCCACTCTCTTGGGTGACATTCTTCATCAGCTCTATGCTCGTACTGCCCGAAAGCGGGGAACCTTGATGTGCTGTGCTCCTTTATTGTCGAGGTGGTTTATTTCGCACCTCCCTAAGTCAGTATTAAAGAACAAAGAAGGAATGGGATGGGCTTATAGGGTGATGTCTCTTTCTCATAATGACATTATCTGGACTCTTAAAGGTATGGATGAGGTGACTATCATCGATCGCTGTGGAGAGTATCCTAATGTTCCATTGATAGGAACCCATGGAGGAATTTCTTACAACCCATGCTTAGCTCTCCGTCAGTTTGGAAGAGCCAGAAGAGAAGGAACTCATGAGATGTTGATGCCCCATATCATCTTTGATTTCCAGAGAGATAGCGACGAGCAACGTCGTAGATTCATAAGGGCTTGGGACAGAGTTCACCAATCAGATCCACATGAGTTGGGTGCAAAGACTTCTCTGCCAATGGAGCCATATCTCAGATGGGTCCGCATCCGTGCCCAGAAGCTAGGTATGCCTTATGAAGTTGTCCGGCCTGTCACTCTTGAAGTTGCTAATGAAGAAGGGGTTCTTCCAAACATTCTTCATCCTTATATGCCCACTGACATTGGGGCACTGAAGAGGTCTTGGATGCAGTTGAGGGATGAACGGGATTCTTACCGAGAGAAGTTCAACGAGCAAGAACAAAAGATCCAGAAGCTGGCCAGGCAGTTAGAGAACGAGCGGATTCTCAACGACTATGTCTGCACCAATAAGAAGAGACCATGGGAGCATTGATGGACCTTTTATGATTTCCTTTACAGTTTTTATTTACTTTTCAGTATTTCCATTCTTGTAACGCCTTAAGGGCAATTTGTTGAACAATTTAAATTTTGAAGTTTAAATCTAATAAAGTGTGTTTCCTTTCTTGGTTACAAATTTAAATCCCGATTGTCTTTGAAATCATAAATCATACGCATTTCATCCCATGCACTTCATAAACAGGTACCCTTTACAGGTCTCTTATCTTCTTCGCCGTTTATTTCAGCAATCATCATGTCTACTGAACCTTCAACTGAGCAAGCTATCAAGGCCCTTCAGGCCCATAATGCCCAATTTCAAGAGTTGTTCATGAATCTAGCTAAGGGTCAGCAGGACCTGAAAACCTTGATTCTGAAAGAGAAGAAGAAGAAGAAGAAGAAGAAGAGAACCATCCTGTTTAACACAGGACACAGGTTTGGAAACAGGCTACAAAATGAAGTTGATCTGACCACCTCATATGGAGGGAAATATAGTCCACAAGAAAGGAGGGCTCCTAGTTCTGTGGTCTCCGACAACGAGACAGACTACGATGAAGAACAGTATCCTCCAGCTGAGGATAGATACAAGCAACTGGAGGACCGTTTGAGTGCTATGGAAATTCAGAAGGTGCCTGGTCTGGAATTCAGAGATCTAGGTCTATCATCTGGGGTGGTGATTCCCCATAAGTTCAAGGCACCAACCTTTGCCAAGTATGACGGAGTTTCCTGTCCAAAGCTGCACCTCTGGTCATATGTGAGGAAGATCCAGCCTTACACTGCTGATAAGAACTTATGGATCCATTTCTTTTAAGACAGTCTCTCAGGGACTCAACTTGAGTGGTTCTATCAGTTAGACGGAGCCAGTATCCGCAGCTGGGAAGATTTGGATACTGCATTCTACAGGCAGTATCAGTACAACTCCGACCTCGCTCCTACATGTACCCAACTCCAGGATATGTCAATGGGAACGGGTGAAGGATTTAAAGATTATGCTCAAAAGTGGAGATACCTCACCGGAAGGGTACAACCACCTTTGGCTGATTGTGAGCTTGTTGACATGTTTCTGGGGACCCCGTCTGGTCCATTCTTTAACCACTTGATTGGAAGTTCTTCATCTGGGTTTACAGATCTTATTTTGACTGGTGAGAGAATTGAGGCTGGTATTAAGGCTGGGAAGATACAGAAGGGTGATTCATCAAGCACCGAGAAGAAGCAGTTTAAGAAAGAGTCCAGTGTTGTCTACAGTGCAAGAAGACAGAGTAGACCGGAACACTGCCAAGCTGTCAATGCGGTCGTTATTTCAAAACCAGATGGTGCTCCTCAGTATAACAATCAACAAAAGGACGAGAGACCTAAGAGGCAATTCACTCGTCTCAGCATGACCTTATCTCAGATTCTGCCACAGTTGCTGAAGACTAATCTGGTGACTCTAAGGGAACCCCCAAAGAATTCAAATACAACGTCACCAAGGTATAACCCTAACGCCTGTTGCGCTTATCACTCCGATAGCCCGGGGCATAATACGGATGATTGTTGGGCTTTGAAGAACAAGTTCCAAGACATGATTGATGCAAAGGAGATTGAGTTCGGAGCACCGGAAAAGCCTAAACAGGATGCAGGGGTGAATGCTATCAGGGATGAAGATGATGAAGAGTTTGATATCGACAGTTGGATCTACCCGACTACCAATGGTGGATTAAGCAACTGGACGGCAAAGGATTCTATGCCTGTTTCTGTTATCATCCAGTAATGAAACTTTTTGTTTTAAATTTGTAATAGACAATGTTTTGAAACTTTACGGCCCAGTGTCTTACCCGGGGCACCGTGGCTTCATTTGTGAGAGCTTTTGTGTGTCATTTTCATATATCATTAATAAAAGCATTGGACGTTTCTTGCATTTCAAATTTTGTGCTCCTTGTTTTTTATATATTGCAAAACAACTATTTTACATACACTCACATATACAGGTCCACATCCACTCTGGATCCTACTGGTAACGACTCTGTTACTGTCGGTTATGACTTCGAAAATCCGATCAACTTAGCCGAAGACGAAGGTGACGATGATTGCGAAGTGCCTGGTGAACTTGCAAGACTACTACTCCTGGAAGAGAGGGTCATTCAGCCACATGAAGAGCCGGTAGAATCAGTGAATCTGGGTACTGAGACAGACAAGAAGGAAGTCAAGATCGGTGCAAATCTGGAGCTTAGTGTGAAACAACGGTTGATTCATATGCTGCGTGACTATGTTGAGATCTTTTCCTGGTCTTACGAAGATATGCCGGGGTTGGATACTGATATTGTGGTCCATCGCCTGCCTACCAAGGAAGATTGTCGTCCAGTGAAACAGAAGGTTCGCCGTATGCACCCAGAGATGTCTGAGAAAATCAAGGCTGAAGTTATGAAACTGTTTGACGCCGGTTTTCTAGCAGTGACTTCTTACCCTCAGTGGGTTGCCAATGTGGTTCCAGTGCCGAAGAAATATGGTAAGGTCTGAATGTGTGTTGACTATAGGGATTTGAACAGGGCGAGCCCTAAGGATGATTTCCCTCTACCTCACATCGATGTTCTGGTTGACAACACCGCTCAACACAAGGTCTTCTCCTTCATGGATGGCTTCTCCGGTTATAATCAGATAAAAATGGCTCCCGAAGACATGGAGAAGACCACCTTTGTTACTCAGTGGGGTACCTTTTGCTACAAGGTCATGCCTTTTGGGTTGAAAAATGCCTGGGCAACGTATCAACGTGCCATGGTTGCTTTGTTTCATGACATGGTCCATCATGAGATTGAAGTATACATCGACGATATTATTGCAAGGTCCCAGACTGAGGAAGAACACCTTGACCATCTACAGAAGCTGTTCGACAGGTTAAAGTTGTACAAGCTGGGGTTGAACCTGAACAACTGCACCTTCGGGGTGAGATCTGGAAAACTACTGGGTTTCATTGTAAGCGACAAAGGTATTCAAGTGGATCCGGCAAAGGTGAAATCTATATAGGAGATGCCAGCTCCCAAAATAGAGAAAGAGGTCAGAGGCTTTCTGGGACGTCTGAACTACATTGTTCGATTCATCTCACACCTAACTTCTACTTGTGAGCCAATCTTCAAGCTGCTGAAGAAAGATCAAGTGGTACATTAGAATGATGAATGCCAGGCCGCTTTTGAAAGGATCAAAGAGTATCTCCAAGAGCCACCCATCCTAATGCCACCAGTTGAAGGGAGACCTTTGATCTTATACTTGACAGTGCTCGATAACTCAATGGGGTGTGTGTTGGGTCAACATGACGAGTCTGGCCGAAAAGAGCATGCTATTTATTACCTTAGCAAAAAGTTTACCGACTGTGAGACCCAATACTCACTGCTTAAGAAAACTTGTTGCGCTTTGGCATGGGCTGCTCGCCGGCTGAGACAATATATGTTGACTCACACTACTCTGTAGATATCAAAAATGGATCCAATCAAGTATATCATCGAAAAGCCTGCCTTGTCCAGAAGAATAGCAAGATGGCAGATGATCTTGACTGAGTATGACATCCAGTACACAACTCAAAAAGCAATCAAGGGAAGTGTATTGGCACACCAGGCAGTGGATGATTACCAGTCTATGAACTTTGAATTTCTGGACGAGAATATCATGTTGATAACTGATTGTGAGACACCTGGACCGGATGAAGGACCTGAGGAAGGATCCCGATGGTCTATGTACTTTGATGGAGCTTTGAATGCTTTGGGTAATGGCATTGTCGTCGTGATCATATCTCCTAAAGGCTCTCATACTCCGTTTACCGCCCGACTATGTTTCAACTGCACCAACAACATGGCGGAGTATGAAGCATGCATCATGGGTCTTCGAGCAGCAATTGACCTAAGGATTAAGTTTCTAAGTGTCTTCGGAGATTCCTCTCTCGTGATCAGTCAGATCAAAGGCGAGTGGGATACGAAACACCCAAATCTTATTCCTTACAAGGAGTATGTGTTGACGTTGCTTCCCTATTTCGAGGAGATCACCTTTGAACACTTCCCTAGAGAGGAGAATCAGTTGGCGGACGCGCTGGCTACGATGTCTTCTATGTTCAAAGTCAATTGGGACAACGAGGCTCCCCAGATCATTATTGAAAGATTGGACGAACCTGCATATTGATGTGATCTTGAGACTGGAGAGGTAACAGAAAAGCCTTGGTTTCATGAAGTAAAAAGATACCTTGAGGCTCAAGAATACCCCGAGGGTGCATCTGTTAATGATAAGAAGTTTCTGAGGAGGTTTGTGGCGAAGTTCTTCATTAGAAATGGCATTCTTTACAAGCGTAACCATGATTCAACCTTGATGCGTTGTGTGGATAAGATTGAAGCGGAAAGGATCATGGCAGAGTTGCATGAAGGTACCTTTGGAACTTATTCCACTAGACATATTATGGCAAAGAAAATCCTTCGGGCAGGATATTACTGGTCCACAATGGAAGCTGACTGTTATCAGCATTCTCGGACATGTCACAAGTGCTAGGTCTATGCTGATAAGGTGCACATACCTCCAGTTCCTCTGAACGTCTTGACAGCGCCTTGGCCTTTTTCAATGTGGGGCATTGATATGATCGGCGATATCAGACCTACGGCATCCAACGGGCATCGTTTCATCCTAGTAGCGATTGATTACTTTACGAAGTCGATTGAAGCAGCTTCCTTTTCTACTGTAACCAAGAACGCCGTGGCACAATTCATTTGGCACAATTTGATCTGTTGATACGGTGTACTAGAGAGGATCATTACGGACAACGGTGCAAATCTCAACAATAAGATGATCACTGAGCTCTGTGAGCAATTCAGGATACATCATCATAACTCTTATCCCTACTGGCCGAAGATGAATGGGGATGTCGAAGTAGCAAATAAGAACATTAAGAAGATCGTGCAGAAGATGACAGTGACTTACAAAGACTGGCATGAGATGTTACCATTCGCTCTTCATGGGTACCGTACCTCAGCACGGACGTCAACAGGGGAAACACCCTATTCCTTGGTTTATGGCATGGAGGCAGTCTTGCCAATTGAAGTTCAGATACCCTCTCTTCGGATCATGAAGGATGCAAGTTAGAGCGAAGATGACTGGATTCATACACGGCTTGATCAGTTAAACCTAATCGATGAAAAGAGATTTACTGCTATTTGTCATGGTCAGACATACCAAAAAAGGATGATCAAGGCATTTAACAAGAAAGTTAGACGACAAGAGTATCAAGTTGGGGATCTGGTAATCAAGCGCATTATTCTACCTCAAGGTGATCCCAGGGGCAAATGGACCCCTACTTACGAAGGGCCATTTGTGGTTAAGAACATTTTCTCAGGAGGAGCTATGATTCTAACCACCATGGATGGTGACGACCTTCCTCACCCCGTCAATACAGACATAGTGAAAAGATACTACGCATAAATCAAAGACCCGCTAGGTTGACTGGCCTAGGAAAAAATAAGGGCTTCCCGACGAACCAAAAGGGTTCGGGCAAAAATAAGGGATGAAAATAAAAAATCTGTACACCCGGCAAGTCGAAAACCTGAAAAGGCGGCTTGGGCAAAAATGGGTATCCCGGTGGACTGAAAATTCGAAAGGGCGGTCCAGGAAAAAGTTAGGGATCAAAGCGTAACATTATGCCTCGTTGGATCACCTTGCATCCAGACTTCAGTATCAACTATCAAGCTCGGACGGCACTAATCAATCTGATTCATCTTCAACCAATAGCAAAGTGATGAGATGCTTGAGGACATAAAGGAAATAGCAGAGTTGGAACCCAGTGGGATTATTCACATAGCTGTTTTGTATTCTTTTCATAAACTGTATAAATTCTATTTGTTCGGCGGTGTTCTCTTACTAGGACGTCAGCCTCTTGTACAAAAACGCCTATTTTCAGGCCAAATTTCAAATCAATACAAAGTCATTTTCAGACAAATTTCAAACTGTTTTTCCTTTACCTGTTTTGTTTTGCAAAGAACGTCCAATGTTCATTTTTGATATATGCATTTGACATCAATTGCTGCTCATAAATAAGAATTGCCTGAACTGTACAAGTTGCTCTGTCCACCAGGTACCAAGGTACATCCAGCTGAAGAATATGGCTAAGATACCTCCGCTCCCCGCAGGGTAAGACAGTAATGATAACTCTCTCAGCTGAGACATGCAACTACGAACAAATCAGCAATACACTCCCCAAGCAGAGTTCATCCACCATCAGCGTTAAAAAGGTTTTGTATCCCCGGAAGGTCTTAATATTCCTCAGCGGAGTTTATCATTAAAATCATCCCCAGCGGAGTTTATCATTGAAATCCCCAGCAAGCATAAGAGTATCCCCGGCAAAATACAAGATACCCCAGTGGAGCCACTTCCCCAGCGCATTCTAAAGAAGATTCTCCAACGGAGTTGAGGCATCATCCCTAGTAGACTTTGGAAGCTTACCCCTCAGTTGAGTACAAAATCAATCTCCCCAGCCAAATTCAGAGGATTATTCCCATGAAAGATTAACAGGGTTATCCCCAGCAAGTTGCAATTGAAAGATCATCCCCCAGCAAAGTTCTTTCTTTTCCCCCAGCAGGACTTCAATCCTCAAAAGATTCAATCTCACTAGCAACGGTAATCCATCTCCAACGCAGTTCATCATTGAAATCCCCAGCAGAGTGTATCAGCGGAATCCCCAGCGGAGTTTATCAGTTAAAATGCTCAGCAGAGCATCTCTTCCCCACAGAGTAATTCCCCTCGGAGTAATCTCTTCATCAGTTTATTACCCAACAAAGTTCTTTTCTCCTGCAGGTTTATTCTCACAATCATCTTCGTCCACCATCCCTGGCGGAAACAAAGCATTCAACTTTATTCTCCCAGCAGCTCCGAGATTTATTTTCCCCAGCTAAGACATTACATGTCCATACATCATGATGCATGCATATACGCATCATACCATACAATCTCATTTATGTTGAGAACATCATTGTTTGATCCATATCTTACATTGCATAAGACTGACCCTTACCTTTCAGGAAAGATAAAATTAAAATTCAAGTTATGAAACCCGGGTACGACCGAATAGTATCTTGATTTCTACAGCATATTGTGAAGCCCGGATTACGACCGGATGACAATATCAGACATCCGTGAAGCCTGGATTACGACCAGATAGTGATATCTCTCAAAAGTAAGCTATGAAACCCGGAGAATGACTGGATAAAAGTTTATTCCCCAGTAAGACGTGAAGCCCAGATCACGACCGGATAACAGCTCAGTAAGTTATTGTGAAACCTGAATTACGACCAGAAAGCAATACAAGACCATGAAGCCTGGATTACGACCAGATAATGGTAGAAGAGGTTGTGAATACTGGATTGAAACCAGATAGCAACCAAGAGTACTACGAAGCCTGGATTTCGACCAGATGGTGGTATGATGCATCATGAAGCCTGGATTACAACCAGATAACATTAAGGGACACTGTGAAGCTCGGACTACGACCGAATAACAGCCAGTTACTATGAAACCCGGATTCGACCGGATACTAGTAAACTCAACAGTCAAAGAAAAGCCCGGATGCAATCGGATAACCATTTGATTTGTTCTGAAGCCTGGATTTCGACCAGATAAGAAGTGAGGTATTGTGAAGATTGGATTCGACCAAATAGCAATACGTGACACCATGAAGCCTGGATTCGACCAGATAATGGTATAACACATTGTGAAGCCTGGATCACGACCAGATAGCGGTACAAGACACTGTGAAGCTTAGATTCCCACCAAATAGCAGTTTACATGGACAGTTACTAAGAAGCCCGGAGTCGGCCGGATATTAGTGTGCCCTAAATTCAAGTTGAAGCCCGAATGCGACCGCATAACCACTTGATTTGTTATGAAGCCTGGATTTCGACCAGATAAGAAGTGAGAAATTGTAAAGCCTGGATTACGACCGGACAGCAAGTTTAATCTCATCTCCCCAGTAAGTCACTGTAAAGCCTGGATTACAACCAGATAGCAGTCAGTCTTATCACTATGAAGTCTGGGTTACGACCAGATAGTAGTTCACTCTCACCTTTTCAACAGAGATGATTCCTCAATAGAATAAAGGACGAACGAAGCTCCTAAAATTCAACAGAGATGATTCCCCAGTAGAATAACGGACGATCGAAGCTCCTAAAGTTCTATTTCTCCTAAGACAAAGAACAACATTCCCCAGCAGAATCTCCCTCAACAACAGGTATACAAGCTCTCGCTAAGGAATCTCTTACGCGATCGACACTCCTTCGGATGGCATCTTTAAGCCCATCTCCCATCATCAATCTCAAAATGGCATCTGTAAGCCCATTCCCGACATCACAAGGCGAATACTACTTCATGCGAGTGCAAATTTTTGAGCACTCTAGTGTTCAATCATCTTCCACCTTCGGATCACGAAAGGTCCGAACGCCAATCTATATCCTCAGGTTTAAGAAGATTGAACAGGGGAAACTGTTGTACCCAAAAATTTTCCCTCCCATATTTCTTAAGATAGGTCAAGAATCATCTCCAAGTTGTTCAAGATGGCTCAAGAGTTGGACATTCAAATCACCTCCTAAGGCTGTCAATTCAAAATTAGGGTTTTGTGTTGCATCAAGTTTCTTGCATCCAAATGGCCTCAAGTGCTCCCCAATGTCCTAATATGTTCTCAAGTTCATCCATGTCAAATTTCAAGCCTTGCAGAGGAAGTTTGGTCAATCAATTGCTCAAGAGGTCCAAAAATCGACTGTGTTAGGGCAAAAGTCAACTGTGACCCAAATACAGTCAAACCTCAAGATTTTTTGTCAACATTCTCATTTTTAAGGATAATTCATCATTTGATCAAGGGTTTATCATGATTCATCAAGGATTGCTCAAGATTCATCAAGATTCAAAAGTTGGTAAATTAGGGTTTTGTAGGAAAAGTCAACTCAACTTTGACCAAGCATAACTTTCTCATACTTTATGAGAAATGTCCCATCCAAAGATCATTTTGAATAGGATTCAATTTCCTACAATACATCGTCACATCCCAATATTAAGAAATGCACTCACAAAAAGTTACAAATTTGGACATTATAGGTCATTTTTGAAAGTCAACAAAAACACCTTTTTTTCCAAAGCTTATAACTTGAGCATGGAATATCAACATGAGATGAGACCAAAAGGGTTGATTAGAGGACATCTCAAGGTTTCAAAAAAGTCCAAGAACACCTCCAAAAGTTCAAAACTGAAGAAGTTATGCATTGTTGAAGTTGGGCATTTTTCCAAAATTGTCAAAAGTCAACTATCCTCCAAACTCCAATTTTTGACAAAAGGGCCCACTTTTTTCCACTTGATATGGTCTTGTTATGCCACACACGTGTCCCATCTTTGATTTCATGACCAATCATTTATTTTTCTATTTTATTTAATTTTTATTGATTTAATTCAATTTAAATCAATATTAATTCAAATAAAATCTAAAAATTGATGGAATGAGATCTTTGTGATCATTACAGCTTTCAAATATCATGATACACTCAATCAAACTCGTGCCAAGTCAAAACATACACAAAATCTTGGATTTGAGGCAAATTTGGAAACCTTATCAATGGTGATCAAATCAAATCTCCATTCATCAATTCTTATGGATTCAAGCCCAAGTTTTGACCTAAATTCATTCCCTTATACATACACAAGTGAGGCATAGCAAGAACACGACCGAAGCACGTAAGAAACGACCAGACAAAGTTTGAGAAAAAGCTTGAAAACTTGGAATCTAAAATCCACCTTAGAGCACGATTCAAAGCCAAATCTCCACATAGCTCTCTTGCTTGCAATCCCCTGAAGCGATAGCAACCAAAACCAGGCCTTGAGACCACTTGAAACGCGCTGTAAGTACTCACGAATATGGCCCTGGGCACGAAAACATAACTCATCATTCTTGCATCTTTTTGACAAAACATTAGCATAGTCTTGTTCCTTGTATGATTTCTAACCTTTTTGCAATATTAAATTTCATTTTCCTGGTTTGTATTGTAATGCCCGAACCTAGGGTTTTCTTGTTTTGTTTTTAGGCGTTTGCGTTACAGGTGAAATTAGGATGAATAATGGATATATAGATGACCAGGAAGGAGAGACGAAGTCAACCATGGCTTTGGATTGCATTTCTATGGCCTAGGGTGAATTCTAAGACGAACCTAAGAATTTAGCTGCTGATAAAATCCGCAGGTGAAAACCCTGGTTATTTCAACGAAGAAGATGACCACGCGTCCTCTTCCTGTTGGTTGGTTCAAATCAGCGCGCCACCTTTTTTTTATTTTATGGCATAGTTGTTTGTTTCAAATATATTTTTGTTTGCTTATTATACTAACAACTATGAAGCGATGGTGGAGTGGTTGGAGCGCTGGTATTTGAGCATTGGGACCTGGGTTCGAATCCCAGGTCCCCCAATATTTATTACAATTTTTTCTCAGGCAATTGCATGGGGCTCAACAAGCGTGGACTATCATGCTCCTCCTGATCTCAAAGGCTAGATGGCCTTCAAGCCAGATCCAAAGGCCGGAATTGTAGGTTCACCATACACCTAGGTCAACAAGTGCGTGGGCAATTTGAAAAGTCAAGGCAGGCTGGGACGTTTTGGGCTTTGGATTGAAAATCACACCTCCAAAATTGAGCCCAAACCCCCTGAGTTTGCTTCCTTTTTTTATTTTTCTTTCATTATTTTCTTATTTCATTTATTGTTTTATTATTATTACTTTTAACTAATTGCTAAGCAAAATAATTGATATTTTTCTTAATAAAATCAGAAAACATAAAAAACATTATTTTTATTTATTAAATTTAATTTCATTATTTTTGTAAATAAATCTTAATTAATTTAGTTTTAAATAGGTGTAACATTTAACATTTTTTTGCAATAAATTAAAATTAATTAGAATATTAGGTTTTAATAATTTTAAGCATTTTATTTTATTTCCTTAAATATTAAAAAATCCAAAAATATCTCTTTTTATTAGCTAATTAATTAACTTAGCTTTAATTTCCATTTTAATTCAAAATAACAAAAAATATACTTTCTTTAATAAACAACGGTCAAAACCCTAAAAATGCGCAGATTTAATTTTCTCGCACGCGATCTATGATTCCAATTTTGTAATTGTTTCCCGGTATGTAATAATTAATTAGGACTTTATTTATTTATTGCTTTTATTTACTTTCCGCAATTTAAATTAAAGGGTTTGTCTTTGGCGATGTAAATACCCGACGCCTTGTAATAGCTTAGATTTAATTTCCTGCAATTTAATTTCTGCACAATATTAACTGTTAGATATTTGATAAATAGGCAATGCATGACAAGATCAATCTTTAACTTAAAATCAACATAGCTCACTATTAACATGTACAGATAAAAATTAACCGAAATAACACACTCTCACATGCCACTCTTAGGGTACACCTCACTTGGTTGCCTCGAACGTGGTCATTGAGTATATGAAGTTTTAGAGGTTGCCCCCTTGTCCAAAGATCATAGTTGCCTCGAAACGGTTGCCTCGGAAAAATGATCTAGGATATTAGGGTTACCGCTAAGGCGTCCTAACATTGCTTTAGTGACCACACGTCCCTTAATCGAATTGACCCGATAACTCCAACGACGGTGCTACCTACTCCTCAATAGTGGGATAGCACTGTCTAAAGGACATTTGTACAGTTTAATTCCTTTTTGAGTAGGTAGATGGTTCTTAAGTACTTGCTCCTTTTAAAAACAAAACAAAACTTTTCGCACTTACACTCCTTTCAAACAAAAAAACTCTTTTCAAACCCACAATCACAAAGAAAAGAAAACCTTTGAAAACACAATGAGCAAGTACCTAAGAGCCCGTGGATAACCACGGATAGAAAAGGTGCTAACACCTTCCCTTTCTATAATCTACCTCCCGAACCCGAGAAATATCTCAAAAAGGAATTTTTCTGTGCTTTTGTCCTTTCCTTGTTGGATAAAATAAAAGACGGTGGCGACTCTTGCTTACCGCGACATTTTGCGAAAACAAACGCAAACACGAACCAACATTCCAAAATAGTCAGTTCTCATTCCCACCGATCACAATGTGAAAGTGTATTGTTTTCATTCTTGGTTTTGTCTTATATTAGGGTTTTCTAATTGATTAATTTTAGTATTTCTATACAAACCCTAATTACTAGCATTTGTATTTAAAAGCAATAAATTGAGGAATTTAAAGTTATTACGCTATTACAATACTTGTGGGAGTGGGGTGTACAAATTATAAATTGGGATTGCAAGAAAATAAACCTAATTAATCTATTACGACCTTATTGAATTGGTACAAGAATGGAAATAAATGATGTACAAAAACGAAGAAATATACAAGCATGTGAATGTGAAGAAAATGGATATTTTTGTTTGGATTTTTTAGAGAAAAGGGGTTTTGATTTAACATAATTAACTAAAGAAAAATAATTAATTAAAAGTGAAATTTAAATTTACTAGAAAAATGATCTAAATAAAAACCCTAGTTTTTAATTGATTAAAAAGAAATTAAGTTTATAAAAGGAATATTTTTTGGTATTTTTGTCTTAAAAATAATTTACAGTATTATAAAATATTTTTGGTCTTTTTTATGTGTTAAAACAATATATTTAAATAGTTATAAGAGAAAATAACTAAAACCCAAATTTTTTAATTAAATTTACAAAATATTTAGTGAAATAAATGAAGCATGATAAAATTTAAAAAAAAAATTGTGTGAGAAAAAATAAATAAACTATGTCCAAATATAAATCTAGTATTTTATATTTTTTATGATATTTTTAATATTAGGAAAATATTTAAGAAAACAAATAAATAAATAAAAAATAAGAAAAAGAAAATAAAACTGGGTCAGGGGTGTAAATAGCCTGCAGGGGGTTAACAGTAAGAAGAATGAAAACAAAAGGCCCAAGGGAGGCCCAGGCGCTGCCAAAAAGAAAGTCAGAATACAAAAAAATGTGAAAAATCCAAAAGGGTACCACTGGGGCTCGAACCCAGGTCCCTCGGGTTACAGGCGTGCGCTTCTACCATTGGGGTGGCTATACATCCATTTATATAAATCAAACCATAAATATATATGGCAAACATGTTCCTGAGGCCAACTTCATCTTCAACCTCACGCCCAGCCAGAACCTCTGTAACTTGTTCAAATCTCAACAAAAATGAAAACTGTAAACATGAAACTTGTAGCAAATTTCCTCACGATTTCTGAAATGCAAAGCAAAATAATTATAGATCAAAGATAAACATGAATTTTAAAGGCCCTATTCTGAACCCTAAAAATCTCAGAAACTTCAATCTTAAAATTCTCTAAGCTCAAGCAAAATTAATGGAAACCATGGACATGGTTAGCTTTAGGGCAATGATATCTACATGTTTCATTCACAAATAAATCATTGATGATGCCTATATGAAAAGTTCCAAAGTTAGAAAACTTACCTTGCAAGAGGGTATCGGGTTTGGAGTTTGAGCAACTTTCAGTGAGTTCTAATGATTGAGTTAGCTTCCTCAAGATCCCAGGAAGCTAATGGGATGCTTAGCTTGAGCTGAAAGTGCCTGAGGAGTTCTGGAGAAGTCCAAGTGCAAAGCTCTATTTTTGAAAATGGAGGATGATGTTAATGGTGTTATAGTCTTGTAACAGGGTATGAGATGAGTTCTAAATGATATTTAGAAAATTTAGGAACCAAAAGGCTTGAAAACGCACGAGGGAGATGTGAGTTTCAAACTTTTGGTCAGGTTATGTGAAAATGGAGGTATGAGATGCAAATATGAGTTCTTAGTGTTTTCAGGGGTCAAGTATGTGTGGGATTTGTGGAAAATGGTTTGTGTATCTATAAGCAAAAGGTCTTGAGTGCATTGGCAAGTCAGAATTACAAGTTACAAGTTTCTTACTATGTTACTTGATTTTCAAGAAAAGTGAGAAACCAAGTTTCAATGTGAAGTACAAGCATGAGCTGGGTGATTGTAAGTGTCTAAACCATTTCTCATGTGTTATGAGACATGTATGATCAGAAGATAACAAGTGCAAGGCTCAAGAACAAGTTTTGTGCAAAAAGTCACTTTATCAAAATGACAATGTGTACTTTCTTCCCAAAATGGATATAAAGCATGGCCATGCATTAAATGCTTGAAATGAGACCTCTAACAGAAGTGCAAGCAATTAATTATGGAGTTCCTAACAAGTTTGATGCCTGCAAAGTAGAGGTTATGCAGCATAACTTTGAATTTTGAATTTGGTTCATCACAAAATGACTTGTAATTCAAGTGATAAAACCCTAACTTCATCTCTTCGATTCTCCCTACTCAAAAATGATCTCAAGGAGTTCCTTGACATTTTGGAAAGCTTGCAATGTTCTCTAAAAACAATGTTTGAATAACTTTTGAAAATTCCAATTGGAGCTATATGAAAAAGTGCCATGAAGTTGGGTCAAAATCCTGACCAAATTAGGGCAAAAATTTCACTAAGTGTTTTGTTTCATGACCATGTGTTCTTAAAATCATAACTTGAGATCCAAGCACTTTTGGAAGGAGTTATGTAAATTAAAGTTGTAGGTTTCATGGAGATTTACAACTTTCATGTTGGAAGTTTCTCTTGAGTCATCTTGCATCATGGTGAAAATTTTACTCAAAGTTGTGAAAAAAACATGAAATTTTCAACACTTGGAAAAATTTCTATGTTTTGAAATTTTAACTTTTCAAAATGAAATCTTGAATTTTTTATTTCTTGATGAATAAGTTTCATTTTTTGACATGTTTTGATGAATTGTAATCTTTGGCATTTGATTTTGACCAAAAAGTCAAAGTTTGGCTTTTTGGTAACAGTTGACTTTTGATCAGTTGACTGAAAATTCATCTATAAATCCATTGGACTTGAGCAATGCTTTGAGCTATGTATTTAGGTCAAAATTATGAAATTAGACTCTTGAGACCATGCCTTAAACCAATTGATCATTTTCTAGGTCAAAAATCAGAAATTGTCCTTTCCCAGTCAAAACCCTAATTTTGACCATTTTGCCCTTTTGAAGATTTGATCAAATTTCTTGAGGAATTATGGTCCAAAGTTGATCAAATGATACATATGAATTTAAAATGTTGATGTGGATAAAAAATTATGAAGTTTGACTGTAAATTGGCCATGGTTTACTTTTCCCCAATACAATTGATTTTTAGGTCAACTGCTCAATTAACTGAGCAAAAGTGTGATTCAAAGCTTAAAACTTGACATGAGAAATATTGAGGGTCCATAATGATCCATGAAATTCATATGGGGAATTGGAAGTCCAAACATCCTTGTGCAATCTCAAACCCTAATTTTGGTCATCAGTGCTTAAGGAGGTGTCTTGAGCTTGATCAATCCTAATGCAGTCTTGAGCCAAAGGAGATCTTGTGAGAAAATTCTTGATAAATGAGAGGGAAAATTTTGGGGTAAAACAACTGCCCCTGTTCAATCTTCTTAAGCTTGAAGAGTTAGATTGGCGAGCTTTTCCATTCGTGACTCGAAGGTGGAAGATGATTGGACATTAGAGTGCCCAGAAACTTGCACTCGGTGATGTTGATGGTGTAGGAAATGGGCTTAAAGATGCCATTTGGAGGGATGATGGAAAGTTGTTGGAGATAGGCTTGTAGATGACATCCAGAAATGATTGCTGAACAGCATCTGTAAGCTGAAACTAAATAAGTATCAGAATGGCGTCCATGTCTGGAACGTATATGAACTGTATCTGACAGTTGTATCTGAATGAGTATCAGAATGGCATCCATGTCTGGAGCGTATCTGAACTGTATCTGAAAGTTGACTATGAATGAGCATCAGGATGGCATCCGTGTCTGGAGTGTATCTGAACTGTATCTGGGAGTTGAATCTAAAAGAGTATCAGAATGGCATCCGTGTCTGGAGCGTATTTGAACTGTATCTGAAAGTTGAATCTGAATGAGCATCAGGATGACATCCGTGTTTAGAGCATATTTGAACTGTATCTGGGAGTTGAATCTGAATGAGTATCAGAATGGCATCCGTGTCTGGAGCATATCTGAACTGTATCTGAGAGTTGAATCTGAATGAGTATCAGAATGGAATCCGTGTCTGGAGCATACCTGAACTGTATCTGAAGGTTAAATCTGAATGAGTATCAGAATGGCATCCTTATCTAGAGAGTATCTGAACTGTATCTGAAGGTTGAATCTGAATGAGTATCAGGATGACATCCGTATCTAGAGCGTATATGAACTGTATCTGAAGGTTGAATCTGAATGAGTATCAGGATGGCATCCGTATCTGGAGTGTATCTGAACTGTATCTGAAAGTTGAATCTGAATGAGTATCAGGATGGTGTCCGTGTCTGGAGCGTATCTGAACCATATCTTAAAAGCCTTTGAACATTGTTAATGGTAGCTATTAATTCACCTTGTCCTGAAAACAGTAAAATTTTATCTAATATGCCATGTAATGTTGTATGAAATGCAAGGTATAATGCATCCGTGTTATCGATGTTTATGATATATGGATGCGATGTATGCGTATGTGAGCTTATCTGCTACACTGCTTATTGGATTGGGGAAAATAAATCCCCGATAACTGTTGAGGATACGGAGTGCAAGTCTTCATGTTGTGAAGTTGAAGTTTTAACGAATTTCCGCTTAGAGAAATAAACTTTGTTGTAAAGGAAATACCGTGTACTGCCTGTGAAATCCTGTTGGGAAATCTTGAGAAATTTGGTGACTTCTACTGGAGATTGTTAACTGGAAGTTTTATTCCGCTGGGGATTAATCTGCACACTGTGGGGGATTTATGGAAATAGCTTAGAGAGATTTCCCTATCTTAAAGCCATAAGTGATTGTCTTTTTATTTTGTTCATTTATAAACAATAATTATGTTCAAATGCATATGTTCAAAAATAAATCATTAGACGTTTTTGTAAACAAAACACAAGAGTAAAGAAAAGCAGATAGTTTTGCACTTTCAAAGGGATATCTTTGTATTGACTTTGAGTAAGTATTTTTGTACAATTATACAAACATTCTAGTAAGAGAATGTCGTCGTAAAAAATGAAAATTTTGATACAAAGAAAAGATAGCTATGTAAAATAATCCCATGGGGTTGCCATTCTTCTATAGCCTTCGTATCTCTGAGCATCTTATCTATTTGTTGCCTTATCCCTAATTTTTGCCCGAACCTTTTGGTTCGTCGGGATGCCTTTATTTTTCCTAGGTGTGTCAACCTAGCGGGTCTCTTATGCGTAGTATCTTTTGACTATGTATGTGTTCACGGGGTGCGACAGGTCGTCGCCATCCATGGTGGTCAAGATCATTGCTCCACCAGAGGATATGCTTTTGATTACAAATGGTCCTTCATATGTAGGAGTCCATTTGCACCTGGGATCACCTTGCGACAGTATGATACGTTTGATCACCAGATCCCCGACATGATATACTTGGTGTCTGACCTTTTTGTTGAAAGCCTTGATCATTCGTTTTTGATACATTTGACCATGACAGACAGCAGTAAGCCTTTTCTTATCAATCAAGTTTAGTTGATCAAGTCGAGTCTGGATCCAGTCGTCTTCATTCAGCCTTGCATCCTTCATAATTCTCAGAGAGGGGATATGGACCTCAATAGGCAAGACAACCTCCATGCCATATACCAGAGAGTAGGGTGTTGTCCCAGTTGATGTGCGTCCCGTGGTACAATACTCGTGGAGAGCAAATGGTAGGATATCATGCCAGTCTTTGTATGTGACTGTCATTTATTGTATGATCTTTTTAATGTTCTTATTTGCGGCTTCGACATCACCATTCATCTTTGGCCGGTAAGGGGAAGAATTTTGATGCTGGATCTTGAATTGCTCGCACAGGGTGGTGATCATAGTATTGTTAAGATTCGTACCATTTTCTATGATGATCCTCTCCGGGATGCCATACCAACAGATGAGATTTTGTTTGATGAACCAGGCTATAACATTCTTGGTAACAGAAGCGAATAAGTCCGCCTCAACCCACTTTGTAAAATAGTCAATGGCCACTAAGATGAAGCGGCGTCCATTAGAGGCTGTTGGCTTGATTTTCCCAATCATATCGATGCCCCACATACAAAGGGTCAAGGAGCCGTCAAGATGTTCAGAGGAACCGGGGGTACGTGCACTTTGTCAGCGTAGATCTGACAATTGTGGCAGGTTCGAGTGTGTTGATAGAAATCTGCTTCCATGGTAAACCAGTAATAGCTTACCCGTAGGATTTTCTTCGCCATCGTATGCCCACTGGAATGGGTACCAAAAGTGCCTTCATGTAACTCAACCATGATCTTTTCCTCTTCAACCTTGTCTACGCACCGAAGTAACACAGATTCATGGGTGCGTTTGTAGAGAATGCCATTACTAAGGAAGAATTTAGCAGAGAATCTCATTAAGAACTTCTTATCATTGACTGAAGCTCCTTCCGGATATTCTTGAGCCTCGAGATACCTCTTGACTTTGTGAAACCAAGGCTGATCCACTAATTCTTCAGTATTAATCTCGTGACAATGAGCTGGTGTGATACGGTGGGAGAACTGACTTTGGATTTTGCGTTTGTGTTTGCAAATGTTTCAGTTTAGCAAGAGTCGCCACCGACTTTTTATTTTATCCTAAGGAACGGTCAAAAAGCACAGGAAATACCTTTGAGATGTTTTCTTGGGTTCGGGGAGTGGATTATATAAAGGGAAGGTATTAGCACCCTTTATATCCAAGGTTATCCATGGGCTCTTAGTTACTTGCTTAGATCACTTGCTTTGCTTTTTGCCAACTTCAAGCATTCGATTCTCCCTAACCACAAAGGTGTTTGAGGAGTTCTTGGATAATTTGGAAAGATTTCAACATGTACTACAATCCATCTTTTAAATGCAACTTGAAACTACAAGTGGAACTATGTGAAAAATGGCCAAGAAGATGGGTCAAAATCCTGCCTAAACTAGGGCAAAATTTCTCTAAGTTAAAAGTTTTAGGTACCCTTGTTCCAAAATTCATAACTTGAGATCCATGCTTCTTTTGAGAAAACTTTGTGCATAAAAGTTGTATACTTTATGATGGACTAAAACTTTCATGTTATAAGTTTTGTTTGAATAAATTTTCATCTTGGTGAAAAAAATGGGACAAAGTTAGGAAAAAATAAGAAAATTTTATAACTTAGAAAATTTCTAAGTTATGAAAATTTTCCATTTTAAACCCTAATTTGCATTTTTGGATTTCTTGATGAACAAGTTTCATAATTTGACATGTCTTGATGAAAAATGACCCTTGACACTTGATTTTGACCAAACAGTTAAAGTTTGACTTTTCAGTGTACAATCAAATTTTGATCAGTTGACTGAAAAATTCATCTGTCAATCCTATGCATTCGAGATCTTTTGAACTTGTTGAATGGGTCAAGACAATTTAATTGAGTCCTTGAGTCCATGGTTGAGCTTGATTTTCCATTGGCTAGGTCAAACAGTCAAAAATTGCATTTGTACAATCAAAACCCTAAAAATGACTGTTTTGCCCTTTTGATGATCTGATCAAATTTCTTGTGGAATTGTGATCGAAACTTGATCAAATGGTTCATATGAGTTCATAATGTTGATGTGGGTCAAATTTAATGAGGTTTGACTGTCAATTAGCCACAGTTGACTTTTTCCCCAATACAGCTGATTTCTAGGTCAACTGTCCAATTGACTGGGCAAAAATTTGAATCAAGGCTTGAAACTTGGTATGGACAAACTTATGAGTCCAACATGAAGTATGAAAGTCACTTTGGGCATTGTAGGTCAAAACATCCCTGTGCAAACTCAAACCCTAATTTAGGTCAACAGTGCAAGGAGGTGTCTTGAGCAGAGCAAACCCTAGCTTGATCTTGAATTCCAAGAGTCTTGTGATGAGAAATGTTGATCAAATGAGAGGGCAAATTCTGGGGTAAAACAGTTTCCCCTGTTCAATCTTCTTGAACCTGAAGAGTTAGATTAGCAAGTTTTCCTTTCGCGACTCAAAGGTAAAAGAGGATTGGACACTAGAGTGCCCGTAAATTTGCACTCGTCAAAACATAGATGAGGGAATGGGCTTAAAGATGCCATTTGGAGATGGTAGAATCTTCCTGGAGATGGGCTTAAAGATTCCATCCAAGAATGTTTGTTGAATTGCAATGTGGTAGGTCAGAAGAATGAGCATTAAAATGGTATCCGTGTCTGGAATGCATTTGAACTGTATCTGGAGATTGAGTCTGTATGAGCGAAAGAATGGCGTCCGTGTCTGGAGCGTATATGAGTTGTAACTGTATTTGAACTTTGAATGAATATCAGAATGACTACCGTGTCTAGAGTGTATCTGTATTGTATCTGAATTCTGAATGGGCGACAGAGACACATTTGTGTATGGAGCATCTCTAGGCTGGGGATAAATTCCGAATGAGTGACAGAATGGCAACCGTGTCTGGAGCGTATCTGGACTGTATCTGAAGTTGAGATCTGTATGAGTAGGAGAATGAATTCTGTGTCTGGAGTGTATCTGAGACTGTAACTAGGATCTGAATAAATGACAAAATGACTTACGTGACGACTGCACTGGGGAGAATCAAACTGCTGGTGTAAAGGCCAGAATGGAATCCATGTTTGGAGTGTATCTGAACTTGAAATTGATAGTTGAATCTGAATGAGAGATAGAATGGTCGCCATGTCTAGAGCGTATCTAGTCGGTATCGGATTGCTGAAGTCTAAATGAGTAGTAGAATGACCGCTGTGTCAGGGGTGTATCCATGTTGTATCTGAATAATTGTTAACAATAGCCTTTTAATCTTATCCTTAAAAGGGTAAAATGTTAGCTAAAACACAAAGTTATGTTGCATGATATGTATGATGCAATGAATTGTATTTCATCAATGTTTATGATATATGAATGTAATGGATGTGCATGTAAGCTGAGTATCTATCTTGCTGAGGAAAATAAATCCTTGATAACTGGAGATAATGAAATATTTGACTGCTGTCAAAGAAAGTAAATCCTTGACCGATGCTGGGGATTCCAAAAATCTTTGATTGTTGAAGATTAGAAATCCTTGTTGACTGCTTTGGGATTAAAGATCTTTGATTGTTGAGAATGAGAAATCCTAGGACCACTGCTGGAGATTGAAAATCCTTGGTGATTTGTGGGGATTAACAAGGCCTTTGATGACTTCTGCAGGGAATGAGAATCTTTCATGACTTTCCTGGGATATAGGGAAAACTCTGAAAATCTCTACTGGGTAGTTAAAACCTAGGAGGCTTCTGCTTGGAGAAATGAGACCGAGAATCTTCGATCTTGCTGGGAGATATCTCTGTGGGGGAAATGTTCACTATTCTGGCTCCGCTGGGGATAGGATTTTCAGGGTTTTCTGGCTCCACTGGGGATCTTGAAGCTTAACTCTGATGGGAATTTTGAAACTTAACTCAGCTGGGGAATCAAGTTTTAGAATGCACTAGCTCCGCTGAGGATCTTGAAGCTTAACTCCGTTGGGGAAATATACTCCAAATTTTAGCTTTGTTGAGGATCTGAATGATGTATCGTAGGGGATTTCTTCTGAAATGGCACAAATATATCTTCCTACACCTTCAACCTATCAGTAATTATCCTTTTTCAATTTCGTTTTATTTGTAAGAAGTGATTATATTCAAATGCATATGCCAATTTAACAAAACATTGGACGTTTTCAAATAAAACATAAGTGTAAAATGAAAAGAAAGTCAAGCAAATTTCTGCGCTTTGAAGTATCTTTGTATTTAACTTTCGTGAGTATCTTTTTACAAAGGAGACTGACATCCTAGTAAGAGAATGTTGTCGTAAAAATTGAAAAATTTTATACAAAAGAAAGATGGCTATGTGTAACAATTCCATGGGGTTCCCATTCTGCTATAGCCTTCACAACTCTGAATATCTTTTCCATTTGCTGCTTCGTCTGCCGATGACCGGATTGATCAGAAGCTTGGAGCTTGTTGGTGAAGATATTGTTCTTAAAGTGATCCGACAAGACATAGTCATACGCTTTAATTCCCTAACTTTTGCCTGGACCGCCCTTTCGGGTTTTCGATCCACCGGGAAACCATTTTTTGCCCAAGTCGCCCTTTCGGGTTTTCAACTTGTCGGGTGTACAGATTTTTTTGTTTTATCCCTAATTTTTGCCTGAATCGCCCTTTCCGGTTTTCAATTCAACGGGATGCCCATTTTTGCCCAAATTGCCCTTTCGGGTTTTCAACTTGTCGGGTTATTTTATGTGTAGTATCTTTTGACTATGTCTGCGTTCGCAGGGTGCAGAAAATCGTTGCCGTCCATGGTGGTCAGAATAATTGCCCCACTAGAAAATATGCTCTTGATCACAAATGGTCCTTCGTAAGTAGGAGTCCATTTTCCCCTGGGATCACTTTGCGGTAAGATGATCCGCTTGATTACAAGATCTACGATTTGATATACCTGATGCCTGACTTTCTTGTTGAAATCCTTGATCATCCGTTTCTGATACGTCTGACCATGACAAACAGCAGTAAGTCTTTTCTCGTCGATCAAATTAAGTTGATCAAGCGGGGTCTAAATCCAATCGTCTTCATCCAAACCAGCATCCTTCATAATCCTCAAGGAAGGAATCTGAACTTCCATGGGTAGAACAGCTTCCATGCCATATACCAAAGAAAATGGGGTTGCCCCTGTTGAAGTACGTGTAGTGGTACGATATCCATGCAGAGCAAACGGTAACATCTCATGCCAGTCCTTATAGGTGACTGTCATCTTTTGAATGATCTTCTTGATATTTTTGTTCGCGGCTTCGACAACACCGTTCATCTTCGACCGATAAGGAGATGAATTGTGATGATAAATCTTGAACTGTTCGCATAAAGCGGTGATCATGGTTTTGTTCAAATTCGTACCGTTGTCCGTGATAATCCTGTCGGGGATACCATACCGGCATATGAGGTTCTGATTGATGAAACGGGCAACCACATTCTTTGTAACTGAGGCATAGGAAGCTGCCTCGACCCATTTGGTAAAATAGTCAATAGCCACCAGGATGAAGCGATGTCCATTGGATTCCGTAGGCTTGATCTCTCCAATCATGTCAATGCCCCACATTGCGAATGGCCAAGGAGCTATCAGAACGTTGAGAGGAACAGGAGGAATATGTACCTTGTCAGCATAGACTTGGCATTTGTGGCAAGTACGGGAATGTTGATGGCAATCAGCTTCCATGGTAGACCAGTAGTAGCCTGCCCTTAGAATCTTCTTAGTCATTGTATGTCCGCTCAAGTGGGTGCCAAATGTGCCACTGTGTATCTCACTCATGATCAACTCTGCTTTAGCTTTGTCCACACAACGAAGTAGAACACAATCATGGTTGCGCTTATAAAGGATGTCATTGCTTAGGAAGAACTTGGCAGCAAATCTCCTTAAGAACTTTTTGCCATTGACGGAAGCTCCTTCAGGGTATTCTTTAGTCTGGAGATACCTTTTGATTTCATGAAACCAGGGTTGTTCCACAACTTCTTCGGTATTAATCTCATGACAGTGCACAGGTTCGTCCATTCGCTCGATGGTAATTTGGGGAGCCTCGTTATCCCAGTTGAGTTTAAACATGGAAGACATTGTAGGCAGAGCATCTGCTAGCTGATTTTCTTCTCGCGGGAAGTGCTCGAAAGTAATCTTCTCGAAATGAGGCAATAATGTCAAGACGTGTTCTTTGTATGGCATAAGATTATGATGCTTGGTGTCCCACTCTCCTTTGACTTGACTGATAACCAAAGCCGAGTCCCCAAATACGACCAAAGATTTGATTCCTAAGTCTATAGCAGCCTTGAGACCAAAGATGCAAGCTTCATATTCAGCCATGTTGTTGGTACAGCTGAAGCAAAGTCGGGCAGGGAAGGGTGTATGGCAACCTTCCGGAGAAATGAGTACCGCACCGATACCGTTTCCAAGTGCATTTGAAGCACCGTCAAAGTACAGGGTCCATCGGGATCCTTGTTCAGGTCCGTCATACGGTCCGTTACCTTCAATGTTGTCCAATGTCATGATGTCCTCGTCAGGGAAGTCGAATCTCATAGATCGGTAATCTTAGACGGCTTGATGAGCTAGATGGTCAGCTAGTACACTCCCTTTAATAGCTTTTTGGGTAGTATACTGGATATCATACTCAGTCAGGATCATTTGCCATATAGCGATTCTTCCAGATAAAGCAGGCTTCTCAAAGATATACTTGATCGGATCCATCTTGGAAATCAACAAAGTGGTATGAGTCAACATATACTGCCTTAGCCGGCGAGCATCCCATACCAAAGCGTAATAAGTTTTCGCGAGCAATGAGTAGCGAGTCTCGCAGTCGGTAAACTTTTTGCTAAGGTAATAAATGGCATGCTCTTTTCGACCAGACTCGTTATGTTGGCCCAGCACACACCCCATTGAGTTATCCAATATAGTCAGATACATGATTAACGGCCTTCCTTCGACGGGTGGCATCAGAATAGGAGGTTCTAGTAAATACTCCTTGATCTTATCAAAAGCAACCTGATAATCATTGTTCCATTTAACCACCTGATCTTTTTTCAACAGCTTGAAGATTGGCTCACAGGTAGATGTCAGATGAGAGATGAACATGGCGATATAGTTTAAGCGTCCCAAGAATCCTCTAACCTCCTTCTTAGTGCGGGGGGCAGGCATTTCTTGTATAGCCTTTACTTTAGCTGGATCAACCACAATGCCTTTGTTGCTGACAATAAATCCCAAAAGTTTACCAGACCTAACCCCAAAAGTGCACTTTCTTGGGTTCAGTCTGAGCTTATACTCCTTCAACCTGGCAAACAGCTTTTGCAAATGACCAAGGTGTTCTTCTTCTGTCTGTGATTGAGCTATCATGTCGTCTATGTAAACTTCGATCTCATGATGTATCATATCATGAAACAAAGCTACCATGGCGCGTTGATAGGTTGCCCCTGCATTCTTCAGTCCGAAGGGCATCACTTTGTAGCAGAAGGCACCCCATTGCATGACAAAAGTTGTTTTCTCCATGTACTCGGGGGCCATTTTGATCTGGTTATATCCCGAGAATCCATCCATGAAGGAAAAAACCTTGTGCTGAGCTGTGTTGTCAACCAAGATGTCGATATGTGGCAGTGGAAAATCATCTTTAGGGCTAGCCCTGTTCAAATCCTGATAGTCCACACACATTCTAACTTTGCCGTCCTTCTTAGGCACGGGCACGATGTTAGCAACCCATTATGGATAGGAAGTAACAGCCAGAAAGCCAACGTTGAATTGCTTCATTACCTCAGCTTTGATTTTCTCAGACATGTTGGGCCTCATTCGGCGGACCTTTTGCTTGATCGGTGGACAGTCTTCTCTTGTAGGGAGACGATGAACCACGATATATGTGTCTAATCCCGACATGTCTTCATAAGACCAGGCAAAGATTTCAACATACTCGTTCAGCAACTGCACTAAGCGCTCTTTGACACTCGGTTCTAGGTTGGCACCCACTTTTACTTCTTTTTTGTCTTCTTCTGTCCCCAAGTTGATGGTTTCTAGCAACTCTTCATGAGGAAGAATAGCCCTCTCTTCTTGTTGCAAAAGTCTGGCTAACTCTCCCGAAACTTCACAGTCTTCGTCAACTTCATACTCAGCATGATTGACCAAATCTTCAGAGTTATCGAAGGTTAAAGCAAAATAGTCACCCATGGAATCCGTAGTGGATGAGTACCTGTATTTGTGAGTGTGTGTGTGTAAGGGATAGCCATCCTTAAACAAAATGCAAAAGGGAAGAAAATGAACACAACTGTTTATAGATGAAAAACGTCCAATGATTCATTAAAACATGGCATATGATAATGAAGAAGATCAAGCCCTTACAAATGGACCTACATGCCCCGGGCAAGGCATGAGGTGAAAATAGTGTGCGAATTGTTTAGTTATTACAGACCATAAAATGGGAAATTATTCAAAGATAAAATTACTAGTTGATAAAGGTGATGGGAATAAAATCCTTTGCTTCCCAGTTGCTTAAACACCCTTCGACGGTCGGAAAGATCCAATCTTCAAAGTGGCTTTCTTCATCTTCATCTTCTACAGCATTGATTCCATGGTGAGTGATCTTGACGGGTGGTCTTCCAACCTTGGAGCGACGCATAGCCTTTTGTCCTGCAGTAGTAAACCCTAACCCAAACTTGTCCGTCTTATGGGGATAGTCAGGAAATTGTCCCCATATTATACTCTTCCCCTCTTTAATTATAGCCTCTGCGTCCTTGAGAGATGCTATCCTAGATACATGCTTGGGAATGATAGGCACCTCAACCATTGTCTTCGCAACTGTTACCTCAGGAGAAACTTCCTCAAAATGTTGGAAAGGTGTTTCGATGAACTCGCCATCCAACTCCACATAGCGGAAGGAATTGAGATGACTTATCATGTACTCTTCCTCGCCGTGCACTGTTATAATCTTACCCTTAACAGGATATTTCAGCATTTGGTGCAAAGAGGAGGTAACTGCCCCGGCATAATGGATCCACGGTCTTCCTAACAAACACGAGTATGATGGACGGATATCCATCACGTAAAAGGTAGAGTTGAAAACTTTTGTGCCTACTTTGATAGGAATGTCAACCTCTCCATGAACCATTCTTTTGGACCCATCAAAGGCCCTAACAACGATGTTACTAGGTTTGAGGGTCAATCCTTCGCAGTCCAAACGGTCTAAGGCTTTCTTCGACAACACATTCAAGGAAGAACCAGTTTCAACTAAGACATGGGCGAGGGTGGTTCCCATGCACTCAACTGAGACATGTAGCGCGTCGTTGTGTTTCCTTCCTTTGGGAGTCAAGTCAGCATCGGAAAAGCCCAGGCCATTATCAGCAGTAAGACTGGCCACACCCTCCTGAAACTGGTCAGCCGAAGTCTCTTGGGGTACATGTGCCTCCTTCAAAAATTTGATCAGGGCCTTAGCATGGGCCTCAAAGCAGAGTAGAAGAGCTAACATTGAAATTTTAGAAGGGGTCTGTCCTAGCTGTTCCAAAATGTCGTAGTCACTTTTTCTGATTATTTTCAAGATTTCATCCATTTCTTTCTGAGTGGTTTTGAGGATAACCACAGCATGAGCCTTCGTCCTGACAGGCGCTTCTAGTATGCCCTTACCCTTATTGGTAGTATCAGCAGATGCTCTTACTTCAGGAGTATCCAATTCTTCAATCATCGGGCCTTGCACAGATGGCCTAACAGGTACGAAAGCTTTCGAGGGTCCGAAAACTGCTCGAGGGGGAGCAATCTCCGGAGAAAAAATTTGGCCGCTGCGGGTTATCTTGCTTGTACCCGCAATGTTCCCTATATCAGGGTTTTCTTCTTCAGAATTATCTTGGACTGCCTCAATTTGTTTGATACCATGATAGAAGATTTCTCCCCCATAGTTCCATGGTATCGTTTTGCTGGATTGGTACGGGACAGGTCCCGGCATGGTGATCTTTAATGGTACAGATTTAGGGTTGGGCGTAATCTTGACAGACCTTTTGCAAGCCTTGGGAGGATTGTCGGAAATGGTTATGATTGCAATATCGTTGGTTGAAGTAGCAAAAGTAGCAGCATTAACAGGAGTGAAGTTATCAACATGGGTTTTTTGGAAAAGTATCTCTTGGGTATCCATCAGGCGTTGGACACCTGATTTCAACATTGGGCAGTCAGCTCGTATGTTCAAACAAAAGTAACAGTCCTTCCCACAGCCTGGGAATATCCCGGCTCTCATCAACTTCTCTTTAATCACTAACAACGGAGTCAAAAGATTGGCAACATCAGTAACATGAAGGTCTTTTATAACGGCATGAACATTATGGCCGTGCTTGGGCATCAGAGCAGATATCACATTGGGCTTCTCAGGAGCATCAAATTCTACTTCTTTGGCGTCAATCAGATCCTGGATTTTGTTCTTAAGCGCCCAACAATTATTGGTATCGTGCCCAACACTGTCAGAGTGATAGGCACACTTGGAATTGGAGTGATATTATGGAGAGGAGGTGTTAGGGTTCTTTGGCGCTTCCTTCAAACTGGTAAGATTCATCTTCAACAAATGAGGGAGTACCTGAACGGGCGTCATGTTGATTTGGGTGAACTGCCATTGTGGCCTTTCTACCAGTTGTTGATTAGGTCTCAACTGATTGTTACGAGGTTGATCATTTGACGAGTTTTGAATCATCACAGCCTCTACAGTTGGCCGGCGCTCGGTTCTTCCCTGACCCTCTTGAGAATACACGGCAGAGGCTTCCTTCTTAGCTAGGAAGGTCTTCTTAACAGCAGCGGACGCAGAGGTATCCTTCTAAATCTTTCCACTTTTAATACCGGCCTCGACCCTTTCGTCGGTCAAAATTAGTTCAGTAAATCCCGCGGAAGAACTCCAGATTAGATGATTGAAGAAGGGGCCAGACAGGGTCCCCAGAAACATGTCAACTAACTCCCTATCTGACAACGGTGGCTGCACCCTTCCAGCCAGATCACGCCACTTCTGGGCATATTCTTTAAACCCTTCATTGGAAGCCATTCCCATACTTTGTAACTGGGTACGAGTGGGTTCCAAATCAACATTGTATTGATATTGACGGTAAAAAGAAGCTGCTAAGTCTTCCCAATTGTGAACCTCTGATCTCTCGAGTTGGTAGAACCAATCCAACTGTGTTCCAGACAAATTGTCTTGGAAAAAGTGTACCCATAGGTCTTTATCATATGAGTGGGGTTGGATCTTTCTGACATACGATCTTAGGTGCATCTTTGGACACGACAAACCATCATACTTGGAAAATGTTGGCACCTTGAACTTGGGAGGGATAACAATCCCAGCTACCAACCCTAGTTCTTCAAAATCCAAACCAGGTACCCTCTGCAACTCCATGGCTGCCAATCTATCCTCAAGGTTCTTATATTTATCATCCGCTGGAGGATACTGTTGTTCGGAGTAGTCTTCATCTTCTTCCTCTTCTTCCTCTTCAACCTCAGATTCAGAAGGTACAGCAACCCCTTTCCCTTTTCCATCCCCTTCGTCAGACGTTGAGGGGAACTCAAGAACCTTTCTGGCATTGCTTTCAAACCTTCTTCCAAAAGTGGCTACTCCGGGCCTCTTCTTATTTTTATCTTTATTCTTCTCCAACAGAGCTTTGGGGTCCTCTTGACCCTTTTCCAAGGTCATGAGGAGTTGCTGGAATTGTGAATTTTGTGCCTGCAGATCTTTGACCGTCTGCTCCAAATCCATCTTGCTGAAATAAACAGCAGAAAGATAAGGAAACCTGGTGTGAAGACTTGTTTATGCATATGATGAATCGTATGTTATTCATGTAATGCATTCAAGGATTCAGAAATTCAAATTTGTTGCAAACAAAAAGAATGCACGTCATATTAAGAAGAAATTTGTTAGTACATAAGTGCCCCATGGGCAAAATATTACAAAATTCTTAATGTAAAAAGACATTGCACGTCCTCTTTGGTGCGATGTAAGTGTTGAGAGTTTCCTCCTCATGAAGTCGGCGGGTAATCTCCAAAACCTTCTTCTCACTGGCATAGAAGCTGGCTTCAAAAGTATTCCGTTCTTCTTTGAGTTGGATCTAACTCTTTTGTAATTCTTCCAATGATATAGGCATGTCAGGATGTAGGATGGTGTATGGAACCTCTCCTTCCGCAAAAAGCTCTTTGATCAAGGGTTGAATGCGAGGTATGGCATCATAAGATTCTGGGAGCGGGTTCGTACCCACTTGATATAAGGCTCAAGGGGGATAGAATTCTTGTGCCCCGTTGTCTTACTATCCACTTTGTTGGGCATCCTCAAAGCTCTGATGAACCTTTGTCGAAGTCCTTGCGCATCGTTGTCGAAGTAAAAAACTAGGACAAGAATCAGCATGTCATGAGGGCCATCCCTCCGAGCATATCCAAACTATCTTAGAGCTAAACAGGGGTTGTAGGTAATGCCTCCTCTAATGCCAAGTAGTGGGACATTAGGGAATTCCCCATAATAATCAATGATGATGACATTTTCTCTGGACCTAGAACACCAATGTACATCAGAATGTGTGAGGGTTATCAACCGTTGTGACCACCTTAAACCCTGCTCATTCTTCAAAACTGATTGTGGAAGGTGAGAAATAAACCACCTTGCTAGAAGAGGAGTACAACACATGAGAACACCTTTTTTCCTCATTGTTCATGTGTAAAATGAGTGTAGGATGTCCCCAAGCAATGTAGGTATAGGATTATTGGATATGAAAATCTTGACAGCATTCACATCTATAAGCTGATCAGGGTTTGGGAACAAGACCAACCCATATATGAGGAGTGCCACAATATCTTCAAAGGCTTGTAGATCAAGAGAATTCCAGCAGTCTTGGGCCTTCTCAAATAGAAACTTTACCAAGAAACCCTTGACACCACTTCTGGTTTCCCAATGTCCCTTGATGCGTGATGGTTGCAAGTGTAATGCTTGAGCAACATATTCAGGCTTTGGTTCTTTTTCCGTACCGTTGTAGGGTGGTTGATATAGAATAGGAATTCTTAGGAGTTGAGAAAATTCCTCCAAAGTAGGCACCAATTGGTAATCAACGAATTTGAAACAGTGGTGTAGGGGGTCAAAGAACTAGAAGAGAACTTTCACCATGTCTTCTTCAATGTTGGTGTTGCCAAGTTGAGAAGTCTACCATGTCATTCACTGAAGATAGAATTCTCTAGAATCCTGGAATTAAGCTCCTTGAGTTGAGGAGGGATTCTCACAAGGTTGACTTGAATTGTTTTCCTGCGAAGAGATTCCATGACCTACAAAACAAGAACAAAGATGAAGATCCAAACCCTTGAAATGGTTAGTGGGTGCATATGATGCTTTATGATGTTCATGATGTATGCACAAGCACATGTACAAGCAAGTCACACAAAACCCTAGTTTCAGGCTTGCATGAGGTTTCATAGGTAAGTACCCTCTTGAGTTCAGTTGGCTCAAACCTATCCTATAAATAGTAATCGGGTTCTAAGGAGCTCAATATCACTGGATTATTTTCCATGTTCATTGTTTTGGTTTAGCCACTTAACTAGCGACCAAAATATTCCAAGAAAACAACCCTCAATGAGTGTAGTATCGATTATCTACCAACTTCGGACTGCACCAAAGCCGGTCATCTCACTACCCCTAACAAAAGGCCAAGATGGTCAAGTAAGGTTCTAAGAGTTCATTAGTGCTTTATGACATCACTCAGCGGCCCCGTATTGTCTTTGATTGACTCAAAGGCTACCGGTACTCACAAATATGTCGCACTAATATAGTTATTGCTTCAACCGTGTCGGTATACCCTGCACAGTTTCCACAACGTGTTGCTATTTACCTATGAATGTTTCCCAAATCCGGGTGGAGGATTTCAAGCCCAAACAAGAGATCCAAATGTAAATCAATCAAAGCAAACAATATAATCATGTAAAGGGTGATCTAGGCCCTAAGGTTACTCCACTTTTAAAGTTTTCCCCAGCAGAGTCGCCAGTTCTGTGATACGGTGGGAGAACTGACTTGGGATTTTGCGTTTGTGTTCGCAAATGTTTCGGTTTAGCAAGAGTCGCCACCGAATTTTTATTTTATCCTAAGGAAGGGTCAAAAAGCACAGGAAAGACCTTTGAGATGTTTTCTTGGGTTCGGGGAGTAGATTATAGAAAGGGAAGGTATTAGCATCCTTTCTATCCATGGTTATCCATGGGCTCTTAGTTACTTGCTTAGATCACTTGCTTTGCTTTTCAATTGTTTGAAATGGTGCTTTGTGTGTGGTTTTGAAAGATGTTTTGAAGAGAGGTAATCAGTGTGGCAACCTTTGTAATGATTCTTGTTTGAATGTATACAAAGGTGTTTTTGTATTTTGAAAAGTTTTCAATGTTTGAAAGTAGGGTTTTGAAATTGTGTTGTGAAGTGTGTTTTGAAAATAGCAAGGATGTTTTTTTCAAGTTTTGATCAAGTAACTAAGAGTTGTCTACCCTATTTTACTCAAAGATCTTTCTTATGTTTTTAACCCTTTTAACAGTGTTGTTTCACCATTGTATTTGGTGAATAACCTTGTGTTAGGATGTTTACACGGGACAGGCGCGGGTCATCGTATAGACCATGATAGCAATGGTGTCAAGTATTTTTGGCAATTTTCTTAAGGGACTTGATCATTTTGTTTAGGAAACTCAGATAGAGTCATCGAGGGACTATGATCTTTTGTTTTATTTTTGTTTTGCCAAAGTACTTGACATACATACCATGGCCCATTTTTGAAGGCAACAAGTGGATTGTAACCCTAGGGGTGCAAGTGTGCATTGTGTTTGTTTTTCATGCACTTTTATCTTGGATTAGGTCAAACTATTTGTTAATTTGATTTTTGCATACAAACCCTAAGTCTAATCATAGCATAATTGAAAGCATTTAAAGGTGCGAGAATTTAAATTCTACACTATTACAACATGATATAGGGAGGGGGTACAAATTTGAATTGGGGATTATTTTGCAAGAAATTAAATCCTAAATTATTACAACCATATTGAATGGGTAAGGCACAATACAATATTTAAATAAATACAATTAAATAAATATCAAATAAAATGTATTATGCAAAAAAAAGTCTTTATGTATGTAAAAAGTATTTTTTATGTGAAATGTAAATAAATAAAAAGTCAATTTTAATTATTTTTGTTTTTAGGGGAAAAACCCTAATTTCTCAAATAAATAGTATTATTTATTATTTCTATACAATAATGTATCAATTTGTACAAAAAATAAAAGTATATTAAAAAAAGGTATTTTTAGTATAAAATATTAATATAAATAAACATGTATTATTTTTGTGTTTTTTTGTTCTAATTATTTAATAAAATATAGTATATATATATATATATATATATATATATATATATATATATATATATATATATATATATATATATATATATATATATATATATATATATATATATATATATATATATATATATATATATATATATATATATATATATATATATATATATATATATATATATATATATATATATATATATATATATATATATATATATATATAGTATTAAATATATTAAGTGTATAAAAATAAAATAAATTATTTACAACAAAAAAATGTATATATTTCAAGAAACTATTTTCAAATGTGTATAAAAATAATAAATAAAAAATAAACGTATTTTTTATTATTTTTAAGTTTAAACAAAATAAATATAAAGTATTTAATTTATTAATGTTATAAACAATTAAAATAAATACCAAATAAATATAAAAATTTATGAAAATAATTTTTTAAGTATTTTCTAGACTTGGAAATAAAATATCAAGGTCAGAAATAAAATAAAAATGCAAAAATGATAAATATACAAGAAAAGGGCCAGGGGGGTGTAAAAAGAAAAGTGGGGGGGGGGGGGGGTGCCAAAAGCAAGCCTGTTCAGGCCCAACCCAAAACCAACTTCATCTTCTTCCTTTGAACAGAAACGTGCGCGCTCTATGTACAAAATGTTATCTCCTGATTTTGTGCTTTTTTGACAAAACTCATAACATGAAACTTGTAGAGCATCAAACAACGAATCTAACCATATAAAAAACTTAAGCTAACTCTCAAAGACCAGAGAGAATTTCTCTGGCCCTAATTCTTAACCTAGTTTTTTCAGAAAGTTCATGGATGAAATTCTCCTAGCACGATTAATATAAATGAAAACTAAGCACATGTATGGTTTCAGGGCTATGAATACAACATCTTTCATTCACAAACCTAAGTCTAACTATTACTAAATAGAGAGATAGAAGTTCATGAAATACCTGTTTCAGTTGACTTCGAGCTGGACAATGCAGCAACTTCTAAGGGTGCTTGAGGTTCTTTTGAGCTCGCCTGAGGTCCACTGAAGCTTTCCCAATGCTTGGTTTGTTTTGAAGTAGCCTGAATGGTGCTACAGAACTCAACCTACAAAGCTTCAAAACAAAAATGGAAATGTGTGTTAATGGAGTTACAACAACTTGTGGATGGTCTGGATAGCTCAGGTAGGTTGATCGGAATGTGTTTAAAGTAGCTTTGGACAAAACGCACGGTAGAATTTGATGGTGGCTTGCAAAATGCAGAATTGTCCCTGTTTTGCAAGAAAATGGGGATTTTGTGCACAAGTAGTTTTGAGAGGTCAAGGGCTCGTGCTTCTGGCTTTCTAGGGTGTATGAAACTTGTTTTACAACTTTGTTTTTGTTAGTTTTTATCAGATGTGTGAGATGCCTTGTGTTTGACAAGTTTTCTTCTTCTTGAAGCAAGTGAGTGGAAGTTTGGTTATAGGCTTGTACAGCCCATCTTGTCACCCTGCATATAACCCTCTTGGCCCCTCTAGTTAGTGGATTTTGTTTGCAGCATAAGATATGGTTCAAGGCTCTAGGATGCTGTTTTGACATAAAGCAAAGTTCAAGCAAAAATGGCAATGTTGCTTTTTTCCATTTAAGGCTTAATCTAGTGTACAATACCCTAATGACCAAGACAATGCCTTGGCTCAATGGATTTGCATTAAATTATGGAGTAAAAACTGGTTTAGAGGCCTGTAATTGTGAACTAAGCTAGCTAGATCAGATTTGGCAAGTGGTATGAACATGTATTGGCCATGGTTGCAAAGTGAGTTTTTGCCAACTTCAAGCATTCGATTCTCCCTAACCACAAAGGTGTTTGAGGAGTTCTTGGACAATTTGGAAAGATTTCAAAATGTACTACAATCCATATTTGAAATGAAACTTGAAACTACAAGTGGAACTATGTGAAAAATGGCCAAGAAGATGGGTCAAAATCCTTCCTAAACTAGGGCAAAATTTCTCTAAGTTAAAAGTTTTAGGTACCCTTGTTCCAAAATTCATAACTTGAGATCCAAGCTTCTTTTGAGAAAACTTTATGAATAAAAGTTGTAGACTTTGTGATGGACTAAAACTTTCATGTTGTAAGTTTTGTTTGAATCCATTTGCATCTTGGTGAAAAAAATGGGACAAAGTTAGGAAAAAATAAGAAAATTTTATAACTTAGAAAATTTCTAAGTTATGAAAATTTTCCATTTTAAACCCTAATTTGCATTTTTGGATTTCTTGATGAACAAGTTTCATAATTTGACTTGTCTTGGTTAAAAATTACCCTTGACACTTGATTTTGACCAAAAAGTCAAAGTTTGACTTTTCAGTGTACAGTCAAATTTTGATCAGTTGACTGAAAAATTCATCTGTCAATCCTATGCATTCGAGATCTTTTGAACTTGTTGAATGGGTAAAGACAATGTAATTGAGTCCTTGAGTCCATGGTTGATCTTGATTTGCCATTGGCTAGGTCAAACAGTCAAAAATTGCCTTTGTACAGTCAAAACCCTAAAAATGACCATTTTGCCCTTTTGATGATCTGATCAAATTTCTTGTGGAATTGTGATCCAAACTTGATCAAATGGTTCATATGAGTTCATAATATTGATGTGGGTCAAATTTCATGAGGTTTGACTGTCAATTGGCCACAATTGACTTTTTCCCCAATACAGTTGATTTCTAGGTCAATTGTTCAATTGACTGGGCAAAAATTTGAATCAAGGCTTGAAACTTGGTATGGAAAAACTTGTGAGTCCAACATGAAGTATGAAAGTCACTTTGGGCATTGTAGGTCAAAACATCCCTGTTCAAACTCAAACTCTAATTTAGGTCAACAATGCAAGGAGGTGTCTTGAGAAGAGCAAACCCTAGCTTGATCTTGAATTCCAAGAGTCTTGTGATGAGAAATGTTGATGAAATGAGAGGGAAAATTTTGGAGTACAACAACTGGTTCATCCATCCGTTCAATGGTGATCTAGGGAGCCTCGTTATCCCATTTAAGTTTAAACATGGATGACATTGTGGCTAGTGTGTCTGCTAGCTGATTTTCTTCTCGCGGGAAATGCTCGAAGGTAATCTTCTCAAAATGTGGGATCAATGTAGAAACATGTTCTTTGTAGGGGATAAGGTTAGGGTGTTTGGTGTCCCATTCCCCTTTGATCTGGCTGATGAACAAAGTTGATTCTTCGAATACATTTAAGGATTTGATCCCCAAATCTATGGCAACTTTAAGACCAAAAATGCACGCTTCGTATTCTTCCATGTTATTTGTATAATTGAAGTAGAGTCTTGCAGTAAAGGGAGTTGACACCCTTCAGGAGATATGAGTACAACACCAATACCATTGCCGAGTGCGTTGGACGCCCCATCAAAAACCATGGTCCATCGGGATCCTTGTTCAAGTACGTCATATGGTCTGAATTCTTCACAGTTGTTTACCATCATGATGTCTTCCACAGCTTGGTGAGCAAGGTGATCATCTAGTACACTGTCCTTTATTGCTTTCTGGGTAGTATACTATATGTCATATTTTGTCAGAATCATCTGCCATCTCGCTATTCTCCCAGAGAGGGCAGGTTTCTCGAAGATGTATTTTATTTGATCCATTTTAGATATCAATAAGGTAGTATGGGTCAGCATATACTGTCTTAGCCGGCGAGCAGCCCATGCCAGAGCGCAGCAAGTTTTCTCGAGCAGTGAATATCTTATTTCATAGTCGGTAAACTTTTTGCTCAGGTAATAAATAACATGCTCTTTCGGCCAGACTCGTCATGCTGCCCCAGCATACACCCCATTGAATTTTCCAAAACAGTCAGATACATGATCAATGGTCTTCCCTTGACCGGTGGCATCAAAATAGGAGGCTCTTGTAAGTACTCTTTAATCTTGTCGAAGGTAGTTTGGCACTCATCATTCCATTTGACTACTTGATCTTTCTTCAGTAATTTGAAGATTTGTTCACAAGTAGCTGTCAGGTGAGAAATGAATCTGGCAATGTAGTTTAAACGTCCCAAGAATCCTCTGACTTCCTTCTCAGTACGAGGAGTAGGCATCTCTTGTATTGCTTTCACCTTGGCGAGATCTACTTCAATACCTTTATTGCTGACAACAAAACCTAGGAGCTTACCAGACCTCACCCCAAACATGCATTTGTTCGGGTTCAACCTCAGCTTCTACTTCTTTAGCATCTCAAACAGTTTCTGTAAATGGTCAAGATGCTCTTCTTCTATTTGAGATCTGACTATCATGTCGTCCATATAGACCTCTATTTCGTGATGTATCATGTCGTGAAATAGAGCTACCATGGCACGTTGATAGGTTTCCCCAACGTTCTTTAGTCCGAATGGCATAACCTTGTAGCAGAATGTGCCCCACTGTGTGACAAAGGTTGTTTTCTCCATGTCTTCAGGCACCATTTTTATTTGGTTGTAGCTTGAGAAGCCATCCATGAAGGAAAACACTTTGTGTTGTTCCGTATTATCAACTAGAATATCAATGTGGGGAAGTGGGAAATCATCCTTAGGGATTGCCTTATCCAAATCTCTATAGTCCACGCACATTCGTACCTTGCCGTCCTTTTTAGGCACGGGAAAAACATTGGCAACCCATTGCGGATAAGAGGTGACGACCAAGAATCCGGCGTTGAATTGTTTCATGACTTCTGCTTTGATCTTCTCTGACATGTCTGGTCGCATGCGATGAACCTTTTGTTTTACTGGTGGGCAGTCTTCTTTTGTTGGTAGACGGTGTACTACGATATCTGCATCTAGTCCTGGCATGTCTTCATACGACTAGGCAAAGACCTCGACATAATCATGTAGCAAGTGATTTAGATGCTCTTTGACACTGGGTTCCAGATTGGCTCCCATCTTGACTTATCTTTTGTCTTCTTCGGTACCTAGGTTGATTGTGTCCACTGGTTCCTCGTGGGGCTGAATGGCCCTCTCTTCTTATTGCAGTAACCTGGTGAGTTCCCCTGGTACTTCACAATCTTCCTCACCTTCGTCTTCGGCTTGGTAGATTATATTTTCAGAGTCACAAAAGGCCATAGCAGAACCGTTACCCATGGGATCCCAAATGGATGTAGACATGCATTGTGAGTGTGAGTGTGTGTAATAGTATATCTATCTTTGAAAGAAATGAAAATGTAAAAATAAAAACAATGAGCACAAAGTTTGTATGCAAAAACATCCATGATTCATTGATGTCATATGGAAATGAGATAATAACCCTTATAAATGGACCATTATACCTCTGAATTGTTTTAATATTACAGATTTGACAAAATTTAAAGACAAATTATTGTGGGATAAAAGTGATTGGGATGAAATCTCTAGCTTCCCAGTTGCTGAGCCCTCCACTGACAGTTGGGAAAATCCAATCTTCCAGGTTGTAGCTGTCTTCATCATCCTCCACTGCACTGACTTGGTGGTTGCTGATCTTCAAGGGTGGTCCCCCGGCACGAGCGTGGCGTACAGCTCTCTGGGCTCCTAAAGTGAAGCCCAAACCAATCTTGTCAGATTTGTATGGGATATCTGGGAGTTGGCCCCAAATAGTGCACCTACCTTCTTTTATCACTGCCTTGGCATCCTTCAAAGATGACATCTTGAGTGGAGGCCTTGTGATCTTGGGAACTTGAGACACAACCTTGGTTACTGCCACAGTCTGCGAGACTTCTTCAAAGTGCTGGGATGGAGTTTCAATAAATTCTACATCTAATTCCACATATCTGAAGGAATTTAGATGGCTGACCATATACTCTTCTTCTCCATGAACAGTGATGATTTCCCCTGAATTATATATTTCAGCATTTGATGCAACGTAGAGGTAACAACAGCAACATTGTGAATCCACAGTCGGCCTAATAAGAAGGAGTATGAAGGGATAATATCCATTACATAAAAAGTTGAATCCAATGTTTGGGTTCCAACTTTTATGGGGATGTCCACTTCCCCATGCACCATCCTTTTTGAGCCGTCAAAGGCTCTCACTACTATGTTGCTAGGCTTCAAGGTCAATCCTTCATATTCAAGCCTATCAAGAGCTTTTTTAGGCAACACATTCATAGACAAACCGGTGTCAACCGAGACATGAGCCAGAGTTGTGCCCCTGTATTCGACTGAGACATGCAATGCCTCGTTATGCTTCCGCCCTCTTGGCGTTAAATCACCATCCGAAAAACTTAAACCATTATCTGCAGTCAAGCTGGCTACGCAGTCTTGGAATTGATCGACAGATTTTTCTTGGGGTACATGGGCACTTTTAAGGAATTTTACCAATGTCTTTGCATGACCCTCAGAACATATTAATAAAGCCAGCATGAAAATTTTTGATGGAGTTTGCCCCAGTTTCTCAACTACATTATAGTCGCTTCTTTTTATGATCTTTAGAATTTCCTCCATCTCTTTTTGGGAGGTCTCAGGGACAGCTACTGATTGCTCCCTCATTTGGACAGGCTCAATCAGAATACCTTTACCTCGAGTCTCGGTTGACTCGGTAACGGGAATGTCAGTAGGAGTGATGACAGGGATTGTAACAGTTTTTTCAACAGGGGTATTAGCAGAGATGATTGTAGGACTGGGAATAACTTGAGGAGCAACAACAACAAGAATGATTACGGGTCCAGAAATAGCTTTTGGAGGAGCAATTTCTGGAGAGAAAACCCTTCCACTTCAGGTTATCTTACTAGTCCCTGCGATATTACTGATATCAGAGTCAACTCTCTCAGAACTTGAATCTTCAGCAGCTGGCCAATCTTGCTTGATACCGTGGTAGTAGACATCCCCTCCATAATTCCAAGGGACGGTTTTGTCTAACGAATACGGGATTGGTCCAGGCATTGTAATTATCAACGGAGCTACTTTAGGAACTGATGTAATTCTAACAGGTCTTTTGGTGGAGACCCTGGAAGAATTGTCAGAAATGGTCACGATGGAAACATCATTATAAGAAACAGTTGGAATTGAAGCCTTCTCGAACAAAATCTCCTTGTTATCTATTAGGCATTGAACGCCCGCTTTTAACAACAGATAGCTGATTGGTGAGGACAAACAGAAATGACAGCTTTCATCACAGCCTGGGAATACACTGGCATTCAACAAGTTCGTTTTGATAGTAAGGAGTGGTGTCACAAGTTCATCAACTGAAGTAACAAACATCTCTTCTTCAACGACATTGACATCACGGTCGTGCTTCGCCATAGGGGCAGTAATGACATTTGGAATTTCTGGCGCATCAAATTCAATTTCATTGGCTTCAATAAGGTCTTGTACTTTGTTCTTCAGAGCCCAAAAATTGTTAGTGTCATGGTAGGGACTCTCAGAATGGTATGCACAGCGGGCATTGGGATGATAGTGAGGAGAGGTTGTGTTAGGATTCTTTGGAGCTTCTTTCAAAGTCACTAGGTTGGACCTTAAAATGTGGCAATACTTGAGATAGTCTCATATTAATTCGGGTGAACTGTCTGACTGGTCTTTCCATTCTTGGCTAGTTTCTTCTTTGCTGAGCAGGCGCAGGTTTGGGAATCATGACATCCCCCACCATTGGACGTCGTTCAGTCCTATCTTGATTTCTCTAAGGATATACTGAAACAACTTCTTTCTTTCCGATGAGTGGTTTCCTTACAACAGCAAAGGATGCATCTTTTTGAATTTTCTCGTTCTTTATCCCGGCTTCCACCCTTTCTCCGGTCAATATCAATTCGGTAAAACCTGCCGATGAACTCCCAATTAAGTGGTTGAAGAAAGGACCGGACAAGGTGCCCAAGAACATGTCTACTAATTCTCTTTCAGATAGGGGAGGCTGAACTCTTCCTGCTAAGTCCCTCCATTTTTGCGCGTAGTCCTTAAAGCCTTCACTTGAAACTATGGCCATACTCTGGAGTTGAGTACGGGTGAGCGCAAGATCAGCGTTGTATTGGTATTGTTTGTAAAAAGGCAGCGGCCAAATCTTCCCAGTTATGAACATTGGATCTTTCTAACTGATAAAACCAATCAAGTTGAGTTCCAGACAGGCTGTCTTGAAAGAAGTGTACCCAAAAATCCTTGCCAGCGGTATGAGGTTGGATTTTCCTCACATAAGACCGGAGATGCATTTTGGGACATGAAACTCCGTCATATTTGGCGAACACAGGTGGTTTGAATTTTGGAGGAATGACAATCCCTGATACTAATCCCAACTCCTCAAAGTCCAATCCAGGAACTTTTTGGATTTCCATTGCACTTAACCGTTCTTCTAGATGTTTATACTTGTCGTCGGCTGGAGGGTATTGTTCTTCAGAATAATCTTCTTCTTCCTCTTCCTCTTCTGAATCAGGCTGAACAACTACTTCCTTGCCTTTCCCATCTTGACTGTCTTTCTCGCCAGATGCCGTTGCAAAGTATAAGGTCCTTCTTGTTTGTCCTTGGAATCTTCTTCCCATGTTTAAAACTCCAGTTATTTTCATTGTCTTCTTCTTTTTCTCTTCAACCAGCAAGGTCTTCAACTCTTCTTGTCCTTTGGCTAGAGTTAAGAACATCTGTTGAAACTGAGCATTTTGTGCTTGGAGGTCCTTCACCGCCTGTTTGAGATCCATCTTACTGAAATAAACAGTAGAAATATGAGGAGACTTGTTGCAACAAACCTGCTTATGTTATGATGAATGGTAAATGGATATGCAATGATTTCAAGGACTTTAAAGATTCAAATTTGTTTTAGACAAAAAGGAAACACGCGTTATATTAATAAATTAAAGCTTGAGTACATCAATTCCTATTTGGGAAAAACAAATACAAAAACTTTAAGATAGAAAGGTTGTACGCATCCTCTTTGGTACGATGTAGGCATTCAGGTTCCGCTCCTCATGAAGTTGCTTAGTGTGTTCCAAAACCTTCTTCTCGCTAGCGTAAAATTGGGCTTCGAAAGTATCTCACTCGCCCTTGAGTTGTATCCAATCTCTTTGTAAATCTTCAAGAGAGGTGGGCATCTCGGGATGTAGGATAGTGTATGGAACATCTCCTTCCATAACAAGCTCAATGATCACCGGGAGAATGGAGGGATAAGGCATCATAAGACTATGAGTACGAGTTCGTACCCATTTGAGGTAAGGCTCAAGAGGGATGGAATCCTTATGCCCCAATGTCTTTCTATCTACCTTGTTCAACATCCTCCAAGCTTGGATAAATCTCTGGCGATGACCTTGATCGTTGTTCTCGTAGTCAAATACCAAATCTCGGATGAGCATCTCATGTGGGCCATCCCTTTGGGTGTAACCAAATTGTCTTAAGGCTAAGCAGGGGTTGTAGGTGATACCTCCCCTAAGGCCAAGTAAAGGGACATTAGGGAATTCTCCAAAGTGATCGACAATAGTAACATTATCTATAGATCGAGAACACCAATGGATGTCTGAATGTTTGAGCGTCATCAACCTTTGTGACCACCTTGAGCCTTGCTCATTCTTTAATATATATTGGGGAAGATGCGAAATAAACCATCTTGCCAAGAGAGGAGTACAACACATAAGGATACCTCTTTTCCTCATGGTGCGAGTGTGAAAAGAGTGTAGGATGTCCCTTAGCAAAGTAGGCACCGGGTTGTGGGATATGAAGATTTTGACGGTGTTCACATCTATGAGTTGGTCAGGATTTGTAAACAAAACCATCCCATATATGTGGAGAGCCACAATTTCCTCAAAAGCTTGCAGATCTAAAGAATTCCAACAGTTTTGGGCTTTCTCAAACAAGAACTTTGCTAGGAAACCTTTGACACCACTCCTTGTTTCCCAATTAGTTGTGATATCAGATGATTGCAAGTGTAGAGCTTGAGCAATCTCTTCTGTCTTTGGATCTCTTTCCATACCGTTGGAAGGTAGTTTATTGAGAATGTGAATCCTCAATAGTTGGGAGAATTCTTCCAAAGTTGGTACAAGTTGATAATCGGGAAATGTGAAGCAATGGTGTAAATGATCAAAGAACTGGAAGAGCACCTTCACCATGTCTTCCTCAGTGTTGGAGGTGACCAAGTTTAGAAGGCGACCATGTCTCTCGGTGAATGAAGAATTTTTTGGAATCCTTGAAGCTAGCTCCTTAAGTTGTGGAGGGATCCTTACAATATTGACTTGAATAGTATTCATGCAAATAGAATCTATGTCCAACAAAACAGAACAAAGATAAATCCCAAGATCCTTGAAATGGTTAGTGAATGAGTATGATGTTATGATGTTTATGATGTTATGTACAAGTAAATATACACAAACAAAGAAAACAAGTCCTTAGGTTTAGGCTTGCATGGAGTCTTATAGGTAAGTACCCTCTTGAAGTTTAGTTGGCTCAACCTGTCCTAGCAATAGTAACCGGGTTCTAAGGAGCTCAATATCACTGGTTTTTTTCTTTTGTCATTGTTTCAGCACAAGCCTCTTTAATAGCGACCAAAATATCCAAAAAAACCAAACCTCAATGAGTGTAGTATCGAGTATCTACCAACTTCGGACTGCACCAAAGTCGGTCATCACACTACGTCCTAAAGGTCAAGTTAGTCAAGTAAAGGTTCTAAAAGTTCATTAGTGCTTCATGACATCACTCAGCGGCCCCGTATTCTCCTTGATTAACTCAAAGGCTACCAGTAACCACAAATATGTCGCACTAACGTAGCTATTTCTTATACCATATCGGTATACCCCGCGCAGTTTCCACAATGTATCGCTACTTACCTATAAGGTATCCCAAATCCGGGTAGAGGATTCAAACCTAAACAAAGAACCATAACATAAAGCATACAAGTCAATCAATGAAAGAAAGTAAATATGATCTAATCCTAAGGTAACCCCACTTTTAGAATTTTACCCAACAGAGTCGCCAGTTCTGTGATACGGTGGGAGAACTGAGTTGAAGGTTTTGCGTTTGATCGAAAATATTGCGGTTAGCAAGATTCGCCACCGACTTTTATTTTATCCAAAAGGAAAGGTGAAAAAGCACAGGAAAGACCTTTGAGATTATTTCTTGAGTTCGGGGGTAGATTATGAAAAGGGAAGGTATTAGCACCCTTTTCATCCATGGTTTTCCATGGGCTCTTAGTTACTTGCTAGATCACTTTCTTTTGTTTGAAATTGTGCTTTGTGTGGTTTTTGAAAGTATTTTGTAAAGAGGCCATTGTTTAGGCAAACTTTGTAATGATTCTTGTTCGTAAGAATGTATACAAAGTGTTTGATCTTTGCAAAATGTTTTCAAGTTTGAAAGATGTTTTTGAAAGTGTAGGTGTTTGTTTTTAAAATAGCAAGGATGTTTTGTTTTGAAATGGAGCAAGTAATTAGGAGAATTCTACCTACTCAAAAGTATTTCTTGATCATTTCCTTTTCCTTTGACATTGTTATCTTACCATTGGTTTGGTGAGTAACCCTATCTTTGGATGTAAACGAGATGGGCGTGGGTCATCATATAACCATGATTAGAAATGTTGCAAGGCATCTTAGCATTCTCTTTTAGGGACTAAGATCGTTTGAAAGGAAACATGGATAGCGTCATCGAGGGACTATGATCTTGTATTTTGCTTGTTTTTGCTAAGCAACCTCACATGCGTAATATGGCCATTTAGTAAGGCAACCAAGTTGATTTTACCCTAAGGGTGTTTATGTGCAAGTGTATTGTTTACATGCTTGGTTTTGTCTTTGATTAGGGTTTTCTAATTAATTGGTTTTAGTCTTTCCATACAAATCCTAATTACTAGCATTTGTATATAAAATCGATAAGGTTCCATAGGAATAGAAACCTTTGGCCCCAAAGCCTTGGCGCCAGATCTGTTTACCATGCTCCAAGCTCGTATGAACCTCTGGCGATACCCTTGAACATCGTCCTCATAGTTAAATACAATGCCCTCGATTAGTAACTCATGGGGACCATCCCTCCGAGCGTAACCAAATTTTCACAGAGCTAAACAAAGATTGTAGGTTATGCCTCCTCTGAGGCCAAGTAATGGGATATTAGGGTACTCCCCACAGTGGTCAATAATAGCAGTGTCTCCCATAGCTTTGGAATACCAGATAATATTCGTGTGAGCAAGTGATATTATCCTTTGCGACCAACCTAAACCTTCTTCATTCTTCAGTACAGACTTAGGCAGGTGAGAAATAAACCACCTCGATAGCAATGACATGCAGCACATAAGAACCCCTCTTCTCTTCATGGTACGAGTATATAGATCGTGCAAAATATCTCCGAGCAAGGTAGGCACGGGGTTGCGAGAGAGGAAGATCTTGATAGTATTCACATCTATGAACAAGTATGGATTAGGGAACAGTACTAACACATAGATTAGAAGGGACAAGATCTCCTCAAAAGCCTGAAAGTCCATATCATCCCAAAACAGTTGGGCTTTGTCTATTAGGAACTTGGCTAGAAAACCCTTGACTCCGCTTCTTATTTCCCAATTGGATACCATGTCGGCCCATTTGAGATGCAAGGTCGAGGAAATAACTTTTGGCTTAGGAACCTCTTCTAAACCTGTGAAAGGCAACTGTTCAAGAATGGGTATATCCAACAGCTGAGAGAATTCTTCCATGGAAGGCACCAATTGATAATCTGGGAAGGTGAAGCAGTGGTGTTTGGGATCAAAGAACTGAAAGAGTACACTCATAATCTTTTCATCAAAGTTTGAAGTAACCAGGTTGAAAATTCGACCATGTCTCTTAGTGAATGCAGAAGTTTCAGGAACCCTTGATACTAGCTCCTTAAGCTGGGGAGGTATTCTCATAAAGCTGATTCGGATAGTATTTCTACGAGCGGAAGCCATGATCTGCAAAATAGAACAAAGATAAATTCCCTTGGTCCTTAAAATAATTAGTGTAATAGGATTGGATGCCATGTTATGATGCATGATGGTATGTTTAAACAAAATAAATAACACACAAGAAAAGCATACAATAGACCTTAGGTTCAAAGGTTTGCATGAGGTAAAAGGTAAGTACCCTCTTGAAGTTTAGTTGGTTTCAGACTTCTCTTAGAAAAGTAACTGGGTTCTAAAGATTCTCAATATCACTGATCATCCTTTATCGGGCATTGTTTCAGCTCAGGAATCTTTTCTTGCGGCCGAAATATCCCGAACGTCTGATCTCAATGAGTGTAGCATCAAGTATCAATCAATCCTCAGCTTTATACCGAGGCCGACTATCTCACTACTTTCTAATGGCCAAGTTTGTTCAACTAAGGTTCTAAGGTCCGTTAGTGCTTCACGACACCACGCGGCGGCCCCGTATTCTCCTCGTTTCCACACAAAGGATACTGGTACCAACCAAAGTGTCACACTGTGATACAGTGGGAGAATTGACTTGATTGTTTTGCGTTTGATCGAAAATGTTGCGGTTAGCAAGAGTCGCCACCGACTTTTCTTTTATCCAAAAGGAAAGGTGAAAAAGCACACGAAAGACCTTTGAGATTGTTTCTTGAGTTTGGTGGGTAGATTATGAAAAGGGAAGGTATTAGCACCCTTTTAATCCATGGTTTTCCATGGGCTCTTAGTTACTTGCTAGATCACTTGCTTTTGTTTGAAATTGTGCTTTGTGTGGTTTTTGAAAGTATTTTGTAAAGAGGCCATTGTTTAGGCAATCTTTGTAATGATTCTCGTTCGTAAAAATGTATGCAAAGATGTTTGATCTTTTGAAAATGTTTTCAATGTTTGTAAGATGTTTGAAATGTGTGTGTTTGTTTTTAAAATAGCAAGAATATTTGTTTTGAAATGGAGAAAGTAACTAAAAGCAATCTACCTACTCAAATGTGTTTCTTGTTTATTTTCTTTTTCCTTTGACATTGTTGTCTTACCATTGATTTGGTAAGAAACCCTATCTTTGGATGTAAGCGGGACGGGCGCGGGTCATCTTATAACCATGATTAGCAATGTTGCAAGGCATCTTTGAATAGCGTCATCGAGGGTCTATGATCTCGTATTTGTTTGTTTTTGCTAAGATGCCTTACATTCGTAATATGGCCATTTTGTATAAGGAAACCAAGTGGAGTTACCCTAAGGGTGTTTTGTTTGCAAGTGTGTCATTTTCATGCTTGATTTTGTCTTGAATTAGGGTTTTCTATTTGATTGATTTTATCTTGCCATACAAACCCTAATTACTAGCATGTTACATAAAAGCGATAAATTGCAAAATTTAAATGTCCTACGCTATTACAACATTTGTGGGAGGGGGAATACAATTTATGAATGGGGATTGCAGTAATATAAACCTAATTAATCTATTACAACCAAAAGGAATATGTACAAATAAATGGAATAAATAATATACAAGATGAATTAAATATGCAAAGGTATGTAAATGCAAAGAAGATTCTTGTTTGGTTTTTTTATGTGAAAAAAGTTTTAACCTAAATCTAATAAATAAATAAAGATCAATTAAGAAAATAAATTATTTTAGAAAAAGAGTTTTTGAATAAACCCTAATTCTATTTGGTTAAAAGGAAATAAATTTCTTTAAGAAAAAGTAAGTATTTTTGTATTTTTTATCTTAAAAATAATATATGGCATTATGAGATATTTTGGTCTTTTTATCCTAAAAATAATATGTTTAATGGGTGTGAAGAAAAATAAATATTTAAACTAGTTCAAATTTAATTTACAAATTTAATTAATAAAAATGGATAATATATATAACTAAATAAAATATTTTTTGTGAGAAAAATAAAATAAAATAAAATAAGCTAAAATATAAATCTATCATTTTTATATTTTTTGTGATTTTTAATATTAAGAAAAATATATTTGATAAAATAAAATGAAAGTAAAATAAATAAATAAAATTATATGGGCCATAGGTGTATACAAGTAGACAGGAGGTGAATGTTAGAAAAAAAAACCAAAAGCCCAAGATTCAGAAGCCCACGCTGCAAAGGGACAAAAAAAATGGAAAATATGAGAAAATTGCAAAAGGCAGCGCGCTAAGGCTTGAACCCGTGACCTATAGCATTTTTGCACGCTGCCTTACCACTAGGGTGGCTGTACATCCGTTCATATAAACAAAAGCATAAATATATATATATATATATATATATATATATATATATATATATATATATATATATATATATATATATATATATATATATATATATATATATATATATATATATATATATATATATATATATATATTATAAAACGCCTCCTGAAGGCAACTTCATCTTCAACCTTGAGCCAGGGTCGGACCACCTGTATCTCTCTCATTTCTCCATAAAAATGGAGAGTCCAAACATGAAAGTTATGGTGTTTCTTCCCACGAGTTCAACCATATAATTTATGTAAACTAAAAGTCAAAGATAAAAGCTAATTTTACTTTCCCTAATTTGAAACCTAATTTTTACAGAAATTTCAAATCCAAAATTCTCTATACACAGTTAATATAAATGAAAACTATGAACATGGTTAGCTTTAGGGAAAGGATATCTACATTTTGCTTTCAAAAATCAGGACCAAATGATGCTTGTATAAAGAGATAGAAGTTTTAGTTTTTACCTCTTTCAGCTGGGATCGTGAATGGAGTTTTAGCAAGTTTTGAGAAGGCCTGAGGATCTGTTTAGCTTGCCTAGACCTCCCTGAGTGTATTCCAATCCTTACTTTGTCTTGTAAGTCCTTGAATCTCCCTACTCAAGTCAACATGCAAGCTCAATATTTAAAAATGGTGAATGGTGGAGGAGGAGTTACAGTGAGAGAACAGGGGTCTGGATCACTTAGATATGAGGTATATTAAGTGTTTAGGTGGTTAAAACTCAAAACGCATGAGTGGTTTTGGAGATGGATGTGTAAGGTTCAAAAATTTCAACCTATGGCAGATTCTGAGTTGCAGAGTGTTTTGGAGTCTTAGGATTTGTGTGTTATGTTGCAATACATTTGTGTATATGTATGTAAAAGGTTAGAGATCAACTTCACTCAAGGTTTCTGAGTTATAGCCTTTTGGCTCTATAACTTGCTTTTGAAGAAAAGTGAGGAGACAACTCTCTAAGTGTTGTACAAGCATGGTCTGGTTTGGGAGAAGCCTTAGACAAGTTGCTTTTATTTTTGACTTTTCTTGTGTGCATAGAAAATAATTGAGAGGCTCAAGAAGTTGACAAAGGAAAAAGTAGTGCTTTATCAAAATGGAAATGGCAACTTTGTGCCAAAAATTGAATTGTGCTTGTACAATGCATTCAATGCTTGGCTTAAAGCTTCCAACATCTGTGAAAAAATTTAATTATGGAGTGATAAACAAGTTTTAGGCCTGCAAAGAAAATATTATGCATCCTAGGCTTGGATTTGAATTTTTGTTCATCATGAAATGGCTTGAAATCAAAGTGATAAATCACCAACTTCATCTCTTCGATTCTCCCTACTCAAGAATGATATCAAGGAGTTCTTGGACATTTTGGAAAGATTTCAATGTGATATACAACCCATATTTTAATTGCTTTTGAAAATTCCCCTTGGAACTATGTGAAACATTTCCATGAAGTTAGGTCAAAAATCTGCCTAACTAGGGCAAAATTTCACTAAGTTATTTTAGTTCATGAGCATGTATTCACAAAATTATATCTTGAGATACAAGCATTTTTAGGAGAAATTGTGTGAAGCAAAGTTGTAGATTTAATGGAGATCTACAACTTTCATGTTGGAAGTTTCTTTTGAATCATCTTGCATCATGGTGAAAATTTGGCTCAAAGTTGAGAAAAAATAAGAAATTTTCTATACTTAAGAAATTTCAACTTTTCAAAACAAAATCTTGAATCCTTGATTTATTGATGAGCAAGTTTAACATTTTGAAATTTTTTGATTAATTATGATCTTTGGCACTTGATATTGACCAAAAAGTCAAAGTTTGACTTTTCAGTGTACAGTTGACTTTTGATCAGTTGACTGCAAAATTCATCTATCAACCCAATGGACTTGCAATGTTTTGAACCATGTTATTAGGTTAAAATTATGCAATTGAACTCTTGAAATCATGCTTCAAACCAATTGATCATTTTCTAGGGCAAAAATCAGAAATTGCCCTTTCCTAGTCAAAACCCTAATTTTGACAAATTTGCCCTTTTGATGATTTGATCAAATTTCTTGAGGAATTGTGGTCCAAACATGATCAAATGATACATATGAGCCTAATATGTTGATGTGGATCAAAAATTGGGAAGTTTGACTGTAAATTGGCCATGGTTGACTTTTTCCCCAATACAACTGACTTTTAGGTCAACTGTCCAATTGACTGATCAAAAATGTGATTCAAGGCTTGAAACTTGACATGAGTAATCTTGGGGGTCCATAATGATTCTTGAAAGTAATATGAAGCATTGATAGTCCAAAAATCCTTGTGCAAACTCAAACCCTAATATTGGTCATCAGTGCATGAGGAGGTGCCTTGAGCTGATCAAACCCTAGTGTAGTCATGATCCAAAGGAGATCTTGTGAAAATTCTTGATAACTGAGAGGGAAAATTTTGGGGTACAACAGCTGCCCCTGTTTAATCTTCTTATTCCTGGAGAGTTAGATTGGCGAGTCTTGCCATTCGTGGCTCGAAGACGGAAGATGATTGGACACTAGAGTGCCCAAAAATTTGCACTTGGTGATGTGAGAGTCGAGGGAATGGGCTTAAAGATGCCATTTGGATAGGTGCTAGAAAGTTGTTGGAGATGGGCTTGTAGATGCCATCCAAAAGTGATTGTTGAATTGTAATTTGTGACCTGATAGAATGAATACTAGAATGGCTTCCGTGTCTGGAGCGTATCTGTACTATATCTAGAAGAGGCATTATTTAAGTATTAGAATGGCATCCGTGTCTGGAACGTATCTGTACTGCACTTGAAAGTTGAATCAGAATGAGTATCAGGATGGCATTCATATCTAGAGCGTATCTGAAAGCTTAATCTGAATGAGTATCAGAATGGCATCTGTATCTGGTGCATATCTGAACTTTATCTAAGAAGCTGAATCTGAATGAGTCTCAGAATGGCATCCATATCTGGTGCGTATCTGAACTGTATCTGAGAAACTGAATCTGAATGAGTATCAGAATGGCAGACGTATCTAGTGTGTATCTGAACTGTATCGAAAGGTTGTATCTGAATGAGTATCAAGATGGCATCCATATCTGGAGCGTATCTGAACTGTATCCCAAAGCTGAATCTGAATGAGTATCAGGATGGCATCCATATCTAGAGCGTATCGAAACTGTATCTGAAATCTGAATCTGACTGAGTATTAGAATGGCATCCGTATCTGGTGCATATCTGAACTGTATCGAAAGGTTAAGTCTTGAATGACTATCAGGATGGCATCCATATCTGGAGCGTATCTGAACTGTATCTCTAGATTGGACATTGTTAATGGTAGCCGTTAATCTTATCCTGAAAAGGGACAAATGTTAGCTAAAATGCCAAGTCATGATACATGAAATATATGCATAATGGGATTATGTTGTATGCATTCGTACTTATCAATGTTTATGATATATGAATGTGACGTATGCATATGTGAGCTAATCTGCTGCATTGTTGTTGGCTTAAAAAAAATCCCTGATTGTTGCTGAGGATATGTGAGTCATCATGTCTTGAAGTCGAAGTATTGATGAATTTCTGAGAGAACTAAACTCTGTTGTAATGGCAATTCCATGTACTGCTTGTAAAATCTTTTGGGAAATCCTGAGAAATTTGACGACTTCTACTGGGGATCAATAATTTGAAACTTTGTTCTGCTGGGGATTTAAATGACATACTGCAGTGGATTACTTACGGGATAGCCTAGAGGTATTTCCCTATCCTTTCAACCTATCAGTACTTGCCTCTTTTCATTTTGTTTATTTCTAAACAGTAATCATGTTCAAATGCATATGCTCAACAATTAATCGTTAGACATTTTTGTAAACAAAGCACAAGCGTACAGAAAAGACAAATAGTTTTTTGCACTTTCAAAGGGATGTTTTGCATTGACTTTGAGGAAGTATTTTTTGTACAAGGATACAAACATTCTAGTAAGAGAATGTTGTCGTAAAAGAGAAAAAATTGATACAAAAGAAAGATAACTATGTGTAATAATCCCCTGGGGTTTCCATTCTGCTATAGCCTTCGTATCTCTGAGCATCTTGTCTATTTGTTGCCTCGTCCGATGATGATTGAATTGATCATAAACTCTGAGTTTGTCAGTGGAAGCCAAAGTTTGTCCATAAAGTGATCCAATGTGACATAATCGTACGCCTTAATTCCCTAACTTTTGCTTGGATCGCCCTTTCGGGTTTTTAGTCCACCGGGAAGCCCTTTTTTGCCCAAGTCGCCCTTTCGGGTTTTCAACTTGCCGGGTGTAAAGATTTTTTTTGTTTTATCCATAATTTTTGCCCGGACCTTTTGGTTCGCCGGGATGCCCTTGTTTTGCTTAGGTATGTCAACCTAGCGGGTCTCTTATGCGTAGTATCTTTTAACTATGTCTGCATTTGCAGGATGCGGCAGGTCATCACCATCCATGGTGGTCAAGATCATTGCCCCAATAGAGAAAATGTTTTTGATTACAAATGGTCTTTCATAGGAAGGAGTCCATTTTCCCCTGGGGTCTCCTTGTGGAAAGATGATGCGCTTGATCACTAGGTCTCTGACTTGATACACTTGGCGCCTGACTTTCTTGTTGAAAGCCTTGATCATCCGTTTTTGATACACTTGACCATGGAAAACAGCAGTAAGTCTCTTCTCATCAATCAAGTTCAGTTGATCGAGTCGAGTCTGAATCCAATCGTCTTTGTTCAGCCCTGCATCCTTCATAATCTTCAGAGAGGGGATCTGGACCTCAATAGGCAAGACAACCTCTATGCCATAAACCAGGGAATAAAGTGTTGCCCTAGTTGATGTGCGAGCTGTGGTACGATACCCGTGGAGAGCGAATGGTAACATCTTATGCCAGTCTTTGTATGTGACTGTCATTTTCTGTATGATCTTTCTAATATTCTTATTTGCAGCTTCGACAACACCATTCATCTTTGGCTGGTAAGGGGAAGAATTGTTTTGATGAATCTTGAATTACTCGCACAAGGTGGTGATCATAGTGTTATTGAGATTTATACCATTGTCAGTGATGATTCTTTCGGGGATACCGTACCGGTAAATGAGATTTTGCTTGACGAAATGGGCAACAACGTTCTTGGTAACAGAGGCAAAGGAAGCTGCTTCAACCCACTTTGTAAAATAGTCAATGGCCACTAGGATGAAGCGGTGTCCATTGGAGGTTGTCGACTTGATCTCCCCAATCATATCAATCCCCCACATAGCAAAAGGCCAAGGAGCTGTCAAGACATTCAGAGGAACCGGAGGTACATGCACTTTGTCAGCATAAATTTTACACTTATGGCAGGTTCGAGAGTGTTGATAATAATCTGCTTCCATGGTAGACCAGTAATAGCCTGCATGTAGGATTTTCTTTGCCATTATATGCCCACTGGAGTGGGTGCCAAAAGTGCCTTCATGCAATTCAGCCATGATCCTTTCAGCTCCAACCTTATCCATGCACCGAAGTAACACAGAGTCATGATTACGTTTATACAGGATGTCGTTACTAAGGAAGAACTTATAAGAGAATCTCCTTAAGAACTTCTTATCATTGACTGAAGCTCCTTCTGGATATTCTTGAGTCTCGAGATACCTCTTGACTTCGTGAAACCAAGGCTGGTCCACTACTTCTTCAGTATTAATCTCGTGATAGTGCACTGGTTCACCATTCGTTCAATGGTGATCTGGGGAGCCTCATTATCCCAATTAAGTTTAAATATAGATGACATTGTGGCTAGTGCGTCCGCTAGCTGATTTTCTTCTCGCAGGAAATGCTCAAAGGTAATCTTCTCAAAATGCGGTAGCAATGTCAAAACATGTTCTTTATAAGGAATAAGGTTAGGGTGTTTGGTGTCCCATTCCCCTTTGATCTGACTGATGACCAAGGCTGAATCTTCGAGTACATCCAATGATTTGATCCCCAAGACTATGGCTGCTCTGAGACCAAAGATGCACGCTTCGTATTCTGCCATGTTGTTTGTACAATTGAAGCAAAGTATGGAAGTAAAGGGAGTATGACACCCTTCTGGAGATATGAGTATAGCACTAATACCATTGCCGAGTGCGTTGGAGGCTCCATCAAAGAACAGGGTCCATCAGGATCCTTGTTTAGGTCCGTCATATGGCCTGATTTCTTCACAGTTGTCTAATGTCATGATGTATTCATCCGGGAATTCAAACTTCATGGACTGGTAGTGTTCCACAGCTCGGTGAGCAAGGTGATCGGCTAATACACTTCCCTTTATTGCTTTCTGGGTAGTATATTGTATGTCATATTCCGTCAGAATCATATGCCATCTCGCTATTCTCCCAGAAAGAGCAGGCTTCTCGAAAATGTATTTTATCAGATCCATCTTAGATATCAACAAGGTAGTATGAGTCAGCATATACTGTCTTAGCCAGCGAGCAGCCCATGCTAGAGCGCAGCAAGTTTTCTCAAGCAGTGAATATCTAGTTTCACAGTCGGTAAACTTTTTGCTCAGGTAGTAAATAGCGTGCACTTTTTGGCCAGACTCGTCATGCTGCCCCAATACACACCCCATTAAGTTTTCTAAAACAGTCAGATACAAAATCAATGGTATTCCCTCGACTGGTGGCATCAACACAAGAGGCTCTTGTAAGTATTTTTTGATTTTGTCAAAAGAAACTTGGCATTCATCATTCCATTTGACTACTTGATCTTTCTTCAATAGTTTGAAGATTGGCTCACAAGTAGTTGTCAGATGGGAAATGAATCTTGCAATATAGTTCAGACGTCCCAAGAATCCTCTGATTTCCTTCTCAGTACGAGGAGCAGGCATCTCTTATATTGCTTTAACTTTGGCAGGATCGACCTCAATACCTTTGTTGCTGATTATAAAGCCTAGGAGTTTACCAGACCATACCCTAAATGTGCATTTGTTTGGATTCAACCTCAGCTTGTACTTCTTCAGTCTCTCAAACAGCTTTTGTAAGTGATCAAGATGCTCTTCTTCTGTTTGCGATCTGGCTATCATATCGTCCATGTAGACTTATATTTCATGATGTATCATGTCGTGAAATAAAGCTACCATGGCACGTTGATAGGTTGCCCCATCATTCTTCAGTCTGAATGGCATCACCTTGTAGCAGAATGTGCCCCACTGTGTGACAAATGTTATTTTCTCCATGTCCTCATGCGCCATTTTGATTTGGTTGTAACTTGAGAATCCGTCCATGAAGGAAAACACTTTGTGTTGTGCTGTATTGTCAACCAGGATATCAATGTGGGGGAGTGGAAAATCATCTTTAGGGCTTGCCCTATTCAAAACTCTGTAGTCCACACACATTCGCACTTTGCCGTCCTTTTTGGGTATGGGAACAAAATTGGCAACCCATTGGGGGTAAGAGGTGACGACTAAGAATCCAGCGTTGAATTGCTTCATGACCTCTGTTTTAATCTTTTCTGACATATCCGGCCTCATTCGACGAACCTTTTTCTTTAGTGGCGGACAATCCTCTCTTGTAGGAAGACGATGTACCACAATATCTTCATCAAGTCCTGGCATGTCTTCAAACGACCAGACAAAGACTTCGACATATTCATGAAACAACTGAATCAGACACTTCTTGACACTGGGTTCCAGATTGGCACCCACTTTGACCTCTTTTTTGTCCTCTTCGGTACCTAGGTTGATTGTATCCACGGGTTCCTCGTGAGGCTAAATGGTTCTCTCTTCTTGTTGTAGCAGTCCGGCAAGTTCCCTTGGTACTTCACAATCTTCCTTAACATCGTCTTCAGCTTGGTAGATTAGATTCTCAGAGTCACAAAAGGCCATAGCAGTATCGTTACCCATGGGATCCAGAATATATGTATACCTGCATTGTGAGTGTGGGTGTGTGTAAGGGTATATCTATCTTTGAAAGAAAGTAAAATGTAAAAGAAAAACAATGAGCACAAAAGTTTGTATGAGAAAACGTCCATGATTCATTGATGTCATATGAAAAATGAGATAATAACCCTTACAAATGGACCATTGTGCCTCGGGTAAGACACAAGGTTTTAAGAGTGTGAATTGTTTTGAATATTATAGATCCAACAAAATGTAAAGACAAATTACGGAGGGATGGAAGTGATCGGGACGAAGTCTCTAGCCTCCCAATTATTGAGCCCTCCATTGACAGTCAAGAAGATCCATTCCTCCAGGTTATAACCATCTTCACCATCTTCCACTGCGTTGATTCACGGTTGTTGATCTTCAAGGGTGGCCCTCCAACACGGGCACGACGTACAGCCTTTTGAGCACTTGAAGTGAAACCTAGGCCAAACTTGTCATACTTATATGGGATATCTGGGAGTTGTCCCCAGATAGTGCATCCTCCTTCTTCTACCACTGCTTTGGCATCCTTTAGTGACGACATCCGGAGTGGAGGCCTGGTAATCTTGGGAACAACCTTGGTCACTTCCATCTCTTGAGGGACCTCTTTAAAGTGTTGAAATGGAGTTTCGATGAATTCACCATCCAATTCCACATATCTGAAGGAATTGAGATGGCTGATCATGTATTCTTCCTCTCCATGAATGGTGATAATCTTCCCTTGACCTGGATATTTCAGCATCTGGTGCAATGTAGAGGTAATAGCGCCAGCATTGTGGGTCCATGGTCGGCCTAGCAGGCAAGAGTATGAAGGGCGGATGTCCATTACATAAAAGGTTGAATTGAAAGTTTGAGTTCCAACCTTTATGGGGATATCCACTTCCCTATGCACCATCCTCTTTGATTCGTCAAATTCCCTTACTACTATGTTGCTTGGCTTCAAAGTCAACCCCTCACAATCAAGTCTGTCAAGAGCTTTTTTGGGTAATACATTTAAAGATGAGTCAGTGTCCACCAAAACATGTGCCATAGTGGTGCCCCTACATTCCACTGAGACATGCAACGCTTCATTATGCTTCCTTCCCCTCGGTGTTAGATCAACATCTGAAAAACCTAAACCATTATCCGCAGTTAGGCTAGCCACGCAGTCTTGAAATTGATCAGCAGATGTCTCTTGAGGTACATGGGCGGTTATTAAGAACCTCACCAAGGCTTTTGCATGTGCCTCGGAACACAGTAGTAATGCCAGCATGGAGATTTTAGAGGGAGTTTGTCCCAATTGTTCAACTACATCGTAGTCGCTCCTCTTTATAATTTTTAAGATATCCTCCATTTCCTTCTTGGAGGTCTTTAGGATGGTCAATGATTGAGCCTTCATCCGGACAGGCTCAACCATAACACCTTTTCTTCGAGCCTCAGTTAACTCGGCAGCATGAGTGTCAGTAAGAATGATTACAGGGGTTGTAACGGCTTTGTCAATTGGAGTACTTACAGAGATAAATGTAGGACCGGGAAAAACTTTTGGGGGAACAACAACAAGAATGATTACGGGTCCAGAAGCTACTTTTGGGGGAGCAATTTCTGGAGAAAAGATCCTACCACTTCGGCTAATTTTGCTAGTTCCTGCAATGTTACTGATGTCAGAGTCTTCTTTCTCGGATTTTTAATCTTTGGCGGCTGACCAGTCCTGTTTGATACCATGGTAGTAGACATCCCCTCCATAATTCCATGGTATGGTTTTATCTGACACATAGGGGACTGGCCCAGGCATTGTGATTATTAAAGGAGTTGTTTTCGGAACTGATGTAATTCTAACGGGTCTTTTGGTGGAGACCCTGGAAGAATTGGATGAAATGGTAATGATAGAAACATCTTCAAAAGGAACTGGTGTAACAGGAGTCTTTTCAAACAAAATCTCTTTGTTATCCATTAGGCACTAAACGCTTACTTTCAACAAAGGACAGCTAGTCGGTGAGGATAAAAAGAAACAACAATCTTTATCACAACCCGGGAACAACACCAGCATTTAACAAAATCATTTTAACAGTCAGAAGTGGGGTCATAAGTTCATCAACTCAGGTAACAAACAAATCTTCTTCAATGGCATTAGTATCGGGTCCTTGTCTGGACATAGGAGCAGAAATGACATTTGGCTTTTTAGGCGCATCAAACTAAATTTCTTTAGCTTCGATGAGGTATTGTATTTTGTTCTTTAGAGCCCAACAGTTGTTAGTATCATGACCAGGACTTTCAGAGTGATATGCGCAATGGGCATTGGGATGATAATTAGGGGATGTTGTATTGGGGTTTTTCGGAGCTTCTTTCAAGGTCACCAAGTTGGATTTTAGTAAATAACGTAATACTTGAGACAAAGTCATGTTGATTCTGGTGAACTGCATGATTGGCCTTTCCATCCTTGGTTGATTATTTCTTTTCTGATCAGACGCAAGCTTTTGGATCCTAACAGCCCCCACCATTGGTTGGCGTTCGACCCTATCTTGGTTTCTTTGCGGATATACAACAACCACCTCTTTCTTTCTAATAAAGGGCTTCCTTACAACTGCTGAAGAAGACGTGTCTTTCTAAATCTTTCCATTCTTAATACTGGCTTATATCCTCTCTCTGGTCAATATTAGTTCAGTAAAGCATGCAGATGAACATCCGATTAAATGATTGAAGAAGGGACCAGACAAGGTGCCCAAGAACATGTCTACCAATTCTCTCTCAAACAGAGGGGGTTAAACTCTTCCAGCCAAATCTCTCCATATTTGTGCATAGTCCTTGAAACCTTCATTGGACACCATGGCCATACTCTGGAGTTGAGTACGGGTAGGCGCCAAATCAGCATTGTACTGGTATTGCTTGTAGAAAGCTGCAGCAAGATCTTCCCAATTGTGAACATTAGCCCTTTCTAGTTGGTAGAACCAGTCAAGTTGAGTCCCAGACAGACTGCCTTGGAAGAAATGTACCCACAAGTCTTTATCAGTGGCATGGGGTTGGATTTTCCTCACATATGACCCGAGATGCATTTTAGGGCATGACACTCCGTCATATTTGGCAAATGTAGGCACTTTGAATTTCAGAGGAATCACAATCCCCGATACTAGTCTCAATTCGTTAAAAACCAAGCCTGGCACCTTTTGGATTTCCATCGCGCTCAACCGCTCTTCGAGATGTCTATACTTGTCATCAGTTGGAGGGTACTGTTCCTCGGAGTAGTCTTCTTCTTCCTCCTCTTCCAATTCTGACGAGAAAACTGTTTCCTTGCCTTTCCCCTCTCCTTCACCGATGTTGTTGCAAATTCCAAAGTCCTTATTGTCTGCCCATGAAATCTTCTTCCCATGTTTAAGACTCCAATTACCTTCTTTGTTTTCTTTTTCCTCTCTTTAGCCAGCAGAGTCTTCAACTCTTCTTGCCCATTGGCTAGGGTCATGAGAAACTGTTAAAACTACGTATTCTGAGCCTGGAGGTCTTTCACTGTTTGCTCGAGATCCATCTTACTGAAATAAACAATAGGGAGATGAGGAGACTTGTTGCAAAAGACCTGTTTATGTTATGATGAATGATATATGCACATGCAATGTTTTTAAGGATTTCAAAGATTCAAATTTGTTTTAGACAAAAAAGGAAACACACGTTATATTAATAAGATAAAGTTTGAGTACATCAATGCCCCTTGGGAAAAATAATACAAAACTCTAAGATTGAAAAGTAGTGCACATCCTCTTTGGTGCAATGTAGGCATTCAGAGTCTTCTCCTCATGAAGTAGCCTAGTGAGTTCCAAAACCTTATTCTCGCTTGGGTAGAATTGGGCTTCGAAAGTATCTCGCTCTCCTTTGAGTTGTATCCAATCCCTTTGTAGGTCTTCAAGATATGTGGGCATGTCAGGATGTAGGATAGTGTACGGAACATTTCCCTCCATGACAGGCTCAATGATTACCGGGAGAATGGAGGGGTAAGGCATCATAAGACTCTGAGCGCGAGTTCGTACCCATTTGATGTAAGGCTCGAGAGGGATGGAATTCTTGTGCCCCAAAGTCTTTATATCCACCTTGTTCAATATCCTCCAAGCTCGGATAAATCTTTGGCGAAGACCTTGATTGTTGTTGTCGTAGTCGAATACCAAACCTTGAATCAACATCTCGTGCGGGCCATCCCTTCGGGCGTAATCAAACTGCCTTAAGGCTAAGCATGGGTTGTAGGTGATACCTCCCCTAATGCCAAGTAAAGGGACATTAGGGAATTCTCCACAACGGTCAACAATGATAACATTCTCTTTAGATCGAGAGCACTGTAGGTGTTTAGGTATTGGCTTGCATTTTTGGTAAATCCCAAGTGTATGTGTGAATGTCATGACTGATGTCATAACATTCTAGTTTAGTTTGTACTGACTCATTAGGTACCTTTGCCGAAAAATATTGTAATTCAAGTACTGATGTTTATAAGTGTGTATCTGAGCATTTTGCAAAATGATCACATTTTGCTAAATCAGTAGACAGGTTTTCTCAGATGTCATAACAGATGTTATGACATCCTGTTCTGAACTAACAGGTTTGCAGGATGGATAAGTCTGAGTTTTTTCAGGAAATAACTCAGTCTTTCCTGAACAGAATCCTGCGTTTTCTGAGGGGTAACCTAGCTCAACCCTAACCTGGTTAATAAAGTCCTGTGACCTGGTCTTTAGGTCAAACGGAATTAACCCTAGGTTTTTGTGGAAACCCTAACTGAAGTTGCAGCTGCTATATATTCAACAGAGCTGCTGTTTTTCAACAGATCCCTCTTTATTGATCAGAAGATCATTTGTAATCTGTATAGATTTGATTATTGTACTCCAAGCAATTATCATTGTGATAAGTGCCTTGGAATAGGTTTCTAATTGTAAGGGTTGTGTAGCACTCAAAGCTTTGAAGCAAGAGTGTTTGAATGTTCCTTGACTAAAGCTGTGAAGCAGAGTCAAGTTAGTTGTGTGGATCACTCAAAGCTGTGAAGCACGAGTGATTGTGTTGCTTGATTAAAAAGCTGTGAAGCTTAATCAAGTGTTTGTTTTTGAAGAGTGTCTTCATCAATTTTTAAGTCAAATTGGTTTATGTATCACTGCTGTGATTGAGGGGGAGTGAGTAGGAACTCAGGTTTAAGTTGTACTTAGATTGGAATTGCATTGGGTAGGTCTTAAGTGAAGGAGATAAACTGGTTGGTTTATTCCTGAATTAACATCTCTTATAGTGGATTTCCTCCCTGGCTTGGTAGCCCCCAGAGTAGGTGTTGTTGCACACTGAACTGGGTAAACAATTGATTGTGTTCTTTATTGATTTTGTATTTACTGTCATATAGTAAGTCAGATACGGTGTCATAACATTGAACGTGACATTGAGTATCTGCAGCCAGAATTTCAATTGGTATCAGAGCAGGCACCCTGCCTGTATTACTGGGTGAGATCTAGGGATATCACTTTCTGGCACTATGGACAAAGAAGGAGTTTTTGGAAATAGACCACCCATTCTGGATGGAACTAATTATGACTACTGGAAACCTCGTATGATTGCCTTCCTAAAATCTCTGGACAAAAAGGCTTGGAGAGCTGCTGACAAAGGATGGATTCATCCCACCATAACTGAGAAAGATGGGACAATCAGTCTGAAGCCTGAGGAAGATTGGAGTAAAGAAGAAGATGAGTTAGCTCTGGGAAATTCAAAAGCTCTAAATGCCTTGTTCAATGGAATTGATAGAAACATTTTCAGACTAGTACATCAATATGAACTGGCCAAGGAAGTTTGGGACACTCTCAGAACTACTCATGAGGGCACTTCCAAAGTAAAAATGTCAAGGCTTCAGATGTTGACCACCAAGTTTGAGAATCTAAAAATGATGGAAGATGAAACCATTCATGAGTTTCACATGAACATCTTGGAGATTGCCAACACCTCAGGAGCACTGGGAGAAAAGATGTCAGAAGAAAAACTGGTGAGGAAGATTCTCAGATCCTTGCCTAAAAGATTTGCAATGAAGGTAACTGCCATAGAGGAAGCCCAGGACATTAGCAAGTTGAAAGTGGATGAACTTATTGGGTCTCTTCAGACTTTTGAGATGGGAATCACTGATAATGGTGTTAAGAAGAACAAGAGCATAGCACTTATGTCCAACACTGATGTTGAAGAAAACATTTCAGAAGTTGTAGCCATGCTTGGAAGACAGTTCAACAAACTCATCAAAAGAATAGATCCAAAGTCAAGGTCTAATGTTCATAACATTCCCTCTAACATTGACAGTTCCAGCAGAAGACCAAGGTCAGAAGAGAAGGGAATTCAAGGCAGAGGAATTCAATGCCATGGTTGTGAAGGATATGGTCATATTCGAGCTGAATGTCCTACCTTTCTTAAGAAACAAAAAGGAATGACATTTACTTGGTCTGACTGTGATTCAGAAAGTAATTCTGAAGAAGAGACTGCCAAACGAGTTACTGCTTTAACTGGTGTTTGTACCTCTGAAAGTGACATCAGTGATGAAGAGGTGACTTTTGAAGAACTGGCTGATACTTACAAGGAATTGTGTATCAGAAGTACTGAAGTCTGTGTGCAGAATGAGAAACAATCAAAACTCATCATAAAGATGGAGGCTGAAAAAAGGGCAAACCTTGAAACTATAAGTCATCTAGAAGGAGAAGTTCGATTGCTGAACTCACAACTGAATCAAATGACCAAATCTGTCAAGATGTTGACAAATGGAACAGACAAATTGGAAGAGATCCTTCAGGTTGGACAAAATGTGGGAAATAAATCTGGACTAGGATTTATGGAAGCAACGAAATCTGGTTCTGGTAAGCAAATGTCAAAACAGATGTCTCAACACAACTCTCGACATCAGGAACAGAGACATATGAGGAAAAGGTACCAAAGATGGAAATGTCATCATTGTGGTAGATATGGCCACATAAAGCCCTTCTGCTTCAGATTACATGGATACCCTAATCAGAACTCAGGTGTCAAACCTAAGTCTAAAAAGGTACCACATGCTCCTCAATGGAAGAAAAAGGCTACTGCACTGATAGCTCACACTTCCCTGAGGGTCTCTGCAAAGGAAGACTGGTACTTTGACAGTGGATGTTCCAGACATATGACTGGAATCAAGAACCTCCTCAATAATGTTAAGCCTCACACCACCAGTTTTGTGACCTTTGGAGATGGGGCTAAAGGTGAAATCAAAGGAGTTGGTGATTTGGACTACCCTGGAGTTCCAAGTCTGAATGAAGTACTGCTGGTGAAAGGGCTGACCGCTAATCTCATTAGTATCAGTCAACTGTGTGATCTAGGATTCAAGGTCAATTTCTCAAAATCTGAATGCCTTGTAATCAATGACAAACAAGAGATAGTAATGAAAGGAGTCAGATCCAAAGACAACTGTTACTTGTGGGAGGCTGAGAACACTAATTTCTCATCTGTGTGTTCCATTGCAAAAGAAGAAAAAGAGGTGAAACTGTGGCACCAAAAACATGGCCATCTTCATCTAAGGGGTATGAAGAGGATTATCTCCTTGGAGGCAGTCAGAGGGATTCCAAAACTGCAAATTGATAAAGGAAGAGTTTGTGGTGAATGTCAGGTTGGTAAGCAAACTAGGATGTCACATCCAAAGTCAAGACATCTGACCACCTCTAAGGTTCTAGAACTCCTCCATATGGATCTGATGGGACCAATGCAAGTAGAGAGTCTTGGTGGTAAAAGATATGCCTATGTGGTTGTGGATGATTTTTCCAGATTCACCTGGATTAATTTCATTAGGGAAAAATCAGATGCATTTGAAGTTTTTAGAGAACTGTGCAAGAGAATTCAAAGAGAGAAGGAAGGATGTATTGTCAGAATCAGAAGTGATCATGGCAAGGAATTTGAAAACAGCAAGTTTGATGACTTCTGTTCTTCAGAAGGAATCAGTCATGATTTTTCTTCTCCTATAACACCTCAGCAAAATGGAGTTGTGGAAAGAAAAAACAGGACCATACAAGAATCTTCCAAAGCAATGTTACATGCCAAAAGACTTCCTATGTATTTTTGGGCTGAAGCTATGAATACAGCTTGCTATGTTCATAACAGGGTCACCTTGAGAAAGGGAACCTCATCCACCATATATGAACTCTGGAAAGGAAGAAAACCAACTGTGAAGTACTTCCATGTGTTTGGCAGCAAATGCTATATTCTGTCTGATCGTGAACAAAGAAGAAAATTGGACCCCAAAAGTGATGAAGGAATATTTCTAGGATACTCCTCAAACAACAGAGCTTATAGAGTATTCAACTCCAGAACCAAAACCATGATGGAATCAATAAATGTTATAATTGATGACTATCATGAAGAAATAGATGTTCCTTGTACTGTTGAGACATTCTTTGAGACTTCAACCCAACAGAATGACCTACCCAACTCCACCACAACAGAATCTGAATCAAAGGAAGCTAGCAAGATCCCTTCCATCAGAATTCAGAAGGATCATCCAAAAGAGCTCATCATAGGAGATCCCAATAGTGGAGTCATCACAAGATCTAGAGAAATCATCTCAAACTCTTGTTTTGTGTCCAAAATGGAACCAAGAAATGTCAAGGAAGCCTTAACTGATGAATATTGGATTGGTGCAATGCAAGATGAACTGAACCAATTCAAGCAACATGAAGTTTGGGAACTGGTTCCTAGACCTGAAGGAACTAACATCATTGGGACAAAATGGATATTCAAGAACAAGTCAGATGCTGAAGGAGTTGTCACCAGAAATAAGGCAAGACTTGTTGCTCAAGGATACACCCAGGTTGAAGGGGTTGATTTTGATGAAACCTTTGCACCTGTAGCCAGGTTGGAATCAATCAGACTCTTGTTGTCAATTGCTTGTCTTCTGAAGTTCAAGTTATTTCAGATGGATGTGAAAAGTGCCTTTCTAAATGGGTACTTAAATGAGGAAGCTTATGTGGAACAACCTAAAGGTTTTGTGGATCCAACCCATCCTGATCATGTCTACAAATTGAGAAAAGCTCTATATGGCCTGAAACAAGCTCCTAGAGCATGGTATAACAGGTTAACAAAGTTTCTCTCAGACAAAGGCTACAGAAAAGGAGGCTTGGACAAAACTCTCTTTGTCAAAACTGAAGGAGGGAAGTTGATGGTTGCCCAAATATATGTTGATGACATAGTGTTTGGAGGAATGTCAGAACATATGGTTAAACACTTTGCTGACCAGATGCAGGCTGAATTTGAAATGAGTCTCATGGGAGAACTAACTTATTTTCTTGGACTACAAGTCTCACAGATGGAGGACTCAATCTTCTTATCTCAAAGCAAGTATGCTAAGAATATTGTAAAGAAGTTTGGTATGGAGAATGCAAGTCACAAAAGGACTCCTGCTCCTACTCATCTAAAGCTTTCCAAAGATTCAAGTGGGGTTAAGGTGGATCAAAGTCTGTACAGAAGCATGATAGGAAGCTTGTTGTACTTAACTGCCAGCAGACCTGATATTTCCTTTGCAGTTGGAGTTTGTGCTAGATACCAAGCTGATCCCAAAGTCAGTCATATCAATCAAGTGAAGAGAATTTTGAAGTATGTAAGTGGTACTTACAACTATGGATTGATGTATACTCATGGCTGTGAACCAGCTCTGACTGGCTACTGTGATGCCGATTGGGCTGGAGTGCTGATGATAGAAAAAGCACCTCTGGAGGATGTTTCTTCTTGGGAAGTAATCTGGTTTCCTGGTTCAGCAAGAAACAGAATTGTGTGTCTCTTTCCACTGCTGAAGCTGAATACATTGCAGCTGGTAGTAGATGCTCTCAAATGATATGGATGAAACAGATGCTCACTGAGTATAATGTCACACAAGATGTTATGACATTGTACTGTGACAATCTGAGTACAATCAACATATCCAAGAATCCCATTCAGCATAGCAGGACCAAACATATTGACATACGACATCACTTTATCAGAGACCTTGTAGAAGAGAAGACAATCAAATTGGAACATGTTGCCACTGAGCTACAGCTGGCTGACATTTTTACCAAGGCTCTGGATGCAAATCAATTTGAAAACTTAAGGGGTAAGCTGGGTATTTGCCAACATGAGGAATTGTAGCAATTAATTTTGCTTAAAACAAGGATCAAAGGAGTTATGCCTGTTCTGATTGGTTTAAAATTGTATTTTCTCATTGCCTACAATTCTTTTAAGAAGTTGAATAGACACTCCCTTGCTTCCTTCCTCTCTCGTCTCCTCATCAAAACCCAGTCTATCAATCAGAAATTTCTCCTCAGTTGCTGTTGGTCCTCTAAAACTGTCAAAATGTCTCAAACACCATCATCATCCAATACGACTATTTCAACCTCTTCCTCTGATCAAGATTCTGGGACAATCTCTTCTTGTCTGGACTCTGACGTTCTGGAGATCTCTTCTCGTAGAAAAGTGGGAACTAACCCCACCAAGGTCAAAGAGTTGAGAACAAGACATGCAGGAAAGCCCCAAGCTTCTGCCTCTGGTAATCCATCTCATCCTTCTTCTTTAGTTCCCCCTGAAATTGCAAATAAGGAAGGGACAACCTATGTTAATCAAGCAATAGCAAAAATTGTTTCAAGAATTCTGAACGAGAACCACTCAGTTCCTGGCATTTCTGTTCCTTTGAACCAAGAAAGCTCAAATGCTGAAACAAATCCAGATGTCTCTAAGAATGTTGAGACATCAAACAAAGAGAAGAATGCTGACATTGCTCACAAGAAAAGAAAGAAGCCCGAATCCTCTGGATCTGATGACAGTGCTTGAAGGTTGGTTGCTGATATCTGGTGGAGTTTGGAAGTGTATTCAGTTGTTTTCTGCTGCTGCTCTTATTATTTTGTTTTGGATAACTGTATAATTTTATGAACATGTATCTTTGGCCCATTTGTGGCTAAAGAGGGGGAGAATATTTTGGTACTTACTTAATTAGTACTTGACATTCTATTTTTCTGCTGTCATTTTTTTCTGCTGCTATCTATCTCTGATTGCTTAGGGTCTTTAGCCAAAAATCTGCCAAAGGGGGAGTTTGTAGGTGTTTAGGTATTGGCTTGCATTTTTGGTAAATCCCAAGTGTATGTGTGAATGTCATGACTGATGTCATAACATTCTAGTTTAGTTTGTACTGACTCATTAGGTACCTTTGCAGAAAAATATTGTAATTCAAGTACTGATGTTTATAAGTGTGTATCTGAGCATTTTGCAAAATGATCACATTTTGCTAAATCAGTAGACAGGTTTTCTCAGATGTCATAACAGATGTTATGACATCCTGTTCTGAACTAACAGGTTTGCAGGATGGATAAGTCTGAGTTTTTTCAGGAAATAACTCAGTCTTTCCTGAACAGAATCCTGCGTTTTCTGAGGGGTAACCTAGCTCAACCCTAACCTGGTTAATAAAGTCCTGTGACCTGGTCTTTAGGTCAAACGGAATTAACCCTAGGTTTTTGTGGAAACCCTAACTGAAGTTGCAGCTGCTATATATTCAACAGAGCTGCTGTTTTTCAACGGATCCCTCTTTATTGATCAGAAGATCATTTGTAATCTGTATAGATTTGATTATTGTACTCCAAGCAATTATCATTGTGATAAGTGCCTTGGAATAGGTTTCTAATTGTAAGGGTTGTGTAGCACTCAAAGCTTTGAAGCAAGAGTGTTTGAATGTTCCTTGACTAAAGCTGTGAAGCAGAGTCAAGTTAGTTGTGTGGATCACTCAAAGCTGTGAAGCACGAGTGATTGTGTTGCTTGATTAAAAAGCTGTGAAGCTTAATCAAGTGTTTGTTTTTGAAGAGTGTCTTCATCAATTTTTAAGTCAAATTGGTTTATGTATCACTGCTGTGATTGAGGGGGAGTGAGTAGGAACTCAGGTTTAAGTTGTACTTAGATTGGAATTGCATTGGGTAGGTCTTAAGTGAAGGAGATAAACTGGTTGGTTTATTCCTGAATTAACATCTCTTATAGTGGATTTCCTCCCTGGCTTGGTAGCCCCCAGAGTAGGTGTTGTTGCACACTGAACTGGGTAAACAATTGACTGTGTTCTTTATTGCTTTTGTATTTACTGTCATATAGTAAGTCAGATACGGTGTCATAACATTGAACGTGACATTGAGTATCTGCAGCCAGAATTTCAAGCACCAATGAATGTTTGAATGTTTGAGCGTCATCAACCTTTGTGACCACCTTGAGCCTTGTTCACTCTTTAATATAGATTGGGGAAGATGAGAAATAAACCATCTTGCCATGAGAGGAGTGCAACACATAAGGACACCTCTTTTCCTCATTGTGCGAGTGTGAAAAGAATGTAGGATATCCCCTAGCAATGTAGGCACCGGGTTGCAGGATATGAAGATTTTGACGGCATTGATATCTATGAGCTGGCCAGGATTTGGAAACAAAACCATCCCATAGACGAGGAGAGCCACAATTTCCTCAAAATCTTGCAAGTCTAAGGAATTCCAACAGTTTTGGACTTTCACAAACAGAAACTTTGCTAGGAAACCTTTGACACCACTCCTTGTTTCCCAATTAGTTGTGACATCAGATGGTTGCAAGTGTAGGACTTGAGCAATCTCTTCTGGTTTTGGATCTCTTTTCGTACCATTGAAAGGTAGTTGATTAAGAACGGGAATCCTCAAGAGTTGGGAGAATTCTTCCATAGTAGGCACAAGGTTATAGTCGGGGAATATGAAGCAATGGTGCAAAGGATCAAAGAACTGAAAGAGCACCTTCATTATATCCTCATCTGCGTTGGAGGTGACCAAGTTGAGTAGGCGATTGTGATACCGTGGCCAAAACCGGGTCGTGTTTCCCTATTTTTTAAGGAATTGCTGGTTTGCGTTTTGCGTTTGTGTTTGCAAAATGTCGCGGTAAGCAAGAGCGCCACCGACTTTTATTTTATCCAACAAGGAAAGGAAAAAAGCACTGAAAAATTCCTTTTTTGAGATATTTCTGAGTACGGGGGGGTAGATTATAGAAAGGGAAGGTATTAGCACCCTTTCTATCTGTAGTTATCTACGGGCTCTTAGGTACTTGCTCATCATTTTCAAAATTGTTTTCTTTGTGTTTGTGGGCTTTGAAAAGTTTTTGTTTAACCTCGATTAAACTCTTGCTTCTGTCTTCAAGAGTGTAATGAAGTGTTTTTGAAAACTTATTTGTAAAGGAGTGTAAGTGTGAAAAAAGTTTGTTTTGATTGTGTAAGTACTTAAGAACTAATCTACCTACTCGAAAAAAGAATTGTTCTATGTTTGTTTCCTTTAGACAATGTTATCCCACTATTAGTTAGTAGGTAGCACCGTCATTGGAGTTTGAGGGTCAATTCCAAAAGGGATGTACGGTCACTAAAGCAATGTTAGGACGTCTTAATAGTAACCCTAATGTCTTAGATCAATTATCCGAGGCAACAATATCTGAGGCAACCTTTCCGAGGCAACTATGATCTTTGGACAAAAGGACGACCACTAAAATATCCTATACTCAATGACCGTTTACCGAAGGCAACCAAGTGGGAGTGTACCCTAGGAGTGCGCATGTGCGAGTGATTCAATTTCAGATTATTATCTTTGCACATTTTAGGGTTATCTAACTGTTTTAAAATTAGTCATACATTCTTGTCATGTAATCCCTAATTATTCATACATCTAACAGTTAATAATTTGCGGAATTTAAAATGCGGAAATTAAACTACGCTGTTACAAGGCTTCGGGTATTTACATAGCCAAAAACAAACCCTTGAAAAGTAAAGCAGCAAATGAAAATAAAGTCCTAATTTAAACTATTACAAACTGTGAGCAGATATAATAATCGGGATAAAAAATAAAATAAAGCGCGTGATGACAAATTAGATCGAATGCGAACTAGGGTTTTGACCCTTCTATCCTAATTAAAATAGAAAATGTTTTTGTGGTTTTTTAATATTTTTTAAGAAAAAAGGATTAGGTTTTAAATAATAATGTACAAAGAATTAGTGATTAAATTAATTAATAAAATAATTACAAGACCTATTTTTGGTTTTTGTTATTTTTAAGAAAAGAAAGAAACATTAAATTTGGAATAAAAACCTAATTATTCTAATTATTTTTAATTATGTACAAAAGAATTAAAATTATCTAAATTTAACAAACCTAATTAAATTAATTAATTTTTTTAATAAAATAAAATCTAGACCTAATTTATGAAAATTAATATTTTTTATAATTTTTTGATAAAAATAAAATAATTTGATTGGTTAGTAAATAAATAAATAAATAATATAATTAAATAAAATATAAAAAGAAAAAGAATAGGAAATAGGCCTGAAAATAGCAAGAGATTGTGACCCACGCTGACTTTTTGCATCCAATGCAATGCTTTGACTAGGCCTCATGGTGGTCTCTCACATACTGGCCTTCAGATCTAGTTTCCAGGAGGTCCAATGGCTGGATGATGAGGATGTATGGTGGTCTTTAGGCTTGCAAACACGCTGGATAACCTGAAAGAAAATTAGAAAAATACCAAATGTTAGAGGCAGGGGTCGAACCCCTGACCTCAAGCCTCCTAATGCCTTAAACGCTTGTCTGGCTACCACTGGGCCAATTGCTTCTGTTGTCATAATAATGCAAAATTATAAACAAATATTAAAAGACCCTGTATGTCAAATCCACGCGCGAAAATTCAAACAAGCCAATGGAGGGGTGCCACATAGGTCATCTTCTTCTTCTCTCCGTGGGTAAAAATGCCAAACTTTTACCTACGAACGTTTGTCCGTAGCTATAAGCAGAGCTTGTTCCAAAATCCTCCATGAGCCATATAAATGAAACCTAATACCATGGTTGGATTCGTCTCATCATTCTGAACACGATGGTACCCTTCATCAAGGCTAATTTTTCCTGTAAACAAAAACCCTAATTCGAATCTACGAACCTTAACAATGGCACATTCCAGTACAGACCAAATAAATGCAATTAAACCATACAGAAAGCTTGCATATGTTTCATAGATCAAAAATATGTGATTAATTCATCCTAATAATGCATAAATCATGCTATTCTAATTCAAGAAGTATTGGGTACCGTGACTGACTTACAGTGTAATACAGGGCTCGAAAATGCTTGGTTTCGATTGCTTTAGCTTGCTGAGAGTCCCAGGAATCGATTGTGATAGCTGGAAGGCCTTGAGGATGCCTGGAACACTGATTTCGATCTTACACTTTTTCTTGATTTTTTTCAGATTTTGTTCTTCCTCTTGTGCCTGCTTCTAACCTCGTTTTTGAGTCTGCACGCCCTCTATATGTATGAAGCAATGTATTGGGGTTGATAACTACTCTCAATCTTCCTCCATCAATGATTTGGATCTTTGATTTGATTCCCTTTGAAAACTTTCCAAAATTGGCTTATTTCAATCTTTTTGTTCACACCATGCATTGATACGAATTTGAATACTTGCTAGCTGTATAATAAAGTTTGAAACAAGCATAAAATCTTTTGTTTTCAATATTTTTGATTTTATTTGATTTGTTTTGATTTAAATTGAATTAATTCAAATAAAAATCAAAATAAATAATAAAAATATGATAAGCACAAGTGGCAAGGGCTAGAGTTCGTGGACTATGTTGCCAACTCAAAACAAGTGAAAAAGATTGGGCCCATTTGGCAAAATTTGAAGTTTTAGGCATAGTTGACTTTTGGCAATTTTGCAAAAAAGGTCAACTTCACCAATGCATAACTTCCTCAATTTTGACTCTTTGGAGGTGTTCTTGGTCTTTTTAGAAATCTTGAGATGTCCTCTAACAAACCCGTTTGGTCTCATATCATTTTTATATTCCATGCTCAAGTATGAAGCTTTGACAAAAAAGGTGTTTTTGTTGACTTTCCAAAATGACCTATAATGTCCAAATTCATAACTTCTTGTGAGTGCATATTTTGAACTTGGTAGATGAATATGGATTGTATAGAATGACATCCTCTTCAAAATGAGCTTTGGATGGGTCATTTCTCATAAAGTATGAGAAAGTTATGCTTAGTCAAAGTTGAGTTGACTTTTCATCCAAAACCCTAATTTAGCAACTTTTGAGTCTTGATGAATTATGAGCAATCGTTTATGAATCATGATAAACCCTTGATCAAATTATGAAATATCCTTCAAAATGAGAATTTTGACTAAAAATCTTGAAGTTTGACTGTATGTAGGCCACAGTTGACTTTTGCCCTAGCACGGTCGATTTTCAGGCCTTTGAGCAATTGGCTGAGCAAACTTCCTCTGCAAGGCTTGAAATTTGACATGGATGATCTTGAGAACATATTAGGACATTTGTGATAATTTGGGATCCCTTGGACTCAATTATCTTGATGCAACATGAAACCCTAATTTGAGATAGACTGTCTTAGGAGAGAGCTTGTCTGGCCAACCCTTGGACTACCTTGAGCAACTTGAGGATCTTTCTTGAAATGTTTTGAGAAATGTGGGAGGGCAAATTTTGGGGTACAACAGTTGCCCCTGTTAAATTTTCTTAAACTTGAAGATTTAGATTGGCTTGTCTGCCTTTCGTGATCTGAAGGTGGAAGATGATTGAACACTAGAGTGCCTAGAAATTTGCACTCGCATGAAGTGGTAATTGTCTTGTGATGTCGGGAATGGGCTTATTGATTACATTTGGAGACTGATGATAGGAAATGGGCTTAAGGATGCCATTTGAAGGAATGTCGATCGCATAAGAGATTCCTTAGCGAGAGCTTGAATACTTATCGTTGAGGAAGATTCCGCTGGGGAAGGCTGATCTTTGTTAAAAGAAGTAGAACTTTAGGAGCTTTGGTCGTCCATATTCTGTTGGTGAGTCGTCTCTGTTTGAATTTTAGGAACTTCGGTCGTCCGTATTCTACTGAGGAATCATCTCTGTCGAATTTTAGGAACTTCAGTCATCCGTATTCAAACTGAGGAAAACATCTCTGTCGAATTTTAGGAACTCCGGTCGTCCGTATTCTAGTGAGGAAAACATCTCTATTGAATTTTAGGAACTTCAGTCATCCGTATTCTACTGAAGAAACATCTCTGTTGAATTTTAGGAACTTCAGTCATCCATATTCAACTGAGGAATCATCTCTGTCGAATTTTAGGAACTTCAGTCATCCGTATTCAACTGAGGAATCATCTCTGTTGAATTTTAGGAACTTCAATCATCTGTATTTAACTGAGGAAACATCTCTGTTGAATTTTAGGAACTTCAGTCATCCGTATTCTACTAAGGAAACATCTCTGTTGAATTTTAGGAACTTCAGTCATCTGTATTCAACTGAGGAATCATCTCTGTTGAATTTTAGGAACTTCAGTCATCCGTATTCAACTGAGGAAACATCTCTGTTGAATTTTAGGAACTTCAGTCATCTGTATTCAACTGAGGAATCATCTCTGTCGAATTTTAGGAACTTCAGTCATCCGTATTCTACTGAGGAATCATCTCTGTTGAATTTTAGGAACTTCGATCGTCTGTATTCTAATGAGGAATCATCTCATTTGAATTTTAGGAACTTCGGTCATCCGTATTCAAACTGAGGAAAACATCTCTATTGAAGAGGAAAGTTGAATTTTAGGAGCTTCGGTCGTCCGTATTCAACTAAGGAAACACCTCTGTTGACATTTAGGAACTTCGGTCGTCCGTTATTCAACTGAGGTAAAAGCTTCATAGCTTGAATTTTGTGAGAGTTTGATCGTATCCTTCCTGAAAGGTAAAGGTTAGTTGTATGTAATGCATGATATGTATCAAGCAATGATGTTCTCAAAATAAATGAGATTGTTTTTATATGATACGTATATGCATATGTCATGATGTATGGAAATGTGATGTTTTTAGCTGGGGAAAATAAATCCCGGATTGCTGCTGGAGAAAAGAGTTGAATTCTTCGTTTCTGCTGGGGATAGTGAATGAAGATGATTGTGAGAATAAGCCTGCGGGGGAGGATAATTCCGCTGGGGAATAAACTGATGAGGAAATGAATCTGTGGGGAGGCATACTCTGCCGGAGGATCTGTTGATTTGGAAGAATAACCTCAACCGGGGATGAATTACCATTGTTGGCAATAATGAACCTTGTTGGGGATTGAGTTTCGGTTTGTGAAAGGAATGAACTCCGCTGGGGATGACTTTCCAGTTGCGACTTCACTGGGGATAACCTTCTAGGCTCTATTGGGGGCGACCCTCCAGCCTCTACTGGGGATAATTCTCCAAACTTCACTGGGGACAGTTTTCCAGTGCTGATGATAGATAAACTCTACTTGGGGAGAATTTTACCGACTCATTCGTGGTTGCGAGCCTCACCTAGGGAGAGTTAACGCTACTGTCTTTTCTTACTCTGCATGGAGTGAATGTACCTTAGCCATATTCTTCAGCTAAATCTATCCCTCTACCTGGTGGGCAGAGCAACTGTAAAGGTCTGGACAATTCTTATTTTCCCTTGTTCCCGATATTACGAGTAATCGTCTTTTGTTTCTCCTGTAAATATTTATGAACAACAATTATTGTCAAATGCATATATAAAAAATGAACATTGGATGTTCTTGCAAAACAAAACAGAAAAAGAAAAACCATTTGAAATTTATTTGTGAAAATGAATTGTATTGACTTTGAAGTTTGGCCTATAAATAGGCGTTTTGGTACAAGAGGCTAACGTCCTAGTAAGAGAACACCGCCGAACAAATAGAATTTATACAATTTGTGAAAAGCAAAGAAACACAGCTCTGTGAATAATCACACTGAGTTCTAATTCTGCTATTGCCTTTATATCCTCGAGCATCTCATCACTTTGATACTTGGATGAAGGTAGATCAGATTGATTAGTGTCGTCCGAGCTTGATAGTCGATACCGAAGTCTGGTTGGAAGGTGATCCAACGAGACATAGTGTTACGCTTTAATCCCTAACTTTTTCCTGGACCGCCCTTTCAGGTTTTTAGTCCACCGGGATACCCTTTTTTTCCCAATCCGCCTTTTCAGGTTTTTGACTTGTCGGGTGTACGATTTTTCATTTTCATCCCTTATTTTTGCCCGAACCCTTTTGGTTCGCCGGGAAGCCCTTATTTTTGCCTAGGCCAGTCGACCTAGCGGGTTTTTGGTTATGCGTAGTATTTTTTCACTATGTCTGCATTGAAGGGGTGAGGAAGGTCGTCACCATCCATGGTGGTTAGAATCATAGCTCCTCCTGAGAAACTGTTCTTAACCACAAATGGCCCTTCGTAAGTAGGGGTCCATTTGCCCCTGGGATCACCTTGAGGTAGTATGATGTGTTTGATCACCAGATCCCCAACTTGATACTCTTGTCGTCTAACTTTCTTGTTAAATGCCTTGATCATCCTCTTTTGATACGTTTGACCATGACAAATAGCAGTAAGTCTATTTTCGTCGATTAAGTTCAGCTGATCAAGCCGGGTCTGAATCCAGTCATCTTCGCCCAAACCTGCATCCTTCATAATCCAAAGAGAGGATATCTGAACTTCAATGGGCAAGACTGCCTCCATGCCATATACCACGGAATAGGGTGTTACCCCTGTTGACGTCCGCGCTGAGGTACGGTACCCATGAAGAGAAAATGGTAACATCTCGTGCCAATCTTTGTATGTCACTGTCATCTTCTGCACAATCTTCTTGATGTTCTTATTAGCCGCTTCAACAACCCCATTCATCTTCGGCCGGTAAGGAGAAGAGTTGTGATGATGTATCTTAAACTGCTTGCAGAGCTCAGTGATTATCGTATTGTTGAGATTTGTACCATTGTCCATAATGATCCTCTCTGGTACACCGTATCGATAGATCAGATTGTGCCGAATAAACCGTGCCAAGACGTTCTTGGTCACTGTAGCAAAGGAAGTTGCTTCAACCCATTTTGTAAAGTAATCAATAGCTACCAGGATGAAACGATTCCCGTTGGACGCAGTAGGTTTGATCTCGCCGATCATGTCGATGCCCCACATTGCAAAAGGCCAAGGAGTTGTTAAGACATTCAGAGGTACTGGAGGTATGTGCACCTTATCAGCATAGACTTGGCACTTATGACAGGTCCGAGAATGCTGATAACAATCAGCTTCCATGGTGGACCAATAATATTCTGCCCGTAGGATTTTCTTTTCCATGGTATGTCCATTGGAATGAGTTCCGAAAGTACCTTCGTGTAACTCTGCCATGATTCTTTCCGTCTCGCTCTTATCCACACAACGCAGTAAGGTTGAATCATGATTACGCTTGTAAAGGATACCATTACTGATGAAGAACTTCGCCACGAACCTCCTCAGAAACTTCTTATCATTAACAGATGCACCTTCTGGGTAATCCTGAGCCTCAAGATACCTCTTCACCTCATGAAACCGGGGTTTATCTGCTACCTCTTCAGTCTCAATGTCACAGCAATGTGCAGGTTCGTCCAACCTTTCAATGGTAATCTGGGGAGCCTCATTGTCCCACCTAACCTTGAACATAGAAAACATTATAGCTAGTGCGTCCGCTAACTGAATCTCCTCTCTTGGGAAGTGTTCAAAGGTTATCTCATCAAAGTGTGAGAGCAATGTCAATACATATTCTTTATAAGGAATAAGATTTGGATGTTTCGTATCCCACTCGCCTTTGATCTAACTGATCACAAGAGTGGAATCTCCGAATACACTCAGAAACTTTATCCTTAGGTCAATGGCTGCTCGGAGACCCATGATGCATTCTTCATACTCCGCCATATTGTTGGTGCAGTTGAAACATAGTCGGGCGGTGAACGGAGTATGAGAGCATTCAGGAGATGTGATCACGGCGCCAATGCCATTACCCAAAGCGTTTGAAGCTCCATCAAAGTACATAGACCATCGAGATCCCTCCCCAGGTCCTTCATCCGGTCCAGGTTCCTCACAGTCAGTTACCAACATGATATTCTCATCCGGGAACTCGAAGTTCATAGACTGGTAATCATCCACTGCCTGATGTGCCAAATGATCTGCCGACACACTTCCCTTGATTGCTCTTTGGGTCGTGTATTGGATGTCATACTCAGTCAAGATCATCTGCCATCTTGCTATTCTTCTGTATAAGGCAGGCTTCTCGAAGATATACTTGATTGGATCCATCTTTGATATCAATAGAGTAGTGTGAGTCAGCATATACTGTCTCAGCCGGCGAGCATCCCATGCCAAAGCGCAGCAAGTTTTCTCAAGAAACGAGTATCAGGTCTCGCAGTCGGTAAACTTTTTTCTAAGGTAATAAATAGTATGCTCTTTTCGGCCATACTCGTCGTGCTGCCCCAGCACGCACCCCATTAAATTATCGAGTACTGTCAAGTATAAGATCAGAGGTCTCCCTTCAACTGGAGGCATCAGAATAGGTGGCTCTTGGAGATATTCCTTGATCCTTTCGAAAGTGGCCTGACACTCATCATTCCACTTCACCACTTGATCTTTCTTCAGCAGTTTGAAGATTGGCTCACAAGTAGCGGTCAAATGTGAAATGAATCGGGCAATGTAGTTTAGACGTCCCAAAAAGCCTCTGACTTCTTTTTCTGTTCGGGGAGCTGGAATTTCCTGTATAGCCTTCAACTTTGCAGGGTCCACTTGAATACCTTTATCACTAACGACGAAACCCAGCAATTTACCAGATCTCACTCCGAAGGTGCACTTGTTCGGATTTAGCCTCAGTCTGTATAACTTCAACCTGTCAAATAGCTTCTGAAGATGGTCAAGATGTTCCTCTTCAGTATGGGATCTTGCAATCATATTGTCAACATATACCTCAATCTCATGGTGAATCATGTCGTGGAACAAAGCGACCATGGCGCGCTGATATGTTGCCCCAGCATTCTTTAACCCGAAAGGCATGACTTTGTAGCAAAAGGTACCCCACTGCGTGACAAAAGTTATCTTTTCCATGTGTTCGAGATACATCTTAATCTGATTGTAACCGGAAAAACCATCCATAAAGGAGAAGACCTTATGTTGTGCGGTGTTGTCAACCAGAACGTCGTTATGAGGCAGAGGGAAATCATCCTTGAGGCTCTCCCTGTTCAGATCCCTATAGTCAACACACATTCGAACCTTACCATCTTTCTTCGGCACTGGAACCACGTTGGAAACCCACTGTGGGTAACAAGTAACTGCTAGAAAACCCGCATTAAACTGTTTCATAACCTCAACCTTGATTTTCTCAGACATCTCCGGGCGCATTCAGCGAACCTTCTATTTTAATGGAGGACAGTCTTCCTTGGTGGGCAGGCGGTGAACCACAATATCGGTATCAAACCCAAGCATATATTTGTAAGACCAGGCAAAGATCTCAATATAATCACGCAGCATCTGAATCAACCGTTGCTTAACACTAGGCTCCAGATTTGCACCGATCTTGACCTCTTTCTTATCTATCTCTGTACCCAGATTTTCTGTTTCCACTGGCTCCTCATGCGATTGTACGACCCTCTCTTCCTGAAGTAACAGTCTAGCAAGTTCCCCAGGCACTTCACAATCATCCTCACCTTTGTCATCGGCTTGGTTGATCGGACTTTCGAAGTCATAATTGGCAGTACCAGAGTCGTTATCAGTGGGATCCAGAGTGGATGTAGACCTGTATATGTGAGTGTGTGTAAGACAAAAATCTATTTTGCAAGATAGAAAAGAAAAACAAGGAGCATAAAATTTGTTATGCAAGAAAACGTCCAATGCTTTTATTGATGATAAATGGAAATGACACATAATAAACCCTCAAACAAAGCCACGGTGTCTCGGGCAAGGCACCGGGCTGTAAAGTTTTAAACTGTCTGTTACAAAACTCAAAACAAAAGTATATTACTGTGTAATAAAAGAAACAAGCATGGAATCCTTTGCCGTCCAATTGCTTAATTCGCCGTCAGTAGTCGGGTAAATCCAGCTGTCGAAATCTGACTCTTCATCATCATCTCCAATCGCATTCACTCCTGCGTCATGTTTTGGCATAGGAGATGTTATGACATTGGGCTTTTCTGGAGCTTCAAATTCAATCTCCTTAGCTTCAATCAGATCCTGCACTTTATTCTTCAAAACCCAGCAGTTATTGGTATCATGCCCCAGGCTATCGGAGTGATAAGCACAATGGGTGTTCGGATTATACATCGGTGATGTAGTGTTGGGATTCTTTGGAGCCTATTTCAGAATCACCAAGTTGGTTTTCAACAGTTACGGCAGAATTTGAGATAGTCATACTAAGCCGAGTATATTGTCTTTGCGGTCTCTCTACTTTTTGATGATTGTTGCGTTGTGGGGAAACAGTAGGTCTTGATATAACTACTGCATTAACTGCTTGGCGATTCTCAGGTCGGTTTTGGCTCCTCGAGCTTTAAACTGCACTAGATTCCTTCTTGAAAGGCTTCTTCTCTGTACTTGACGAAGCACCCTTCTGTATCTTGCCACTTTTAATACCGGCCTCAACTCTCTCCCCGATCATAATCAGTTCAGTGAACCCAGACAATGAACTACCGATCAAACGATTGAAATATGGACCATACAAAATCCCCAGAAACATATCCACCAACTCCCTGTCAGCCAGAGGGGGTTGGACTCTTCTAGCAAGATCTCTCCACTTCTGAGTGTAGTCCTTAAAACCTTCGCTCTCACCCATAGACATACCCTGAAGCTGAGTACGCGTGGGAGCAAGGTCGGAATTATACTGGTATGGCTTGTAAAAAGAAGCAGCAAGGTCCTCCCAGTAACGGACGTTAGCTCCTTCCAGTTGGTAGAACCATTCAAGTTGAGTCCCTTACAGACTATCTTGAAAGAAATGAACCCAGAGGTTCCTATCAGCAGTATATGGTTGAATCTTTCTAACATATAAGCGGAGATGTAACTTCGGACAGGATACCCCATCGTACTTAGCAAAGACAGGCGCTTTAAACTTGTGGGGAATCACCACCCCAGATGCCAAACCCAAATCTCCGAAGTCCAGACCAGGGACTTTCTGGATCTCCATTGCGCTCAACCGGTCTTCTAGTTGCTTATATCTATCCTCGGCAGGAGGATACTGGTCTTCATCAAAGTCAGTGTCATTGTCAGAAACCACAGGGCTAGGACCCTTCCTTTCTTCTTGATTCTCTCCTCCTCCAGATGAGTGAGATAAATCAACTTCCTGTCTCAACCTGTTCCCAAACCTGTGACCCATATTCAGGAGGACCGTCTTCTTCTTCTTCTTCTTCTTCTTCTTCTTGTCCTTCAAGATAAGAGTCTTCAGATCTTGTTGACTCTTGGCCAGGTTCAGGAACATTTCCTGGAACTGAGCATTCTGAGCTTGCAGAGCCTTGATGGCTTGATCAGTAGGTGTTTCAGAAGACATGATTGAGTGCTGAAATAAACGGCGAAGAAGATAAGAAACCTGTAAGGGTACCGGTAATGAGGTGCATGGGAATGGAATGCGTATGATATGATTTCAAAGACTTTAGGGAGATTCAAATTTGTAAACCAAAATAAAACATACTTTATTATATTAAAACTTGAAACAATGTTTAACAAATGCCCTTAAAGCGTTACAAAAGAAATACTGAAAAGCAAATCTAAACTAGAAATAACAAAGGACATCAGAATTCCCATGGTCGTTTTCCTTTCGCGCTGACATAATCGTTGGTTGTCCTCTCAGTCTCTAGCTGCCTTGTAAGCTTTAGGATCTTTCGTTCCTGCTCATGATACTTCTCTCTGTAGGTATCCCGTTCTTCCCTTAGCTAGATCTAAGACCTCTTCAATGCCCCCAGATCAGTAGGCATATGAGGATGGAGGATCGTATAAGGAACCCCTTCTTCACCAGTATGCTCCACAATCATCGGCAAGACAGCTTCGTATGGCATCCCCAGCTTTTGAGCACGGGCTCGAACCCACTGGAGATACGGTTGCATCGGGAGAGAAGTCTTCATTCCTAGCTCATGTGGATCACACCTGTTCACCCTGTCCCAGGCTCGTATAAATCTGCGGCGATGTCCCTTAACATCCCCCTGGAAGTCAAAGACAATGTCTGGAAGCAGCAGCTCATGAGGACCTTCCCTTCGAGCTCGTCCAAATTGTCGTAAGGCCAAAGAAGGATTATCGGTTATCCCTCCTCTAATTCCAAGAAATGGAACATTGGGATATTCCCCACACCGATCAATGACAACTACCCTTTCCATATTTTTAGTACTCCAAAGGATGTCCGTATGAGCAAGGGACATGATTCTGTAAGCCCAACCCATACCTTCCTCATTCTTCAATATAGATTTGGGGAGGTGAGAAATAAACAACCTCGCCAGCAGCGGTGTACATCACATGAGAGTTCCCCATTTCCGAACAGTACGGGTATAAAGAGCATGCAGAATATCACCCAAGAGTGGGCACTAGATTATGGGACATGAAAATCTTGATTGTGTTCACATCGACAAAAGAATGTGAATTTGGGAACAGAACCAAGCCATATATGAGGAGTGCCAGGATGTCTTCAAATGCTTGAAAGTCCAAACTATCCCAGAACTATTGAGCTTGATTAATCAAGAACTTAGCCAAGAAACCCTTCATTCCACTCCGAGTCTCCCAGTTAGATACTACATCAGTCATTGTTAGATGGAGGGCTGAAGCAATATCCTCTGGCCTAGGAGCTATCTCCAAACCTGTAAATGGTGTCTGCTCTAAAATAGATATGCCAAGTAAATCAAAGAACTCCTCCAAAGTAGGGACCAGCTGATAGTTCGGGAAGGTGAAACAGTGATGCAACGAGTCAAAGAACTGGAACAAGACGCTCATCATTTTCTCATTCAACTTGGAAGTGACCAAACCAAGGAGATGACCATGTCTTCTAACAAAGGAAGAAGTATCAGGAACCTTTGAAACTAACTCTCTAAGTTGAGCAGGTATCTGCATGAAACTGATTTGAATGGTATTTCTGCGTATATATGCCATGTGTTGTACCCCAAAATTTACCCTCTCATTTTATCAAGATTTTCCTCACAAGACTTCTTGGACTCAAGACCAATTTATGGTTTGCTCAGCTCAAGACATCTCCCTGCACTGATAACCTGAAATTAGGGTTTGAGTTTGCACAATGATTTTTGGACCTTCAATGATTCATGTGACTTTCATACACCATCTTGGACCCCTAAGATTGCTCATACCAAGTTTCAAGCCTTGAATCACGTTTTTGCCCAGTCAATTGGACAGTTGACCTAAAAATCAACTGTATTGGGGAAAAAGTCAACCATGGCCAATTTACAGTCAAACTTCATAATTTTTTATCCACAACAACATTTTAGGCTCATATATACCATTTGATCAAGTTTGGATCACAACTCCTCAAGAAATTTGATTAGATCATCAAAAGGGCAAAATGGTCAAAATTAGGGTTTTGATTGAGAAAGGGCAATTTCTGATTTTTAACCTAACCAATGGCCAATTGGGTTCAAGCATGATTTAAAAGACTCAATGGCATCATCTTCGCCTAATTACATGGTTCAAAAGATCTCAAGTTCATAGGATTGACAAATGAATTTTCCAGTCAACTGATCAAAAATCAATTGTACACTGAAAAGTCAAACATTGACTTTTTGGTCAAAATCAAGTGCCAAGGGTCATAATTCATCAAGATATGTTAAAATATGAAACTTGTTGACCAATAAACCTAAAATTGAAAATTAGGGTTTTAATTTGAAAAAAATTTCATAACTTAGAATTTTTCTAAGTATGGAAATTTTCTTATTTTTTCCCAACTTTTCACCACTTTTACACCATGATGCAATTTGATTCAAAGAAAACTTCCAACATGAAAGTTGTAGTCCTCCATGAAATATACAACTTTTCTTCACAAAGTTTGCTCAAAAGATGATTGGAACTCAAGTTATGAATTTGTGAATAGGGGTCCATGAACTAAAAGACTTAGTGAAAATTTGCCCTAATTTAGGCAGGTTTTTGACCCAACTTCATAGACATTTTTCACATAGTTCCAAGAGGTATCTAAAAATTCATTTCAAAGATGGATTTTAGAGAATGTTGCAAGCTTTCCAAAATGTCCAAGAACTCTCCAAGATCATTTGTGGTTACGGAGAATCGAAGAAGAGAAAATGGCATTTTGTCACTTTTGTGCAAGCCATTTTCACAATGATTCAAGTTGCAAATCAGATCCTAGCATGCTTGTACCTTGCATTACAGGTCCTAAATCCCTTCTACACTCCATAATTAATTGAAAAATCAATGGATAATGGCTTTGTTTTGCCTTTTGAAGCATTGTACAAGGAATAAATCCATAAAGGGCACATTGCCATTTTCATAAAGCATGCTTTTGCAAACTTTATCAGCCTTGAGACATGGACATGTTTATTTGTTACAAGCAATGTCCATATATATCCAGAAATGTTTACCAACTATTATCAGCTCTAGAACTAGCAAGTACAGGCCTTTGGCATAGTCACTTCAACCTTTCTTCAAAAACAAGAAAAGTGGCCAAAAGTCAAAAACTTGTACAAGCTGATAAAGGGAAGGCTTGGCATCATTCAAAACAACTTCGCAAACTTATTACAAGCCTAAGCATGAAAGCAAAAGATCCCAAACACTCAAAAACTCATAAAATACAAATTTCTTCCCAAACAGTGCAGTTTTTGCAAAACACTAGCCATTTCAATTTTGGTTCGTGCATTTCTTGTTTCAACACTTCAAACACCTTCCATACATCCTACCAAAGATATCCAAGCCCTTGTCCTGTTTCTGTAACCTCTATTTCAGACATCACCATTTTCAAACTTGAAGGTTGTAGGTTGACTCGTGTAGGGAGTTTCAAGCATCCTCAAGGAAAGCTAATCATTGGAATAGCTTAAGTGAACTTCAAGGAAGCTCACACGATCCTCAGGCCTCACTCAAAGTCCCCACATTGCCATATCTAAACTCAGCTGAACAAGGTATTTTTCAAAACTCTATCTCTCTATTTAGGCATCCTCAAGCCACGATTTGTGGAGCAAAAATGTAGTCCTTAACTTGCTGAAGCTGTACATATGCATAGTTGTCATTTATATTAACTGAGTAGTGAGAATTTGAAGCTTGAAGTTCATGAAAAAATTAAGTCAGAAATTAGGGCTACAGAAATTATCCATGATCCTTGAGAGTTAGATTATGTTTTTTATATCATTGGAATCGTGAGATTCCAAGCTACATTTTTTATGTTACAAGTTTTTGTTTTTGTGAAAAGAATAGAGAGTTACAGGTTGAAGGCAAGAAAGCGCGCAAATGTTTGGCTGGAGGACAGAGACGAAGGTTGGCTTGGGCTTGGCGCGCTCTAGGCTTATGTTTTTGCTTCCCATACCCCCCTGACTACTATTTGCACCCCCTGACCTATTTTCTTATATTTTTGCATTTTTCTTGCATATTTTATATTTTTGACTTGCATTTATTTTTCCTGAACATTAAAAAATCACACAAATATTTTCTTAATTTTTTGCATTTTTATTTTATTTTATATTTTATTTTTTGCATAAAATATTGATTATTTAGAATAAATAGAATCTATTTTCTTAAAATAAATAGTAAACACATTTAAAAATATCATACATTTTTATTTTTATTATTCATACACATAAAATATTATTTCCACATATATTTTAATTTTTAATATTTGTAAATAAATTTTTTTTCTTGTACATAAATGGATAAAATAAATAATATAGAACATATTTTTTCTTTTAATCAAAAATTAGGGTTTCCCCTTTCAAAAATAATAATGTCATTTTTTCTTATTTTTAGGACTTAAATAATATTATTCTCATACATAAAATAAATACAAAACATTTTTTGCATATTTACATTTTTATTGCATTTTTAATATTTGTTTATTTATCTAATTTGCAAATATTCAATTGGGTTGTAATAGTATTTTAGGGTTTTATTTTGTGAAAATATCCCCATTCAAAAACTTGTATCCCCCCTCCCATAATAATTGTTGTAATAGCCTAGATTTATTTTACGCAATTTATCGCATTATACCATGTTTAGTAAAACTAGGGTTTGCATGATAAGACAAAAATCAAACAAATAGACAAGACCTAATCCAAGACAAAAATGCATGTAAAATGAGAACACATTGCACACAAGCACTCCTTAGGGTTTCACCCACTTGGTTGCCTAAACAAAAATGGCCATGGTATGCATGCTAAGTATCTTGGCAAAGCAAAACAAATAAATAAGATCATAGTCCCTCGATGACGCTATACAAAGGTTGCCTAAACACAAAATGATCTTAGTCCCTCAAAAAATGCTAAAGATACTTGGCAACATTGCTATCATGGTCATACGATGACCCACGTCTGTCCCGTTTAACATCCAAAGATAGGGTTGTTTACCAAGACAATGGTAAATCAAGAATATCAAAGGAATAAAGATGCATAGGAAAGACATTTGAGTAGGGTAGATAGTTCCTAGTTACTTGCTCTCTACAAAACAATCCTTGCTATTTCCAAAAACAAACACACACACTTCAAAACACATTTCCAAAACAACTTTAAAAACATTGAAACATTTTTTAAAAGACAGACATTTTTGTATACATTCTTACGAACGAGAATTATTACAAAGATTGCCAAAATGATGGCCTCTTTTCAAAATACTTTCAAAATCACACCAAACACAAAGCACCATTTCAAACAATTGCAAAAGCAAAGCAAGTGATCTAAACAAGTAACTAAGAGTCCATGGGAACCCATGGATGAAAAGGGTGCTAGCACCTTCCCTTTTCATAATCTACCCCCCGAATTAAGAAAACATCTCAAAGGTCTTTCCTGTGCATTTTTACCTTTCCTTTTGGATAAAATAATAGTCGGTGGCGACTCTTGCTAAACCGAAACATTTGCGACGAAATGCAAAACCTCAAGTCAGTTCTCCCACCATATCACAGAACTGGCGACTCTGCTGTGGAAATATATATGTGGGGTTACCTTAGGGTTTAGATCACCTTTATTTTCTTACAATTGCTTGACTTGTTTGCTTTACACTTTGGTTCTATTGTTTAGGTTTGAATCCTCTACCCGGATTTGGGAAACATTCATAGGTAAATAGCAATACATTGTGGAAACTGTGCGGGGTATACCAAAATGGTCTAAGCAATATCTATGTTAGTGTGACATATTTGGGGGTACCGGTAGCCTTTGAGTCAATCAAAGAGAATACAGGGCCGCTGAGTGATGTCATGAAGCACTAACGAACTTCTAGAACCCTTAATTGACCAACTTGGCCTTTTAGGATGTAGTGAGATGACCGGCTTTGGTGCAGTCCGAAGTTGGTAGATACTCGATACTACACTCATTGAGGGTTTGTTCCTTGGAATATTTCGGTCGCCAGTAAAGAGGCTGAATTAAAACAATGAACAAGGAAACAATCCAGTGATATTAAGCTCCTTAGAACCCGGTTACTATTTACTAGGACAGGTTGAGCCAACTAAACTTCAAGAGGGTACTTACCTATGAAACCCCATGCAAGCCTAAACTAGGAACCTGTGTGATTTTCTTGTACATATATACTTGTTCATAACATCATGGACATCATGAAGCATCATATGCATCCACTAACCATTTCAAGGATTTTGGAAATTCATCTTTGTTCTTGTTTTGTAGGTTATGGATTCACTTCGCAGGAAAACTATCCAAGTCAACCTTGTAAGATTTCCTCCACAACTCAAGGAGCTAGCTTCAAGGATTCCTGAGAATTCTCCATTCACCGAGAGGCATGGTCGTCTTCTTAACTTAGCCACTTCCAACACAGAGGAATACATGATGAAAGTTCTTTTCCAGTTCTTTGACCCTTTGCATCACTGCTTCACATTTCATGACTACCAGCTTGTGCCCACTTTGGAGGAATTTTCTCGACTCTTGAGGATTCCTATTCTCAATCAACTACCCTTCAACGGTACGGAAAGAGATCCAAAGCCATAAGAGATTGCTCAAGCCTTACACTTGCACTCATTTGATGTCTCAACCCATTGGGAAACTAGAAGTGGTGTCAAAGGCTTCTTGGAAAAGTTCTTATTTGAGAAGGCCCAAAGCTGCTGGAATTATTTGGACTTACAAGCTTTTGAGGATATTGTAGCTCTTCTCATCTATGGGATGGTCTTGTTCCCTAACCCTGATAAACTCATAGATGTGAGTGCTATCAAAATCTTCATGGCTCGCAACCCGGTGCCTACATTGCTTGGAGATATCTTGCACTCTTTTCACACTCGAACAATGAGGAAAAGAGGTGTTCTCATATGTTTCACTCCTCTACTGGAAAGATGGTTTATTTCTCATCTTCCCCAATTAGTCTTGAAGAATGAGCAAGGTTTGAGGTGGTCACAACGATTGATGACTCTTACACATTCAGATGTTCATTGGTGTTCTCGATCCAAAGAGAATGTTATCATCGTCGACCGTTGTGGGGAATTCCCTAATGTCCCTCTACTTGGCATTAGGGGAGGCATCACCTATAACCCTTGCTTGGCTCTAAGGAAGTTTGGTTGTTCCCGAAGGGATGACCCACATGACATGCTAGTTCAAGACTTGGTTATTAACTTCGACAACGACAATCAAGGACTCCAACAAAGGTTCATCCGAGCTTGGAGAATGCCAAACAAGGTAGACAATAAGGCCTTGGGACACAAGAATTTCATCCCTCTTGAGCCTTACCTCAAGTGGGTACGAACCCGCGCCCAAAGTCTTATGATGCCTTACCCCTCTATGCTCCCAGTGATTACAGAGCCTGTTAAGGAAGGAGAGGTTCCATACACCCTCCTACATCCTAACATGCCAACATCACTCGAAGATCTGCAAAGGAGTTGGATATATCTCAAGGGAGAACGCGATACTTTTGAATCCCAATTCTACGCAAGCGAGAAGAAGGTTTTAGAACTCACTCGGTTACTTCACGAAGAGCAGACTCTCAACACCTACATTGCACCAAAGAGGATGCGCAACGTCTTTTTATCTTAGAATTTTGTACTATTTTTCCCTAGGTGCATTGATGTAAACAAATTCTATTTTATTAATATAAAGTTTGTTCCTTTTTGTTTAACACAAATTTGAATTTTCGAATCCTTGAAAACATTACATGAATACATATCATTCATCATGTGCATAAACAGGTCTTCACACCAAGTTTCCTCATCTCTCTGTTGTTTATTTCAGCAAGATGGATATTGAAAAAACGGTCAAAGACTTGCAAGCTCAGAATTCATAATTCCAACAGTTACTCCTGACTCTGGCCAAGGTGCAGGAGGAGCTCAAGACCCTGCTAGAGAAGTAAAAAGAGAAAAAGAAGAAGAAGCGAGTCGGTGTAGTTATCATGGGTAGAAGGTTTGAAGGACAAGCCAGACGGACTTTGGAATTTCCATTAACCTATGAGGAAAGAGAGAGAAAAGGTAAAGAGATTGTAGTACCATCTGAATCTGAAGAAGAAGAAGAGGAAGAAGAGGACTACTCAGAACAACAATACCCTCCGGCCGATGACAAATACAAAAACTTGGAAGAGCGTCTAGCTGCTATGGAGATACAGAGAGTGCCTAGGCTGGACTTTGAAGAATTAGGGCTGGTGTCTGGAATAGTAATCCCTCCTAAGTTTAAAGTACCTTTGTTTTCCAAGTATGAAGGGGTGTCTTGTCCCAAGATGCACCTTCGTTCTTATGTCAGAAAGATGCAGCCACACTCTGCAGACAAGGACTTGTGGGTTCACTTTTTCCGTGACAGTTTGTCAGGGACACATATGGATTGGTTCTACCAGTTGGAGAGGTCTGATATGCATAATTGGGAAGACTTGGCGGCCGCCTTCTATAAACAGTATCAATACAACGCCGACTTGGCACCAACCCGTACTCAACTCTAGAGTATGGCCATGGTGTCCAATTAAGGTTTCAAAGACTACGCCTAAAAGTATAGGGATTTAGCCGGATGGATGCAACCACCTTTATCTGAAAGAGAGCTAGTGGACATGTTCTTGGGGACTCTGTCAGGTCCTTTCTTTAATCGCCTGATTGGAAGCTCCTCTGCAGGTTTCACTGAGTTAATTCTAACTGGAGAGAGGGTGGAAGCCGGTATTAGAAGCGGGAAAATTCAGAAGGACGTGTCTACCTCTGCTGCTGTAAAAAAGCCCTTCACCGGAAAAAAGGAAGTGTCTGCTGTCTATGCACAGAGAAATCAGGGAAGAACCGAGCGTCGTTCAATGATGGGGGCCTTTATGATTCAAAAGTATGCATCAGACCAACCAAGAAACAACCAGCCGAGAAACGATCAGCCGAGGAATAACCAGCAAAGGGTGGAAAGGCTTGTAAGGCAATTCACCAAGATAAACATGACTCTTGCTCAAGTCCTACCACATCTCCTGAAGTTGAATCTTGCCATGTTGAAGGAGGCCCCTAAAAACCCTAATACTACATCTCCACACTACCATCTGAATGCCAGGTGCGCTTACCACTCTAAAAGTCCAAGGCACGACACCAACAACTGTTGGGCCCTGAAGAACAAGATTCAAGATCTGATTGACGCAAAGGAAGTTGAATTTTAGGGTTTTATTTTGTGCAAATATCCCCATTCAAAAACTTGTATCCCCCCTCTCATAATAATTATTGTAATAGCCTAGATTTATTTTACGCAATTTATCGCATTATACCATGTTTAGTAAAACTAGGGTTTACATGATAAGACAAAAATCAAACAAATAGACAAGACCTAATCCAAGACAAAAATGCATGTAAAATGACAATACATTGCACACAAGCACTCCTTAGGGTTTCACCCACTTGGTTTCCTAAACAAAAATGGCCATGGTATGCATGCTAAGTATCTTGGCAAAGCAAAATAAACAAATAATATCATAGTCCCTCGATGAAGCTATACAAAGGTTGCCTAAAAACAAAATGATCTTAGTCCCTTAAAAAATGCTAAAGATACTTGGCAACATTGCTATCATGGTTATACGATGACCCACGTCCGTCCCGTTTAACATCCAAAGATAGGCTTGTTTACCAAGACAATGGTAAATCAAGAATATCAAAGGAATAAAGATGCATAGGAAAGACATTTGAGTAGGGTAGATAGTTCCTAGTTACTTGCTCTCTTCAAAACAATCCTTTATATTTCCAAAAACAAACACACACACTTCAAAACACATTTCCAAAACAACTTTCAAAACATTGAAACATTTTTTAAAAGACAAACATCTTTGTATACATTCTTATGAACGAGAATCATTATAAAGATTTCCAAAACGATGGCCTCTTTTCAAAATACTTTCAAAATCACACCAAACACAAAGCACCATTTCAAACAATTGCAAAAGCAAAGTAAGTGATCTAAACAAGTAACTAAGAGCCCATGGAAAACCATGGATGAAAAGGGTGCTAGCACCTTCCCTTTTCATAATCCACCCCCCGAACTCAAGAAAACATCTCAAAGGTATTTCCTATGCTTTTTTACCTTTCCTTTTGGATAAAATAAAAGTCGGTGGTGACTCTTGCTAAACCGAAACATTTGCGACAAAACACAAAACCTCAAGTCAGTTCTCCCACCGTATCACACCATGATCTGCAAAACAGAACAAAGATGAATCCCCTCGGTCTTTGAAATGGTTAGTCTAATGAAATATGCATACGATGTCATCATGCATGATGTCATGATAAGAACACACCACAGGTATCACAGATAGCAAACATGGTAAGGGCAAACAAGTTACATAATAACCCTTAAATTTCATGCTGGCATAGGGTTTAGGTACTACCCTCTTGCAGTTTAGTTGGTTCAACCTGTCCTAGTAATAGTAACCGGGTTCTAGAGGTTCTCAATATCACTGACCATCCTCGATCAATTATAATTCTAGTTTAGCAACCTTTTCTTGTGGTTAGAATCATCACGAGAGTATGGTCTCAATGAGTGTAGCATACTGCTACTTTTCTATGGCCAAGTTGGTCAATTATAGGTTCTAAGGTCAGTTGATGCTTAATGACCCATTAGCATCCCCATACTCTCCTTGTTCCTCCACAAGGGATATCGGTACTAACTAATATGTCACACCAACGTAGCTACTGCTTCAACCGTATCGGTCTACGCCGTACAGTTCCCTCACAGTCTATTTCTACTTACCTAAAAGGTGTCCCCCAGATCCGGGTTAGGATCTATAGTAACTCCGATACAAAGCCCACAAAGATAAATCAAACAGATCAAACAATTCAAAATAATATGATGAACTATTCCTAAGGTACACCCCACTTATTAACTCCCCAGCAGAGTCGCAAGTTCTGTGATACGGTGGCCAGAACCGGGACGTGTTTCCCTATTTTTTAAGGAATTTGCTGGTTTGAGTTTTGCGTTTGTGTTTGCAAAATGTCGCGAAGTAAGAGTCGCCGCCGACTTTTATTTTATCCAACAAGGAAAGGAAAAAAGCACAGAAAAATTCCTTTTTCGAGATATTTCTGAGTATGGGGGGTAGATTATAGAAAGGGAAGGTATTAGCACCCTTTCTATCGGAAGTTATCTACGGGCTCTTAGGTACTTGCTCATCATTTTCAAAATTGTTTGTTTTGTGTTTGTGGGCTTTGAAAAGTTTTTTGTTTAACTTCGATTTAACTCTTGATTCTGTCTTCAAGAGTGTAATGAAGTGTTTTTGAAAACTTGTTTGTAAAGGAGTGTAAGTGTCAAAAAATTTGTTTTGAATTGAGCAATTACTTAAGAACTAATCTACCTACTCGAAAAAATAATCGTTCTGTATTCGTTTCCTTTAGACAGTGTTATCCCACTATTAGTGAGTAGGTAGCACCGTTCTTGGAGTTTGAAAGATCAATTCGAAAGGGGACGTACGGTCACTAAAGCAGTGTTAGGACGTCTTAGTAATAACCCTAATGTCTTAGATCAATTATCCGAGGCAAAAATATTTGAGGCAACCTTTCCAAGGCAACTTTGATCTTTGGAAAAAAGGACGACCACTAAAATATCCTATACTCAATGACCATTTACCGAAGGCAACCAACTGGGAGTGTACCCTAGGAGTGCGCATGTGCGGGTGATTCAATTTCAGATTATTATCTTTGCACATTTTAGGGTTATCTAACTGTTTTAAAATTAGTCATACATTCTTGTCATGCAATCCCTAATTATTCATACATCTAACAGTTAATAATTTGCGGAATTTTAAAGGAGGAAATTAAACTACGCTATCACAAGGCTTCGGGTATTTACATAGCCAAAAACAAACCCTTGAAAATTAAAGCGACAAATGAAAATAAAGTCCTAATTTAAACTATTACAAACTGTGAGTAGATACAATAATTGGGATAAAAAATAAAATAAAGCGCGCGATGACAAATTAGATCGAATGCGAACTAGGGTTTTGACCCTTCTATCCTAATTAAAATAGAAAATGTTTTTGTTATTTTTTAATATTTTTTTAAGAAAAAAGGATTAGGTTTTAAATAATAATGTACAAAAAATTAGTGATTAAATTAATTAATAAAATAATTACAAGACCTATTTTTGTTTTTTGTTATTTTTAAGAAAAGAAAGAAAAATTAAATTTGGAATAAAAAATTAATTATTCTAATTATTTTTAATTATGTACAAAAGAATTAAAATTATCTAAATTTAACAAACCTAATTTAATTAATTAATTTTTTTAATAAAATAAAATCAAGACCTAATTTATGAAAAATAATATTTTTTATGATTTTTTGATAAAAAGAAAATAATTTGATTGGTTAGTAAATAAATAAATAAAATATAAAAAGAAAAAGAATAGGAAATGGGCCTGAAAATAGCAACTTGGGGAGGTGTGAATATCAGATTTTGGGCCCAAGAGATAGTGACCCACGCTGACTTTTTGCATCCAATGAAATGCTTTGACTAGGCCTCATGGTGGTCTCTCACATACTGGCCTTCAGATCTAGTTTCCAGGAGGTCCAATGGCTAGATGATGAGGATGCATGGTGGTCTTTAGGCTTGCAAACGTGTTGGATAACCTGAAAGAAAATTAGAAAAATACCAAATGTTGGAGGCAGGGGTCGAACCCCTGTCCTCAAGCCTCCTAATGCCTTAAACGCTTGCCTGGCTACCACTGGGCCAATTTCTTCTGTTGTCATAATAATGCAAAATAATAAACAAATATTAAAAGACCATGTATGTCAAATCCACGCGTGAAAATTCAAACAAGCCAATGGAGGGGTGCCACATAGGTCATCTTCTTCCTCTCTCCGTGGGTAAAAATGCCAAACTTTTACCTACGGACGTTTGTCCGTAGCTATAAGCAGAGCTTGTTCTGAAATCCTCCATGAGCCATATAAATGAAACTTAACGCCATGGCTGGATTCGTCTCATCATTCTGAACATGATGGTACCCTTCATCAAGGCTAATTTTTCCTGTAAACAAAATCCCTAATTCGAAGCTACGAACCCTAACAATGGAATATTCCAGTACAAACCAAATAAATGCAATTAAACCATACAGAAAGCTTGGATATGTTTCATAGATAAAAACTATATGATTAATTTATGCTAACAATGCCTAAATCTTGCTATTCGAATTCAAGAAATATTGGGTACCGTGACTGACTTACAGTGCAATACAGGGCTCGAAAATGCTTGGTTTCGATTGCTTTAGCTTGCTGAGAGTCCCAGGAATCGATTGTGATAGCTGGAAGGACTTGAGGATGCCTGGAACACTGATTTCGATCTTACACTTTTTCTTGATTTTTTCAGATTTTGTTCTGCCTCTTGCGGTTGCTTCAAACCTCGTTTTTGAGTCTGCACGCCCTCTATATGTATTAAGCAATGTATTAGGGTTGATAACTACTCTCAATCTTCCTCCATCAATGATTTGTATCTTTGATTTGATTCCCTTTGAAAACTTTCCAAAATTGGCTTATTTCAATCTTTTTGTTCACACCATGCATTGATACGAATTTGAATACTTGCTAGCTGTATAATAAAGCCTGAAACGAGCATAAAATCATTTGTTTTCAATATTTTTGATTTTATATGATTTGTTTTGATTTAAATTGAATTAATTCAAAGAAAAATCAAAATAAATAATAAAAACATGATAAAGACAAGTGGCAAGGGCTAGACCTCGTGGACTACGTTGCCAACTCAAAACAAGTGAAAAAGATTGGGCCCATTTGGCAAAATTTGAAGTTTTAGGCATAGTTGACTTTTGGCAATTTTGCAAAAAAGGTCAACTTCACCAATACATAACTTCCTAAATTTTGACTATTTGGAGGTGTTATTGGTCTTTTTAGAAAGCTTGAGATGTCCTCTAAGCAACCCTTTTGGTCTCATCTCATTTTGATATTCCATTCTCAAGTATGAAGCTTTGACAAAAAAGTATTTTTGTTGACTTTCCAAAATGACCTATAATGTCCAAATTCATAACTTCTTGTGAGTGCATATTTTGAACTTGGGAGATGAATATGTATTGTAGAGAATGGCATCCTATTCAAAATGAGCTTTGGATGGGTCATTTCTCATAAAGTATGAGAAAGTTATGCTTCGTCAAAGTTGAGTTGACTTTTCCTACAAAACCATAATTTAGCAACTTTTGAGTCTTGATGAATCATGAAATATCCTTCAAAATGATAATTTTGACTAAAAATCTTGAAGTTTGACTGTATGTAGGCCACAGTTGACTTTTGCCCTAGCACAGTCGATTTTCAAGCCTTTGAGCAATTGGCTGAGCAAACTTCCTCTGCAAGGCTTGAAATTTGACATGGATGATCTTGAGAACATATTAGGACATTGGTGAGCATTTGGGATCCCTTGGACTCAAGTATCTTGATGCAACATGAAACCCTAATTTGAGATAGACTGTCTTAGGAGAGAGCTTGTCTGGCCAACCCTTGGACTACCTTGAGCAACTTGAGGATCTTTCTTGAAATGTTTTGAGAAATATGAGAGGGAAAATTTTGGGGTACAACAGCGACCATGTCTCTCGGTGAATGGAGAATTTTCAGGAATCCTTGAAACTAGCTCCTTAAGTTGTGGAGGGATTCTCACAAGGTTGACTTGAACAGTTTTCCTGCGAAGTGAATCCATATCCTACAAAACAAGAACAAAGATGAATCCCAAAATCCTTGAAATGGTTAGTGGATGCATATGATGTTTGATCAGTGCATTTTGATGCACATTCTTTCATGATTGTACTTATGCTTTTCCATGGATTGTTTATCTTATTTTTGTATTTTATAGTATTTTTCTATTTTAGTTTATTTGTACTCTTATTTTATTTTCGCACTTTATTTTCAGCATTAGCAGTCTGCACGAATAAATTCATAACTTGAGCTACGGGAGTCGGATTAAAGCGTTCTACCAGTCGTTGGAAAGCTAAGAGAAAGAGCTATGATTTTAATTCAGAAGTCGAGAGCTGAATCAGAATGTAGCAGGGCCATAAAATTCGTTGAAGTTGCAGTATTTTATATTTAAGTTTTGGGTCATTTGTTTTGGGTTTGGGTTATGTTTTCGACCCAGTTGGGTTATGAACCGAATCCTTGTCCTTGCTATACCTAGAAGCCGCTATAGTAATTTCATTTGAACCTTTTGATTATTTAGAAAAAATACATTTTACTTTTACGATTGAATAAAGAACTAATCATCTAGAGTTGATCTACTGTAATCGTGTTCCGATGCTTTGAGGTTTTTAACTTATCAATTCAATTTCGTTTCTCTTTCATTTCTATTTTATGAAATTGCATTTGCTTAATCTGTTATTTCATGGAATGTCTTGATTAAATCCGTATGATTGTATTCCTAATCTTTAATCGTTGTTTACATCGCTTAGTCATTAAATCGCGTTTTATATCGTGTTTGCTTAATTCACGATTGTATTAATCCATTTGCTTAATTGGGAATGGGAATTCAATCTAATTTATATCTATTGCGCTTGTCAATTGGTATTAGAATCGAATAGAGGTCGAAGCCGCTTAGGGAATTAGTAAGGTAAAAACCAATGATTAGCAGGAACTTGAAAACAGTAGATCGACTTATTTTTATAATCACTTATTTCGTGTGATAAATTGATCCTAAAACCAACTCCCATTCGATTTCTATTAGTTAATAATAAAATCAAGAATCCTTGCGATACGACTCGAGCCATTGTCGCTATACTGCATTTTACAAAATACTCGTTTTTGATCTGTGCGCGACAGTGGATCAAATTGGCGCGGTTGCCAGGGATTCTTGTTGTTATTAATTAATATTTTAGTCATAGGTATAGTGTTCTTGTTTTTTTTCTTGTTTTTTTCGTTGTGTTTGTTGATTTTCAGGGTTGCAATTTCGGTTAGAGTACAATTTTTCAGCCTACCAGGTAAGTTTGAAACCTACTGTTTCGATTTGCTCTGAATTTTTTTCAGAAGTTCAGAAAAAAATCAAAGAATAGTACTCCTTTAGAATAAAATTCTAAAAGATTCCGTCCCTCAAAATCACAAATTCCTCTTTTTTCTATTTTTAAATAATTGTTTACTTTTTTCATAGTGTGGAAAAAATCCAAAAAAAATCTCAAAATTCTTATTTTTCTTCATTAGATTAAATTTTGTATTTTTGTATTTTTTTTGAATTTATTTTAATCGTTTTCTTTCTTTCTATTTGTTTCTGCCTGTTTGGGACATAGTTGGTATTTTTGTGTTTATTGATAACATGGCTGAACAAAGAACTTTGAAGCAGTCGGCTGGCCTTGATGTGAGCTATAATGGTTTATGTATTGACTATCCTGTAGCGGATACACCTTTTGAATCGAAATCTGATTTAATATACTTGTTATCAAAACTTAATAGTCTTACAGGTGAGGATCCGCATAAGCATCTGAAGGAATTCTAGGTTGTGTGCTCAGAACCTTCTGAACCTTCGCTAGAGGACATTGTCAAACAAGTGGCTGCAAATAATCTCCAGTATGAACAACAAATAGATTCTACTCTCCAGACTTTGCAAACACAGATTGAACAACTTGCCTTTTTGATGAATATCATGCAACAAGCTCAAGGATCTAACCAACAACCTTTGGAAGAGAATTCTGTTTTTCCAATAGTGTTGCTTTCTGAGACTGCTGATGATACTTGTATTGATTTATTTGCAGCTGATTTTCCATCATTATCTGATTTTGATGATGTTTACTCTTGTGACGTTTGTACTGATATTAAAATTTGCTCTGTTTGTGCTGAAATTGAGGCCGCCTTGCAAGTTGATATTCTTACTGTAGATGAGGTTGCAAATGAAGTTGTTCATATGGAAGAAGCTCTCGATACTCTGGCTACCCGAAACAAACCATCCATTAAACAACCACCTTTTCGAGAGCTGAAACTAATTCCTGAAAATCTTAATTATGCTTATCTAGAGATGAATGAAAAACTCCCGGTTATAATTTCTTCTAAACTTTATTTTGATCAAGAAAGTAAATTTTTGCAGGTTTTGAAGAAGCGTAAGAAAGGAATTGGATGGACCTTAGATGATATTTATGATATTAGTCTGTCCATGTGCATGCATAGGATCTCACTTGAAGATGTAGCAAAAGCAGTGAGGCAGCCTCGTAACCTTTTGATCCTTGATGTTGTGAAAGATAAGATCACATTCACGTGTCCATTTGACACTTTTACTTTTAGAAGAACATTCTTTGATCCAGGAATTAAAAGTGAAGGTATTGATAAAAATTGCAAAGTCAAAGGACACCGTCTCAAGCTATACCATGAGAGTCCTACGTTGGAAGAGGAAACTATAAAAATGCTCTCATTGGGAAAGGCTACTTATGCGATCATCTATCCGTCTTGACTTCTCGGGTGTGTTCTTTCCTCTCTCTTATTTTATGCTTGTTTCTTTCAATGAGGAAAATGTGTATTTTAAGTGTGGGGGAGAGATTTATGTATTTGTTTTGTTTTCTTTGCTTTTGTTCGTTGTTTTATTTTCAGTTATAAAAATAAATTAATAAAATATGCATCTTTTTGAAAGTTATGGGTTATAGATTAATCTGAGGTTAGTTGTGGACACTTGGGAAAAGTTTACAAGATCGGTATCATCTTAACACTGTAAGTCTCATGCATATGGAAGTTAATTTGAATTTTTATTATGACGTAGCCTTGAATTCTCATCTTTTAATAGCTCTTGAATAGTTTATTTCAGCAGTCAGCACCATCTCACACGCACTCTACGCAGGGAAGCCGATGAAAATAAGTGAGTGATCCATGTTTTATTTGAAATAAAAAAAAAGGAAAGAAAAAGGAATGCGTCTTATAAGTTTGGTGACCCTCACCCGGTCACTTAACCCAACGATCGTAGAACCTACAAAAAAAGTTGATAATAAGACTCGTTGTTAGTTGGTTCAGCGGTTTCTGGTGCTGAACTTGGTAGGGCAGATTATAGCCTGATCCCCCGCAACTACAACCGAGTAAGCAAAGGGTTATGTCACATAAGTACCAGAACCTCGTACAAAAAGGATCAGAGTCACTAACCGGTCGCCTTGCTATGAGTGTATGGAGATAACGGGTTTAATGTGATTGCGCCTGAATGAAAAAGAGCAAAAATGAGGATGAGTAAGTTAGGCTTTGACATAATAATATAATTCAAATTGGTTTGTATATTCAAGAGACAAGGTTAGTGTTCTTACGATATCCTTAGTGTGCAAGATTAGTACCTATTGATGCAATCTTAACCAAAGAAGAGTTTGTAGCCTAGAATGAGTAAATGATGATGTTGTTATGTTTTTTTGATTTTATTTTGCTCGGAGTGCAAAAGTTTAAGTGTGGGGGAATTTGATCAGTGCATTTTGATGCACATTCTTTCATGATTGTACTTATGAATTTCCATGGATTGTTTAGCTTATTTTTGTATTTTATAGTGTTTTTCTATTTTAGTTTATTTCTACTCTTATTTTATTTTCGCACTTTACTTTCAGCATTAGCAGTCTGCACGAATAAATTCATAACTTGAGCTACGGAAGTCGGAATAAGGCGTTCTACCAGTCGTTAGAAAGCTAAGAGAAAGAGCTACGATTTTCGTTCAGAAGTCAAGAGCTGAATCGGAATGTAGCAGGGCCATAAAATTCGTTGAATTTGCAGTATTTTATATTTAAGTTTTGGGTCATTTATTTTGGGTCTGGGTTATATTTTCGACCCAGTTGGGTTATGAACCGAATCCTTGTCTTTGCTATACCTAGCAGCCGCTATAGTAATTTCGTTTGAACCTTTTCATTATTTAGAAAAAATACATTTTGCTTTTACGCTTGAATGAAGAACTAATCATCCAGAGTTGATCTACTGTAATCGTGTTCCGATGCTTTAAGGTTTTTAACTTATCAATTCAATTTCGTTTCTCTTTCATTTCTATTTTATGAAATTGCATTTCCTTAATCTGTTATTTCATGGAATGTCTTGATTAAATCCGTATGATTGTATTCCTAATCTTTAATCGTTGTTTACGTGGCTTAGTCGTTAAATCGCGTTTTATATCGTGTTTGCTTAATTCACGATTGTATTAATCCGTTCGCTTAATTCGGAATGGAAATTCAATCTAATTTATATCTATTGCGCTTGTCAATTGGTATTAAAATCGAATAGAGGTCGAAGCCGCTTAGGGAATTGGTAAGGTAAAAACCAATGATTAGCAGGAACCTGAAAACAGTAGATCGACTTATTTTTATAATCACTTATTTTAATCACTTATTTCGTGTTATAAATCGATCCTAAAACCAACCCCCCATTCGATTTCTATTAGTTAATAATAAAATCAAGAATCCTTGCGATACGACTCGAGCTATTGTCGTTATACTGCATTTTACAAAATACTCGTTTTTGATCTGTGCGCGACAGAGGATCAATGTTCATGATGTTCATGATGTTCATGATGTTCATGATGTTATGTACAAGTATGCATATACAAACAAAGCAAACAAGTCCTTAGTTTAGGCTTGCATGGAGTTTTATAGGTAAGTACCCTCTTGTAGTTTAGTTGGGTTAAACCTGTCCTAGTAATAGTAACCGAGTTCTAAGGAGCTCAATATCACTGGATTATTTCCTTGGTCATTGTTTCAGGTCAAGCCTCTTTTAATGGCGACCAAAATATCCCAAGAAACCAAACCTCAATGAGTGTAGTATCGAGTGTCTACCAACTTTGGACTGTTCCAAAGTCGGTCATCTCACTACATCCTAAAGGCCAAGTTGGTCAAGTAAAGGATCTAAAAGTTCATTAGTGCTTCATGACATCACTCAGCGGCCCCGTATTCTGTTTGATTAACTCAAAGGCTACCAGTACCCACAAATATGTTGCACTAAGGTAGCTATTGTTTAGACCATGTCGGTATACCTCGCACAATTTCCATAATGTATTGCTACTTACCTATAATGTATCCCAAATCCGGGTAGAGGATTCAAACCCAAATAAAGAACCATAATGTAAAGCACATAAGTCAAACAATATAAGCAAGTAAATGTGATCTAAACCCTAAGGTAACCCCCCTTTTAGAATTCTCCCCAGCAGAGTCGCTAGTTCTGTGATATAGTGGGAGAACTAACTTGATTGTTTTGCGTTTGATCGCAAATGTTGCGGTTAGCAAGAGTCGCCACCGACTTTTCTTTTATCCAAAAGGAAAGGTGCAAATCACAGTGTGATACAGTGGCAGAACTGACTGTTTAATACTGGTTTGCGTTTTTTGTTCGCAAATGTCGCGGTAAGCAAGAGTCGCCACCGACTTTTATTTTATCCAACAAGGAAAGGAAAAAAGCACAGAAAAATTCCTTTTTTCCAGATTTTCTAAGTACGGGGTGTAGATTATAGAAAGGGAAGGTATTAGCACCCTTTCTATCTGTATTTATCTACGGGCTCTTAGGTACTTGCTCATCATTTTCAAAATTTCTTCTTTGTGTGTTTGTGTGATTTGAAAAGTTTTTGTTTTGACTTCGATTTAACTCTTGCTTCTGTCTTCGAGAGTGTAATGAAGTGTTTTTGAAAACTTTGTTTGAAAAGGAGTGTAAGTGTGAAAAAGTTTGTTTGGATTGAGCAAGTACTTGAGAGTTATTCTACCTACTCGAAAAAAGGATTGTTCTATGTTTGTTTCCTTTTAGACAGCACTATCCCACTATTAGTGAGTAGGTAGCACCATCGTTGGAGTTTGAGGGTCAATTCAAAAGGGACGTACAATCACTAAAGCAATGTTAGGACGTCTTAGTAATAACCCTAATGTCTTAAGATCAACACTCGAGGCAACTATATCCGAGGCAACCATTCCGAGGCAACTTTGATCTTTGAGATAAAAGGACGACCACTAAAACATCCTATACTCAATGATCGTTTACCGAAGGCAACCGAAGTGGGAGTGTACCCTAGGAGTGCGCATGTGCCAGTGATTCAATTTCAAATTATTATCTTTGCACATTTTAGGGTTATCTAACTGTTTTAAAGTTAATCATACATTCTTGTCATGCACCCCTAATATCATACATCTAATAGTTTAATATTTGCGGAAAGTAAAGCTAAGTTATTACAAGGCTTCGGGTATTTACATAGCCAAAAACAAACCCTTAAATAATAAAGCGATAAATGAAAGTAAAAGTCCTAATTTAAACTATTACAACTTGTGAGCAATTACATTAATAGGGTAAAAATAAATAATAAAGCGTGCGCGAGGAAATTTAGATCGGGAGAGAACTAGGGTTTTGACCCCTTCTAACCTAATTGAAAGAGAAAATTGTTTTTGTCGTTTTTAATTATTTTTTAAGAAAAAGAATTAGGTTTTTTAAATTAAGTACAAAAATAATTAGTAATTAAATTAATTAATGAAAATAAATAAATGGCCTATTTTTGTGTTTTTGGTTATTTTTAGGAAAAGAAAAATAGAATTAAATTAAAACCCTAATTGTTCTAATTAATTTTAATTTATTTGCAAAAAGAAATTAAAGTTACCTAAAATTAAAATCTAATTAAATTAATTAATTTATTGATAAAAAATAAACCTAAGTCTAATTGGGTGAAAAGTATTTTTATGTGATTTTTGATAAAAGAAAAATTAATTTTTGTTAGTAAAATAAATAAACTAAATTAATTAAATAAAATAAAAAAAAGGAATATAAAAAGAGATATGGGCCTGAAAGTAATTAGTGAGGTGCATTGCTAGCAATCTGGGACCAAAAGGAGGTAGTCCATGTTTACTTCCTGGATCAAGTGCGTTGCCTTGACTGAGGCATACCATGGTCCCTCAAATGATGGCCATCTGGAGATCCAAATGTGAGATCTTGAGGGCATATGGAGATCCCTTATCCTTGTATGCGCGCCTGAACCTGAAAAGAAAAATAACATGCAAGAATGGGGGGACCTGGGATTCGAACCCAGGCCCCAAGGCATTTTTCAACTACTCCACTACCAGTTGCGCCACATGTTCTGTTTGTATATAGAATGAATAATAATGATAATATATAATAATGTGAAAAAAAAGGCGCCAGATTTCAAATAGGACAATCCTGTGGTGCCAGCTAGTCATCTTCTTCCTTTCTCCGTTGGTAAAAAGTCCCAGACTTTTACCTACGGACGTTTGTCCGTCATTACAAATCTGCATATCCTCAAAATTAAACACACACATGATAAATAAAAACTAAATCCATGGATAGCTTCGTCTGGACCTGCTGAGTACAATGGTGGCCCTTTCATGGCCTAATTTTACCTGCACACAGAAATCCCAAATCGAAGCAAGAAACCCTAATAATGGAAAACTCCAATACAGTCCATGAAAACATAATTAAATATTACATAAAGCTTGCAAATGTGATGGTGAACAAGAATATACAATTAGTTCATGCTATAGATGCCAAGGTTATGAAATTCGAATTCAATAAAAGTTCAATGTCGTGAATGCCTTACAGTGGTTTTTGGCGCTAGAAAAGACTTGTTCTTGATTGGTTTCACTTGCCTACACTCCCAGGAAGCGATTGGAATGGTCAGGAGGCTTTGAGGATGCCTGGAAATATATATTCGAGTTACCACTTTTCTTAGTTTTTTGCAAGTTTATTCTGACCTTATGCGCCTCTCTCTAGCCTCCTTTTGGGTCTGCAAATACTCCTTATGTATTGAGGAATGGATTAGGGTTGCCAATATGATCATAATCTTCCTCCATCATTGCTTTTGATTTGGATTTGATACACTTGAAAATCTTGCTAAAAATAGAGCAAACTCAATCTTTTTGTGCACCCCAAGCTTTTACACGAATTCAATCTTATGCTAGTTGGATATTAAGACCTGAAACATGTACCAAATCTTGAGATTTCAATATTTTGGATTTTCTATGATTTGTTTTGATTTAAATTGATTTAATTCAAATAAAAATCAAAATAAATAATAAAAATAAGATAATGACAAGTGGCAAGGGCTAGGACTCGTGGACCATGTTTCCAACTCAAAACAAGTGCAAAATATTGGGCCCATTTGGCAAAATTTGAAGTTTTAGGCATAGTTGACTTTTGGCAATTTTGTAAAAAAGGTCAACTTCACCAATGCACAACTTCCTCAATTTTGACTCTTTGAAGGTGTTCTTGAACGTTTTAGATAGCTTGAGATGTACTCTAAGTAACCCTTTTGGTCTCATCTCAATTTGGTATTCCATGTTCATGTATGAAGCTTTGACAAAAAAGGTGTTTTTGTTGACTTTTCAAAATGACCTATAATGTCTAATCTGATAACTTCTTGTGGGTGCATATTTTGAACTTGGGAGATGTAGATGGATTTTAGGGAATTTAATCCTCTTCAAAATGATATTTGGATGGGTCATTTCTCATAAAGTATGAGAAATTTATGTTTGGTCAAAGTTGAGTTGACTTTTCTTGTAAAACCCTAATTTAGCAACTTTTGGTCCTTGATGAATTATGAGCAATCCTTGATGAATCATGATCAAACCTTGATCAAATGATGAAATATACTTCAAAATGAGAATTTTGACAAAAAATATTGAAGTTTGACTGTATGTGGGCCACAGTTGACTTTTGCCCTAGCATAGTTAATTTCCAAGCATTTGAGCAATTAACTGAGCAAATTTTCTCTGCAATGCTTGAAACTTGACATGGCTGATCTTGAGAACATATTAAGACATTGGTGTGCATTTGGGATCCCTTGGACTCAAGTATATTGATGCAACATGAAACCCTAATTTGAGGTAGACTACCTTAGGAGGGAGCTTGTCTGGTCAACCCTTGGACTTCCTTGAGCAACTTGAGAATTTTTCTTGAAATTTTTTGAGAAATATGGGAGGGAAAATTTTGGGGTACAACACACAGGAAAGACCTTTGAGATTTTTTCTTGAGTTTGGGGGTTAGATTATGAAAAGGGAAGGTATTAGCACCCTTTTCATCCATGGTTTTCCATGGGCTCTTACTTACTTGCTAGATCACTTGCTTTTGTTTGAAATTGTGCTTTGTGTGGTTTTTGAAAGTATTTTGTAAAGAGGCAATTGTTTAGGCAATATTTGTAATGATTCTTGTTCGTAAGAATGTATACAAAGATGTTTGATCTTTTGAAAATGTTTTTAATGTTTGTAAGATGTTTGAAAATGTGTGTGTTTGTTTTGAAAATAGCAAGGATATTTGTTTTGAAATGGAGCAAGTAACTAAAAGCAATCTACCTACTCAAATGTCTTTCTTGTTCATTTTCTTTTCCTTTGACATTGTTGTCTTACCATTGATTTGGTAAGCAACCCTATCTTTGGATGTAAACCGGGCGGGCGCGGGTCATCGTATAACCATGATTAGCAATGTTTCAAGGCATCTTAGCATTTTTTGAGGGACTAAGATCATTTTGCAAGGCAACTCTGAATAGCGTCATCGAGGGTCTATGATCTCGTATTTGTTTGTTTTTGCTAAGATGCCCGACATGCGTAATATGACCATTTTGTATAAGGCAACCAAGTGGAGTAACCCTAAGGGTGTTTTGTGTGCAAGTGATTCATTTTCATGATTGATTTTGTCTTAAATTAGGGTTTTCTACTTGATTGATTTTTTCTTGCCATATAAACCCTAATTACTAGCATGTTATATAAAAGTGATAAATTTCAAAATTTAAATGTCCTACGCTATTACAACATTTGTGAGAGGAGGGATACAATTTATGAATGGGGATTGCAATAATATAAACCTAATTAATCTATTAAAACCAAATTGAATATGTACAAATAAATAATATACAAGATTAATTAAATATGCAAAAGTATGTAAATGCAAAAAAGATTTTTGTTGGTTTTTTTATGTGAAAAAAGTTTTAACCTTAATCTAATATATAAATCAAGATCAATTAAGAAAAGAAATTATTTTAAAAAAATACTTTTTGAATAAACCCTAATTCTATTTGGTTAAAAGGAAATAAATTTCTTTAAGAAAAAGTAAGTATTTTTGTATTTTTTATCTTAAAAATAATATATGACATTTTGAGATATTTTGGTCTTTCTATACTAAAAATAATATGTTTAACGGGTGTGAAGAAAAATAAATATTTAAAGTAGTTCTAATTTAATTTACAAATTTAATTAATAAAAATGGATAATATATATAACTAAATAAAATATTTTTTTGTGAGAAAAATAAAATAAAATAAAATAAGCTAAAATATAAATCTATCATTTTTATATTTTTTGTGATTTTTAATATTAAGAAAAATATATTTGATAAAATAAAATGAAAGTAAAATTAATAAATAAAACTATATGGGCCAGAGGTGTATACAAGTAGACAGGAGGTGAATGTTAGAAAAAAAAAACAAAAAACCCAAGATTTAGAAGCCCATGCTGCAAAGGGACAAAAAAATGGAAAATATGAGAAAATTGCAAAAGGCAGCGCGCTAAGGCTCGAACCCGTGACCTATAGCATTTTTGTGCGCTGCCTTACCACTGGGGTGGTTGTACATCTGTTCATATAAACAAAAGCATAAATATATATTAGAAAATGCCTCCTGAAGGAAACTTCATCTTCAACCTTGAGCCATGTCGGGACCACCTGTATCTCTCTCATTTCTCCATGAAAATGGAAAGTCCAAACATGAAAGTTATGGTGTTTCTTCCCACGAGTTCAACCATATAATTTATGTAAACTAAAAGTTAAAGATCAAAGCTAATTTTACTTGTCCTAATTTGAAACCTAATTTTTACAGAAATTTCAAATCCAAAATTCTCTATACACAATTAATATAAATGAAAACTATGAACATGGTTAGCTTTAGGGCAAGGATAACTACATTTTGCTTTCACAAATCAGGACCAAATGATGCTTGTATGAAGAGATAGAATTTGAGTTTTACCTCTTTCAGCTGGGATCTTGAATGGAGTTTGAGAAATTTTTGAGAAGGTCTGAGGATCTGTTTAACTTGCCTGGACCTCCCTGAGTGTATTCCAATCCTTACTTTGTCTTGAAAGTCCCTGAATATACCTACTCAAGTTAACCTGCAAGCTCAATATTTGAAAATGGTGAATGGTGGAGGAGTAGTTACAGTGAGAGAACAAAGGTATGGATCACTTAGATATGAGTTATATTAAGTGTTTAAGTGGTTAAAACTCAAAACGCACGAGTGGTTTTGGAGATGGTTGTGTAAGGTTCAAAAACGTCAACCTATGGCAGATTCTGAGTTGCAGAGTGTGTTGGAGTGTTTTAGAGTCTTAGCATTTGCGTGTTATGTTGAAATACATTTGTGTATATGTATGGAAAAGGTTAGAGATCAACTACACTCAAGGTTTCTGAGTTATAGCCTTTTGGCTCTATAACTTGCTTTTGAAGAAAAGCGAGGAGACAACTCTCTAAGTGTTGTACAAGAAGGGTCTGGTTTGGGAGAGGCCTTAGACAAATTGATTTTGTTTTTTACTTTGCTTGTGTGCATAGAAAACCATTGAGAGGCTCAAGAAGTTGACAAAGGCAAAAATAGTGCTTTATCAAAATGGAAATGACAACTTTATGCCAAAAATGGAATTCTTCTTGTACAATGCATTCAATGCTTGGCTTAAAGCTTCCAACGACTGTGAAAAAATTTAATTATGGAGTGAGAACAAGTTTGATGCCTGCAAAGTAAAGATTATGCAGCCTAGGCTTGGATTTGAATTTTTGTTCATCATGAAATGACTCGAAATCAAAGTGATAAATCACCAACTTCATCTCTTCGATTCTCCCTACTAAAGAATGATCTCAAGGAGTTCTTTTATATTTTGGAAAGCTTGCAATGTGCTCTACAACCCATCTTTGAGTAGCTTTTTAAAATTCCCTTTGGAACTATGTGAAAAATTTCCATGAAGTTAGGTCAAAAAACTACCTAACTAGGGCAAAATTTCACTAAGTTATTTTAGTTCATGAGCATGTATTCACAAAATTATATCTTGAGATCCAAGCATTTTTAGGATAAATTGTGTGAAGAAAAGTTGTAGATTTCATGGAGATCTAAAACTTTCATGTTGGAAGTTTCTTTTGAATCATCTTGCATCATGATGAAAATTTGGCTCAAAATTGAGAAAAAATAATAAATTTTCTATACTTAGAAAAATTTCTAAGTTAAGAAATTTCAACTTTTCAAAACAAAATCTTGAATCCTTGACTTCTTGATGAACAAGTTTCACATTTTGACATTTTTTGATGAATTATGATCTTTGGCACTTGATTTTGACCAAAAAGTCAAAGTTTGACTTTTCAATGTACAATTGACTTTTGATCAGTTGACTGCAAAATTCATCTGTCAACCCAATGGACTTGAAATGTTTTGAACCATGTTATTAGGTCAAAATGATGCAATTGAACTCTTGAAATCATGCGTCAAACCAATTGATCATTTTCTAGGTCAAAAATCAGAAATTGCCCCTTCCTAATCAAAACCCTAATTTTGACCAATTTGCCCTTTGATGATTTGATCAAATTTCTTGAGGAATTATGGTCCAAACTTGATCAAATGATACATATGAGCCTAAGATGTTGATGTGGATAAAAAATTATGAAGTTTGACTATAAATTGGCCATGGTTTACTTTTTCCCCAATACAGTTGACTTTTAGGTCAATTGTCCAATTGACTGATCAAAAATGTGATTCAAGGCTTGAAACTTGACATGAGTAATCTTGGGGGTCCATAATGATTCTTGAAAGTCATATGAAGCATTGATAGTCCATAAATCCTTGTGCAAACTCAAACCCTAATTTTGGTCATCAGTGCATGATGAGGTACCTTGAGTTGATCAAATCCTAGTGCAGTAATGATCCAAAGGAGATCTTGTGAAAATTATTGATAAGTGAGAGGGAAAATTTTGGGGTAAAACACAGCCATCGCTTAAACCATATCGGTCTACGCCGTACAGTCTCCACGATCTATTGTTGTTTATCTAAAGAGTGTCCCTAGATCCGGGTGTAGGATCTTCAATAATACCCAAGCAAAATCCTTAAAGGTAATGCAGGCAAAACAAACAAGAAAGCAACTTTTTTTAAAATGACCTAGATCCTAAGGTGTACCCCACTCATTAATACTCCCCAACAGAGTCTCCAGTTCTGTGATACGGTGGCAGAACCGACTGTTAATACTGGCTTGCATTTTATATTCGCAAATGTCGCGGTAAGCAAGAGTCGCCACCAACTTTTATTTCATCCAATTAAGGAAAAGGAAAAAGAACAGAAAAAACCTTTTTTGAGAATGTTTTTGAGTACGGGGGGTAGATTATAGAAAGGTAAGGTGTTAGCACCCTTTCTATCTGTCGTTTTCCACGGGCTCTTAGGCACTTTGCTCATTTTTTAAAATTGCTTGTGTGTGCTTGTTTTTAAAAAGTTTTACTTCGTGATAACCCTTGTATCAGTCCTCAAGAGTGTGACGAAGTTGTTTTGAAATTTTTTTTGAAAAGTGTTTGTGTGAAAAGCTTTGTTTGAGCAAGTACCTAAGAACTAATCTACCTACTCGAAAAAAGGTCTATTTGTTTTCCTTTAGACAGTGTTATCCTATTATTAAGGAATAGGTAGCACTGTCGTTGGAGTTTAAAAGGGACGTTCAAAGGGACGAAATGGTCTCTGAAGGCAACAAGTAAAGATACCTTAGCATTTCGAAGGGACTATCGTAATTTGATCAATTCGTAGGCAACTTGAGGGACAAGTAGGGACTATGATCTTTATGACGATTTTGAATCGCGGGTCATTGCTAAGGTATCCCTACATTCGAGGGACACGACCATTATTTTTTAGGCAACCAAGTGGGGCATACCCTAAGAGTGAGCATGTGCAAGTGTATTTTTTCAGTTAATTATCTTTACACAATTAGGGTTTTCTACTGTTTAATTTCAATTTGTCTTTCCATACAATCCTATACACACATCTAAGAAGTTTATAGTTTGCGGAAATTAAAAATGCGAGAAATTAGAGTCCTAGCTATTACATGGCTTTGGGCAGATACATGGTTATTTTGATTGTAAATAAAATGCGGAATTAAAACCCTATTTAAATCTATTGCAAACTCGGAGTAGTTACAAATAATAAAAAATAAAATTAAAAGGGCTCGGTAAATTAAATGCGAGAAATAATTCGGCGACCTAAAAATCTAATTTAAGAAAATATTTATGTTATTTTTTAGGAAAAATTAGGTTAAGTATAAAATTAAATCCTAATTCTAATTATTTTGAATTATAATAAAAGACATTAAATTACCCTAATTAATCTAATTAATAAATTAATAAATTTTTTATGAAAAAAGATTTTTGATGTTTTTATGATTTTTTTTTATTAAATAAAAAAACATGATTTTTTTGGTGTTTATTGAAAGTATATAATTAATAAATAAAAAAGAATTAAAGAATGAAAAAATAAAAAAGACTTGAGCCTGTATGAGCACCCAGGGGGGGTGTGTTTCTGAAATTTCAAGGCCCATTATGGTTGAGCCCAGTTTGTGCTTGATTCTGTGTTGGCATGCTTGGATGGTGTACGGTAGGCCTTCAGCGTTGGAACGTGAGATTTTCATGATGATGGATCTCAGGGCTAAGATCTGGGGTGTACGATGGACGTTTGATCACGTGTTACACTGGAATCTGCATGGTATGTTAAGAAAATAAGAAAACGTTGGACCTGGGATCGAACCCAAGTACCTTGCTTCATATGTCCTTATCCTCCGCCATCTGCGCTATGTTGATTATTTGTTATAATAATAAAACATAATCATAATATATCAAACAAGTGGCTAGGCTGAAGAAAATAAAAAAACGCGTGAACGTTCAAACGGACCAATGCAATGGTGACGAGTCATCACCTTCTTCCTTGTCCGTCGTCTTAGGTATCAGGTTTATACCTACGGACAGAGCTCCATATCCATAACCCTGCAATCCTCAAAAATACACACAACGTGTGATAAATTAATTCCAAAGACACCTATCAACTCGTCTTGATCTCACGAGTATCATGGTATGATTTTCTTGGCTTAACTTCACCTGTACAGAAAATCCCCATAATGGCTTCTCAAACCCTAACCATGGAAAACATCAGTACACGCGTCAAAACATCAATTAAATTATCCCAACATGTTGCAAATATGTTAACAATCACAAATATATCATTCAAACATGCCTAAGATGTAATAATTATCGTAAACGATTTTGAGAAAAGATGCAAACCGTATGGAGCCTAGGGGGCGATTATGGGCTTGGGAATGCTTGCAATGAGTTGTGTTAGCTCCAAGGGGTGTCCAGGAAGCGATTGGAAGTGTCAAAACTTCTTGAATCCCTCTGCCAAGGTCAAACCGATTGCTACTTTTTATGAAAAAATTTAAAGTTCTTGTGTCTATTTCATGCGGCCAAAACCCTATCTCTTGCCTTGTTTTTGTTCATTATATGTAGCATGAAGGATTAGGGTAACAATTTTGGATCCAATCTTGAGAATTGATGGATAAAATATTTGATATTTAAGCCATATTCTTTTATTCCAAACTTGACCAAATCATGCCTTTTTAGCCTTGATCCGATTTGGCTTAATTAGACCATCATGATTAGATTTGATTTCCATCAAAATCAGATCATCAAAACAATCTTTGGCATTTTTTGTTATTTATTTGATTTAATGTGATTTTTAATAAATAAAAATCAAAATAAAATAAATAAATAGAACAAATAAGATATGGATGCTGATTTGGGTCGTGGACCATGTCCTTAACAAGATACAAACCTAAAATGCTAGGCCCTTTTGGCAAAAAATACATTTTTGAGCACATTTGACTTTTAGCAATTTTCCAAAAATGGTCAACTTTGACAATTTATAACTCTTCCAATTTTAATCCTAGAAAGGTGTTCTTGGACTTTTTATAAATCTTAGTATATCCCCTAAACAACCCTTTTGGTATCATTTCAATTGGGTCCTCCATGTTCATGTAAGAATCTTTGACCCAAAAGGCGTTTTTGTTGACCTTTCAAAAGGACCTATAATGTAGAAATCCATATCTTTTTATGAGTGCATTTATTGAACTTGAGGGATGAATATGAGTTGTTGGAAATTGGATTCCCTTCAAAATGAGCCTTGGATGATAAATTTCTGATGAAATATGAGAAAGTTATGCTTGGTCAAAGTTTGGTTCACTTTTCCTAAGAAACCCTAATTTAACAACTTTTGAGTTTTGATGAATTAGGAGCATTACTTGAGGAATCATGATCAACTCTTGATCAAATGATGAATATCACTTAAAAATGTTTATGTTGACCAAAAATCTTGAAGTTTGACTGTATGTGGGCCACAATTGACTTTTGACCTAATATAGTCGATTCTCAAGCATCTAAGCAGTTGACTGAGCAAACCTCTTGTGAAAAGCTTGAAATTTGACATGGAGGGTCTTGAGGACATATTAGGACTATGGAGAGCATATGAGGCCTTTGGAGCTCACTCTTCTTGATGAAAATGGAAACCCTAGTTGGAGGTTCATTGCTTTAGGAGAGATTTTGTCTGGTTAACTCTTGAGCATCCTTGAGCAAGTTGAGGGTCTTAATGAGTATATATTGAGAAAAATGGGAGGGAAAATTTTTGGGTACAACACACACATTTCTTCAACTTCTCATCCAATTTCAATCTCTCATCCTTCGGAATATACACATAAGCCATGCACCCAAACACCCGAAGATGGTCGTAGGAAACATCGTTACCACTCCAAACATGATTTGGAACATAAAACTTCAACGAAACACATGGAGTGAGGTTTAAAAGATGTACAACCATTCTCAGTGTTTCTCCCCTAAAGTAGTTCAGCAACTCTGATTGAGAAATTAAACATCTCACCCTTTCCACCAAAGTTCTATTCATTCTTTCAGCTAACCCATTCAATTGTGGTGTCTTTGAAGGAGACTTTTGGTGACATATACCTTGATCTTGACAATACTTGTCGAAAGGTCCAACATACTCACCCCAGTTATTGGTTCGAATATAGTTGAGCTTTTCCCCGTTTCTCTTTCAACCAATGCTTGAAATAACTTGAAGCTATCTAACACTTGATCTTTCATATTCAAGGTATAAGCCCATGTTTTCCGAGAACAATCATCAATTGAAAGTCACAAAGTAATATGCCCCACCATGTGACCGTGTCTTCATCGGACCATACACATTGGAATATACTAAAGTCACTGGTCTCGTAAGTTGAAAAAAGTTCACGCCTCTAAGTTGCATGAGTAGAAGCACCACTATCAACCACCAAATCCATCTTATCACATGATAGATTGACATTATTAACACAACTACCACAGATAATAAAGAAATCATCAACAATAGCAACATCTTCATTATTTTTACCTTCCTTTTTGTAGTTGTTGTAACTCTTCTTATTGTTTTCCCTTTTCAACTTACAATAATACCTCTTTATGTGTCCCTTTTCCCAACAATGATGACACTCAATATGAGAGAATATATTAAAGCCTCCTTGTTATTTACCATGTGATGTCCCACGATTACTTGAACCTCTACTTTGATGTCTCCCCCTTGATTCGGTAAACAACACCTTTGATTATGAAGAAGAACCTTGTGATTTATGCCTTAACTCCTCATTCAACACATTACTTTTACCCAAGGCCATCGAGATGAAACCATTCAAAGCAGAGTTAGACAAGGATGTCCAAAAAGTCTCCCAAGAATTAGGAAAATTATCAAGAATCCACAAACCTTGAATTTCTTCATCAAAAGTAAGATTCATCTCTGACAATTAATTTAGAATCCCTAGAAAAGTGTTCAAGTAAACGATCATTGGTGAACCATCATTAAACCTCAATGACATCAATTGCTTGAACAAGAACAACTTATTGTTCCCCGTCTTTCTTGCATACAACTCCTCAAGTGTGGTCCAAAGAGAGCGAGCATGATTCACAGAGCTCACATGATTCAAAACATTATCATCCACTAATTGAAGAATATAACCACAAATTTGTCTATGCAACAAAGTCCATTATTCATCACTCTTTACATCGGGTTTTTCATTAGAGAAAACTAGAAAGTGAAAACCTTTCACGTAAAAAGAAAATCTTCCATTTTTCCTTTCCAAACATTACAATTGGAACCATTCAAACTCACCACCCTAGATGTGTTTGTCTCAATCGTTACACAAATCAAACCACGAATCTAGATACCACTTATTGGGAGGAAATTACAAACGCAACGAAATAAACCAACAACATAAACTCTCCCAAATATGAAATGTAATGTTAATCAACAAAGAAACATTAAACAACACAACACAATTTTAGCGTGGAATAACCTCCGTTAACTAGGAGTAAAAAAAACACAAGACCCGTAGGCCACTTCAGAATGTGAAGAATGAATCTTGATGCTAGGTATGAATTAGTTATATACTTTGTTATTGATTAGCAAAGTCTGTTAGAGAATGAAACAAATCTGAGTTGTTGAATATGAAATTAGTTAGAGATTTTGATGGCAAGGATTGAACTATTTTCTTTAGCTTGCTTGATAAGCTTCTTATTATATGCTGATTTGTCCTTTAAATTCTCCTGATTTAATATTCTTCGGATATTTTCTGTTATAACATGAGCTAGAATTTCTAAGTTCGTTTCTGATTTTTTTTCTTGTTTGCGGCCTTTTACTGACACGTGAACCTATTTGTTGCTTGAAATGTGAACTTGTTATTATTTTTATGATATTTGAACTTGGAATGCTGCTGCCATTTTTTTGTTATGTTGGGCTTGAACTTGCAATTCTACTTCTTACCAGACTGTGATGCTTTGTACTAACACCTCTTTTTCACTTGTTTCATGTACAAATATGGATTCGTGGCAAAGTCAAGGCCGAAAGATGAAGAGGGAGCGGATTAGAAATACTTGGAAGAGTTTGGAGGGAGCATAAAAGAGGGAGATGAAGATCTCATTATCTTAGGAGTTCCATTTGAATTTGTGTTGTAAAAAATTAAGACTTGTAACTTAGAAGGATTAGGAATTTGAATCATGTTTATAAAAGAAACTTTGGAGAAGTTATGTATTTGAAAGTATAAACTTCGTTGCAACATCTTGTGACCTTGTGTGAATTTTGTAGAATTAAATGATATTTTGATTAAACCAAAGAATGATGCAAAATGCTTAAAAAGTCTTGAATAGATTTGCAATAGAATTTTGATGATGATATGGATATTTGGAACTTTGAATGAATTGTAAACATGAGGTAGTAAACTTGAAATGGTATGATGAATGTTATAAGCTATGAACTCCAAGAAACTCCATGTGATAAATCTTAGCATTTTTCACTCTTGAATTAACGAACTTGAATCCCACAAAAATTACATGCCTTAAGTACCTTGAATTATTTTTGATGTCCAAAACATGTACTCAAAAAATATCATAAGCAAAGCACATAGAAGAATGTATCCAACATAAGCCATACTTGATCATTGACCCTTAACCTCAACATAATACATAAACCCAAGTCTTCTCACATTTGAAGCACCAAAGATCCCATTTAACAGATGAAAATTTGATGAGACCTTAATCTATAGCTTAATCCACAAGGATATAACTTGGTGATTGTCACCCTTACAAATGTCCAGAAGAATCCTTGAGAATAAAGATAAAACTTGAAGGATAGAGAAATCCTGACACGAAACACTAGACAAACTCTCATTGATGAATCAACAAACCCATTCTCCATAAATGAGAAACCTAATCCACTTAGCGCTATAAACCAAAGTTAATAAAGAACTAGTCGATTCAAGCTTGAGTGAAGATGAGAGCCATCAAAGCCATAAAAACCCTAATTCTCTGAGAACTACAGAGAAATATACTATGATTCAAGACTTTGGTGACTTATGGAGAAGAAATCCCTAAGATTGATGAGAAGAGAACTCCAGGACCAAAACCTTAATCATTGTTCATCTTCTGAACCCCGTTGTCATATAAAAATGAGATAATACTCGTGATGCCAATGTTTCAAGAATTCTGACAGTAGTGACGTCACATACTTGTGTGGTCAAACCCTTGCACAAAAGCCAAAGGATGGGAGAAAATTTAATTCAAGATTCAACACTTGCAATTCTCAATTCATTGATGACACAAAGAATCAAATGAGATGTCCTGAGGCATTGAGAAGCCTTGGTAACTAAATGATCAAAATAATGAGGATATAAGATCCATCTTGGACTGATTGATACCACAACCAAATTCCATTGCTTGAAGACGACCATGAAGATAAGAATACATTGATCCCGTCTAAGTGCATGAATGCATATGATGAAACATAAGCCTTTAAAGTTCTAAATTCAAAAGGGTAAATTTTGAGGTGCAACATACGCGCAAGTGGACCATCTTCATCAACGGGGCTTCCAGTTTTATAGGAAGCAGAGTAGGAATTAGCTTTGAAAACAAAGAGGGTATTCTGATCGAAGTCTCCCTCACGTTGTCTTTCCCAACCTCAAACAACCAAGCTGAGTACAGAGCATTTTTAGTAGGGATGCGCCTGGCCGAAAATATAGAAGTCGAAGAAATAAAGATCTTCATTGACTCCCAACTCGTGGAATCTCAAGTACAGGGAGAATATCAGGTCAAAAGATACCATCTCGCCGAGTATTAGACTTTGGTCCGAGAAAGAATGAAGAAATTTGAGTTCGTAGATGTGCAACATGTTCCCCGCGAACATAACGCCCAAACAGATATCCTATCAAAATTGGCAAGCACGAAGAAGAAAGGGGGAAAAATCGGTGATATAAGAAATTCTTCCTCGTCCAAGCATTGAAAAACCCTCCTCGACTCTAGACGTATACGCCATAGGAGAAAGAAACTAATGAAGGACCCTAGTATACAACTACCTCACAAAAGGAGAATTACCTACCGATCAAAAGGAGGCTAGAGTGGTCATGTGAAGGGCCTGCTCTTACGTCCTAGTCGAGGGTATATTATACAGAAGGGAATTTTCCATCCACATCCTCAAATGTGTCGACCAGAACGAAGTACCTCATGTCTTATGCGAGATCCATGAGGGGATCGACGACCAACACTTGGGCAGAAGATCGCTTTCCAGAATAGAATTATGGGCAGGATATTATTGGCCCACCATGAAACACAACACCAAAGAGCACGTGAAAACATGCGACAAATGCCAACGCCACAGATACATTCATCTAGCGCCTCCAAGAGAGCTCAAATCTATCTCTTTTCACTGGCCTTTCACATGGTGAGGCCTAGACCTCCTCGGACCATTCGTGGTAGGATCAAACCAGAACAAATACCTGATAGTGGTCGTCGACTACTTCACCAAATGGATAGAAGCAAAAGCACTTTCCAGAACCACCATGCAAAACATTATTCGTTTCTACAAAAGAAACATTCTTGTGCAATTCGGAATTCCACAAGCGATTGTCACCGACAACAGGACGTAATTCACTAACGAAAACTTCCAAGAGTTTATTGCCAAATTGGGCACTGTGCAACACTTCGCCTCCATCGAGCACCCATAGACAAACGGGCAAGCCGAGTCTGCAAATAGGGTAATCCTACAAAGCCTCGGGTGAAGTTTGAGCGAGACCAAGAAGAGGTGAGTCAAAGAGCTACATAGCGTACTTTGGGCCTATCGGATGATAACTCACTCATCCACTGGGGAGACTTCCTTCCTATTAGCATATGGAATTGAGGCCGTCATCCCCGTCGAAATCAGGGAGCCCTCCAAACAAACGGAAGCTCCCCTCGAAGAATATATGAATGACGTTGAGTTGAGGTAAGAGTTTGACCTTGTCAAGGAGATCTGAACAGAAGCGGCCCTACGAGAAGCATGTCTCAAACAAAAATCGCCATACGATATGAAGCCAAAGTCATATGACATGAATTTGAAGTCGACAGCCTAGTCTTAAAGTAGAAATCTTAAAAAATCCCGTGAAGGCAAGCTCGCCGCAAACTGGGAAGGCTCTTACCGTGTTCATGCAAGGACGTGGAATGGAGCCTATTACCTGGAAAACCTACACGGGGAATAAATTGCTCGACCTTAGAACACTGAAAAGCTAAGGCAATATTACAGTTAAGACACTGATACAATCGACGTGTCTCGTCAAAACAATGAACACACCTTTTCCCGATCACATGTACATGCCCATGTACAAGTATGGCACCCAAAATTAAACAAAGAGGAAAGTCTCCACTCTTTTGACGAGCAGATTCTTAGACCGACGTGGATAACTCAAACGAGCTCCAACATCGCCGTACCATGATGACAGTACACCCAGCTCGCGATGGGAAGTTCACACCACTGAGCTCGGGCCCTTAAAATGAGTCTTGAGTTTCGGCCCATGCCAAGAAAAAACCATGGCCGTTTGACCAGTCTCCCCACACTGGCAAACTCAAAAACCAACAAGAAAACCCCAAAACACCTAATCAAAGTAAAATTTCTTAAGCAGACAAGAATATAAAGACATGCAAACATTCCACAACAAATAAACCATGCATGAAATAAATTTAGAAACATTTAAACAATGCAAATTAAAATGAACAACCACTACGGTCGAAAACTTTAAAAGGACAACCACGAGGGTCGCAATTGTAAGGAACATTACATAAAGGAGGCTCGAGGCCCCCATCCAAAACAAAAAGAAAGCAAAAATAAGTTGATTAAATGTCAGGCTGAAAGCCCTCCTCGCGTGCATGATCCTCTTGGGTAGGTTCATCCACTGGTCCATCCTCTCCATCCATGAGGGAGTAGGGCATGACAATCTTCCTACCTGTCACATAGTAGAGAAATCTCATCCCGGTCGTGTTCAATTCCACCCAGAACATCATCCATGGCCAACTGGAGGTGAGCAACCAACTATGCATGGGTTTTCAAAACCCTGGCCTTTTTCAGCTCATCCTCGGCAGGAGCTTCCTCTTCCCTCAAAGTAGGGAACGATTCCTCCAAGGACTTCTTCCCAGCAAGAGGGTGTTGGGCTCCTCGGTTATCTTAGTCAGTTTCTCCTTCGACTCCTTGCCCACAATGTTTGATGTGATAAGCTTCTCCTCGAGAGTCTTCACTTTGGCCTAAGACTTCTTCAGCTCGACTTCCGGGGATTTTCCCTCCATAGTATACGCCACAACTATTCCCAATATCCTAATAACTTCACCAGCATCTCGAGATAACATCCCCCTCTTGCACGGGCTCCATGCTCTCATTTGTAACGGGCCTCCCCCCTTTTCCCATCCGTTGGACAGGAGGTATCCCTGTAAAAAAGGCCAACAATCGGTCATGGTTGGCTTGGTCCTCGGGGCCCAGTTTGTCTTTCTTCCAAATATAGTGGTCGGTCCCACGAAGAAAATGTTTGTTCGACTAATGGACACTAAACTTTGGCACCAGCTTCAGATGGAAGTAGTAGAAGAACAGAGGAACGGTGGCCCTTATCTTCAGGTGATCACACACTATTTTGAAAGCCCTCGTGAAGGCAATTGAATTCGAATAGAGATGGGAAGGAGCAAGACGAAGATGCCTGGAAATGGCAACATGAAGATCAGAGAAAGGAAGCCAAAGTCCCAGATCCTGAAAGAAAATCTCAGACACAGGAATATGGTTCACATCAAACTTCAAACATATCCAGTTATCCTTCCCGAGGGTGTAAATCACCCATTCTTCCTCTGCATCCTCCGACTCTATCCCCGGAGCCACCAACGCAAACACCTCATCTGGGTGTTCAGCAAAATGAGAAATAATCTCCAGGGATTCAGCATAACCTAGGATAAAGGAACTTGAGCCCCAATGTGATACGGTGGGAGAACTGACTTGACGGTTTTGCGTTTGATCGCAAATGTTGCGGTTATTAAGATTCTCCACCGACTTTTCTTTTATCCAAAAGGAAAGGTGAAAAAGCACAGGAAAGACCTTTGAGATTATTTCTTGAGTTCGGGGGGTAGATTATGAAAAGGGAAGGTATTAGAACCCTTTTCATCCATGGTTCTCCATGGGCTCTTAGTTACTTGCTAGATCACTTGCTTTTGTTTAAAACTGTGCTTTGTGTGGTTTTTGAAAGTATTTTGTAAAGAGGCCATTGTTTAGGCAATCTTTGTAATGATTCTCGTTCGTAAGAATGTATACAAAGATGTTGATCTTTTGAAAAATGTTTTCAAGTTGCGTAAGATGTTTTGAAATGTGTAGGTGTTTGTTTTGAAAATAGCAAGGATGTTTTGTTTGAAATTTAGCAAGTAATTAGGAGCAATCTACCTACTCAAATGTCTTTCTTTTTCATTTTCTTTTCCTTTGACATTGTTGTCTTACCATTGATTTGCTAAGCAACCCTATCTTTAGATGTAAACGGGACGGGAGTGGGTCATCGTATAACCATGATTAGCAATATTGAAAGGTATCTTAGTATTTTTTTTAGGGACTAAGATCATTTGTGAGGCAACTTAGATAGCGTCATCGAGGGACTATGATCTTGTATTTGCTTGTTTTTGCTAAGATACCTTACATGCGTAATATGGCCATTTTGTATAAGGCAACCAAGTGGGGTAACCCTAGGGGTGCTTGTGTGCAAGTGTATTGTTTTCATGCTTGATTTTTTCTTGAATTAGGGTTTTCTATTTGATTGATTTTATTATTTCCATACAAACCCTAATTACTAGCATTTGAATATAAAGTATTTAAATTGCGGAAAATAAAAATACTAAGCTATTACATGATTTGTGGGGAGGGGGTATATAATTTGTAAATGGGGATTGCAAGAATTTAAACCCTAATTAGTCTATTACAACCATGTTGAATTTATACAATAATTGAAATAGATAAATGTACAAAAACAAATATGCAAGAATGTAAATGCAAAGAAAATGAATCTTTTTGTTTGATTTTTTATGAGAAAAGGTTTTTTTGTTTAACCTAATTAATTACAAGAAAATAATTAATTAAAATAATAAAAGTAAACCTAATTTAATAAGAAAAGATTTTAAATAAAACCCTAAGTCTATTAATTGATTAAAATAAGTTAAGTTTAAGAAAAGTATTTTTTGTATTTTTGTCTTGAAAATAATATATAGTGTTGTAAAATATTTTTGGCCTTTTTATATTAAGATAAATATATTTTAATTAGTGTAAAAGAAAATAAATAATAACCTAGTTTTAAATTAAATTTACAAAACTAGTTAGCAAAAAATAAATAAAGTATAGTTAAATAAAATGTTTATTGTGAGAAAAATAAAATAAACTAAGTTAAAATAAAAATCTAAATTTTTTTATATTTTTTATGATTTTTTTAACATTTTATAAAATATATTTAAAAATAAAAAAATGAAATAAATAAATAAATAGAAACAAATGGGCCAGGGGGTGCATGCAGTAGGCAGAGAGTTAGTTAGTAAAAAAAACAAGCCAGGCCCAAAGAGCCCAACGCTTGAAAAAATGTTAGAAAATCAGAAAAAATAAAAATAAAAGGCAAAAGGGTACCATTGGGGCTCGAACCCAGGTCCCTAAGGTTAGCAGGCGCGCGCTTTACCACTGGGGTGGCTATACATCCGGTTATATAAACAAGACAATAAATATGTAAGGCAAATCAAGTCCTGATGACTTCATCTTCAACCTCCAGTCGGTGTACCTGTAACTTCCTCATTTCTCAACAAAAATGGAAGATGACAAAATGAAAGTTCTTGCATTCATCCTCACGAATCTAACCATGTAAATAACTAAAGCTAAAAGTTAAAGATAAATGATAATTTCTCTTGCCCTAATTTGAACTCTAAAAATTTCAGAAACTTCAACTCTAAAATTCTCTAAGCTCATGCCATATAAATGCAAACTATGGATATGTATAGCTTCGTGGCAATGAGGTCTACATTTTATCTTCACAAATGCAAGCCTAACAATGCCTAAGTAATGAGATAGAAGTTCAAGAAAAATACCTCAAAACTGGAAATCGTGAAATGGATTTGAGCTTGTTTCAAGCAGTGTTGATGATCAGGTTAGCTTCCTTGGACCTCTAGGAAGCTAATGCAATGGTTGGTTTGAGTTGAGGATGGCTGGAATGGTCCGGAGAAGTCTAATTGTGGTGCTCTATTTTTGGTTATGGAAGACAAGGAAAATGGTGTTACAGAAGTGAAACAGGTACAAGGATGAGTTACTCTTGATGCAAGGAAGCTTTAGAAACTAAAAGGCCAAGAAACGCACGAGGGAAATGTGAGTTTGAGGTTCAAGGTCAGAAACTGCACAACAATGGAGTTTTTGGGCAATTTCTGATTTGAGAGAGTTTTGGTGTATTTTAGGATGTTCAAACTCATCCTCTAGCTCACAAATAATGCTTCTATTTATAAGCAAAAAGTTTGGAGACTTGTTGTTGATCAGAATTTGAATTTGCATTCTTAAGCTAAACATGTAATTTTTTAAGAAAACAAGTTTCAATGGCTTTTGTACTTGCTAAGATAGAGTGGTTATGCTTTAAACACACTTGCTTCTTACTTTGTAGATGAAGTGCGATCAGAGGGAACAAGTTAGAGGCTCAAGAGTGGACTTTATGCATAAAGATTGCTTTACAAGAATGGTATTGTTAACTTTCTTCCCAAAATGGCAATGTGAATTGGATAAAGCTTAAAATACTTGGATTATAGCTCAAAATTTTGTGTAATTCATTAATTATGGATTGAAAAAAAGTTTGAGACCTGTAAAGCAAAGATTATGCAGCCTAACTTTGATTTGCATTTGTGTTCATCATGAAAATGACTTATAATTCAAGTGACAAAACACCAACTTCATCTCTTCGATTATCCCTATTCAAGAATCATCTCAAGGAGTTCTTTGACATTTTGGAAAGCTTGCAATATGCTCTACAACTCATCTTTGAATTGCTTTCGAATATTCCTCTTGGAACTATGTGAAAATTTGCCATGAAGTTAGGTCAAAAATCTTCCTAACTAGGGCAAAATTTCACTAAGTCTTTTTTAGGTCATGAGCATGTATTCATAAAATTATAACTTAAGATCCAAGCATTTTTAGGAGAAGTTGTGTGAAGGAAAGTTTTAGATTTCATGGAGATATATAACTTTCATGTTGGAAGTTTCCTTTGAATCATCTTGCATCATAATGAAAAAAATGCTCAAAGTTATGAAAAAATAAGAAATTTTTTACACTTAGAAAAATTTCTAAGTTTAGAAATTTTGACTTTTCAAAATGAAATCTTGATTTTTGATGAATAAGTTTCCTATTTTTACATGTTTTGATGAATTGTGATCATTGGTGCTTAAATTTGACCAAAAAGTCAAAGTTTGACTTTTCAGTATACAATTGACTTTTGATTAGTTGACTGCAAAATTCATCTGTTAATCCAATGGATTTGCAATGTTTTGAATCATGTCATTAGGTTAAAATGATGCAATTGGTCACTTGAGATCATACCTGAAACAAATTTACCATTTGCTAGGTCAAAAATTAGAAATTGCCCTTTCCCAATCAAAAACCTAATTTTGACCATTTTGCCCTTTTGGAGATTTGATCAAATTTCTTGAGGAATTGTGGTACAAACTTGATCAAATGATACATATTGGTTTAAAATGTTGATGTGGATCAAAAATTATGAAGTTTGACTGTAAATTGGCCATGGTTGACTTTTTCCCCAATACAACTGATTTTTAGTTCAACTGCTCAATTGACTGGGCAAAAATGTGATCCAAGGCTTGAAACTTGACATGAGTAATCTTCGGGGTCCATAATGGTCCATGAAAGTAATATGGGGCATTGGAAGTTCAAAAATACTTGTGCAAACTCAAAACCTAATTTTGGTCATCAGTGCCTAAGGAGGTGTCTTGAGTTGATCAAACCCTAGTGCAGTCTTGAGCCCAAGGAGATTTTGTGAGAAAATTCTTGATAAGTTGAGAGGGAAAATTTTGGGGTACAAAAGCTGCCCCTATTCAATCTTATAAGGTGGAAGATGATTGGACACTATAGTGCCCAGATATTTGCACTCGGTGATATGATGGTTGAGGGAATGGGCTTAAAAATGCCATTTGGAGAGGTGATAGGAAGTTTTAGGAGATGGGCTTAAAATTCCATCCAAAAGTGATTGTTTGTATGGTAATTTGTAAAATGAAAGAATGAGTATCAGAATTGCGTCCGAGTCTGGAGTGTATCTGTATTGTATTTGAGAGTTGAATCTGAATGAGTGTCAGGATGGCATCCGTGTTTGGAGCGTATCTGAACCATATCTGAAAGTTGGATCTGAATGAGTGTCAGGATGGCATCCGTGCCTGGAGCATATCTGAACTGTATCTGAAAGCTGAATCTGAATGAGTATCAGAATGGCATCCTTGTCTGGAGCGTATCTGAATTGTATCTAAAAGCTGAATCTGAATGAGTATCAGAATGGCATCCGTGTCTGGAGCTTATCTGAACTGTATCTGGGGGCTGATTTTGAATGATTATCAGAATGACATCCGTGTCTGGAGCGTATCTGAACTGTATCTGAGAGTTGAATCTGAATGAGTATCAGAATGGCATCCGTTTCTGGAGCGTATCTGAACTGTATCTGAAAATTTTCACTTAATGAGTATCAAAATGGCATCCATGTCTGGAGCGTATCTGAACTATATCTGAAAGTTTTGAACATTTTTAATGGTAGCTGTTAACCTTATCCTGAAAAGGGTAAAATGTTAGCTAAAATGAAATGTTTATATTGTATGAAATACATAGTATAATGCGTTCGTGTTGTCAATGTTTATGAAATATGGATGTGATGTATGCGTATCTGAGCTAGTTTGCTGCACTGCTGTTGAATTGGGGAAAATAAATCCCTGACTGCTGCCGAGGATATGGAGTATAATTTTTCATGTTGTGAAGTCTAAGTGTTGATGAATTTCTACTTAGAGAAATAAACTTTGTTGTAAAGGAAATGCCATGTACTGCTTGTAAAATCCTGTTGTGAAATCCTGAGAAGATGAACGACTTCTATCGGGGATTGATAACTGGAAGCTTTGTTTCGTTGGGGATTAAACTTTAGATTATGGGAAATTTATGGAAATAACTTAGAGAGATTTCCCTACCTCTTAAAGCCATTAGTAATTGTATTTTACCTTGTTTATTTGTAAACAGTAATTATGTTCAAATGCATATGTTCAACAATGAATCATTGGACGCTTTCGTAGACAAAACACAAGAGTAAAGAAAAGCAGATAGTTTTGCACTTTCAAAGGAATACTTTTGCATTGACTTTGAGTAAGTATTTTTGTACAATGAGACCAACATTCTAGTAGGAGAACGCCACCGTAAGAAAAAATGAAAATTTTAATACAAAGAAAAGATAGCTATGTGCAATAATCCCATGGGGTTCCCATTCTGCTATAGCCTTTGTATCTCTGAGTATTTTGTCTATTTGTTGCCTCGTCCGAAGATGATTGAACTGATCAGAGCCTCTGAGTTTGCAGGTTGTCCATAAGGTGATCCAACGGGACATAGTCATGCGTTTTAATTCCCTAACTTTTGCCTGGACCGCCCTTTCGGGTTTTCAGTCCATCGGGATACCATTTTTTGCCCAAGTCGCCCTTTCGGGTTTTCAACTTGCCGGGTGTACAGATTTTTTTGTTTTTGTCCCTAATTTTTGCCCGAACCTCTTTGATTCGCGGGGATGCCCTTGTTTTGCCTAGGTATGTCAACCTAGCGGGTCTCTTATGCGTAGTATCTTTTGACTATGTTCGCGTTCGCAGGATGCGGCAGGGCGGGTCTCTTATGTTTTTGATTACAAATGGTCCTTTGTATGTAGGAGTCCATTTTCCCCTGGGATCACCTTATGGTAGTATGATGCGTTTGATTACCAGATCCCCAACTTGATATACTTGGCGTCTAACCTTTTTGTTGAAAGCCTTGATCATCAGTTTTAATACATTTGACCATGGCAAACAGCGGTAAGTCTCTTCTCATCAATCAAGTTTAGTTGATCAAGTCGAGTCTGAATCCAATCTTCTTCATTCAGCCATGCATCCTTCATAATTCTTAGAGAGGGGATCTAGACCTCGATAGGCAAGACAGCCTTCATGTCGTAAACCAGATAATAGGGTGTTGCCCCGGTTGATGTGCAAGTTGTGGTACGATACCCGTGGAGAGCGAATGGTAACATCTCATGCCAGTCTTTGTATGTGACTATCATTTCCTGTATGATCTTTTTAATGTTCTTATTTGCAGCTTCAATAACACTTTTCATCTTTGGCCGGTAAGGGGAAGAATTGTGATGCTGGATCTTGAATTGATCTCACAAGGCGGTGATCATAATGTTGTTGATATTTGTACCATTGTTAGTGATGATCCTTTCAGGGATACCGTACTGGCCAATGAGATTTTTCTTGATGAAACGGGCAACAACATTCTTGGTAACAGAAGCGAAGGAAGCTGCCTCCACCCACTTTGTAAAATAATCAATGGCCACTAAGATGAAGTGGTATCCATTGGAGGCTGTTGGCTTGATTTCCCCAATCATATCAATCCGCCACATAGCAAAAGGCCAAGGAGCCTTCAAGACATTCATAGGAACCAGAGGTACGTGCACTTTGTCAGCATAGATCTAACACTTGTGGCAGGTTCAAGAGTGTTGATAGCAATCTAATTCCATGGTAGACCAGTAATAACCTGCCCGTAGTATTTTCTTTGCCATCGTATGCCCCCTGGAATGGGTTCCAAAAGTGCCTTCATGCAACTCAGCCATGATCCTTTCTGCTTCAACCTTGTCTACGCATCGAAGTAACACAGATTCATGATTTCATTTGTACAGGATGTCGTTACTAAGGAAAAATTTAGCAGAGAATCTCCTTAAGAACTTCTTATCATTGATTGAAGTTCCTTCTGGATATTCTTGTGCCTCAAGATACTTCTTGACTTCGTGAAATCAAGGTTGGTCCACTACTTCCTAAATATTAATCTCGTGACAGTGTGCTGGTTCCTCCATTCGTTCGATGGTGATCTGGGGAGCCTCGTTATCCCAATTAAGTTTAAACATAGATGACATTGTGGCTAGAGCGTCTTCTAGCTGATTTTCCTCTCGCGGGAAATGCTCGAAGGTAATCTTCTCAAAATGTGGTAGCAATGTCAAAACATGTTCTTTATAAGGGATAAGGTTAGGGTGTTTGGTGTCCCATTCCCCTTTGATCTGACTGATAACCAAAGCTGAATCTCCAAATACACTCAAAGATTTGATCCCTAGGTCTATGGCAGCTCTGAGACCAAAGATGCATGCTTCATATTCCGCCATGTTGTTTGTACAATTGAAGAAGACTCTTGCGATAAAGGGAATATGACACCCTTCTGGAGATACGAGTACATCATTGATACCATTGCCAAGTGCATTGGATGCCCCATTAAAGAACAGGGTCCATCAGGATCCTTGTTCAAGTCTGTCATATGGCCTAAATTCTTCACAGTTATTTACCGTCATGATGTCTTCATCTGGAAATTCGAACTTCATGGATTGGTAGTCTTCTACGGCTTGGTGAGCAAGGTGATCAGCTAATACACTGCCCTTTATTTATTTTTGGGTAGTATATTGTATGTCATATTCTGTCAGGATCATCAGCCATTTCGTTATTCTCCCAGAAAGAGCAGGCTTCTCGAAGATGTATTTTATCGGATCCATTTTAGATATCACTAAAGTAGTATGAGTCAGCATATACTGTCTTAGCCGGCGAGTAGCCCATGCAAGAGCGCAACATGTTTTCTCGAGCAGTGAATATCTGGTTTCACAGTCGGTAAACTTTTTGCTCAGGTAATAAATAGCATGCTCTTTTCGGCCAGACTCATCATGCTGCCCCAATACACACCCCATTGAGTTTTCTAAAACAGTCAGATACATGATTAATGGTCTTCCCTCGGCTGGTGGCATCAACACAGGAGGCTCTTGTAAGTATTCTTTGATTTTGTCAAAAGTAACTTGGCACTCGTCATTCCATTTGACTACTTGATCTTTCTTCAACAATTTGAAGATTGGTTCACAAGTAGCTGTCAGCTGAGAGATGAATCTGGCAATGTAGTTCAAACGTCCCAAGAACCCTCTGACTTCCTTCTCAGTGCGAGGAGCAGGCATCTCTTGTATTGCTTTAACTTTGGCAGGATCGACCTTGATACCTTTGTTGTTGACGATAAATCCTAGAAGTTTACCAGACCGTACCCCAAATGTGCATTTGTTTGGATTCAACCTCAGCTTGTACTTCTTCAGTCTCTCAAACAGTTTTTGTAAGTGATCAAGATGCTCTTCTTCTGTTTGAGATCTGGCTATCATGTCGTCCACATAGACCTCTATTTCGTGATGTATCATGTCGTGAAATAGAGCTACCATGGCACGTTGATAGGTTTCCCCAGCATTCTTTAGCCCGAATGGCATCACCTTATAGTAGAAATTTCCCCACTGTGTGACAAACGTTGTTTTCTCCATGTCCTCAGGCACCACTTTGATTTGATTGTAACCTGAGAATCCGTCCATGAAGGAAAACACTTTTAGTTGTGTTGTATTGTCAACTAGAATATCAATGTGGGGGAGTGGAAAATCATCCTTAGGGCTTTCCCTATTCAAATCTCTGTAGTCCACACACATTCGCACTTTGCCGTCCTTTTTAGGCATGGGAACAACATTGGAAACCCATTTGGGATAAGAGGTGACAGCCAAGAATCCACCGTTGAATTGCTTCATGACTTCTACTTTAATCTTTTCTGACATATCAGGCCTCATGCGGCGAACCTTTTGCTTTACTGGCGGACAATCCTCTCTTGTAGGCAGACGATGTACCACAATATTTGCATCAAGTCCTGGCATGTCTTCATACGAACAGGAAAAGACTTCGACATAATCATGTAACAAATGAATTAGATGCTCCTTGATACTGGGTTCCAGATTGGCACCCACCTTGACCTCTTTTTTGTCTTCTTCGGTACCTAGGTTGATTGTATCCACGGGTTCTTCGTGAGGCTGAATGGTTCTCTCTTCTTGTTGTAGTAGTCTGGTAAGTTCTCCTGGTACTTCACAATCTTCCTCACCTTCTTCTTCGGTTTGGTAGATTAGATTCTCAGAGTCACAAAAGGCCATAGCAGTATCGTTACCCATGGGATCCCGAATGGATGTATACCTTCATTGTGAGTGTGTGTAAGGGTATAGCTATCCTTGAAAATAAAAAATGTAAAAAGATGAAAAAAACAATGAACGCAAAAGTTTGTATGCGAAAACTTCCATTATTCATTAATGTCATATGAAAATGAGATAATAACCCTTACAAATGGACCTTTGTGCCTCGGGTAAGACACAAGGTTTTAAGAGTGCGAATTGTTTTAATATTACAGATCCAACAAAATGTAAAGACAAATTACTGTGGGATAAAAGTGATCGGGACAAAATCTCTAGCCTACCAGTTGTTGAGCCCTCCATTGACAGTTGGGAATATCCAGTCCTCCAAGTCACAGCTATCTTCATCATCTTCTACGGTGTTGACCTCGCGGTTGCTGATCTTTAGGGGAGGTCCTCCGACACGAGCGTGGCGTACAGCCCTCTGAGCACTTGAAGTGAAACCCAGGCCAAACTTGTCAGACTTATATGGGATATCTGGGAGTTGTCCCCAGATAGTGCACCCACCTTCTTCTACCACTGCTTTGGCATCCTTCAGAGATGACATCCAGAGTGGAGGCCTTGTGATCTTGGGAATAACCTTGGTTACTGCCACATCTTGCGGGACCTCTTCAAAGTGTTGAAATGGAGTTTCAATAAATTCACCATCTAATTCCACATATCTGAAGGAATTCAGATGGATGATCATATACTCTTCTTCTCCATGAACTTGGATAATCTTCCCTTGAATCAGATATTTCAGCATTTGGTGCAACGTAGAAGTGACAGGGTCGACATTGTGAATCCATGGTCGGCCTAACAAGCAGGTATATGAGGGACGGATATCCATTATGTTAAAAGTTGAATCAAATGTTTGTGTTCCAACTTTTATGGGAATGTCTACCTCCCCATGTACCATCCTTTTCGATCCGTCAAAAGCCCTTACTACTATGTTACTTGGCTTTAATGTTAATCCCTCACAGTCAAGCCTATCAAGAGCTTTTTTAGGTAATACATTCAGAGATGAGCCAGTTTCCACCAAAACATGAGCCAAGGTTGTGCCCCTACATTCAACTGAGACATGCAATGCGTCATTATGCTTCCTTCCTCTCGGTGTTAAATCAGCATCCGAAAAACTTAGACCATTATTTGTAGTTAGGATGGCTATGAAGTCTTGAAACTGATCGGCAGATGTCTCTTGGGGTACATGGGTAGTTTTTAGGAATTTTACCATGGATTTTGCATGCGCCTCGGAACATGGTAGTATTGCCAGCATGGAAATTTTAGAGGGAGTATGCCCCAGTTGTTCAACTACATCATAGTCGCTTCTTTTAATGATCTTTAGAATCTCCTTCATCTCTTTCTGGGAGGTCTCATAGATAGCCAATGACTGAGCCTTCATCCGGACAGGCTCAATCATAATACTTTTACCTTGAGTCTCGGTTAACTCGGCAGCAAGAGTGTCAGTAGAAATGATAACAGGGGTTGTAACAGCTTTGTTAGTTGGAGTATTAGCTGAGATGATTGTAGGACCAGGAACAGATTTTGGGGGAGCAACAACAGGAATGATTACGGGTCCAGAAACTGCTTTTGGGGGAGCAATTTCTGGAGAGAATATCCTTTGGCTTCGGGTAATCTTGCTAGTTCCTGCAATATTACTGATGTTGGAGTTGACTTTCTCGGAGCTTGAATCTTCGGCGGCTGGCCAGTCCTGCTTGATACCATGGTAGTAAACATCCCCACCATAATTCCATGGTATGGTTTTGTCTGACGAATATGGGACTGGTCCAATCATTGTGATTATTAAACATTTGCTTTCGGAACTGATGTAATTCTAACGGATCTTTTGGTGGAGACCCTGGAAGAATTGGCAGAAATGGTAATGATAGAAACATCTTTAAATGGAACAAGTGGAATAGAAGTCTTCTCGAATAAAATTTCTTTGTTATCTATTAGGCACTGAACGTCTGCTTTCAACAAAGGACAACTGGTTGGTGAGGACAAACAGAAATGGCAAACTTCATCATAGCCAGAGAATACACTGGCATTCAACAAGTTCATTTTAATAGTCAGAAGTGGGGTCATAAGTTCATCAACTGAAGTAACAAACATTTCTTCTTCAATGGCATTGGTATTATGGCCATGTATGGGCATAGGGGCAGAAATGACATTTGGCTTTTCAGGTTGTTGCACCCCAAAATTTGCCCTCTCAATTCTCAAAGCATCTCTCACAATGATTCTCAAAATTAAAGCTTTCAAAATACATTGGGATCTTACATCAACATGATTGAGAAGAAACTGTCAAAAAGGGAGAAAACAGACAAAAATAACATTTTGACAAATTTGGAGGAAAATAGGTCTCCTTCGATTCAGCCCCCTTCGTCTGGACTTGGCACCTCCTTCGATTTCTCAAAAGTTACTGCTAGCGTGCCTCTTTCGTCTGGGCGATGTGACTTCAAATAGGTCTCCTTCAATTCAGAAGGAAATGATCTTCATACAAGTTTCAATTGAGTTTTTGTTTCCCTTTGAAACAACGTCTTTCAACTCAGGAATGTCCTTCGACTCAAGAAGTAAAGGCCTCCTTTTGGTTTTCTTCAATTCAAAAGTCAATAATCTTCTGGAAACTTCCTTCGATTCAGAATTTAATAACCTTCTGAAAAGGGCCATTCGAAGAACACACAGCTGGTGAAAACGAATGTTGTGTTAGTCTGGTCGAAAGGTGTAGAAAAGATGGAGGATTAGACTCAAAAGATCAAGTTGAACATTTAGGCCCATAGGCTAGGCTACGTGTTTTCCCTTTTTAGGCATTTACCCTTTTGTTGTCCAAGACCACTTGCACTTAATAGTATAATACTACCTTTTATAAAAGCTTGTCTTAAGCCTTGCGCCTATTTTCCTTCAAAAGGAAGCAACCCATCTGAACCATTCATTTTGCTTTTATGGCACAAGTGGACACTTACTTTCCAGACTAAGCCTTATTTTATTATTTTTGCTCCCCAAGCTTCTCAAAAGCCTTTCTCTATAAATAGAGAGTTCATTTGCACAAGAAAGAGAGATTTTTTGGATCAGAGGAACGTATCCACAAAATTCTCACACACCATAAAATTCTTAAACACTTCAACACTTGTGAAATAAAAAAAAAACAGAATCATCATTACCTCCTTCAATTCTGAAGAACAACACATTCCAGTTTCCTTAGACTCAAAGAGCATCCCACTTGTTCTTTCCTTTGAACCCGGTGTCGAAGGCCTACTCTGGGTCTTTTCCTTCGAATCCAGAGACATTCAAAGCAACTGCCTCAAAGTTCCAGCACACGTATCAACCTCCAGCAAGGTAAGTCATTCTTAACCTTTGACCCTTCGTTTCCAGCATAGCATGTAAATAAAATTTCTTTTCGTTTCAAACATGTACATACTATTTTCTTCTTTTTTTTTGTTTTGTTTTCACTCTAATAATATGTGTCATGGTTAACAATCTTCTTGGCTTTTGCTCTTGGTACATTTAAATATGCTTTAAAGAATTAATCTAGTCTTAAGGTGATGTTGGCATGGCCTTGAGCCATGTTGATATTCAAACTCAAATGAAAGAAACAGGAAACAGAAAAGTTAGAAACGAAGCCTCTGGCTTCCATACTAACCTTCAGGCCAAATGAAAGAGGCAGTCGAAAGGCACAACATGCTGGCCTCCAGGCCCCAATCGAAGGCCAAAATATGCTGGCTTCTAGGTCCCAGTCGAAACTCATCCTTTCACCCCTTTTTAGGTAAGGTCGAAGAGGGCCAGAAATGGCAGAGTCGAAGGTTTGCTGCCCTAAGTCGAAAGATCCATTTTTCTTGTTTTTACCTTATTTTTGACTTTATTTTCTCATGCAATTCAATATGGTTGTAATAGTGTAGGATATTTATTTCCTGCATTTATATTGCTTTGTACAAATGCTAGTAATTAGATGTGTATGGAATGATAAAATCAACATGTAGACAACCCAAAAATCAAAGACAAAATGCATGCAATCAAACACACTTACACACATGCACCCTTAAGGAAATTCCACTTGATGCCTTATAAAAATGGCCATGTTATGCATGTGGGATGTCTTAGCACAAACAAATCGAGAAAGATCATAGTCCCTCGATGATGCTATCAAAAGTTGCCTTTCAAAATGATCTTAGTCCCTACAGAAAAGTGCTATGTCATTTCACAACATTGCTATCATGGTCATACGATGACCCAATGCTCGTCCCTTCACATCCAATGATGGGGCTTCTGATCAAATCAATGGTAAGGTAGCAACATCTAAAGTCATAGGAAAAACACATCTAAAACCTTTTGAGTAGGCAGATTACTTTTATTTACTTGCTCAATTTCAAAACAAACATCCTTGCTATTTTCAAAAACAATCACATACACTTTCAAAACACTTTCCAAACATGAAATATTTTCAAAAGCTGAACACTCTGCATACATTCTTACGAACGGGAATCATTGCAAAGTTTTCCTAAACGATGGCACCTTTTCAAAATACTTTCAAAACCACACAAAAGCACAATTTTCAAACAAAAGCAAGTGATCTAACGAGTAACAAAGAGACCATGGAAAACTATGGATGGAAAGGATGCTAATACCTTCCCTTTTCATAATCTACCCCCCGAACTCAAGAAAACATCTCAAAAGGTCTTTCTTGTGCTTTTTCACCTTTCTTTATTGGATAAAAGAAAAGTCAGTGGCGACTCTTGCTAAAACTGCAACATTTGTGACCATAATCGCAAAACCCTCAAGTCAGTTCTACCACTGTATCACAGAACTGGCGACTCTGCTTGGGAGAGTTATCTAAAGTGGGGTTACCTTACGGTTAGATCATATTTACCTGCATATATTTTTTTATTTTCTTTCTTTATATTTTGGTTCCTTGTTTGGGTTACTGTTAAAAATCCTACACCCGGATTTTAGGATACCTTTTAGGTAAGTAGCAATAAACTGCGAGGGAACTGTGCGGGGTATACCGATACGGTTGAAGCAGTAGCTACGTTGATGTGGCACTTTGGTTGGTACCGGTAACCCTTGAGTCAATCAAGGAGAGTACGGGGCCTCCGCGTGGTGTTATAAAGCATCAACTGACCTTAGAACCTTACTTGACCAACTTGGCCATTAGGACATAGCGAGATGACCGACTTTGGTGCAGTCCGAAGTTGGTCGATACTCGATGCTACACTCAATGAGGTTGGACTCTTGAGTTTTGTTTGGTTGCGAGTCAATCGCTTATCGAACGAAACTTGGGGGAAAGATCAGTGATATTGAGATCCCTTAGAACCCGGTTACTTTTAACTAGGACAGGTTGATCCAACTAAAACTTCAAGAGGGTACTTACCTAAAACCCCATGCAAGCCCAAACCGAGGACTTGTTTGCTTTATGCACTTGTACATAAACATCATAAACATCATGAACATCATAAACATCATAAACATCACTAACCATTTCAAGGATTTTTGGATTTATCTTTGTCCTGTTTTGTAGGACATGGCCTCCGCTCGTAGGAACGCTATCCAAGTCAGTCTTGTGAGGGTACCTCCACAACTCAAGGATTTAGTATCAAGGGTCCCTGAAGATTCCCGGTTCACCCAAAGACATGGACGACTCCTTAGTTTGGTTACCTCAAGTATCGAAGAAGAGATAATAAAGGTGCTTGTCCAATTCTTCGACCCTTTGCATCATTGCTTCACTTTTCCTGATTACCAACTTGTGCCCACTTTGGAGGAATTTTCTCAACTCGTAGGGATCCCTATTCTAAATCAGTTACCTTTCAACGGTATCGAAAGAGACCCCAAACCTGAGGAACTTGCTCGAGCTCTACATTTACAACCATCTGACATAGTAGCAAATTGGGTAACAAGGAGTGGTGTTAAAGGGTTATTAGCAAAGTTTTTGTTGGAGAAGGCTCAAGAATGTTGGAATATTTTGGATCTACAAGCCTTTGAGGAAGTTCTGGCTCTTCTCATCTATGGATTGGTACTATTTCCAAATCCTGACCAATTTATAGATGTGAATGTGATTAAGGTTTTCATATCTCGTAATCTGGTGCCTACGGTGCTTGGAGACATATTGCATTCTCTTCACTCTCGCACTTTGAGGAAAAGGGGGGCTTTGATGTGTTGCACTCCTCTGTTGGCTAGGTGGTTTATTTCGCACCTACCTAGATCAATGGTGAAGAATGAACAAGGTATGAGATGGTCTAAAAGATTGATGTCACTTTCACATGCTGATATCCGTTGGTAATATCGCTCCTCAGAAGACATTACCATCATTGACCGCTGTGGGGAATTCCCTAATGTCCCTCTACTTGGCATTAGGGGAGGCATTACTTACAACCCTTGTTTAGCCTTGCGACAATTTGGATATGCTAGAAGAGATGGCCCTCATGAGGTACTCATCCAAGGAATTGCATTTGACTACGAAAGCGATACCCAAGGTTACTGTCAAAGATTTATACGAGCTTGGGGTATGGTTAACAAAGTTGATAGCAAGACATTGGGGCGTAAGAATTCCATTCCTTTGGAACCTTATCTTAAATGGGTAAGGGATCGTGCTCAAAGTCTCAAGATGCCTTATGAAGCCGTCTTACCTGTTATCATGGAGCCAGCAGTCGAGGGAGACATTCCACATACTCTCTATCCTGATATGCCTACTTCTCTTGAAGACTTGCAAAATGCTTGGATTCAGTTAAAAGGAGAGTGAGACACCTTCGAAGCTAAGTTCTATGAAAACGAGAAGAAGATATTAGAGCTTACAAGGGAACTTCAGGAAGAAAGGAGCTTAAACACCTACATTACACCAAAGAGGATGCGCACAACTTTTATGTCTTAGGAGTTTACTTTATGCTTATTCCTGTTGTTGTAAGCCCAAGAGGCATGTTTGTATTCAAATAAAAGGTTATATAATGCAAGTTAACGTTTGTTCCCTCTTTGTCTATACAAATTTAAATTCTTCAAATCCTTGAAATCATTTGCATACTGCATATTCATGCATCATGACATGACAGGCGTCCGCATAACAGGTTTCCTTATCTCTCCGCTGTTTATTTCAGCAAGATGGATTTAGAGAAAACTGTGACGGAACTCCAGCCTCTGAATTCTCAATTTCAGGAAGCTTTACTCGCCCTGGCTAAGGGGCAGAAGGATATGATGGCCTTGTTGGCCGCTAAGAAAAAGCCAAAGAAGAAGGCTCTGCTCAACATGGGTAAAAGGTTCAAAGAGACAATCCGTCAAATTCCAATAGAGGAAGATTCATTCGAAGAGGACGAGAACCAAATCGGTGAAGTTAAGAGTACTCAGGCCGACTGTATCAATGACCAAGAATCTGATGACGATTATTTCAATGAACAATATCCACCCGCAGATATCAAATACAAGCATCTAGAAGACAGATTAAAAGCAGTTGAAATCCAAGCTATTCCCGGTTTGAAGTTTGACGATTTGGGCTTAATCTTTGGGGTAGTCATTCCCCACAAGTTCAAAATGCCAACCTTCGCAAAATACGATGGGGTTTCTTGCCCAAAGCTCCATTTGAAGTCCTATGTGCGCAAGATACAACCGTACACTGCTGATAAAAAACTATGGATTCACTTTTTCCAAGAGAGTCTGGCTGGAACGTAACTTGAATGGCTTTACCAGTTGGATGGCTCTCGCATTAATACTTGGGAGGGACTAGCTACTGCCTTCTACCATCAATATAAGTACAACGCCGACTTGGCACCGACGAGGGTTCAATTGCAAGGTATGACCATGGGGAAGGATGAAGGATTTAATGAGTATGCGCAGAAGTGGAGAGACCTTGCAAGTAGGGTCCAACCTCCCTTGACTGATAGGGAACACATTGACATGTTCATGAGCACATTATCTGGTCCTTTCTTTAATCTGTTGGTTGGATGCTCTTCTTCTGGTTTCACCGAATTAATCCTAACCGGCGAAAGAGTAGAAAGTGTAATTAAGAGTGGAAAGATATATGTGGCATCTACGTCCACTCCCAATCCTGTCAAGAAACCTTTTGCCGCAAAGAAAGAAGTTAATGTTGTGTATAGAGAAAAGGCCCGTACCAAAATGAATAATCATCTGCCTATCAATGTTGTTTGAATCTCCAATCCAACTGCTACTCAGAGACCATCTTCCAATCATCAATGGGTTGAAGCTCCAAGAAGACAGTTCACTAGGTTAGGCATGTCATTATCTCAAGCCCTTCAGCATCTGCTCAGGATCAATGTAGTGACATTGCGGGATCCTCCTGCCAACCCTGACACCTTATCACCGAGATATAATCCAAATGCAAAGTGTGCTTATCATTCAAACAGCCCAGGGCACGAGACTGATCAGTGTTGGGCTCTGAAGAACAAAATCTAGGATTTAATTGACAACAAGACTATTGAATTTGATCCTCCTCCAACGCCAAATGTAATTACCGCTCCAATGCCGAAGCACGACAAAGGTGTTAATGTCGTCGAAGATACAACTTTCATTGCCTCTGTCAAAGGGTTAACTACTCCATTGAATGTAATCAAGAGCAATCTGTTGAAAGCTGGGACTTTCCCCGGCTGTGAAAAAGACTATGTGGGATGTATAAGACAATCCGATGGGTGTGAAAAACTGAGGAAAGGTATACAACACCTAATGGACAGCCGCAAAATTCTATTCTAAAAGAATCCTGCCATCCAAAATTCAGTCGACAAAGTTGAAGATTTGGCCATCATAATAATTTCAAACAAACCTCTTAGGATCTCATCCAAAGTTCCTATCAGGATTTCAAACGAACCAATCATTGCTCCTCTCATAATCAGTGCTGCCAGACCCATTCCATACACCTCTAATAAAGCGGTTCCATGGAATTATGGTGTCTATGTTTATTACCATGAGGTAAAACAAGATTCTTGGATTGACGATAACGAATCAGGTGTTACTAATATCACTGGTTCTAGTAAAGTCAGAAGAACAAGAAGAGTCTTTTCCCCTGATATCTCACCACCAACCACTACCGCAGTTCCAATCCGCATAACCAACGACAATGCTGGTGCCAGCACTAAAGGGAAAGAGAAAGAAAGTGAGCCTTCCAGGGGAGAGGCACTTTCTAAAAAGACTGTTATGGAAGAACCATCCACTCGAGAGATGGAGGAGATTCTGAAAATCATCAAGAAAAGCGACTTTAAAATAGTAGAGCAATTGGGACAAACCCCTTCTAAAATATCAATGTTGTCCCTATTGCTATGTTCCAACGCCCATGCACAAGCTTTGATTAAGTTCTTGAAAAAGGCTCACGTGCCTCAAGAAACCACAGCCGACCAGTTTGAGAACTGCGTAGCAAGTCTGACAGCTGACAATGGTCTGGGGTTCTCCGACACAGATTTAACTCCCATGGGAAAGAATCACAATAAAGCCTTGCATGTTTTTGTTTAATGTAAGGGGACTACTCTGGCACATGTTTTGGTAGACACAGGCTCATCTTTAAACGTGTTACCTAAAGGCGCTTTAGATCGGCTAGACTGTGAAGGTTTGGTTTTGAAGCCAAGTGAAATTGTTATAAGGGCATTCGATGGGTCGAAAAGGATGGTTCATGGAGAGGTGGATCTCCCAATTAAGGTTGGGTCACAAATTTTCAACTCCACATTCTATATAATGGACATACGGCCTGCGTATTCTTGTTTGCTGGGGCGCCCATGGATCCATGGGGCAGGTGCGGTCACTTCTACTCTCCACCAGAAGTTAAAATATCCAGTTCAAGGGAAGGTTGTCACTGTTTGCGGTGAAGAAGAATTTATGGTAAGCCACCTCACTTCTTTCAAGTATGTAGAAATGGATGGCGAATTCATAGAGACTCCTTGCCATACATTTGAAGTTGTGGCCACCACTAAAATCTCCTCCGACACTCCAAAGGCCGATAAAGTTATTCCCAAGATGGTTTCTCTTAAGGATGCTCGTGCGGTAGTAGAAGAAGGAAACAATGAGATGTGGGGTCAGCTCCCCGACATCCCATTCAAGGCAGATAAGTTTGGGATAGGTTTCATCTCCAAAGCTCAGAAAGAAATTAGAGATGCTCATACTGGAAAATCGTCTCTCCACCTCAAGAGTCATGAAGTAAACGTCGTAGAGGATTCCGATAATGAGTGTGCTTTTAAAGACTGGATCTACCCAACAACCGAGGGGAAGCCCAACAATTGGCATGCGAAAGACTTTGTGCCTATCTCCTTCATTGAGGAGTCTACATCCACTCTGGATCCTATTGCCAACAACTCTACGATCGCCAACTATGACTTTGAATGTCCTATCAACCAAGCCGAAGATGAAGGCGAGGAAGATTGTGACATAAAAGGAGAACTAGCCAGACTTCTGTTACAAGAGGAAAAGGCTATTCAACCCCATGAAGAGTCGATTGAGGTTATCATCCTAGGTACTGAGTCAGATAAGAAGGAAATCAGGATCGGTGCTAATTTGGAAAGCAGTGTCAAAATCCATTTGGTTCAGATGTTGTGTGATTATGTTGAAGTATTTGCTTGGTCATATGAAGATATGCATGGGTTGGATACCGACATTGTGGTTCATCTTCTACCAACTAAAAAAGACTGCCCTCCTGTTAAACAAAAAGTTTGTCGCATGAGACCTGACATGTCTGAAAAGATCAAAGCCAAAGTAATGAAACAGTTTGATGCAGGATTCCTAGCTGTAACATCCTATCCTCAATCGGTGGCTAATATAGTGCCAGTTCCAAAGAAAGACGGGAAAGTTCGCATGTGCATTTACTATAGGGATCTAAACAGGGCAAGCCCCAAGGATTATTTCCCTCTACCATACATTGACGTCTTAGTCGACAATACCGCCCAGCATAAAGTCTTCTCATTCATGGACGGCTTCTCGGGCTATAATCAAATAAATATGGCTCTCGAATATATGGAAAAAACTACTTTCGTTACACAATTGGGCACTTTCTGCTACAAGGTCATGTCGTTCGGATAAAAGAATGCAGGGGCAACATATCAAAGGGCTATGGTGGCTCTATTTCATGACATGATTCATCATGAGATAGAGGTATATGTGGATGATATGATCGCCAGATCATAAACCGAAGAAGAACATCTCGGTCACCTGCACAAACTATTTTAGAGACTGGAGAAATATAATCTGAGGTTAAACCCTAACAAGTGCACATTCGGAGTACGCTCTGGAAAGCTTCTAGGATTTGTTGTCAGCAATAAAGGAATTGAAGTTGATCCCGCCAAGATAAAGGCCATCCAAGAAATTCCAGCCCCTCGTTCTGAAAGAGAAATCAGAGGATTCTTGGGTCGTCTCAATTACATTGCCCGTTTCATATCACACTTAACTGCTGCCTGTGAACCACTCTTCAAACTCTTGAAGAAAGATCAGGTAGTCAAATGGAACGATGAATTCCAGGTTGCCTTTGACAAAATCAAGGAATGCCTGCAAGAACCTCCTATTCTCATGTACTTGACAGTACTAGAGAATTCTATGGGGTGTGTTTTGGGCCAACACGACGAGTCTGGCCGAAAAGAGCATGCAATTTACTATCTAAGCAAAAAGTTTACCGACTGTGAAACCAGATATTCACTGCTCGAGAAAACTTGTTGTGCTTTAGCGTGGGCTACTCGCCGGCTAAGGCAGTACATGTTGACTCATACCACTTTGTTGATTTCTAATATGGATCATATTAAGTACATCTTCGAAAAACCTGCCCTTTCCGGACGAATAGCCAGATGGCAAATGATTTTGACTGAGTACAACATTCAATACACAAATCAAAAAGCCATCAAAGGAAGCGTACTAGCAAATCATTTGGCCCATCAAGCTGTGGATGATTATCAGTCAATGAATTTCGATTTCCCTGACGAGAATATTATGCTGGTAACGGACTGTGCAATACCTAGACCGTATGACGGACCTGAACAAGGATCCTGATGGACTATGGTATTCGATCGGGCTTTCAATGCCTTAGGTAACAGAATTGGTGGTGTGATCATCTCTCCTGAAGGTTTCCACACTTCTTTTACCGCCAGACTATGTTTCGATTGTACAAATAATATGGCTGAGTATGAAGCATGCATCTTAGGTCTAAAGGATGCTATTGACTTAAGGATCAAACATTTGGATGTGTTTGGAGATTCCGCTTTGGTGATCAGCCAAGTAAAAGGAGATTGGGACACTAAACACCCTAATCTTATCCCTTACAAGGAACTTGTGCTATCCCTAATTCCTCACTTCGAAGAGATCACATTTGAGCATTTCCCTAGGGAAGAAAACCAATTGGCTGACGCTCTGGCAACCATGTCCTCAATGTTCAAAGTAAGATGGGACAACGAAGCCCCTATGATTACAATCGAAAGGTTTGATGAACCTGCACATTGCTATGAGCTTGACACTGATGCGGAAAAGCTGTGGTACCATGAGGTAATGAGATACCTTGAAGCGCAAGAGTATCCAGAGGGAGCATCTATCAATGTCAGAAAATTCTTACGAAGATTTGCAGCCAAATTCTTCCTAAGTAATGGGATATTGTACAAACGCAACCATGATTCAACTCTACTCCGATGTATGGATAAGAGGGAGGCAGAGAAAATCATGGAAGACATGCACGATGGCCTTTTCAGTACTCACTCAAGTGGGCATACAATGGCCAAGAAAATCTTAAGAGCTAGCTACTATTGGTCTACGGTGGAGACAAATTGCCATCAACATTCAATAACTTGCCACAAATGCCAAATTTATGCTGACAAGGTCAATGTACCTCTGATCCCTCTGAATGTCATGTCCGCTCCGTGGCTATTCGCAATGTGGGGTATTGACATGATCGGAGAGATCAAGCCCACAACTTCCAATGGACATCACTTCATTCTTGTTGTTATCGACTATTTCACCAAATGGGTCGAAGCCGCCTCATTTGCCTCAGTCACCAAGAACATGGTAGCCAGATTCATCAGACACAATCTCATTTGTCGTTATGGTATCCCCGAAAGGATTATCACCGATAATGGGACTAACCTCAACAATGCCATAATTAGGGAATTGTACACTCAATTTAAGATCAAGCATCACAATTCTTGTCCGTATAGACCAAAAATGAATGGTGCAGTCGAAGCAGCCAACAAGAATATCAAGAAGATCATGCAGAAAATGGTAGTAACCTATAAAGATTGGCATGAAATGCTACCGTTTTCTCTACATGGTTACCGTACTTCAGCTAGAACATCAACTAGGGCTACTCCTTTCTCTCTAGTCTATGGCATGGAAGCTGTTTTGCCAGTGGAAGTTCAAATCCCCTCGCTGAGGATTATGATTGAGGCAGGCCTAAGTAAAGACGAATGGATTCAAACGAGATTGGATCAGCTGAACTTGATCGATGAAAAACGATTAGCTGCTATCTGCCATGGTCAGGCGTATCAAAAACGAATGATCAAAGCTTTCAACAAGAAGGTCAAGCCTCGAGTATATCAAGTTGGTGACTTGGTGATAAAACGCATCATTTTACCACATGGTGACCCCAGAGGAAAATGGACTCCCACCTATGAAGGGCCGTTTGTCGTCAAAAGAGTTTTCTCTGGTGGTGCCATGGTACTGACCACCATGGATGGTGAAGACTTCCCACATCCTATAAACGCGGACGTAGTTAAAAAATACTATGCATAAGAGACCCGTTAGGTTGACACACCTAAGCAAAATCAGGGCATCCCGGCAAACCAAAGGGTTTGGGCAAAAATTAGGGATATATACAAAAATTGTACACCCGACAAGTTGAAAACCCGAAAGGGCGACTTGGGAAAAAAAGGGTATCCTGTTGGACCGAAAACCCGAAAGGGCGGTTCAGGCAAAAATTAAGGATTGAAAGCGTATGACTATGTCCCGTGAAATCAACACGGTCAATACTATCACCAAGGTCCAAGTTCAAATGGTCCAGGATCAATCCAATCAACTTCGATCAACGACAAGGGACGTTCAAAGACATTGGGGCAATAGTAGAACTGAAAGGCAATGGGATCATTTCACATGACTATTTGTTTTTCATTTTCAATTTTCTTTTCGACGATTTCCTCTCACTATGATTTTCGTCTCTATGTACAAAAACGCTCGTTCATGGGCAAAATATCAATACAAATACACTTTGAAGTGCAAAATTGTCTGTCTCTCTTTTGAATGCAAATTTGTCCAAATGACTAAAATTGAATGAATATATGCATATGAACATAATTAAAGCTATTTGGTACATGTGTCCTGCCAAACAGCAGCCTCAACAGGGCATCAGTGTACAACTGCAGTAAGTATTCCTTTAATGAATGTGAATTAGCCCCACAGAGTTATCTCACCATCATTACCCCCACCAGGGCGTTGGCAATAAACCTTTCCCCAACGGAGTTGCCCACAAAATATCCTTGCAAGGGACGATCCTTGGCCAGAATCTCAAGTCTCTTGACAGCTTTTTCCCAGCTAAAGCCTAGAAGATCTCTTCTTAAAGAGAATCCATTTCCTCAGCAGATTTTATTCCCCACGGAGTTATCTCGTCATTGTTATCCCTAGAGGAACAACCCCAATGCAACCTTTCCCCAGCGGAATTGCCTACAAAAATTTCTTCACCAAAGATAAACCCCCTGCCAGAGCCTCAATGTCTCAACAACTCCTACAAATTTGAAGCCTAGAGGTCTTTGTCTAAAATAAGTTTATCTCCTCAGCAGGGTTTATTTCCCCAACAAAGTTATTTCCCCAGACCTAGTGCAAATTCCTCAATGTACGAGACACCCCGATTTCCCCAGGCGAGTAAGCACTTCCCGTTGAGTCCAACATTTCCCAGATAATCCCATCCTCCACAGCGGCGTATATCTCCCCAACCAGGGTTTTCTGTCCCCAGTGGAGTATATCTCCCAACCAGGAGTCTTTATCCCCAGTGGAGCATATCTCCCAACCAGGAGTTTTTGTCCCCAGTGGAGCATATCTCCCCACTGAGTCCATCTTCCCCAACGGAGTATATCTTCCAACCAAGAATCTATCTTCCCCAGATGAGTCCATCTTCCTCGGCGGAGTATATCTTCCAACCAAGATTCTATCCCCCCAGCGGAGTCCAAATTCCTCAACGGAACCCAAATTCCCCATTTGAGTCTGAATCGCCCAACCGAGTACATCTTTTCCCGCCAAGGTTATTTTCTCCAAAACAGAATCTATCCTCCCCAGATGAGTCCATCATCCCCAGCTGAGTATATCCTCCCCAAAGATAAGCCGGCCTCGCCCGACTGAGTCTATACTCTCCAATTAGAATTTTCCCTTCAAATAACTGCAAATCACAGGGCCACAACCCCTAATCCCTAGTAATGTCTTCAACAAAGCCTTTATTATTTCTCAAAATTCTATGAAGCCTAGATCCGACCAGATATTAGCACAATTTTCAAGTTTTACAGAAGCCTGGACCCGACCAGATAACAGTTTGACTTCTTAAGTTACTGAAGCATGGATCCAACCAGATAACAGTTGATTTCATTTCTCAAATGCTATGAAACCTAGACCTGACCAAATGGTAGCCTAGCTCTTCGAAGATATAGAAGAACCTGAACTCAATCCAATCAAGGTTTAAACTTCTTTTCCCCAGATATGACCAGATATTATTCCTCATTTCTATCTTTTCAAGAAAGCCATTGCGAAGCCTGGATCCGACCAGACAGCAATCACCCTCAAAGATTCATTGTGAAACCTGGAAACCGACCAGATAACAACTAAATCCCCAAGCAGTTCATTGTGAAGCCTGGACCCGACCAGATAATAATTAACTTCATCAGAAATCTGCAAATCCTGGACCCGACCAGATACCAGTTTTTCGACCAGTTCATTATGAAGCCTGGACCCGACCAGATAACAATTGACCTCATCAAATCCCAGAAATCTGCAATCCTGGACCCGACCAGATAATAGTTTTTGAACAGTATATTGTGAAGCCTGGACCCGACCAGATAACAATTGACCCTGATCCTCAGAAAGACACTATGAAACCTAGACTCGACCAGATAATAGTATAACTTTCCAAAAGACCATAAAAGCCTGGACCCGACCAGATAACAGTCTTCAAGAAGTTACTGTGAAGCCTGGATCCGACCAGATAATAGTTAATTCACCCTTATCCCCAACAAGTTACTGTGAATCCTGGATCCGACCAAATAACAGTCAACCTCCATATCCCCGCCAAGTTGTTATGAAGCCTGGACCCGACCAGATGACCATTCAATTTCAAAGAATTTTCTACAAAGCTTGGATCCAACCAGATAACAGTTAATTCATCTCTTCCCCCAGTAAGTTGCCATAAAACCTGGACCCGACCAGATAGAAACCGATTACTTCATCCTCAACAACTGTGAAGCCTGGATCTGACCAGATAACATCTGAGCTTTGAGTGATGTTCCCCAGTAAAAGCATCTCTTCAAAAGAATCTAAAGATACGCTTATTTTTCATTTCCAATAGGCAATTAAGGATTCAACCTCCGAAGATTTCCTCAGCAGTAGTCAAGGATTTATTTTCCCAGACGAAAACACCACATTTCACATTCATACATCATAGCATATACATAACAATGCATTTATCATGATACCACATCTGGTAAAGCATCATGCAAGCATCTGCATTTTTCTAACCCCTTTCTCACAGGTAAAACAACAAGTTTAGTATGGATCAACAGGAGATTTATGCTGATACTTCTCCCAGAGTTTACCAACATTCCTCCAAATGGCATCTATAAGCCCATTCACCATCCATCTTCGAGTGCAAATTTCTGGGCACTTTAGTTTTCAAACTTCTTTCACCATCAAGTCACGAATGTCGGATCCGCCAATCTAACTCTTCAGGCTCAAGAAGTTTGAACAGAGGCAGTTGTTGCACCCCAAAATTTTCCCTCTCAATTCTCAAAGCATCTCTCACAATGATTCTCAAAATTAAAGCTTTCAAAATACATTGGGATCTTACATCAACATGATTGAGAAGAAACTGTCAAAAAGGGAGAAAACAGACAAAAATAACATTTTGACAAATTTGGAGGAAAATAGGTCTCCTTCGATTCAGCCCCCTTCGTCTGGACTTGGCACCTCCTTCGATTTCTCAAAAGTTACTGCTAGCGTGCCTCTTTCGTCTGGGCGATGTGACTTCAAATAGGTCTCCTTCAATTCAGAAGGAAATGATCTTCATACAAGTTTCAATTGAGTTTTTGTTTCCCTTTGAAACAACGTCTTTCAACTCAGGAATGTCCTTCGACTCAAGAAGTAAAGGCCTCCTTTTGGTTTTCTTCAATTCAAAAGTCAATAATCTTCTGGAAACTTCCTTCGATTCAGAATTTAATAACCTTCTGAAAAGGGCCATTCGAAGAACACACAGCTGGTGAAAACGAATGTTGTGTTAGTCTGGTCGAAAGGTGTAGAAAGATGGAGGATTTGACTCAAAAGATCAAGTTGAACATTTAGACCCATAGGCTAGGCTACGTGTTTTCCCTTTTTAGGCATTTACCCTTTTGTTGTCCAAGACCACTTGCACTTAATAGTATAATACTACCTTTTAGAAAAGCTTGTCTTGAGCCTTGCGCCTATTTTCCTTCAGAAGAAAGCAACCCATCTGAACCATTCATTTTTCTTTTATGGCACAAGTGGACACTTACTTCCAGACTAAGACTTATTTTATTATTTTTTCTCCCCAAGCTTCTCAAAAGCCTTTCTCTATAAATAGAGAGTTCATTTTCACAAGAAAGAGAGATTTTTTGGATCAGAGGAACGTATCCACAAAATTCTCACACACCACAAAATTCTTAAACACTTCAACACTTGTGAAATAAAAAAAAATAGAATCATCATTACCTCCTTCAATTCTGAAGAACAACACATTCCAGTTTCCTTCGACTCAAAGAGCATCCCACTTGTTCTTTCCTTTGAACCTGGTGTCGAAGGCCTACTCTGGGTCTTTTCCTTCAAATCCAGAGACATTCAAAGCAACGACCTCAAAGTTCCAGCACACGTATCAACTTCCAGCAAGGTAAGTCATTCTTAACCTTTGACCCTTCGTTTCCAGCATAGCATGTAAATAAAATTTCTTTTCATTTCAAATATGTACATACTATTTTCTTATTTTTTTTGTTTTGTTTTCACTCTCATAATATGTGTCATGGTTAACAATCTTCTTGGCTTTTGCTCTTGGTACATTTAAATACGCTTTAAAGAATTAATCTAGTCTTAAGGTGATGTTGGCATGGCCTTGGACCATGTTGATATTCAAACTCAAATGAAAGAAACAAGAAATAGAAAAGTTAGAAACGAAGCCTCTGGCTTCCATACTAACCTTCAGGCCAAATGAAAGAGGCAGACGAAAGGCACAACATGCTGGCCTCCAGGCCCCAATCGAAGGCAAAAATATGCTAGCTTCTAGGTCCCAGTCGAAAATCATCCTTTCACCCCTTTTCAGGTAAGGTCGAAGAGGGCCAGAAATGGCAGAGTCGAAGGGTTTGCTGCCCTAAGTCGAAAGATCCATTTTTCTTGTTTTTACCTTATTTTTGCCTTTATTTTCTCATGCAATTCAATATGGTTGTAATAGTGTAGGATATTTATTTCCTGCATTTTTATTGCTTTGTACAAATGCTAGTAATTAGGTGTGTATGGTAAGATAAAATCAACATGTAGACAACCCAAAAATCAAAGACAAAATGCATGCAAACAAACACACTTACACACATGCACCCTTAAGGAAATTCCACTTGTTTCCTTATAAAAATGGCCATGTTATGCATGTGGGATGTCTTAGCACAAACAAATTGAGAAAGATCATAGTCCCTCGATGACGCTATCAAAAGTTTACTTTCAAAATGATCTTAGTCCCTACAGAAAAGTGCTAAGTCATTTCACAACATTGCTATCATGGTCATACGATGACCCAACGCTCATCCCTTCACATCCAATGATGGGGATTCTTATCAAATCAATGGTAAGGTAGAAACATCTAAAGGCGGAGGAAAAACACATCTAAAACCTTTTGAGTAGGTAGATTACTTTTAGTTACTTGCTCAATTTCAAAACAAACATCCTTGCTATTTTCAAAAACAATCACATACACTTTCAAAACACTTTCCAAACATGAAATATTTTCAAAATCTCAACACTCTGCATACATTCTTACGAACGGGAATCATTGCAAAGTTTGTCTAAACGTTGGCACCTTTTCAAAATACTTTCAAAACCACACAAAGGCACAATTTTCAAACAAAAGCAAGTGATCTAACGAGTAACTAAGAGCCCATATAAAACCATGGATGGAAAGGGTGCTAATAACTTCCCTTTTCATAATCTACCCCCCGAACTCAAGAAAACATCTCAAAAGGTCTTTCCTGTGCTTTTTCACCTTTCCTTATTGGATAAAAGAAAAGTCGGTGGCGACTCTTGCTAAAACCGCAACATTTGCGACCACAATCGCAAAACCCTCAAGTCAGTTCAACCACCGTATCACACGGGCGCATCGAATTCAATCTCTTTTGCTTCAATGAGGTCTTGTATTTTGTTCTTTAGAGCCCAACAGTTATTAGTGTCATGACCGAGACTTTTAGAGTGATATGCGCAACGGGCATTGAGATGATAGTGAGGAGATATTGTGTTGGGGTTTTTCGGAGCTTCTTTCAAGGTCACCAAATTGGATCTTAGTAGATGCGGTAATACCTGATATGGGGTCATGTTAATTCTAGTGAATTGTCTGACTGGCCTTTCTATCCTTGGTTGGTTATTTCTTTGTTGATCAGGCGCTAGTTTAGGGATCATCGTATCCTCCGCCATTGGTCGACGCTCAGCCATATCTTGATTTCTCTGAGGGTAAACAACAACCACTTCTTTCTTTCTGATAAATGGCTTCCTTATGGCAGCAGTGGAGGATGTATCTTTCTGAATCTTTCCACTTTTTATATCGGCTTCTACCCTTTCTCCGGTCAATAGCAGTTCAGTAAAACCTGCAGATGAACTTCCAATTAAATGATTGAAGAAGGGACCAGACAAGGTGCCCAAGAACATGTCTACCAATTCTCTCTCAGATAGAGGGGTTTGAAATCTTCCGACTAAATCTCTCCATTTTTGCGCATAGTCCTTGAAACCTTCATTGGACACCATGGTCATACTCTGGAGTTGAGTACGGGTAGGCGCAAGATCAGCATTGTATTGGTATTGTTTGTAGAAGGCTGCAACAAGATCTTCCCAGTTGTGAACGTTGGCTCTTTCTAGTTGGTAAACCAGTCAAGTTGAGTTCTAGACAGACTGTCTGGAAAGAAGTGTACCCATAAGTCTTTGTCAGCGGTATGGGGCTGGATTTTCCTTACATAGGACCGGAGATGCATTTTAGGGCATGAGACTCCATCATACTTGGCGAACACATGTGCTTTGAATGTTAGAGAATTGATAATCCCCGACACTAACCCTAATTCCTCAACGTATAAGCCATGCACTTTTTTGGATTTCCATCGCACTCAAACGCTCTTCGAGATGTTTATACTTGTCATCAGCTGGAGGGTATTGTTCTTCAGAATAGTCTTCTTCTTCCTCTTCCTCTTCTGATTCTGACGGGACAATTGTTTCCTTGCCTTTCCTATCTTGATTGTCTCTTTCATGGGATGTCGTTGAAAAATCTAAGGTCCTTCTTCTCTACCCATGAAATCTTCTTCCCATGTTTAAGACTCTGTTTACCTTCTTTGTCTTCTTTTTCTTCTCCTCAACTAGCAAAGTCTTCAACTCTTCTTGTCCTTTGGCTAGGGTCAAGAGAAACTGTTGAAACTGTTTATTTTTAGCTTGGAGATCCTTCATTGTTTGCTCGAGATCCATCTTACTAAAATAAACAGTAGAGAGATGATGAGACTTGTTGCAAAAGACCTACTTATGTTATGATGAATGGTATATGCATATGTAATGTTTCAAGGATTTCAAAGATTCAAATTCGTTTTAGACAAAAAGGAAACACACGTTATATTAATAAGTTAAAGCTTGAGTACATCAATGCCTTTTCGGGAAAAATAATACAAAAAATCTAAGATAAAAAGGTGGTTCGCATCCTCTTTGGTGTGATGTAGGCATTTAGAGTCTGCTCCTCATGAAGTAGCCTCGTGAGTTCCAAAACCTTCTTCTCGCTTGCGTAGAATTGGGCTTCAAAAGTATCTCGCTCCCCCTTGAGTTGTATACAATCCCTTTGTAGGTCTTCAAGAGAGGTGGGCATATCAGGATGTAGGATAGTGTATGGAACATCTCCCTCCATGACAGGCTCAATGATTACCGGGAGAATGGAGGGGTAAGGCATCATAAGACTCTGAGCACGAGTTCGTACCCATTTGAGGTAAGGCTAAGGAGGGATGGAATTATTTTGCCCTAAAGTCTTGCTATCCACCTTGTTTAACATCCTCCAAGCTCGGATAAATCTCTGGCGAAGACCTTGATCGTCGTTGTCGTAGTCAAATACCAAACCTTGAATCAGCATCTCGTGCAGGCCATCCCTTCGGGCGTAACCAAACTGTCTTAAGGCTAAGCATGGATTGTAGGTGATACCTCCCCTAACTCCAAGTAAAGGGACATTAGGGAATTCTCCACAACAGTCGACAATGATAACATTCTCTTTGGATCGGGAGCACCAATGAATGTCTGAATGTTTGAGCGTCATCAACCTTTGTGACCACCTTGAACCTTGCTCATTCTTTAATATAAATTGGGGAAGATGAGAAATAAACCATCTTGCCAAGAGAGGAGTGCAACACATAAGAACACCTCTTTTCCTTATTGTGCGAGTGTGAAAAGAGTGTAGGATATCTCCTAGCAATGTAGGAACCGGGTTGCAGGATATAAAGATTTTGATGGTGTTAATATCTATGAGTTGGTCAAGATTTGGAAACAAAACCATCCAATAGATGAGGAGAGCCACAATTTCCTCAAAGGCTTGTAAGTCCAAGGAATTCCAACAGCTTTGGGCTTTCTCAAACAGGAACTTTGCTAAGAAACCCTTAACACCACTCCTTGTTTCCCAATGAGTTGTGACATCAGGTGAGTGCAAGTGTAGAGCTTGAGCAATCTCTTCTGGCTTTGGGTCTCTTTCCGTACGGTTGAAAGGTAGTTGATTGAGAATGGTAATCCTCAAGAGTTGGGAGAATTCTTCCAAAGTAGGCACAAGTTGATAGTCGAGAAATATGAAGCAATGGTGTAAAGGATCAAAGAAGTGAAAAAGCACCTTCATCATATCCTCATTTGTGTTGGAGGTGACCAAGTTGAGTATGCGACCATGTCTCTCGGTAAATGGAGAGTTTTCAGGAATCCTTGAAGTTAGCTCCTTAAGTTGTGGAGGGATTCTTAAAAGGTTGACTTGAATAGTTTTCCTGCGAAGTAAATCCATATCCTACAAAACAAGAACAAAGATGAATCCAAAAATCCTTGAAATGGTTAGTGAATGCATATGATGTTCATGATTTTCATGATGTTATGTACAAGTATGCATATACAAACAAAATAAACAAATCCTTAGGTTTAGGCTTGCATGGAGTTTTATAGGTAAGTACCCTCTTGAAGTTTAGTTGGCTTAAACCTGTCCTAGTAATAGTAACCGGGTTCTAAGGAGCTCAATATCACTAGTTTGTTTCCTTGGTTATTGTTTCAGCACAAGCCTCTTTAATGGTGACCTAAATATCCCAAAAAACCAAACCTCAATGAGTGTAGTATCGAGTATCTACCAACTTCGGACTGCACCAAAGTCGGTCATCTCACTACATCCTAAAGGCCAAGTTGGTCAAGTAAAGGTTCTAAAAGTTCATTAGTGCTTTATGACATCACTCAGCGGCCCCGTATTCTCTTTGATTAACTCAAAGGCTACCGGTACCCACAAATATGTCGCACTAACGTAGCTATTGCTTAGACCATGTCGGTATACCCCGTACAGATTCCACAATGTATTGCTACTTACCTATAATGTATCCCAAATCCGGGTAGAGGATTCAAACCCAAACAAAGAACCAAAATATAAAGCATACAAGTCAAACAATGTAAGCAAATAAATATGATCTATCCCTAAGGTAACCCCACTTTTTTTAATTCCCCAGCAGAGTCGTCAGTTCTGTGATACGGTGGGAGAACTAACTTGAGGGTTTTACGTTTGATCGCAAATGTTGCGGTTAGCAAGAGTCGCCACCGACTTTTCTTTTATCCAAAAGGAAAGGTGAAAAAGCACAGGAAAGACCTTTGAGATTATTTCTTGAGTTCGGGGGGTACATTATGAAAAGGGAAGGTATTAGCACCCTTTTCATCCATATTTATCCATGGGCTCTTAGTTACTTGCTAGATCACTTGCTTTTGGTTAAAATTGTGCTTTGTGTGGTTTTTGAAAGTATTTTGTAAAGAGGCCATTGTTTAGGCAATCTTTGTAATGATTCTCGTTCGTAAGAATGTATACAAAGATGTTGATCTTTTGAAAAATGTTTTCAAGTTTTGTAAGATGTTTTGAAATGTGTAGGTGTTTGTTTTGAAAATAGCAAGGATGTTTTGTTTGAAATTCAGCAAGTAATTAAGAGAAATCTACCTACTCAAATGTCTTTCTTGTTCATTTTGTTTTCCTTTGACATTGTTGTCTTACCATTGATTTGGTAAGCAATCCTATCTTTGGATGTAAATGGGACGGGCGTGGGTCATCGTATAACCAAGATTAGCAATACTGTAAGGTATATTAGTATTATTTTTGAGGGACTAAGATCATTTGTAAGGCAACTTAGATAGCGTCATCGAGGGACTATGATCTTGTATTCGCTTGTTTTTGCTAAGATACCTTACATGCGTAATATGGCCATTTTGTATAAGGCAACCAAGTGGGGTAACCCTAGGGGTGCTTGTGTGCAAGTGTATTGTTTTCATGCTTGATTTTGTCTTGAATTAGGGTTTTCTATTTGATGGATTTTAATCTTTCCATACAAACCCTAATTACTAGCATTTGAATATAAAGTATTTAAATTGCGGAAAATGAAAATACTAAGCTATTACATGATTTTTGGGGAGGGGGTATACAATTTGTAAATGGGGATTTCAAGAATTTAAACCCTAATTAGTCTATTACAATCATATTGAATTTATACAATAATTGAAATAGATAAGTGTACAAAAATAAATATGCAAGAATGTAAATGCAAAGAAAATAGACCTTTTTGTTTGATTTTTTATGAGAAAAGGTTTTTTTGTTTAACCTAGTTAATTACAAGAAAATAATAAATTAAAATAATAAAAGTAAACCTAATTTAATAAGAAAAGATTTTAAATAAAACCCTAAGTTTATTAATTGATTAAAATAAGTTAAGTTTAAGAAAAGTATTTTTGTATTTTTGTCTTGAAAATAATATACAGTGTTGTAAGATATTTTTGGCCTTTTTTATATTAAGATAAATATATTTTAATTAGTGTAAAAGAAAATAAATAATAACCTAGTTTTAAATTAAATTTACAAAACTAGTTAGCAAAAAATAAATAAAGTATAGTTAAATAATTTTTTTTTTGAGAAAAATAAGATAAACTAAGTTAAAATAAAAATCTAAATTTTTTTATATTTTTTATGATTTTTTTTTACATTTTAGAAAATGTATTTAAAAAGAATAAAATGAAATAAATAAATAAATAAATAAATAAAAACAAATGGGCCAGGGGGTGCATGCAGTAAGCAGAGAGTTAGTTAGTAAAAAAACAAGTCAAACCCAAAGGGCCCAGCGCGTGCAAAAATGTTAAAAAATCAGAAAACATAAAAAAAAGGCAAAAGGGTACCATTGGGGCTCGATCCCAGGTCCCTAAGGTTAACAAGCGCGCGCTTTACCACTGGGATGGCTATACATCTGGTTATATAAACAAAACAATAAATATGTAAGGCAAATCAAGTCCTGATGACTTCATCTTCAACCTCCAGCCGATGTACCTGTAACTTCCTCATTTCTCAACAAAAATGGAAGATGATAAAATGAAAGTTGTTGCATTCTTCCTCACGAATCTAACCATGTAAATAACTAAAGCTAAAAGTCAAAGATAAATGAGAATTTCTCTGGCCCTAATTTGAACCCTAAAAATTTCAGAAACTTCAACTCTAAAATTCTCTAAGCTCAGGCCATGTAAATGAATACTATAGATATGTACAGCTTCGTGGCAATGAGGTATACATTTTATCTTCACAAATGCAAGCCTAACAATGCCTAAGTAATGAGATAGAATTTCAAGAAAAATATCTCAAAATTGGAAATTGTGAAATGGATTTGAGCTTCTTTCAGGCAGTGTTGATGATCAGGTTAGCTTCCTTGGACCTCTAGGAAGCTAATGCAATGGTTGGTTTGAGCTGAGGATGGCTGGAATGGTCTGGAGAAGTCTAACTGTGATGCTCTGTTTTTGGTTATGGAAGACAAGGGAAATGGTGTTACAGAAGTGAAACGGGTACATGGATGAGTTACTCTTGATGCAAGGAAGATTTAGAAACTAAAAGGCCAAGAAACACACAAGGGAAATGTGAGCTTGAGGTTCAAGGTCATAAACTGTGCAACAATGGAGTTTTTGGGAAATTTCTGATTTGAGAGAGTTTTGGTGTATTTTAGGGTGTTTAAACTCGTCCTCTATCTCACAAGTAGTACTTCTATTTATAAGCAACAAGTTTGGAGACTTGTTGTTGATCAGAATTTGAATTTGCATTCTTAAGCTAAACATGTGATTTTTTGAGAAAACAAGTTTCAATGGCTTGTGTACTTACTAAGTGTTTCCAGTGATTTATGGTAAACAACCGCTAGTCTTCCAAACTATCGAATAATCTTTCTGACTGTTATTCAATTCCTCTGGTAACTCACAGGATCGACTAGATTGATCCTAGGACTCCTTGGATATTAAGGTTACTCTTACGATCGAACAGATATTCATGGTTGATATTGTATATGTGTTTGGCTTATTTCGATTTCTCTCTCTAAAAGTCTAAAGATGTAATCAAAATGTGTGTGTGAAAACTAAGTTACATGAATAAATGCTAATTGTAAAGACATGTAAAATTGCATAAAAGTGAAGTAAATGGTTTCGACTTACAAAACAGTTAATATAAAGGATTTCTGGAACGTAAAAGGTTTGAAATATGAAGAAAGCGTTTAATGCAAGAAATCTTTAAATGACTTTAAGTAAAAATATGCGTTCGAAGGATAAGACTTGAAGGTAAAGGTATGGAAAATATGACAGTTTTCTGAGATATAAAGTGCTTGAAATATGAAGAAAACATTAAAATGTAAAACTTTGAAGAAGAGATTTCGAAGTGAAAAGACTGTAAATGAGAAAACTTGTAAATTTTATTTGACAAAAGGATAAAGGAAAATGCTGGAAATGGTAAAAGGTTTTCATTAAATCAGAAATACATGGTGCTATCATACATACATTTCTCTTGCATTCATTTCCCTTGCCATGTGGTAGTTTGAATGTTACTGAGTATTTTGTATAATAGATATGACACACCAAATCCTAATACTAAGACTTCTATTTATACTAATTCGACCATAACGGTCTTGCTATAGGATTATGCCACGTTTAGAACATGCAGGACAATGCCTCTTTCGTCTTTCCACGTGTCCCCAAATGCTCCAGCACATAACTTTCAAACTTCGAAAGTCCCGCTTCCATTTGAATTTCAAATGCTTTGGTACTTCTCCGTTTCGAACGCTCTTCCCAGACACAGCCTTGTTGTTATTTCGAGACTTCTTTAGATATGTTCCCATAATTGCCACTCGAATCTCCAAGCTTTGACATACTTATTCGAAACACTGCTTCTGCTACTTCGAAACATGACGCTTTACCTCATTTCGATCAAAACGTTTAATTCATTTGGCTTCTAATAACATTATCAAAATCTTCAGCCAACAAATTGCCCCTTTAAAATATGTATTTTGATTCCTCTGAGAAATACCTATTTTAAACACCTACACAAGATTTTGATGGGACTTTCGAATCATCGTAACATTTAATGCATTTGACTCCAGTCACGTCAATCATAGCACCTTTTGGATTCCTTAACCGCCTGGAGCCACTTCGCAGCATGGTGCAGTTACAAATAATGATTATCTTTAAATCACGCCTATTACCCATGTTAACTTTACGCCACCTCTTCATCACACCAACCCGTGATCTCCACGTATCACACCTTTATTCGGTGGATGCTTAAACTTCCCCATTATAAAACATCACCAATTTAATCTTTTTCTTTTCTTTTCACACTCTAAATCTTTTACCCTCCTTCTCTCGTAAATAAATCCAAGCTTTCAACATCTTTCAAAAATGTCTTCTTCTACTTCATCCCAACTCAAGAAAGTCTCCAAGAAGAAAGGAAAAACTGCAGGAGCTACCATGGAAAGTAAAATCATCACTCACCAAGGTCAATCCGTTCTTGCCCCTCAGATGATTTCAAAAGAAAAATAAATGTTGTATGCGTCACAGGTACTCATTCCTACCAACGTTGCTGGTAAGAGGTTAGCTTTAAATGGCCCTCTTACGGTTTTTGAAATATTAAAAGACACCAGGACGATTTTCCCAGTTTGTTATAGCTTCAAACCCTTATTTAACAAAATGGACGCCCCTAAGGCAGTAGAATCTCCTAGTTCAAATACCATAGAAACCCCAACTGTTCCTCCTAAGGACCCCTTTGTTTTGGATTATGTAAAAAGTAATTTTAAGCCATTTCGATCTTGCCCCACCTCTGATATTGCTTATCAAAATTGGTTCACGAAAGTAGAAGCTAAGAAATCCCAGCAATGGGAAGAATTAGGCATCTATAACCTGATTAAGCTATCGAAGCCTGGTTTCACCTACAGCCACCCTCTGCTATTCGCGTCCCTTTATTTCTGGGACAGTACCTATAACACTTTCCATCTCCCAGGTGGAATGATCACCCCAACCTTCTTCGACATAGCGGCCATCACTGGGCTATCGCCAGTGGGAGAAACTTATATACCCGACAACGAAGAACACTCAAGCATAATTGACTTTGAAGTCAAGCTAGCCAGTTTTTCCAAATTTATCAGTCATTACCATGCTGAGGGGGACAATGTGTCTGACGTAGAGCACATTGCTTTCTTAACCCTGTGGCTGTCAAGATACGTTTTCTGCAGTAGATCCTTACAGGTAGCTAGTAGGTTCATTCCTCTAGCTAGGGACTTGCATGAAAATCGAAAAGTGTGCCTAAGTGAACTGCTCTTAGTTGACCTCTATGAAAGCCTGAGGTCAGCTGTTTCGGGCCTCAAATCCCACACCTCCAAAAATATTCTATTGGCTGGCCCTTTTTGGTTACTCCAACTATGGCTAAATTCCATGTTCGAACCCTCCTTATCAACCGCCAACACCATTGATGAGCAAGATTCTGAGATAAATGATAGGATAGTCGAAGGCACTAGGCTTCGAAGATTAACTCCCAATGACGACAAAGATGACTTCAAAGTTCAATTCTCGAAGTACATCATGATATTCTCCAAAAGGTACAAGTTCGAAGAGAGCATGGCGCCTTTTGCTTCGAGGGCTCATGGACCTTCTTGGTTCACCATGGCTCTCTCAGAAGCTATCAAGAGCAAGGAGATTCAGGATGTATGGAGAGCTTTTTTGCTGCCTAGACTCATTTCTTCAAGAATAACCCCAACCAAGAACCAAATTTTTCTCTTTGCCTACCAACCAAACTTTGTTTCGAGGCAGTTTGGCTTATGCCAACTGATTCCTGAACCTTTATTTCAAACTGAGAGCGCCATCACTTCTGGACGAACTTTCAAGGCACGGGAAGCCAAAATACAGCAAGAACAATATCAAGGCTTTGCCCAATTTGAGCTGATAACCTTCGAACCTACCCATCTCACGGCTAAAGGATTTCTGGAATGGTGGACCAAGTTTTATCAAACTTATATGTTCGATACACTTACAATTCAGCAGAAACTAATTGATGCCTTCGATGTGCAGGTACCAACAAAGAAAGGTATGTTTACTCATGCCAAAGAGATTAAAGCTTTCCAAAATTATTTTGAAACTACTTATGACCCCATGCGCTTGGACTCCACTGTGCATCAAGCAGCTGAGACCTTGAAGGAAAAATTTAAACAAAAAGTTTCTAAGTTAAAACTTCCTTTAGGGCTGTCACCTGAGGATAGGTATAGGTTGGCATTCGAAATGCATCCAACTAAATTTCCCAGATTACCTACCTCAGAACTGGCTCTGGCTTGGTTTCCCCCATATCCATGGTGGTTTACTTGCAAAGAGATGTTCAAATATCTTCAAAGGAAACCAAAGCCATCTGAGACTGTGACATGGGATCGATACTGGCTTCATGATTTCCCAGGACACCTTCGATACGACCTTTCTGCCATGTCAATTAAATCTGATCAAGGCACAGGTGCGAATTCTTGGGAAAATCCCAAATGTCTTTTATTTTCCATATCTTTAACCTTTGCTTTAATTGTTTCGATTTTCAGCCATCAGGATAAAGACAGCTGCCTCGAAGTCGAAAGAAGGGAGTGCCTCTCAAGCCTCCATCGAAACTACTGACAAAGTGACTCCACCCGAAACAACCACTATTGCTGCAACCATAACAACAACAATAATACCAACAACAACCAGTGTTCCAATTCCAACGGTAATCACTTAGCCTTGATGTTTCGAATTCACTCATGCTTTATGGTTTGCATCTAACTCTTCGTTTAAAATTCTTTCAGACCAACAAGCTTCCCCCTACTACTCCCAAGAAGCGGAAATCAAGCACCACTGGGGAAGACCCCAAGGCTGGAGGAAACTTAAATACTGCTTCGAAGAAGAAGCCAAAGAAAGATATTTCGAAAAGCACCATTCCAACTAGTGTCTCTGGACTTGATTCCAGGGATGCTGCTCCCTCACCCAAATCCAAAAATCCACCTTCGACCTCCAACCCAACGTTGGAACGTATAGCTAGTAACCTCTCCTCTGAGAGTCCACAGGTAAATTGAACCTTTAAATTTTTTACAATACTAACTTCTTATTACCTTGGTGAATGTTTTTTCTTAACATTCTGTTGTTCCTTGCAGAACATCTTGAATCCAGCTTCCACTATTTCGAACTCACCATACAGAGCTGCTGCTCCGCTCAACTCCTCTCCTCAAGGAGATTCCAGCAACCTGGTTCAAAATAAAGGTTCCTCCAATATGGCGGTTCTGGCTGGAACTTCTGAACAGCAGGATGATCAAGGTACCTCCATTCCTCTAAAAGAGATAAACGAAACAACACTTCAAACGTCTGCAGAGGATTTGCAAAGGGCTTCTCTTCAAAAGTCCCCTCTTGAAACTCTTCAAGAGGACCCAAAGGACACTCAAACTGAAGAAGAGAAAGCTGATTCTGGGCAAAGAGCCGAAGAATCTGCAGACGAAGAATCTGAGGAGGAAAATGCCAATGACGGTTCGACTGTTGGGACGGAGTCCAACGCAAATAGCAGTGAAAGGGATGGTATCGAAGTGGTGGACTTGGATGAGGATGAAGAAGACCAAGAGCACGAAACGAATGAAGGGGATGGTCATGCAACCAAAGAACCCATAGAGGTTGAAATGGACGTGGCTCCCCTACGTGTGGAACTCCCTCAATCCTCTCTGTCTCGAATGACTGACGAGGAACTGGAACTTCTGAGACGAAATGACCCTATTGGGTACATGAAGGCAAAGTTGGCTCAGAAGGACGTCCCACTTGCTAGGGCTGGCACAAGTTCGACCAGTTATCCTCTTCCCACAGATGAACGAATTGTTCTTCTTAATAAAATTAGGAAAACCATTCTCAATGTGGATATATTCGAAGTGCTTAAGCAAGATAGTACTGCTTGCTATACTATGAAGGAGCTGCTCACAAAGGTCAATCTTTCCACCTGCTCCTTGCCAGTTAGTACTCTCTTGTTCGATCTTCAGAATTTGCTGGACAACGTAACTGGTTACCTTCTCCAAGATGAATCTGCTGCCAAGAAGGTTCAAGAGAAACGCATTGCCATGGATGCCGCTTATGAACAAGCTTCAAAACTCTCTCAAGAAGCTGAGGATCAAGCTATGCATCTGAAGCAGGCGAAAACTGATTATGAGGCTCGAGCTGAGTCCATCCTTCTTTGGGAAAGGCAGATTCTGGAACTTCAACAGAAGGTTAAGGAGGCTAAAGAACAACAACTAGCCTTCGAAACCAATTCTGCTGGTAACCAATTCGAAGAGCTTCTCAACCAGGGGCTTGCGGAAATGGAGACTGCAGAACAACTTAAAGGAGAAGTGGAAACCTTGGAAGGAGCCAGGCGGTTCGCTCAGCAGAAACTTGAATCATTTCGAAGCACTTTTAATCGATTGAAAAATAATTCTTATTTCTAGATTTTGATGTTTATTTGACTATAATTTTGGTTTCTTACATGTAATATTCGAACAATGCCATTTTGGCATTTTATCTTGCCATCTTGGCTTTTTATAACATCTTGTTTACGTTGTTACTATTCGAATCTCCTGCAGGCTTGGCTTATATTTCTTTAAATATTTCCCATTAACCTTTAGGACACATTTATCATCCATGAGTTCTTCGATTTCGTATGCATTGTTTGAGAATACTTTTAATATTCGAAAAGGTCCTTCCCAATGAGGTGACCATTTACCTAACGCTTTATTCTTCTTGTCCATAGGAAATATGACTCTCCAAACCAAGTCATTAATAATGAATACTTTTTTCTTCACCCTTTTATTGTATGTTCTGGCCACTCTTTCTTTTTGCCTCATCAAAATTTCCAATGCATGTAATCTAATTTCTTCCAACTCAACTAATTCATTCATCATCATTTCCCAATATAATGAAGTTGGGATTTCGTTTTTTCTCTGAATTCGAACTGATTGTAGATGAATTTCTACTGGAAACACTGCATCATGACCAAATGTGAGTTGGAAAGGCGTAGTGTTAGTAGCTTCCTTAGGAGATGTTCTACAAGCCCATAATATTTGGTCCAGAGTTTTGTGTCAGTTTCTTGGCTTTTTGCCAATATGCTTCTTGATTAATCCTATTATTACTTTATTTGCTGCTTCGACTTGTCCGTTTGCTTGAGCATAATATGGCATTGATGTTAGCAATCTAAACCCCATTTCTTGGGCAAATCCTTGCATCTTTCTACCAGTAAACACAGAGCCTTGGTCTGTAGTTATGCTCTCTGGCAATCCGAACCTATAGATAATGTGCTTTTGTATAAATTCAATAATAGCCTCTTGATCAGCAACTATCAGTGGTATAGCTTCGATCCATTTGGTAAAATAATCTATTCCCAACAAGATGTATTTCTGTCCTTTGGACGAAGCAGGATTTATTTCTCCTATCAAATCCAATGCCCATCCTCTAAATGGCCATGGTTTGATGATCGAATGCAACTCACTTGCAGGGGCATGTTGAATTCCTGCATGTTTCTGACATTCCTCACATCCTTTAGCGAAGTCTATGCAATCTTTGAGCATGCTAGGCCAATACAAGCCGTATCGAAATAACAACCATTTCATTTTATGGCCTGCTTGATGTGCCCCACATGCCCCATTATGGACTTCAGACAATGCTAAGTATGCCTCACTTTCTCCTAGGCATTTCAATAATACACCCTCTTGGGTCTTTTTAAACAATTCGTTCCCCATGAGGAGATATGACAATGCTCTATATTTTGTTTTTCTATCCACCTTTAGAGTTGGGTCTGCTAAATAACTCTTCAATGGACTTCGCCAATCTGCATCTGACAAAGTATTTATGGCTAATATTTCGAATCCCTGTTTCTCAGCATATCCCAATCTCATACTTTCCAGATCCGATGGTGTGAATCTAGTAGCCATAACTCTTCCCCTTAATTCGACCAAATCCTTGAAGTTCTTGGTAGACACTTTATAACCTGAAGCCAACTGCGCTAAGTCATTTGCTTCTTGGTTCTCTATTCTTGGTATGTGTTGAATATCCATGTATTCAAATTTCCTCAATAGCCTATTGACTATGACGAAGTATACCATTAAATTTTCCTTTATGCACTTGTATTCCTTTGTGATTTGTTTGACCACTAATTCAGAGTCTCCTTTAATTTCGACTCTGGTTGTCCCCAATTCCAACAAAGCTTCAAGTCCAACAATGAGCGCTTCATACTCAGCTTCGTTGTTAGAACAACGAGGACCATCTAACTTATACTTGAATTTTGTTGGAATTCCTTCAGGAGAAATCAGAAGGACTCCAACACCACTTCCATTCCTGTGGGTTGAACCATCAAAGTACAATTTCCATGGTTGCATTTCGACGTAAATCATGACCGTCTGCTCAACCAAAGAATGGTCTACAATGAAGTCAGGAATCACTTGACCTTTCATAGCTTTTAAAGGCATGAAAGTCAACGAATATTCTGTTAAGGCTAAAGCCCACTTGCCAACTCTGCTATGCATTATTGGTTTTGAAAGCATATGTTTAATGACATCGAAATGAGATGAAACATAAACATCAACAGGTTTTATATAATACTTGAGTTTCATACAAGAGAAATACAAACAGAGACATAGCTTTTCTAAATTGCTATATCTGGTCTCTGCATCATTTAGCACTCTACTTAAATAGTATATGGCTCTTTCGACGCCATTGCTATCTTCTTGTGCTAGCATACTACCTATACTAACTTCAGAGGCAGATATGTACAATCTCATGGGCTTCCCCCATGAAGGTGGAGACAAAATAGGAGGCTGAGAAAGGTATTCTTTTATTCTGTCAAACGCCTCCTGGTGAGCTTTGTTCCATTCGAAGGCTTGACCTTGCTTTAGACGAAGTAACGGAGAGAAAGCTTGGGTTCTTCCACTTAGGTTCGAGATGAATCTTCTGAGGAAGTTAATTTTCCCTAGCAGAGATTGCAACTCCCTTTTTGACGCAGGTGCTTTCGTCTCCATTATGGCTTTGGTTTTGTTCTGGTTGATTTCGATTCCTTTCTTGTGAACCACAAAACCAAGAAAATCTCCAGCCTGCACAAAAATGCACATTTAAGGGGATTCATCTTTAAGCCATGTTTTCTCATTCGCTCGAATGATTGGCTTAAATGATGCAAATGTGTTTCTGCAGATATAGATTTGATGACTATATCGTCAATATACACCTGCATGAAGGTTTCAATGAAATCATGAAAAATTGAATTCATTGCCCTTTGATAAGTTGCCCTAGCATTCTTTAAACCAAAAGGCATCACCACCCATTCGTAGGTGCCTAAGGCTCCTGGGCAACGAAATGTTGTCTTTGCAACATCTTCTTCAGCAATGAAAATCTGGTTATACCCAGAGTATCCATCTAACATACTCAAGTATTCGAACCCTGCAGCAGAATCTACTAGCATTTCTGCCACAGGCATGGAATATTCATCTTTAGGGGTTGCAGTGTTTAAATCCCTAAAATCTATGCAAATTCTTAAAGAACCATTTTTCTTAATAACAGGTACTATGTTTGCTAAGCATTCGACGTACCTTGTTGTTCTGATGAATTTGCAACGCAGCAACCTTTCGATCTCAGCTTTAATTTTTGTGAGAACCGCTGGTGCGAATCTTCTGGGAGTTTGTTTGATGGGCCTCTTGCCATCTTTGATTGGCAGTCTGTGTTCGACCAACTCGCTCTTTAAACCAGGCATCTCGTCATAATCCCATGCGAAGCAATCTTTGTTTTCCTTAAGGACTTCGATCACTTCCTTCTTGAGGCCTGGGCTAAGTTTAGCACTTATGTAGGTTACTCTTTTCGTTTTTCCATCCCCTAAGTTGACTTCTTCGAGTGGATCATGTGCCAACATTTTGGCACCTGAGTTTATGGGGTCCCTTTCGAAGCCTAAGGGTTCTTTATCATAGATGGCATCCAACCTTTGATCCATCTCGAACTCTTTGAAGGGTGAGCATTTCGAACCATCCCCACTTACTTCGTCCGTCTTTATAGTTGATTTATTTATTTCAGCCTCTAAGGCCGCTTTTGATTCGTTCTCAGCCATATAGGCCGAAATCCTTTCGAAAAAGGTAGACTCAGTCATGGCTAAGGTTGTCGAAGTCCCAGCCTGCTGGCCGTTTTTGTATAGTGCTTTCGACTCCCTCTTCTTCACTGATTATTGTTCTATCCCAGTAAAGGCCATCATGACGAAGGGTCATGTAGTAGTGGGCGTTTCTAGTTTCATTAATCTCATCATTTGGAACACACGGAGCAATCTTTGCCAGATTATTATCATAATCCCTCTTGTCAACTAAATTGACAGTTGACATAAAGTAACTCTGGTCTGCTTCGATGTTTTCCACGATTCCATCATCTTTCCACAGAACTAGTCGCTGATGCATTGACGAAGGAATTGCCCCCACGCCATGGATCCACTCTCTTCCCAGCAGTAAGTTATAGTTGGCCTTGGCTTCGATCACCATAAACATGGTGGGCTTACAGCTTGAGCCTATTGTCAATTCCAACTGGACCACTCCCGGTGTTTTGCCCATTTTTCCCTCATAATTGGACAGAACAATATTATGGGGCTTGATGTCTCCTTCGCGGATCTCTAATCTTTTTAGCATGAAATGGGGTATCAAATTGACTACAGCACCCCCATCCACTAGAACTTTCTTCACACCATGGACACCAACTTTCGCCCGAATGAAAAGTGGCTTGAGATGGTTCTTCATTGCAGGTTCTGGACGTTCGAAGAACGCATTTTGTTCCTCAACAGCCCCATTGTCCATCACATAGTAGCACACGGGCCTATGTTTCATCAAATCTGTGGTGTCTTCCTCCTCATATTCATTGATTTCGGTTTCCTGCCCAAATTCGCAAGGAAGCACAGACACCATGTTACAGTTCAAGTTAAATGAAGACTCCCCCTCCGATTCGAAGTTATCTGTTATCATATCTTCGTCCTCTTCCGGGCCTGGAGTGTATTCCTTTGGTTCATCGCGTTGTTCTTCAGAGAAGAGCCTCCTATTGACTGGAGGTTTGTCTTCAGTTTGATTTTTTGGTTTGTTGGTGCTAGATTCACCTTGGTTTTTCGTTGAAGTAACCCCTTTGTTTGCCACAGCTTCTCTCTCAGCCTTTCGAATCCTTTGTTGTCTGTGCCACTGGGATCTTGACATGGGGTTGCTTCCTTTGTAATTTTCTAATCTCACCTCCTCCCTTTTTGCTGTGTTGAATTGCCTCCTGTATGTCACAGCATGGCGTGCATTTCGTTCAGCGTTTCTCCATCTATCTTTGCCTTTGTCATTTCTGACCTGTAACCATCTATCGGTTGGCACTTCAACAGGGAGTTTGAAAGTCACTCTTCGAGCAGCCTTGGGGTGAGGGCTATCAGGCCTTCGCTATTTGTGTCTGCTGTCGAAACGTGGGCCCATCTGGGCAGTTTCTTGATGGTTCCAGCAAGGGGCGAAGGGAATCGTTTCGAAGGCCCTGGCCATGCTTTGGTCATACACAGCAGAACACCTTGGGCAAATCAAGCACTTGGTTGCCCCTTTGTAGCAGCGAAACACAAATTCCAGCAAACTTTCTCCAGCCTTGGGATAACACCTAAAAAGCTGGTTATCCTGGCGCCAATTGTTGCCAGTTCGAGTCCTCTGTACCCTTTCGAAATTCGCAGCGATTCTTTGATTGCAGAGGATGCTGCACCTAGGGCACAATATCATGCCTGAATCTCCTTTGTGGCATGTCATGAGATAATCCTTGAGACTAGCATCTCCAGTGTGATTATCCCCCATTCTATACTTTTCTTTTTCTAAGTATTTTTCCACTTCCTCCATCTCAGAGCGAGGTCTTTCCATATCCACCATATTTATTTCAACATCTCCCCCTTTAGCTTCATCATCACCCCATCCTGTGGGCTTTATATCCTCAATCTGAACCTTCGAACTCTCTGGGGCAGAATATTTGACCAAATAGTCAAATTTTCCACTGGGTTCCCCTAGAGTGTCCCATATTTCCTTCTGAAGGGAAATTGGCTGCGTGATTTGGACTTTCTCCAATTCCAGCCTCAAGCCTTCAGTGACTTGTGTTAATTCTTGGTTTTGATTTCCCTGGCCTTCAGTAGCCTGGGTTTCTCTTGCAACAGCTACAGGTGCGGCAATCGGAGTCTCTGGCGTATTCTGGATGTCTTCAGTGACCTCGACGCTGACTTCGACCATCACCCAGTTTTCAACTCCAGTACCCTTCTCTCCTGTTAGGGCGTCGCTTTGATCAGTTTCCACCATGTTGACCTCTCCAATGCATGCAGGCTCGGAGTAGTTGGTGTTTGCGACGTCCAAGGGATCTTCGTCCACTTTCATCTTCACCTTATCAGCAAACTTTAGTCTGCCATCTTTGATCGCGTTTTGAATCAGGTCCCTGAAAAGAAAACATTGTGAGGTTTTGTGGCCTAGGAAACTATGATATTTGCAAAATCCTCTCTTCTTTCTCTGATCCAAAGGAGGTATTTTGACATTTGATGGCACAATTAGTTGGCCATCTTTGACAAGTAGGTCAAAAATCTCGTCACATTTAGTGAAGGTATAAACCTTCTTTGGAAATTTGTCACTTTTTTCATTTTCAACAATGTCTTTCCCTTTTGTGGGAACTAACAATTTGCAGGAATAAGGCGGGGCCTGTTTTAATTCAGCGAGGTCGATTTCGACCTCTTCGAATTCGAATTCAGGATATTCTTCTGCTTCCTCAGTCCCAACATAGGAAATCCTTTCCTTCTTGCTATTCTTAAAGACTCTGGCTTTTTCGGCCTTTAGTCTTTCGACCTGTCGAACCCTATCGGCTAACTGAGCCATATCCCTCAAATACTGAGTGTCTAGTTTCTTTCGAATAGAATAATCCAAGCCACCAGCGGCCATTTCGACTAACTCATCTTCAGGCACTACTGTGTAACATCTGGATTTCAAAAGCCTAAATCTATTCAAATAATCATCTATGGGTTCGGTGAACTTTCTCTTAACACTGGCCAATTCCTTCAAACTTATTTTCGACTGTCCCATGTAAAATTGTTCATGGAATAATCTCTCTAAGAGAGCCCAAGTGTCAATGGACCCAGGAGGCAAAGTGGTAAACCATGTGAAGGCGTTTTTTGTCAAGGAACTTGGGAAGTATTTGATCCTGAGATCTTCATTATTGGCTATATCTCCCGCTTCGGTTAGATATCTCGCTATGTGTTCGACTGTTGACTCATTGGTATCCCCAGCGAACTTTGTAAATTTAGGGACTTTATATCCCCTTGGTAAATCAGTATGCATTATGCAATCTAATATAGGAGAAGCGTAATTTGGCCTTCTCATTCCTGTGTTGAGGCCATTCTGGGCCATGACTCTCTCTATCATGGTGGTTAGGTTGTTTTCTGCCAAGATGTTATCGTTTCGAATTCTATGAACGACAACATCAGCATCTTGATTTCGACCAACCAAAACAACTCCCCTAGGTTGTTCTTCTCGAAACTCTGGGGCTTCTAGCCTTTCGACCCTTGCCCCTGGTTCCATAATTTCCCTTTGTAGGCCCTGGATTATTGGGGCTTCTAACCTTGGTGCCCTGGCCCCTAAGTTAACTTCTTCTCTTGGTGGTCTATAAATTGGGTCGTTAGCAATTTGTTCTATAACAGGCATGTTTGCTCGAAATCCCGCCTGATTCTGCCTACGCCTTTCTGGGGGAGCAAAGAAATCTGCTATTCGACTCATATTGTCAGCGTTTTCTCTGTTTGTCACAGTCACATTTTGCACTATTGGGGCAAATATCTCCTGCATGGTTTGTGCTAACACCCCTATCATATTATGGTTACTGTCATCCATCAATTTCCTAAAAGCCAACTGGTTGTTTGTGGTTAAGATAGGCATTGTGCTATAACCCACCGACCCTTGGTTATTTGTCATAAACTGATTCGCCCCAGACCCAGACCCTATTTTTGGAGATGAATTCGATGTGGAATTGTGTAAACCTGCCATAAAAGATGTTGGCATTCCATAAGAGGAATTTCTGGTTCTATTCCCATCAAAACCGGGTGGTCTAGTTAATGGAGTGGCGAAATGGGATTGTGTCCCTGATGGTGGAACGAATCCCCCAGGGTAGCCAATGGTTCCAGTATTTCCTAAGATCGAACTATTAGTTGATATGCCACTTACTCCATTGGTGGCTATGTTACTGGTCGAAGATGCAACAGACTGTGCATTCGAAGGGATTACATTAGATTTTCCGATCGAAGTGGACGCATTAGTGCCTGTTGTATGTGGGCCATTTTGGTCCCCTTGTTGATTTTCTGAATTAGACATTTTGTCCAAACGTTTTCTTCTGGATAAAGGTTGGTTGCTGTTGGTTATCTTACCACTTCTCAGGTTCATAAAACAACAAACTTCTTAGGTTCCAACGTTTTTGTAATGGTTATGTCTCAACAATCCTTATTTCTAATATCCAATTATTGGTCCCACTAGGTGTGCCAATTTGTTTCCAGTGATTTCTGGTAAACAACCGCTAGTCTTCCAAACTATCGAATAATCTTTCTGACTGTTATTCAATTCTTCTGGTAACTCACAGGATCGACTAGATTGATCCTAGGACTCCTTGGATATTATGGTTACTCTTACGATCGAACAGATATTCATGGTTGATATTGTATATGTGTTTGGCTTATTTCGATTTCTCTCTCTAAAAGTCTAAAGATGTAATCAAAATGTGTGTGTGAAAACTAAGTTACATGAATAAATGCGAATTGTAAAGACATGTAAAATTGCATAAAAGTGAAGTAAATGGTTTCGACTTACAAAACAGTTAATATAAAGGATTTCTGGAACGTAAAAGGTTTGAAATATGAAGAAAGCGTTTAATGCAAGAAATCTTTAAATGACTTTAAGTAAAAATATGCGTTCGAAGGATAAGACTTGAAGGTAAAGGTATGGAAAATATGACAGTTTTCTGAGATATAAAGTGCTTGAAATATGAAGAAAACATTAAAATGTATCACTTTGAAGAAGAGATTTCGAAGTGAAAAGACTGTAAATGAGAAAACTTGTAAATGTTATTTGACAAAAGGATAAAGGAAAGTGCTGGAAATGGTAAAAGGTTTTCATTAAATCAGAAATACATGGTGCTATCATACATATATTTCTCTTGCATTCGTTTCCCTTGCCATGTGGTAGTTTGAATGTTACTGAGTATTTTGTATAATAGATATGACACACCAAATCCTAATACTAAGACTTCTATTTATACTAATTCGACCATAACGGTCTTGCTATAGGATTATGCCACGTTTAGAACATGTAGGACAATGCCTCTTTCGTCTTTCCACGTGTCCCCAAATGCTCCAGCACATAACTTTCAAACTTTGAAAGTCCCGCTTCCATTTGAATTTCAAATGCTTTGGTACTTCTCCGTTTCGAACGCTCTTCCCAGACACAACCTTGTTGTTATTTCGAGACTTCTTTAGATATGTTCCCATAATTGCCACTCGAAGCTCCAAGCTTTGACATACTTATTCGAAACACTGCTTCTGCTACTTCGAAACATGACGCTTTACCTCATTTCGATCAAAACGTTTAATTCATTTGGCTTCTAATAACATTATCAAAATCTTCAGCCAACACTAAGATAGAGTGGTTATGCTTTAAACACACTTGCTTCTGACTTTGTAGATGAAGTTTGATAAGAGGGAACAAGTTAGAGGCTCGAGAGTGGACTTTATGCATAAAGCTTGCTTTACAAGAATGGTATTGTTAACTTTCTTCCCAATATGGCAATGTGGATTGGATAAAGCTTAAACCACTTGTATTACAGCTCAAACTTTTGTGTAATAAATTAATTATGGAGTGACAAACAAGTTTGATACTTGTAAAGAAAATATTATGCAGCCTAACATTGATTTGCATTTGTGTTCATCATGAAAATGACCTATAATTCAAGTGACAAAACACCAACTTCATCTCTTCGATTCTCCCTATTCAAGAATGATCTCAAGGAGTTCTTTGACATTTTGGAAAGATTGAAATATGTTCTACAACTCATCTTTTAATTTCTTTGGAATATTCCCCTTGGAACTATGTGAAAAATTGCCATGAAGTTAGGTCAAAAATCTTCCTAACTAGGGCAAAATTTCACTAAGTCTTTTTTAGTTCATGAGCATGTATTCATAAAATTATAACTTGAGATCTAAGCATTTTTAGGAGAATTTGTGTGAAGCAAAGTGGTAGATTTCATGGAGATATATAACTTTCATTTTGGAAGTTTCCTTTGAATCATCTTGCATCATAATGAAAAAATTGCTCAAAGTTATGAAAAAATAAGAAATGTTTGACACTTAGAAAAATTTCTAATTTTAGAAATTTTGACTTTTCAAAATGAAATCTTGATTTCTTGATTTCTTGATGAATAAGTTTCCTATTTTGACATGTTTTTATTAATTGTGATCTTTGGTGCTTAAACTTGACCAAAAAGTCAAAGTTTGACTTTTCAGTATACAGTTGACTTTTGATCAGTTGACTGCAAAATTCATCTGTCAATCCAATGGATTTGCAATGTTTTGAATCATGTCATTAGGTAAAAATGATGAAATTGGTCTCTTGAGATCATGCCTTAAACCAATTGACCATTTTCTAGGTCAAAAACCAGAAATTGCCCTTTCCTAGTTAAAACCCTAATTTTGACCATTTTGCCCTTTTGGAGATTTGATCAAATTTCTTGAGGAATTATGGTCCAAACTTGATCAAATGATACATATGGGTTTAAAATGTTGATGTGGATCAAAAATTATGAAGTTTGACTGTAAATTGGCCATGGTTAACTTTTCCCCCAATACAATTGATTTTTAGGTCAACTGCTCAATTGACTGAGCAAAAATGTGATTCAAGGCTTGAAACTTGACATGAGTAATCTTGGGAGTCCATAATGGTCCATAAAAGTCATATGGGGCATTGGAAGTTCAAAAATCCTTGTGCAAACTCAAACCCTAATTTTGGTCATCAGTGCCTAAGGAGGTGTCTTGAGCTGATCAAACCCTAGTGCAATCTTGAGCCCAAGGAGATTTTGTGAGCAAATTCTTAATAAGTTGAGAGGGAAAATTTTGGGGTACAACACCCAAGCTCACCCTGCGTCCTGCTCAGGTACGACTAGCTCAGGATCACGTGCCCCCGAGGTACTCTCCTCAGTTGATGTGCCCCCGGGCAAACTTGTTACAAAATCAATATGCTTGCTCATAACATCGTCTTCAGTACTGCTGCCATTATACCTGAAGAGTAGAGGACAAAAGTGAATTCGCCCATCGAATAAAATCCACCCTTCCACCGCTAATCAAGTGAAATGGCGTGAACGAGGACCCAGTCCCCGACAAGAGCCCTCACTTAAAGCATCATAATGAAAAATGAGGGCACTCCCCTCTAACGCATTAGGCGCTTGACCGCCAAGATAAACCCTAGCTTCTGCAAAGAAAGTTTCTTCCCAATCAAATGGTTTTCGACCTTGCCTAGAGGACACATTCAAAATGTAGAAAGTTCAAAGCAAAAAGTCCAAGAAACAATCCAATGTCGCCAGAAAATTCATCACAAACTGCCACTACCAGCTCTACCACCAGGGATACCAAACAGCCTCACACCAGAGCCTACATTCCCAGACGATGAAGCCACTGATACCCTCACTATCTAAAGCTAATTTACCCCTAACCACATGCATATTTACAATTTCAACCAAAAGTCTAACCTAAAACATGGATTTTTTTCTAAAACAGAAGAAAAACAAGAAACTTAGCAGGTTATGGGGGGCTGACAACGAAATGGGAAGAGATTACGATAGTGAGCGGCAAAAAGAGAAAGAAATTCAGCGGAGATCGACGATGTCGTGCAAGAACCGAAAACAAGAAGAAATGGGCAAGTGAAAAATGCAAATGAAGCTTCCTCTCTCCCTTTTATAGGAGAACTTTGCTAGCGCGTGAACGGGCACCAGCCTAGGGGAACCTAAGGATCATCACCATTACCCCTTAGTCCCTAGACTTGCCATCATTACACCTGTATGACAGAACGTGGCTTGAAGCAGGCGCGAAACACTACCTCTCAAAGTCTAATCAATTATTCATCTCCCCGCATGCTGAACATAAAATGACCATGTTCGAGCTCCTCAATGTAGTTGCCTCGAGCACATCTCGAAGCATCCTCGACTCATCTCGGGCTAACTCTAAAGTCATCACTCTTATGCCTAGGAGAAACGACTTTGGAGGCTCGTGTTCTAGACTGGCCCAATGATTTGAATTGGCCCAATTCGCTTCTACCTTTGGCACGACTTAATAATGTGGCCTAACATCCCTAATCTACCGTGCCCTCTAGAGGTATGACCAACGACGCCCAAAACGCACACGTGCCTACAGGGGCAATGACCTCCCAGTGTGCTTGAAACGTGAAGAGCGGGCTAGCAGGAAACGCTATTTCTGCAGACCCGCATGTCTAGGCCCAAAAATAGGGACCAGTGGTCAAGCACTGGGGGTATTATATAAACCCTCACACTTGTGAGGGCCAGGTAACCAATATTCACACCTAAAACTCTAATATCTTTCTTGTATCTCTTTGCGCCCATTCTTACTTGATCGTCGGAGTACCTTGCAGGTATAACCTCCCGTTCTCCTCAACTTTTCATTCAACTAGACATCATCATTCAGCCCACTTTCAAGTCTGATCAACCGGTAAGGTCACCTACAATCATGCAAGAATTAGAATTTAGGATCAAATCTATCTTAAACAGAATGTGAATATCAAGCTTCAGGTTCATGCAAATCAATGAATACCTTGGAAGATAAAGGGCGTCTTTCTTTAGCCATAACTCACATATTGGGTGGACACGAATCACGACATTCTTCACTACACTAGGGACATCCCTCACAGGCCACTGCTTCTCATATAAGCCTGGTCACGAGACTTAAACATCCAATGTTATACATAATTCCTTTCCTAGATCACCATTTTCGATTCAAGCTTGATCACAGTTACAGACTTCTAGTTAAATCTCTTTCCATATCGGGGAAAATTCTTTAGGTGTTTATAAAGGGCCTTGATATTCTCACCAATTCATCGACGTGGTTTCCCTTGCAAACGAGCATTCATTATACATACTAACCACCAATAAGGTTACATATTTGAACGATAAGAAACTTCTGACACCCTCTGTATGAAACACGTCTGCTAGGGCGAGGTCCTACGATTCACCTACCTCCCTTGCATAGACTGTGTTCACCTAGATAGGTGGCATCTTCCACCTTCTTCAAATTATGAGCCGCAATATCTACTACAACCATGTTCAGTCCCATACCTAAATTTGGCATGCGCTTGGTTACTCGCGATGTTCTCAAACTTATCTACATACTCCCCCATTAACATATTATTTCCTAAGCATTATGCTCTCATGTATTTCTAGTCGAGTGTGATTCAAGAAAGGCAAAATAAATCAGTTAATCGTGACATGACCTGTATCTCTAATAGTAAATGTGAAACAACTACGATGTTCAACAAAGCTTTAAATCATAGTCGAGACTTAAAATAAAATTTAATGTTTCTATTTAGATTTCATTCAAAGATTTTCTATGATAAAGAAAAAATAGCGTTGTTTAAAAGTCACCTTCATTTGGGTTTGGCGATTCTGAAACCAAAACATAACTTGCTTATTTTCCAAGCCAAGCATCTTACTAAGATCCAACCTTTTCTTTTTCATCAGGATGAGGACACTCTTTGAATAAACTATAAAACCAATAAATAAAACAACAAAACAGTTCAATCACATAGAACCACATCAGTTTAAAGTTCAAACATAAAAATGATTCTTTTTGTTAAACCCCTGGGAGTTAGTTTTCTCTCCAAGGATGATTGGAAGTTATTGAACCACCCACTACACTGTAAATTACCATAAATTGGTGTTCATCAATGATAATTTATAAATACATAACCAATCAAAAGGGTAATTTCTTCAATTGAGATTTGGGCCCCACCTAGCTAACTCAAAAACAACTGGTAACCCAATTTAAGATGAAAAATCTAGGTGGACTCAAACATTTTATATGTGTTGAGGTTGCTAGGTCGAAGAAAGTGATCTTTTTTATCTCAATGAAAGTATATCTTGGATATTTTATCAGAGGTTGGGTTACTAGACTGTAAACCTATAGATACTTCAATTGTCTAGAATAATCAACTTGGAGAATATCCAAACCAAGTGTCAACATACAAAGGAAGGTACCAAAGATTAGTTGGAAAACTCATTTACTTATCTCATACACATCTTGATATAGTGTATGCAGTAAGTGTAGTAAGCTAATTTATGCACAACACGCGTAAATATAACAGAGAAGCGGTAATTCGAATCATGCGGTACTTGATGTCCTCATTTGGAAAAGGCTTGATGTTCACAAAGAATAATAACGTATAAGTTGCAGGGGATACATACACCGACTGGGCAATAGATATCACTAACATAAAATCCACCTCATGCTATTTTACCTTTGTTGGAGGAAATCTGGTTACATGGAATAGTAAGAGACAAAAGGTTGTAACATTATCAAGTGTTGAAATAGAATTTTGACAGATGGCCAAGGGTCTTTATGAGCTCCTTTTCATTCTAAAACTATTAACTGAAATTGATTTTACTCTGAATAGTGCGATGAACCTTTTTGTGACAATATGTCTGCAGTTGAAATTTCTCATAATCTGGTTCAACATGATCAAACATAACATATGGAAGTAGATCGACACTTTATCAAGAAAAATTTAGAAACCAAGATAATTCAGTTTCCATTTGTTAAATCGGAAGATCAATTGACAGATATAATCATAAAAGTTGTATGTATCATAAACTTCTACAAGGCACTTGACAAGTTAGACATTCGAGACCTATATGCACCAACTTGAGGGAGAGTGTTGGTGTGATCTATCCATCACAAGTTCTCAGGAGCTATAATAGGGAATATAGTTATTAATTATTAATATATATATATATATATATATATATATATATATATATATATATATATATATATATATATATATATATATATATATATATATATATATATATATATATATATATATATATATATATATATATATATATATATATATATATATATATATATATATATATTATTCATCTCATATAAAATATATAATACATAAATAATATGAAATGCATGGGTGGCAAAACGGGCCCGACCCGTTGGGCATATCCGTTTTGCCCACACTTTAGTATAGGGCGGGCCAAGAATTTAGGCCCTCACCCTCTAATGTGACCGCTCCGCCCCCATCCCATTTTCTTCGCGGGATTTTGCATACACGAGCATTAACATAAAATTTGGTATTTTTAGGCTTAAAAGATATAGTGTCTGCAGGCTTTCCCTGCCCCTCACTAACTTTTTTTGCGGAACGAGCCTAGGTTTTAGGCCCTCATTCTTAATTATGCCCGTCCCGCCCAATTTTTTTGCGAACTTTTCAGGACCGGCATACTCGTTTTCCACCCCTAATGAAATGTACCAATATCAATTTGACAAGTAGTACATGACTTTCAGCTTGTGAGGTCTCATTAGGGACTATAACAAAATTTATGTTAGTGGCATTTTAGTAACTATAGTCGATCAAACTTCATTTCAGTAGAGCTATGAAGCTTTGTCAAGGGTTTGAGTAAGACTTGTAGTTTGTTTCTTTCTTCCTTGCTTGTCGAGATGAATTATCTTGTTGTGGTTAATTTAACCATTTCTTGAAATACTTATAATCTTTATATATTTCCACTTTTTCTTGAAGCAAAATCTGTCATCGCTATTACGAAAAATACCTTTCGTAAAAAAATATTACAATAGCCTTTTGTTAATCGTGGTGGAATCTCATTTTTGGGCATTTTTTGTGTGTTTACTAAAAGGTATTTCACTACGGTGAATGTTAAAATTTGTAGTAAAATGTACCAGGAGTTACAGGGTTCGAATCCTAACTCCTTCAATATCTTATTTTATCGTCACAAAAAGGTAATGTCCTTGTATATTACCACAATTATTTTATTCAACCGTGGTGTAAAGTCCAATAATTTCATCACAGTTCTTCTTATCAACCATGATGAAAGTGATATTTTTTTAATATATAAGCGAAATTATCTCTCGCTCAGTACACAACAATCATTTCACTCAAAAGAAAACCCAACATATTTCACTTTTCTCTCTCAAAAGACAACCCTAACATCCATGTCATTCATCACACATACTGAAACCTTCAAATCCGTCTTCACCAATGACTACCTTCAGGTTTTTTCATTAAACTTATGCTTCGATTTTGTTTACATTTCATGTTAAAAATGGTTTCTCATTTTTCATTTAGTGAATGTTCCATGTAATGTTGTTAATGTCATGTTTTTTTTTACTTAGGAAAAGTGAATGAAGAAAACCATATTAACAAAGCGCATATTTTGGCTATGGTACATATGCCATGTGTTGCTATGAAAAACAATACAAGAAGTATGAAAATATCGTGTAAAATTTATCCACCTTGTATTTATTTTTTATAGTAACATAAACTAGATGAACTTCATCATTGATTCCTGTTTCACAATTGTTTTTAACAAAGGTACATTCATGAATCATTTTATTATATCTTATGTTGTTGTTTGTTGTCAGTGTTTCATTGATAAAAGGTATGTTTTTTATGTTGTTGTATGGTGGTTTTGTGTTGTTAATAAATGTTGATGTATGTTGTTGTTGTTGTTGATTAATGTTCTCAGAACAAGAACAAAACATTGCTAAGTCACACAAGCAAAAGGCTTCTTGTGACTTATCAATATTCTGTTCTTTGAATTCTTATGCAAATTGATAAGATATCAAGTTGAGTTTATTATATTGTACGTATATTGTTTTTTTCAATAACCCTTAACTGAAAATACATTCATTTAAATTGACATAAAAATTTATAATCTAAAAATTAAGTTGTATTTGAAAACCAACTTATATCAATCAATATTTTTTGAATTACATCTATCTCGTAATTCATATCACGCTCTTTAACATATAGAATATGGTTCAATGACCTAAGTCCTTCATGGCATCGATATCTTATCTTATAGTCTAATTTGAATAACATCAATTTATTGGTCAAGTCTACCATCATCGTCACTTATCATCATGATTGTTATGATGATAAGTCATTGTCACAATCGTCATGATAAGTGATGATGATGAGGTAGACTTTGCCAATAAATTGATGCTATTCAAATTGAACTAGAAGAGAAGGAATCAATGCAATGAAGGAATTAGGCCATTGAACCATATTCTAAATATTAAAGAGAAAGATATGAGGTGTGTTATGCATGCAATTTGAAAAACAGTGATTTGTTTAAGTTGTTTTTCAAGAATATTTTAATTTTTAAATTATATACTTCTTCATCAATTTAAATGGTTGTATTTCTTTAGTGAGGTGTATGGAAAAACAAGCAATCTACATATTATATGATAAACTCTAAGTACTTTCCATAACGATTATTCATTGTAACCGTGATGAAATGTTATTTATATTCAAAATAATTTGTTGTTGTTGGATTTCGAACCCAATACATGAATATATATCACAATGGTTGATAAGTGTAACTGTTGTGATAGGTAGCGCATGTCATGCCTTATTATCATGGTATTGCGACCGTGGTAGAAAGCACCAGACATACAATCACCTCTTACCTCACAACGGTCGGTCAAGCGTTGTGGTATCCTTTTCCAACCGTTGTGGTATGACTTTTTCCGTAGTAGTGCATAAATCAAACAAATTAGAATAAAAGTTCATCTCCACTCATCCTTACAAAATTAGACATGGAAAAAAAACTCATACTAGTGGGTATACACTTGAACCTACCTTGAATTTGACGGAAAAAACCATTTTGATTGAGTTCGAATTTGAGTTTCGATTTTTTCCCATTTTCAAACATGGGTATAGGACGGATAATGAGACATTAGTATTGCCCCGAATCCGCCTCGTTAATAATTTGAAATATTTAACTTTGATAATTTATAATATTATTTTTTTGGTTAATACTTTAATATTTAGTTTGTATTTTATTATTTGAAATATGTTTGAAAACTTTTAAGAAAATCTTAAATTATTATTTTTAATGTTTGTTAGAATTCAAGATATATTATGAGTTTGGGAAAGTGAACTATTTCAATTTAAAAATATTGATTTGATGCAGGGATGAACGAGGCATGGATACACGAACCCGTTTGAAGCAGAATTTTGAGTTTGATTATTTATCCCTATTTGAGTTTGTGGCAAAAAAGAGATGTTTATCTAGAATTTGAATTGGTAACTTAATTTTACCTTATTCTGTGCTATTGTCATGCCTATATAAAACCGACTTGTAAGGTTATAAAGAGTATCACTTTATGTAAATTTGTTTCAATCTATATCTGTAATCAATTATGAAATTTGAAATCTTTTGAATAAAATTTAAAGAAGTATACTAAATATTAAATTTGATATATTTCCAAATTAATATTAAAATTTCCTACTTTCTTCCCTCGAGATAACTTACACTCATATGAGTTATTAGAAGATTCTTTAGAAATACTAACAATTCAGGCAAGGCAAGTAGAATCCGAGTACAATCCAAAACATACTTGTGCAATAAAACCAATGAAATAGGCATAATAATAATATTATTTTGTTAATTTATGTGTGAAAAAGGTGATAACTTATACCGTCACCTTTTGATATTAAAATGATTTTAGTATACGATCTCAAATAAATTAACTAAAATAAAACATAGAAAGAAAATTTATCCCAAAAATATGAAAAATGCATTAACGAACTCATAATAGTTCTGTAAAGTTCAAATTTGCAAGAATATCAAGGTTAACTCGCATGTCAATGGAGTCAATATCCGAGCCATAACAAACTTGTTCGCACTCACAACAATTTCACCACAAGCTCCTTACTAATATATAGAGGAAGCATTGTGGCATAACATATTATGATATTTGTCCAACGCCTTTGAGACCATTATGCATATCCTTAGAGATTGTGATGCGGTTAAAAATTTATGAAATAAGATTACTATAATGAATAATGATTTGGAGTACTTTCTTTAGTCTTGAATTATTGTACTTCGATAAGTACTAGTCAATATAATTGATCTATACTCTTTACTTTGAAGAATTTTTTTAGCAAGATAAAAACAAACTAGTTTTGTAACAAAAAAAACCAACTAATTTTCTCATGAACTTTCCTTGATCTTGAGAACCCAAAAAAATAGAAGAAAATTTATCACCAAAATCTAACAAACCAAGATATGAAAAATGCATTAATAAAGACATAATAGTTGTGCAGAGTTCCAATTTGCAAGTTGCAACTATGTATGAAAAATGTTTGGATATGTATGTAAGAATATCAATGTTAACTCCCAGGTCAACAGAGTCAATACCCGAACCATGAGAAACGTGTTTGCACTCACAACAGATTCACCACAAGTTCCTTTGTCTGCACTCACATCAGCTTCACCACAAGTTCCTTTGTTTGCGGTTCATTCTTAACTCGAAACCTTTCTTGTGCGACCCTCCCTCCATATACAACTAAGTTTATAACCTTTTTCGCATCAATTCAAAAAATTTATAGAACCAAAAACCAAGTTCATATTAGCCATGTCGCCCTATCAAAATGGATTTTTGTTATGAAACTCTAAGTGCAACTTTGATCTTATGAATGGTGCATGAGATGAGATTATTCACGGTGTCCACATATTCCATTGTGAGCTTCGCTGTTGGAAGACTATTGACCAGAATTTAGAACCCGATGGTTAGCAAAGTTCCACCTCTGTTGCCTTTATGTGAAGTCTCATTTGATTCACCATCAGGAACAATGGCAAAGCCTGAAGGAAAGAGTGCAACATATACAGAATCTCCACCGCTCATTACTATGTTAAATGATTGTGCGTCAATCGGTGCATACACCACCACTCAACAGGATGTATCCATCCGTGTCTCTTGCAGAATTAATATGCTGCTATCGTTCGCATTAACAGCCTATAAACACAACAGTGATTTTTAGTTTTGGTTGTATTCATAATTATAAATTTATATGAGACCACCACTGATTCATATTTTTTGAATAAGTAAATAACTTACATTGTTGAATAAACATTAAATGTGTTAGTAATAAAGTTTACATTAAACATAGTAGTAGGAAGGACAAAAGTTTTAGTAAGTTATTAGTAGCAGTTTTAGTTTATGTTTTAGAATTGTAAAAGCTATTTGGGTCTATAAAAGACCAATAGTGTATTTTATTTCAAAAGAGTAATATACAAGTATTCATATAGAAGCCTGATCATTTTATAACAATTTGGCATCAGAGCTCATGGCAAACATGATGAATCAAATGCCGTTGTCACGGCTAACGAAGTCTAATTATGAAAACTGGAGTATCCAAATGAAAGCTCTTCTTGGATCTCTAGACGCGTGGGAAGTGACCAATGATGGGTTTGAAGAACCAACAGAAGTTGGGGGATATACAGCAGCTCAAACAAAGGCGGTGAAAGAGACGCGATCGAAGGACAAAACGACATTACACATGTTGTTCAGGGCTGTAGATGAATCAGGCTTCGAGAAAATTGCTGGTTCGACTACGTCGAAACAAGCGTGAGACACGTTAGAAAAAGTGTTCAAAGGAGCAGATCGAGTGAAGCAAGTTCGACTCCAAACTCTTCGTGGCGAATTGGAGAGGATACAGATGAAGGATACCGAAATTGTATTTGATTACATCACACGTGTGCAAAAGGTGGTGAATCAACTCACCAGAAATGGAGAGACAGTACCTGATGCACGAGTTGTTGAAAAGATCTTGAGATCTTTAACAGACAAGTTTGAAAATATTGTATGTGCAATAGAAGAGTCGAAGGACCTTTCGACGCTCTCAATCGAAGAGCTCGCTGGTTCTCTCGAAGCACATGAACAACGAAAGATGAAAAAGAAAGAAGAAGCAGACGAAGAAGCAAACCAAACCAAGGAATCAAACAAAGACGAAAAGGTACTCTTTTCTCACAACTTTTGAGGAAGAGGACGTGGACGTGGAGGTCGTGACAGTGGTCGAAGTGGTCGAGGTAGCAACTTCGAAAGAGTACAATCGAGCCAACAAAATTGGCGTGGCAGAGGACGTGGTCAAAGAGATGGTCGTTCGAATTATTCCAACTTCGAATGCTACAAGTGTGGGAAGTATGGTCATTATGCGAAGGATTGTAACTCCTACAAATGTTACAACTGTGACAAAGTGGGACATCTTGCAAAAGACTGTCGAATCGAAAAGAAGATTGAAGAAACAACCAACCTAGCCTTGGAAGCTGAATCGAATGAAGGCTTTCTCCTGATGGCTCAAAACGAAATCAACACCAATGACAGTGTTTGGTATCTTGACTCAGGAGCAAGTAATCACATGTGTGGTTACAAACACCTGTTTAAAGATATGAAGAGAATTGAAGATGGTAATGTGTCTTTTGGAGATGCATCGAAAGTGAAGGTCGAAGGAAAGGGCACAATCATTTACTTGCAGAAGGATGACTTGATTGGATCAATCGAAGACGTTTACTATGTACCAGATCTCAAGACCAACATATTAAGTCTGGGACAACTTACAGAAAAAGGTGCTTCAATACTGATGAAAGATCGAACACTGCATTTGAAGGACAAAGCAGGATATCTGATTGCCGCTGTTGAAATGGAAAGAAATCGAATGTACAAACTGAACCTGAGGAACATTCGAGAGAAATGTCTGCAAATCGAAGTGCAAGACAAAGCGTCACTATGGCATATGCGCTTTGGTCATCTACATCATGCTGATTTGAGAAGGTTGGCGAAAAGTAACATGGTCCATGGACTACCAGACATGGATTTCGAAGGAAAATTCTGTGAAGAATGTGTGCTCAGCAAACAAACAAGAACCTCATTTCAAAGGAAGGCAGAGTATCAAGCTAAACATATTCTCGAATTGATACATACTGACATATGTGGGCCGATCACTCCATAATCCTTCAGTGGAAAAAGGTACTTCATTTCTTTTATTGATGACTTCTCAAGAAAAACCTGGGTCTACTTCCTGAAAGAAAAATCTGAAGCATTAGAAGTGTTCAAAAAGTTCAAAGTAATGGTGGAGAAGGCAACAGACAGACACATCAAAACAATTCGATCTGACAGAGGAGGTGAGTATACTTCAATGGCCTTTGTGAAGTACTGTGAAGAACAAGGCATAAGGAGATTCCTAACTGCACCATATTCACCTCAGCAAAATGGTGTGGCTGAAAGGAAGAATCGAACTATTTTTGACATGGTTCGATCAATGCTTAAAAGCAAGAACATGTCAAAAGAATTCTGGGCAGAAGCAGTACAATGTGCTGTTTATATTCAGAATAGATGTCCACATTCGAAGTTAGAAGACAAAACACCACAAGAAGCATGCAGTGGACAGAAGCCAACAATTTCTCATCTCAAGGCATTTGGTAGTATAGCTTATGCACATGTACCAGATCAACGAAGAACAAAGCTTGAAGACAAAAGTCAGAAGTACATATTCATTGGATATGATGAGAAGACGAAAGGGTACAATCTCTTCAATCCCATAAGCAAGAAAGTGATCGTGAGCAGAGACGTTCGAATGAACGAAGCAAGCAAGTGGGATTGGAATATTTCGACAGAGGTTGTTGACACAATCGAAGAAACAATTGTAGTTGTACCAACAAGTATTCCAATAGAACATGAAGAAACAGAAGATGGAGATGAACCTCTACAACCCAATATGAGAAGTTTGAAAGATTTGTATGATTCAACAAGTGAGGTGCATCTTGTGTGTCTTCTGGCAGATGCTGAAAACATCAGCGTCGAAGAAGCGTTACGAGATAAGAAGTGGAAAAGTGTCATGGACGAAAAGATTAGAGCAATCGAACGCAACAATACTTGGGAGCTAGTCGAATTACCAAAAGGAAGTCAATCCATTGGTGTAAAGTGGGTATTCAAGAAAAAGATGAACGCTCAAGGAGAAATCGAAAGATTCAAAGCACGGCTGGTTGCGAAGGGATACAAATAGAAAGTAGGAATTGACTATGACGAAGTGTTTGCGCCTGTTGCAAGAATGGAGACAGTTCGATTTCACTTCATTCGTGAACATGTGAAGGAGGGAAGTTATTGGATTATATTTGTATATAGATAAGGATAGATATTGTAAATTAGCTAGCTTGGGTGGCAAGTTCAGATTGGCTCTTGCTTATTGTATATAGTGCAGTCTTACTGCATTTTTCTCTTTAATGAAGATAACAAATTTTTACCCTTTTTTCTTCTTCGATCTCTCTCTGTTATGTTCTCCATTATGCTTTCTCCTTCTGCAGTTTATCTTTGTTTCATGAGTTCTTCCATTATCAACATGGTATCAGAGCTTACTAAGCTCTGGTAGCCATTGTTCTGCTATTCGCGATTGTTCTCTCGTTCTTCTTTCGTTTCCAATCGCGATTGTTCTTTCGTTTCCGTTCTTGATTTTTCCAATGGCGAACCAGAGCTATGCCGATTTTTCAACCAACTCTGCAAACCCTTACTACCTCCATCCGAACGAGAATCCAGCACTCGTTCTTGTTACTCCACCGCTCAATGACAAGAATTACCATGTTTGGGCGCGATCGATGCAAATTGCGCTAATATCCAAGAATAAGGAGAAGTTCATCGATGGAACCCTCATCAAGCCTCCAGTTTCGGATCCTTTGTATGCGCCATGGATTCGCTGTAATACCATGGTTCTCGCGTGGATTCAACGTTCTATTTCGGAGTCTATTGCTAAATCGGTTCTATGGATTGATAATGCGGCCGGAGTATGGAGAAATTTGCAGATTCGGTTTTCGCACGGCGATATCTTCCGCATCTCTGACATTCAAGAAGATCTCTACAAATTTCGTCAAGGTACTCTCGACGTCTCCAACTATTTTACTCAATTGAAGGTTATGTGGGATGAGTTAGAGAACTATCGACCGATTCCGTTTTGTTCTTGCGCTATTTCATGTTCTTGCGGTGCCATTGCATCGGTTAAGAAATACAGAGAGCAAGATTATGTCATACGATTTTTGAAGGGATTAAATGAAAAATTTGCGCATTCAAAGTCACAAATTATGATGATGAGTCCCCTACCTGATATTGAGCATGCTTTTTCACTTGTTATTCAACAAGAAAGAGAGATGACCAGTTCTGTTTCTATTGAGATTCCCTCTGCCAGCACCAATGAAGAAGTGGCTGCTCTACAGATTCAAACTCATGAAGGGAATCACAATGTTAAGCATGGTAATAACAATCTCAGAACCAAGAATCAGGGGTACAACAGTTCAAGAGGTCACAACAGGGTCTGCACACACTGTGGAAGGACAAACCACACAGTTGAAACCTGTTTTCTTAAGCATGGATTCCCACCAGGTTATAAAGGCAAAGGCAAGGTTCAAGGGACTGCAGCTGCAGCAGCTAACAATGCATCTGAGAATTCTCCTCGGTGTTCAACTACTCCTGCATTTGGCTTTACTCAAGAGCAATACAACAACATCCTAGCTTTGCTTCAACAGTCTAAACCTACTTCCACAGTCAATTCTGTTTCCACTTCACCCTTTGTCATGCATTCTCATGCTTCCAATGTGAATGGTAAGAATCCTAATCTGTGGATCTTGGACACGGGTGCTACTGATCATTTTTCCTTTAATTTTTCATCATTCCTTGAATATAAAAACATAGTTCCTATTCCTGTTAGCCTACCTGATGGTTCACAAGTTGTTGCCTCTATTTCTGGAACTGTTGCTATATCCCCTTCATTGACTTTACATAATGTACTTTACATACCTAGTTTTCATGTCAACCTTATTTCCATTGCTAAATTAGTAGATAGCAATGATTGTTTTGTTCAATTTAATGCTAATACATGTCATATCCTGTAGAATCATTCCAAGGAAATGATTGGTATAGCTAACTTACAACGAGGGCTCTATGTTCTTGATTCTACAGCCCACCATTCAAACAATTCTTCTGTTGCATATAATTATTGTACTCTGTGGCATTCAAGATTAGGCCATATATCAAACATAGGTTTACAAAATATTTCCAAAGTTTTTCCTTTCATTTCTTGTACTAAAGATGATGTACCTTGTGACTCTTGTCATTTTGCTAAACAAAGAAAACTCCCATTTCCTAATAGTATCTCTCATTCTTCTGCCCCTTTTAATATTCTGCATGCTGATTTATGGGGGCCTTTCTCCACTATTTCTACTTTAGGACATAAATATTTTCTAACTCTTGTGGATGACTATACTAGACACACTTGGGTTATTTTTCTTAAAACTAAAGATCAAACCAAGACTAGTCTTATTCATTTTGTTGCCTACATAGAGAACCAGTTCCATACCACACTTAAAAGCCTACCATCTGATAATGGAACAGAGTTTGTTGCTTTATCAGAATATCTCTTATCCAAAGGTATCATCCACCAAAAGACCTGTGTCGAAACACCCTAACAAAATGGGGTGGTGGAAAGAAAACACCAGCATATCCTTAATGTTGCTAGGTCTTTATTCTTTCATTCCAACATTCCCTTGAATATGTGGAATTTCTGCATACAACATGCTGTTCACATTATCAATAGGTTGCCCACACCCTTACTTCAATCAAAATGTCCCTATGAACTGTTGTTTAATGAACCCCCATCCCTTGTTCATTTGAAAGTCTTTGGTTGTCTATGCTTTGCTACATCCTTACAAGCCCACAGGACAAAATTTGACTCAAGAGCCAGGAAATCTATATTTCTTGGATATAGGGATGGCACCAAAGGCTATATCCTTTATGATATCCACAATCATAATATCTTTATCTCAAGGAATGTTGTTTTCTATGAGAACACATTTCCCTTTAAACACAAAACCTTATCCTCTGATATACCTTCACCTCAAACCCAAAATTTGGATGACCCCCACCCTGTGATGCATAGTCCACAACCTAGCACTACTGACCTGTCCTTTTCTTCTGATATGTCTGCATCCATCAATGACAATACCACTGTCAGCTCTCCTATTACTCTCAACTATCCTAGTCCTGGCCCAGTTCCTCTCAGCCCAGCTGAATTGACTCAACATAATGACTTTAATACAGCTAGCCCTAGTTCCCCTAGTTCTCCTATCCCTACTGATGCTGACCTTTCCAATACGGATACCATATCTTTAAATTACGAACCTGGTACAACCTCTGCACCTTTTTCTGAACCTGGTACAGCTTCGGCTCCTATCACAGACCACAGCCTTCCTTTACACAATGAATCTTTGGAATCCACTATAGTACCTCAACCTTCTGCTGAGAATAACTCCTTACCCTCAAGGCATTCATCTAGATCTACTCATCCCCCTCAGTACTTAAAAGATTATCATTGTTACTCCTCTACCTCTAACAACTTATCTAAAGTTCCTTATCCTTTATCATCTGTTCTTACATATGATCATTGCTCACCCTCATATAAGCATTTCTGTTTTTCTGTTTCATCTAATGTTGAACCAAAAACTTTTAATCAAGCCATTAAATATGACTGTTGGAAACATGCTATGGATGTTGAGTTACAAGCTCTTGCAGAAAACCAAACATGGGATGTAGTTGAGCTTCCACCAGGAAAAGTTCCCATTGGATGTAGGTGGGTTTACAAAATAAAATACAAGGCCGATGGCTCCATTGAGAGGTATAAAGCTAGGCTGGTAGCTAAGGGTTACACTCAAATGGAAGGTATTGATTACTTTGACACCTTTTCACCTGTAGCGAAAATAACAACAGTAAGAGTGCTATTGTCTATTGCTGCAATAAAAGGATGGAATTTAGAACAATTGGACGTGAATAATGCTTTTCTTCATGGTGATTTACATGAAGAAGTATATATGACACTTCCTCCTGGACTCTCCACATCCAACTCATCTCAAGTGTGCAAGCTTCAAAAATCTCTTTATGGTCTAAAACAGGCAAGTAGGCAGTGGTATTCTAAACTTTCCTCTTTTTTAATTTCTCTGGGTTACTCTCAATCTCAAGCTGACCACTCATTATATGTGAAGTGTCACAAGGATAAATTTACTGCCATCCTTGTTTATGTTGATGACATCGTTCTGGCTGGTAATTCCATTCATGAGATTCAATTTGTTAAAGGTGTTCTTGATCAGAAATTCAAGATTAAAGATCTTGGTCAATTAAGATTTTTTTTAGGTTTTGAGATTGCAAGATCTACTAAAGGCATTTTCATGAATCAGAGAAAATACACTCTTGAATTGTTGGAAGACACAGGTTTTCTTGCTGCTAAACCCTCTTCTGTACCTTTTGATCCAACTCTCAAGTTGTCCCCCACTGATGGTGAACCTCTAGCAGATCCTACATCCTACAGATGCTTAATTGGTAGGTTAATATATTTAACCAACACCAGGCCTGATATTTCTTTTGCAGTGCAGCATTTGAGCCAGTATGTCTCTAAGCCCCTTGTTCCACATTATCAAGCTGCTACTAAAGTCTTAAGATTCCTGAAATCTTCACCTGCTAAAGGTGTTCTTTTTTCAGCCTCTAGCACCTTGAAACTCTATGCTTTTGCCGATTCTGATTGGGCAAGATGCCCCACTACAAGGAAGTCAATTACCGTTTTTTGTGTCATTCTTGGTACATCTCTTTTATGCTGGAAATCCAAGAAGCAAAACACAGTTTCTAGGTCTTCCACTGAAGCTGAATATAGAGCCTTGGCTTCCCTTACATGTGAATTACAATGGCTACAATATCTCTTTGATGACCTCTGTGTACTGTGATAACAAATCTGCTATATATCTTGCTCACAACCCTGCCTTTCATGAAAGGAGCAAACACATAGAGTTAGATTGTCATGTGGTTCGAGAGAAGATCCTCTCTAAACTCATTCATCTACTTCCTGTTTCCACCAATGCTCAGCTAGTTGATGTGTTCACAAAACCTTTACATTCTCCAGCTTTCTCTTCCATTTTGACCAAGTTAGGACTCTGCAGTCTCCACAGTCCAACTTGAGGGGGCATATTGGATTATATTTGTATATAGATAAGGATAGATATTGTAAATTAGCTAGCTTAGGTGGCAAGTTCAGATTGGCTCTTGCTTATTGTATATAGTGCAGTCTTACTGCATTTTTCTCTTTAATGAAGATAACAAATTTTTACCCTTTTTTCTTCTTCGATCTCTCTCTGTTATGTTCTCTATTATGCTTTCTCCTTCTGCAGTTTATCTTTGTTTCATGAGTTCTTCCATTATCAACAGAAGTGTCAAATTAAGGCATGTAGCAAGCAGAAACCAAGCAGCAGATATCTTTACAAAACCACTATCAAAAGAGGTCTTCGACAGAGGCAAGAAGATGATAGGAATGTTGGATGAAAGAAACATTTAAGTTTACAGAGGAGTTTTGTTGAATAAACATTAAATGTGTTAGTAATAAAGTTTACATTAAACATGGTAGTAGGAAAGACAAAAATTTTAATAAGTTATTAGTAACAGTTATGTTTTAGTTTATGTTTTAGAATTGTAAAAGCTATTTGGTCTATAAAAGACCAATAGTGTATTTTATTTCATAAGAACAATATACAAGTATTCATATAGAAACCTGATCATTTTATAACAACATTAACACGAAGGAGCGAAACACAATTTTCTTGTCCTTGACCTTTTACAATGTGAACCATTTCTTGCAATGGTCCGCCATTTAACAAAATGTCCTTGGATCTGCTCTTGATATCATGTTAAAATGTGATTCTCATGATCACAAAAATCAAAAGATAGAGAACTCAAAAAAAAACGTATTGAATTAAATTGAAAACAAAGTACATGAGGATTTATATAGGTCCCATTCAGTAGAAACAAACAAACAGAAAAAAGAGGGGAAAAAACCTAATTATTAATATGAATCAAATAACATAGCTTGACTATTTCAACATACTAAGCAAACAACAGAAAAGGTCTAAGAGTACTATATTTTAACACATATCAAAACAATCTCCGAGATCAAACCCCATTGGTAAAGAAAGGTCGAGAGAGCTCGAACGACCACCATAACCATTCCTTCTGAGTTCCGCATCAAGGAACGTGTTTGTTAAGGAAATTATACAATTCAATTCATCTTTTAAACGGGCGTTTTCGATTCTAATCTGGTGCTCCTCGAACAAAATCTGGCGGAGAATCGTTGATCCACAGCAGTTGTTACATATTGGATTTACCATTGTATCTTTTCAGTTGAGTCTGATTCAAGAAATACAAAAGAAATCAATTAATGGTGACAACATATCTATATCTAATAATAAATGTGAAATAAGAAGAAAAAATAACTTATCTCATACTCATATTCACACCCAACACCAAATCTAAATAAATTTATGGATGATGAATTTTATTAATGATAAAAAAATCTTTAAATTTTGATTTCAGGAAATCATAAAATTTTATTTAAATCACCACTGACATTGGTTTTCGGTGTTTTACCTTCAAATTAATATGCTTTTTTCATATTCTTTCACAGAATCTGATCTATGGAAAAGAAAAAGACGATACAATATAATTCTAGTCAATAACGATAAAAAAGTAAATATAATTAGGATCTTCATAAAAAATGATGGCCCTGGAGCTGACTTACATTAACTATGAATTTATTTGCTTTGAATTTTCTGGATGAAGAACAAGTTCTTATCTACGACAGGTTCTACAATTACATTTTTTATAACTGTGGTTTTTAGCCTTTTATATAATCCCTTAAACACACGATATATGAACAAAATGAGCTAAAATTAAATTAAATGTATTTGATCATGATTTTAATTCATTGGACCAAGTTTCTTTCTCTTAATTGTTTGAACAAATACAAATTAAATTTTAACTAAATTTGAGTTTGATTTTGCTAAGATTTGATCAACCTAGAATCAGTATTTCAAAATATTCCCATAAAATGTATTTGTAATTATAGAAATTAGTTTAAAATATATCCCTGATCTTTAATTTAAAATAAAACTACTATTTATATAAATTAAATAATTAGTGTATTTGGTTTATTTAATATTTATTATTCGATGTAATCTTAAAAAATGAAATTTTCCAATAATAATAAAATTACTAATTATTCAATGTATTTTTTATAAATAATTTTTGCTTATAATCATTTTAAATTTCTATAAAAATTAAAAAAAAAATTTATAATTAAATTTAAAGTTATATATTTATGCTTTAAGAAATTTTAAGTAGTAATTAATTAAAATTATTTTTAATTTTTTCTATAAAATATATTTATAACAAATGCAAAAATTTAAATTTTTAATAGGTGTATAAATGATAATAAAATAAAATCATGGTTTTTTATTACAAATTATTTGGAAATAGTTAACTTTATTTTATTTAAGTAAATTATTTAAATATTTTATTCAAAAAATACATCTTTTCTAAAATAAAAAATATTTAAAAAATGTATGTTTTCATTTAAGTATTTCTCCCTCATTTTTTCCAAAAATAATAATTAACTGAAATTGTTTTTATATTTTTTAAAAATACAAAAAAAATATTTTTTTAATAAGTGCGAAAATTATAAATACTTCAAAGAATGTTTTATTATTACACATTATAAGAAAAAATAAAATTTATTTTATTGAAGTATTTTAAAAATGAATCTTTTCTAAAAAAAACATATTTCAACTAATGCATCTTTTCATTTAAGTGTTCCTCTCTCATTTTTTCAATAAACAATAGTTAATTGAATTATTTTTTAATTTTTCATAAAATATATATTTTTAAATACAAAAGTTTAAACATTTTTTATAAGTATGAAATATTAAATTTTCATTTATTAATTTTGAATGAAAATAATTATTTTATTTATTCATTAATTTTCTCAATCGAATGAAGCAGGAAATGGTGCAATCAAAGGTTTCTCATACCAACTCCCAAGCTCAATCGAAAGAAGCAGGAAAGGGTGCAATCGAAAGTTGCTCACACCAACTCCCAAGTTCAATCTAAAGAAGCAGGAAAGGGTGCAATCGAAGGTTTCTCACACCAACTCCCAAGCTCAATCGAAAAAAAGAAAAGTAAGGGTGAATCGAAGGAGTCTATTGTCTGGATCGAAGGACTCACTTCCCCTCTTTATTTTGTTTTTGTTTTTACATTTTCTTGCCTTTTAATTTGGTTGTAATAGCGTAGGAAACTTATTTTCCGCATATTCTATTGCTTTCATATTAACTGCTATATGTATGACTAATAGGATTGTATGACAAAGATTAAAATCAAAACGCTAGCAAACCTAACAAAAAAGACAAAAATAACTGAATACAACACATTTGCACATATACACCTCTAAGGTACGCCCCTTTGGTTTCCTTTTGGAAATAAAATAGTCATGTCCCTCGAGAATAGGGACGCTTTAGCAAAAGACCCGTAAATCAAAAGACCATAGTCCCTCGATGACTATACAGTTGCCTTTCGGTAAATGATCTAGTCCCTAAACAAAATTGCTAAAGCGTCTCTACATGTTGCCTTTATGACTGTACGTTCCTTCGAATGTCCCTCAACCATCCAACGATGGGGATACCTACTCACTAATAGTAGGATATCACTGCTTAAAGGATAGGAGGAAAATAACGAACCTTTTCGAGTACAAGTAGATAGATCCTAGATGCTTGCTCAAAACAAATTTTTCACACCTACACAAAAACATTTCAAAAAAACACTTTCAAAAAACATTTATTTTGTCAACACTCTTGAGGACTGATATAAGAGTTATCATAAAGCTAATCGCCGCACTAAGGCATTTTGAAATACTTTTCAAAAGACACAAAGCACAAGGTATTTAAAAAATGAGCTAAGCATCTAAGAGCCCGTAGAAAACTACGGATGGAAAGGGTGCTAACACCTTACCTTTCCATAATCTACCCCCTTACTCAGAAAACTCTTGAAAAGGTCTTTTTCTGTTCTTTTCACCCTTTCCTTAATTTAGATAAAAGAAAAGTCGGTGGCGACTCTTGCTTACCGCAACATTTGCGAATACAAACAAAAAACCAGTATAAACAGTCGTTCTGCCACTGTATCACAGGACTGGCGACTCTGCTGGGGACGTATGAATAAAAATTGGGGTTACCTTAAGAGTTAGTTCATTTTAAAACTGTTTTAATTTCTTGCTTTGTATACTTTATCCTTGGACGGTTGTTTGGGTTGTTACTATAGATCCTACACCTGTATCTGGGGGCATCTTTTTAGGTAAATAGCAATAGATCGTGGAGACTGTATGGCGTAGACCGATATTTTTAAAGCGATAGCTGTGTTGGTGTGACACTTTGGTTGGTACTGGTATCCCTTATGTTGAATCGAGGAGAATACGAGGCTGCCACATGGTGTCGTGAAGCAATAACGGACCTTAGAACCTTAGTCGAACAAACTTGGCAATTAGAAAGTAATGAGATAGCCGACTTCGGTGTAGTCTGAAGTTAGTTGATACTCAATACTACACTCATTGAGATCTGACTTCTGGGATATTTCGGTCGCCAATAAAGAGGCTTGCGCTGAAACAATACTCGGTGAAGAAAGATCGGTGTAATTGAGATTCCCTAGAACCAGATTACTATTAATAGGACATGTTGAGCCAACTGAAACTTCAAGAGAGTACTTACCTTTAAAACCCATGCAAGCCTAAATCTAAGGCTACTTGTGTGACTTGTTTGCTTTCATTGCCTAACAACTTGAACTCATTGCATGGCTCTATTTGTACTCCTTGCATGACTTGTTCGTAGTCATTATCCAATAACTTGGATTACCTGCAAGACTCACTTGTCTTCATCATCCTGCATTTTTTCTTGATGCATAGCATACTCATCATAGCATCATACCATAGCATTTCCTTAACCATTTCAAGGATCTCAAAGGGCATGTGATGCAGATTATGATGAACCAGACACCTAGCAATGGGCAAGGGGATTTATTTTCCTCTAGCCAATGTCGTCAAAAGACCAAGGTACAACAACTTGAGTCAAGGGCTATGACCCACTCGATATGGTGAGCTTGATTCTCGTAGAAGAATATTCAACGATACGAAGTTCTTCAATCAAATCTACAGTAAACTCCTAACATCTTCTTGTGTTTACCCCGCAAGATCCTTGAAAACATTTACACATCATGCATGTCATTACATAACAAGTCTTCCAATACATGTTTCTCATTTTCTCACTGTTTATTTCAGCAAGGGAAATGGATCTCAAACAAAACAACAGAGATCTCCAAACTCAAGAGGCTCAGTTCATGGAAATGTTCCTCAGCCTATCCAAGGGGCAGGAAGAGTTGAAAGCACTCCTCAACGGGAACTTGACCAGGAAACATCCTGACAACAATAAGGATGACCAGTTGGAACAACTGCAAGCTGAAATTTTGAAAGGATGATAATCCAGATGAGTAATCAAATGGCTCTTATCCAAAGTTTAGCTCGGGAACAAGAAGAGTTGAAGTTTCTCATCAGCAAGCTTCATCAAGACGGATGCAACCGTATGAAGCAAACAGTCGAGGCTGGGAATCAAGTTATTAATCAACCCCTGATGAGACAAGAAGTTGGCTTGGTAGAGAGTAGACCTTTCCAAATTGCTTGTACTTCACAACCTTGCCAACAACAACAGGGTAATCAACGTAAGCGAAATACATCTAAAAGATGCTTTACCGAAATCAACATGTCATTGGCTCAAGAATTTCAATACGTGTTGGAGGCCAAGCTGATTACATTGAAGTATCCCCCTCAGAATCCCAACACTGCTTCCCCAATGTACAATCCAAATTCAAGGTGTGTGTACCACTACAACAGTCCTGGACATGACACTAATAGCTGTTCGACGTTGAGAAATAAGGTTCAAGACGATCGACGAAGGATTGCTGGAGTTTACACAAGATGGTCAAGCTGAATTCTTCTGCTATCCCTCCAAGGCACACCATCTGAAGTGAAAAGTCCAAGATAAAGAGGCTTTTTGTTCATTTAGAATTTTCAATATGTAATTTCTTTTGATTGCTCGAACATTTGTTTCATGTCAAACTTTGTTATTTTATCAATGCATTGCATATGTTTGTCTTGAATCAATTCATTGTATTCACTATATTCAAACTGTGCTTTTACTTCCTTTCGTGATATTCAACTCTCGATTAAAATACCTGAGCCTTTAGAGGGAAGATGAAGAAAATAATATCATGATCTCTACAGTACGATTTTGAACAGATCCCACTGACAATGTACAAGCGTTGTTTCAAATCCCAAACAGTGGAGTTATAAGGAAGATAATCCCTAGTCAACCCCTTTGAGCCTAAGAAGTAGGAGTTTTTATTTTCATACAAATTAAAACCCTTAATCATAACCCGGGGTAGGGTACTTTCTCAGTTAATTCAATCACTACGCCAAAAAAGACCTAAGAAAGCGCTTTTTTTGCCCTTTAGCATCGCTTAAAAGCGCTGCCTATGGTGACGCTGCCGTAGGTATAGACAGCGCTTTGTTTTTACGCAAAAGCGCTGCCATATGTATTCTTTAGTAGCGCTTATCCTTGGAAAAATGATTTCTAAGGTAGGCTTCTAGCAGCGCTTTTTCCTGAAAAAATGGTTTCTATTGACCCCCTTTAGACAGCGCTTTCAAAAGCGCTGTCTAATGTATTTTTTAAGCCATCTTTAGGCCGCGCTTTTCTAGGAAAATCGATTTCTAAAGTAGGAATTTAGCAGCGCTTTTTCCTAAAAAGCGCTTTCGTTGCTTCACGTAAATTTAATATTTTTTATGTAAAAACGATGTGTATTCTTTCTTTTTTAGAAGGCATATTTTTGGGAATAATCCTATAAACCTATACTTCAAGTCTTACATTTCAACAAATAAGCCGTTACATACAAAATATAAACATCGTTACATACAAAATGCATTATATACCATTATATACCATTGTATACCAAAATATAAACACCATTATAATTCAATACTCAAGTACAATAAAACCTTCTATTCGAATCCGCTTATATATGAACAGAACAACACGGTCAATTAAACTAACTTGGGTCCAACACAATTAAAATTTTTCATAACACTTTTCAACTTCCAATACCTTATATGATTCTTTTATGAATAAAGTGTTCACACAATTCCTCATTGATTTCTTCCAATTGATTTTTCGTGTAATGAACACACTTGTATTCATCAAAGTACTACATAACAAAACATAATATGCATAATTTAGTTAAAAGTAATAAATTATATGAAATATCCGATAAATATTAAAATAAATTCTAAGTTATAAATCCATACCGTGATTGGAATCTCTATTCGATTCAAAAGAAGGATTTATTTCATAAACCTCAAAACAAAGTATCTGCAATCTATATTGTTACGCTGTTGAGCACACTACATAGAAAACCAAATAACAATGCATAGTTGTCTTATTTTATTAAGTAGCATCACTACTATAATAAAAATTGTGAAAATTAATGTACCTCCACTTTGATCCATGTAATGTTTCTTGATCTAAACCGTGATACTCGAGCTTCTCTTTGAGAGCGGAATACTTGTATTGATCTAACAAAATAAAAACATATATTTAGAACAATCTCACAGAAATAATTAAATATACAAATACACACGAATATTTATAACAATCTCACTTACGTATCAATCATTAACTTCATATCTGGATAATTTGTCCATTCACCATCTACCGAATTCACATAATACACCACTTCTTTGAAAGGATCAATAGCAACCAACAACCAGTGATGTATATAAATTAAAACAAAAGTTTAGATGAAAATCTTCAACACAAAAGATAAAAAGATTAGAATGAAGTACTAACCCCACAGGAATCGTATTATACGGTAAAAGATACAAGATTTTTGTACTGCTGGCCATGAGTCTCCCAACTAAGTGATTTCTTACTGAATCCGGATCCTGAACAATTGACGCTCCATTGACACGGGAGGCAGACACAAAATGGAATCTGTTTGACAATTGATTCCCGCGCATCAATATTTCATACAAGAACCTTAAATAAAAACATAATAAACATTAGACTATTTTCATTGAAATATGTAAATAAATTGTTCGACTAATTAAATAATAGATTGATCGCATTACCGGATGTATGAGTGTACAACACCGATGCCTAATTTTGTATTCTAAAAAATTTGTTCCATTTCCTCTTTTGCAATTGTTTCGAAGTAAGAAAAACCAAATATACCTTCCTCCATATCCATTTGACGAATATCACCATTCATCAAATCTGATATTCCGACAAGTGTTTCAAGACACATCCAGAATCGAGGTATAAAAGGTTTTCTTGCCCCGGATCTTGGAAGATCATTTTTCTTGTTGGGTACGCTACTAAATTTCTGGTTCACTTGTTGTGACCGTTGAGCAGGTACCTAAAAATCATATAACTTAGGTAAATTATAAAATCATGCAGTTTTTGAATTCGGATCATATAATTAACACTTTAAATGTACCTCTTTTTGTGATGCAATAGACTCGTTGTGTCGCAAAATCTCTTTATCCTTAGATGCGGGTTTTGTAGGAGTATGAAGTTAACATGTAATAAAAATGTACGTAATGGTTCAGATTTGAAACTTGAATACTAAAAGATTCATAATGGTTTTCAACATATCTCATCATCTATGAAAATGAGGTCCGACGGCCATGCAACACATGATCCTATTGCATCTCGTAGCAATGTTGTCTCAGAAATAATGTCAGGTACCGGTAGCAACGCATCCAAATCTAATGCAACATCAACCGATACTTTCAGATGTCAATCAGGGAGTGGTTTATGGTGAAGTAAATCTACCGAAGTGTTATGCACTTTTCCCTTGCCAACTAAGCGATAAGTCGGTGACGATAAGTATAGCTGACAAGATGAAATGCCCTAAACCAATAATAAATATGTTAGTGTTAATGTGTATATATGTCAATTAAAATAAATGGCTAGTTTAATTTCATAATAACATATATAATTACCTCAGGAAATTTATTTTGACAATTGATACTAGCTTTGTCACTAGTTTCTTTCGCCTCTGAACTGCACTTTTGCGCCATATATCTCTCTTTATCCTATTGCAATGCATGGACCTGCGCCCTTAATTCCTCCAGCATTTGAATCACTTCTTGATTGCTGGGATTTCTTTTCCTTGGATGCTTATACAAGGAAGATGGAGTCACACCATGTCCTTTACCCCTCACCCGATCGGGATACTTAACAACATTTAGTGCATGACTAAGTACGCTTATGTTATCCTGGTCCTCATCTGTGGTTACCGATTGAGATAGAGTCTCCTGAAATTCATTTACATATATATCGAAAATTATTAGTGGAGATAAAATATTAAGTATATACTAATAAACTTTTGATTTAATTAACGACACAATGTTATAATTACACATTCATCATAAATATGTTGAACATCTTCCCTAACAACTCCATCCTTGCCCACACGTGCTTCCTTCCATAAAACATGCGTCAGAAGTGATGTTTCGTCACTTTTCATCTCCTCTAACTACAAGTTAACACAAATCATAAGATAATCAATTATAACATATTGAGACAATTAATAAGATCGTAGCATTTATATATACTTACAATTTTTTGCTGTAAGCGTGCATATCCCAAACGGCCTTTTCTGTATGGATACGTGGGTGTTGATGCTCTCTCGCGATTTGTGTCACTCACTTTCTTGAATTTCTCATTTTCTATTCGTTTGGATACAACTTCATCCCATTCTTCGGGTCCAATGAAGTTGCTATACTTCATTGGACGATCCACTTTAACAAGATTTCCTTGCTCATTCTTAAGAAATTTGTTTGTTAAAAAAGTTCTCCACCCTCGGTGTCTTTTTCGGCCACTTGAAGACAATAATTTTTTCAGTTGTCTTCAATGTTAAAAGACCTCTACGAAAAAACATACACATTATAGTGTGTTAGTATAAGTAATTTAAAGGCATTACCACGTGATCTTCATTAAGGGAACAAATATTAAGCATACATATGAGACATTCCCAAGCCTTAGTTAGTTAGGGAATAAAATAACAAAAACATTATACTTTAAAGCTAAATTATATGGTACCTGTATATCAGTCCAAATTTTATCTTTGTAGGAATCCAAATCTTTATTAGTCCATTTATCAAAGGTGATTGGAACGTGCATACGAGCAAGTGTACCAATGTAGCTTGTCAACTTTACACCATTAAGATCGATTAATTGGTTATCATCATTCCAATGTACATCATATTTTACTCCTTTATCCCTATCAATAATGATTTTTCTCATAATAGTGATGCCTCGTGTAATTTCTCCCTCTGATGTCTTATCTGGAGCATTTGTATCTTGTGAGTTTTCTTGATTACTATCCATTGACCTGTAATAAAGAAAAAAATAAAAATGAAATGACAAATATATGGGGCTAACACAGATCAAACTATGCAATACAACATCCTCATCCATGAACAGTTTATGCAGTAGTTAATAATTTCATCATTTCACCTTCCTACTTGAACCATGTTCTTTTCTACTCCATCTAAGACTAAACACTAAACACTGAACACATACAACAGCAAGAACCACTGAACACATACAACAACAAGAATGACATACCTGAACTACGACGGTCTACGACGGTCAGAGAAGAATCGGTCGGAGAGGAGAAGAAATGGTCGCGGAGAAGAAACGATTACAATGATTAGAAATGAATAAATAGGGTTCTGAAAATTTTATATTTTAATTTTATAATTTAACCTAAGACAACGCTTTCTATAACACAAGATATAACAGTGCTTTCACGAGAAAGCGCTTTCTTAAGTGGGGAAATTTTATATTTTAATTTTATAATTTAACCTAAGCCAGCGCTTTTTAAAAGCGCTTTCTATCATACAAGATCGAGCAGCACTTTTACGAGAAAGCACTTTCTTAAGTGGGGCGAATTTAAGGCCTTTAGCAGCGCTTTGTAAAAGCGCTTTCTAAAGGCTGGCTGTAACAGTGCTTTTTTTAGCGAATTTTTTAAAAGACCTACGACATCGTTTTCTCATTAAAGCGGTTTCTAAGGTAGGGCATTTAGCAGCGTTTTTTAAAAGCGCTTTCTAAAGGCTGTCTGTAGCAACGATTTTTTTTAGCGAATTTTTTAAAAGACCTACAGCAGTGTTTTCTCATAAAAGTGTTGTCTTTTTGGTGATTCCAAAAGTCAATTTTGGCGTACTGAATAGCGCATTCAATCGCAAGCTCTACCTTCATACATGACAAATGGTGTAGAAGATTCTCCAAAAGACGGTGATGGTTCTACATAATCGTCAAGACAAACAGTCATTATCTCTCAAAATTAAAGCTTGTTAAGTCAAAAACCTATGAAGGAGACTTAAGAAAAAAACTGGGGCATCCGGCTGACTGTAATCACAAAACAAACAATTCAGGCAAAAGTAGGGATAACAAAATAAAAAAAAAGAGGTCCTAGAAATCCTCAACCAAAAAGAAAAGGTTACAAAAATGACTACCTCTTCAAAATAAACTTTCAGTATTTGAACCATCACCGGAACATCAAGGACAAGATGCCAGACTCAATCGGGATTTAAACGCACAATTAACTGAGCATAGGACTGAATAACATCACGAAGAGCGGGTTGGGTACAAATAAAATTTGAGCCTTTATCCTTTGTTTCTTAAAACCGTGAACCAAGCCACGCTACAACCCTCAAAAGTCCTAACTAAAGCATGGGTTAGTTTGAAAGCATTCTATCACAAAAGGTATCCTGACTCCTGTAAGGTTTGCTATTAAATCCTGAGTTGATATCACACTCCTACAATTTTTTTTTGTTTTATTAAAAAATGAATTTTAAAACTTCAAGACAGACATAAGTTTTGCATTCTTAAAATACCATTGTTTGCATATGACTATTTGCTCAACAACAGAGAAATTCGCACGACGGATATTCGATGAATAGAAATCCTCTCAATGGACAGAATCACCTCAGATGGAAAGACATTTTTAGTAACAAGCCTTTCATAATCAAGGGGCATAGCATGTTGTCCAGTTGATCTGGGGCAGTCAAGCCAAGATTCGAGGAATTTCTCAAAAATGCCAAATAGCCAGGGGCAGATCTCCATCTGAATCAATTGGGGCATTGGACATGAATTCCAGCAACGAATCAAACAAACACCTTCTGGAAGTGTGACAACACTTACTACTATAGACAGTGAAAATTCTCCGTACCTAGTGAACGTGGACATAGTCGGAAAATACTACGTATGAACAAAGACCCACTAGGTTGACTGACCTAGGCAAAAATAAGGGCATCCCGACGAACCAAAAGGGTTCGGGAAAAAATTAGGGATATACATATGAAAAAAATTCTATACACCCGGTAAGTAGAAAACCTGAAAAGGCGGCTTGGGAAAAACAGGGTATCCCGATGGACTGAAAATATGAAAGGACAATCCAGGAAAAAGTTAGGGATTAAAGCATATGACTACATCTCATCATCTCGTCACTTGTCTATCAGTAGAAGGTTTATTACCCTGATTTGCATTCACCAAGGACTCCAAGAGTTGGGATAATAATAGATCTATCTACGAAATCCCTGCAGATATTTTCTCCAGCAGGTACCGAGGTAGGGGCATTCTACTACAAGGTCACTGCCATATTCCTAGCATACAACCTAATGATGTCAGGTGTTCTCATATTCCTGGCGGAGCAAGAATCTCCAATTACTGCTCCTACATCTAAGAAAAATTCCCCAGTGAAGCCGCCAAGCTTCTCAAGATTCCCCAGCAGGATTTCAACAAAACCCCCAAACAATGCACAGAGTTTCCCTTCCCCAACAAAGTTTATTTCTCTAAACAACGGAAATCTATCTCCCGGTATTCAACTTCAACAAAATCTGAAGACCTACATTCTTAATCACCAACTACGATTAGGGGTTTATTTTCCCTAACTCAACAACACTGCAATAGAACAGTTGATATTCATACATTGCATTCATACATCATTTCTACAAACATCATAGCATATGCAGTACAAATGCATATATCACAATATCATTTATTTTGGGAGCATCATGCAATTAATACATCATGATATCGCATGAAACTAATTTTACCTTTTCAGGTTAAATTAGCAGACAAACAAACACTATCAACTTATACAGCAGGTCAAAGATTAATGCCCGAAACCAGACGGGAAAACTATCTACAACCCCAAATGGTATGAACTCCCGGAGTAAGATGGGTTTACCAAGAAATACAGTAAGCCACAGATTAATGCCCGAAACCTGATGGGAAAGTATCTACATGACCAAGTGGTATGAACTTCTGAAGCAAGACAGGTTTGCCAACAAATGCAGCAAGCCACAGATTAATGCTCGAAACCAGACGGGGAACTATCTATGTGACCAACGTTGCCAAGTCCCAGATTAATACCAGTAACAAGCCAAGACAACTATATGTGGACGAATAATTGTAGATTAATACATGTAACAAGCCAGGAAAACTATCTACATGAAGAGATTGAAGATTAATACCTGTAACAAGCCAGGAAAACTATCTTTATTTCTCAGGTCAGAGATTAATACCTGAAACCAGACATGACAACTATCTCAACGACCAACAAAAATAAGATCCAGATTAATACTTGTAACAAGACAGGACAACTATCTGTGGACGATCGACTGTAGGTTAATACATGTAACAAGCCAGGAAAACTATCTACAGGAGCAGATTGGAGATTAATACCTATAACAAGCCAGGAAAACTATCTTTCTTTCTAAGGTCAGAGATTAATACTTGTAACAAGCCAGGACAACTATCTTGACGACCGAAAAAAATAAGTCAGAGATTAATACCTGTAACAAGCCAGGACAATTATCTCGACGACCGACAAAAATAAGTTCCAGATTAATACCTGTAATAAGCCAAGACAACTATCTGTGGACGATCGACTGTAGGTTAATACCTGTAACAAGCCAGGAAAACTATCTACATGAGGAGATTGAAGATTAATACATGTAACAAGCCAAGAAAACTATCTTTCTTTATCAGGTCAGAGATTAATACCTGTAATAAGCCAGGACAACTATCTCGACGACCGACAAAAATATGTTCCAACAAGCCAGGAAAACTATTTGTGGACGACCGATTGTAGATTAATACCTATAACTAGCCAGGAAAACTATCTACAGGAGAAGATTGAAGATTAATACCTGTAACAAGCCAGGAAAACTATCTTTCTTTCTAAGGTCAGATATTAATACCTGTAACCAGCCAAGACAACTATCTCAATGATTGATAAAAACAAGTTCCAAATTAATACCTGAAACCGGACAGGACAACTATCTGTGAATAGCTGATTTGTCGATTAACACCTGAAACCAGACAGGAAAACTATCTACATGACCAGACGAAGAAATCTCACACGAGTTCCTTCTCATATATCTCCAGATGCAGCCTGACGCGGACTCATTCTGAAACAACCCTACACAGGCTATTTCTAACACATTTCCAGACAACAGTTAACTTCATCCTCCCTACAAGTTACTGTGAAGCCTAGAGTTCAACCATAAAACTACAAACTTTCATCTCTCCAATCCAGAGATAAGTCCTCAGTAGAGCCATGGACAACTGAAGTTCTTAGACTCTATTCCCCACAGGGTTTTCCTCAAGAAAGAAAACAACATAAATCAACGTTCCCCAGTGGACTCTTCCTCAGACAGCAGGAACATGAATTCCCTATAAAGGGACCTCTTATGAAGTCAGCACATACTCTGGATGGCATCTTTAAGCCCATCTCCGACAACTCTCAGTCATCCTCTCCAAATGGTATCTGTAAGCCCATTTCCGCCATCATCAACCATAAGTTTTACTTCACGCGAGTGCAAATTTCTGGGCACTCTAGTGTTCAATCATCTTCCACCTTGAAATCACGAAAGGCATACAAGCCAATCTAAATCCTCAGGTTTAAGAAGATTGAACAGGGGCAGTTGTTGTACCCACAAATTTTCCCTCTCATGCCTTTTAAGGTTTTCTCTTACATGGCCGTTTACAAACACTTGTTTGAAGAAAATGAAATTTTTGAATGATGGTCATGTGTCTTTCGATAGGCATCTGAGTAAAGTTTACTTTGAAGGCATGTCAACAATATCCTTCGATTGGCAGGTGAACAAAAGGGTCTTTGATTGGCATCTAGACAAGGAGCTTCGACTGGGATTTTAAAACCCTTCGAGCGATATTTGTCTCACAAACTTTGATTGGGCATCTAAAATCTTTCGATCAAGCATTGTCCAATCACCTTCAATTAGGCATTGGTTCCCCTTCGAGCAAGCCTTGGTCCAAGTTTTCATTTAGGCAGGAACCCCCTACAAGTTACCTTTGACTCACTAGGAAAAGGCCTTTACATGCAACCTTCGAATCACTAGGCAAAGGCCTCTACATGCAACCTTCGACTCACTAGGAAGAGGTCTCTTCTTTGTTGCCTTGGCTCAATAAGTCAAAGGATCCTTTCAACTGGCCTTCGATCCACAAGGCAGAGGCTTCCTCAGACTTGTTTGGGATTCACAAGGGAAAAGGCTTCTTCTATGATTGCCTTAAATGCATAAGTAAATACATCCTCTGTTCTTGCTTTCAATGCACAAGCCCAAGACACCTCAACACAATATATTCACTATTACACACAATATGACCCCTCGAAAAGAGCACTCCAAAGGTCCATTCGAAGGACACACATCGGTGGCCATTCGAAGGAGACACATAATTATTGAAAGTAAGTTTGTATTATGATGAGTCTTGGTCCTACATGTTTCCAGGCCCAAGCCTCTTGCGGAATTGCATTCGAAGGAAGTGACAAAAGAGGCTTCGACTAGCCAGAATGAAGTTATCGTTTGGGTTATTTGAATCAAGTAGCTAAGGCAAATAGATGGGTCCAATCGAAGGAGCCATGAGGAGAAAGTCATATCCAATCGAAGAGCAAAGATCTGAAGGGCTTTCGAAGAAACTATGATAAGGGAAAACTATGAACAATTGGAATTCAGAGTCATCAAAGATCTAAAAAATTTGAATTGATGTAGATAGACTCAATAGAAGGAGCTATAAGGATGAAACCACAACCATTCGAAGGAGGAAACTCAGAGTCAATTAAAGGGCAAGACTTGAGGGCATTCGAAGGTGAAACATGTCCAGGTTCACTCAACATTTCAAAATGGCATGGATAATCCAAAAAAGGCAATCCTTTAATTTGTCTGATTTTGCCTTCAAAGCCTGGTTAATGGCTGTCCCTTGCCATTTCCATTCCCCTCAAACTCTTATAAGTACAGGCCTAAGGCACATTTCATAGGGTGGAGAAAAAACCATACAAATATAAAAAACACTCTTGCCATACTCACACCACTACACATACTACACCATATGCCCAAAGACTACAGGACATTGGCCAGGAGACTATTGACAGAGGCCCAAGAACTACACATATATTGCCTTACACGCATACACAACCTAAGAGGAGTATACCAAAAATTCTTAAAATTCAACAAGATCACACCACACTTGCCTCTCTCTTTTCGAATCCAAGAGCATCCAACCACCCCAGTCCATACACAAGTTCCAGTTTCAAGCAAGGTAAGTCCTCTTGTCCTTGCATCTCTCGTTTCAGCATAACATGTAAATAGCCTTTAACTTATTTTTTGTTTCAGCATAACATGTAAATAGCCTTTCACTTATTTTTCGTTTTAGCATAACATGTAAATAGCCTTTTAGTTATATTCTTCGTTTATGTCCCTTTTGTTTGTTTGCTTTTCTTGTCCAAATATATGTTGGAACTAACCTGTACATACTCAAACAAAAAACAAAAGGGTGTGAACGGAGGATATACACTCATGCTGCTCTGTAGGTCCATATTGCTTCATAGTTTAATCGAAAGAAGCAGAGAAGGTTGCAATTGAAGGTTTCTCACACCAACTCCCAAGCTCACTCGAAAGAAGCAGGAAAGGGTGCAATCGAAGGTTGCTCATACCAACTCCCAAACTCACTCGAAAGAAGCAGGAAAGGGTGCAATCGAAGATTGCTCACACCAACTCCCAAGCTCAATCGAAAGAAGCAGGAAAGGGTGCAATCGAAGGTTGCTCACACCAACTCCCAAGCTCAATAGAAAGAAAGCAAAAGAAGGGTGAATCGAAGGAGTCTACCTTCTGGATGGACTCACTTCCCCTCTTTATTTTGTTCTTGTTTTTACATTTTCCTTCCTTTCAATTTGGTTTTAATAACGTAGGACACTTATTTGCTGCATTTTCTATTGCTTTCATATTAACTGCTAGATGTATGACTAATAGGATTGTATGGCAAAGATTAAAATCAAAACGCTAGCAAACCTAACAAAACAGACAAAAATAACTGAATACAATACATTTGCACATATACACCTCTAAGGTAAGCCCACTTTGGTTGCCTTTTGGAAATAAAACAATCATGTCCCTCGAGAATAGGGACGCTTTAGAAAAAGACATGTAAATCAAAAGATCATAGTCCCTAGATGACCCTACAATTTCCTTTCGGTAAATGATATTGTCCCTAAACAAAATTGCTAAAGCGACTCTACATGTTTCCTTTATGATTGTATGTCCCTTCGAATGTCCCTAAAACATCCAACGACGGGACTACCTACTCACTAATAGTAGGATAACACTGTCTAAAGGATAGGAGGAAAATAACGAACCTTTTCGAGTACAAGTAGATAGTTCCTAGATGCTTGCTCAAAACAAAATTTTCACACCTACACAAAAACATTTCAAAAAAACACTTTCAAAAAACATTTGTTTTGTCAACACTCTTGAGTACTGATACAAGAGTTATCATAAAACGAATCTCCGCACTAAGGCATTTTCAAATACTTTTCAAAAGATACAAAGCACAAGGTATTTAAAAAATAAGCTAAGCATCTAAGATCCCGTAGAAAACTATGGATGGAAGGGTGCTAACACCTTCCCTTTCCATAATCTACCCCCTTACTCAGAAAACTCTCAAAAATATCTTTTTTTTTTGTTCTTTTCACCCTTTCCTTAATTTGGATAAAAGAAAAGTCAATGGCGACTCTTGCTTACTGCAACATTTGCAAACACAAACTCAAAACCAGTATAAATAGTCGGTTCTACCACCGTATCAAAGCAACCAAAGTGGAATACCCTAAAGGTGCGCATGTGCAAGTGCATTTGTATAAGTTATTTATCTTTGTGTTAGGTTTGCTAACATTTGATTGTTATTCTTGACATACAATCCTAATTAGCATACATCTAAACAGTTAATAATTTGCAGGAATTTAAAATGCGGGATTTAAAGCTATGGTATTACATGGCTTCGGGGAAGGGGATTATTACATGTCCAAACTTGGGGATTAAAATAGTAAATTTCCTAATTTAAACTATTACATCCCAGTAAGCAGATACAGTAATATGAAAAAATAAAAATACTAAAATGAAATCGCGCGCGAATTGGAAGTACGTCTAAATCCTTTAAAGAAAAGTCGTTTGTTTGTTTTTTATTTAATAAAATAAAAATAAAAATCTAAATCTACTTAATTTTAATTTAACAGAAATGTTTAAGTAATTAATAATTAATTAACGAAATTAATTTGAATAAAAAAGACTAAAACCAAATTTTTTGTGATTTTTTTATTTTTATGTTGGTTAAAACTAGAAGAAATAAAATAATAAGAGTGGAAAAATAAATAAATTAGGCAGTAAAAAAATGTGCAACTTGGAGGATGTAGGCCTGGATCGAAAAGAAGCATAAGCTGCCTTTCGACCCAATGAAGAACTGGTCAAAGGTGCATAATGGACTGCATGCTTGGGGGCGCTGGCTTTGAATTGGCCAGCATCTGGAAGCAAGGGAATGATGGTGTATGGCTACTCCTTTGATCATGGAACATTAGATCTGCAGGAAATTCATTAGAAAAGCAAAACAAAAATTCCAGACTTGGGTGAAATCTGATCTTGGATTCGACAACCAGTGGCTGTATCATTCTGATTCGAATCCCCTTGAGTTTGAATCGAAATCCATTTCATTCGGAAATACCATGAATCCTGAGATTCGAAGGAACCAAAATTCAAATTCCCTAACAATGGCAAGTCTGTAAGGATTGTAACAGGTCTAGCACTTCATTATAAACACACACAAACACATTAGAACGAATAAATGCGCTTAGATTAAGAAATTGAATTTTGAAATTATACCTATGGCCAGTATGCTTCGATCCGCAAGTTTAATAGGCAATGGGGGTTCTATGTGATGTAGTATGTGTGGTCTCTGTAGGCAAGGTTTTCGTATGGCTAATGCGTGTATAGGAAAAATGTTTCTCCGTCTCTGCAAAAATGTTTCTATGGCAATGTTTCTGTGTCTCAATGGTTTTTTCTCCGCCCTTGCAATGTGTCTTTAACCCTATATTTATAGGGGGTAGAGGTGAATGGAAATTGCAAGAGACAACCATTAATCAAGCTTTGATGGAAGAATCAAAAGCCTTAAACATGTTGCCTTTTTTGATGATTTCATGCCCTTTTGGGTTTTGAATGAACTTGGACATATTTCACCCCCTGGCTCCTTCGAATGCCCTCAAGCCTTATTATTCGATTGACTCTGAGTGGCTTCCTTCGATGGCTCTGGGCTTCAATTCGATTTGTTCATGGTTTCATCCTCATGGCTCCTTCAATTGATTCCATTTACATTGGTTGTTTGACCTGGAAAATTCCCATGTTAGCCCAATCGAGCACTTGCTTATGGCCAGTCGAAGCTTCTTTTGTTATTTCCTTTGAATGTAATTGTGCAGGAGGCTTGGGCTTGGAAGCATGTAGGACTTTGGCCAGCAAGCGTCTTGAACCAAACTCATAAGAAGACAAAACAAACTTGTTTCCAACTGTTGTACCTCAAAATTTGCCCTCTCATTTCTCAAGATTTTTCTCACAAAATTTCTACTAGCTCAAGTTTGCACAAGTACAATTAGATCATATTGGATTTCCAAGCACCAGGTCAAAGAGGAAACTATTAAAAGAGGAAAGCGGATAAATTTGATTTTTTTGACAAAATTGAAGAAAAGCAGGTTTGCTTTGATTCATACTAGCTTCGAATGAACATTGCTTCGGTTCATGCTCAGCTTCGACTGAATTCTCCCCTGCAAGGTAGCTTCGACTGGGCATTTGTTTCCCTTGAAACAAATTCCTTTGATTCAGAAGGCAAGGGCCTCTTGTTGGTGTCTTTCGATTTAGAAGTTAGTGGCTCCATACCAGCTACCTTCGATTCAGAAGGCAAGGGCCTTCTGAAAGCCTCCTTCGATTCAAAAGTTAGTGGCTTCATGCTGGTCCCTTTCGATTAAGAGGGAAATGGCCTTCTGAAAGTTTCCTTCAATTCAGAAGCTATTGGCCCCTTGCATGATTCCTTCGATTCACAAAGCCAGGACTTCCTTCAGGATAGAAAGCATAAGGCAATGGCCTCCTGCAGCTTTCCTTCGAATCAGAATCCATTGGCCCCTTGTATGATTCCTTCGATTCATAAAGCCAGGACTTCCTTTAGGATAGCAAGCACAAGGCAATGGCCTCGTGCAGTTTCCTTCGATTCATAAGCCATTGGCCCCTTGCATGATTCCTTCGATCCACGAAGCCAAGACTTCCTTCAGGCCAGCAAGCACAAGGCAATAGCCTCCTGCAGCTTTCCTTTGACTCAGAAGCTAATGGTCTTGCATGTTTCCCAAATTCACAAGGCAAAAACTTCCCTTCATGCTAGCGCCCACAAAGCAAGAGACCTCCTGCATATAAGCTTCGATTCCCTCTTGAAAACCTTTAACACGCACAATCTCTACACTATGACATGTCTAGGTGTCCCAATCAAAGGTTATACCTTGGTGGCCCATCTGAATAATTGCAAGTGATACGCAGAAGTGACATATGTGGTCCTTTCAAAAGAACACATACATGTTTCAAATCGAAGGACACCCATTTTGGCCCCTTCAAAAGATACACATATGATCCATTCGAAGGACAATTTGATTGGAAATAAATGTTTTTGTCTGAAAATGAGTCTGGTCGAAGGATAGGGTTAGTTGGTAAAAAAAAAAGATGTATTCAAGATGCTAGTGGTGCCAAGTACAAGCCTGCTTCACTGGCCACAACACTCTAAAACTGCTACAAAGCAGTCCTGCCACGCTGCTCCCATGCTTGTACCAAATTGGCATACAAAAACTGCACCTCGAAGACTACAAGAACAACATACCCAATTTGTTCAAATTTAATTTTGTTTTCCCTCCCAAACCTCAGCCAAACTCATCTATAAATAGGAGCTTCCATCACACATATAAGGGGGCCTTTGGGTAGCTGAAAAATTCTTGTTGTGAAAAAATTATCAAATTCTAAAAACTCTTAAACACTATCAAACATTCTCAAACACTCAAACTCTAAAAATCAGATCCCTTCATGCATTAGTGAATCCTTCGACTCACTCCCCAACGGTCAGATAACCAACCTTCGATTTTCCCTAACTGTAATATAATATGTTAGAACATAGTTTGATTCTACAACCCTTAGTTAGAGTTTTGATGATAACAAATACAAAGAAAAAATATGCACCCTAAAATTATGTTATTTTGTATGCAGAATTTCTGACCAAAGCAGCATCAGATGTTAAGCTATAGAAGCTACACGCTGAGGTAATCAGAATTTGCACTGAAGAATGATGATCAGAACCTGCGCTTAAGTGAAGTAAACTCTGATTCTGAACTGAAGGATTATAATCTAAGTCATCAATGTTCTGAAGCATCAGCAACAAGCAAGGATGTAAGGTTCTGAAGCGTTACTATTCAATCAAGACAGCATCAATTACAACGGCTTCATTCAGACAGGATCTTCTCAAAATAGAAATTACGTTAATGACCATTATCACGCTTAATGATGAACAAGATTCCATTTCCTATATAAACAAGATAAGAGATCAAATCGTTCACCATTTACCAATGCTATTGTAATACAATTCAAAAACGCTGCAAGCTTTCTCTAGTATTTTCCACACTCTAAAATTGTGTAAACTATCATAGTTGTGATAACTGTTTTTGTAACGAAAAACAACTACATATAGAATTATTGTATCTTTGATTAAGAAAGTTTTTCCTTGAGATTAACCGGATTATGGTTGTACTCAAGAGGACTTTGACAATTGTTAAAGTAGTGATTGTAATCTGTTTGTGATTAGTGGATTAAGACCTCGTTGGAGAGAGGCGAAATCACCTTGACGGGTGAACTTGAGTAGTTTGAGATCAAACGAACTAGAATAAAAATACCGTGTCATTGCGCATTTGATTTCAAGTTTTTCAATTCAAGCCCCCCCCCCCCCCCCCCCCCCCCCCCCCCTTCTTGTGTTTTTCACTTCTTCATAATAGTATTTTGATTCACTCCCTAGACTAATTATATAATAACCTTCGATTCACTCACCACTATCACACACTCTCTTTCGATTCAGTGACTGCCCAAACAAAGCAGCAACTGAACTAGCTTCAGGAAGGTTCCAGTGAAGCTCCATCCACCACCAAGGAAGTCACATACAGCTCCTTTGATTAGCACTTCAAGAGGTAAGTTTCCTCTAAACTTGGAACTTTTCATTTAAATATCATTCGTATATATAAATAAAATGAAAATGTAGATATCCCATCTAGGAAGTTGAACATGCCCTAACTTTCGATCCTCACTGCCTATATGTTGAAAATCTCAACCCTGACTAGTTATACTTTGGATTTTGGTGCCCAATAATCTTGTGCTAACCCCTGGCTTGTAGCTTTCAAAAGTTACACTTGTTAGTTTCATTTTCAAGTTTTAGACAGGTTTTCTGTATCCTTCGATTGGCTAAACATTGAAGCCTTTCGAATATCAACCTGGGAGCTTTGCATTCCTGCAATCGAAGGAGGGAGATGGGCACTTCAAACGTTCAGAAAGAAGTTCATCTTGTACCCAAACGAAATAAGTAAAAAAGGCAGAATCGAAGGTTGCTTGTTCACACTAACATTATTGCAATTGAAGGAAGCAAAAAAGGCAGAATCGAAGGTTACTTGTTCACACTAACATTCCTGCAATCGAAGGAAGCAAAAAAGGCAGAATCAAAGAGTGCATCCCACACAAACTTCCAGGCCCAAATCGAAAGAGGCAAGACAGGGCAGAATCGAAGGGTGCACACTGCTTGGATCGAAGAACCTGTTTCCCTTTTTTTTATTTTGTTTTATCATTATATTTTATTGCTATTTGATATGGTTGTAATAGTGTAGGATATTTATTTTCTGCATTTTTATTGCTTTATACAAATGTTAGTAATTAGGATATATGGCAAGATAAAACCAACAAGTAGACAATTCTAAATTCAAGACTAAATGCATGCAATCAAACACACTATTCACACACATGCACCTCTAGGGTAGTCTCACTTGTTGCCTCGGAAAATAGTCACGTCCCTCGAATATGGGCGTTTTAGAAAATACCCGTGATAAAATATCGTAGTCCCTCGATGACCCTCGATGTTACCTTTGGTAAACGATCTAGTCCCTAACAAAATTGCTAAAACGTCTCATAGGTTGCCTTCTATGACTATACAAACGGCCCACGCCCGTCCCTTCACATCCAACGATGGGACTTCTTATCAAATCAATGGTAAGATAGCAACATCTAAAGGAGGAGGAAAAGAAAATTAGACCTTTTGAGTAGGTAGGATGCTCATGGTTGCTTGCTCACAAAAAACTATTTTCACACCAACACTTTCAATTGAAACATTTTCAAAAGTCAAAGCTCTTTGTATGCATTCTTATAGAGACAAGAATCATTACAAAGGCACTTTTCAAAATTACTTTCAAAAAATATCTTCCACTACAAACACCTCTTTGAACTATTTTCAAAACCAACACTTTGTATGCATTCTTATAGAGACGAGAATCATTACAAAGATGTTTTCCAAATATTTTTAAAGCCACACCACCAAGCACATTTTCAAACAAAGCAAGTGATCTAGCAAGCAACTAAAAGCTCGTAGATAACTACAGATTAAAAGGGTTCTAACACCTTCCCTTTTCATAATCTACCCTTCGAACTCAAGAAAATAATCTCTAAAGGTCTTTACTGTTCTTTTCAACATTTCCTTTGTTGGATAAAATAAAATTCGATGGCGACTCTTGCTATCTACAACAATTGCGATCAAACGCAAAACAGCCAAGTCAGTTCTCCCACCGTATTACACCAACAACTATGTGTCCTTCAAATGGACCAGTTGTATGTCCTTCGAAGACACCACTTGTGTGTTCTTAGAATGGGCCACCAATGTATGTTCTTCGAAGGAACCACTTGTGTGTTCTTCGAATGGGCCACCAATGTATGTCCTTCGAAGGCACCACTTGTATGTTCTTCGAATCGACCAATTGTATGTCCTTCAAAGGCACCACTTGTATGTTCTTCGAATGGGCCACCAATGTATGTTCTTCGAAGGCACCACTTGTGTGTTCTTTGAATGGGCCACCAATGTATGTCCTTCGAAGGCACCACTTGTGTGTTCTTCGAATGGACCAATTGTATGTCCTTCGAAGGCATCACTTGTTTTTTCTTCGAATGGATCATATGCACCACTTGTTCGTTTTTCGAATGGGCCAAAAGTATGTCCTTCGAAGGCACCACTCATGAGTTTCTTCAAATGGGCCACCAATGTGTGTTCATAATGTAGAAATTATGTGTTTAAGGGTTCATAGGAGGAATTGAAGCAAGCTATTTCAGAGGGAGCTATTTCCCAGTCGAAGCTAGCACAAAGGAAGCCAATGCCTTATGAATGCTTGCATAAGGAAGGCCATTGCTTTGTGGATCAACGCAAGCATAAAGGAGTCCATTTCCTAGTGAGTCGAATTAGGCATGAAGGAAGTATTTGACTAGTGAATCAAAGGCAAGCATAAAGGAAGTCTTTTCCTTGTGAATCGAAAGCAAGTCCAGAGGAAGTATTTTTCCTTGTGGATCGAAATCAAGTCCAGAGGAAGTCTTTTCCTTGTGGATTGAAAGTAAGTCTAGAGGAAGTCTTTTCCTTGTGAATTGAAAGCAAGTCCAGAGGTAGTCTTTTCTTTGTGGATCGAAAGCAAGTTGAAGGAGGCCAAAGTCTATCCGAATCTTGGGAAATCAAAGCAAGCTTGATTTTTCTTCGATTTGATGCTTGAAGGCCCAATGTTATCCATGGAAACTATATGGGGCATTAAAAATCCTATTGTATTTGTGAAAACTTGGACTTTTAAAAAGTGAGGGAAAATTTTGGGGTACAATAGCTGCCCCTGTTCAATCTTCTTAAACCTGAAGATTTAGATTGGCTTGTTTGCCTTTCGTGATCTGAAGGTGGAAGATGATTGAACACTAGAGTACCCAGAAATTTGCACTCGATGATGTGATGGTTGATTGTGTAGGGAATGGGCTTAAAGATGCCATTTGGATAGATAACTGAGAGTTTTCGGAGATGGGCTTAAAGATGCCATCCAAAGTAGATGCTGACTTCATAAGAGGTCTCTTTATGGGAGATTCCTATTCCTGTTGTCTGAGAAGGACTCCGCTGGGGAAAGTTAATTTATGTTGTTCTCCTGCTTTAGGAAAACTCTATGGGGAATAGAGTCTGGGAGCTTTAGTTGTCCATGGCTCTACTGAGGAGTTATCTTTGGACTGGAGAGATGAAAGTTTGTTGTTTTCTGGTTGAAATCCTGGCTTCAGAGTAACTTGCTGGGGAGAATGAAATTAACTGCTTTCTGGAAATGTATTAGAAAGAGCCTGTGTAGGGCTGTTTCAGGATGAGTGCATGTTAGACTGCATCTAGAGATTGATGAGAAGGAATTTGTGTAAGATTGCTTCAGGATGAGCTCGTGTAAATATTAATCTGGAGAATGTGAGAAGGAACTCGTGTAAGATTGCTTCAGGATGAGCTCGTGTAATGCTGCATAAGGAGAGAAGGAACCCATGTAAGGATGCTTCATCTGGTCGTGTAGATAGTCACCCCGTCTTGTTTTAGGAATTGATCCCTAGTCAGCTGTTCACAGATAGTTGTCCTGTCTTGTTTCAGGTATTAATCTGGAACTTGTTTTTATTGGTTGTTGAGATAGTTGTCCTGACTGGTTTCAGGTATTAATCTCTGACCTAAGAGAAAGAAAGATATTTTTCCCGTCGGGTTTCGGGTATTAATCTTCAATCTGCTCATGTAGATAGTTGTCCTGTCTGGTTTTAGGTATTAATATATAATCAGTCATTCATAGATAGCTGCCCTGTCTTGTTTCATGTATTAATCTGGAACTTGATTTTGTTGTTCGTTGAGATGGTTCTCCTGTCTGGTTTCAAGTATTAATCTCAGGCCTTAGAGAAAGGAAGATAGTTTCCCCGTCTTGTTTCGGGAGTTAATTTTCAATCTTCTCATGTAGATAGTTGTCTTGTTTGGTTTCAGGTATTAATCTATAATCAGTCGTCCATAAATAGTTGTCCTATCTTGTTTCAGGTATTAATCTGGAACTTTTGAAAATTGTTGCTGATATTCATCTGTCGATATTTCCTGCAAAGGTAAAGAATTAGCTGCATGCAATATCATGATGCATGAAGTGCAAATGATGCTCTCAAAATAAATGGGATTGTGATATATGTATTTGTGTTGCATATGCTATGACGCTTGAAAAATGGTGTATGAATGTAATGTATAAAGGTTTCAGTTGCTCTACTGCAGTGTTGTTGAACTGGGGAAAATAAAGCCTTGATTGTTGCTGGGGATGAAGAGTGTGAGTCTTAAATTTTTGTTGAAGTTGAAATACTAGGAGATGGATTTCCATTGTTAGGGAAATAAACTCTGTTTAAGAAGCAAAAATCCATGAACTGCTTGGGGATTTTTATGAAATCCTTCTGGGGAATCCTGAAAAGCTTGTGACCCAGGTTATGGAATTTTTTATGATGCCGAGGCAGTAATTGGAGATTCTTGCTCCACCGGGGATATAAGAACACCTGACATCATTTGGTTGTATGCTTAGAATATGGAAGTGACATTATAATAGGATGCCCCTGCCTCCGTACTTGCTAGAGAAAGTATCTGCGGGGATTTTTTGGATGGCCTTTAGACATTGTCCCGTTTCTTGAAGCCATTAGTAACTGTCTTTCTGTTTTTTATGCGGGTATTTGTAAACGGTAATCACATTCAAATGCATATGTTCAAAAATAATCACTGGACATTTTTGCAAACAAAACAGAAAGGTAAAAAAACAAATAGTTTTGCACTTTCAAAGAGATAGTTTTATATTAATTAGAATAAGCGTTTTTTCTACAAGGAGACGAACATCCTAGTAAGAAAATGCCGTCGTAAGAATGAAAACTATACAAAAATAGTACACAAAAGAAAAAAGCTATGTGAAGTGATCCCAATGGGTTCCCATTCTGTTATTGACTTTATGTCTTTGAGCGTCTTATCTCTTTTGCTGCTTGTCTGAAGCTGACTGGATTGATTAGTACCATTTGAGCTTGATAGTTGATACTAAATATTGGTTGTAAGGAGATCCAACAGGACATAGTTATACGTTTTAAATCCCTAACTTTTGCCTGGACTGACCTTTCGGGTTTTCAGTCCACCAGGATACCCTTTTTTGCCTAAACCGCCTTTTAAGGTTTTCGACTTGCAGGGTGTACGTATTTTTTCATATGTATATCCCTAATTTTTGCCCGAACCCTTTTGGTTCGTCGGGATGCCCTTATTTTTGCCTAGGCCAGTCAACCTAGCGGGTCTTTGTTCATGCGTAGTATCTTTTAAACATGTCCGTGTTTACAGGGTGCGGAAGGTCGTCACCGTCCATAGTGGTTAAGATCACAACTCCACCAGAAAATATGTTCTTGATTAAAAATGGTCCTTCGTATGTAGGAGTCTATTTTCCTCTGGGATCACCTTGCGGAAGGATAATGCACTTGATTACTAAGTCACCAGCTTGATATACATGACGTCTGACTTTCTTGTTAAAAGCTTTAATCATACTTTTTTGATACATCTGACCATGGCAGACAACCGTGAGCCTCTTCTTATGAATCAGGTTTAATTGATCAAGTTGAGTCTGAACCAAATTATCTTTATTCAAACCTGCATCCTTCATGATTCTCAAGGAAGGGATCTGGACTTCGATGGGTAAGACAACTTCCATACCGTATACCAAAGAGAATGGAGTTACCCCTGTTGATGTGCCCACTGTGGTACGGTAACCATGAAGAGCAAATGGTAACATCTTGTGCCAGTCTTTATATGTCACTGTCATTTTGTGTATGATCTTTTTGATATTTTTATTAGCAGCTTCTACAACGCCATTCATCTTCGGCCGATAAGGAGAAGAGTTATGATGCTGGATCTTGAATTGCATGCAGAACTCAGTGATCATAGTATTACTGAGATTGGTACCATTATCTGTGATGATTCTTTCTAGAATACCATACCGACATATAAGATTATGTATGATGAATCGGGCCACAACTTTCTTGGCAACAGAAACAAATGAGACCGCCTCAACCCACTTTGTAAAGTAGTCAATGGAAACCATGATAAAGAGGTGCCCATTAAAAGTTGTTGGTATAATCTCTCCAATCTTATCGATTCCCCACATTGCGAATAGCCAGGGAGCAGTCAAGACGTTTAGAGTAACCGGAGGCACATGTACTTTATCAGCATAGATCTGGCATTTGTGACAAATTCGTGAATACTGATAACAATTTGCTTCCATAGTGGACCAATAGTATCCTGCCCGTAGGATCTTTTTAGCCATTGTGTGCCCACTAGAATGGGTGCCAAAGGTACCTTCGTGCAAATCTTCTATAATATTTTCTGCTTCACTTTTATCCACACACTGGAGCAAAGTAGAATCGTGGTTGCACTTGTAGAGGATTCCATTTCTGAGGAAGAACTTGGCAGAGAACCTTCTTAGGAATTTCTTATCATTGACTAAAGCTCCTTCAGGATACTCTTGGGCTTCGAGATATATTTTGACTTCATGGAACCAAGGTTTGTCCATTACTTCTTCAGTATCAACCTCGTAATAGTATGCTGGTTCATCCATTCTTTCAATAGTAATCTGATGAGCCTCATTATCCCACCTAACACTGAACATGGATGGCATAGTAGCTAGCACATTTGCTAGTTTAGTTTCCTCTCGTGGAAAATGCTCAAAGGTAACTTCTTCAAAGTGTGGAATCAGTGTCAACACATGCTCTCTGTAAGGGATGAGATTAGGATGCTCCGTGTCCCATTCTCCTTTGATTTGACTGATTACTAGAGCCGAGTCTCCAAATACACTCAAGGATTTGATCCTCAAGTTGATAGCAGCTTTGAGACCCATAAGGCATGCTTTATATTTAGCCATATTGTTGGTACAATTGAAACATAGCCCGGCAGTGTGTGGTACGGTGGCCAGAACCGGGACGTGGTTTCCCTATTTTTTAAGGAGTTTGCTGGTTTGCGTTTTGCGTTTGTGTTTGCAAAATGTCGCGGTAAGAAAGAGTCGCCACCGTCTTTTATTTTATCCAACAAGGAAAGGAAAAAAGCACAGAAAAATTCCTTTTTCGAGATATTTCTGAGTACGGGGGGTAGATTATAGAAAGGGAAGGTATTAGCGCCCTTTCTATCCGTAGTTATCTACGGGCTCTTAGGTACTCGCTCATCATTTTCAAAATTGTTTTCTTTGTGTTTTTGTGCTTTGAAAAGTTTTTGTTTTGACTTCGATTTAACTCTTGCTTCTGTCTTCAAGAGTGTAATGAAGTGTTTTTAAAAACTTTGTTTGTAAAGGAGTGTAAGTGTGAGAAAAAAGATTGTTTTGATTGAGCAAGTACTTAAGAACCAATCTACCTACTCGGAAAAAAGAATCGTTCTAGGTTTGTTTCCTTTAGACAATGCCATCCCACTATTAGTGAGTAGGTAGCACCATCGTTAGAGTTTGAGGGTAAATTCGAAAGGGACATACAATCACTAAAGCAATATTAGGACGTCTTAGTAATAACCCTAATGTTTTAGATCATTTATCTGAGGCAACAATATCCGAGGCAACCTTTTCCGAGGAAACTTTGATCTTTGGAAAAAAGGATGACCACTAAAGCATCCTATACTTAATGACCGTTTATCGAAGGCAACCAAGTGAGAATGTACCCTAGGAGTGCGCATGTGCGAATGATTCAATTTCAGTTTATTTATCTTTGCACATTTAGGGTTATCTAACTGTTTTAAAGTTTAACATACATTCTTGTCATGCAAACCCTAATTATTCATACATCTAACAGTTAATAATTTGCGGAATTTAAAAATGCGGAAATTAGACTACGCTATTACAAGGCTTCGGGTATTTACATAGCCAAAAATAAACCCTTTGAAAAGTAAAGCGATAAATGGAAATAAACGTCCTAATTAAACTATTACAAATTGTAGGCAGTTACATCAATATGATAAAAATAATAATAAAGCGCGCGAGGAAAATTAGATCGACGAAAAATTAGGGTTTTAACCCTCCTAATCAAAAGAAAAATGTTTTTGTTGTTTTAAATATTTTTTAAAGAAAAGAATTAAGTTCTCTAAATTAAATACAAAAATTAATTAGTGATTAAATTAATTAATAAAAATAATTACAAGACCTATTTTTGGTTTTTTTATTATTTTTAAGAAAAGAAAGAAAAATTAAATTTGGAATAAAAACCTAATTATTCTAATTAATTTTAGTTATGTACAAAAGAATTAAAATCATCTAAAATTAATAACATAATTAAATTAATTAATTTTTTTAATAAAAATAAATATCTTAAATTTAATTGGATAGAAAAATATTTTTGTGATTTTTGATAAAAAGAAAATAATTATTTGTGTTAGTAAAATAAATAAATAAATAAATTAAATGAAATAAAATAAAATAAAAAAGAAAATAGAAAGAGAGAATGGGCCTGAATATGGGGGTGTAAGAAGCAGAATCTGGGCCCAAGAAGAGAGAAGTCCAAGTCGACTTTTGAGATCTAGTGCATTTGTGTTTGACTAGGCTCATGATGTTCCCTCATGGATGGCCCTTGGATTTGGCCATCTGACACTTGGCTTGCTGGATGGTGAAGACGTATGGTGGACCATTGGTTTGTGAACACGCTGGATCCTAAAAAGGAAAAATACATAAAATATTTTGGGGGACCTGGGATTCGAACCCAGGTCCTGAGGTAATTTCCACACTACGCTCACCACTGCACCACTTGCTGTTTGTTGTATATCAAATAAATAATAATAATAATATATAAAAAGGTGAAATAATAGGAAATTCGCGCTGAAATTCAAATGGCCAAATCAGATGAAGCCACGTCTTCGTCTCCTTCCTCTCTCTGTGGCAAAAAGGTTTGGAAACCTTTACCTACAGACAACGTCCATCGCTATAGACCTGTGCATTCTCAAAATCAACTGTGAGCAAAATAAATAAAAACTAGGGCCACCAATCGATTCGTCTGGACCTCCTGAGTGTAATGGTGGCCCTTTCATGGTCCAATTTTTCCTGGATTCAAAAACCCCAAAGCGAGCTATGAATCCCTAACAATGGCACATTCCAGTACAAGACATATAAATGAAATTAAACAACACAGAAAGCTTGCATATGTTCCATGGATCAACAATATATGATTAATTCATCTTAATAATGCCTAAATCATGCTAACTGAATTCAAAATTTCATGGATATCGTGATGGACTTACAGAGATTTTTGGGACTTGAAAGGCTTGGTTCTTGATTGCTTTAGCTTGCTGAGACTCCCAGGAATCGATTGGGATAGGAAAAGAGTCTTGTATTGGCCTCTAAGTACAAATTCGATTCACCACTTTTTCTTGATTTTTTCAGTTTTGATCCTTGTTCATGCGCCTGTTTCTAACCTCTTTTTAGGTATGCTTTGCTTCTATATGTATTGAGGAGTGAATTAGGTTTCAAAACCTGGCCTCAATCTTCCTCCATCAATGAATTGGATTCTTGATTTGATTCACTTTGAAACCTTTCCCAAATTGGTTTAATTCAATATTTTTGTTTACACCATGCTTTGATACGAATTTGAATACATGCTAGTTGGACATTAAGACCTGAATCATGTAAAAAATCTTTAGTTTTCAATACTTTGGATTTTATATGATTTATTTTCATTTAAATTGAATTAATTCAAATAAAAATCAAAATAAATAATAAAAACATGACAAGGACAAGTGGAAAGGGATAGAGCTCGTGGAATATGTTTCCAACTCAAAACAAGTGAAAAAGATTGGGCCCATTTGGCAAAATTTGAAGTTTTAGGCATAGTTGACTTTTGGCAATTTTGCAAAAAAGGTCAACTTCACTAATGCATAACTTCCTCAATTTTGACCCTTTGGAGGCGTTATTGGACTTTTTATAAAGCTTGAGATGTCCTATAATCAACCCTTTTGGTCTCATCTCAATTTGATATTCCATGCTCATGTATGAAGCTTTGACGAAAAAGGTGTTTTTGTTGACTTTTCAAAATGACCTATAATGTCCAAATTAATAACTTCTTGTGAGTGCATATTTTAAACTTGGGAGCTGAAGATGGATTGTATGGAATTGCATCCTATTCAAAATGATCTTTGGATGGGTCATTTCTCATAAATTATGAGAAAGTTATGCTTGGTCAAAGTTGAGTTGACTTTTCTTGTAAAACCCTAATTTAGCAACTTTTGAGTCTTGATGAATTATGGGCAATCCTTGATGAATCATGATCAACCCTTGATAAAATGATGAACTATACTTAAAAATGAGAATGTTGACCAAAAACTTGAAGTTTGATTGTATGTGGGCCACAGTTGACTTTTGCCCCTAGCACAGTCGATTTTCAGGCCTTTGAGCAATTGACTGAGCAAACTTTCTCTGTATGGCTTGAAATTTGACATGGATGTTCTTGAAAACATATTAGGACATTGGTGAGCATTTGGGATCCCTTAGACTCAGGTATCTTGATGCAACATGAAACCCTAATTTGGGATATACTGCCTTAGGAGAGAGCTTGTCTGGCCAACCCTTGGACTACCTTGAGCAACTTGAGTATCATTCTTGAAATGTTCTGAGAAATATGGGAGGGCAAATTTTGGGTTACAACAGCTGCCCCTGTTCAATATTCTTAAACCTTAAGATTTAGATTGGCTTGTTTGCCTTTCGTGATCTGAAGGTGGAAGGTGATTGAACACTAAAGTGCCCAGAAATTTGCACACGCATGAAGTGGGTTTCGTCTTGCGATATCGGGAATGGGCTTATAGATTCCATTTGGAAATTGCTGACGAAGGGATGGGCTTAAAGATGCCATCTGAAAGAATGTCGATCGCAAAAGAGATTCCTTAGAGAGAGCTTGTATAACTGTTGTTGAGGAAGATTCTGCTGGGGAATGCTGATCTCTGCCTTGAGAGAAATAGAATTTTAAGAGCTTCGGTCGTTTGTTATTCTGTTGGTGAGTCATATATGTTTGAATTTTAGGATCTTCGGTCGTCCGTATTCGACTGAGGAATCATCTCTATTGAATTTTAGGAACTTCGGTCGTCCGTATTCTACTGAGGAATCATCTCTGTTGAATTTTAGGAACTTCGGTCGTCCGTATTATACTGAGGAATCATCTCTATTGAAGAGGAAAGTTGAATTTTAGGAGCTTCGATCGTCTGTATTCAACTGAGGAATCATCTCTGTTGAATTTTAGGAGCTTCGGTCGTCCGTATTCTACTGAGGAAACATCTTTGTTGAATTTTAGGAACTTCGGTCGTCCGTATTCGACTGAGGAATCATCTCTGTTGAATTTTAGGAACTTCAGTCATACGTATTTGACTGAGGAATCATCTCAATTGAATTTTAGGAACTTCGATCGTCCGTATTCAACTGAGGAATCATCTCTGTTGAATTTTAGGAACTTCGGTCGTTCGTATTCGACTGAGGAATCATCTCAATTGAATTTTAGGAGCTTCGGTCGTCCGTATTCTACTGAGGAAACATCTTTGTTGAATTTTAGGAACTTCGGTCGTCCGTATTCGACTGAGGAATCATCTCAATTGAATTTTAGGAACTTCGATCGTCCGTATTCAACTGAGGAATCATCTCTGTTGAATTTTAGGAACTTTGATCGTCTGTATTCTACTGAGGAAACATCTCTGTTGACATTTAGGAACTTCGGTCGTCCGTTATTCAACTGAGGTAAAGGCTTCATAGCTTGAATTTTGTGAGAGTTTAATTGTATCTCTCCTGAAAGGTAAAGGTTAGTTGTATGTGATGCATGATATGTATCAAGCAATGATGTTCTCAAAATAAATGAGATTGTATTTGTATGATGCGTATATGCATGTGTCATGATGTATGGAAATGTAATGTTTTTAGCTGGGGAAAATAAATTCCGGATTGCTGCTGGAGAAAAGAGTTGAGTTCTTCATTTCCATTGGGGATAGTGAATGAAGGTGATTGTGAGAATAAACCTGCAGGAGAGGATAACTCTGCTGGGGGATAAACTGATGAGGAAATGACTCTGTGGGGAGGACATACTCTACTAGAGGACCTGTTGATTTGGAAGAATAACCTCGGCTGGGGATGAATTAACGTTGCTGGTGATAATGAAACCTGTTGGGGATTGAATTTCTGTATGTAAAAGGAATGAACTCCACTGGGGATGATTTTCCAGTTGCGACTTCACTGGGAATAACCTTCTAGATTCTACTAGGGACAATCTTCCAGATTCCACTGGGGATAATTCTCCAAACTCCACTGGGGATAATTCTCCAAACTCCACTGGGGAAGATTTTCTAGTGCTGATGATAGGTAAATTCTTCTTGGGGAGAATATTGCCGACCCATTCGTGGTTGTGGGCCTCAGCTGGGGAGAGTTAACACCACTGTCCTTCTCTTACTCTGCGGGGAGTGTATATACCTTTAACGGTTTTCTCCAACTAGGTCTATCCCTATACCTGGTGAAATAAAGCAACTGTACAGTTTGGGCATTTCCCATTTGCCTCTGTTTCTGATATTACGAGTAATCGTCTTTTATTTCGCATGTGAATATTTATGAGCAGCAATTATTGTCAAATGCATATATCAAAAATGAACATTGGACGTTCTTTGCAAAACAAAACAGAAAAAGAAAACAATTTGAAATTTCTTTGTGGAAATGAATTGTATTGATTTTGGAGTCAGCCTGAAAATAGGCGTTTTTTGTACAAGAGGCTGACGTCCTAGTAAGAGAATGCCGCCGATAAATAGAATTTATACAATTTGTGATAAACAAAGAAAAACAGCTATGTGAATAAACCCACTGGGTTCCAACTCTACTATTGCCTTTATATCCTCGAGCATCTCATCACTTTGCTACTTGGTTGAAGGTGAATCAGATTGATTAACACCGTCCGAGCTTGATAGTCGATACCGAAGTCTGTTTGCGAGGTGATCCAATGAGACATAGTGTTACCCTTTAATACCTGATTTTTTTCCTGGACCGCCCTTTCGGGTTCTCAGTCCACCGGGATACCCTTTTTTGCCCAAGCCGCCTTTTCAGGTTTTCGACTTGCCGGGTGTACAGATTTTTTTCATTTTCATCCCTTATTTTTGCCCGAACCCTTTTGGTTCATCGGGAAGCCCTTATTTTTGCCTAGGCTAGTCGACCTAGCGGGTATTTGATCATGGGTAGTATTTTTTTACTATGTCTGCATTGACGGGGTGAGGAAGGTCGTCACCATCCATGGTGGCTAGAATCATAGCTCCTCCCGAGAAAATGTTCTTAACCACAAACGACCCTTCGTATGTAGGGGTCCATTTGCCCCTGGGATCACCTTGCGGAAGTATTATGCGCTTGATTACCAGATCCCCAACTTGATACTCTTGTCGTTTAAATTTCTTGTTAAATGCCTTGATCATCCACTTTTGATACGTCTGACCATGACAAATAGCAGTAAGTTTCTTTTCGTCGATTAAGTTCAGCTGATCAAGCCGGGTCTGAATACAGTCATCTTCACTCAAACCTGCATCCTTCATAATCCGAAGAGAAGGTATCTGGACTTCAATGGGAAAGACCGCCTCCATACCATATACCAAGGAATATGGTGTTGCCCCTGTTGACATCCGCGCTGAGGTACGGTACCCATGGAGAGAAAATGGTAACATCTTGTGCCAATCTTTGTATGTTACCAACATCTTCTGCACAATCTTCTTGATATTCTTATTAGCCGCTTCAACATCCCCATTCATCTTCGGCCGGTAAGGAGAAGAGTTGTGATGCTGTATCTTGAACTGCTTGCAGAGCTCGGTGATCATCGTATTGTTGAGATTTGTACCATTGTTCGTAATGATCCTCTCTGGTACACCATATCGACAGATCAGATTGTGCCGAATAAACCGTGCCACAACATTCTTGGTCACTGTAGCAAAGGAAGCTGCTTCAACCCATTTTGTAAAGTAATCAATCGCTACCAGGATGAAACGATGCCCGTTGGACGCAGTAGGTCTGATCTCGCCGATCATATCGATGCCCCACATTGCAAAAGGCCAAGGAGCTGTCAGGACGTTCAGAGGAACTGGGGGTATGTGCACCTTATCAGCATAGACTTGGCACTTGTGACAGGTCCGAGAATGCTGATAACAGTCGGCTTCCATAGTAGACCAATAATATCCTGCTCGTAGGATTTTATTTTCCATAGTGTGTCCACTGGAATGAGTTCCAAAAGTACCTTCGTGTAACTCCGCCATGATCCTTTCTGCCTCGTTCTTATCCACACACCGTAGCAAGGTTGAGTCATGTTTACGCTTGTAAAGGATACCATTGCTGATGAAGAACTTCGTCGCGAACCTCCTCATAAACTTCTTATCATTAACAGATGCACCCTCGGGGTATTCCTGAGCCTCAAGATACCTGTTTACCTCGTGAAACCAAGGTTTTTCTGTTACCTCTTCAGTCTCAATGTCACAGCAATGTGCAGGTTCGTCCAACCTCTCAATGGTAATCTGGGGCGCCTCATTGTCCCACCTGACCTTGAACATAGAAGACATAATAGCTAGCGCGTCCGCTAACTGATTCTCCTCTCTAGGGAAGTGTTCAAAGGTTATCTCCTCAAAGTGCGGAAGCAACGTCAATACATATTATTTTTAAGGAATAAGATTTGTGTGCTTCATATCCCACTCGCCTTTGATCTGACTGATCACGAGAGCAGAATCTCCGAACACACTCAAGAACTTAATCCTTAGGTCGATAGCTGCTCGAAGGCCCATGATGCATGCCTCATATTCCGCCATGTTATTGGTGCAGTTAAAACATAATCGGACGGTGAACGAAGTATGACAACCTTCAGGAGATATGATCATGGCGCCAATGCCATTACCCAAAGCGTTTGAAGCTCCATCAAAGTACATAGACCATCGGGATCCCTTCTCAGGTCCTTCATCTGGTCCAGACATTTCAAAGTCATTCACCAACATGATGTTCTCATCCGGAAACTCGAAGTTCATAGATTGGTAATCATCCACGGCCTGATGCGCCAAATGATCCGCCAACACACTTCCCTTGATTGCCTTTTGGGTCGTGTGTTAGATGTCATACTCGGTTAGGATCATCTGCCATCTTGCTATTCTTCCGGATAAGGAACGCTTCTCGAAGATATACTTGATTGGATCCATCTTCGATATCAATAGAGTAGTGTGAGTCAGCATATACTGTCTCAGCTGGCGAGCAGCCCATGCCAAAGCGCAACAAGTTTTCTCAAGCAGTGAGTATCGGGTCTCACAGTCGGTAAACTTTTTGCTAAGGTAGTAAATAGCATGCTCTTTTCGGCAAGACTCGTCATGCTGCCCCAGCACACACCCCATCGAATTGTCGAGTACTGTCAAGTCTAAGATTAAGGGTCTCCCTTCAACTAGAGGCATCATAATAGGTGGCTCTTGGAGATATTCCTTGATCCTTTCAAAAGCGGACTGACACTCATCAGTCCACTTCACCACTTGATCTTTCTTCAACAGTTTGAATGTTGGCTCACAAGTAGCGGTCAAATGTGAAATGAATCGGGCAATGTAGTTCAGACGTCCCAAAAAGCCTCTGACTTCTTTTTCTGTTCGGGGAGCTGGCATCTCCTGTATAGCCTTCACCTTTGCAGGATCCACTTGAATACCTTTATCACTAACGAAAAAACCCAACAGCTTACCAGACCTCACTCCGAAGGTGCACTTGTTCGGATTTAGCCTCAGTATGTATAACTTCAACCTGTCAAATAACTTCTGGAGATGGTCAAGATGTTCCCCTTCAGTCTGGGATCTTGCAATCATGTCGTCAACGTATACCTCAATCTCATGATGAATCATGTCGTGGAATAAAGTGACCATGGCGCGCTGATACGTTGCCCCAGCATTCTTCAATCCGAACGGCATAACCTTGTAGCAAAAGGTACCCTATTGAGTAATGAACGTTGTCTTTTCCATGTCTTCGGGAGCCATCTTAATCTGATTGTAACAGGAGAAACCATCCATAAAGGAGAATACCTTAGGCTGTGCGGTGTTGTTAACCAGAATGTCGATATGAGGCAGAGGGAAATCATCCTTGGGGCTTGCCCTGTTCAGATCCCTATAGTCAACACACATTCGAACCTTACCATCTTTCTTCGGCACCGGAACCACGTTGGCAACCCACTGCGGGTAAGAAGTAACTGCTAGAAAACCGGCATCAAACTGTTTCATAACCTCAGCCTTGATTTTCTCAGACATCTCTGGGTGCATTCGGCGAACTTTCTGTTTCACTGGAGGACAGTCTTCCTTGGTGGGAAGGCGGTGAACCATAATATCGGTATCCAACCCAGGAATATCTTCATAAGACCAGGCAAAGATCTCAACATAGTCGCGCAACATCTGTATCAACCGTTGCTTGACACTAGATTCCAGATTTACACCGATCTTGACCTCTTTCTTGTCTACCTCTGTACCCATATTCACTGATTCTACTGGCTCTTCATGGGGCTGTATGAACCTCTCTTCCTGTAGTAACAGTCTAGCAAGTTCACCAGGCACTTCACAATCATCCTCACCTTCGTCCTCAGCATGGTTGATCGGACTTTCAAAGTCATAACTGGCAGTAGCAGAGTCGTTATCAGTGGGATCCAGAGTGGATGTAGACTTGTATATGTGAGTGTATCTAAGACAAATGGCTGTTTTGCAAGATAGAAAAGAAAAACAAGGAGAGCAACATTTTTAATGCAAGAGAACGTCCAATGCTTTTATTGATGATATATGGAAATGAAAAATATTAAGCCCTCACAAACAAAGCCACGGTGTCTTGGGCAAGGCACCGGGCCGTAAAGTTTTAAATTGTTTGTTACAGACTCAAAACAAAAGTCTTATTACTATGTAATAAAAGAAATAGGCACGAAGTCCTTTGCCGTCCAATTTCTTAATCCACCATTGGTAGTCGGGTAAATCTAGCTTTCGAAATCTGACTCTTCATCATCATCCCCAATAGCATTCACTCCTTGATCATGCTTGGGCATAGGTGCCTTTATAAAGTTGGGCTTTTCCGGTGCATCAAATTCAATCTCTTTAGCTTCAATCAAATCTTGTACCTTATTCCTCAAGGCCCAACAGTTGTTCGTATCATGCTCTGGGCTATCTGAGTGATAAGCGCAACGAGCGTTTGGATTATACAACGGCGATGTAGTGCTGGGATTCGTCAGAGCTTCCCTCAGAGTCACCAAGTTGGTCTTCAATAACTGCGACAGGATTTGAGATAGGGTCATACTGAGCCGAGTATATTGTCTTTGCAGTCTCTCTACTCTTTGCTGAGTGTTGCGTTGTGGGACAACAGTTGGTCTTGAAATTACCACCGCATTGACTGCTTGGCAGCGTTCGGGTCGATTTTGGCTTCCTGAGCTGTAAACTGCATTAGATTCCTTCTTGAAAGGCTTCTTTTCTGTACTTGACGAAGCACCTTTCTATATCTTGTTGCTCTTGATACCGGCTTCAACCCTCTCCCCAGTCATTATCAATTCAGTGAACCCAGATGATGAACTACCGATCAAATGATTGAAGTACGGACCAAACAAAGTCCCAAGAAACATATCGACCAACTCTCTATCAGCCAGAGGGGGTTGTAATCTTCCAGCAAGGTCTCTCCATTTCTGAGCGTAGTCCTTGAAACCTTCACTCGCACCCATAGACACACCCTGAAGTTGAGTACGCGTGGGAGCAAGGTCGGCATTATACTGGTATTGCTTGTAAAAAGCAGCACCGAGGTCCTCCCAGTTGTGGACATTAGCTCCTTCTAATTGATAGAACCATTCACGTTGAGTCCCTGACAGACTATCTTGAAAGAAATGAACCCACAGGTTCCTATCAACAATATATGGTTGAATCTTTCTGACATACGAGCGGAGGTGTAACTTTGGGCAGGAGACCCCATCGTATTTGGCAAAGACAGGCGCTTTAAACTTGTGTGGGATCACCACCCCAGATGCCAGACCCAAATCTCCGAAGTTCAACCCAGGTATCTTCTAGACCTCCATTGCGTTCAACCGGTCTTCGAGTTGCTTATACCTATCCTCAGCAGGAGGATACTGGTCTTCATCAAAGTCAGTGTCATTGTCAGAAACCACAGGGCTAGGACCCTTCCTTTCTTCTTGATTCTCTCCCCCTCCAGATGTGTGAGATAAATCAGCTTCTTGTCTCAACCTGTTCCCAAACCTGTGACCCATATTCAGCAGGACCACCTTCTTCTTCTTCTTCTTCTTCTTCTTGTCCTTCAAGATAAGAGTCTTCAAATCTTGTTGACTTTTGGCCAAGTTCAAGAACATCTCCTGGAACTGAGCATTCTGAGCTTGCAGAGCCTTGATGGCTTGATCAGTAGGTGTTTCAGAAGACATATTGTGCTGAAATAAATAGCGAAGAAGATGAGAAACCTGTAATGAGGTGCATGGGAATGGAATGCGTATGAAATGATTTCAAAGACTTAGGGAGATTCAAATTTGTAAACCAAAATAAAACACACTTTATTAGATTAAAACTTGTAACAAATGTTTAACAAATGCCTTTAAGGAGTTACAAAAGAAATACTGAAAAGCAAATCTAAACTAGAAACAGTAAAAAGACATCAGAACTCCCATGGTCGTTTTCCTTTCGTGCTAACATAATCGTTGATTGTCCTCTCAGTCTCCAACTGCCTTATAAGCTTCATGATCTTTCTCTCCTGCTCATGATACTTCTCTCTGTAAGTATCCCTTTCTTCCCTTAACTGGAGCCAAGATCTCTTCAATGCCCCAATATCAGTAGGCATGTATGGATGGAGGACCGTATAAGGAACACCTTCTTCATCAATATGCTCTATGATCACCGACAAAACAGCTTCATATGGCATTCCCAGCTTTTGAGCACGGGCTCGAACCCATTGGAGGTATGGTTACATCGGGAGAGAAGTCTTCATTCCTAGCTCATGTGGATCAGACCTGTTCACCCTATCCCAGGCTCATATAAACCTGCGGCGATGTCCCTCAACATCCCCCTTGAAGTCAAAGACAATGCCTGTAAGCAGCAGCTCATGAGGATCGTCCCTTCGAGCTCGTCCAAACTGTCGTAAGGCCAAACAAGGATTATAGGTTATTCCTCCTCGAGTTCCAAGCAATGGAACATTGGGGTATTCCCCACACCGATCAATGACAGCTACCTTTTCCATATCTTTAGTACTCCAAAGGATGTCCGTATGAGCAAGGGACATGATTATGTAAGCCCAACCCATACCTTCCTCATTCTTCAATACAGATTTGGGGAGGTGAGAAATAAACCACCTCGCCAGCAGCGGTGTACATCACATGAGAGTTCCCCTTCTCCGAACAATACGAGTATAAAGAGCATGTAAAATATCACCCAAGAGAGTAGGCACTGGGTTACGGGACATGAAGATCTTGGTTGTGTTCACATCAACAAAAGAATCTGAATTTGGGAACAGAACCAAGCCATAGATGAGGAGAGCCAGGATGTCTTCAAATGCTTGAAAGTACAAACTATCCCAGAATTGTTGAGCTTGATCAATCAAGAACTTAGCCAGGAAGCCTTTAATCCCACTCCGGATCTCCCAATTAGATACTACATCAGCCTTTGTTAGATGTAAGGCTGAAGCAATATCCTCTGCCCTAGGAGCTATCTCCAAACCTGTAAAGGGTGTCTGCTCTAGAATAGACATACCAAGTAAATCAGAAAACTCCTCCAAAGTAGGGACCAAGTGATAGTACGGGAAGGTCAAACAGTGATGCAACGGGTTAAAGAACTGGAACAACACGCTCATCATTTTCTCATCCAACTTGGAAGTGAACAAGGTAAGGAGATGACCATGTCTTCTAATAAAATAAGAAGTATCAGGAACCTTTGAAACCAACTCTCTAAGCTGAGCAGGTATCTGCACGAAGTTGATCCGAATGGTATTTCTGCGCATAGAAGCCATGATCTGCAAAATAGAACAAAGATGAATCCCCTTGGTCTTTGAAACGGTTAGTCTAATGAAATATGCATGCGATGTCATGATGCATGATGTCATGATAAAAACACACCATGTATCACAGATAGCAAACATGGTAAGGGCTCACAAGTCACACAATAGCCCTTAAATTCTAGGCTAGCATGGAGTTTAGGTACTACCCTCTTGCAGTTTAGTTGGTTCAACCTGTCCTAGTAATAATAATCGGGTTCTAGAGGTTCTCAATATCACTGACCATCCTCGACCAGTCATAGTTTCAGCTTAGCAACCTTTTCTTGCAGCCGAAACCATCGCGAGAGTATGGTCTCAATGAGTGTAGCATTCTGCTACTTTTCTACGGCCAAGTTGGTTAATTATAGGTTCTAAGGTCAATTGATGCTTAATGATCCACTAGTAGCCCCATACTCTCCTTGTTCCTCCACAAGGGATATCGGTACCAACTAATGTGTCACACCAACGCAGCTACTGCTTCAACCGTATCGGTCTACGCCGTACAGTTCCCTCACAGTCTATTACTACTTACCTAAAAGGTGTCCCCAGATCCGGGTTAGGATCTATAGTAACTCCGATACAAAGCCCACAAAATAAAGCAATCAAATCAAGCAATTGAAAACAATATGATGAACTATTCCTAAGGTACACCCCACTTATTAAATCCTCAGCAGAGTCGCCAATTCTGTGGTACGGTGGCCAGAACCAGGACGTAGTTTCCCTATTTTTTAAGGATTTTGCTGGTTTGCGTTTTGCGTTTGTGTTCGCAAAATGTCGCGGTAAGCAAGAGTCGCCATCGTCTTTTATTTTATCCAACAAGGAAAGAAAATAAACACAGAAAAAAAAAATCCTTTTTCGAGATATTTGAGTATGGGGGGTAGATTATAGAAAAGGAAGGTATTAGCACCCTTTCTATCCGTAGTTATCTACGGGCTCTTAGGTACTTGCTCATCATTTTAAAAATTGTTTTCTTTGTGTTTGTGTGCTTTGAAAATTGTTTGTTTTGACTTCGATTTAACTCTTGCTTCTGTCTTTAAGAGTGTAATGAAGTGTTTTTGAAAACTTTGTTTGTAAAGGAGTGTAAGTGTGAGAAAAAAGTTTGTTTTGATTGAGCAAGTACTTAAGAACTAATCTACCTACTTGAAAAAAAGAATCGTTCTAGGTTTGTTTCCTTTAGACAATGCCATCCCACTATTAGCGAGTAGGTAGCACAATCGTTGGAGTTTGAGGGTCAATTCGAAAGGGACATACGGTCACTAAAGCAATATTAGGACGTCTTAGTAATAACCCTAATGTCTTAGATCATTTATCTGAGGCAACCTTTTCTGAGGCAACTTTGATCTTTGGACAAAAGGACAACCACTAAAGCATCCTATACTTAATGACCGTTTACGGAAGGCAACCAAGTGGGAATGTACCCTAGGAGTGCGCATGTGCGAATGATTCAATTTCAGTTTATTTATCTTTGCACATTTAGGGTTATCTAACTATTTTAAAGTTTAACATACATTCTTGTCATGCAAACCCTAATTATTCATACATCTAACAGTTAATAATTTTCGGAATTTAAAAATGCGGAAATTAAACTACGCTATTACAAGGCTTCGGGTATTTACATAGCCAAAAACAAACCCTTTGAAAAGTAAAGCTATAAATGGAAATAAACGTCCTAATTAAACTATTACAAACTGTAGACAGTTACATCAATATGATAAAAATAATAATAAAGCGCGCGAGGAAAATTAGATCGACGGAAAATTAGGGTTTTGACCCTCCTAATCAAAAGAAAAATGTTTTTGTTGTTTTTAATATTTTTTAAAGAAAAGAATTAAGTTCTCTAAATTAAATACATAAATTAATTAGTGATTAAATTAATTAGTAAAAATAATTACAAGACCTATTTTTGGTTTTTTTATTATTTTTAAGAAAAGAAAGAAAAATTAAATTTGGAATAAAAACCTAATTATTCTAATTAATTTTAGTTATGTACAACAGAATTAAAATTATCTAAAATTAATAACCTAATTAAATTAATTAATTTTTTTAATAAAAATAAATATCTTAAATTTAATTGGATAGAAAAATATTTTTGTGATTTTTGATAAAAAGAAAATAATTATTTGTGTTAGTAAAATAAATAAATAAATAAATTAAATGAGATAAAATAAAATAGAAAAGAAAATAGAAAGAGAGAATGGGCCTGAATATGGGGGTGTAAGAAGCAGAATCTGGGCCCAAGAAGAGAAAAGTTCAAGTTGACTTCTGAGATCCAGTGCATTTGTGTTTGACTAGGCTCATGATGTTCCCTCATGGATGGCCCTTGGATCTGGCCATCTGACACTTGGCTTGCTGGATGGTGAAGACGTATGGTGGACCCTTGGTTTGTGAACACGCTGGATCCTGAAAAGGCAAAATACAAGAAATAATTTGGGGGACCTGGGATTCGAACCCAAGTCCTGAGGAAATTTCTACGCTACGCTCACCATTGCATCACTTGCTGTTTGTTGTATATCAAATAAATAATAATAATAATATATAAAACAGATGAAATAATAGGAAATTCACGCTGAAATTCAAATGGCCAAATCAGATGAAGCCACGTCTTCGTCTCCTTCCTATCTCAGTGGCTAAAAGGTTTGGAAACCTTTACCTACGGACAACGTCCGTCGCTATAGACTTGTGCATTCTCAAAATCAACTGTGATCAAAATAAATAAAAACTAGGGCCACCAATCGATTCGTTTGGACCTCGTGAGTGTAATGGTGGCCCTTTAATGGTCCAATTTTGCCTGGATTCAAAAACCCCAAAGCGAGCTATGAAACCCTAACAATGGCACATTCCAGTACAAGACCTATAAATGAAATTAAACAACATAGAAAGCTTGCATATGTTCCATGGATCAACAATATATGATTAATTCATCTTAACAATGCCTAAATCATACTAACCGAATTCAAAATTTCATGGATATCGTGATGGACTTACAAAGCTTTTTGGGACTGGAAAGGCTTGGTTCTTGATTGCTTTAGCTTGCTGAGACTCCCAGGAATCGATTGGGATAGGCAAAGAGTCTTATATTGGCCTCTAAGTACAAATTCGATTCACCACTTTTTCTTGATTTTTCCAGTTTTGATCCTTGTTCATGCGCCTGTTTCCAACCTCTTTTTAGGTCTGCTTTGCTTCTAGATGTATTGAGGAGTGAATTAGGTTTGAAAACCTGGCCTCAATCTTCCTCCATCAATGAATTGGATTCTTGATTTGATTCACTTTGAAACCATTCCAAAATTGGCTTAATTCAATCTTTTTGTTCACACCATGCTTTAATACGAATTTGAATACTTGGTAGCTGGACATTAAGAACTTAATCATGTAAAAAAATCTTTAGTTTTCGATACTTTGGATTTTATATGATTTATTTTGATTTAAATTGAATTAATTCAAATAAAAATCAAAATAAATAATAAAAACATGATAAGGACAAGTGGCAAGGTCTAGAGCTCGTGGACTATGTTGCCAACTCAAAACAAGTGAAAAAGATTGGGCCCATTTGGCAAAATTTGAAGTTTTAGGGATAGTTGACTTTTGGCAATTTTGCAAAAAAGGTCAACTTCACCAATGCATAACTTCCTCAATTTTGACCCTTTGGAGATGTTCTTGGACTTTTTAGAAAGCTTGAGATGACCTCTAATCAACCCTTTTTGTCTAAAATCAATTTGATATTCCATGCTCATGTATGAAGCTTTGACGAAAAAGGTGTTTTTGTTGACTTTTCAAAATGACCTATAATGTCCAAATTCACAACTTCTTGTGAATGCATATTTTGAACTTGGGAGATGAATATGGATTGTAGGGAATTTCATACTCTTCAAAATGAGCTTTGGATGGGTCATTTATCATAAATTATGAGAAAGTTATACTTGGTCAAAGTTGAGTTGACTTTTCCTACAAAACCCTAATTTAGCAACTTTTGAGTCTTGATGAATTATGGGCAATCCTTGATGAATCATGATCAACCCTTGATCAAATGATGAACTATACTTCAAAATGAGGATGTTGACCAAAAATATTGAAGTTTGACTGTATGTGGGCCACAATTAACTTTTTCCCCTAGCACAGTCGATTTTTAGGCCTTTGAGCAATTGACTGAGCAAACATTCTCTGTAGGGCTTGAAATTTGACATGGATGTTATTGAAAACATATTAGGACATTGGTGAGCATTTTGTATCCCTTAGACTCAAGTATCTTGATGCAACATGAAACCCTAATTTGGGGTAGACTGCCTTAGGAGAGAGCTTGTCTGGCCAACCCTTGGAGTACCTTGAGCAACTTGAGTATCATTCTTGAAATGTTTTGAGAAATATGGGAGGGAAAATTTTGGGGTACAACACAGTGAAAGGAGTATGACAACCTTCAGAAGATATGATCACAACACTGATGCTATTGCCGAGTGCGCTGGAAGCTCCGTCAAAAACCATAGTCCATCGGGATCCTTTTTTCAGGTCCTTCATCTGGTTCAGGTTCTCCAAAATCAGTTACTAACATGATGTTCTCATCCGGGAACTCAAAATTCCTAGATTGGTAGTCGTCCACAGCTTGATGAGACAAATGATCAGCTAATACACTCCCCTTAATTACTTTCTAGGTTGTGTACTGAATATCATATTCGATCAGGATCATTTTCCATCTTGCTATTCTTATGGAGAGAGCGGGCTTCTTAAAGATGTATTTGATAGGATCCATTTTAGATATCAACAAGGTAGTGTGAGTCAACATATACTATCTTAGTCAGCGAGCAGCCCATGCCAAAGCGCAACAAGATTTCTCAAGCAGTGAGTATCTTGTTTCACAGTCGGTAAACTTTTTGCTAAGGTAGTATATTTCATGCTCTTTTTGACCAGACTCGTCATGCTGCCCCAGCACACACCCCATTGAATTTTCTAATATCGTTAAGTAGATGGCTAGAGGACTTCCTTCAATCGGTGACATTAAAATTGGAGGCTCTTGAAGATATTCCATGATTTTGTCAAAGGAAATCGGGCAATCGTCATTCCATTTCACTGCTTGATCTTTCTTCAGTAATTTGAAGATTGTCTCACAAGTAGCGGTTAGATGGGAAACGAATCTGGCAATGTAGTTTAGACGTCCCAAGAATCCCCTAAGCCCCTTCTCATTTCAAGGAGTTGGCATTTCTTGTATAGATTTAACCTTTTCAAGGTCTACTTCAATACCTTTTTCGCTGACAACAAAGCCTAAGAGCTTACCGAATCTTACTCCAAAGGTGCACTTATTTGGGTTTAACCTCAGTTTGTACTTTTTCAGTCTTTCAAACAGCTTTTGTAGGTGATCAAGGTGCTCCTCTTTAGTCTGAGACCTGGCTATCATATCATCAAGTTATACCTCTATCTCGTGATGGATCATATCGTGAAATAAAGCTACCATGTCATACTGATATGTTTCCCCAATGTTCTTTAACCCAAATGGCATAACTTTGTAGAAGAAAGTTCTCCACTGTGTGATGAAGGTTGTTTTCTCCATGTCCTCAAGTGCCATTTTGATCTGATTGTACCTAGAGTAACCATCCATGAAGGAGAATACCTTGTGTTTTATGGTGTTGTCAACCAGACCATCAATATGGGGAAGTGGAAAGTCATCCTTGGGGCTTGCCCTATTCAGGTCTCTATAATCCAAACACATACGTACCTTACCGTCCTTCTTAGGTACCGGAACAACATTAGCAACCCATTATGGATAAGAGGTGAAAACTAAGAAACCAGCGTTGAACTGTTTCATGACTTCAGCCTTGATCTTTTCTGACATCTCTGGCCGCATACGACGAACCTTCTGTTTCACTGGATGTCAGTCTTCTTTTGTCGGCAGACGATGGACCACGATATTAGTGTTAAGTCCTGGAATGTCTTTGTATGACCAGGAAAAGACCTCAACATAGTCATGTAACATCTGTATTAAACGCTCCTTGACACTATGCTCCAGATCAGAACCTACCTTGACTTCCTTCTTATCCTTTTCAGTACCCAAGTTTATTGTCTCAACCGACTCTTCATGAGGCTGTATTTCCCTTTCCTCTTGTTGTAATATTCTGGAAAGTTCTCCTGGTACTTCACAACCTTCCTCGCCTTTGTCCTCGGCTTGGTAGATCGGATTTTCAAAGTCATAATTGGTAATAGCAGAACCGTTATCAATAGGATCCAGAGTGGATGTGGATCTGCAATTTGATATGTGGGTGTGTGTAAGAGAGCATAACTGTTTTTGATAAAGTAAAAAGTAGAAAATAAAAACAAAGATCGTAAAATTTGCATGCAAAATGTCTAATTATTTATTAATGACATATGAAGATGAAATAATAACCCTCACAAATAGACCATTGTGTCTCGGGTAAGACACAAGGCTTTAGAGTTTCAATTGTTCAAATATTACATATCCCCAAAAAACTAAAAGACAATTACTCTTGAATAAATGTAATAGGAGTAAAATCTTTGGCCTCCAAATTGTTGAGTCCACCTCTGATAGTTTGGAAGATCCACTTGTCCATGTCACAATCGCTATCACTATCCTCCAACGCATTGACTCTATGGTTGCTGATGTGTAGTGGTGGTCTCCCTGCGCGAGCACGACAAACAACTCTTTGGGCCCCTGAAGTAAAACCCAAACGAAACTTGTCAGATTTGTAGGGAATATTTGGAAGTTGGCCCCAAATGGTACACCCACCTTCTTCAACTACTGCTTTGGCATCCTTCAGAGAAGCCATCTTCAATGTAGGTCTGGTAAACTTCGGGACATTGGTAGCAGTCTTGGTTGTAGCAACTGTCTGTGGAACCTCCTCAAAGTTCTGACAGGGGGTCTCAATGAACTCGCCGTCCATCTCAACATACCTAAAAGAGTTCAGGTTTCTCACCATGTATTCTTCCTCGCCATGGACCGTAATAATCTTTCCGTTAATTGGGTATTTCAACATCTGATGCAGAGTAGAAGTACCAGCACCGGCCCCATGGATCCAAGGTCGACCCAATAAACCAGAGTAAGATGGGAAGATGTCCATCACCTAGACAGTTGAGTCAAAAGTATGAGTATAAACTTTGATAGGGATGTCCACCTCCCCGTGCACCATTCTCTTGGAACCATCGAATGCCCTCACCACAATATTATTGGGTTTTAGTGTGAGTCCTTCACAATCTAATCTATCCATAGCATTCTTGGAAGACATTCAACGATAAACCTGTATCTACCAGAACATGAGTTAGGGTAGTGCCCCTGCACTTAATGGAGACATGTAGGGCATCATTATGCTTTCTTCCCTTGGATGTCAAATTTGCATAGGAGAAACCAAGTCCATTGTCAGCTGTCAAACTAGCAACGTAGTTCTCGAATTGATCGATGGAGGTCTCTTGAGGCACATGGGAAGACTTCAGGAATTTTACCAAAGCCTTAGCATGGGCTTCAGAGCATAAAAGTAAGGCCAACATTGATATTTTTGAAGGGGTAGCCAATTGCTCCACAATATTGTAATAACTTTTCTTTATTATCTTCAGTATCTCTTCCATTTCTCTTTTAGAAGCCTCAGGAGTGACTTCTTTATGCGCCTTCGTCCGGACAGGCTCAACCAGTACCTCTTTTCCCTGAGTCTCAGCTGACTCAGTAGTAGGGATAACAATAGGGGTAATAGTAGGAGTGGCGATGGGAGTACTAACAGGAGTAGCAGCAGGAATAATCAAAGGAGTAGCAACATTCTTCATAGAGATTTCGGGAGAAAACCCTTCTGCTTCTCGTAATTTTACTGGTCTCGACGATGTTGTCGATGTCAGGATCAATATCTTCAGTAACTTCATCTTTAACAGCCAATAGGTCTTGCTTGACATCATGGTTGTAGATGCCAGCCCCATAATTCCAAGGAATAACTTTATCAGAGGAATATGGTATTGTCCCAAGAAAGGTGATAATCAAGGGAGCAAACTTGGGAACGGATGTAATCTTGACGTGTCTTTTGGGGGAGACCCTGGGAGGATTGTCGGAAATGGTGATTATTGATACATCTTCACACAAACTTTTTGTAGGGGGAACTTTCTCAAACAGGATTTATTTTTTAATCATTAGGCGCTGGGCACCCATCTTTAACAACAAACAACCATCTAGTAGAGACATACATAAGTGGCAATCCTCACCATAGTCTGGAAATAAACTGGCTCGCAATAGATTCTCTTTAACAATCAGAAGAGGAATAGCTAATTCATTCACATAAGAAACAAACAGGTCATCATCAACAACATTGACACCCTGGCCATATTTGGGCATTGGTGCAGTTATTACATTAGGGGTCTCTAGAAGGTCAAACTCAATCTCCTTTGCCTCGATAAGATCCTGCACCTTATTTTTCAGAGCCCAACAATCGTTTGTATCATGCCCTGGTCTTTCAGAATGGTAGGAACATCGAGCATTTGGTTTGTAGCGGGGAGATGCAGTATTGGGATTCTTAGGAGCTTCCTATAGAGTCCCCATATTGGACTTCAATAGGTGTGGAAAAACCTAAGATAAGGTTATGCTGATTCGGGTGAACTATCTTCTGGGTGCATCCGACCTATGTTGATTTATTTGTTGTTGGTTTGATGCAGGATTGGGAATCATAACAGCCTCTACCGTTTGACGATGTTCAGTTTTGCTTTGATTTCTCTGGCCATAAGCATTACTGACCTCCTTCTTCCTAGAGAATGGTTTCTTTATTGTGCTAGAGGATGCATCCATCCGAAGCTTACCACTCATACTACCAGCTTCTACTTAGAAAATGTCGAGACCTTGAATTTCTGCGGGATGACCACCCCTAAGACCAGTCCTAGCTCTTCAAAATCCAGCCCGGGTACCCTCTGAATCTCTATAGAATTGAGACAATCCTCCAACTGTTTGTATTTATAATCAGCAGGAGGATACTATTCCTCAGAGTAATCAGCATCTTCTTCATCAGTTTTGGGGTTGTTGTTTTCTTCTGTTGGCTTCTCTTCTTGATAGTCCCCCTCATTTGACGTGGTTGCAAAATCTAGAGCTCGCTTAGCCGGTCCTCTGAACCTTCTTCCCAAATTCAATACACAGCTGGTTTCTTTGCCTTCTTTGTCTTCTCTTTGATGATAAGAGCTTTCAGATCTTCTTGTCCCTTACCCAGAGCCAGGAACATTTATTGAAACTGAGCGTTTTGAGCTTGAAGATCCTTTACTATTTTTTCAAGAGCCATTTCTTTTGCTGAAATAAACAGCAAAAGGAATAAGAAACATGTCTTGAAATACATGATTATGTAATGATATGCATGTTAATGTTTATGCAATGTTTTCAAGGTCTTCGGGAAATTTAAATTTTCGAGCCAAAATGAAACAAAGATTTTATTAATAAGATTCAAATTACAATCACCTTTTAGGCTTACAATTGAAAAAAACTCTTAAAATCTAAGAATCAAATTTCCCATGGGTGCTTCCTCTTTGTGCCGAGGTAGACATTAAGACTCTCTTATTTGTGAAGTTGCTTCATGAGCTCCAACACTTTCTTCTCACTGGTGTAGAATTGATATCTAAAGGTATCCCGTTCTTCCTTCAGCTGGATCCAAGACCTCTGCAGCTCTTCAAGATCAGTGGGCATATCGGGATGGAGAACTGTATAAGGAACATCTTCTTGGATGACAGGTTCCACAATCACTGGTAAGATGGCTTGATATGGCATTATAAGGTTTTTGACGCGAGCTCGTACCCACTTGAGATAGGGCTCTATAGGAATGGAATTCTTGTGTCCTAACGTCTTGCTATCCACCTTATTTACCATGCCCCAGGCTCGTATGAACCTTTGACGATACCCTTGAAAATCATCCTCGTAGTAGAACATAATTCCTTGGATAAGCATATCATGGGGACCATCCCTCCGAGCATAACCAAACTATCGTAGAGCCAAGGAGGGATTATAAGTGATACCTCCCCTAATTTCGAGGAGTGGGACATTAGGGAATTCCCCATAAAGATCAATGACAGAAATATCTCCCATGGACCGGGAGTACCAAAGAATATACGAGTGAGAAAGTAACATTATATTTACGACCAACCCAAACCTTGTTCATTTTTCAATGCTGATTGAGGAAGGTGTGAAATAAACCACCTAGATAACAATGGCATGCAGCACATAAGAACTCCTCTTCTCCTCCTGGTACGAGTGTGAAGGGAGTGCAAGATATCTCTGAGCAAAGTAGGTACAGGGTTACGGGAGAGAAAAACCTTGACATAATTCACATCTATGAGCAAGTACGAATTAGGGAACAGTACTAACCCGTAGATTAGAAGAGCCAGGACTTCTTCGAAAGCTTGTAAATTTAAATCACCCCAAAACAATTGAGCCTTTTCTAATAGGAACTTGACTAGGAAACCCTTAACTCTGCTTCTTGTTTCCCAGTTGGATATAATGTCAGACCATTTCAGGTGCAAGGTTGCTGCAATGACCTCTGGCTTTGGAGCTTCTTCTAAACCGGTGAAAGGCATCTGATCCAGAATGGGTACACCCAATAATTGAGATAACTCTTCTATGGTGGGTACCAATTGATAATCGGGAAATGTGGAGCAATGGTGTTTGGGGTCAAAGAACTGAAAGAGTACCCCCATAATCTTCTCATCAAATCTTGAGGTAACCAGGTTGAGAAGTCGACCATATTTCTTGGTGAACGAGGAAGTCTCGGGAACCCTTGATACTAGCTCCTTGAGTTGGAGAGGTATTCTCACAAAGCTGATTAAGATGGTATTTCTTTGAACGAAAGCCATGATCTGCAAAACAGAATAAAGATAAATTCCCCTAATCCTTGAAATGGTTAACGAAATGACCATGGATGTTATGATGCATGATGTTATGTTTGAACAATTTAATCAAACACAAGAACACACATAAGACCTTAGGTTTAGGTTTGCACGAGGTTTATAGGTAAATACCCTCTTGAAATACACAATATCACTGATCTTTCTTTATCAGGCATTGTTTCAACTCAGGCGATCTTTTCTCGCGGCCGAAATATCCTGAAAGTACGATCTTAATGAGTGTAGCATCGAGTATCAACCAATCCTTAGTGTTATACCGAGGCCGGCTATCTCACTACCTTCTAATGGCCAATTTTGTTCAACTAAGGTTCTATGGCCCGTTAGTGCTTTATGACACCACACAACGGCTCCGTATTCTCCTTGATTTAACACAAGGGATACCGATACCAACAAATGTTTCACACTAACACAACTATTGTTTCAACCATATCGGTTTATGCCGTACAGTCTCTACGATCTATTTCTGCTTACCTAAAAGGTGCCCCAAATCTGGGTGTAGGATCTTTACAAGTAAACCCAAGCAAGCCCTCAAAGATAAAGCAAACAAAACACACAATGAAAGCAATTTAAAAGATGAACTAAACTCTAAGGTAACCCAACTTTATAAGATGCCCCAGCAAAGTCACCAGTTCTGTAATACGGTGGCAGGACAGACTGGTTTTGCGTTTGTGCTCGCAAATGTTGGGTAAGCAAGAGTCGCCACCAACTTTTCTTTTACCCAACAAAGGAAAGGGTGAAAAGAACAAAAAAAGACCTTTCGAGATTATTTCTGTGTAAGGGGGGTATATTATGGAAAGGGAAGGTGTTAGCACCCTTTCCATCTGTAGTTTTCTACGGGCTCTTATATGCTTAGCTCATTTTTGAAATACCTTGTGCTTTCGTGTGTTTTATGAAAATTATTTTGAAATGCCTTAGTACGGCGATTTGCTTTATGATAACTATTGTATCAGTCCTTAAGAGTGTTGATAAAGTATTTTGAAAAGGTTTTTGAAAGAATTTTGTGTATGTGTAAAAAGTTTGTTTTTGAGCATAACATCTAGGAACTATCTACTTTAATCGAAAAGTTCGTTCTTTTCCTCCTTTACTTTAGACATTGCTATCCTACTATTAGTGAGTAGGTAGCCCTAGCTGTTTGGATGTTTGGGAGACATTCGAAGGGACATTTTATAGTCACGAAGGAAACTTGGAAAGAAATCTTAGTAACTACCCTAGGTTTTTAAGATCATTTCTACCGAGGCAACATCGAGAGGGTCATCGAGGAACTTATTATCTTTTTAAACTGAAGGGTAGCCACTAAAATCTATCACGTTTTGAGAGTTGTGACTATTTTCTGAAGGCAACCAAAGTGGGAATACCCTAAAGGTGCACATGTGCAAGTGCGTTTGTTTCAGTTATTTATCTTTGTGTTAGTTATGCTAACATTTGATTGTTATTCCTTCCATACAATCCTAATTAGCATACATCTAAACAGTTAATAATTTGCAGGAATTTAAAATGCGGGATTTAAAGCTACGCTATTAAATGGCTTCGGGGAGGGGGATTATTACATGTCCAAACTTGGGGATAAAAACAGTAAATGTCCTAATTTAAACTATTACATCCCAGTAAGCAGATACAATAATATGAAAAACTAAAAATACTAAAACGAAATCGCGCACATATTGGAAATACGTCTAAATCCTAGAAAGAAAAGTCTTCTGTTTGTTTTTTATTTAATAAAAGAAAAATAAAAATCTAAATCTACTTAATTTTAATTTAAAAGAAATGTTTAAGTAATTAATAATTAATTAACGAAATTAGTTTTAATAAAAAAAGACTAAAACCTAATTTTTTGTGATTTTTTTATTTTTATGTTGGTTAAAACTGGAAGAAATAAAATAATGAGAGAAGAAAAATAAATAGATTAGGCAGTAAAAAAATTTGCAACTTGCAGGATGTAGGCATGGATAAAAAAGAAGCCTAAGCTGCCTTTCGACCCAATGAAGAAACTGGTTGAAGGTGCATAATGGACTGCACGCTTGGGGGCACTGGCTCTGAATTGGCCAACATCTGGAAGCAAGGGAATGATGGTGTATGGCATACTCCTTCGATCTGGGAACATTGGATCTGCAGGAAATTCATTAGAAAAGCAAACCAAAAATTCCAGACTTGGGCCGAAACTTATCTTAGATTCCACAATTTATGATTGTATCATCCTGATTCGAACCCCCTAAGTTTGAATCGAAAGCCATTTCATCATGAAATACCATGAATCTTGAGATGCGAAGGAAAAAAATTCAAATGCCCTAACAATGGCAGGTCTGTCAGGATTGTAACCTGTCTAACACTTCATTATAAACATGCACAAACACATTAGAATGAATAAATGCGCTTAGATTAAGAAATTGAATTTCGAAATATACCTATGACTGGTATGCTTCGATCTGCAGCTTTAATAGGCAATGGATGTTCTGTGTGATGCAGTATGTATGGTCTCTGGAGGCAAGGTTTTCGTCTGGCTAATGCGTGTATATGCAAAATGTTTCTCCGTCTCTGCAAAAATGTTTCTGTGGCGATGTTTCTGTGTCTCAATGGTTTTTTCTCTATCCTTGCAATGTGTCTTTAACCCTGTATTTATAGGGGGTAGAGGTGAATGGAAATGGAAAGAGACAGCCATTAATCAGCATTTGATGGAAGAATCGAAAGCCTTAAACATGTTGCCTTTTTTGATGATTTCATGCCCTTTTTGGTTTTGAATGAACCTGGACACGTTTCACCCCTTGACTCCTTCGAATACCCTCAAGCCTTGTTATTCAATTGGCTCTGAGTGGCTTCCTTCGGTGGCTCTGGGCTTCAATTCGATTTGTTCATGGTTTCATCCTCATGTCTCCTTCGATTGAGTCCATTTACATTGGCTGTTTGACCTGGAAAATTCTCTTGTTATCCCAATCGAACACTTCCTTCTGGAAAGTCGAAGCTTTTTTTGTTATTTCCTTCAAATGTAATTGTGCAGGAGGCTTGGGCTTGGTAGCATGTAGGATTTTGGCCAGCAAGCGTCTTGAACCAAACTCACCAAAAGACAAAACAAACTTGTTTCCAACAATTATATGTCCTTCGAATGGACCAATTGTATGTCCTTCGAAGGCACCACTCGTGTGTTCTTCGAATGGGCCACCAATGTATGTCATTCGAAGGCACCACTTGTGTGTTCTTCGAATGGGCCACCAATGTATGTCCTTCAAAGGCACCACTTGTGTGTTCTTCGAATGGACCAATTGTATGTCCTTCGAAGGCACCACTCATGTGTTCTTTGAATGGATCACATGTACCACTTGTGCGTTATTGGAATGGGCCAAAAGTATGTCCTTTGAAGGCACCACTTGTGAGTTTCTTCGAATGGGCCACCAATGTGTGTTCATAATGTAGAAATTATGTGTTGAAGGGTTCAGAGGCGGAATCGAAGCAAGCCACTTCAGAGATAGCTATTGCCCAGTCGAAACTAGCACAAAGGAAGCAAATGCCTTGTGAATACTAGCATGAGGGAGGCCATTTCTCTGTGGATCAAAGCAATCACAAAGGAGGTCATTGCCTAGTGAATCGAATTAGTCACGAAGGAAGTATTTGAATAGTGAATCAAGGCAAGCACAGAGGAAGTCTTTGCCTTGTGAATTGAAAGCAAGTCTGGAGGAAGTATTTTCATTGTGGATCGAAAGCAAGTCCAGAGGAAGTATTTTCCTTGTGGATCGAAAGTAAGTCCAGAGGAAGTCTTTTCCTTGTGAATCAAAAGCAAGTCCATAGGAAGTATTTTCTTTGTGGATCGAAAGCAAGTTGAAGGAGGCCAAAGTCCAGTCGAATCTTGGGAAATCGAAGCAAGCTTGCTTTTTTTTATTTGATGTCTGAAGGACCAATGTGATCCATGGAAACTTTATGGGGCATCAAAAATCCAATTGTATTTGTGCAAACTTGGACTTTTGAAAATGCTTGTGAGAAAATTGTCTTGAGAAAAGTGAGGGGAAATTTTGGGGTACAACACCGGGTGTACAATTTTATTTATATATCCCTAATTTTTGCCCGAACTCCTTTAGTTCGTCGGGATGCCCTTAATTTTGCCTAGGCTAGTCAACCTAGTGGGCCTTTTTTCATGCATAGTATTTTCCGACTATGTCCATGTTCATAGGGTGCGGAAAATTGTCACTGCCCATAGTAGTAAGTGTTGCAGCACTACCAGAAAATGTTTTCTTGATTGCACATGGCCCTTCCTGTTCAATGCCCCAAGTGATTCAAATGGAGGTCTGCCTCTGGCTATTCGACACTTTTGAGGGATTCCTTGAATCTTGACTCGACTGCCCCCAGATCAGTTTAGACACCATGTCATGTCTCTTGATTATGAAAGGCCTGTTATTGGAAATGTCTTTCCATCTGAGGTGATTTTGTTCATTGAGAGGATTTTCGTTCATTGAATATTTGTCATGCGAATTTCTCTATTGTTGAACAATTAGTTATATGCAAACAATGGTATTAAAAATTCAAAGCTTATATCTGTCTTGAAGTTTTTGAAAATTCATTTTTTAGTAAAATAAAATTTGCAAGAATGTGATATCAACTCAGGATTTATAGCAAACCTTACAGGAGTCAGGATACCTTTTTGTAATAATATGCTTTCGAACTAACCCATGCTTCAGCTAGGACTTTTAGGGGTTATAACGTGGCCTGGTTCACGGTTTAAGAAACAAAGGATAAAGGCTCGAAATTTATTTTTACCCAACCCGTTCTTCGTGATGTTCTTCAGTCCTATACTCAGTTAACTGTGCGTTTAGATCCCAATTAAGTTCTGGAATCTTGGCCATGATATTCCAATGATGGTTCAGATACTTAAAGCTTATTTCAGAAGGCATTCATTTTTGTAACCTTTTATTTTTGTTGAGGATTTGTAGCGACCTCTTTTTTTTAATTATTTTATTATCCCTACTTTTTTCCTGAACTGTTTCTTTTGTGATTACAGTTAGCGGGACGCCCCAGTTTTTTTATTAAGTCTCCTTCATAGGTTTTGACTTAGCGGGCTTTTCTTTTGAGAGATAATGACTGCCTGTTTTAATGATTATGTGGAACCATCACCATATTTTGTTTTGGAATGATACCTCTGACACTACTTGTCGTGTACAAGGGGAAAGCTTGCGATTGAGTGCACTATTGAATTAACTAAGAAACTACCCTGCTCAGGTTTTGATTAAAGGTTTCAATTTGCGTGAAAAAGAAAACTCCTACTTCTTAGGCTCAAAGGGGTTGAGTGGAGATTATCTTCCTTATAACTCAACTGTTTAGGATTTGAAACAATGCATGTACTTCGTCAGCAAGGTCTATTCAAAAGCACACTGTATGGGATTGTGGTATCGCTTTTGTCATCCTCCCTCTAAATGCTTACAGCTTTCAATCGAGATTCGAATATCACAAAAAGTAAGTTAAATCATAGTTTCAGTATAGTGAAAACGAATGGATTAATTCAAGACAAACATATGCAATGTATTAAAAGAATAACAAAGTTTGACATAAAATAAGTGTTCGAACAATCAAAAGAAATTAAAATTTGAGAATTCAAATAAAATAAACACTCTCAATCTTGGCCATGATTCAAAATTGGAGCAGTGATCACGTTGGGAGTCTCAGGAGGGTCGAATTTAATCTCCTTGGCATCAATCATATTTTTAATCTTGTATTTCAGCACCCAACAATCGTTAGTATCATGTCCAGGACTACCAGAATGATAGGCACACCTTGCATCAAGATTGTAGTTAGGAGAAGAGGTTTTGGGGTTTGGATGAGGTTCTATCAATGTAATCAGATTCATCCTCAACATGTGTTGCAATGCTTGAGACAACAACATGTTGATTTTGGTAAACTGTCTCTTGGGCTCGTCTTACCTTCGCTGATTACCCCATTATTGTTGTCGCACTAGTGTAGAATTAGAAATCATAACTACCCCACAACTTGATGACGATCTTCTTTACCATGACCCTTCTGGATGTATATAGCATTATCCTCTTTCTTCCTATTGAAAGGATTCTTCACAGCATTTGAAAACACAGCCACATGAATTTTCCCACTTCTGATTCCAGCTTCTACTCTTTCACTTGTCAATACCAACTCGGTGAACCCAGCCGAAGAGCTTCCGATCAAGTGGTTGAAAAATTGACCAGACAATGTACCCAAGAGCATATCTACTAGCTCTTTAACAAACAAAGGAGGATGGACTCTCCCTACAAGATCTCTCTATTTCTGGGAATAATCTTTGAACCCCTCTCTAGAACCCATAGACATGCTTTGAAGTTGTGTACAGGTTGGAGCGAGGTCATCATTTTATTGGTACTTCTTGTAGAAAGCAGCAGCCAGGTCCTCCCAGGTGCGAATGTTGGTTCCCTCCAGCTAATAGAACCATTTCAATTGAGTCCCTGGTAAACTTTCTTGGAGTAAATGCACCCACAAATTCCTATCAGCGGTGTGAGGTTGGATCTTCCTGACATAAGACCTCAGATGCAATTTAGGACATGAAGCCCCATCATATTTAGCAAACACGGGAACCTTGAACTTTAGTGGGATGAACACTCCAGAAACCATCCCTAATTATTCAAAATCTAGACCAGGCACCCTCTGAATTTCCATGGCGTTGAGACGATCCTCTAGCTGCTTGTATTTGTCATCAGCAGGAGGATATTGTTATTCCGCGTAATCAGCCTCTTCTTCACCAATCTCTGTACTGTGGTCTTCTTATTTTGGATTCTCTTCCTGATTGTCTCCCTCTTTTGACAGAGTTGTGAACTTTAGAGCTCGCTTGGCCGGTCCTCTTAGTCTCCTTCCCATATGCAGGACACCCACTGGTTTCTTGGCCATTTCTTCTTGTCTTTGAGAATGAGAGACTTCAGGTCCTCTTGTCCCTTAGCCAAAGCCATGAACATATGATAGAATTGAGCATTCTAGGTTTAATGGTCTTTAATATTCTGTTCGAGAGCCATGTCTTTTTGATAAAATAAACAATAAAAAGATTAGAAACATGTCCTTGAAATACCTGTAATGATATGTATGCCATGTTTATGTGATGTTTTCAAGAATCTTGCGGGGTAAACACAAGAAAATGTTAGAATTTTGATTGCAACTTTGATCGAATAACTTCATATCATTGAATGTCCTTTTACGAGAATCAAGCTCACCATGTTGAGTGGGTCATAGCCTCTGACTCAAGTTGTTATACTTTGGTCTTTTGACGAAATTGGCTAGAGGAAAATAAATCCCCTTGCCCCTTGCTAGACGTCTGGTTCATGATAACCTGCATCACAGGCCCTAGATATCCTTGATATGGTTAGTGAAATGAGAATTGATGTTATGATGCATGATGTTATGTTTGAACAATTTAACCACACACAAGAAAAACACGCAAGACCTTGGGTTTAGGCTTGCATGGGGTTTATAGGCAAGTACCCTCTTGAAGTTTATTTGGTTCAACCTGTCTTAGAAAAGTAACTGGGTTCTAAGGAGTCTCGTATCACTTACCTTTATTTTATGCATTGTTTTAGCTCAAGCACCGAAGTATTATAGCCAAAATATCCCAAAAGTCCAATCTCAATGAGTGTAGCATCGATTATCAACCAATCTTCGGTTGAAACCAAAGTCGTCCATCTCACTACTTTTTAATGGCTTAGGATGAGTCAATTAACGGTTCTAAAGGTCAGTTAGTGCTTAATGACACTATAAGGAAGCCTAATGTTATCCTTGACTGACTCAAGGAACATTAGTACAAGCCAGAGTTTTACGCTAACGTAGCTATCACTTCATCCATATCGATTTATACCGTACAACCTCCATGATTTATTGCTACTTACCTAAAAAGGTGCCCCAGATCCGAGTGTAGGATCTTTTAGTAACAACCCAAACAAGCCCTCAAAAGTAAAGCATACAAAATACACAAGGTAAAGAAAATTTAGAATGATCTAACTCTAAGGTAACCCCACTTTTTATAAGTTCCCAAGCAGAGTCATCAGTTCTGTATTACGGTGGGAGAACTGACTGTTATACTGGTTTTATGTTTTTATTTGCAAATGTTGCGGTAAGCAAGAGTCGCCATCCACTTTTCTTTTATCCAACAAAGGAAAGGGTGAAAAGAACAGGAAAAGACCTTTCGAGAGTTTTTTGAGTAAAGGGGGTAGATTATGGAAATGGAAGGTGTTAACACCCTTTCCTTTCATAGTTATATACAGGCTCTTAGATGCTTAGCTCATTTTGAAATACCTTGTGCTTTGTGTGTTTTTGAAAAGTATTTTTGAAAGCACCTTAATGCGGCGAACTTTGTAATGTTTCTCGGAATGGTAGAGAACATATACGAATTGTTTGAAAATGTTTTTGAAAGAAATTTTGTGTAAGTGTAAAAATTGTTTGAGCAAGCATCTAACAGCTATCTACTTTACTCGAAAGGTTGTTCTTTTCCTCTTTTCCTTTAGACAGTGCTACCATACTATTAGTGAGTAGGTAGCCCTAGTCGTTGGATGTGTGAGGGACATTCGAAGGGACTTTGTATAGTCACAAAGGCAACTGGGCAAGAACCCTTAGTAACTACACTAGGGTTTTAAGATCATACTGAGGCAACATCGAGAGGGTCATTTTTGATCTTTTAAACCAGAGGGTAGCCACTAAAGTCTCTCACGTTTCGAGAGTTGTGATTGTTTTCCGAAGGCAACCAAAGTAGGGATACCCTAGAGGTGTATATGTGAGAGTGTGTTGTATTCAGTTATTTTTGTCTTGTGTTAGGTTTGCTAGCGTTTGATTATTATGTTCTTTCCATACAATCCGATTAGTCACGCATCTAGACAATTAATAATGTGCGGGAATTTAAAGTGCGGAAGTGTAAATCCTAAACTATTACAAGGCTTCGGGGAGGGGGATTATTACAAGTCCAAAAATGGGGTAAATAAAAGTAGTAAATGTAAAGTCCTAGTTTAATTCTATTACATCCCATAAGCAAGTACATTAATATGAAAATAAAGTAGAAATATCAAACGCGCGAGAAATGGAAAAAACGTCTAAACCTTAAAAAGGAAAGTCTTTTGTTTGTTTTTGTTTTATGTAAGAAAATTTTTAATTGATATTTAATTAAATAATTTAGATCTAAAGAAAAAAATGTTAATTAATAAAGAAAATTGAAATTTAAAAATAAATTAATTCTAAGTTTTTTGTATTTTTGTTAGGAATAAAAGAAATTAAATGAATTAAATTTTAGGTCTATTTATTTTTAAATTAAATAAAAAGTCAAATTTATTATTTAATTAATTTACCAAGTTAATTTAATTAAAAAAATACTAACCTAATATTTTTATGATTTTTTTTATTTTAATGTTGTAATGAAATAAAATTGATTAAAAAAGAAATGTTAATTAAAACAAAATAAAGAAAATTGAAATGGGCCTGCAAACAAAATGAAATAGGGGGTGCGCTTCAAAGAAGTATCGAGCCAATCAGCAAGAGGGCCCAGGCGCTGCAAAAATAGTTTGGGGGGGGTGAGAATAAATAGAAACCTCGAGCCCAATGACAAGAGGGCCCAGGCGCCTGTGGGATCTGCAAAACAAAGGTTAGAAAAAATAAAAATTGTTTCCTGCCTGGGTCGAACCTATGACCTGGAAAAGGAGTGCCCTAAGAATGGTGTCCTGTTATTTTAGCACTAATTATCACATGAAACACGTTAAAACATTCACAATGATTGTTAATAACACAAATATGGATGCAATAGGTATTTACATGGCATGAATATGCAATTTCGATTTCAAGAAACCTTACCAACCGGTGATGCATGGATCCGGTGATCTAGGATGTTTCAAGCCTTGGGAATGGGTAGGATAAGTTCCTAGGAATCTCAGGAATACGACTGAGCAGTTGGTATGGATGGATGATGGCTGAAAAACTCAGTTTCGAATTTCACAACTTTTATGACTTTTTGCAATTTTGTGGAACTTTGGTAAGGCAATGTATTTTCGTCCCCTTTTGATCATGCCTTGGTCTTGTATTTATAGAGGAATAAGAGGGCTAGCAAGGATGGTAAGAATCCATCCATAATGGTCCTCTTTCAAACCAAAATTAAACACATTAAAAAAGTTACAAAAATGCAAATTCTTACCCATTTTGAGGTGCAATGCACCTGATCTCCTTTGCACGAAATTTTGGGCCCAAAAACAATTCAAACCATCAGCCCATATTTCCATAACCAATATTTACTATTTTATGCAATTTTATTTAGTTTTTATCTGAATAAAATAAAATAAATAAGGATAAAATAGGTAGAAGTGCCAAGGCAATGAAGAAATGATTTTAGAGGTCTCTCATAAGGTTAGAAAGATGTTTGAAGTCCAAGAATTTAGGCCATTGACCTAAAAAATCAAGTTTGCCCAATGCACAATTCTTGAAATTTCCCAAATTTTCCCAAGTTGGGCAAACCATAACTTGCTCAATTTTTATCAAATGATGATGATCTTGGACTTTTTGGAAAGCCCAAGATGTATACTTCAATCTCTCATTTGATTAATTTTCATTGGAATATTTATCTTGATGTAAATTGTCTTGGGAAAAAGTGTCTTTTGTTGACTTTCTGAAAATGACCTGTAATGTGCGAGCTTGTATCTTTCAAATGGTGCATTTCTTGAACTTGAGGATAAAAGAGAAGTTGTATGGAATTGTATTATATTCAAAATGAGATTTGGTTGGGAATAATTGATGAAGTATGTGAAAGTTATGCCTGGTTAAAGTTCAGTTAACTTCTCCTATAGAAACCCTAATTTAGCAATTCTTGACTTTTGATAAATTAAGAGCATTCCTTGAGGAATCATGATCATCCCTTGATCAAATGATGTAGATCACTTCAAAATTTTGATGTTTACCAAAACTATTGAAGTTTGACTGTTTATTGGCCACAATTGACTTTTTACCTAGTACAGTTAACTTTCAAACATTTGAGCAATTGACTGAGCAAACTTGTAGTGTAAGGCATGAAATTTGGCATGGCCATTCCCGAGGAAATATTAGGGACCATAGAAATCACTTGGAGCCTTTTAAACCCAAACATCTTGGTAAAAAGTGAAACCCTAATTGGAGGTTCATTGCTTAGGAGGAGAATTTGTCTGATCAATTCTTTGGTCAACCTTGAGCAATTGAGGACCTCAATGAGCTTGTCTTGAGTAAAAATGGGAGGGAAAGTTTTGGGGTAAAATAACTACCAATACCATGAGAATGGTATAATATGTGTAATATGGTGGGAGAACTGACTTTTTGGTTTTATCCAAAATATGCAGATAGCTAGAGTCTCCACTGACTTTTCTTTTATCCAATAAGGAAATAGTGAATAAAATAGGAAAGACCTTGATAGATTTTGAGTTCGAGGGGGTAAGATATGAAAAGGGAAGGTATTAACACGCTTTTCACCCATAGTTATCTACAAAATCTTAATTAATTATCTCACTTTTTAAAACTTGCTTTGTGTGTGATTTATTTGAAAATATTTTGAAATTGTCAATGTAAGGCGAACTTTGTGATAATTCTTGTATTATACCTCAAGAATGTATACAAAGTGTTTTTGAAAATATTTTATTGTTTTTGAAAGTGTAGTGTGAAATGTTTTGAGAAAAAGGTCGTGTGCGAGTAATTAAGAATTTCCTACCCACTAAAAGTCTTTCGTTTTCTTTTCCTTCTCCTTTAGAGATAGTATTATCCATACCATTAGTTGGTAGGTAGCCCTATCTATTGGATGTGAAGGGACAGGTAAAGGGTCATCGTATGGTCATCGAAGGCAACATGTAAGGATAACTTAGCAATTGTATCGGAGGGACTAGATCATTTTTCATAGGCAACATCAAAGGGTCATCGAGGGACTATGATCTTTATTCTAGGGTATTTTTCTAAAGTATCCATACTTTCGATGGGCATGACCGTTTATTTGAAGGAAACAAAGAGAGATTATCCTAGAGGTGCAAGTGTGAAAAGTGTGTTCAGTTCAATTATAGTTATCTTGAGATTAGGGGTTTCTATAGACTGATTTTAGTCTTGCCATACAAACCCTAGTTATTAGCAATTAAATAAAATATAAGAGCAGAAAGTAAAGTGCATAATGTAAAGACCTAAGCTTTACAGAGCTTTGAGGCAGTTACATAAGTAGGAAAATGCGGGAAAGTAAACCCTAAAACTATTACATTCTGGGAGCAGATACTTAATAGATAAAAAGTGCGAGAAAATAAATCTAAGCTATTTACATTTGAGGAAGCGTCCTATACACTTGATCTAGAAAATTCAATAGAAAATAAGAAAAAGAAAAATGGAAAATAGAAAAGAAAAATGTTTTTGTGATTTTTATAGAAAATAGTTTATGTAATAATTAATCAAAACCTAAAATTCTAATTAATTTTAATATTTAAGAAAAAGGGTTAATTAACTAATTAATTAAAACAAGGAAATTAAATGTTAATTAAGAAAACCTAAACCTAATTAATTAGTATTAGAAAAAAGGTTATTTTAATGGTTAATTAAAAAAAACAAATTGGGTTAGGGAAAGAAAAATCAATGAAAATAGGTTAAAACAAAATAAAAATGAAAAATGCATGGGATGGATGTTGAACCCACACCCTCCTAGCCTTTCCCTACCTTGCTTGCCATTAAGTCAGGGGATAATTGGTGTTAGGAAATAGGACTGGATGATAATATATGAAACCTAGTAAGTTGGAAAATAACAAAAAAGATGCAAAAGGCAAGGATCAAACCCACACCCTTAGAGACAAAATCCTTAGCATGCGCGTTCTTGCCATTGGGGTGGCTGTTTCATCCAATTGTATAGCATAAACAAATAAACATAAAATAAACAAAAACAGATGGATCGAAGAGGCGCCGGAGCCCTAGCTCCGGTTGTCTTCTCCGGTGAGGTGATTTCTCTAACCTGCAAAATAAAGCGTGCTATTGATCAAAGAAGACCCTACCCCCCCCCCCCCCCCCCCCCCTAAATCAACCCTTGTGAATCCATTGGTGGCCTTAGTTTTGGATAAATCGTCATGCATAATGAGATATGAACAAAATATTTTAAATCAGTTCAATCATGGTGCTAGGTTATCCAGGCATTATGGACTCCATGCAGGGGTTCAAACCTGTGCTATTACATCTCAGGAATACAATGAAAACATTAGTTTCAATCAAAGCATTATAAAAATTAAAACATGAATTCAAAAAAATATGGAAACTGGTGATGCCGGTAGGGCACGTTTCAGGTACTTTTGATCATCAAGAATGATCCTAGCTTAATCTGTAATGTCCCTGGAATTGATTTTGATGGTTTATTGCCCTTTAAGGTGGCTAGAAAAAGGATTGCAAGTTTGCCCAGGTTTTGGACAAAATTTAAGATTTTTGGAAAGGGTTCTTGAGGCAAGTTTTTCGTGTCCTTGTTGTCTGGATTTGAAGGGTATATATAGGAGAAGAAATTAGGTCAAAGATGGGCTTGGACATCTTCATGAAATTATATCTTTTATTTTGTTTGAAAATATCTTGGAAGAAGACAAAACCCTAAAGATTTGTTTCAAGAATGTGTTCACACGGCCTCTAATGCAATATTGGGCCTCCAAAAGATTTGAAATGAAAGCCTTTTATGCCTCACACCTCCATTTGATATTTATTTGATTTAATTTTGAATTTAAATGAGTATAAATCAAAGTAAATGAAATAAAAATTAACATGGTGAATGAATGGATTTAGAGGTCCATTATGAGGTTAAGAACACGTTTGGACCTTGAAAGGTAAGCCCATTAGCCCAAAACTTCAAGTTTTCTTAACTTGGATTTCATGCATTTCCTCAATATTTCCCAACTTGCACAAATCATATCTCATTCAATTTTTGTCATATGAAGGTGATCTCGGACTTTTTGGAAACCTAAAGATGTCCCTTACAATCTTCATGTTGGTCATTTTTTCATTTGAAGACTTTATCTTAATGTAAATTGCTTTGACAAAAAGTGTCATTTTGTTGACTTTTGAAATGACCTATAATGTTTTGGCCCATATCTCTCAAATGAAGCATTTTCGACCTTGAGCTTAGAGAGACAAAGTTGTAGAGAATTGAATTTCCTTAAAAATGAGCATTGGTAGAGAAAAATATGATGAAATATGTGAAAGTTATGCTTGGTCAAAGTTTAGTTTACTTCTCCTAAAGAAAACCCTAATTTAGTAACTTTTGACTTTTGATGAATCTTGAGTTTTCTTGATGAATCATAATCAACCCTTGATAAAATGATGAATGTGACTTCAAAATATTAATTTTGACCAAAAATCTTGAGTTTTGACTGTATGTTGACCACAATTGACTTTTTTCCCAATATAGTTGATTTTCAACCATCTGAGTAATTGACTGAGCAAACTTATGCTGCAAGGCTTGAAATTTGGCATGTGGATTATTTGAGACATAAGAGAAAACATGACATCAACTTTAGGCATTAGAAGTCCAATTTTCCTTGAGATGAGTGAAACCCTAGTTGAAGGTCAACTGCTTAGGAGGAGGGTTTGTCTTGAGCAATTTGAGAACCCTAGGAGCACGGGGAGGTGTCTTGAAAAATGGGAGGGAAAATTTTGGGGTACAACAATATGGATTCAGTGGAATAATAAGATCATTGATATTAAGGTTATTAGATATTCTATCCAAATGTCGCATTGTGGTGTCTTTGATATTAAGGGTTCCCTAAGATTTTGGATGACTGCTATCTATGCGCATCATAAGCTAGAGCAAAGGAAATATTTGTGGTATGACATAAAGAGGATTAATCAGCAGGGTCCTTGGTATCTCATAGGAGACTTCAATAATTTTCTGAAGACCCAAGACAGAGTTTGGGGAAATATGGTGAATGAGTATGAGTATAAGGATTTGCAAGACATGGTGGATAAAAAGGGCCTAAGTGAAATGGACATCTCTAGGGACTATTTCACTTTGTCGAATAAGCATAGAGTTGGGGCTATTTACTCTATGATTTATAGAGTGTGGGGGAATGTTCAATGATTTCAAGCCTAACTTAAATCTTCCCTCAAAATATTTCCTCCAAATATATCTGAGCATGCGTTATTGGTTGTGGCTCAACAGGACATGACTATTAAGAGGTTGCAAAGATTTAAGTTTTTAAATTGTGTCACTAATATTTAGGGTTACAATGCTGCCATCAAAAATAATTGGGGAGTTCCTATTGAGGGGAGACCCATGTATGTTCTTTAGGAAAAGTTGAAGCGCCTAAAACTAGTGTTGAGAAGCCTTAATAAGCATATGCTTCAGGCTAAGCACAACATTTTAACAACCAGGAAAATTTTGGAGGAGGCTCAAATAGACCTTCAAAATAATAGGATGAATGACCATAAGATTGAGGAAGTCAAGAGACTCTATGAGGAGCTTATAAAATGGAATGATATTGATGAAGTTATTCTAAAGCTGAGAGCCAAAATAAATTGGTTAAAGTTTGGGGATTACAATAATAGTTTATTTCATGCCTCTGTTAAAGCAAAGCAGCATGCTAGTAGTATGGAAGTTCTGTTTAGAGAGGATGGCTCCATCATATACTCCAAAAATGATATTGAAGAATAAATCTTAAAGTATTATGGTGTTCTGATGGGTAAGGAGAAAAATAATCTACTGGGTATTGACATTAGGGAAATGCATAAAGGGAACCAACTTAGCAAGATTCAAAGTGACAACTTTGTGGGTCCTATTTGTAACACCTCGTACATATACGTCTAGAATAATATGTAGTGATGCTATAAATGGTACAAATAAACATACAAAAGCTATAAAATACATGAAATTAAAATCGTATTCAACACAACTCCAATGTCAGAATATATACAATCAACTTGTCTATAGAAATACACAGTGGAAATATAAGATCTGATGAGGTCTTCCTTCCATCTGCTCACCCGCAGTCTTCAATACTGACCATCTAGAAATTCTTCTATGTATGACATGTTCTTGAAAAAATAATAAGAGGATTGGGGTGAGATTACTAAATCTCAGTTAGTTCCCCTATCTTATGGGTTCACTCAGTTCTATAAGGTGCATGCAATCAAAACGAATCCGCCGCGGATTCGGGGCTTCCTCACGGCCAGGTGAAAATACACAATAGGAGGCAACATCACCTTTAGAAGTCCCATAACTAACCAATGAGATAATAAGAAATCTGGCACACAACCCAAACACAAAAAATATGCAGGCCCGTACCCATGTACGAGGAATCCAAAAGTATGTTCTCTTCCTGCTACATCGACCACACATCCACACCCTCAATGAGTTGCCAAGTCAATTGCGTCAAGAGACTTGCACACCCATACTGCATGATGAGTTAGATGCATTCTATGTGGAATATCATTTGGAACGAGTTAGGTTCCAAAGTAACACTGCCTAAGTGGCGTTACGACCCTGTCAATCATCTACACGCAGGTGAGTACCTTAGTGTAAAACACGCCTTCTCAACAATATAAGCCCACTAGGAGAAAGCGTAATGGTATTTCCTACGTGGAACCATTAGAGGTGAGTCCGAAGTGATTTTGCTTATGTAGCATCACAACCATTCACCATACCAAGCATGCCAATGTGTAACCTGGGTGGGGAAATGCCCTATAAGACCCCCTCACGCATACTGCAATGGTAGCTCAAATGTGTATGACATACCGAGAATGCATATGATATCATACAACACATCACAATGGTATGAACTAGAGATCATACAAAACTAGTCGTGCACGAACTAGAAATCACATATCACTAGTCATGTTCATACGTGATTGACTATCTATAAGCCATGCCTACTCTGATTCAAGCATATGTCATACCACCACAATCACATCAAGCCACACAGGAAAACACTTCCGAACGTTCAACTGGAACAAACGGGAACAACAAAAGATCACATTGTGAGTTCAACTTAATGCAAGTTATCATAACATAATATCATGCATTTCATGTCACACTCATAAAGTCACAAAAGACCGAAGAGGCATCCGGTTCCACCTACGAAATGAGAACTACACTCGGGGGAAAAACATATAGTTCTATCCATGCATGTTCGCTAAGAGAACTCGCAGCGAGGTCACAAATCTATAAGCGAAACCCCAACGAACAATTTATTTTCCACTCCCATACTATCGCTAAGAGAATCTAGTAGTGAAAGTTCTCTATGCAAACCTTAGCTCGCTAAGAAAAAGTACAAAAAATCAAAAACTATAACATGCGCAAAAAGGTACTCCACACAACCATTCTGCTCATGGTAAAGGTTAATTGGCCATATATCAGATGTACAAACAAAAGTGACAACATAGGTTGAGATTTACACAAGGAATTGCATCCCTACAACCATTTCTCAAGCCCATTTACACTTATTCAATATCATACATTTAAACGTCCAATTTCCATATTCCTCAAATTATTTTAAATCATGATATCTAGTCATATCCTAATGAAGCATTAAAATACCTTTCTAATGCTTCTGATCATGCTCCGTTTTGAGTTGTAGAACTCAAATTATGGCCATTTTACACAATTCTGCTTAAGTTGCAGACTGTCATACCCCAAATTTGCTCTATGGATTTCTAACTAAATTATTCCTTATTAATGATGTTCTTTTATTGTTGTCAAATTATCATGGGGTGCAGGTTGATAAAAGGGGGTGTGTTTTAACAAAATAGTTCATAGGCTTTCTAAATCAGAAAGGTCCATGTAGACTTGATGATTCATTTGGTTTGTGCTTAAAAAGAGGGTATGTTGTTACAATATAGGGGTGTGATATTTTGGGCCATAAAAATCTGATGGCCCATTAAAGTTTGTTTTGTAAGCTTTAAGGAGGGGGTGTACTTTTTTTAAGAGCTTGTTGCTTCAGTTTTTATTGAATATGCCCATTGAATTGTTGACCCATATTCTTTTTTTAATCTCATTGTGCTAATACTGTTGACTGGAGTCAACGTTTTTTATTATTTATTTATTTATATATTTTCATAATTAAGTCTTTATTAAGTATTTATTAATAACATTATTATTATCAATACTATTATTATTTATTAAGTAAAATATATTATTTATTTTATTGTCTGAAACGTTGACTAGAGTTAACCAAACCAAAGCTAGGGTTTCCCATCCAAACTCCCAGCGGCGCCCTGTTCTTGCTAAACCCTTCATTACTAAGTAACCCAAGCCCACAAACACTTACTGTTAAGATCTAAACAGAAGTAACACACACAGAACTAAAACAAATCAAATCAATTTCAATCATATCTTTACATAATAATCTGTCCAAATATCCAAATACAAAATCAATTACAACAAATCAAATCACTAAATCAAATCGAATCCCTAAAAAAGATCTAAATCTTCCTAATTCCTAATACAATTACAAATATAACGACACACATAAACAAACTTCCTAATCTGTCTAAACCCTAAAACTATAAATAGAACCTAAAAAATCGAAGAAGGAGAGGAAGAAATTGAGACGAATGAGTTGATAGAGATTAAAGAAAAAGGAGATAGACTTAGGGTTTCAATATTTGAAACCCCAAGAGCTTAAAATTGTGCTGCTCTCATCCTCAAGCCGCCGCCACTACACTGCCACCACCTTAGTACCTGCAAACAAAAAGAAGAAGAAGTGACAGATCAGAAGGAGGATTTAGGAAATCAAAACTATACGACCAGTATCACGGTAGGAGAGGTAACACAAATCACTTAGCTTTAGGAATCTTATCGTTGTTGTGATGTTTGCATGATTGATGTTTGAATATTGTGTTTCTGGAAAATTTTGGGTTTTCTAGGGTTAGGGTTCTAACCTAGGGTTATGGTTTTTATATCCTAAGGTTAGGGTTCTTGGGGTTGTTTGAAGATTATGGTTAGGGTTCATAGTAGTTGTGTGTTCTGGGTTTTTGGTTGGTTAGGGTTCATCAAGAACTCTTAGGGTTCCTAGGGTTCTTGGAACCCAGATGAAGATCCATAGTGGTGATGATAAATGTATGAAGTTTCCTTGAATGTCAACCGGAAAACTAGGAAGAAGGGGTAGTTTGTGGTGGCCTACGGTGGTGACCGCCGGCTGCACGATTTTAGGCGCGGCATAGTTTTAGAGAGAAGGAAAAACCTCTCTCTCTCTCGAAAATATAAAAGGGTTTGGGTCTTTCATTATAGAGAGAGAAAGATAAAATGGGCTCTCAGCCCAGTGATTGGCTTTTATAAACGCTCCCTGATTATGTGTCTGCGCGTCTATGAACCTTACCACGCGCTTCACATCACAACCTTTAGATCATCATCAAACACTCCTGATTTGCACGCCCATTGTAAAGCTGTGCACTCACCCACATGAAGTCCAAATGGACTCCCAAACTTTTGTCAAACACTAGGCCTAGCCCATTGTTAATCACGCCACCCCTGTTTTTATTTTACTACTGCGTTAGAAAATTATACACCCCTAGCGCTATTGGGCCAAGTCCAACATCTGGACTCGGGCCCTTGCTGGCCAAACCCCCCACTTTTAATGACCTGAACAAATATTCACCCCCTCCTGCGTTTGGGCCTGAATTTAACATCTGAATTTAGGTCCCTACTTTCCATACCCCCTTTTTTTACTAGCACAACACAAAATACACCCCTTGCGTTTTTCTTAAATTTCTTTTATTTCTTTTATTATTTATAATTATTATATTTATAATTTAATATATTTTAAATTCTAATATTATTAAAAATCAAATATTTTTTTTCTAATTCATACAAATGTTTTTATTGCATTAAAATTATTTTTTGTCATGCATAAAAAAGATTTTTCATATATTAATACATTTAAAAAATACCTAACCAACACTAAACTTTTCTTAATGGCTTAATTAATTATAAAATAAGTTTCAAAAAGGATTATGAGGATTATTTTAAAATCAACTATGAACTTCGTCTGACAACTTAATTATTCACACACCTAGACTTAGTACAAGGGAAATTCAAAACATCTTCGTAATCCATAAAAACACCAACCAACTGCGAACTACAAATTGGGACTTTGATTCCTCATAAGAGGATACGTAGGCATATGACTAAAATCGTGGTGAGTTCCCCTAATAAAAAATTAAAACCCTATTTCCTAAGCCGTAATTCTAAACCCTAGTATCCTTGTGAACAAGGTAGATTAAGGGTGCCTAACACATTCCCTTCATCTAAGAACGAATCCATCAACTTAGAATCTCTAACAAAATTAGGGTTATCCTTTGTATTCCACTCTAAAGGATGAAAATTAAAGGTGGCGACTCTCATTTTAAAACTGGTTACAACAGCTGGCGACTCTGATGGGGATTCAACCCTAGGGTATAGAAGCGTTCCTCTTAGGTTTAGGGTTTTGTTTTGTTTCCAATTTTTTATTTTATTTATTTATTTATTTTCATATTATTTTTATTATTTTTTTATCATATTATATTTGATGTGGGGATTTTCATTTTTGTTTAAAAAAAAAATATTTCAAAACACTTAGAAAGAAGTTGCGTCTATTAGCCAATGGGATACATCATCCCTATGAGTTTATATGACGACTTCGCCTAGAGTCGGTGGAATTCCACAAAAGTAATACGTATCAAGAGACATCCTCTTGGGGGGTAGAACTTTGGAATGAAACCTATGACTCTTTGTATAACCCTTAAAAAAATCTCGTGGTGAGAACTTTTATGGCCTAAAGACGAAAGTTTCGGTCTACAAAGAGGCTTCACTTATGGGAGGCCCTTGTACCATTCCCTCTAGTGTTATCCATGATACCTTTAAGGAAACCACCTTATGGTGAGGGTAGAATATACGTAGGCCAAAAATAGGAACCTACCAACTAAGGATACCTTTCATAAAATCTCGTCATTAAGCCACACAATCACGCATTCATACATCTTGCATTTCATATATTCATTACCCTCCATTTCTTTTTGTTTGTCTTATTCACAGGATCAAAAAATAATAATCAACGGTTTTTGGTGAAGTGTCCTAAGAATGAATGCTAGAGGGAAACAACTTGTCTGTATCAATGTCATCAAGCCATATATGACGAAGATCAAAGCTATAAAAGGGAGACCATCTGAAAGAGCTTTGAAGATGTTTACTTGCTGTTACGGGGATACCATTGAATTAACAAAAGTGGAGGTACAATTGGATGTTGTTTCTACCTTAATTCAGTTCTACGGCTCTTCATTAAGGTGCTTTACCTTCCAAGACTTTCAGCTAGTACCAACTCTGCAAGAATTTGACAGACTTTTGAATTTCTCCAAGGGGAAAGCTTATGTGGGGATCGGGCAGACTATTGACATTAGAATCTTGGCAGAGGGTTTATGGATCCCTTATCCCGAGTTGTCACTCAATTACAAAAACGAAGGTGATGTACGAGGGATTAAGAGATGCTACTTGGAGACTAAAGCTCTTGATTTTACCGATAATAAAGAATGGGATTCTTGTGTTAATTGTTTAGGGCTGCTTGTGTTTGGTGTAATCTTATTTCCACAGACTTTGGACTATATTGACCCTGTGGCTATTAGTGTATTTTGGGGCGCGAAAGCTTTTAATACGGACCCAACTCCCGCTTTACTTGCTGATATTTATTATACACTTCATACTCGGTATGAAAAGAGGAGGGGTACTCTAAAATATTGCATCCCACTCTTGTATTCTTGGTTTATGACTCATCTCTACAAGGAAGATTATATGATTCCAAATCTGACGAGATACAAGTGGCTTCAAAATCTAAGGTCTCTTACTACTAATTATGTGTTGTGGTATGCGAGGAAGCTAGACATCAGAGATATCATTTATAGTTGCAGAGACTTTCCAAATGTTCCATTGATTGGATCCCACGGTTGCATCAATTACAACCTAACCTTGGCTCTACGATAATTAGGGTATCCTTTGGAGGAAAAACCCTCAAATGAACAACTTCGACAATTGATCATTCATGACATGGGCAAGAACGACCAAGAATTACTCAACAAGAACATCCGAGCTTGGAATAGGGTTAATAAAAGAAAAGTCAAAAGGAAGAACATTGTGGCAAAAAAAAACCATACACTCTATGGGTTTTGGATAGGGTGCGAGTTGTTAAGTTACCATTTGACGTAGATCTTGAGTACAAGCCAAATGTCTCAGATTCTTCGCCTATGTCCTTAGAAGAAATAGACTACTTAAAAAATGCTTTGAAACAAGCTCAAAGGGAGAAAGAAGAATTGGAGCTTAACTTCCATAACTTAACTAAGGAGAAAAGACAAATGCAATGCATACTCGAATAAAAAGATCAACAGATTTAGAAAGATCGCGAGGCATTTGAAAAGGAGAGTCTTAAGAAGAAGCGTTCGAAGGAAGGGTTGTTAAGTGGCACTTTCAACTTGGATTCCTATAACCAATGGTTGGAGGATGCTTCTAGTGAAATCAGGAGATTAAATAGGTGGTATGAAAAGGAAATGCAAGACAAGAAGGTGATGGAAGAAGATTTGAGGGCTCAGATCCAAAGATTGGCACAAGCTTCTTTATATCAAGAAGACCAAATGAAGTATTTTACCACCAGACTACAAGATAGCCAAGAATCGAAGGTAGGGGAACACCTTAAAAGGATGATGGCGAAAAGGTTTCTATCCTAAAAGACTGAAGAATACAAGCAAGTATGCCTTGAGTTAGAAGGCCTCCAAAAGGATTTCCTAATACAACAGAAACTCTATACGGAGATGAGGGATGAAAAGTTTTACTTAGAAGAGTAGTATGTAAAGATCGCCAAAGTAGGAAAAGACAATCATAAGATAATTCCTAACCTCTACCAAGAATACTGGTTCTACAAAGACAAGCATGCAAGACTCGCATTCTTAGCCAACAATATTATCAGCGACATCCCTTGAAGCTTAAAAGATGCGGGGAATGTGATGGTCCCTTTTCTGAAAGACGTCGAAGACTTCCTCAAGCTTTGTAGGACGATGGTCGATGGCTTCAGAGCAGTAATCCGAAGGCGCACCTAGAAGACTTTTGTTTCCCTTTGATTATTTCTTTCAGCAAGTGTTAATGTTTTAAGTTTGAATATTTTTCAATATATGAATTGTATTCTCTTTAAGTTTTAATATAACCCCTTTGATTATTCTCTTTATATATATATATATATATATATATATATATATATATATATATATATATATATATATATATATATATATATATATATATATATATATATATATATATATATATATATATATATATATATATATATATATATATATATATATATATATATATATATATATATATATATAATGAATATCCAAGTGAATAAGACATTCAAAGACGAAACCCTTAACATATTCATACACATTCATGCATTCAAAAATATTTTCATCTCATAAACTCATAACAAAAAACTCATCATTTTTCAAAAATATCTCCAATCAAACCATTGGTAGAAGAGCTAGAAAAGTGCCACCTCTCCGACCATCCTATTAGACAAGAGCCCATCAAGAAAAGTGATGGAACAAATAGAAGAGAATCAAGTTGCATTCAAGGAGAATTTGGAACAAGTCAAGGGTAACATTGACTCGATGAAAGGAGACATGAGTCAGGTTTTGCTAGCTTTGAAGAACATCATCGAGAGGCAAGAGAAAATTCCTAGGGCAGCCTTTGAAGAAGTAGCCCAAACCATTGGTGCATCGAGCGGTCACGAACCAAGAAGAGAACCAGAATTAGGACCCCAAAAGTCAATTGTGGCTCAACAAGAAATAAGATAAGTTGATACTGAAGGGTTTGTCCCACCTCCACCAAAGGTAGGGGCGTCTCATACCTTGCAGATTTCGATCAACAACGCGGACAACTACTTAGACTCTCAATATGGAGACCATGACTTAGAAGATGTCAATCAAGCACCACAAAAGACAACCCATACACATGCCAATGAAAATCCATTGGCGTTCAACCAATATAAATCCCTTGAAGAAAGGTTAAAGGCTATGGAGGGTTACGATGCTTTCGATGTCGATGCTCTCGAGATGGGTCTAGTTCCTAATGTGGTGATCTCGTCGAAATTCAAAGTACTTGACTTTGGAAAATACAAGGGACTCACATGTCCAAGAAACCATCTATTCATGTATTGCATGAAGATGCATGCCAATGCTCAAGATCAAAAGTTGATGATCCATTGTTTCCATGACAGTTTGAGTGGGGCGTCCCAGGATTGGTACATACAGTTTGAACAAATTCATATACAGGCATGGGAAAATCTTGCTAACGCTTTCTTGAGACAATACAAGTACAACTTGGACATGGCTCCTATCTACATGCAACTCTAAAAGTTTTCTCAGAAAAAGGAGGAGTCTTTCAAGGAGTATGCTCAAAGGTGGAGAGAAATGGCAGCCCGTGTATAACCACCACTTCTGGAGAAAGAATTAGTCGATATGTTCATGGGAACTTTGAAAGGGTTATATTATGAAAAGATGGTAGGAAGCGTCTCTTTCAGATTCTCTGATTTAGTAACTATTGGTGAAAGGATTGAAGTTGGAATAAGAAGCGGAAAGATACAAGGGGGGTCATCTAGTGGCCCTTAAAATGAAAAAAGACATGTTCCTAACTTCTCAAAAAATAAGGAAGGAGAATTTAATGTTGTAGCCTTGCACCCAAGGGTACAACAACCCTTAATAATTCCACGAGAACAACAATAGAACAAATTTGAAAGGCCACCAAGAAATTTTGACATGCTCCCTATATCACACTGTCAGTTATTACAACACTTGGTCAATGCGTCTTTGGTATAGCTAAGACCTCTAGCTCATCCAATCCGGACACCCCCACCAAGGTACAATACCAATGCCATATGTGAGTATCATGCCAATTCTCCCGAGAACACTATAGAAAAATGTTAGGCCTTTAAACATAAGGTTCAAGATTTGTTGGATTCTCAGAATATCATTTTTGATAAACCAAATATCAAGATAAACCCCATGTCTTCGTGTGGTGGACCAGTGATAAATGCAATTTAAGTAGTCACTGACTTTGCGGAAGTTAGATGAGTGAAATCCCTAATAAATCTTTTGAAGGAATATATGTTGGAGTGTGGGTTCCTCTTGGAACATAATGAAGCTTTTGAGAAGACATTACAAAAACTGGTGGATTAGGGGATGGTCCACTTTGGACCATACCCTAAAGGAGAATATGTAGCTGCAATCGAGGGAAGTACAAAGAAGCCATTGGTAATTCCTTTCAAAGGGCAAAAATTTAATAAAAAGACTCTTGTGATTCCATGGGGGGAATCAACAGAAGCACCAAAATTGATTCCAAGACAAACTCTAAGGATACTAGTAGTTCCCAAGACTACAATTGTAATTAAGGGACCATCTCCTACCCCTTACGAAAGTGACAAAGAAGTACCATGGATTTATGATTCGACTGTATACGTCAATGGTTTAAAACAAGAATGTGAGCCATTGACAAGTCAAGGACTTGCAATCTCAAATATAGGAGGAACAAGGGGCATGACTCATAGTGGCCGAATCTTTGGCTCTGAATCACAAAAAAAAGAATAATGTTGTGGTAAAAAATAAGAACGATGTTATGGTTAAAGATAAGATTGATGCTTTGGGGAAGGATAAAGGAAAAGCAATGTTCGGGGCGTAGAGCCTCTGAGCAAGAATTTTACTAATCAAGAGGCAGAAGAATTTTTGAAAATAACCAGGAGTAGTGATTATATGGTGGATCAGCTTTACTAAACCCAAGAAAAAATTTATTTACTCTCGTTGCTCATTAATTCAGAAGCGCATTGAGACTCTCTAAAAAAGGTTTCGAGTTCTGCTAATGTCGTAGAGGAGAATACTGTAAACCAATTTGACAATGTTGTAGAAAATTCGACATCTTGATCATATCTGGGTTTTAATGACAGTGAGTTTCTTCCACAAGGTCGAGCTCACAACAAAGTGTTGCACATATCTATTTAGATAGGTATTACAAGCCTGTCTAGGGTACTCACTGATGTTGGTTCTACCCTTAATGTGTTACCAAAATTTAGGTTGATGAGGTTAACACTAGATGGTTTTATATAAGACCAAGTTCTATGATAGTTAAAGATTTTGACGGTTCCCAAAGTTCGACATTCAGAGAAGTGGACCTTCCTATCAAGATCGGCCCACATATGTTCTATATCACTTTTTAAGTCATGGATATAGAAGCAACATATACATGTTTACTTGGGCGACCCTAGATTCGTGCAACAGGGGCAATCACTTCAACTTTACATCATAAACTGAAGTTCTTCATTGAAAGAAGATTAGTCATAATTGATGGTGAAGAGGACATATTTGTAAGTCACATAGAACCCTACAGGTATATCAGTGCAGGTGAAGACTGTATAGCCACACCATTTCAAGTCTTAGAGGTTGCCTCAATGGTAACTCTACCGGTGGAAAAAATCAAGAAAACTATTGTGACTTCATGGAGAGATTTGCAAATAGATATGGAAAATGGTACCTCAAAAGGTTGGGGTAAACTCCTAGAAATACCTGAGGAGAAGAACAATTTTTGTTTGGGCTACAGGTTATCAAACGCTACCCTGAAGGGAAAATCACGGTTTCCTCCTAACTAGGAGACTTTCATCAACAAAGGGATAAAGCACGACGGACAGGTGGCAATGATACCTGACAGGGGCAACATCAAAAGGGCATCTGATTTCATCCAAGAATGTGCCCCAGGAGAAGAACTCAAGAATTGGACAACTGTGGAGATTCCGAAGATCTTTTTCTTTCCAAAGTAATTTTTCTTTTTTTTAAAGATGGATCTCCAATTTCTCATGTGTAACTTCAAATGATCATAACTTGGTCAATTTTTATCACCTTGAGCCCATTATTTTTCCATAATAATCTTGAGGATGTGAACTTTATGCTTTCTTTTATATGCAAGTGATAAAATGGATGGAAGATGTCCTAACGATACAAAAGGTTATAGGCCATTTCATGATTTTTTGCCAACTTCAACAACTCATAACTCTCTCAATTTTTGGAGGTTTGGAATGGCTCAAGTTTCAAAATGTCATTCAAGAGGTCTATTTCATGTCATCTTTTTTAGTCAAGAGCAAATTCCAAGTGGAAGGCCATGTTTGGATGCAAAACATTATAGGTCACTTTTGAAGGAAAAGTTGAAATATTTCTAAGTATGGAAAGTCAACTTCTTTTTCCCAACTTTGACTCAATGCAACTTTCAGCTCAAACATCCATTTGATTCCATTCTTTTTCCATTGCAAAGCTTGTAACCTCATCTTTCTAAAGCATCAAGAATCATGCCTTAAGACCTCTTGAGCTGAGAATGCCATTGGATTGAACTTGGTAACTTGGAACTGAAGTTTCTCCATAAGTCAGAATTTGAAATCTTTGTTTTGGCTTCTAATCACAAGTTTTCCACGCGTTTTTGCGTCTAAACATGTTTAGTGAACTTCCTAAATTGATTAGCACAACAAAATGTGCGTTTTGGATGAGTTTTGATCAAATTAGAAGTTACACTTTTCTTGTTTGCAACTTCACACGATTTCCCTCTAAACTTCATCATTTCACACGCTTGGACATTCCATTTGATTCCCTATAAATAGAGGGCCATCTCCCATTCATTTTCTCAAGCTTGGATAACCAGAATCACCCTGCCAAACTTGTTCCATAATTCAAAATTCTGCTAGTTCAAAATCTATTCTCAAGCCTCTTTAATCCTTTTTTCCCATCAATTCATCTTCCTTGATCTTCCCTGAAGCTAACCATATAATTAAATTCAAGAATCGTGCCCTATATTGCACCATAGAAGTCCAGCTTCAGAGCTCTGCAACTCAACTTCAATAGGTAGATTCCTTCTTCAAAACTTTGATATCATTGTGATGCTCTCATTTCCCTGGTTCTAGTAGCAACACTTACTTTTATCTGGAAACATGTCTTGACCATGAATTTTCAAATCCCTTTTCAAACATTTCCTTCAAAATTTCTTGAGCTACAATTTATATAAATTTGTCGCGATGGTGTGGTTGTCTTCGCCTTGAAGAGACGAAGCGAATGACATAGGTCTGAGCTTCTGATTTTACAGTTTGAGAGACCTGTAATTCATGTTGGCTGGAGGTTGAAGATGACCAACGTGTCATCTTCCAACCAATGAAGGCGCGCCATCTGTTTTTTTGAAAATCTGATTTAATTAATGATTCTATGCTTTATTCACTAATGACCATGATATGCACAGCGCACCAGATCCCTTGGATTTGATTACTAACACGTTTTGACTCTCATCCAATGGTCCACATACTTTTGACTTTATTTTTCTTTTCTGATTTTTATATTTAATTGTTTTAAATTTCAAAAAAATCATAGAAAATTCATTTTTAGTCAAAAAAATCTGAAACAATTATGAAAAATATTTTTGATATTTCTCTTCCTGATTTTAATATTTTCACAGTTTTATTTTGTGTTTTGATATTTTTTATAAATTTCCACTTTATTTGATTTGTTTTAAATGTTTAAAAATACTTTTATACATTTTTAAATTCTCAAAAAATTATGGAATGATCCAATGATATTGTGACAAATATTGGTGACCTCATTTATTTTTATTTTCTGATTTTGTTATTTTTTATCATTTTTGGTTTGTTTTACTCATTTCTTTTAATTTTAAAAAATAGTTTCTGACTTTTAAAAATTACCAAAAATTTTATAAAATCATTTTAGTTTATTTCTGATTTTTCTATGGTCTTACTTTTATTTTCTTGATTAATTTGAATATAGTTTATATTTTTCTCTTTTATTTCTATTTTAAAACATTTTTTTAAAACCCTTTTTTATGTATATATTAAATGCAATATTATTTTGTGATTATTTTCTGGCTGATCTTGGATTAAATTTTTGGTCATGAACTTTGTTAACATCATTGGATCCATGGTGTTGAGTCTAACTCCACACAAATGGATGAATGATTTTAATAATAGTTTGATTTAAATTTAATTTAAATATGGTTTGTATATTCTCTCCCACCCCTCTTCATCTCATCCCTTTCTCATTGCACTAAGTGTTATTGGAGCATGATCTCTATATCATGTCTCAAAACAAATGGTGCATAGATTGCTATTGACCGACCTCAAAATAGGTATGACTTCTACATAAGTCCACTTACGATTACTTAACATAGCGCTAATAAATGATCATTCGTGGCCCTAACCTATGTTTGCAAGCCCAAGTATGTTAATTTGATCTCTTTGATCCAATAACCTTGAGATTCATTGTGTGGAGGCTTTGGTTCTACTAATCCTCTAATGGATCTACAACACTTGTGGTCAACGCGGATCACTTAAACATCGTTGATCATTAAATGGTACTTTTGAGGATTTCAAATGGATGATATACTTGACAAAAAGCAAATGCAACTTGTTGTGTGAGGTTTTGGTTCTACCAATCCTCTAATAAGTTCCAAATGCAAGTTTCAAGATGGTCATCTAACTAACCACTAATTATTAAATTGTTTTTACTTTATTCCCTTTTATTTTTTATGATTTGTGTACCATTTACTTTAAGCATTACATTTCATGTCATTTTTAATTTTCTCTCTTGAGCCTTTTCTTTTCTCATCTAAGACACTTAATAATCAACATGAACCATAAAAAACTTTAATGATACTTGGACTATTTGGTTACTATCCTTGGCATTATGGAATATTGGACTTCTTGAACATAGGATTAGAAACCCTGGCCTATGTTGGAGACCTTGTGACCTTAATTGATATTTTATCTGGAGTTCTTGAGGTTTACCTCAAGACATTGGGTTATTTGTTTGTTTTGTGTGCAGGTTATTGTGATTACATTCTTTGTTTGTAATATGGAATTCACCCATATACAGCCGTTACTCTGCCCAATTTTTTATGAAGACTTAATACACTTGAAGTTTGGTTCTCATAAAAGGTCTAGTATCTTTTCTTGCTTGGTTCTAATCCAAAGAATGTGAATTATATCTTGGCTCATAATGTCAAGTGTAACACCCCAATTCTACCCCAAGCAATTATGCGAAATAAATCAGAGTTATAAAATTTCAATCATACAAATGAATCGGGATGTCACAAATTCTTCTAACAAATTCATTGCATTCATCGTGGATATATAACACTTTTTAAAACATCGGATGAACCATCAACATAACATCTTTAATCAAATAAATCAACATCTACGCAGCGGAATTCTTAATAACATCTCTAACAATTTAGCAACTTCGAAAACATCTCATATTTAATAATAATCAATTTAAAATTCAACAACTGAAAATCAACGATCAAAATTCAACAAGCGTTCATCCCCCCGAGTGTTACTTATCAGAGCAATGAGACCGACTCGAACTATTGAAGGAGTACAACCTTCACTCTCGATTACCTGCACGCTACCAACATAGGGGCAACATTCAAACAGAAGGGGTGAGATATCTAACAATATAATAAAGCGCACGATAATTAATATATTAAATTAGATCAACAACATCACCACTTCTCATTTCATAATCAACAACAATCTCAACAATAATATACATTCATCAACATCAAAATACACTTCTTTATGAAATCATACGATGCAACTCAAAAATATGCAAATGCATGTGGTACCATTGGAGAAGAACTCCCATCTTAAAAATATGCCAATTAATAGAGGCATCAACAAGGCATAGCCTTCATCTTAAAAATTGCCAATCCAGGCCATCTCAACGAGCATAAGCTCCATCTCAAAAAAATGCAATGTGTGCGACACAACCATGAATGTAATGATAACACCCAAGTTAACAACATCTCAAATCATCTCAAAACATCTCAAATTATCATCTCAAATCATCTCAAATTATCATCTAAAAACAACTCAAAATACCTCTCAAAATAACATCTCAAAGACATCTCAAATTAACATCTCAAAATAACATCTCAAAATAACATCTCAAATAATCAAAATAATTCATCAAACGTCATTTATTTATAAATCATCAAACATCATTTATTTATAAATAACTTCTCATTTATAACTCAACAATATTTAATTCCACAGTAAATCAACACTGTCATTCTGTGACTCTAACGTCAAGACCATCACTTTCCTACTGTTATAGCTCAAACAACAGCTTCTAAGCATCTAACGTTCATCGCTCTGCATGAAACAACACAAAGGCCATCCAACCTATGACCACGCAACCTCTAACCAACGCTATTTCTAAATACACAACTTCTAATGACCCAACCTCTGGGTGACACAATCTTCCGATTACTATAACTTCTGACTAATGCAACCTATGATTAGATGCAACTTCTGATCATCTCATCTTCTGACCACCCAACCTCTGATTATTACATCTTCTTACCACTCAACCTCTGACCAGATACAACTTCTGATCATTACTTCTTCTAACCACTCAACCTCTAACCAGATACAACTTCTGATCATTACATCTTTTGACTAATGCCATCTTCTGTCCAGAACTGCTACCTTTGACTATGCCATGCATCTTCTAACAACTTACGTCTAACTCCAGAACTTCTATCTTGCACTAATCTAACGCAACTCTAGTCATCATACTTCTACTGTCATAACTGCTACTTTCTATCCATCCTATTTTTCTAATTCCTTACCTGATATCAATCTAACTAAGAACAGCACTAACAAATTCATTTTCCAAATTAATTCATTAATTTCAATACAGTAGCGCCTGTTATCAATTTACCAAATTCTACGTTTTCATTACTGCTACATTCAACGTTTTCCATTACTACATCTCACCACGGTTCCATAACTAAGCCCTAAAACTTAATCTAATCAAGACAATTCATCACCCATAATTACCCTATGATTCTACATCATTATAACAGCATCAGAGCATCAATATTCATCAAAATTCATCAATCCTAATCATACATCAGTCATATATTCTCAATTCACAAACAAGACAACAATCACCTCTAACGCCACATATCAATCATCATAAACCCAATTATAGAGTTATAACCCCACCCTTACCTTGGATTGAAGGTCGCTCTACAATTTTCGGTTGAATTCTCGTTCTTTCCGTTTTCCACTTTCTCTAGCAGCTTGCACGTTCTCTTCCAAATCCTTATTCTTCTAATGCCTCTTCTTTCTATTCTATTCCAACAACTATAAAATAACCCTATTATTCTATTAACTCCTTATTGGGCTTAAAACCAACACACTCCCTTATTACTTCTATTCTCTCGAAATAAGCCCACCCAAAATAATATTACACTTCTAATATTATTTCACCAGATAATAAAATAAATCCAATTACTTATACCACAACTTCTTAAATATTCTAAAAAAATAATTTAATTAAATAATTAATTAAATTAAGGGCGTTACAACTCTCTCCCACTTAGAATATTTTCGTCCTCAAAAAATTTACCTCAAACAAATAATTCAGGATAGGAGTCTCGCATCTTGCTCTCCAACTCCCAAGTCATGCTTTCACCAGTAGCTCCTAGCCAAACCAATTTAACCAAGGCAATCTCTTTGCCCCTCAGAGTCTTCATTTCACGATCCGCGATTCGTACAGGCATCGTCTCCACCGTAAGATTATCCCGTACTTGCACATCGTCCATATGAATCACATGAGACGGATCGGAAATATACTTCCGAAGTTGCGACACGTGAAACAAATCATGCAAATTCGAAATATTAGGCAGTAAAGCCACTCTATAAGCAACATTCCCCACTCTCTCTGAAATCTGATACGGTCCAATAAAATGATAAGTGAGCTTCTTAGACTTCAATGCTCGCCCAACACCAGTCACAGGTGTAACTCTCAAAAACACATGATCACCAGCTTGAAATTATAAATCTTTCCTTCGCTTGTCATGATAACTATTCTGTCTACTTTTTGAAGCTTTCATCTTTTCTCGAATCAACTTCACCTTCTCAGTAGTCTCACGAACAAGTTCAGGTCCAAGTACTACACTTTCACCAGATTCATTCCATCATAACGGAGTTCTACATATTCGACCATACAATGCTTCAAAAGGTGCCATCCCAATACTAGAATGGTAAATGTTATTATACATGACCTCTTTCAAAGGAAGGTAAGTATCCCACGAACCTCCCTGCTCAAGAACACATGCCCTTAACAAGTCTTCTAATGATTGAATCGTCCGTTCAGTCTGACCATCTGTCTGAGGATGATACGCTGAACTCAACCTCAACTTAGAACCCAACGCTTCTTGCAAACTCTTCCAAAAATAAGAAGTAAATCTTGGATCTCTATCTGACAAAATGCATAAAGGAACACCATGCAACTTCACAATCACACTAATATAAATCCCAGCCAACTTCGACACTTGAAAACTGATGTTAATAGGAATAAAATGAGTTGACTTCGTAAGCCTATCAACAATCACCCAAATTGAATCATGTCCTCTTAAGGTATTAGGCAACCCCGTCACAAAGTCCATTGAAATGCTATCCCATTTCCATTCTGGAACATCCAACGGTTGCATCAATCCTGCAGGCTTCTGATGTTCAACTTTAGATTTCTGGCAAGTCAAACATGCATACACAAACCGATCCACATCACTCTTCATCCCAGGCCACCAAAACAAACCTTTCAAATCTTGATACATCTTCGTAGCTCCTGGATGAATACTCAACTTACTTCTATGGCTCTCTTCAAGTATCACTTTCTTAATCTTAACATCATCAGGAATACAAATCCGGTTACAAAATCTCAACACACCTTGCTCATCTAGCTTAAAATCACTATTCTCAAATTGATCAATCCCAACAATAAAATCTACCAGTTTCACATCCAACTTCTGAGCTTCTCTGACACTATCTAAAAATTCATTATTAATCTTCAACATACCCAACATAACACTCTGCAGAGTAACCTCGCAAACTAAGCTCATATCTCTGAACTGCTCAATCAATTCCAACTCTTTAATCATCATTGCTGACATGTGTAAATTCTTTCGACTCAATGCATCAGCTACCACATTCGCTTTTCCTGGATGGTAATTCAAATCGAAATCATAATCCTTTAACAGTTCCAACCATCTTCGTTGCCTCATATTCAACTCTTTCTGATCAAACAAATACTTTAAGCTCTTATGGTAACTAAACACTTCAAATCTAGAACCATAAAGATAATGCCTCCAAATCTTCAATGCAAAAACAACTGCAGCAAGCTCTAAATCATGCGTAGGATAGTTCACCTCATGAGTCCTAAACTGCCTCGACGCATAAGCAACTACCTTACCATTCTTCATAAGCACACCTCCTAAACCCATCTTAGAAGCATCACAATAAATCACAAAAGGCTCTCCTGGATTAGGCAACGTCAAAATCGGAGCCGACGTCAACCTCTTCTTCAATTCCGTAAAACTTTCTTCACACTGAACATCCCAAACAAAAGCTCTACCTTTACAAGTCAACTTAGTCAACGGAAGTGACAACTTAGAAAACCCTTCGATAAACCTTCTATAATAACCAGCTAATCCCAAGAAGCTTCTGATCTCAGTAGCTGACTTTGGAGTTTCCCATTGCAACACAACATCAACCTTCGATGGATCTATAGCAATGCCACTACCTGAAATCACATGACCAAGAAAACTAACCTCTTTCAACCAAAATTCACACTTGGACATCTTTGCATATAACTTCTTCTCTTTCAAAATCTGCAATACTACTCTTAAATGTTCAGCATGCTCTTCTTTTAACTTAGAGTAAATCAAAATATCATCAATGAACACCACTACGGACTGGTCCAAATAAGTATGAAAGATACAATTCATATATTCCATGAATACTCCTGACGCATTAGTAACACCTAAAGGCATCACCGAATACTCGTAATGTCCATAACGCGTCTTGAAAGCTATCTTTTGAATATATTCATCCTTCACTTTAATCTGATGGTAACCCGACCTCAAATCAATCTTACTAAACACACGAGCATTGACTAATTGGTCCATCAAGTCATCTATTTTTGGAAGCAGATACTTTTTCTTAATCGTCACTTTATTCAGCTGTCTATAATCGACACAAAGCCTCATACTTCCATCTTTCTTCTTTAATAATAGCACTGGAGCTCCCCACGGTGATACACTTGGTCTTACAAACTTCTTCTCAAGTAACTCTTCCAATTGCTTCTTCAACTCTGATAACTCAGATGCATACATCCTTTATGGTGCCATAGACACAGGTCTGGAACCAGGTATAAGATCAATTGCAAATTAAACTTCCCTCTCTGGCGGTACATCAGGAATCTCATCAGGGAAAACATAAGGAAATTCACACACCACCTGCAATTCCTCAATTATAGCTTTAGTCTCTACAGATAGCGATACCATCAACGAAAACATCTGTGCTTCCTCTTGCATCAACTTCCTCAACTGTCTAGCAGACAACAGACCATCTTCCTCTTCCTCAGGAGTAGAAAACTTCACCGACTTGTCATAATAGTTAATATGAACACAATTATGCTCTAACAATTTCATACCCATAATTACATCCAAACCTCTTAACGGTAAACAAACCAAATCAATAACAAAGTCTCTGTCGAAGACCGACAAGGGACACTTAGCACACACAAAAGAAGTAGTCACCGACCCCTTGGCTGGAGTATCAGCGACCATTTCTCCATTCAAAGAAGAAAACATAAGACCCAATCTTTCAACACAATCAGCAGCAATAAAACAATGCATAGCACCAGTATCAATAATAGTAATTAAAGGATTACTATTAATTAAACATGTATCTCTAATAAGTTTGTCCTTGGAAGCTGTCTGATCCTCAACTAAAGCAAACACTTTTCCACTTGACTGAGCCCTCTTCAGTTTCGGACACTGACTACCAATATGCCCTTCTTCTTTACAGTTGAAACAAATCACACTCTTGTGCTCACACTCAGATACAACATGCCCGTTCTTTCCACAACAGAAACACCTCTTCACTTCAGTAGTGCACACATTACTCTTGTGTCCAGGTTTCCCTCACTTAAAGCAAATCACACCAGCATGAGCATCTCCCCCAGTAGTCCTCTGTCCATGAGAAACTCTCAGTTTACCCTTACCAGCTGGAGCATCATAAGGTTTACCACGATTCTGTGGGTGCTTACCTGTTGTACCCCAAAATTTGCCCTCCCTTTTTCACAAGAAATCACAACTTTGGGGTTTTCCCTGATTTTTCAAATTAGCTCAAGAATCAGTCAAACAGACTTTTCCTTATCAATCAATCCAAATTAGGGTTTCCGTTGATTTTGAATCAGTCAAACAGATTTTTCTTATCAGTCTATCCAGAATTAAGGTTTCTATTGATTTTGTTGAGTTTGACTCAGGGATTGATCAAGCAGACTTTTCTTTAACGGCAAATCTGGAATTAGGGTTTTTCACTCGTATTTCTCAGAAGAATTTGAATCCATAGTATTTCAATTGACTGTTACATTGTTTTTACGCTTGTTCAAGATTGCTGTTTATTTCTCAAAACCTAAACATCTGGGATAGGAGCTGAGGCATTTGATTAAAAGTTTGAAGCATTGGTTTGATCAGTGAAGTGAAAGGTGTATGGATGTTTGTTTGTTTAACTGTACAAAGCATATGATTAACTGGAATGCCAGGCGTATTGTGGTTAATGTAAGGTTACGAGACTGCAAAGTTTGTTGATTATTTATTTTATCTGAGTTAAAATTATTGGGATGCATTTCCAATTATTTTAATTCAAGAGATTTAAATAATTAAATAGACAGTGCAAAAGAAATAAGGAAATATCTAACAAAGACTTTTTATTTATTTTAAATGTTGTTACAAATGTTATTCGAATACTGTAAATTTATTTACAGTGTTGACAATAATATTTATTACAATAAAAATAAAATAAATCTAAAGTCTAAGTTCTCTTGAAGTCTTCTATCTTCTACTGCTTCTTCCATTATCCAAGTGGTAGTTACCTGCAAAGACAGAAAAAAAATAAATCAGTGCAGATAAATTGAAAAGCAGTTTTAAGCAGATAAATTAAAAAGATCATCATTAAAGCTTGTTGGCCGGAATCAGATTACTTTCGGTTTCATCATGTTTTTCTTGTCCTCTTTGCAAATCACAAGAAGATTTCTCTTCTTGGTTCACAAAGAGGAAAGTAAAATAATTTACAAAGCATACAATCAATTAAATGCAAAGATACAAGGTACAAGGCTGCACACAAAAAAGGCACAAGGCTGCATACAAAGAAGGCACAAGGCTGCACACAATGTCAAACTGAAATGCCAAACTGAGTTACATAGTGTCAAACTGAACTGCCAAACTGAGTTTCACAATGTCAAACTGAACTATCATGTCAAGTACACAAAACTGTCAACCAAGTACACAAGCTGCCAAAAAACTGTCAATGCAGAAAATATGGAAAATGCAGAGATAAACCAAGATACAAGCAAGCAAGCTTGTCGAAAAAACATTTCATCATTTTCTGGCCAACAATCTTTTCAGAAAAAGTACATTAAGCAATTAAAAATGCTTTTTATGGAGAGAGAAAGAGAGAGTGAAGTAGGTTTTGCAGTTTGGTAGGCTGTACAAAAGCAAGGAGAAAGAAAATAAATAAAACAAGATTTAACAGTTCAGGAGAGGGCCACAAAAACTAAAACTGAATTCAAGTTGTAAAAGCACAACAAGCAAAACTCAGTAGCCTGCCTTACCAAACAAACCTTCAAACTTGTTCAAACACAAACCTACAGAAGCAAGTCTGCTTCCAAACCCAACAAACCTGTAGCCTGCTGTCAAAAACCCAAAACTGCATAACCTGCATAACCTATTCAAAACTATCACTAAAGCTCAACCACCTGCAAAGCTGCTTGTAAATACAAGCATCAAGCAAAACTGCATCCGGCCTGCATAACCTGCAAATTGGCTTGTAAGCAACAAGGCACCATTTCAAACAAGTGAAAAGCAAAGGCAAGTGATCTAAAATGAGTAACTAAGAGCCCATGGATAACCATGGATGAAAAGGGTGCTAGCACCTTCCCTTTTCATAATCTACCCCCTGAACCCAAGAAAACATCTCAAAGGTCTTTCCTGTGCTTTTTGACCTTTCCTTAGGATAAAAAAAAAGTCGGTGGCGACTCTTGCTAAACCGAACAAGTGCGAAAACAAACGCAAATCTCAAGTCAGTTCTCCCACCGTATCACATTACCCCTCTTCTCACTAATAATCTTGTAATGAGCATTATTATCCTCCTCATAAATCCTGCAGCTATCACCCAAATTAGCAAAGACACAGATTTTCTGATATCCAACTGTTTTATTAATCTCCGGGCACAACCCGTTCTTAAACTTAATACACTTCGAAAACTCAGCATTTTCCTCAGCGTAATGCGGATAAAACTTGTCCAACTCAGCAAACTTAGTAGCATACTCAACAACAGACTTACTTCCTTGCTTCAGCTCAAGGAACTCAATTTCCTTCTTACCACAGACATCTTCAGGAAAATACTTTCTCAAAAAATCCCTACGGAACACAGTCCAAGTGACATGCTCACCTGTAGCTTCTAACTTCTGACAAGTCTCTAGCCACCAGTCATCAGCCTCGACTGCTAGCATATGAGTCCCATAATGAACCTTCTGTGCTGGAGTGCAGTCCATCATGTGAAAGATTCTCTCAATCTCTTTCAACCATTCCAATGCTCCGTCAGGATCATACTTTCCCTTGAACGTAGGTGGATTCTCTCTCTGGAAAGTCGCCAAGCTATGAGATCCAGCATTCCCATCAACATTCGGCTGATTTTCCATCGCATGAGCCATTGCTTCTAGAGCAGCAGCAAGAGCAGCATCATTCCTTGCAGCCATCTCAACTTCCCACTCCAACATAAACAACGATTAGAACATCAAAATAACAATACTCGATTGTTAGACAACTACGACTCGGCGACATGGTCGTACCAACCTTTTACTCTGATACCAACTTTGTAACACCCCAATTCTACCCCAAGCAATTGTGAGAAATAAATCAGAGTTATATAATTTCAATCATACAAATGAATCGGGATGTCACAAATTTTTTAACAAATTCATTTCATTCATCGTGGATATATAACATTTTTAAAAGATTGGATGAACCATCAACATAACATCTTTAATCAAATAAATCAACATCTACGCAGCGGAACTCTTAATAACATCTCTAACAATTCAGCAACTTCGAAAACATCTCATATTTAATAATAATCAATTTAAAATTCAACAACTGAAAATCAACGATCAAAATTCAGCAAACGTTCATCCCCAAGTGTTACATATCAGAGCAATGACACCGACTCGAACTATTGAAGGAGTATAACCTTCACTCTTGATTACCTGCACGTTACCAACATAGGGGCAACATTCAAACAAAAGGAGTGAGATATCTAACAATATAATAACGCGCACGATAATTAATATATTAAATTAGATCAACAACATCACCACTTCTCATTTCATAATCAACAACAATCTCAACAATAATATACATTCATCAACATCAAAATACACTTCTTTATGAAATCATACGATGCGACTCAAAACTATGCAAATGCATGTGGTACCATTGGAGCAGAACTCCCATCTCAAAAATCTGCCAATTAATAGAGGCATCAACAAGGCATAGCCTTCATCTTAAAAATTGGCAATCCAGGCCATCTCAATGAGCATAAGCTCCATCTATAAAAAATGCAATGTATGCAACACAACCATGAATGTAATGATAACACCCAAGTTAACAAAATCTCAAATCATCTCAAAACATCTCAAATTATCATCTCAAAAAATCTCAAATTATCATCTCAAAAAATCTCAAATTATCATCTCAAAACATCTCAAAATAACATCTCAAAGACATCTCAAATTAACATCTCAAAATAACATCTCAAATAATCAAAATAATTCATCAAACGCCATTTATTTATAAATCATCAAACATCATTTATTTATAAATAAATTCTCATTTATAACTCAACAATATTTAATTCCACAGTAAATGAACACTGTCATTCTGTGACTCTAACGTCAAGACCATCACTTTCCTACTGTTATAGCTCAAACAACAGCTTCTAAGCATCTAACGTTCATCACTCTGCATGAAACAACGCAAAGGCCATCCAACTTCTGACCACACAACCTCTAACCAACGCTATTTCTAAATACACAACTTCTAATGACGTAACCTCTGGGTGACACAATCTTCCATCTACTATAACTTCTGACTAATGCAACCTCTGATCAGATGCAACTTCTGATCATCTCATCTTCTGACCACCCAACCTCTGATCATTACATCTTCTGACCACTCAACCTCTGACCAGATACAACTTCTGATCATTACATATTCTAACCACTCAACCTCTTACCAGATACAACTTCTGATCATTACATCTTCTGACTAATTCCATCTTCTGACCAGAACTTATACCTTTCACTATGCCACACATCTTCTAACAACTTACATCTAACTCCAGAACTTCTATCTTGCACTAATCTAATGCAACTCTAGTCATCATACTTATACTGTCATAAATGCTACTTTGTATCCATCCTATTGTTCTAATTCCTTGCCTGATATCAATCTAACTAAGAACAGCACTAACAAATTCATTATCCAAATTAATTCATTAATTCTAATACAGTACCGCCTGTTATCAATTTACCAAATTCTGCATTTTCATTACTGCTACATTCAATGTTTTCCATTACTGCACCTCACCACGGTTCCATAACTAAGACCTAAAACTTAATCTAATCAAGACAACTCATCACCCATAATTACCCTATGATTCTACATTATTATAACAGCATCAGGGCATCAATATTCATCAAAAATCATCAATCCTCATCATACATCAATCATATATTCTCAATTCACAAACAAGACAACAATCACATCTAACCCCACATATCAATCATAATAAACCCAATTATAGAGTAATAACCCCACCCTTACCTTGGATTGAAGGTCGCTCTACAATTTCCGGTTGAATTCTCGTTCTTGTCGTTTTCCACTTTCTTTAGCAGCTTGCACGTTCTCTTCCAAATCCTTATTCTTCTAATGCCTCTTCTTTCTATTCTATTCCAACAACAATAAAATAACCCTATTATTCTATTAACTCCTTATTGGGCTTAAAACCAACACACCCCCTTATTACTTCTATTCTCTTAAAATAAGCCCACCTAAAATAATATTACACTTCTAATATTATTTCACCACATAATAAAATAAATCCAATTAATTATACCACAACTTCTTAAATATTCCAAAAAAATAATTTAATTAAATAATTAATTAAATTACGGGCATTACATCAAGTATTGGCTTCTTGTTGGTTAGATGGTTCTTATCCCTATACTTTACCTTATGCTTTAGGATAGCCTCTTATTCTCCTCCCATCTTCTTAAATTTCAAAAAATCTTCTCCCTCCTTTTGAAAACTCTTCTTATTTTTAAAATTGAACTACTTTCATAATAAACTTGGACTTAGGTCCATGAATTTTCAAAACATCTTTCACAAATAAACTTCAATCAACATTAATAATACCTTAACATTTTTTGTGAGAATACTAAAAATAAATCAATCTCAATCAAACCATTTTGCCATCTTGGCTTTCATCTTAAACATTTCTCAAAAGATTCGACTGTTGTCAATCCTTGTAGTGACGCAAACAACTATGCTTCTACGATATGTAGTGAAGTGAAATATTTTCCACTTGGGTGTTGAGTGAGGCATTGTTGATTTTAAAATCCAAGCCATATCCTCCACTTTGAGATGATTCAAATTCTGCTTTCTCATGATCGTGGGTAGTAAGTATGTTTTCCATACAGACAATGATGACGATGTCTTATCCCTTAAAATCAACCAACACACTTGTATTTTTTAAAAAATTTTTTAAAGAGGAACTACGTGTACCTTGATCCCCTATTGCATGAAAGGTGGTACGTAGTCACTAAAGGTTCGCAACTGCGACGGGTGCAAAAACCATAAAAATATATTTCTTTTATCACCTCCACCCTCCATTTTTATACAACATTTTATAGCCAAAATATACAGATTTTATAAAGAGGTTCCTGCGGAGTACCTTAGATGTTTAGGGTGCTAATACTACCCTTTGCATAACCAACCCCCTTACCTAGAATCTTTCCCCCTCTTTTTGGGTTATTCGCTCTTTTTCCATTCCTTTGAAAACAATAAAGCACGGTGGCAATTTTTAGTTTGATTTGTACAAGTCTAGTCAATCCAATGGCTTAATATTAAACATTTCTATCGCTACACTAGATCACTTGCTTTTGTTTGAAAATGTGCATGTGGTGTGGGTTTTAAAAGTATTTTGAAAACGTCTTTGTAATGAATCTCGTTTCTATAAGAACGCGTACAAAGTGTTGTTTTGAAAATGGTTCAAAGAGGTGTTTGTGGAATGCGTTTTTGAAAGTGGTTTTGAAAAGTGTCTTTGTAATGGCTCTCATTTCTATAAGAACACGTACATAAATCTTTGTCTTTTGAAAAAATTTCAAAATGAAAGTGTTGGTGTATGAAATGTTTTTGTTGTGAGCAAGCAAGCAACTAGGAGCATCCTACCTACTCAAATGGTCTAATGTTCTTTTCCTCCTCCTTTAGATGTTGCTATCTTACCATTGATTTGGTAAGAAGCTCCATCGTTGGATGTGAAGGGACGGGAGTGGGACATTTGTATGGTCATAGAATGCAACCTATGGGATGTTTTAGCAATGTCCTTTAGGCACTAGATTGTTTACCGAAGGAAACATTAAGGGCCATCAAGGGACTACGATATTTTATCAAGGGTCTTTGCTAAAACGCCCATATTCGAGGGACATGACTATTTTTCAGAGGAAACAAGTGGGATTACCCTAGGGGTGCATGTATGAATAGTGTGTTTGATTTTGCATGCACTTAGCCTTTGATTAGCGGTTTTCTACTTGTTGTTTTTATCTTGCCATACATACCCTATTTTACTAGCAATCATTCAAAAGTAATAAAATGCAGAAAGATAAAATCCTACACTATTACAACCATATTGAATTGCATGAAAATATAAAGGCAAAAATAAATTAAAAGAAAGAAAAATGGGTGTTTTGGATTAGGAAGAAACACCCTTCGGTTTTACATTTTCCGGCTTCCTTCAATTTGGGGTCTGGAGTCAGTGGAGTCATGCCCTTCGATTTTCCTTTCTGCCTCCTTCGACTGGGGGCTGGAACCAACGTAGGCGTGCCTTTCGATTGGGGCCTAGAGGCCAACATGTTGTGCCTTTCGATTGGGCCTGGAATCAGTGCAAGATTGAATCTTCCTTTATGTCTCCTTCGACTGGGGGTTTAAAGCAGTGAGGGAGTGCCTTTCGACTGGGCCTGGAATCAGTGAGGAAGCCTGAGGCTTTGTTTCATAACCCTGTCTTTTATATCTTTCGTTTGAGATATTAAATAGCAACATGGCCTAAGGCCATGCTAGCATTACCTTAGGACCAGGTTAGTTCTTAAAGCATTTATAACAAACCAAAGAACAAAATTAAAAGGAGAGGCAATAAAAACAAACTAAAAGGGTGTAAACGAAAGGGAAACAAAATTAAATACATGTTTGAAACGAAAAGGAAATTTATTAACATGCTATGTTGGAAAAGAAGGATCCAAGGTTAAGAATGACTTACCTTGCTTGAGGATGGGACGTGTGCTGGGACTGTAAGTGGTTGCCTTGAGTGTTTTTGGATTCGAAGGGAGGGACGAGGGGTTAGGCCTTTGATACTGGATTCGAAAGAGAAGAACAAATGTGAGGTTCTTCCTACTGGATTCGAAGGGTAACAAGGTACAGGGATGTTTCAGATTCAAAGGGGACAAGTGTTTGGATTCTGGGTTTGTCTTTGATGAATGTTTAAGTGTTTTAGAGCTTTATGGTGTTTGAGAGTTTTTTGAAGATTTGTTCCTCTGGCCAAAAAGTCCTCTACTAAACATGTTGTGAAGCCTTTTATTTATAGGCAAAGTTGGCTGAAGATTTTGGAGGGAAAACAAAAAGTTTGAACAATTTGGGTAACCTGCTCTTTGTAGCTTTCGAGAGACAGTGCCTTATATGCTATATTGGTGCAAGAATGGGGCAGTGTTTTAGGACTGCTGTGTAGCAGTTTTGGCCAGTGTACCAGGTCTGAACATGGCAGCAAGTATATTTGAATATTTTACCCTTTCGTTTTGACCCTTCTTCGACCAGATTCTTCTCCCAACAATATTATTTGATTTTCCTCTAACAAGTATCCTTCGAATGGGCTACTTTTGTGCATCCTTCGAATGAGCCAAAAGTGTGACCCTTGGATAGGTCACCAAAACATGCCTTAAAGTGGGTTTTGTAAATCCTTCAAATGGACCATCAAGCATGTCCTTCAAATGGGATGCCCATGGTTGGGTTCGAAAGATGTTGTTTCGAAGGGAATCAAAGTTACCATTGAAACCTTGTGAAGGTGGTTTTGTCCAGTCGAAGACTTGCCTTCCAAAAGTCCATGTGGCCAAATGAAGGAGTTTACGTAGGGGGTCCCTGCTTTGTGACTTCATGCAAACATGAAAAATATCTTTGTTCAAACGAAGTTTTGCATGAAGGGAACCACATGCCCAAACGAAAGGTGTGACCAAAAGCTTGTACTGAAGGATTCATACACCCAAATAAAGAAAGCACGAAGGGAGTCAAATTCACAAACGAAGCTTGCAACAAGGGGCCACATGCCCAAACGAAAGAGGCATCCTAGGCTTGTAAAGATGCCCAACGAAAGAGGCATTCAGGAAGCAAATTTGAGCAATCGAAGGATGCCAAAAGGAGGTTTATGCCTTGTTTACGCTAGCATGGGGGAATCCTTTTGTGCGCAAGAAAGAAGTTATGTCTCAAACGAAGGCTAGTACGCAACTAGTCATTAACTTATGAATCAAAGAAAGTATGGGTGAACATTTGTCTAGTAAACATAGGCATGCACGTATCAAACATCCAATTGAAGCAGTCACATAGGCAGCCATTGCATGGTGAACCCTGTGAGGCCAAAGGTGTAATTGAAGGTGGCGTACAGGAAACTCCTGCCTTGTGAACCAAAGCCAACGCGCCAGAGGCCTATGCCCAGTTGAAGGATGCAAACCAAGCTTGCATCGAAAGAGGCCAAAAGGCCAATCGAAGGAGCTTAATCGAAGAGGCTTGTTTTTCTCCAACTTTTGTCAAAAAGATTATTTTTATCTGTTTTCCTCCTTTTTGACAGTTTCCTTTTTTTAACATGGTACTGGAAGATCCAAATGTAATTGTGCAAGCTTGAGCCTTGAGAATCCTTGTGAGAATTTTCTTGAGAAATGAGAGGGAAAATTTTGGGGTACAACAACTGCCCTTGTTCAGTCTTCTTAAACTTGAAGAGTTAGATTGGCGAGTATGCCATTCGTGACTTGAAGGTGGAAGATGATTGAACACTAGAGTGCCCAGAAATTTGCACTCGATGGTGTGGTGGTTGATTGTGTAGGGAATGGGCTTAAAGATGCCATTTTGAGATATGACAGAGAGTCGTCGAAGTTGGTCTTACATATGCCATCCAAAGGTGATTTTTAACAGAAATTAGACTGAAGTATCAGAATAAAATCTCTGGTTTATTTATACTGAAACAACATATGTAGTGGGATGAGTATCAGAATAATATTCATAAATCGATTGTATCTAACTCGTATCTGAAAGATGTACTGAATGAGCGTCAGAATGACATACGTATCTGGACTGTATTTGAGAAATATGCTGAATGAGTGTCAGAATGGAAGTCGTATCTGGATCGTATCTGGACTGTATTTGAAAAATATGATGAATGAGTGTCATAATGGCATCCGTATCTGGATCGTATTAGGACTTTATTTTAGAAATATATTGAGTGAGTGTCAGAATGACATCCGTATCATATTTGGACTGTATTTCAGAAGGGAATATAGAATAAGTGTCAAAATGTCAGCCGTATCTGGATTGCATCTAAATTGTTTCTAAAAGAGAATCTAGAATAGGTATCAGAATTTGAGCCGTATCTGGATCTCATCTGAACTATTTCTAAAAGAGAATCTGAAATAGGTATTAGAATGTCAGCCATAACTGGATCACATCTGAACTGTATCTAGAAGAGAATCTGGAATAAGTATCAGAATGTCAGCCGTATCTGGATCACATTTGAACTGTATCTAGAAGAGAATCTGGAATAATTATCAGAATTTCAATTGTATCTGGATCGCATCTGAACTGTTTCTAGAAGAGAATTTGGAATAGGTATCAGAATGTCAGCCGTATCTGGATCGCATCTGAACTATTTCTGTAAGAGAATCTGGAATAGGGATCAGAATGTCAGTCGTATCTGGATCGCATCTGAACTATTTCAATAAGAGAATCTGGAATAGGGATCAGAATGTTAGCCGTATCTGGATCACATATGAACTGTATCTAGAAGATAATCTGGAATAACTATCAGAATGTCATCCGTATCTGGATCGAATCTGATTTGTATCTAGAAGAGAATCTGGATTAAGTATCAGAATATCAACCGTATCTAGATCACATCTGAACAGTTTCTAGAAGAGAATCTGGAATAGGTATCACAATGTCAACCGTATATGGATCGCATCTGAACTGTTTCTAGAAGAGAATCTGGAATAGATATCAGAACGTCAGCCGTATCTGGATCGCATCTGAACTATTTCTAGAAGAGAATCTGGAATAGGTATCAGAATGTCAACCGTATCTGGATCGCATCTGAACTGTATCTAGAAGAGAATATGGAATAAGTATCAGAATGTCAGCCGTATCTGGATCGCATCTGAATTGTATCTAGAAGAGAATCTGAGAAGGAACCCGTGTAGGATTACTTCAGTTGGTCGTGTAGATAATTTTCCTGACTTGTTTCAGGAATTAATCTATAAACAGTCGCTCCCGAATAGTTTTCCTGTCTGGTTTCAAGCGTTAATCTGAAACTTGTTTTTGTCGGTCGTTGAGATTGTTGTCCTGTCTGGTTTAAGGTATTAATCTCTGACCTTTTTGAAAATTGTTGATGATATCCATCTGTTGACTGATCTTTCCTGAATTTAGATGCATGCAATGTCACGATGTATGAAGTGCATGGCGTAATGATGTTCTCAAAATAAATGTGATTATGATGTATGCATTTATCATGTATGTAAATATGATGCATGAAATGTTGCTGGAATATAATTTTGTCTTGGAAAATAAATCCTTAACAAGTGCTGGGGAGTTTTGGGAAGCTGAATCCTGGACGGCCGTTGGGGATGAAGAGTATGCACACTGTGATACGGTGGGAGAACTGACTTGAGATTTTTCGTTTGTTTTCGCAAATGTTTCGGTTGAGCAAGAGTCGCCACCGACTTTTTATTTTATCCTAAGGAAAGGTTAAAAAGCACAGCAAAAACCTTTTTGAGATGTTTTCTTGGGTTCGGGGAGTAGATTATAGAAAGGGAAGGTATTAGCACCCTTTCTATCCATGGTTATCCATGGGCTCTTAGTTACTTGCTTAGATCACTTGCCTTGTGTTTTCAATTGTTTTAAATGGTGCTTGAGTGTGTGGGTTTGAAAATGTTTTGAAAAGAGGCCAATGTGGTGGCAACCTTTGTAATGATCCATGTGGGGATGTATACAAAGATGTATGTCTTTTGAAAAGGTTTTCATTGGTTTTTGAAAGTTGTTTTGAAAGTGTAGTGATGTGTGGTTTTTGAAATAGGCAAGTGTTTTGTTTTGCAAGTTTGATTCAAGTAACTAAGAGGTTATCTACTCCTAAATTTCTCAAAAGATTATTGCTACGTTTTAACCCTTTTAAAAAGTTTGTTCCACCATTGTATTTGGTGGACAACCTTGTGTTAGGATGTGAAAGGGACAGGCGCGGGTCATCGTTTAGACCATAATTGCAACGACGTTAAATGTCTTTGGGCAATTTTCTTTAAGGGACTTGATCATTTGTTTTTGTTTGTTTTGAAAAGTTTTATCGAGGGACTATGATCATTCAAATTGTTTGCTTTGCCCAAAGAAGTTCAACATACAATATGGCCCAATTTTGAAAGGCAACAAGTGGAGTACCCTAGGGGTGCAAGTGTGATTTGTGTGTCCATTTTCATGCTTATTTGTCTTGAGATTAGGTCATAACTATTTTTTTGTCGTTTTTTCGCATACAAACCCTAATTCTAACATGTTATCATTAGAAAGCGTATAAAGTGCGAAAATAAATTTACTAAGCTATTACAAAACCAAATATGGGAAGGGGGGTACAAATGTTCAAATGGGGATATTGACAAGTAATGTAAACCAGAATTATTACATCATTTTTGAATATTTGCAATGTAAATAATGTACAATAATTAAATAAACAAGAATGGAATAAAAATGCAAGATGCAAAAATGTTTTGTATATATATGAGAAAAGTATGGTTTATGTAAAATAAAATAAGAAAATAAAAGGGTATTATTTTTGAGTATTTTTAACTTTTAGGGCAAAAACCCTAATTTTAATGAAAATGGATATTAATTGATTTAATACAAGTATTTATTTATTATGTACAAAAATAAAAATAAAATGAAGTATATTATGAAAAAAAGTATTTTTGTATCAAATATTAATAAAAATGAAAAATTCAAGTATTTTTATATTTTAACTTAAATATATTAATAAACATATATCTATATATATATTAATTTCTTAAATATGCATTATGTGCAAAATATTTAATATTTAATAAAACAAATAATAATAATAAAAAAAAGTATTTTTTATGTGAAATATTTTCAGAAGGTAAACAAAAATAAAAATTGTATTTACACTATTTTTATATTTATTCTAAATAATAGTATATATAATATTTATGTTCAAACAAGAGAAATAAACAAATAAATATACAATAAATACAAAAAATGATGGAAAAAATATTTTTATGTTTTTAATGTGCTGAGAAAAAATAAATGGACCAATCAAAAAAAGAAAAAGTCAGAAATCATTAAAAATAAAACAAATGGGCTCAGGGGGTGTAAAAATAAATGTGTGGTGCAAAAAGAAAGATGACACAAGCCCAGCCCACTAAGCCTGTCATCTTCAACCTCAGAACACTTCCTTGTTCAAAAACACGCGTTTTCTAACTTCTCATTCCTTGATCTTTTGCCAAATCTTCCAACATGAAACTTGTAGAGCTTGAAACCACGGTTCTAGACATATAAAGAAGTCAAGCTAACTCTCAGAAATGAGAGAGAATTTCTTCTCTCCCAAATCCTGACCTAATTTTTTAACCATGTTCAGACATAAAATTCTCTAAGCACACGAAATATAAATGAAATCTAATCATATGAGCATGTTCAGGACTATGATTGTGACATATTTTCTTCACAAACCTAAAGCTAACAATGCCTAATAAGAGAGATAGAACTTCATGAATGTACCTGTTCAGTTGAAATCGAGCTTTGCAATGGAGGATGTTTCAGAGTGAAATGATGACTTGTATAGCTTCCTTGAGGTGTAATGATGCTTTTCCAAGTCCTACTTTGTCTTGAAACTCCCTGAATCGAGCTAGTGCACTCCAACTGCAAAACAGAAAATTAAAAATGGTGAAGTGGCTTGGAGGTGTTACAGGTCAGGTTTCAGGTCATGGTTAGCTTGCATAAGTACTAGGGAATGTGTGTGAACTGGTTTTGGCACAAGAACTTGAGGGAAATAGGAGTTAGCAATCAAACTGCAGAGGCAACTCTGTTTTTGCAGTTTGATGGTGTTTTTTGGTTTGAGGATGTTTGGGAGGTCAATGGCTCATGCAGAAGCTTAGGTATGATATGTGTAATGTGTTTGATAACTTCTTTCTTGTGTGTGTGAGCTGAGATTGAAGTTGGTACAAGTTATGGAACTTTTTTTCTCTCTTAAGCAACAAAAGCAAGTTGATGGTTTAGGTCAGTAGGGGGCCTCCTAATGTGCTGCATAATCTTCTCTTGATCAGAGAAACTTGTCCATAATCTTGTGCCAAAAGGATTTAGCTTGTACTTGTTGGATTTCTAAATTGACATAAAGCTAATCTTTTCAAAAATGGAAAGTTCACTTTATCTAGTTTAGGATTAATCTTGCATACAATGCTTGCACTCAAAGAACAACACTTTAACACATTGAATATGCATTAAATTATTGAGTATGGAATGGTTCAAGGACCTGTAATCAAGGGCATGCTGATTTAGAGAAGTTTACACAAACTATGAACATGGAAAATGGCCAATTCAAAGGTGAGTTTTTGCTATATTGTGAAATTCGAATCTCTCAAGTTATGAGGTTGTTTGAGAAGTTCTTGGACATTTTGGAAAGCTTGGAATGTGTACTACAATCCATCTTTGAAATGCAAGTTGAAATTCCAAGTGGAAGGGTATGGAAAATGGCCTTGAAGTGGGGTAGAAAACCTTGTCAAAATAGGTTAAAATTTCACTAAGTTAAAAATGGTTTAGTGCCCTTATTCAAAAAATTGTAACTTGAGATACAAGCTTCAAATGAGAAAACTTTGTGATCAAAGTTGTAGATTATGCAACAAGCTACAACTTTCATGTTTTGACTTTTGTTTGAATCCAAATGGATCTTGGTGAAAAGATGGGGCAAAGTTGGGAAAAAATTAGGGTTTTTCATAACTTAGAAAAATTCTAAGTTATGAAAAATTCCATTTTCTAACCCTAATTTGCATTTTGTGATTTCTTGGTGAACAAGTTTCATGATTTGGCATGTTTTGATGAAAAATGAATCTTGACTCTTGATTTTGACCAAAAAGTCAAAGTTTGACTTTTCAGTATACAGTCAAAATTGATCAATTGACTGGGAAATTCAACTGTCAACCTTGTGTACTTGGGATCTTTTGAGCTTGATGAATGTGTAAAGACCATTTCATTGAGTCCTTGAGTCCATATGTGAGCTTGGTTTGCCATTGGCTAGGTCAAACAGTCAAAAATTGCCTTTGTGCAGTCAAAACCCTAAAAATGACCATTTTGCCCTTTTGGTGATCTGATCAAATTTCTTGTGGAATTGTGATCCAAACTTGATCAAATGGTCCATATGAGTTCATAATGTTGATGTGGATCAAATTTCATGAGATTTGACTGTCAATTGGCCACAGTTGACTTTTTCCCCAATACAGTTGATTTCTAGGTCAACTGCCCAATTGACTGGGCAAAACTTGGAATCAAGACTTGAAACTTGGCATGGGTAAACTTGGGAGCCCAACATGAAGCATGAAAGTCATCTTAGGCATTTTAGGTCAAAACATCCTTGGGCAAACACAAACCCTAATTTGAGTCCACAATGCAAGGAGAAGTCTTGAGCAGAGGAAACCCTAACTGGATCTTGATCTTCAAAGGTCTTGTGATGAGAAAATGTTGAGGAAATGGGAGGGAAAATTTTGGGGTACAACAGTTGCCCCTGTTCAATCTTCTTGAACCTGAAGAGTTAGATTGGCAAGTTTGCCTTTCGTGACTCGAGGGTAAAAGGAGATTGGACACTAGAGTGCCCGGAAATTTGCACTCGCATGTTGAAGTAACAGCAATGTGATGTCAGTAATGGGCTTACAGATGCCATTTGGAGAGGTGGTAGATAGGGAGATGGGCTTATAGATGCCATCTGGAGATGTGACAGAACCTTGTCGGGAATGGGCTTATAGATGCCATTTGGAAGTGTCGATCGCATAAGAGATTCCTTAGCGAGAACTTGTGTATTTGAGAAAGACGGATGTTTTCCTGGCTTGTTACAGGTGTCTGATCTTCAGTCTCCTTATGCAGATATGCCCTGGCTGGATACAGGTATCGAATCTACAATTGATTGCTCACAAATGTGCCCTGGCTGGATACAGGAGTCGAATCTGGAAATAGTCGTTAATAGATGTGCCCTGGCTGGATACAGGAATCGAATCTTCAAACTCTTCAGACATGCCCTGGCTAGATACAGGAATCGAGTTTGGAAACGTGGTCAACAAATATGCCCTGGCTGGATACAGGAATCGAATCTGGAGATGTTGTAGTTGATAGATGTGCCCTGGCTGGATACAGGAATCGAATCTCCGAACTCTTCAGACGTGCCCTGGCTAGATACAGGAATCGAGTCTGGAAACTGATCACTCTCAGATGTGCCCTGGCTAGATACAGGTATCGGATCTGGAATTGTGACAGTTGAAGGTAGTTGTTTTTGGGATTGTCTTTTTCCTGAAAAGGCAAAAACATAAGTTGTATGCAATGTCATGATGTATGATATGCATGACGTTCAATCATGAGATAGTGTTGTATGCGCTTTATCATGTAGGTAAGCAAGATGTATGAAAATGTGAAATGTTTATGAATGTAATTTCGTCTTCGGAAAATAAATCCTTGACGAACGGCCGGGGAGTTGCTCTGTGGAAGAGATCCTTGGCCGAAGTTTTGGTGAGAGGCCTGTTGAGGACTTTAATGATGGATTCCGCTGGGGATAATGATGATAAACTCCGCTGGGGATTGAAGGAACTTTGCCGAGGGCGGTCTTCCGTGGTTTTTAGCTGAGGATAACCCAGTTATAAATCCTTGTGAGGAAATAACTCTAAATAAAACTCGGGAGAGACGTCCGTGTACTATAGGGAACAAGCTTCCAGAATCTACTGGGGATGAGCTTTAAGACCTACCGGGGAATGTTGTGCCCTTTTCCGGATTGTCGGGGAGTCAACTCCGCTTGGGGAAAGTATTGCTGAATCTTGTTTTACTCTGCGGGGAGTTGAGATGATTTGGCCACATTCCTCAGTTGATCCTACCTTGGTACCTTGGCGGACAAAACAACCAGACTGCATTAGACAACTTCACATTGCCCCCTGTCTCTGATGTCACCTGTAATCAATCTCTTGTTTCATATGCAAATATTTATGAATCAGCAATTTAATGTCAAATGCATATATCAAAAATGAACATTGGACGTTCTTCGCAAGACAAAACAGAAAAAGGAAAACAATGGTAATTTGTATGGACAAGTGAATTTGTATTGATTTAAACTTTGCCTGTGAATAGGCGTTTTTTTGTTTTTTTGTTTTTTTTTTGGTACAAGAGGCTGACATCCTAGTAAGAGGACGCCGCCAAATAACATAGAGTTTACAATTTGAAAAAGGAAACAAAACAGCTATGTGAACAATCCCACTGGGTTCCAACTCTGCTATCGCCTTTATGTCTTCGAACGTCTCATCGCTTGCTGCCTATTTTGAAGATGAAGCTGATGGGTCAATGCCGAAATCTGGAGCCAGATAGTTGATGCCGAATTCCGGATGCAAAGTGATCCAATGAGACATAGTGTTACGCTTTTATCTCTAACTTTTGCCTGGACCGCCCTTTCGGGTTTTCAGTCCACCGGGATACCCATTTTGCCCAAGCCGCCCTTTCAGGTTTTCGACTTGCCGGGTGTACAGATTTTTATTCATTTCATCCCTTATTTTTGCCCGAACCCTTTTGGTTCGCCGGGAAGCCCTTATTTTTGCCTAGGTATGTCAACCTAGCGGGTCTTTTATTTATGCGTAGTATTTTTTCACTATATCTGCATTGGCGGGGTGAGGGAGGTCGTCTCCATCCATGGTGGTTAGGATCATGGCTCCTCCTGAGAACACACGTTTAACCACAAATGGCCCTTCGTATGTAGGGGTCCATTTGCCCCGAGGATCACTTTGAGGAAGGATGATGCGTTTGATTACCAGGTCCCCAACTTGATACTCTTGTGGTCTGACTTTCTTGTTAAATGCCCTGATCATCCGTTTCTGATATGTTTGACCATGACAGATAGCAGTGAGCCTCTTTTCGTCAATCAGATTTAATTGATCAAGTCGAGTCTGGATCCAATCATCTTCATTCAAGTCTGCATCCTTCATTATCCGGAGAGAGGGTATCTGGACTTCAATTGGCAAGACTGCCTCCATGCCATAGACCAAGGAGAAGGGAGTTGCCCCGGTTGACGTCCTTGTTGAGGTGCGGTACCCATGAAGAGCGAACGGTAACATCTCGTGCCAATCTTTATAGGTCACTGTCATCTTCTGCACAATTTTCTTGATATTTTTATTGGCTGCTTCTACAGCCCCATTCATCTTCGGCCGGTAGGGAGAAGAATTGTGGTGCTGTATCTTGAATTGTTCACAGAGTTCAGTGATCATTTTGTTATTGAGATTGGTACCATTGTCCGTAATGATTCTTTCCGGGACGCCGTACCGACAGATCAGATTGTGCCGGATGAAACGTGCCACGACGCTTTTGGTTACCGTGGCATAGGAAGCTGCCTCAACCCACTTTGTGAAGTAATCGATTGCCACCAAGATGAAGCGATGCCCATTGGATGCCGTCGGTCGGATCTCACCGATCATATCGATGCCCCACATTGCGAAAGGCCAAGGTGCCGTCAGGACATTCAAAGGAACCGGAGGGATATGCACCTTGTCAGCATAGATCTGGCATTTATGACAAGTTCGGGAGTGTTGGTAACAATCGGCTTCCATTGTGGACCAGAAATATCCTGCCCGAAGGATTTTCTTAGCCATGGTGTGTCCACTGGAATGTGTTCCAAATGTACCTTCATGCAGTTCTATCATGATTTTCTCTGCTTCTGCCTTATCCACACAACGTAGCAGAGTTGAATCATGATTCCGTTTGTAGAGAATGCCGCTGCTGAGGAAGAATTTTGCAGCAAACCTCCTCATGAACTTCTTATCATTGACAGACGCACCTTCAGGGTATTCCCGAGCTTCCAAGTACCTCTTCACCTCATGATACCAGGGTTTTTCAATCACCTTCTCAGCCTCCAGCTCACAGCAGTACGCCGGTTCATCCAACTTCCAGATAATGATTCGGGGAGCCTCATTGTCCCATTTAACTTTGAACATTGAAGACATCGTAGCTAGGGCGTCCGCTAGCTGATTCTCCTCTCTAGGGAAGTGCTCAAAAGTTATCTCTTCAAAGTGGGGAAGCAAGGTCGACACATACTCCTTGTAAGGAATAAGATTCGGGTGTTTCGTATCCCACTCGCCTTTGATCTGATTGATCACGAGAGCGGAATCTCCGAAGACACTTAGAAATTTTATCCTTAAGTCGATTGCAGCTTGTAAACCCATGATACATGCCTCATATTCTGCCATGTTGTTGGTGCAGCTGAAACATAATCGGGCGGTGAGGGGAGTATGAGTTCCTTTGGGAGATATGATCACAGCGCCGACGCCGTTACCCAAAGCATTGGAGGCTCCATCAAAATGCATAGACCATCGGGATCCTTCCTCAGGTCCTTCATCCGGTCCAGGTACTTCACAGTCAGTTACCACCATGATGTCTTCGTCCGGAAAATCAAAGTTCAATGATTGGTAATCGTCCACAGGTTGGTGTGCCAAATGATCTGCCAGTACACTTCCCTTAATTGCTTTCTGAGTTGTATACTGGATGTCATATTCTGTCAAGATCATTTGCCATCTCGCTATTCTTCCAGACAGAGCGGGCTTTTCAAATATGTACTTGATGGGATCCATCTTTGAAATCAATAAAGTAGTGTGAGTCAGCATATACTGTCTCAGCCGGCGAGCAGCCCATACAAGAGCGCAGCAAGTTTTCTCAAGCAGTGAGTAACGAGACTCACAGTCGGTAAACTTTTTGCTCAAGTAATAAATAGCGTGCTCTTTTCGGCCAGACTCGTCATGCTGCCCCAGCACACACCCCATTGAATTGTCAAGCACTGTCAAGTATAGTATCAGAGGTCTTCCTTCCACCGGTGGCATAAGAATGGGTGGCTCTTGGAGATATTCCTTTATCTTCTCAAAGGCGGCCTGACATTCATCATTCCAGCGTACTACTTGATCTTTTTTCAGCAATTTGAAGATTGGCTCACAAGTAGCAGTCAGATGTGAGATGAATCGGGCAATGTAATTCAGTCGTCCTAGGAAACCTCTGACTTCTTTCTCTGTTCTTGGAGTCGGCATCTCTTGTATGGCTTTTACCTTGGCAGGGTCCACCTGAATACCTTTATCACTTACAACGAAACCTAGCAATTTTCCGGATCTTACCCCAAAGGAGCATTTGTTGGGATTCAACCTCAGCTTGTATAACTTGAGTCGGTCAAACAACTTCCTCAGATGGTCAAGGTGCTCCTCCTCAGTTTGAGACCTTGCAATCATGTCATCAACGTATACCTCAATCTCATGATGGATCATATCATGAAATAAAGCAACCATGGCATGTTGATAGGTTGCCCCAGCATTTTTCAATCCGAATGGCATGACCTTATAACAGAAGGTGCCCCACTGAGTTACAAAGGTAGTCTTCTCCATATCTTCCGGAGCCATCTTGATCTGATTATACCCTGAAAAACCATCCATGAAGGAGAACACCTTGTGTTGAGCTGTATTGTCAACAAGGACATCAATGTGAGGTAGGGGGAAGTCATCCTTGGGGCTGGCCCTGTTCAGATCCCTGTAGTCAACACACATTCTGACCTTACCGTCCTTCTTTGGTACCGGCACCACGTTGGCAACCCACTGAGGGTAAGAAGTCACTGTAAGGAACCCGGCATCAAACTGTTTCATAACCTCGGCCTTGATCTTTTCAGACATCTCTGGACGCATCCGTCGGACTTTTTGCTTTACCGGAGGGCAATCTTCCTTGGTTGGCAGGTGGTGAACTACAATGTCGGCATCCAACCCAGGCATATCTTCATAGGACCAAGCAAAAATTTCCATGTAATCTTGTAGCATCTGGATCAATCGTTGCTTCACGCTGAGCTCTAGACTGGCACCAATCTTGACCTCTTTCCTATCTGTCTCGGTACCCAGGTTAATTGTCTCCACCGGCTCTTCATGTGGCTGAATAGCTCTTTCTTCCTGGAGTAGCAGTCTCGCAAGTTCACCAGGCACTTCGCAATCATCTTCACCTTCGTCTTCGGCCAAGTTGATCGGATTTTCGAAGTCATAACTGGCGGTAGCAGAGCTGTTACCAGTGAGATCCAGAGTGGATTGAAACCTGTATAAGTGAGTGTGTGTAAATATAGCTGTTTTGCAATATATATAACACAGAAAGGAAAAGAGCACAAGATTTGAAATGCAACAAACGTCCAATGTTTTGATTGATGATATATGAAAATGTCATACAAAAAGCCCTCACAAATGGAGCTACAATGCCCCGGGTAGGACACCGAGCCAACAAAGTTTTAACATATTGTTTGTTACAAATTTGGAAATCAAAAGAAATCAATTACTGCGTGACAAATGTGATAGGTGTAAAATCCTTTGCCGTCCAGTTGCTTGGTCCGTTACTGGTAGTCGGGTAGATCCAACTTTCAAATTCTGCTTCCTCCACATCCTCCTCGACAGCATTCACCCTTGAGCTGGAGATAAACACTGGAGCCTTTCTGACCTTCTCCTTGCGCACAGCCCTCTGAGCCTCTGCAGTAAAGCCCAGCCCAAACTTGTCATTCTTCTGAGTGAAGTCAGGAAGCTGACCCCAGTTCGTACAATTGCCTTTCTGAACCACAGCCCGGGCATCCCTTAGGGAAGCCATCTTCAAGGAATCATTCTCTTCGACTGTTGTCTCTGCAGCTGCTGAAATTGGATGTACCTCCTCGAAATGCTGAAAGGGGGTTTCAATGAACTCCCCGTCCATCTCAATGTATCTGAAGGAATTCAAATGGCTCACCATATACTCCTCTTCTCCTTGCACAGTGACGATCTTCCCCCTGACAGGGTACTTCAGCTTCTGGTGCAAGGTAGAGGTCACTGCCCCAGCTTTATGGATCCAAGGTCGACCCAGTAGACAAGAGTACGATGGACGTATATCCATCACATAAAAAGTAGAGTCAAACACTTGAGAGCCCACACGAATAGGGATGTCAACCTCTCCATGAACCATCCTTTTTGAACCGTCAAAGGCCCTGACGATGATATTGCTGGGCTTCAGTTCAAGGCCTTCATAATCCAAACGGTCTAAAGCCTTTTTCGGCAGAACATTCAAAGAAGAACCAGTATCCACCAATACATGCGCCAGAGTAGTGCCCCTGCATTCGATAGAGACATGCGGGGCATCATTGTGGTGTCTTCCCTTCGCGGTCAGATCAGCATCTGAAAAACCCAAGCCATTGTCTGCTGTCAGATTTGCTACGCAATCAGTGAACTGGACTGCAGACGTCTCTTGCGGCACATGGGCCGTCTTGAGAAATGAAATCAAGGCTTTAGCATGGGCCTCGGAGCATAGCAATAAAGAGAGCATGGAGATCTTGGAGGGCGTATGCCCCAGCTGCTCGACAACATTGAAATCACTTTTCTTTATTATCTTCAAGATCTCCTCCATTTCTTGTTGGGAGGCCTCAGCATTTATGGGTATTGGTGCCTCCATCCGGGCAGGCTCTTCTTCAACCCCTTTGCCCCGAGCATTAGATGACTCGGCGGCAGGGGAAACAACTTGATCAGCAACGGTAACAGGTACACTTGTAGGTGTTATAAGGAGGGGTTTTCGAATAGCGGGCGGTGCAATGTCAGGCGAGAAGAGCCTGCCACTGCGGGTGACCTTGGCTGGACCAGTGATATCGCAGATACTGGCGCCAGTGTCGAATTCTTGTTTGATTCCATTCACATATACGTCTGCCCCATAATGCCAGGGGACAGCTTTACCAGATACGTAGGGGAGAGGCCCGGGAACAGTAATAACCACAGGTGCAACAATCATGATTTGAACAGGCTTCTTCGGGAGAGCCTTGATTGGATTATTGAAGATGGTAACCACAGAAACCTCTTTTACCGGAACCAACTGAACAACAGACTTCTTAAACAGAATCTCCTTGCTATCCATTAGGCTTTGGACGCCTAACCTCAGCAAGGGGCAACCAGACAGGGTAACAACACAGAACAGGCAACCTTCACTACAACCCGGAAATAAACCGACCCGCAATAGGTTCTTCTTAACAGTCTTTAGAGGGGTAACAACTTCATTTACCGAAACAGCATACAATTCTTCCTCAATGGCATTTACTCTATGCTGGGGCATAGGAGCAGTTACAACATTTGGTCTTTCCGGTGCTTCAAACTGAATTTCCTTTGCGTCGATCAGATCTTGCACTTTGTTTCTCAAGGCCCAGCAATCATCAGTAGTGTGCCCGGGACTATCAGAAAGATAAGCACACCGGGAATTTGGGTTATACTTAGGAGACGCAGTGTTGACGACCTTAGGAGCTTATTTGAGGGTCACCAGGTTGGTGGATAACAGTTGGGGTAAAATTTGAGATAAGGTCATACTCAGTCGGGTATACTGCCTCTTGGGCCTTTCGCTTCTTTGCTGATTGTACTGCTGAGGAGCAGCAACAGGTTTCGAGATGACCAAAGCATTGACGGCTTGGCGATTTTCGGGCTTGACTTGTCTTCTAGGACCGTAGACGGCACTTGCTTCTTTCTTAAACGGCCTCTTCTCAGCACTTGTGGAGGCAGCCTTTTGTATCTTGCCTGACCTGATGCCAGCTTCAATTCTTTCTCCCGTCAATATCAAATCTGTAAACCCAGCGGAGGAGTTACCAACCAAATGATTGAAAAACAGACCAGACAATGTCCCTAGGAACATATCAACCAGCTCTCGATCAGTTAATGGAGGCTGCACCCTGCCAGCCAAATCTCTCCATTTTTGAGCGTACTCTTTGAACCCTTCACCCGTTCCTAGAGACATACCCTGAAGTTGGGTACGCGTAGGGGCGAGATCAGAATTGTATTGGTATTGTCTGTAGAATGCGGTTGCCAAGTCTTCCCAGTGTCGGATGCTAGTTCCATCTAATTGGTAGAACCATTCAAGCTGTGACCCCGAGAGGCTATCTTGGAAGAAGTGAATCCAAAGGTTCTTATCCGCCGTGTAAGGTTGGATTTTCCTTGCGTACGACCTCAGATGCAGCTTTGGGCAGGAGACCCCATCATACTTGGCGAAGGCAGGCGCCTTAAACTTGTGTGGAATTACCACCCCAGAAGATAACCCCAAATCTCCGAAATCCAGTCCCGGCACATTCTGAATTTCCATGGAGCTCAAGCGGTCCTCCAATTGTTTGTACCTGTCAGTAGCAGGTGGGTATTGTTCGTCGTTATAGTCCGTCTCGTTGTCGGAGACTGCGGGACTAGGAGCTCCTCCCCCTTGGGGACTGTTCTTCTCAGCAGAAGAAGTAGTTGGATCAGCTTCATTATGGAGTGTGTTCCCAAATCTGCGTCCGGTGTTGAACAACGCAGTCCTCTTTTTCTTCTTCTTCTTCAGGAGTAGAGTCTTCAACTCTTGCTGACCTTGGGCTAGGCTTAGGACCATCTCTTGAAACTGTGCATTTTGGGCCTGAAGGGCCTTGATTGCTTGCTCACTGGAGGAGTCTGGATTCATGATGACTGTTCAAACAAACAGCGAAGAAGATTAAGCAACCTGTGAAATAGGGTACCTGCTATGCATATGGTGCAATGGAATGCGTATGTATGCAATGCATTCAAGGATTTAGAACATTCAAAATTTGTTGTAGACAAAAAGGAACGCACATCATATTAATAAGGAGAAATTCGTTAGTACATAAATACCCCATGGGCCAAATATTAGAAAATGACTTCTCAAGGCAAAAAAACATTGCGCATCCTCTTTGGTGCAATGTAGGTGTTGAGATTCCTCTCCTCGTGCAGCAGGCGGGTGAGTTCCAGGACCTTCTTTTCACTAGCATGTAGACTGGTCTCAAGAGAATTCCGTTCTTCCTTAAGCTGGACCCAGCTCTTCTGCATTTCTTCCCAGGAGGTGGGCATGTCGGGATGTTGAATGGTGTAGGACACCTTTCCTTCTAAGACTGGTTCTTTGATCACAGGGAGCATATGGGGATAAGGCATCACTAACTTCTGGGAGCGGGCTCGTACCCACTTGAGATAAGGTTCCAATGGGATGGAGTTCCTGTGCCCCAGTGTCTTGCTGTCCATCCTACTTGGCATCCTCCAAGCTCTAATAAATCTCTGGCGAAGTCCTTGAGTATCGTTGTCGAAGTCAAAAACTATGCTAGGAATTAACATGTCATGAGGGCCATCCCTCCGAGCATAACCAAACTGTCTCCAAGCCAGGCATGGGTTGTAAGTAATACCTCCTCTGATTCCAAATAAAGGAACATTAGGGTACTCCCCGCAACGATCAATGATAGTGACGTCTTCTCTGGACCTAGGGCACCAATGTATATCTGCATGCGTGAGAGTCATTAACCGTTGTGACCATCTCAAACCCCGCTCGTTCTTCAAAACTGATTGTGGAAGGTGCGAGTGTAACATGAGTGAAGGATGTCCCCCATCAATGTAGGTATAGGATTCCTGGTTATGAAGATCTGGACAGCACTGATATCAATAAGCTGATCTGGGTTAGGGAATAACACCAAACCATAGACAAGGAGGGCCACAACCTCTTCAAAAGCTTGCAAGTCAAGGGAGTTCCAACATTCATGGGCCTTTTCAAACAGAAACCTGGCTAAGAACCCTTTGATACCACTTCTAACTTCCCAATGTCCCTTGAGGTCAGATGACTGTAGGTGCAAGGCTTTAGCAATCTCTTCAAGCTTGGGTTCCTTTTCCGTACCGTTGAAGGGTAGCTGATCAAGGATGGGGATCTTCAGGAGCCGGGAGAACTCCTCCAATGTAGGTACCAACTGATAATCCGGAAAAGTGAAACAGTGATGCAGAGGGTCGAAGAACTGGAACAGGACCTTTATCAAATCCTCCTCAATGTTGGTGTTAACCAAGCTGATGAGTCTTCCATGTCTCTCACTGAATGAAGAACCCTCGGGAATCCTGGACATAAGTTCCTTAAGCTGAGGAGGGATCTTTATAAGGCTAATCTGAATTGTCTTTCTGCGAGCAGTTTCCATGTCCTATAAAACAAGAACAAAGATGAAGATTCGAAACCCTTGAAATGGTTAGTCAATGCTCATGATGTTGTATGATGTCATGATGTTATGATACACCACAAATATTCACAAAGGCAAACATGGTAAGGCACACAAGTCACACAAGACAAACCCTTAGAGTCTAGGCTTGCATGAGGTCTGGGTATTACCCTCTTGAAGTTTGGTGGGCTCAACCTGTCCTATTAGAAGTAACCGGGTTCTAAGGGTCCCAATATCACTGGATTACTTTCATTGTTCATCGTTTCGATCTAGCCACTGAACTGGCGACCGAAATATCCCAGGAAAGCAACCCTCAATTGAGTGTAGTATCGAGTATCAACCAACCTCGGACTGCACCAAAGTCAGTTATCTCACTACCCTAAAAAGGCCAAGATGGTTCAATTAAGGTTCCTAAAGTCAGTTGATGCTTCACGACACCACGCGGCGGCCCCGTACTCTCCTTGACTGAACTCAAGGGTTACCGGTACACACCAAAGTGCCACATCAACGTAGCAGACTGCTTCAACCATGTCGGTATACCCCACACAGTTCCCTCACAGTCTTGTTGCTACTTTCTAAGAAGGTATCTCCCAGATCCGGGTTAGGATCTATAAAACTCCGATACAAGGCCCACAAATGTAAAAGCAAACAAGACAATCAATTGAAAACACAGGTGATCTAAGCCCTAAGGTTACTCCACTTTTAAAATCTCCCCAGCAGAGTCGCCAGTTCTGTGATACGGTGGGAGAACTGACTTGAGATTTTGCGTTTGTTTTCGCAAATGTTTCGGTTGAGCAAGAGTCGCCACCGACTTTTTATTTTATCCTAAGGAAAGGTTAAAAAGCACAGCAAAAACCTTTTTGAGATGTTTTCTTGGGTTCGGGGAGTAGATTATAGAAAGGGAAGGTATTAGCACCCTTTCTATCCATGGTTATCCATGGGCTCTTAGTTACTTGCTTAGATCACTTGCCTTGTGTTTTCAATTGTTTTAAATGGTGCTTGAGTGTGTGGGTTTGAAAATGTTTTGAAAAGAGGCCAATGTGGTGGCAACCTTTGTAATGATCCATGTGGGGATGTATACAAAGATGTATGTCTTTTGAAAAGGTTTTCATTGGTTTTTGAAAGTTGTTTTGAAAGTGTAGTGATGTGTGGTTTTTGAAATAGGCAAGTGTTTTGTTTTGCAAGTTTGATTCAAGTAACTAAGAGGTTATCTACTCCTAAATTTCTCAAAAGATTATTGTTATGTTTTAACCCTTTTAACAAGTTTGTTCCACCATTGTATTTGGTGGACAACCTTGTGTTAGGATGTGAAAGGGACAGGCGCGGGTCATCGTTTAGACCATAATTGCAACGACGTTAAATGTCTTTGGGCAATTTTCTTTAAGGGACTTGATCATTTGTTTTTGTTTGTTTTGAAAAGTTTTATCGAGGGACTATGATCATTCAAATTGTTTGCTTTGCCCAAAGAAGTTCAACATACAATATGGCCCAATTTTGAAAGGCAACAAGTGGAGTACCCTAGGGGTGCAAGTGTGATTTGTGTGTCCATTTTCATGCTTATTTGTCTTGAGATTAGGTCATAACTATTTTTTTGTCGTTTTTTCGCATACAAACCCTAATTCTAACATGTTATCATTAGAAAGCGTATAAAGTGCGAAAATAAATTTACTAAGCTATTACAAAACCAAATATGGGAAGGGGGGTACAAATGTTCAAATGGGGATATTGACAAGTAATGTAAACCTAAATTATTACATCATTTTTGAATATTTGCAATGTAAATAATGTACAATAATTAAATAAACAAGAATGGAATAAAAATGCAAGATGCAAAAATGTTTTGTATATGTATGAGAAAAGTATGGTTTATGTAAAATAAAATAAGAAAATAAAAGGGTATTATTTTTGAGTATTTTTAACTTTTAGGGCAAAAACCCTAATTTTAATGAAAATGGATATTAATTGATTTAAAACAAGTATTTATTTATTATGTACAAAAATAAAAATAAAATGAAGTATATTATGAAAAAAAGTATTTTTGTATCAAATATTAATAAAAATGAAAAATTCAAGTATTTTTATATTTTAACTTAAATATATTAATAAACATATATCTATATATATATATTAATTTCTTAAATATGCATTATGTGCAAAATATTTAATATTTAATAAAATAAATAATAATAATAAAAAAAGTATTTTTTATGTGAAATATTTTCAGAAGGTAAACAAAAATAAAAATTGTATTTACACTATTTTTATATTTATTCTAAATAATAGTATATATAATATTTATGTTCAAACAAGAGAAATAAACAAATAAATATACAATAAATACAAAAAATGATGGAAAAAATATTTTTATGTTTTTAATGTGCTGAGAAAAAATAAATGGACCAATCAAAAAAAGAAAAAGTCAGAAATCATTAAAAATAAAACAAATGGGCTCAGGGGGTGTAAAAATAAATGTGTGGTGCAAAAAGAAAGATGACACAAGCCCAGCCCACTAAGCCTGTCATCTTCAACCTCAGAACACTTCCTTGTTCAAAAACACGCGTTTTCTAACTTCTCATTCCTTGATCTTTTGCCAAATCTTCCAACATGAAACTTGTAGAGCTTGAAACCACGGTTCTAGACATATAAAGAAGTCAAGCTAACTCTCAGAAATGAGAGAGAATTTCTTCTCTCCCAAATCCTGACCTAATTTTTTAACCATGTTCAGACATAAAATTCTCTAAGCACACGAAATATAAATGAAATCTAATCATATGAGCATGTTCAGGACTATGATTGTGACATATTTTCTTCACAAACCTAAAGCTAACAATGCCTAATAAGAGAGATAGAACTTCATGAATGTACCTGTTCAGTTGAAATCGAGCTTTGCAATGGAGGATGTTTCAGAGTGAAATGATGACTTGTATAGCTTCCTTGAGGTGTAATGATGCTTTTCCAAGTCCTACTTTGTCTTGAAACTCCCTGAATCGAGCTAGTGCACTCCAACTGCAAAACAGAAAATTAAAAATGGTGAAGTGGCTTGGAGGTGTTACAGGTCAGGTTTCAGGTCATGGTTAGCTTGCATAAGTACTAGGGAATGTGTGTGAACTGGTTTTGGCACAAGAACTTGAGGGAAATAGGAGTTAGCAATCAAACTGCAGAGGCAACTCTGTTTTTGCAGTTTGATGGTGTTTTTTGGTTTGAGGATGTTTGGGAGGTCAATGGCTCGTGCAGAAGCTTAGATATGATATGTGTAATGTGTTTGATAACTTCTTTCTTGTGTGTGTGAGCTGAGATTGAAGTTGGTACAAGTTATGGAACTTTTTTTCTCTCTTAAGCAACAAAAGCAAGTTGATGGTTTAGGTCAGTAGGGGGCCTCCTAATGTGCTGCATAATCTTCTCTTGATCAGAGAAACTTGTCCATAATCTTGTGCCAAAAGGATTTAGCTTGTACTTGTTGGATTTCTAAATTGACATAAAGCTAATCTTTTCAAAAATGGAAAGTTCACTTTATCTAGTTTAGGATTAATCTTGCATACAATGCTTGCACTCAAAGAACAACACTTTAACACATTGAATATGCATTAAATTATTGAGTATGGAATGGTTCAAGGACCTGTAATCAAGGGAATGCTGATTTAGAGAAGTTTACACAAACTATGAACATGGAAAATGGCCAATTCAAAGGTGAGTTTTTGCTATATTGTGAAATTCGAATCTCTCAAGTTATGAGGTTGTTTGAGAAGTTCTTGGACATTTTGGAAAGCTTGGAATGTGTACTACAATCCATCTTTGAAATTCAAGTTGAAATTCCAAGTGGAAGGGTATGGAAAATGGCCTTGAAGTGGGGTAGAAAACCTTGTCAAAATAGGTTAAAATTTCACTAAGTTAAAAATGGTTTAGTGCCCTTATTCAAAAAATTGTAACTTGAGATACAAGCTTCAAATGAGAAAACTTTGTGATCAAAGTTGTAGATTATGCAACAAGCTACAACTTTCATGTTTTGACTTTTGTTTGAATCCAAATGGATCTTGGTGAAAAGATGGGGCAAAGTTGGGAAAAAATTAGGGTTTTTCATAACTTAGAAAAATTCTAAGTTATGAAAAATTCCATTTTCTAACCCTAATTTGCATTTTGTGATTTATTGGTGAACAAGTTTCATGATTTGGCATGTTTTGATGAAAAATGAATCTTGACTCTTGATTTTGACCAAAAAGTCAAAGTTTGACTTTTCAGTATACAGTCAAAATTGATCAATTGACTGGGAAATTCAACTGTCAACCTTGTGTACTTGGGATCTTTTGAGCTTGATGAATGTGTCAAGACCATTTCATTGAGTCCTTGAGTCCATATGTGAGCTTGGTTTGCCATTGGCTAGGTCAAACAGTCAAAAATTGCCTTTGTGCAATCAAAACCCTAAAAATGACCATTTTGCCCTTTTGGTGATCTGATCAAATTTCTTGTGGAATTGTGATCCAAACTTGATCAAATGGTCCATATGAGTTCATAATGTTGATGTGGATCAAATTTCATGAGATTTGACTGTCAATTGGCCACAGTTGACTTTTTCCCCAATACAGTTGATTTCTAGGTCAACTGCCCAATTGACTGGGCAAAACATGGAATCAAGACTTGAAACTTGGCATGGGTAAACTTGGGAGCCCAACATGAAGCATGAAAGTCATCTTAGGCATTTTAGGTCAAAACATCCTTGGGCAAACACAAACCCTAATTTGAGTCCACAGTGCAAGGAGAAGTCTTGAGCAGAGGAAACCCTAACTGGATCTTGATCTTCAAAGGTCTTGTGATGAGAAAATGTTGAGGAAATGGGAGGGAAAATTTTGGGGTACAACACACACCTTTCCAGACCTTTTCTTTATAATGTTTCTGCTGGGGATCCCTGTTTTGTTGTTTGAGGAGAACTCCACTGGGAATGTTGATTTTGCTTGAGAAGAAAATCATGTGGAGAGTGTTGATTTCCGCTTGGGGAAAAGAAATCAGAAGTCTTCATTGTCCGTTGCTCTACTGGGGAGCTATTGGGGATTGTAGTAAGGTCTACTGGGAAAGAGGAGGTGTGGTCCCTTGATAGCGATAGTCTTAGAGGCAAATTTAAGCTGGGGAATTTCTAGTTTGTTGGGGAAATAAACCTTGTCGCCAATCTGTTGGAGAGGTGTTTTCTTTTGGCATAAATCTTTGATGATTCTTGAGATCAACTTAGTTGGGGAGATGTTTTCAGAGATTGAAACTCTGGTTGGGGATCACCCTATAAAAGGACTTTGTGGGATATTTGTCACTGCCCCTAGTAGCAAGTGTTTGTAGTATTTCCAAGAAATATTTGTTTGGCCATACGTAAACCTTTATTGGGATTCATGTTCAATGCCCCAAGTGATTTTGATACAGACCTGCCCCTGGTTACTTGGTATTTCTTGGGAGATTTCTTGGAATCTTGCTTTGATTTCCCCAGATGTATTGGACAGTGATCATGCTGATGCCCCCTTGCTTACAAGAGATCTGTCATTGGAAGTGTCATCCCATTTGAAGTGATTTTGATCACTGAGAGAGTTTTCGTTCACTGGACATTCGTCATGTGAATTTCTTCGCTGTCAAACAATTAGTCATATGCCATCAAAGGATATTCAAATAATGCAGAGTTTATGCTTTTCTTGAAGTTTTGAAAATGCATTTTAGCAGATAAAAGAATTTTTGTAAGAAAATTCCACTCTGGATTTGAGTAAGCCTTACAGGAGTCAGGATACCTTTTGTAACAGTATGCTTTCGAACTAACCCATGCTTCAATTAGGACTTTTGAAGGGTTGTAATGTGGCTTGGTTCACGGTTTAAGAAACAAAGGATAAGGCTCAAAGTGTATTTGTACCCGCTCGTTCTTCGTAATGCCCTTCAGTCCTAAACTCAGTTAATTGTGCGTTTGAACTCCAATTGAGTTTGGAATGGAGTTTTGGTGATGGTTCAGACAAGTTAAGTTTGTTAGAAGGCAGTCATTTTTTCCATATTTTCCATGTTGTTGAGGATTTGTAGTGACCTCTTTTAATTTATTAACCCTAATTTTGCCTCACTGTTCTTGTTTTTGAGATTACAGTCAGCGGGATGTCCCTGTTTTTCTTAAGTCTCCTTCATAGGTTTTGACTTAATGGGATTTTATTTTAAGAGATAATGACTGTCTATTTGGTAGGGAACCATCACCGTCTTTTTATTCCAAAGGAATGTTTTTTTATGTCATTCGTTGTATACGAAGTGAAAGTTGGTGACTGAACGCGCTTTTAAATTAACTGAGAGACTATCCTGCCCCAGGTTTTGATTAAAGGTTTTAATTTGGTGAGAAAAATAAAAACTCCTACTTCTTAGGCTCAAAAGGGTTAACTAGGGATTATCCTCCTTATAACTCCAGTTTTTAGGAATTTAAAGAACACACGTACATCATTAGCAAGGTCTGTCCAAAAGCATATTGTAGGAGATTATGGCATTGTTTTTGTCATCCTCCCTCTAAAGGCTTGCAACTTTTAAAACAAGAGTTGAATATCATAAAGGGAGTAAAAATAATAATTTAAATAGATTGAAAATGAATGGATTAATTCAAGACAAACATATGCAATGCATTAATGAAACAAAGTTTGGCATTAATAGATAAATGTTTGAACAACAAAAGAGATTACAATTGAAAATTCAAAATGAACAGGACACTCTCAATGATTTAGCATAGGAGAAGTGATCATGTTATGAGCCTCTAGAGGGTCGAACTCAATCTCCTTGGCATCAATCATGTCTTGGATCTTGTTCTTCAGAGCCCAACAACTGTTCGTGTCGTGTCCAGGACTATTAGAATGGTATGCACACCTTTCATTGGGATGATAAGTAGGAGCAGAAGTATTGGGATTCTGGAGAGGAGCCTTTAACGTAATCAGCTCTACTTTCAACATGTTTTGTAGCGCTTGAGCCAGTGGCATGACAATCTTAGTGAATTGTCTTTCAGGAACGACCTCCTTACACCGAGTCCACTATTGCCGTTGTTACACAGATGCAAGGCCAGAGATCAGGACTGCCCCCACATGTTGGTCGTGATTTCTCTTGTTATGACCCTTTTGTCCGTACACAACATTGGACTCTTTCTTCATATTTTATGGCTTTTTCTGAGTATAAGAGGATGTAGCTCCTTGGATCTTTCCGCTTTTGATGCCAGATTTAACTCTTTCACCAGTCAGTATAGCTTGATGAACCCGACCAATGAACTTCCAATTAGGTGATTAAAAAAAGGCCTCGTCAAGGTTCCCATAAAGATGTTAATTATCTCCCTATCAGTTAAGGATGGCTGCAGTCTTCCTGCAAAATCTCTCCATTTTTGGGCGTACTCTTTGAAGCCCTCGTTGGAACACATGGTCATATTTTGAAATTGCACACGAGTTGGTGCAAGATCAACATTATATTGATACTGCTTGTAGAAAGTAGTAGCCAAGTCCTCCCAGGTATGAATGTAGGTTCCTTCTAACTGATAGAACCACTCTAGTTGAGTTCCAACCAAACTTTCTTGGAAGAAATGGACCCATAGCTTCTGGTCAGCAATGTGAGGCTGAATCTTGCGGACATATGACCTCAAATGCATTTTAGGACAAGAGATCCCATCATACTTGGCAAAGGTAGGGATTTTGAACTTTTGTGGGATGACCACTTTAGAAATAAAACCTAACTCTTTAAAGTCCAAGCCAGGTATCTACTGAATATCCATAGCATTAAGGAGATCCTCTAACTGTTTGTATTTATCATCAACGAAGGATATTGTTCCTCAGAGAAGCCATCTTCATTTCCATCAATCCCCAAACTGTTATCTCCTTCTTTTGTCTAATTGTCCCTTTCGGTTGACGGAGTTGAGAGATCTAGAGTTCTCTTGACTGGTCCTCTAAGTCTTCTTCCCAAGTCCAGGAAGCCTACTGACTTCTTTTACTTTTTCTTCTTGTCTTTGAGAAGAAGAGCCTTTAGGTCCTCTTGACCCTTAGCTATAGCCAGGAACAATTGTTGGAATTGGGCATTTTGTGCTTGGAGATCCTTCACCGTCTGTTCCATATCCATCTTACTGAAATAAACAGTAGGAAGATAAGGAGACCTGTATGGGAGAAACCTGTCATGATATGATGCATGGTATATGGCTGCATGTTTTCAAGGATCTCGCGCAGTAAACACAAGAAGATGTTAGAAGTTAAATTTTGATCAACAACTTTGATTGGAGAACTTAGTATCAGTGGATATCCTTCCACGAGAATCAAGTTCACCATGTCAAGTGCGTCACAGCCCTTGACTCAAGTTACCGTGCTTTGGCTTTTGACGATGTTTGATTAGAGAATGAATCCTCTTGCCCCTTGATAGGCGTATGGTAAAACATGACCCTGCATCATAGGCCCTTGATATCCTTTAAATTATTATTGAAAATGTCATGGTATGATGTCATGATGTTATGTATAAGTATGCAAAGCAAGCAATTTGTTATGTACAAATAGTCATATATACACAAAGCAGATAAGTCCTTAGGTTTAGGCTTGCATGGAGTTTGTAGGTAAGTACCCTCTTGAAGTTTAGTTGGCTCAACCTGTCCTAGAAAGTAACCGGGTTCTAAGGGATCTCAATATCACTGACATTTCTTTTAGGCATTGTCTCAGCTCAATCAATCTTTTCTTATGGCCGAGATATCGCAAAAGTATGGTCTCAATGAGCGTAGCATCGAGTATCAACCAATCTTCGGTCAGAAAAAAACCGGCTATCTCGCTACTTCCTAATGGCCAAGGATGAGTCAATTAAAGGTTCTAAAGTCAGTTAGTGCTTCATGACGCCGCTCAGCCGCCTCGTATTCTCCTCGATTCAACACAAGGGATACCGGTACCAAAAAATGCGTCACACTAATGTAGCCATTACTTCAACCACGTCGATCTACGCCGTACATTTTCCATAATCTATTGCTACTTACCTAAAAGGTTCCCTCAGATCCGGGTAGAGGATCAAAACAAGCCTAAACAAGGAACCATAATGTAAAGCAAGCTAATCAAAAAAGGAAAGCAAGTTAAGGTGATCTAGCCCTAAGGTAACCCCACTTTTAAGTAAAGTCCCCAGCAGAGTTGCCAGTTATGTAACGCGGTGGGAGAACTGACTTGGTGTGTTTTGTGTTTGATCGCAATTGATGCGAATAGCAAGAGTTTCCACTGGCTTTTCTTTATCCAATAAGGAAAGGATGAAAATAATAGGAAAGACCTTTCGAGATTACTTTTTGAGTTCGGGGGGTAGGTTATGAAAAGGGAAGGTATTAGCACCCTTTTCATCCGTAGTTATCTACGGGCTCTTAGTTGCTTGCTAGATCACTTGCTTTTGTTTGAAAATGTGCTTGTGGTGTGGGTTTTGAAAGTATTTTGAAAACATCTTTGTAATGGCCCTTGTTTCTATAAGAACGCGTACAAAGTGTTGTTTTGAAAATGTATCAAAGAGGTGTTTATGGAATGTGTTTTTGAAAGTCATTTTTAAAAGTGTCTTTATAATGACTCTCGTTTCTATAAGAAAGCGTACAAAAAGCTTTGTCTTTTGAAAATGTTTCAAAATGAAAGTGTCCGTGTATGAAATGTTTTTGTTGTGAGCAAGCGAGCAACTACGAGAATCCTACCTACTTAAAAGGTCTAATGTCCTTTTGCTCCTCCTTTAGATGTTTCTATCTTACCATTGATTTGGTAAGAATCCCCATCGTTGGATGTGAAGGGACGGGTGTGGGACATTTTTATGGTCATAGAAGGCAACCTATGGGATGTTTTAGTAATTTCGTTTAGGGACTAGATTGTTTACAGACGGCAACATTGAGGATCATCGAGGGACTACGATCTTTTATCAAGGGTCTTTGCTAAAACGCCCATATTCGAGGGACATGACTATTTTTCCGAGGCAATAAGTGGGATTACCCTAGGGGTGCATGTGTGAATAGTGTGTTTGATTTTGCATGCATTTAGTCTTTGATTAGGGGTTGTCTACTTGTTGTTTTTATCTTGCCATACATACCCTATTTTACTAGCAATCATTCAAAAGTAATAAAATGCAGAAAGATAAAATCCTACACTATTACAACCATATTGAATTGCATAAAAATATAATGGCAAAAATAAAATAAAAGTAAGAAAAATGGGTCTTTCGATTTAGGCAAAAACACCCTTCTATTCTGCATTTTCTGGCTTCCTTCGATTTGGGGTCTGGAGACAGTGGAGTCATGCCCTTTGATTTTCCTTTCTGCATCCTTTGACTGGGGGCTGGAACCAATGTAGGCGTACCTTTCGATTAGGGCCTGGAGACCAGCATGTTGTGCCTTTTGACTGGGCCTGGAATCAGTGCAAGATGTAATTTGTCTTTCTGTCTCCTTCGAATGGAGGTTAAAAGCAGTGAGGGAGTTCCTTTCGACTGGGCCTGGAATCAGTGAGGAAGCCTGAGGCTTCGTTTCATACTCTTGTCTCTTGTTTCTTTCGTTTGAGATATTAAATAGAAACATGGCCTAAGGCCATGTTAGCATTACCTTAGGACGAGGTTAGTTCTTAAAGCATTTGTAACAAACCAAAAGGATAGGCAATAAAAACATACTAAAAGGGTGTAAACGAAAGGGAAACAAAACTACTTACATGTTTGAAATGAAAAGGAAATTTATTTACATGCTATGCTGGAAACAAAGGATCCAAGGTTAAGAATGACTTACCTTTCTTGAGGTTGGGACGTGTGCTGGGACTTTAAGTGGTTACCTTGAGCATTTCTATATTCGAAGGGAGGGACCAGGGGTTAGGCCTTTGATACTGGATTCGAAACAGAAGAAAAAATGTGAGGTTCTTCCTGCTGGATTCGAAGGGTAACAAGGTACAGGGATGTTTCAGATTCGAAGGGGACAAGGTTTGGATTCTGGGTTTGTGTTTGATGAATGTTTAAGTGTTTGAGAGCTTTATGGTGTTTGAAAATTTTTTGAAGATTCGTTCCTCTTGCCAAAAAGTCCTCTGCTAAACATGTAGTGAAGCCTTTTATTTATAGGCAAAGCTGGGTGAAGATTTTGGAGGGAAAATAAAAAGTTTGAACAATTTCAGTAACCTGCTCTTTGTAGCTTTCGAGAGATAATGCCTTGTATGCTATTTTGGTGCAAGAATAGGGAAGTGTTTCAGGACTGATGTGCAGCAGTTTTGGCCAGTGTACCAGGCCTGAACTTGGCAGCAAGCATCTTTGAATATTTCAGCCTTTTGTTTTGACCCTTCTTTGACCTGATTCTTCTCTCAATAATATCATTTGATTTTCCTCCAACAAGTGTCCTTCGAATATGCTACTTTTGTGCATCCTTCGAAGGAGCCAAAAGTGTGACCCTTGGATGGGTCACTAAAACATGCCTTAAAGTGGGCTTTGTAAATCCTTCGAATGGACCATCAAGCATGTCCTTCGAATGGGATGCCCATCATTGGGTTCGAAAGATCCTGTTTCGAAAGGAATCAAAATTACCATCGTGTTGTACCCCAATTTTTGCCCCTAATATTCCTCTATCATATCATATCAACTCGATCATAACAAGTGTTTGTTATCTTTTTGCCATCTTCAGTGAATGTTGATAGTTCATCGTCAGTGAATGGCGGTGATATGATATATTTTCTCTCTAACTTCAGTGAATGTTGGTAGTACATCGGCAGTGAACGTTGGTGTTTTTTATCTTTTTTCTATCTTCAGTGAACGTTGATATTTCATCATCGATGAACGGTGGTGATATGATCTATGTTCTCTCTACCTTCAGTGAACGTTGGTAGTACATCGACAGTGAATGTATGATGGGCTTTTACTGTATAGTCTAAATTATAACTGCAAGTGCACAGCCTATCGAAGTAATATATAAGATTATCGAACCACAGAGACCAATTGTCAATCTATCGACTCTATTGTTAAGGTGTTTATCTAAGGCAGGTCAGTAAGGGATTGAGTTCACTACATGGAAATAAAAGCGAATAAAATTAAAGAGATAAAACAAATGGGATCAAATGTAAATCACGAGATCATACAGTGTCCTAGCATGCATGTATAGTATTTACTTTTGGGCAATATTTTCCATTTATAGCAAAGAACTGTTTAACAAGAACTTGTCGCTTTCGCATACTAAGAATCGAGTTTACTCTTTAAATTAAATTCCTTTATTGTCACTTATAAAGGGTGCCTAACGCGTTAAATAAGTAAACCTATTTTTAAGAAACAAGTTATTTTGACTTAGAAAAAAGTGTTTTAATTTGGAAAACATAACTTAAAGAGATCCTTGGCTCTTGACCAAGAATCAGATTTTAATCCCACAAACGCGTCCGCAAATAGTTTCAAAATCGTTTTCTAAAATTATATCAAGTAATCCTACTTAACCAAACGAACTGCTTTCGCTCTTTTCGTTTGGTCAAGAACTAATCTGGCTTAATCTCAAGTATGGACGACTTTCGATCTTACCCATAAACTTTTAAACACATTTAAACCAGTATTAAAAACTAAAACATCCCAAAGGTATTTCTATTAGCATAGCATGCAGAACATAGTTATGATTCGATCCTTACATTCTAACCCTAATAAATTTAGCTAGACATGGTATGCATTTAATGTCTATAAAACATGTAGACTATGATAAGAGCGTTTAAAGTCTATAAAACGTGTAGACTATGGTAAGAGCATTTAGAATCTATAAAACATGTAGACTATGGTAAGAGCATTTAGAGTCTATAAAACATGTAGACTATGGTAAGAGAATTTAGAGTCTATAAAACGTGTAGACTATGGTAAGAGCATTTAGAGTCTATAAAACATGTAGACTATGGTAAGAGCATAAAATAAATGAAAGCAATTAAATTAGAACCTTGCTCCAATCGGAGGCTTGAATCTGATACAAGTCGTGGAAATGTAAAAGATAGTATGAAAAACTTCAACCAAAGTGCTCCAAACTTGAATACAAACTCGCACACTCAAGTTTGATAACTTCCCGATGTGAGAAGATTATCACTTTACAAAGTAATAATATATGCCTAAGCAGTAACTTGACTGGATCTAAGTTTGCATCTATGTTTGGATGAAAACGAAAATGAAATTGCTATTTATAGAAGATCCTGAAACTCTATAAAGACGAGCATGCCCCTCAACTCCTTCTGAGCGGGAAATGGTTTGTGAAGGCCGCGGGCGTGACCACCCTCCCCGCGGGCGCGGTGAGTGAAAATGGAGAGATCGTGGGAACGTGGCAGTTGGCCCCTGGGTGAAAGTGCGCCATGTCAGCGCGTTCCCTGTAGTCGGCGTTGAGCTAGACGCCATGTGTGTATTTTCTTGGAAAAACCCTATTTTTCTAGCGTTTTCGCTCGTTTCTTCTCTGAAGGCTCTGAAAGGACATGTGATCTAAAAACAAAGGAAACAAGGGCATAATACTAGAAAAACAATAATAAAACTAAGGAAAACATGTGATATTCGAGTCAGAAACATAGTGCGATTCGGTGTTATCAAATTCTCCCACACTTAAACCTTTGCTTGTCCTCAAGCAAAACTCTCAGAAGTAGTCAAAGGGATACAAGTCTTTTTTTCTAGTTATCGAGCTAAAGCAGTAAGGTTCAAGTGAGAGTGTGTTCGACAGGTACCAACTATTTGAACTAAGAACATTGAAGTGACACTTTACCGCAAAATGCGGACATAAACCTTATTCCTACACAAGTCAACTCCTATTACTCCTACTATGCTAAGAATTCTCTTCTAGGTAAGGTCCTTTTCATTCAGGTGTAATCACATTAAGCCCGTTATCCATACATACTCATAGTGTAGTGACCGGTTAGTGATTCTGATCTTTGCAATGGGATTCTTGTACAAGAATTGGTGTAATCCCGTTATTACCCAATTATAGCTGTGGGGAATCAGATCGTAATCTGCCCTACCGAGTTCAGCACCAGATACCTCTGAACCAGCCATAATGGGTAATGCCTTTATTATTATTTTTTACTTTTTATTTTTTATGGATGTTCACGACCAGTGGAATTAAATGATCGTGTGAGGATCACCCAATTCATGGTCGTAACCATACATTTTTGCTTATATATATATATATATATATATATATATATATATATATATATATATATATATATATATATATATATATATATATATATATATATATATATATATATATATATATATTTATTTATTTATTTTTTTTCAAGGCAAAAAGATCATTCACTTATTTTCATCGATCCTACACGTAGCGCATGCTTAGGCCGGAGCCGACTACGAGAATAAACTACTTAGGACCCGTTTTGTAAAATTAAAATCATAGCATGGGGAGAAGACGAAATTAACTCTAATATTTACAAGGTCTATGGTGTAAAACACGATGTTGATTTTTCAAAAAGGGTACCTAAGACTAATCACACTCTATCCTAATCCTAAAAACTTTACTTATGGCTCAAAAAACTAAAAACATGTTGTATTCATTTTTAGCAAAAAAATTTCTCAAGGCTAGGAAGTGGTGGAGAACTTAAGGATACACTGCACAAAATGACTCGTCAATCACATGTATTTTATTTAACGGCTAAACTACTAAAAGGGAAATAACTAAAAGATACTGAAAAATAAAGTACTGAAAAGGGAAATAACGGAAAAAGAAATAACGGAAAGGAAATAAAAGCGATAAAATGCTCCTCCCACACTTGAATTGGACATTATCCCCAATGTTCCAAAACAAGTCTAGGTAGGAGATACTTGGTAAAACTAGTGAGGTCCACTAGTACCCTCACCATCCTAAGGTGAACGTCCGGAACGGCGGTTACGACTACGGCGGCGGCGATCTCTATCGAGGCTAAACTGTGCCATGCGCTCAGTGAGAGCAGCATTTGCAGTTTGTGTGGCCTCCATTAATTGGAAGAGAGTAGCGAAGCTAGTCTGCTGACGGTGTTGCTGGTTCTGGAAAACCAATTGACTTTCCATGATGGTAGTCAGAGAGCGGGCATTTTGAATTTGAGACGCCTGCATGAAAGCCATTTTGTCGGCAACCTGTTGCTGGATCGTAGAAAGGAGGGCATCACGCTTCTCCTCTCTAGCCATATGCTCTCTCCATATGTCCTCAGTGACATGGAAGCTCGGGATGGTACTTGCAGGAGGTTTAGAAGAAGATGGTGCAGTGTGTGATGGTGTAAATCGAGGAGGTGACTCTGTTTGAAAGTCATACTCGTCATCAGTGTTGTTCCCCTCCTCTAAATGAACATTCGGAGGTAACGTACCAGTGAAAGCGGGAGCGCTTAAATCATAGGTCCAGTTACGCTCCAATCTAACGTCAGTGCGACGGGTACAGGGGAGGACAACACTTGGTAAAACAACATTACCAATCATAAGGTAATAGCCACCTTCGCTTCTCGCTTTGCAGAGGCGCATATATTTCAAAAATTTCAGGCCTGCAGTACGAGGAGAAAGTGGCTCTAAAGTAGCAAGCTCGGTGGCCAAGCCAAGGGAATGAGCGATAGTAGTAACCAGGCCACTAAAAGAAATCGGTGCCCCCTTTTTTCGTACATAGCTCATGTGAGCAATCATAAAGGGCACCGGGTTAATTTTGGTGTCGGTGAGGCATGCTTGCATAATAATTAACTCTTTAGCATTCACCTTGTTCGGGTTTTCCCAAGCAAAGATGGTGGATGCTAAAAGGTATCGGAAGACACGGATGGCCGGATTATGGACACTCGAGGCTAGCAGGCCATCAAAAGAATTTGCTTCTTGGTTTGTAAGTTTTTGCCAGAAATCATAGCCAGCGGTTGTCCATTCCGTATCCAAGGTTGCTTCACAAATAACACCTTCCCTAAAAGGCATCCCTAACAACTCAGCTAAACCATCGGTGGAGTAATTATATTCACGGTTAAACATTCTAAATTGTACCCCACCTACGGTACTAGCAGTGTTAGGTGTGACATTATAAATAAGTGAACTTAAAAACTCATATGTCAACCTTGGGTAGGTAGGTTCTTTTGCAGAGAAAATATTATGCATGCCTATTTTATCTAATAAATGAAAAACACTATGATAAATACCTAAAGTGTAGAGACAGTCTTCGTCAATATACCTGGTTGAGTAAATTGCCGTAGACTGTAGCTTTTCAAGCAGCTTCCTCTGTGTGGATCCCAGTTTGCCGCTTCGAAGAACATACCCATTGAAGTCCATTTTGATTGTTTTGAACGATTTGGAGAAAGAAAAATAGTATGGTGGAGGAAGAAAATAGTGATTTTTATAGATTTGGAAGGTTTGTGGTGGGAAAAGAAATATAATAGAGAATTAGTTGAAGTGGAGAAATTATGGAAGGTAAGGTATGAAAATGTGGGTAAAATGAGGAAGAAAATGGGGTTTAAATAAGAAAAAATGGAGTAAATGGTGAGTTTTCCGAAAAGTAGCAGTTTATTACCGTTGGAGGTCCGCGGGCGCGGTCCCTCCCTCCGCGGGCGCGGCCTGTTGAATTTCTAGCTGGGCCGGATTTTGTTCTTTGGGCAATTGGGCTTCAAAAATGGTGGCTTGCTCTTGTCACTTGGGGTGTACCTAGCGTTTTAAGGTGAAAATATATATATATATATATATATATATATATATATATATATATATATATATATATATATATATATATATATATATATATATATATATATATATATATATATATATATATATATATATATATATATATATATATATATATATATATATATATATATATATATATATATATATTTGTTTTGTAAAATATATGTGTATATCATACACATACATTTTATTTTCTAGTTTTTGCAAAATAAAACAAAACAAATTAAGAGAAAATAAAATAAACACACAATATATATGTAAATGTAAGTGAGTACGAAGTGTAACTGAACTGAAAAACAGAAAAAGTAAGTCTGAGAAATAAAATAAAAAAGTATAATAATAATAGCAATGGTGGACGTCTCATGATCAGATATCAGTAAAGTCACGTCCTCGCAGCTCAGCCACCTAGCGTCTGAGCTCAGCAATCTCGTGTGTCAAATCGTCGATCTCGCCAGCATATGTGGCACCATCTAGCTCTACCTGTAGGGTGAGATCAGTCACCTCCTGGCGAAGTGTATCCATCTCATCTCTGATGGTTGCCATCTGCGCTCTCATGTCGGGCTCCTGTAAGGTCAAGTTATTTGTATAAACAACGGTATGATCAACCTCAGGTGCAGGCGTGTACTCTGGAGTAGGATTCTCTATAAGCGGGTCCTCAGTGATCGGGTCGTCTGACTCTGGCTCTGACTCTGGTGAATACTCTGGCTCTGGCAGGTCAGTGATGTCTATAACTGTCACGCCCCAACCCTCTAAAGTGTAGTTCTAGTTTGCCCGGTTTGACACGCAGGTCATCTGTGGATCAGTCAGGGTGAAATAGTAGACAGTCTGATCGTCAATAAGGAGCCTGTACTGATATGGATGAAAAGAAGCTCGGCGCATAAGGCCATGGTCTAAGTAGAAGTCAATGTCGATGCGTGTACTACCACAATATGGTGTCAGGCGGAGTAACTGGCTATCCAAGCCCAGAGCAGATGCAATCAGCGTCACATTCCCACCAGCGTGCAAGTATCCATTAGAGGATGATGCATCCATATCTAGACTTTCTATCAAGAAAGCTCCACTCGCAATGGGACGCGACTGACTAGCGCAGTTTAAAAATAGTATCTCCTCTGCAGTCACTAAATGATCGCAATAGCTCATCCCGAAGAAGGTATGACAAAGAATCATCTCAAAGTACCTGAAAGCTGGGTTATGAATCCTCTTAGACAGTTGCTAAGATGGGTCGAGGCTTCCCCCGTCGGTAATAGCTCTCCAGAATCTGTCTATATCACTGCTCGTGAAATACTATAGAGGAAGCTCAGGGATGGCAGTAAGTGCAGTCTCGAATCCAAGCAGATCTCCAAACTGTCTCAAAGTAAAAGCATACTCTTCTCCGATCATGCGAAAACTAATCCGCCCATGGTCCTCTCTAGTGCCAACATAGGGCTTATACTCCAGTGAGCTGAGGAACTCCAAGGTGAGGTTCCTGTAGGTCACGTGGATCTCGTCAGCATATGCATCCCAACTGACCTGATGGCACAAATAACGGATATTGGCCTCAATGCCTAGTGCATCCATGCAAGCAGAATCAAGGTATCTAGTCGGAAGCATCGGTCGAGCAGACAGTGTAGCAAATCGCTCCCTCTGAGCGTCGTCTCTGAAGATGACATCGAGTCCATCAACGAAATCCATCTAAAAAAGGTGATATAAGAGCACTTGGTCCTGAAAAAGATAGATGAGTCAGTCCAAAATTACAAATTTAATTACATAAAAGAAAAATTAAAATTTAAAAATTAAAAATAAAGAAAAAAGATCGTGGGTTGCCTCCCACGCAACGCTTTGTTTAACTTCGTTAGCTTGACGATAAGATCTCACTTTTCATGTTGGGATTGGTGGGTCTATCAGAGTCTGACTAGAGTAGTCAATAGGCAGGTCACCTCCTCTATACAACTTCAGTCATTGTCCATTTACCATGAAAGGAGCGCTTGAGTTATTCTTGATTTCTACAGCTCCTGATACTAACACTTTTGATACATCGAATGGACCTGTCCATCTTGAACGTAGCTTGCCAGGAAAAAGTCGTAATCTGGAATTAAACAGAAGAACAAGATCACCTACATTGAATTCTTTCTTAGTAATTTTCTTGTCGTGCCATATCTTTATTCTTTCTTTATAGATGATGGCATTCTCATAAGCATTTAGGCGGAGTTCTTTCAACTTATGTATGTCTAGAATTTGTTTCTCTCCAGCTCTTAGGTAGTCTAAATTCAAGGATTTTATAGCCCAATAGGCTTTGTGTTCTAACTCGAAAGGTAAGTGGCAGGATTTTCCATAGACCAATTGATATGGGGTAGTTCCAATAGGGGTTTTGTAAGCTGTTCTATAGGCCCAAAGTGCATCTTTCAGCTTTCCGGACCAATCCTTTCTGGATATTGACATGGTTTTTTCTAGGATTTACTTGATTTCCCTATTCGATACCTCCACTTGGCCACTAGTTTGAGGGTGATATGGTGTTGCTACTCTATGTTTAACTCCGTATTTGTTTAAAAGTTTATTGAATATCTTGGATATAAAGTGCGATCCTCCATCACTTATGACTAGACGAGGTGTTCCAAATCTAGGGAATATGATGTTCTTGAACAATTTGATCACTACTCTCGTATCGTTTGTGGGGGCCGCTATTGCTTCTATCCAGTTGGACACATAGTTAACTGCCACAAGAATATATTTATTTCCCATTGCTGATGGAAAAGGCCCCATGAAATCTATACCCCATACGTCAAAGAGTTCTACCTCTTAAATATTTCTTAATGGCATTTCGTCACACCTTGAAATGTTCCCAGTGCGTTGACACCGGTCACACTTGGTGATGTAAGTGTGGATATCTCGCCATAAAGTTGGCCAGTAAAGGCCTGCTTGAATGATTTTGGCACATGTCTTTGATGTGCTTGTGTGTCCACCATAAGGCGCGACATGACAATGTTTGATGACGCTTTCCACTTCCTCCTCTGGAACACATCGTCTAAAGATATTGTCTATTTCTCTTTTGAACAAGAGTGGTTCCTCCCAATAAAAGCTTTTGATGTCATTGAAGAACTTTTTCTTTTGTTGAAAACTTAATTCTGTGGGGTATGATGTCAGCAGCTAGATAGTTCACAATGTCTGCGTACCAAGGTACGTTTCTTATCATTGAGACTTTTTCCGTTTTAAATTCTTTATAGGTTTCAGAGTCATCCTCGCTCATTGTGTTTATCCTAGCTATCAGCCCGTCGTAAGTGAAGTGATCGTCTATTGGTATTAGATCTGGTTTCAAATGTTCTAGCCTAGATAGATGGTCGGCTACTAAATTCTCAGTGCCCCTCTTATCCTTAATGTCTAAGTAAAATTCTTGGAGTAAGAGAATCCACCTGAGAAATCTCGGCTTAGCATCTTTTTTATATAACAGATATCAGATTGCTACGTGATCAGTATAAACTACAATCTTAGCTCCTACTAAATAAGATCGGAACTTATCGATTGCGAATACTACAGCTAGAAATTCCTTCTCTGTAGTTATGTAGTTAAGTTGGGCGGTATCTAGGGTTCTACTGAAATAGTAAATGACATGTAATTTCTTGTCTTTTCTTTGCCCTAAGACACCCCTAACTGCATAGTCACTAGCATCGCACATGATTTCAAATGGTTTCTCCCAGTCAGGGGGTTGAATGACAGGAGCTAAAATCAGCGCTTGTTTTAGAATGTTGAAGGCTTCAAGACACTTCTCATTAAAGTCAAATTCAGCATATTTCATAAGAAGGTTAGTTAAGGGTTTTGTTATTTTGGAGAAGTCTTTTATAAAGCGTCGGTAGAATCCAGCATGTCCTAGAAAACTTCGTACTTCCTTAACGGTTTTAGGTGGGTTGAGGTTCTCTATAACTTCTATTTTGGCTTTGTCAACTTCTATCCCTCTCTCGGAGATGATATGCCCTAAAACTATTCCCTCATTGACCATAAAGTGACACTTCTCCCAATTCAACACTAGGTTCACTTCAACACATCTTTCTAAGATTTTCTCAAGGTTCGAGAGACAATTTTTGAAATCTAATCCACATACAGAAAAATCATCCATGAATACTTCCATAATTCCGTCGAGATAGTCCACGAAAATGGACATCATACAGCGTTGGAAGGTGGCAGGTGCATTACAGAGTCCAAAGGGCATCCTCCTATAGGCAAACGTTCCATAAGGACAGGTGAATGTAGTTTTTTCTTGGTCCTCTGGGTGAATAGAGATTTGGAAAAATCCGGAATATCCATCTAGATAACAGAAATACGAATGCCTAGCTAGACGTTCGAGCATCTGATCTATAAATGGAAGTGGGAAATGATCTTTCCTAGTCGCCTTATTTAGCTTTCTGTAATCGATGCACATACGCCATCCTCCTTCTGTTCATTTTGCTACTGTGTCTCCCTTATCATTTTCAACAACCGTGATGCCTCCTTTCTTCGGCACCACATGTACAGGTCTTACCCACTCACTATCCGATATCTGATATATTATACCAGCTTCCAGTAACTTAAGAACTTCTTTCTTAACTACATCACTTATAATAGGATTTATTCTTCTCTGATGCTCTCTAGAGGGTTTCAAATTTTCTTCTAGCATGATCCGATGCATGCATAGAGACGGGCTTATCTCTTTCAAGTCAGAGATTTTATATCTTAATGCTGAAGGGTATCTTCGCAAGGTATCTAAGAGTTGATTTGTTTCGTTTTGGCCTAGAGTGGCGTTAATTATAACTGGGCGATTCATCTCTTCGTCCAAAAACTCATATCTTAGATTCTTGGGTAGTTCTTTGAGTTCTAGAGATGGCTTTTTAAGACACGGCATAGGATCGGGTGTAAGAGCTAAACATTCAAAGAGGTTTTCATCAATGTAAGGTTCTTTATATCCATGATCCTCTAGAATGGGTGTTGGTGGTAGTTTAATTAAGGATTCATCTTGCTCAAGTTCGTTTACGCATTCATCAATGATGTCGATTGCATAACATGAATCTCCTATCACAGGTGCCATAATGAATTTAGAGAGGATAAGTTCTATCTTTTCATCTCCTACTTCGAAGGTAAGTTTTCCTTTCTTAACGTCGATTATAGCTCCGGCAGTTGACAAGAATGGTCTTCCTAAGAGAATCGGGATTTCGTCATCTTCTTTAATATCCATTACCACTAAATCGGTTGGGATATACAACTGACCTATTCTAACTGGTATATCCTCTAATATCCCTGTGGGGCACTTGACAGATCTATCAGCTAGTTGTAAAGACATTTTGGTCGGTTGTAGTTCTCCTAAGTTTAACCTCTTGCAGACTGCCAAAGGCATTAAGCTTACACTTGCTCCTAGGTCTAAGAAAGCTTTGTCGATCATATGATTTCCTAGGATGCAAGGAATAGAAAAACTTCCAGGATCTTTGTCCCTTTTTGCAAGTTTATTTTCATAGATGGAATGACATTCTAGGGGTTTAGGATCGTCGAGTCTGCGTTTGTTTGACAGGATGTCTTTTAAGTATTTAGCATATGATGGTATTTTGGTAATCGCTTCGGTAAAGGGAATCTCTACATGGAGTTTCTCTATTACTTTGATGAATTTTTGGTATTGGATTTCTATCTTGGTTTGTTTAAGTCTTTGTGGGTATGGTATTGGAGGTTTATAGGGTGGAGGTGGTGTATAAGTTTTATCTTTCGATTCTTCCACCTGGCTCTATTGGGCTCTTGGTTCCTCTGGTTTCTCTACTTGGTCCTCAAGTATGCTATCTTTTTTTGGTTTTTCGGGTACACACATCGTTGGAAGTTCCGGTACATCGTAAGCGGTTCCACTTCTTAGAGTGATAGCATTCGCTTGTCCTTTAGGATTAGGTTGAGTTTGTCCAAGGAATTGTCCTCCAAGTGTGGTTAGCGTGGCTTTTGTTTGAGCTACCTGCGAGATCTGAGTCTCGAGCATCTTATAATGGGTCAAACTTAGTTTCTAGTTGTGTTACTAGTTCGTTTGTATGGGCGTTTTGGTTCATAAATTCTTTGTTTTGATGAGTCTGGGTTGCGATAAAAGTATCTAAGGTTTCCCTAAGATTTGGTCTTGTTGGCACAGCTTGCATAGGTTGGTTTGATTTTTGAGGTTGAAAACCTTGCGGTCTGGGTGTTCCAGGATGTTGGATTGGATTGTTGTTTTTATAGGAAAAATTCGGGTGATTCCTCCATCCAGGGTTATAGGTGTTCGAGAACGGGTTTCCTTGGGTGTAATTGACTTATTCTGAGCTAGACTCATTCAACAGGTAACAATCTGAAGTTGGATGTCCTTGGGTTCCACAGAGTTCACATTCCGAGTGGAGTGCAGCTACTGTGGCAGGGTTTTGGGATATGTTATCTACTCTTAAGGATATGGAGTCCATTTTATCTTGCATCATGTTCATGCTACTTATCTCATGAACCCCTCCTTGGGTCTCCTTCTTCTCCACTGTCGCTCGTTCTGCCCCTTATTGGTAATGGTTTTGGGCCATATCTTCGATCAGGGCACAAGCTTCAGGGTAAGGTTTGTTCATCAGTGCACCACCTGCGGCGGCGTCGATAGACATTTTGGTATTATAATGGAGTCCATTATAGAAGGTGTGAATGATCAACCATTGCTCTAGGCCATGGTGTGAACAAGCTCTTAAAAGGTCTTTATATCTTTCCCAAGCTTCAAATAGAGATTCTCCCTGGTTTTGGGTGAGTCTAGTGATCAGGTTTCTAAGAATAGCGGTTTTGCTAGGGGGAAAATACCTGTGAAGGAACACTCTTCTAAGGTCCTCCCAAGTTGTTATCGAATTGGCAGGGAGGGAATCTAAACAATTGTGAGCTTTCCCTCTTAGAGAGAATGGAAACAATCTTAGGCGTATTGCTTCAGATGTGGCACCATTTGCTTTGAGGGTGTCGGCTAATTGGATAAATGCCTTCAAGTGTTGATTCGGGTTCTTGGTAGTGAGACCAGCGAATTGGTTTTGTTGAACTAATTGTAATATCGGGGGTTTTAGTTCGAAGTTGTTAGTTGTTATAGCTGGATTTACTATACTAGAACTAGGTTCCTCGTTAGATGGTTGGGCAACTTCCTTAAGAGGTCTTTGATTACGGTCCTTGGCCATAGCTTTCTTCAACTTTCGTATAAATATACGGGCTCGAGAGAAATGTTCAGGTTCTACTAAAGGATCTATTAGGTTACCGGTGCTACGATTTCTACGCATCTACCGGCTAAATAAGTAGGCTTAGTCTAAACGGGAGAACAAAAAGGGTACGAAATTTGGCAAAGTTGGTCCCCGGCAACGACGCCAAAAACTTAATGGGGTTTTACTGTATAGTCTAAATTATAACTGCAAGTACACAGCCTATCAAATTAATATATAATATTATCGAACCACATAGACCAATTGTCAATCTATCGACTCTATTGTTAAGGTGTTTATCTAAGGCAGATCAGTAAGGGATTGAGTTCAGTACAGGGAAATAAAAGCGAATAAAATTAAAGTGATAAAACAAACGGGATCGAATGTAAATCACGAGATCAGACAGTGTCCTAGCATGCATGTATAGTATTTACTTTTGGGAAATATTTTCCATTTATAGCAAAGAACTGTTTAACAGGAACTTGTAGCTTTCGCATACTAAGGAACGAGTTTACTCTTTAAATTAAATTCCTTTATTGTCACTTATAAAGGGTTCCTAACGCGTTAAAGAAGTAAACCTATTTTTAAGAAACAAGTTATTTTGACTTAGTGAAAAAGTGTTTTAATTTGGAAAACTTAACTTAAAGAGATCCTTGGCTTTTGACCAAGAATCAGATTTTAATCCCACAAACGCGTCCGCAAATAGTTTCAAAATCGTTTTCTAAAATTATATCAAGTAATCCTACTTAACCAAACGAACTGCTTTCGCTGTTGTCGTTTGGTCAAGAACTAATCTGGCTTAATCTCAAGTATGGACGGCTTTCGATCTTACCCATAAACTTTTAAACACATTTAAACCAATATTAAAAACTAAAACATCCCAAAGGTATTTCTATTAGCATGGCATGCAGAACATAGTTATGATTCGATCCTTACATTCTAACCCTAATAAATTTATCTAGACATGATAAGCATTTAAAGTCTATAAAACATGTAGACTATGATAAGAGTGTTTAAAGTCTATAAAATGTGTAGACTATGGTAAGAGGGTTTAGAGTCTATAAAACGTGTAGACTATGGTAAGAGCATTTAGAGTCTATAAAACATGTAGACTATGGTGAGAGCATTTAGAGTCTATAAAACATGTAGACTATGGTAAGAGCATTTAAAGTCTATAAAACGTGTAGACTATGGTAAGAGCATTTAGAGTCTATAAAACATGTAGACTATGGTAAGAGCATAAAATAAATGAAAGCAATTAAATTAGAACCTTGCTCCAATCGGAGGCTTGAATCTGATACAAGTCATGGAAATGTAAAAGATAGTATGATAAACTTCAACCAAAGTGCTCCAAACTTGAATACAAACTCGCACACTCAAGTGTGATAACTTCCCGATCTGAGAAGATTATCACTTTACAAAGTAGTAATATATGCCTAAGCAGTAACTTTGATGGATATAAGTTTCCATCTAAGTTTGGATGAAAACGAAAATGAAATGAACTTGCTATTTATAGAAGATCCTGAAACTCTGTAAAGACGAGAATGCCCCTCAACTCCTTCTGAGCGGGAAATGGTTTGTGAAGGCCGCGGGCGCGGCCACCCTCCCCGTGGGCGCGGTGAGTGAAAATGGAGAGATCATGGGAACGTAGCAGTTGGCCCCTGGGTGAAAGTGCGCCATGTCAGTGCGTTCCCTGTAGCTGGCGCGGAGCTGGACGCCATGTGTGTATTTTCTTGGAAAAACCCTATTTTTCTGGCGTTTTCGCTCGTTTCTTCTCTGAAGGCTCTGAAAGGACATGTGACTTGAAAACAAAGGAAACAATGGCATAATACTAGAAAAACAATAATAAAACTAAGGAAAACATGTGATATTCGAGTCAGAAACATAGTGCGATTCGGTGTTATCAACGTTGGTGTTTGTTATCTTTTTGCTATCTTCAGTGAATGTTGATAGTTGATCGTCAGTGAACGGTGGTGATATGATATTTTCTCTCTACCTTCAGTGAACTTTGGTAGTACATCGGTAGTGAACGTTGGTGTTTGTTATCTTTTTGTTATCTTCAGCAAACGTTGATAGTTCATCGTCAATGAACAGTGGTGATATGATATTTTCTCTCTACCTTCAGTGAATGTTGGTAGTACATCGGTAGTGAACGTCAGTGTTTGTTATCTTTTTGCTATCTTCAGGGAACGTTGATAGTTCATCATCAGTGAACGGCGGTGATATGATATTTTCTCTCTACCTTCAGTGAACGTTGGTAGTACATCGACAGTGAACGTCGGTGTTTGTTATCTTTTTGCTATCTTTAGTGAACGTTGATAGTTTATCGTTAGTGAACGACGGTGATATGAAATTTTCTCTTTCCCTTTAGTGAACGTTGGTAGTACATTGGTAGTGAACGTCGGTGTTTGTTATCTTTTTTCTATCTTCAGTGAACGTTGATAGTTCATCGTCAGTGAACGGTGGTGATATGATATATGTTCTCTCTACCTTCAGTGAACGTTGATAGTACATCGACAGTGAACTTCAGTGTTTGTTATCTTTTCGCTATCTTTAGTGAATGTTGATAGTTCATCGTCAGTGAACGGCGGTGATATGATATTTTCTCTTTCTACCTTTAGTGAATGTTGGTAGTACATCGACAGTGAACGTCGGTGTTTGTTTATCTTTTTTCTATCATCAGTGGACGTTGATAGTTCATCGTCAGTAAACGGCGGTGATATGATAGTTTCTCTTTCTACCTTCAGTGAACGTTGGTAGACCTTCGACAGTGAACGTCGATGCTTGTTATCTTCCTCTCTGATTCAATTCTTTTGGTCCACCGATGATTTATTTTCCTGGTGGGGTTGCTCCTTTGTTTCTTCATTTTCGTGGCATCCCCAATGTTACTTTGCGTCTCTTTGGTACTGTTCATATGTATTCATAGTCATAAACATTGCATGGCATCTTAGGGACAAAAATAGGGCTTGTTTTATATTTAAGTATCTTCAATCGCGTCGACACGAAGATTTTTAACTTTCGTATCTCCGGATAGAAGACACTTAAATAAGGGCAGCTGTTGTACCCCAATTTTTCCCCCTAAGATTCCTCTATCATATCATATCAACTCGATCATAACAAGATCACATTAGGGTTGGTTCTTCCTCTTTTTCTATCTCCTATCTTTAAGTTTGCTCTTGATTAATCTCCAAGCACCTTAGTTGTGTATTTTGTATATGTGTTGTTGACTAACTTCTAATCAAAATACAAAAAAAAAAAATTTGTCTTTGTCTTTGTATACTTTTGTTTTGGAGGTACCAAGTCAAAGCATCTGACAAATAAGGATTTCTGATATTATTTTCCTAAAATCTCTATTTGCAAAGGAAAAATTAACAAAAATTCATTTTTTTCACTGATCCAATCGATTGCTCTTAGAGTGCAATCGATTGCACATAGTGCATTTTGCGCCATTTTAAAAAAAAACACCGTGCAACTCGATTTGCACTATAGTGCAATCAATTGCACAGCGTAAAAATTTGAAATAAAATCACCAATTTTAAACTTGTCAAATTTTGGCTCCAATTTTTCTTCATTTTTGAAAGATTTATCATTAATTTAAATTTTAGTGCCAATCTTTCATTTTTAAGAAGAATTATCATTAATTCAAATTTTGGCTCTAATTTTTGAAAGAGTTATCCTTAATTCAAATTTTGGCTCCAAGAATCAATTACCAAATTACCACTAATCCCAATCCTAAACTCTATAAATAGAGCCCTCATTTCATTCAAATTTCAAGCTTTTGATAGCCAAATCCACTTTGCTAAAAAATCTCTTAATTCTCTCCATCTACCAAATTCACTCAAAACTCCATTTTCAAAAGTTAGTAAGCTTTGCATTGAAGCTTACTAACCTTTGAGCTAAACCTTCATCCAAACACTTTTTCTTTATCAATTCTCTACATCCAAGATTGAGCAATTGATTCTTGTGGTTAAATTGAAGCAAATTCTTGAAGTTGTTTTGATAATTCTCTAGATCTACCTTTGGTAAGTTGGATAATTCATCTTTCACAATGTGATCTCTTGTTGATCTTTGGGTTTGATTCTTTGAGCATTATTTTGTGATTCCAATAGTGTTATTTTCTCATAATTTAATGGAATTTTAATCCTCAATTGGATCCATGATCATAAGGTATTTGATGGAAAGTTTGAACAAGAAGTTGGCCTTTTAAAATGTTGTTTTACTGTCTGGTACAGTGTGCAATCGATTGCAGTAACAGTGCAATCGATTGCACAGAAGCAATTTCATGCAGATTTTTGAAAATTGTACTGTGTAAATCGATTTACACAGTAGTGCAATCGATTTACACAGGGACGAAATGCATTTTTTTCCTTGTTTTGGGGCAGCTTTGATCCAAAATGCTTTTTCTACTCACTCCTTTTGATTGTTGGTTTGGATTGCAATTTTAAATGTCCAATTTCTCTTTAAACTCAATGGACTTTGTGATGTAGATGAATTTGGATAAATGTTCATCAATTCAAATCTACCTAAGAGTGAATTATTTAATTCATTTTTGGTGCTTTGGATTAATGATATTTTTAGTGCTTTAATCTGTCTAGAGGAGTGGTTGAATTTAAAGATGAAAGAATTTTGAGGTGGTAATCCAAATTAGCTTATCATTCCCCTCCCTCTTCATCTTATCCATTTCTTTTTTAATTGTGCTACATGTTAAGATATGGTGATATCTATATCATTTATCCAAACATGAAGTACATAGATTGCTATTGACCGGCCTCAAAATAGGTGCGACTTCTACATAAGTCCACTTATGATTGCTTAACATAGCGTTAAATTTTGTCCCGATTCGAATAAATGATCATTCGTGGCCCAAACTTATGATTGCAAGCCCAAGTATATTAATTTGATCTCTTTGATCCAATAACCTTGAGATTCATTGTGTGAAGGCTTTGGTTCTACCAATCCTCTAATGGATCTACAACACCTTTGGTCAACGCGGATAACTTAAACATCGTTGATCATTAAATGTTACTTTTGAGGATTCCAAAATGGATGATATAATTGACAAAAAGCAAATTCAACTTGTTGTGTGGAGGCTTTGGTTCTACAAATCCTATAATGAGTTCCAAATGAAAGTTTTAAGATGGTCATCCAACTAACCACTTTCTAACAATTGACTTTACTTTATGCTTTTATTTTTATGCTTTATGTACCATTAATTTTAGCATTTTACATTTCATGCTATTTTCATCTTTTCTCACATGAGCATTTACTTTTATGTCATCTTTATTTTGCTCACTTGAGCTTTTCTTTTCCTTTTGAATACACTTAATAATCAACATGAACCATAAAAATATTTAATGATACTTGGACTATTTGGTTACTATCCTTGACATTATGGAGCATGGGACTTTTAATTGGACTTAGTATTAGAAACCTTGGCCTATCTTGGAGACCTTGTGATCTTATCTGATTATTTTGTCTGGAGTTCTTGAGGTTTACCTCAAGACATTGGATTGCTTGTTTGTTTTGTGTGCAAGTTTTTGTGATTACATTCTCTGTTTGTAATCTGGAATTCACCCGTATACAGCTGTTACTCTACCCAAGTTTTGTGAAGACTTAATACACTTGAAGAGGTCTAGTATCTTTGCTTGCTTGGTTTCAATCCGAAGAATGAGAATTCTATATCGACTCATAATTTTAAGTATTGGCTTCTTGTTTTTTAGATGGTTCTTATCCCTAGCTTCTACCTTATGCTTTAGGATAGTCTCTTCATCTCCTCCCATCTTCTTTAATTTCAAAAATATTCTCCCTCCTTTTGAAAATTCTTCTTGTTTTTTAAACTTGAACCATTTTCATAATAAACTTGGACTTATGTCCATGAATTTTCAAAACATTTTCATAAATAAACTTCAACCAATTTAATAATACCTTGACATTTTTTGTGAGAAGACTAAAAGTTAATCAATCTCATTTCAAACCATTTTGCCACTTTGGCTTTTATCTTTAAACTTTTCTTAAAAAGATTAGACTCTTGTCAATCCTTGTAGTGATGCAAACAACTATACTTCTACAATATGTAGTGAAGTGAGACATTTTCTACTTGGGTGTTGAGTGAGGCATTGTTGATTTTAAGATCCAAGCCATATCCTCCACTTTGAAATGATGCAAATTCTCCTTTCTCATGATTGTGGGTAGTAAGTTTGTTTTCCACACGGACAATGACGATGATGTCTTATCTCATAAACTTAACCAACACACTTGTGTTTCAAATTTTTAAAGAGGAACTATGTGTACCCTGATCCCCTATTGCACGAAAGGTGGTACGTAGGCACTAAAGGTTCTCAACCGCGGCGGGTGCAAAAATCATAAAAATATTTCTTTTCTCACCTCCACCATCCATTTTATATACAACACATTTTTATAGCCAAAATATACAGATTTTTTCAAAGAGGTTCCTGTGGAGTACCATAGATGTTTAGGGTGCTAATACCTTCCCTTTTCATAACCAACCCCCTTACCTTGAATTTCCCCCCCTCTTTTTGGGTTATTCGCTCTTTTACCATTCCTTTGGAAACAATAAAGCGCAGTGGCAATTTTTATTTGGATTTGTATAAAGTCTAGTCAATCCAATGGCTTAGTCTTGAACATTTCTACCGCTACAGAAAAATGGAGACTTCACTGAGAAACATTGACCTCTTGCTGGTCCATCCCTAAGTGGGTTGAGCCTATCTTTGTTTATATCTGTATATGTGTTATTGTGTTTATGTGTTATATTTTGTATATATGTTTGTTTGGATTTTCCTAGTTTTCAGGGTGCTTGGTGATTACTTATAGGTCCTATACCCGTACTTGGGCAAACTTTAAGATAGGACGGGCGGTATAGTGATGTTAACTTTGTGGGAGTAATCCCAAAAAAGGTGGTATGAGATCCCCCACTCAGTGGAGTCCCCTTTGACTGTAGTGTCGTTTACTGAGTAATCGGGAAGACGTACTGCTTTCGACCTGGGAGCCTGCTGAAGCTGAGGACCGTAGATTACCTAACCCATCTTGGCCTTTTAGGTGTAGTGCAGAAGCTATGACGGAGTAATCCGGAAATAGTTGTCACACAATACTACGCTCGGACGAGTCTTTCTTGAGAATATTACTAATTATTGAGTTAATCGAAAAGTTGGTAATATTTGAAGGAAGGATATATACTCTGGGAACCTCTAGAACCTTGTTCTGCAGGTGATAACTTTTTAGACCAACACCTTATGGGTAGTACCTTTGACCTCATGCTCGTGACGTTTAACCTATGAACCCTATATGTGTGATCTTGTGTATGATTGTTGCATCATGCATCCATGCACTCATAAGCATCTTTTGAAGAAAACAATATTATGGATTTAAAGGTCGACTATTTGTGAATATCTCAGGTACTTTTAACCGTGGATTCTTGAAAGAGAAAGACCGGGAAATATAGTTTCAAGGATCCCAAGATAGATGAGTTGGTCAGTCTAATTCCAGAGATCGAGTGTTATGCAGACTTTCGAAAGAAGTATGGATCCATTACTCCCCTCATGAAGCTGAATATGAAGGAGGGTATTATCTCGACAATGGTCCAATTCTATAATCCGATGTATCATTGCTATACTTTTCCCGACTATCAGTTGATGCCTACACTGGAGGAGTATTCTTATCTATTGGATTTGCCTGTTACCGCTCGTGTTCCTTTTACTGGTTTGGAGGGTGACTCAAAACCACATGAGATTGCTTCTTTGATTCATCTGGGGAAGTCTGAGGTGGAAGCCCATATGACTACCAAAGGAGGGATTAGAGGATTACCAGCTCAGTTCTTATTGGAGAAAGCTCATTACTTTGCCAGGATGAAGGGTACGGTTGCTTTTGAGACCATCTTTGCTTTACTCGCCTATGGATTATTCTTATTCCCTAATATGGACAAGTTTTTCGACATTAACGCTATCAGGATTTTCATGATTGGAAACCCGGTTCCTACAATGTTGGGTGATGCTTATTATTCTGTTCATCTTCGGAGTTCCTATCATGGGGGAATTATTATCTATTGCACGCCTCTATTTTACCAGTGGTTTATCTCTCATATGCCTTAGTCTGATGCTTTTTGGGATGTCAAGAAGGAACCCCGTTGGGCTCCTAAGATTATGGCACTTACTCACTCGGATATTGATTGGTATCATCGAGCTTACCAGGATGTGAAGATTATTGACAGTTGTGATAGTTTCCCCAATGTGCCTCTTCTTGGTACAAAGGGAGGAATTAACTATAACCTTGTTCTTGCACGGCGGCAACTTGGTTATCCGATGAGGGATAAACAGAAAAATATTCATTTGAGTAGTTTCTTTCTGAAAGATGGAGAAGACCACAGGGAAGCTAGGGAGAAGATTGAGAAGGCCTGTCGTCACATTCATAAGAAGAGTAGGAAGGATTTAGGACCTAGGGGTGCTGTTTCTTTGGAGCCATATCTTCAGTGGGTCCGATCGAGAGCCACTCAATTGAAGATGTCGTATACTCGGGAGACACCCATGCCTGATCTATTTTTGAAGACCACTCCTCCCTTATTAGATGATCTAGAGGAGCTGCAGCTTGCTTTGGTTAGGATGTAACAGGAAAGGGATGCTTGGAAGAACAAGTTCCAGACTTTAGAGAGTTCCTACAGAGTAGACCTGAAGGAGAAAGATGACTTGATCGAGATCCTTGAGAGTCGAGCGGTAGAGTCTATGGAGAGGCAAGGGGATTTATTTTCCCCTAAGCCTCAATCAGGTGCTGATTACTTCCTGATTCCGATAATTGGAAGGAGGTTGCCATCAGACATATGGAAAAAAATCAGAGGTTGAGGGCTCAGATTGTCAGGCTCACAGGGAAGCATTAGCGTACAGATTGATCTCCATCAGTTCTCTTTCTCAAGATTTTAGATTGTATTTTCATCTTGTACTTGGGATCATTGAAACTTGTAATCCATTCTGAAGTTATTATAATAAAAAATTTCAGTATTTCAAAAGCTTTACTACTTTGATGTTTGCAATATGTCCATAAATTTTAAATCTCTTGAAATACTAAATGATAAAGTAAAAATAATCATATGCATTGCATATCATGAATCATATTGCACATATTTCTTGCATTCATTATGCATATCCAGGTGCCTTACCCAGCTTCTTTACTTCATTCAGCAAGCTGACTCACCACTACAACACTCGGGCTAATTTCAGAAGGAAGATGGATAACTAAAAACAAGAGAATCGCGAGCTGTGCGAAGAAGTTTCTGCTTTGAAGGCTGGCTTGGCCAACTTGACTACTCTGATGGAAGCTCTGGTGGTTGCTCAGAATCAGCCACCGATTGCTCAGCCTCAACAGACAATAGTTACTACTGAAGCTCCGACTACTGTTGCGTATCATAGGGCACCTCAACAAGGAAATCAAGGGCAAGCTCATAAAAGGAAAATGAGCTTTGATCCAATTCCAATGACATACACAGAGTTGTATCCTTCATTGATGAAGAAGAATCTAATTCAAACCCGAGCTCGACCAGTTGTACCTGAAAAACTGCCAAGAGGATATAAGGCTGACACTTCCTGTGCCTTTCATCAGGATGCTCCTGGGCATGATTTGGAAGATTGCTTTGCTTTGAAGGTTGAGGTTCAGAGGTTGGTCTGAAGTGGTATCTTGTAATTTAAGTATACTTGTCTTGAGGTTCAAGTCAAATCTTTTCCGAAGAATAAACGTGATTTAGGAATGCCCTGGAGTTTAAGGATGATTAGCCTTCTCTGTTTATTAGCATTTTTACTGCTTTCTCATTTGTAATTTTTCTTGTTTATCATGGCACTATTTGCGTGTAAGAACTTGTTTGTATTTGAATGTTTAATCTTAATACAATGAGTATGTTTGTCTTGAAGAAATTCATTTGTTTCACTCGTATTTGTTTTCAATTTTAAATTGCTTTATGATACCAACTTGTTACCCATTCTCTCGCCTAGGTAGAGATTGGAGGGAGGAGGATGATATTAAAACACAAATTTTCTGGTTGTATGCTTTTGGATAAAACCCTGTTGATGATATACATGCATTATTTCAAATTCTCAAACACCGGAGATATAAGGGAATGAAAACCTCATTAACCCCTTTGAGCCTTGAAGTTGGAGTTTCTTTTTCTATTCAGAAAAACCCTCATTTTTTTATCCCGGGGCAGGGTAGTGTTCAGTTAATTTGATTGAGTATTCAGATCTCATCAAGAGTGTGCATCTAAGGATACAACAATGGTTATCCCTCGTAAGGTTGAGGAAAGTCAAAACCACAATGGTTAATCTTCACTTATTAGGAGGGTGTGTCAATTGACGATATATTAATGGCTATCTCTCGCACACTAGGAGATCAGCAGATGAAGATACAACAATGGTTATCTTTCATCTACCCAGAAATAGGGCAGTCACAATTCTTCCGACAAGTCAAAATGACTCGAAGTCACGCGACATGTTCAAAAGAAAAAAAGATGACATGAATAAAAAAAATTATGATGAAAAAGGAAGAGACAAAAAGCCCCGCTAAGTCGGAACTTGAAAAAACAAATCGCTTAGGCAAAAGTCAGGGCATCCCGCTGCACTTCAGAGTCAAAGTCAAAAGGAATTTGTCCATAAGGCAAGGAAGAAATGGAAAGTCTAAAATACGATAAAGAATTACAATGTGAAATCTTCAGCAAAGAACAGAGTCGCGTGACAAGAAACCCAAAAGAAGCAGGAATGATTGACTTGCATGTCCAAATAAAACCTTGTTTGATTCCTCAACCATCTTGAAATTTCTTTTGAGAGAGGAATGTTCGTGTCAAGTTAACAGAACTTAGGACTGAAGAACATCACAAAGGGGGTGGGCACCAAATATTTTTTAGCCTTAAATCTTTTTTTATAAAACCGTGAACCAGGCCACGTTACAACCCTCAAAAGTCTTAATTGAAACAGGGTTTATTTCGAAAGCATACTCCAATGAGATAGTGTTTCCTAAGTCCCATTAATTTTTCTAAATTATTGTGATTGGTATCATATTTATTTTGTTATCTTTCATTCAAAAAAATCCATGTCGCATCCTGGCTAGTGATTCGTTCACAAGGTTTTCCGACATCTTTTCAAATAAAATCTTCAAGACTTACATAATTGTTGCATTAGAATTTTCATTCTTAGAATAAACATTTTCTGCTTGTAAAACAACTGCTTGATATCATGAATTTTTACATTTGAGTATCAACAAAAGGCATGTTTCCGAGAAGAGTTATGGAGCAAAGAGGATGCAACATTCAGCCAATCTAGGGCAGTTACGTCAAGATTCAAAAAATCTTTAGAAGCCATTTGATAAGAAAGGTTATCCTAAAAGCATGCAACCAAAGCCAAGTTACGAAAGTTACCTTGATCAACACGATAAGCTTGAGACACCAGATTGGTTTCCAAGGGCATATCTGAATTTTGTCAAGATAGCTTCTATGTCTACCCCAAGCTGAGAACCTTCCTCGGGTTGTGTTATGGTGTTGGGTTCATAATCCCATTTTTTCCAGTCTTGCTGCAGACTTCTCCAGCTGAGTGTGATTCTTTACCCAGCCAGGTGGTGATCAAACGAAGATTAAAAAGAGCTATGAAGCCTTTGCTCATTTGATGGAGTTCTTTCTCCCTTTTTATTGATATGGAATCTCTTGTAGAGCATTGCTCCCTCCAATTACGACATTATTGTTGTTATGTGCGCCCTAAGTAGATAGAAAAGGGCAATATCTTTTCTAAGAAGTGTTGAAATGGTTATCAACTTTTTGGGTTTTCTCCCTCCAAGTGTTGGGTTTGATTTAAAATCCCCATAATTTTGACTTCTTGTTATACTGTTAACTTCTTGGTTCCCCAGGAAGGTTCTCTCAGGCCATTTTACTGGTTTCCCAGTTAGTCAAAGACGATACCAATCGATGTAAGGTGCGGTATTGGGTTTGTGATCCCATTATCCCCAGTCAAGTCTTGGTTCACTTTTGATTTTGGGTTTGCATGGTCAGAAGCCTCTGTCCCAGTTTCCCCAGCAAAGTCTTCCCTCATATGATGGAAGGTTTTATTCCATTGGTGTGCTGAGATGTCGCTCTTTCTGTAGTATTGGCATTATTGTTGGTATTTATTTCCCAGGCAACTAGACCAAGGCAGTATCTTTTCTGAGAAGTGTTAAAATGATTATCAACCTTTGGGTTTTCACCCACCAAGTGTTGGGTTGGATTTAAAATCCCCATGGGTTTGACCTCTTTCTATATTGATGACTTTCTGATTCCCCGAAAAGGCTATCCTAGGGCATCTTTTGTTGGAATAAGTGTTCATAATGTAAAGTTTCAATCTGCATCTTTCTCTAGGGAGGTAGGCTTGAATTCCCCAGTGAGGTATGTTTGTTTCGGCGTCAGTCTTCTTTATTTGAGGCTGGTCTTGTAATCTCCAGTAGGTGTGTTACTTTTGAAGAAAAACGAGTTTCTCTGATGAAGCCGGAAGGAGGATGTTCTATCTCAGTATCTGTTTAATTTGTCTACCTCCGAATTATGTTTATATTTAATAAAGTTAAAGGCTGGCGATAGGTTTGGTTTCCGCAGTTGGCTTTTACCTTTCTTGGAATGATATTTCTGGTTGAAGTTTAGCCGAGTTTTGTTAGTACCTGAGGCGGTTTTGTTTGTTTGTTCCTAGTGTTTGTGTATTTGTTTTACCAGCATATGCACAATAGCACTCATGCATTCATACATACATCATGCATTGCTAAAAATCATCGTTCATTGATATTGTGTTCTGATCTTCCTGCAGCGCTCTTTGCTTAGTTGAATTTGGTTTTCCCTCTTGAGTTTATTTCTCAAAGGATGTATCTTCATTGGCCGTCTTGCTCCAGTTTATTTCTGAATTGGATTTGTGGTTGCATGACAATATTATTTACTTTGGATTTCTGAGAAATCTGAGTTTTGGTTTGTGCATTTATTTTGCACAGGAAGACTTTATCTCCTCATCAAGAATATTGTGGTATTTCCCCGGGAAATCATATTTCTATCCCTAGAAAGTCATTTGTTTTTGCAATTCTCCATGACAACAAGTAACAAGTCTCTTTATTTGAGACAACTTATGTTTGATCCTTTCCAGGCAGATCTCCTTGGTTAAAGAAGAAGTTGAGACCCGTTCTGAGTAAAACGCAAGAATTTTGGGATAACTTGATATATTTTCTCTCTATCTTCAGTGAACGTTGGTAGTACATCGGCAGTGAACTTTGGTGTTTGTTATCTTTTTGCTATCTTCAGTGAACGTTGATAGTTCATCGTCAATGAATGGTGGTGATATGATATTTTCTCTCTACCTTCAGTGAATGTTGGTAGTACATCGGCAGTGAACGTCAGTGTTTGTTATCTTTTTGCTATCTTCAGTGAATGTTGATAGTTCATCATCAGTGAACGAAGGTGATATGATATTTTTTCTCTACCTTCAGTGAACGTTGGAAGTACATCGGCAGTGAACGTTGGTGTTTGTTACCTTTTTGCTATCTTCAGTGAATGTTGATAGTTGATCCTTAGTGAATGGCGGTGATATGATATTTTCTCTCTAACTTCAGTGAACGTTGGTAGTACATCGGCAATGAACATCAGTGTTTATTTTATTTTGCTATTTTCAGTGAATTTTGATAGTTCATCATTAGTGAACAGAGGTGATATTATATATGTTCTCTCTACCTTTAGTGAATGTTGGTAGTACATCGGCAGTGAACGTTGGTGTTTGTTATCTTTTTGCTATCTTTCGTGAACGTTGATAGTTCATCGTCAGTGAACGGCGGTGATATGATATTTTCTCTCTAACTTTAGTGAACGTTGCTAGTACATCGGTAGTGAACGTCGGTGTTTGTTATCTTTTTGTTATCTTTAGTGAACGTTGATAGTTCATCGTCAGTGAATGGCGGTGATATGATATTTTCTCTCTACCTTTAGTGAATGTTGGTAGTACATCGGCAGTGAACGTCAGTGTTTGTTATCTTTTTGCTATCTTCAGTGAACATTGATAGTTCATTGTCAGTGAATGGCGGTGATATGATATTTTCTCTCTACCTTCAGTGAATGTTGGTAGTACATCCGCAGTGAACGTTGGTATTTGTTATCTTTTTGCTATCTTCAATGAACGTTGATAGTTCATCGTCAATGAACGACGGTGATATGATATTTTCTCTCTACCTTCAGTGAACTTTGGTAGTACATCGGCAGTGAACGTCGGAGTTTGTTATCTTTTTGTTATCTTCAGTGAACGTTGATAGTTCATCGTCATTGAACGGCGGTGATATGATATTTTATCTCTACCTTGAGTGAATGTTGGTATTACATCGGCAGTGAACGTCGGTATTTATTATCTTTTTGCTATCTTCAGTGAATGTTGATAGTTCATCGTCAGTGAACGGCGGTGATATGATATTTTCTCTCTACCTTCAGTGAATGTTGGTAGTACATCGACAGTGAACGTTGGTGTTTGTTATCTTTTTGCTATCTTCAGTGAATGTTGATAGTTCATCGCCAGTGAACGACAGTGATATGATATTTTCTCTCTACGTTCAGTGAATGTTGGTAGTACATCAGCAGTGAACGTCGGTGTTTGTTATCTTTTTGCTATCTTCAGTGAATGTTGATAGTTCATCGTCAGTAAACGGTGGTGATATGATATTTTCTCTCTACCTTCAGTGAACGGCGGTGATATGATATTTTCTCTCTACCTTCAATGAACGTTGGTAGTACATCGGCAGTGAACGTTGTTGTTTGTTATCTTTTTGCTATCTTCAGTGAACGTTGATAGTTCATCGTCAGTGAACGGCGGTAATATGATATTTTCTCTCTACCTTCAGTGAACGTTGGTAGTACATCTGTAGTGAACATTGGTGTTTGTTATCTTTTTTCTATCTTCAGTGAACGTTGATAGTTCATCGTCAGTGAACGGAGGTGATATGATATTTTCTCTCTACCTTCAGTGAACGTTGGTAGTACATCGGCAGTGAACGTCGGTGTTTATTATCTTTTTGCTATCTTCAGTGAATCTTGATAGTTCATCATCAGTGAACGGCGGTGATATGATATTTTCTCTCTACCTTTAGTGAACGTTGGTAGTACATTGGTAGTGAACATCGGTGTTTGTTATCTTTTTTCTATCTTCAGTGAATGTTGATAGTTCATCGTCAGTGAACAGCAATGCTATGATATATTCTCTCTACCTTCAGTCAATGTTGGTAGTATATCAACAATAAACGTCGGTGTTTGTTATCTCTTTGCTATCTTCAGTGAATGTTGATATTTCATCGTCAGGGAAAGGCGGTGATATGATATTTTGTCTCTACCTTCAGTGAACGTTGGTAGTACATCGGCAGTGAACGTCAGTGTTTGTTATCTTTTTGCTATCTTCAGTGAACGTTGATAGTTCATCGTCAGTGAACGACGGTGATATGATATTTTCTCTCTACCTTCAGTGAACGTTGATAGTTCATCATTAGTTAACGGCGGTGATATGATATTTTCTCTTTCTACCTTCAATGAACGTTGGTAGACCTTCGGCAGTGAATGTCGATGCTTGTTATCTTCTTCTCTGGTTCAATTCTTTTGGAGCACCAGTGATTTATTTTCCTGGTTGGATTGCTCCTTTGTTTCTACATTTTTGTGGCATCCCCAATGTTACTTTGCGTCTCTTTGGTACTGTTCATATGCATTCATAATCATAAACATTGCATTGCATCTTAGGGACAAAAATAGGGCTTGTTTTATATTTAAGTATCTTCAATCGCGTCGACACGAAGATTTTTAACTTTTGTATCTCCGGATAGAAGACACTTAAATAAGGGCTGCTGTTGTACCCCAATTTTTGCCCCTAAGATTCCTCTATCATATCATATCAACTCGATCGTAACAAGATCACATTAGCGTTGGTTCTTCCTCTTTTTCTATCTCATATCTTTAAGTTTGCTCTCGAGGAATCTCCAAGCACCTTAGTTGTGTATTTTGTATATGTGTTGTTGACTAACTTCTAATCAAAATACAAAAACATATTTGTCTTTGTCTTTGTATATTTTTTTTTTGTAGGTACCTAGTCGAAGCATCTGACAAATAAGGATTTCTGGTATTATTTTCCTAAAATCTCAATTTGCAAAGGAAAATTAACAAAAATTCATTTTTTTCACTGATGCAATCGATTTCTCTTAGAGTGCAATCAATTGCACATAGTGCATTTTGTGCCATTTTTGAAAAAAAAAAACACTCTGCAAATCGATTTGCATTATAGTGCAATTGATTGCACAACGTGAAAATTTGAAAAAAAATCAGCAATTTTAAACTTGTCAAATTTTGGCTCCAATTTTTCTTCATTTTTGAAAGATGTATCATTAATTAAAATTTTAGTGCCAATCTTTCATTTTTAAGAAGAATTATCATTAATTCAAATTTTGGCTCTAATTTTTGAAAGAGTTATCATTAATTCAAATTTTGGCTCCAAGAATCAATTACCAAATTACCACTAATCCCAATCCTAAAATCTATAAATAGAGCCCTCATTTCATTCAAATTTCAAGCTTTTGATAGCCAAATCCACCTTTCTAAAAAATCTCTCAATTCTCTCCATCTACCAAATTCACTCAAAGCTCCATTTTCAAAAGTTAGTAAGCTTTGCATTGAAGCTTACTAACCTTTGAGCTAAACCTTCATCCAAACACTTTTTCTTTATCAATTCTCTACATCCAAGCTTGAGAAATTGATTCTTGTGGTTAAATTGAAGCAAATTATTGAAGTTGTTTTGATAACTCTCTAGATCTACCTTTGGTAAGTTGGATAATTCATCTTTCACAATGTGATCTCTTGTTGATCTTTGGGTTTGATTCTTTGAGCATTATTTTGTGATTCCAATGGTGTTATTTTCTCATAATTTAATGGAATTTTCATCCTCAATTGGATCCATGATCATAAGGTATTTGATGGAAAGTTTGAACAAGAATTTAGCCTTTTAAAATGCTGTTTTGCTGTCTTTAACAGCGTGCAATCGATTGCAGTAACAGTGCAATCGATTGCACAGAAGCAATTTCGCGCAGATTTTTATAAATTATACTGTGTAAATTGATTTACACAGTAGTGCAATCGATTTACACAGGGACAAAATGCATTTTTTTGCCTTGTTTTAGGGCAGCTTTGATCCAAAATTCTTTTTCTACTCACTCCTTTTGATTGTTGGTTTGGATTGCAATTTTAAATGTCCAATTTCTCTTTAAACTCAATGGACTTTTTGATGTAGATGAAGTTGGATAAATGTTCATAAATTCAAATCTACCTAAGAGTGAATTATTTAAATCATTTTTTGTGCTTTAGATTAATGATATGTTTAGTGCTTTAATACTTCTAGAGGAGTGGTTGAATTTAAAGATGAAAGAATTTTGAGGTGGTAATCCAAATTAGCTTATCATTCCCCTCCCTCTTTATCTAATCCCTTTATTTTTTAATTATGCTACATGTTAAGGGATGGTGATCTCTATATCATTTATCCAAGCATGAAGTACATAGATTGCTATTGACCGGCCTCAAAATAGGTGCGACTTCTACATAAGTCCACTTACGATTGCTTAACATAGCGTTAAATTTTGTCCCAATTCGAATAAATGATAATTCGTGGCCCAAACTTATGATTGCAATCCCAAGTATGTTAATTTGATATCTTTGATCTAATAACCTTGAGATTCATTGTATGGAGGCTTTGGTTATACCAATCCTCTAATGGATCTACAACACTTTTGGTCAACGCAGATCACTTAAACGTCGTTGATCATTAAATGTTACTTTTGAGGATTCCAAAATGGATGATATACCTGACAAAAAGCAAATGCAACTTGTTGTGTGGAGGATTTTGTTCTACCAATCCTCTAATGAGTTCCAAATGCAAGTTTCAAGATGGTCATCCAACTAACCACTAATTTCTAACAATTGACTTTACTTTATACTTTTATTTTTATGCTTTATGTACCATTTACTTTTAGCATTTTACATTTCAAGCTATTTTCATCTTTGCTCACTTGAGCATTTACTTTTATGTCATCTTTATTTTGCTCACTTGAGCTTTTATTTTCCTTTTGAAGACACTTAATAATCAACATGAACCATAAAAATATTTAATGATACTTGGACTATTTGGTTACAATCCTTGGTATTATGGAGCATGGGACTTTTTATTGGACTTAGGATTAGAAACCTTGGCCTATCTTGGAGACCTTGTGATCTTATCTGATTATTTTGTCTATAGTTCTTGAGGTTTACCTCAAGACATTGGGTTGCTTGTTTGTTTTTGTGTGCAGGTTTTTGTGATTACATTTTCTGTTTGTAATCTGGAATTCACCCGTATACAGTCGTTACTCTGCCAATTTTTGTGAAGACTTAATACACTTGAAGAGGTCTAGTATCTTTGCTTGCTTGGTTTCAATCCGAAGAATGGGAATTCTATGTCGACTCATAATGTCAAGTATTGGCTTCTTGTTGGTTAGATGGTTCTTATCCCTAGCTTTTACCTTATGCTTTAGGGTAGTCTATTCATCTCCTCCCATCTTCTTTAATTTCAAAAATATTCTCCCTCCTTTTGAAAACTCTTCTTGTTTTTGAAACTTGAACCATTTTCATAATAAACTTGGACTTATGTCCATGCATTTTCAAAAAATATTCATAAATAAACTTCAATCAATTTAATAATACCTTGACATTTTTTGTGATAAGACTAAAACTCAATGAATCTCATTTCAAACCATTTTGCCACTTTGTCTTTTATCTTTAAACTTTCCTTAAAAAGATTAGACTCTTGTCAATCCTTGTAGTGATGCAAACAACTATACTTCTACAATATATAGTGAATTGAGACATTTTCCACTTTGGTGTTGAGTGAGGCATTGTTTATTTTAAGATCCAAGCCATATCCGCCACTTTGAGATGATGAAAATTCTCCTTTCTCATGATTGTGGGTAGTAATTATGTTTTCCACATGGACAATGACGATGATGTCTTATCTCATAAAATTAACCAACACACTTGTGTTTCAAATTTTCAAAGAGGAACTATGTGTACCCTGGTCCCCTATTGCACGAAAGATGGTACTTAGGCACTAAAGTTTCACAACCGCGGCGGGTGCAAAAATCATTAAAAAAATTATGTTCTCACCTCCACCATCCATTTTATATACAACACATTTTTATAGCCAAAATACCTTCCCTTTGCATAACCAACCCCCTTACCTTGAATGTTTCCCCCTCTTTTTGGGTTATTCTCTCTTTTCCCATTCCTTTGGAAACAATAAAGCACGGTGGTGATTTTGATTTTGATTTGTATAAACTCTAATCAATCCAATGGCTTAGTCTTGAACATTTTTACCGCTACACATCGAAACCTTGTGAAGGTGGTTCTGTCAGTCAAAGGATTGCCTGCCAAATGTCCATGTGGCCAAATGAAGGAGTGTATGTAGGGGGACCCTGCTTTGGGACTTCATGCAAACATGCAAAAGATCTTTGTTCAAACGAAGGCTTGCATGAAGGGAACCACATGCCCAAACGAAAGGTGTGACCAAAAGCTTGTATTGAAGAATTCATATGCCCAAATAAAGAAAGCATGAAGGGAGTAAAATTCCCAAAGGAAGCTTACAACAAGGGGTTACATGCCCAAACGAAAAAGGCATGCTAGGCTTGCAAAGATGCCCAACGAAAGAGGCATGCAGGAAGCAAATTTGAGCAATCGAAGGATGCCAAAAGGAGGCTTTATGCCTTGTGAACACTAGCATGGGGGAAGCCTTTTGTGCACAAGAAAGAATTTATGTCTCAAATGAAAGCTTGTACACAGGTATTCATCAACTTGTGAATCAAAGCAAGTATGGGGGAACATTTTTCCAGTCATCATAGGCATGCAAGCATCAAACATCCAATCGAAGCAGGCACATAGGCAACCATTTCATGGTGAACCCTGTGAGGCCAAAGGTGCAATCGAAGGTGGCGTACAGGAAACTCCTGCCTTGTAAACCAAAGACAACGCGCCAGAGGCTTATGCCCAGTCGAAGGATGCAAGCCATGCTTGCATCGAAAGAGGCCAAAAGGCCAATCAAAGGAGCTGAATCGAAGAGGCTTATTTTTCTCCAACTTTTGTCAAAAAGATTATTTTTATCTTTTTTCCTCCTTTTTGACAGTTTCCTTTTTTTAACTTGGTACTGGAAGATCCAAATGTAATTGTGCAAGCTTAAGCCTTGATAATCCTTGTGAGAAATACCTTGAGAAATGAGAGGGAAAATTTTGGGGTACAACAATATGATTACCAAATCTCACACAGAGGAGGATCACATCATACATTTACAAAAGCTATTCGAGCGTCTACGAGAGTTCAAGCTGAGATTGAATCCCAACAAGTGTACATTTGGAGTCAGGTCAGGAAAGTTATTAGGTTTCATTGTAAGTCAACATGGTATTGAGGTAGACCCCGACAAGGAAAAATCCATACAAGAAATTACAGCTCCGAGGATAGAAAAAGAGGTTTGTGGTTTCTTAGGACAATTGAATTAAATTTCAAGGTTCATATCGCACCTAACTTCTACGTGAAAGCCTATTTTCAAATTACTACGAAAAGATCAAACGGTGGTATGGAATAATCATTGCCAGACAGCTTTCGAGACAATAAAGAAATATTTACAAGATCCACCAATCTTGATGCCACTGGTTCCCAAAAGACCGCTCATCATGTATCTGACAGTACTTGAAGGGTCAATGGGATGTGTATTGGGACAACATAATGAAATGGGTAGAAAAGAGCATGCAATCTTCTACCTTAACAAGAAATTCACCGACTGTGAAACCAGGTACTCACTTATCGAGAAGACTTGTTGTACGTTGGCTTGGGCTGCTAAAAGACTGAGGCAACATATGTTAACTTACACCACATGGTTAATAGCAAGAATGGATCCATTAAAGTATGTGTTTAAAAAACCAACTCTTACATGAAGGATTGCCCAATGGCAGATGTTACTATTAGAGTACGACATCCAATACACTACTCAAAAGGCCATAAAAGGTAGTGTTCTAGTTGACCATCTAGCTCATCAGCCATTACCATAATATCAACCAATAAAGTTCGACTTTTCAGACGAAAATGTCATGGTTATAGGTGACTGCGAAATACTACGGCCCAACGAAGGACCTGAACTAGAGGCAAGTTGGACACATGTGTTCGACGGGGATTCAAATGCACTAGGGCACAACATTGAGGCAGTTTTGACTTCTCCGAAGAATTTTCACAAGCCTTATACTTCAAGGTTATGTTTTGATTGCACCAACAATATCTGAATACGAAGCTTACATCCTGGGTCTAGAAGCCGCTATTAATATAAGAATAAAACATATTAAAGTATTTGGAGACTCTGTGCTAGTTATATACCAAGTCAACATTGAATGGGACATGTTGTACCCCAATTTTTCCCCTAAGATCCCTTCATCATACCATATTGATTCAATCACAACAAGATCATATTAGGGCTTTTGGTTCTCCTCTCTATCTTTAGCTTTGCTCTTTGAGGAATCACCAAGCACCTTGACTTGTTTTTATTTTGTGATTATGCATGTTTTGTTTTTCCTTTAATTTTAATTAATAAAATGCAATGTTGTGTTGTCTTACTTATTAATAATGTAGGTAAAGGTAATGTGGCTTAGCAAGTTAATCCACGTGTTCATGAGTTTATTTCCATGCCCTAGACAATAAAGTTTGAGAAATTCAAACCTCACCATTGAAGTTGTTTTGGAATAAATGGAATGGAAAGGTTTATTTTGGTTTCACCACATTTCAAAGTTATCAAGATTGATTCAAAAGTACAAGGGGTTGATTGAATAAGTTGTCATGATTGGACAAGGCCTTGTTCCCATTGGTCACAAGTGCATATTTCTCTAATTTCTCAAGATATGGAAGTGGTTTTGGTTGTTATGAGTTCTCATTATCATCCTCAACAACTTCTATTTACAAAGAAAAGTATTGGTACAAGAAGGTTCTTCAAAATTGTCAAAGTTCCTCAAAGCATTTTCTTGATCTAGGAGCTAGGGTTTTGAACTTCAAAGAAGTATATCTTGCTCATCTTTTTTTATTTTTGGGTGATTCAAAAAACATCCTTATCTTCAAATGGTTATTAACAAATCACTTCAAAAGTTTCAAGGAGTTTACATGTGGAAGAAACTTGGTGATGAAGAAAGATTACAAGTCCTCCGGATGAATCCCCAATTTCCAATGTGTGACTTCAAATGATCATAACTTGGTCAATTTTTATCACCTTGAGCCCACTCTTTTTCCACAATGATCTTGAGGGTGTGAAATTTATTCCTTCTTTTATGTTCAAATTGGGGAAATGAATGGAAGATTCCCTAAGGATACAAAAGATTATAGGTCATTTCATGATTTTTTGCCAACTTCAATAATTCATAACTCTCTCAATTTTTGGATATTTTGAATGGTTCAAGTTTCAAAATGTCATTCAAGAGTTCTATTTCATTCCATATTTTTTGGTCAAGAACAAATTCCAAGTGGAAGGCCATGTTTGGATGCAAAACATTATAGGTCACTTTTGAAGAAAAACTTGAAATATTTCTAAGTATGGAAAGTCAACTTCTTTTTCCCAACTTTGACTCATTGCAACTCTCAGCTCAAACATCCATTTGATTCCATTCTTTTCCATTGCAAAGCTTATAATCTCATCTTTCTAAAGCATCAAGAATCATGTCCTAAGACCCCTTGAGCTGAGAATGCCATTGATTCGAACTTTGTAACTTAAAACAGAAGTTTCTTCAAAAGTCAGAATTTGAAATCCTTTATTTAGCTTCTAAACACATTTTTCTGCGTGTTTTTTCTTCTAAACATGTTTAGTGAACTTCCAGAAGTGATTATCATATCAAAACGCGCGTTTTGGATGAGTTTTAATCAAAATAGAAGTCAAACTTTTCTTGTTTGCAACTTCACATGATTTCCCTCCAAACTTCATTATTTCACACGCTTGAACATTCCATTTGATTCCCTATAAATAGAGGGTCATCCCGAATTCATTTCCTCAAGCTTGAACAACCAAAATCACCATGCCAAACTCATTCGATAACTCACTTTTCTGCAACTTCGAAATCAGTTTTCCAGCCTTTTTCAATCCATTTTTTATATCAATTCACCTTCCTTGATCTTCCGTGAAGTTAACCATACAATTACCTTCAAGAATCGTGACCTATATTGGTCCATAGAAGTCCAGTTTCAGAGCTCTGCAACTCATCTTCAATAGGTAGATTTCTCCACCAATTCTTCCAAACTTTGATATCATTGTGAAGCTCTCATTGCCCTGGTTCTAGTTGCAACACTTGCTTTTAACTGGAAACACGTTTTGACCATGAAATTTCAAATTACTTTTCAAAACTTTCCTTCCAAATTGCTTGAGCAACAATTTATATAAATTTGTCGCGAAGATGTGGTTGTCTTCGTCGTAAAGAGACGAAGCGAATGGCATAGGTCTGAGCTTCTGATTTTATAGTTTGAGAGACCTGCAATTCACGTTGGCTGGAGGTTGAAGATGACCAACATGTCATATTTTGAAATTGCACACGAGTTGGAGCAAGATCAGCATTATATTGATACTTCTTGTAGAAAGCAGTAGCCAAGTCCTCCCAGGTATGAATTTCGGTTCCTTCTAATTGATAGAACCACTCTAGTTGAGTGTCAGCCAAAATTTCTTGGAAGAAATTGACCTATAGATTATGGTCAGCAGTGTGAGGCTGAATCTTGCGGACATATGACCTCAGATGCATTTTAGGACAAGAGATCCCATCTTACTTTACAAAGGTAGGGATTTTGAACTTTGGTGGGATGACCACTCCAGAAATAAAACCTAACTCTTCAAAGTCCAAGCCAGGTATCTGCTGAATCTCCATAGCATTGAGGCGATCCTCCAACTGTTTGTATTTATCAATTAGCGGGAGGATATTGTTCCTCAGAGAAGTCAGCTTCATCTCCATCAATCCCCAGACTGTTATCTCCTTCTTTTGTCTGATTTTCCCTTTCGGTTGACGGAGTTGAGAGATCTAGAGTTCTCTTGACTGGTCCTCTAAGTCTTCTTCCCAAGTCCAGGACGCCTACTGACTTATTTGACTTTTTCTTCTTGTCTTTGAGAAGAAGAGTCTTCAGGTCCTCTTGCCCCTTAGCTATAGCCACGAACAATTGTTGGAATTGGGCATTTTATGCTTGGAGATCCTTCACCGTATGTTCCATATCCATCTTACCGAAATAAACAGTAGGAAGATAAGGAGACCTGTATGGGAGAAACCTATCATGATATGATGCATGTGTATGTGGATGCATGTTTTCAAGGATCTCGCGGAGTAAACATAAGAAGACGTTAGAATTTAAATTTTGATCAACAACTTTGATTGGAGAACTTCGTATCGGTGGATGTCCTTCCACGAGAATCAAGCTCACCATGTCAAGTGCGTCATAGCCCTTGACTCAAGTTACCGTGCTTTGGCTTTTGACGATGTTTGATTAGAGAATGAATCCTCTTTCCCCTTGACAGGCGTCTGGTTAAACATGACCCTGCATCATAGGCCTTTGAGATCCTTGAAATTGTTATTGAAAATGTCATGGTATAATGTCATGATGTTATGTACAAGTATGCAAAGCAAGCAAGTTGTTATGTACAAATAGTCATATACACACAAAGCAGATAAGTCTTTAGGTTTAGGCTTGGATGGAGTTTGTAGGTAAGTACCCTCTAGAAGTTTAGTTGGCTCAACCTATCCTAGAAAGTAACCGGGTTCTAAGGGATCTCAATATTACTGACCTTTCTTTTAGGCATTGTCTCACCTCAATCAATCTTTCCTTACGGTGGAGATATCCCAAAAATCTGGTCTCAATAAGCGTAGCATCGAGTATCAACCAATCTTCGGTCGAAACCATAGACGGCTATATCGCTAATTCCTAATGGCCAAGGATGATTCAATTAAAGGTTCAAAAGTCAGTTAGTGCTTTATGACGCCGCTCAGCGGCCCTGTATTCTCCTCGATTTAACACAAGGGACGAAGCGAATGGCATAGGTCCTGAGCTTCTGATTTTACAGTTTGAGAGACCTACAATTCACGTTGGCTAGAGGTTGAAGATGACCAACATGTCATCTTCCAACCAATGATGGCGTTCCATTTGTTTTTTTTTTGAAATCTGATTTTATATTTGATTCAGTGTTTTATTCACTAAAGTCCATAACATGCACAGCGCGCCAGGTCCACTTGATCTGTTTACAAATGCGTTTTGACAATGATCAGATGGCCCATATTTTTTTTGGTTTGTTATTTTATTTTCTGATTTTTATTTTAATTGATTTAGATTTCAAAAAATCATAGAAAATTCATTTTAAGTCCAAAAAATCTGAAAAAATTATGAAAAAAATATTTGATTTTTTCTCTTTCTGATTTTTATTTTTTTAAATTTTTATTTTGTGTTTTGGTATTTTTCATAAATTTTCACTTTATTTGAATTGTTTTAAATGTTAAAAAATACTTTTATGCATTTTTAAATTCTGAAAAAAAATATGGAATGATCCAATGATATTGTGACAAATATTGGTGACCTCATTTATTTTTTATTTCTGACTTTGTTATTTTTTATCATTTTTGGTTTATTTTACTCATTTCTTTTAATTTTAAAAATAGTTTCTGACATTAAAAAATTATCAAAAATTTTATAAAAATATTTTAGTTCATTTCTGATTTTTTTATAATCTTACTTAATTTTTATTGTTTAATTTGAACATAGTTGATATTTTTCTCTCTTATTTCCATTTTAAAACATTTTAATACCTTTTTTTAATGCATATATTAAATGTAATATTATTTTGTGATTATTTTCTGGTTGATCTTGGGTTGAATTTTTGATCATGAACTTTTTTAACATCATTGGATCCATGGTGTTGAGTCTAACTCCATAAAAATGGAAGAATGATTTTAATAATAGTTTGATTAAATTTTAATTCAAATGTGGTTTGTATATTCTTTCCCACCCCTCTTCATCTCATCCCTTTCTTATTGCACAAAGTGTTATTGGAACATGATATTTATATCATGTATCAAAACAAATGGTGCATAGATTGCTATTGACCGGCCTCAAAATAAGTGCGACTTCTATATAAGTCCACTTACGATTGCTTAACATGGCGCTAAATTCTGTCCAGATTCGAATAAATGATCATTTGTGGCCCAAACCTATGTTTGCAAGCCCAAGTATGTTAATTTGATCTCTTTGATCCAATAACCTTGAGATTCATTGTGCGGAGGCTTTGCTTCTACCAATCCTCTAATGGATCTTCATCAATTTTGGTCAACGCGGATCACTTAAACATCGTTGATCATTAAATGTTATTTTTGAGGATTCCAAAATGAATGATATACTTGACAAAAAGAAAATGCAACTTGTTGTGTGGAGACTTTGGTTCTACCAATCCTCTAATGAGTTCCAAATGCAAGTTTCAAGATGGTCATCCAACTAACCACTAATTTCTAACAATTGACTTTACTTTATACTGTCATTTTTTATGCTTTATGTACCATTTACTTTAAGCATTATATTTCATGCTATTTTTCATCTTTGCCCACTTGAGCCCCTTTATATTCTTGTCATTTTTATCTTGCTCACTTGAGCTTTTATTTTCTTTGTTTTAAGATACTTAATAATCAACATGAACTATAAAAAAACTCTAATGATACTTGGACTATTTGGTTACTACCCTTGGCATTATGGGGTATTGGACTTCTTGGACTTAGGAATAGAAACCTTGGCTTAGTTTGGAGACCTTGTGACCTCAATTGATATTTTGTCTGGAGTTCTTGAGGTTTACCTCAAGACATTGGGTTGTTTGTTTGTTTTATGTGCAGGTTATTATGATTACATTCTTTGTTTGTAATCTGGAATTCACCTGTATACAGCCGTCATTCTGCCCAATTTTTGTGAAGACTTAATACACTTGAAGCTTGGTTCTCTCAAGAGATCTAATATTTTTTCTTGTTTGGTTTCAATCCAAAGAATGGGAACTCTGTCTTGACTCATAATGTCAAGTAATGGCTTCTTGTTGGTTTGATGGTTCTTATCCTTAACTTTTACCTTATGCTTTAGGATAGTCTCTTCTTCTCCTTCCATCTTCTTTAATTTAAAAAATCTTCTTCCTTCTTTTGAAAACTCTTCTTGTTTTTAAACTTGAACCATTTTAATAATAAACTTGGACCTAGGTCCATTTATTTTCAAAAACCTTTTCATAAATAAACTTCAATCAATTTAATAATATCTTTGGCATTTTTTGTGAGAAGACTAAAAGTCAATCAATCTCATTTCAAACCATTTTGCGACTTTGGCTTTTATTTTAATACTTTTTCTCAAAAGATTGGACTCTTGTCAACCCTTGTAGTGATGCAAACAACTATACTTCTACAATATGTAGTAAAGTGAGATATTGTCCACTTGGGTGTTGAGTGAGGCATTGTTGATTTTAAGATCCAAGTCATATCCTCCACTTTGAGATGACGCAAATTCTCCTTTCTCATGATTGTGGGTAGTAAGTATGTTTTCCACACGGACAATGACGATGATGTCTTATCTCATAAAATTAACCAACACAATTATGGTTTAAAAATTTTTAAAAGGTGAACTACATGTACCCTGATCCCTTATTACATGAAAGGTGGTAGGTAGGCACTAAAGGTTTGCAACCGCAGAGGGTGCAAAAATCATAAAAAATACTTCTTTTCCCACATCCACCATCTATTTTGCATACAACATTTTATAGCCAAAATATACATATTTTTACAAAGAGGTTCATGCGGAGTACCGTAGATGTATAGGGTGCTAATACCTTCCCTTTGCATAACAAACCCACTTACCTAGAATATTTCCCCCTCTTTTGGGTTACGCGCTCTTTTCGCATTCCTTTGGAAACAATAAAGCGCGGTGGCAATTTTTATTTTTTATCTGTATAAGTCTAGTCGATCTAATGGCTTAGTCTTAAAAATTTCAACAGCTACAGGACACTAGACATCCCAAATTAATTCCATATCACGATCATGTTTTAAAGCTAGCTACAGAATTCAATGAGATTACCTTCAGTCATATCGCCCGAGAAGAAAATCAGATGGAAGATGCCTTGGCAACTTTATCAGCCATGTTCAAAGTAACTTGGCTGAATCACGAACTGCATATTATGATCAAACATTTTGAAGAACCTGCACATTGCCTTGCTATTAAAGAGGGACCAGATAAAAATCCTTGGTTCTATGACATCAAGAGGTACCTTGAAAAACAATAATATCGATAAAATTCCTCTATCATTGATAAGGGAACCTTACGGAAGCAGATACACTTGTAGAGAAATCCATGAAGGTACTTTCAGAATGCATACAAATGGACATGCCATGGCTAGAAAAATGTTGCGAGCAAGTTATTATTGGCTCACTATGGAAGCCAACTACTACCATTATACAAAGATATGTCACAAAGGCCAAATCTATGCTAAAACAATGAATGTGCCACAAACTCATCTGAATTTCATGAGCTCTCCTTGGCCATTTTCAACGTGAGGAATTGATATGATAGGCATGATCGAAGCAAAAGCATCTAACGGACACTAGTTCATACTAGTTGCCATTGATTATTTCACCAAATGAGTGGAAGCGGCATCCTACGCAAATGTGACAAGTCAAGTGGTTACTTGATTCATCAAACAGAATCTCATATGCAGATATGAGGTTCCAAGCAGAATCATTACAGACAACGAGTCCAATTTGAACAACAAAATGATGAAAGAATTATGTGATGGTTTCAAAATGGAGCACCATGATTCCTCATTCTATTGACCCAAGATGAACGGGGCCGTTGAAACTTCCAATAAGAACATCAATAAAATCATTCAGAAAATGGTTAAGGCATATCAAGATTGGCATGAAATGCTTCATTTTTCTTCACATGTCTATCCTACTTCCGTACGTACATCAATAGATGCAACCCTTTTCTCTTTAATAAATGGCATGGAAGCAGTACTCCCGGTAAGTAGAAATTCTGTCACTTTGAGTTCTAATGGATACAAATCTTAAAGAAGTAGAGTGGGTTCACACGCGACTTGATCAGCTTAACCTCATTAAATAAAAACACTTGACAGCTTTGCGCCATGGTTAGTTGTACCAAAAACGGATGAAGAAAGCATTTGACAAGAAGGTTCATCCCCGAGTGTTCAAAGAAGGGGATTAGGTGCTCAAGAAGATTATCGCCTTGATTCACGTGGTAAATGGACACTAAACTACGAAGGTCCATATATGGTAAAAACATCGTTCTCTGGTGATGGCCTTATCCTTACAACAATGAATAAGGAAGAACTACCACATCTATCAAATTCAGACGCAGTCAAAAGATACTATGTATAAAAAAGATTGCTAAGTTTGAACCCTAAAACGAACGACTTAGGAAAAAGGAGCGTCCCGATGGATTGAAAACCCTAAAGGGAGATCCAGGAAAAAATTAGGGACATACACAATTTTTTATCCCTGTGGATTGAAAACCCGGAAGGGTTATCCAGGCAAAAATTAGAGATCTTATTCAAAAAATAACGAACAAAAAGACTACGATCTAAGAACCACGACTACGGCTATAAAGGAGAGGGATTGATCTATATCATTCGACACATAAGCAAAGGATATTGGATTTGTCAAAAGAACATTGGGGAAACAGCAATAGCAATTATCAATTTCATTGCCATTTTCAGTTTTTCTATAATTACCTCTTTCAAGGAATTGCATCTTGTACTCCCGCCTATTCAGAGGCATATTTATCAATAAAACATCTATTTTTTCAATCTTTCAATTGTGTTTTTTCTTTTTCAGACTTGTTTGCAAAATACTAAGATTATTTTTGTGAATACTGCGTTGAAATCACTTTGAGGGTTTGACAAATAAAAGCATTTGATATAACACCAAAAATCATTTTGGTTAGAAAAACATCAAAATAAAATCCATGCTTGCATCCACGTCTACATCCACGTCCACGCCTACGTCCACACCTACGTCCACGTCTATGTATGCATCCACACCTACGCCTGCACCTGCGATACCAATATCAAGATCTTGCTGACACCTCTCAAAAGATACCACAACAACGCAATGTTGGGGATTTGGTGACACAAAACCAATGATTTAAAAGGAGATAATATCGAAAAACATTTTTCATTACATTTTGGGGGCATATACACACATTTGGTGCATATTTAAACATTTAGGGGCATACACAAAATAATTGAGGCATGTACATTTTGAGTTTCATATAAATCTAGGACATTATGATTATACATCATACATGGCATTTTTGAAACACACTTTGGGTAAAACCAATATCTTGGGGGCCCTCTGTCGGATTATCGAAGCAAGCAATTACCTTGGTTAAGAACAAACACAATTGGTTGTCTCATCTTTAATTTAGTTATCTAAGATTCGATAAAAAAAACACTTTTCAATCATCTACCCCTAGGTTGTGGTAGGTGTGTGAATTACCAGGTTCATATTATTCATTCCCTGGGTTGTAATGAATATGTGAATCCATCTTTGTGCCGTTTATCCCCTAGGTTGTGATAAACACACAAATTCTTCAAATATTTATCCCCTAGGTTGTGATAGGTATGCGGATTTTCAGGGTTATACTATTCATCCCCTAGGTTGTGATGAATAGAATAAGCCTATCTCTAGTGTCTTTTATCCCCTAGGTCGTGATAAAATCACAAGTTTCTCATCCTACGGTATACTCTCTAGGATGTAGTAAACATGATGAAATCTGCATAATTCATTATGTCAGTCTCCATACAGCAATGTGTTATCAAAACTCTGTTTTATTCATCCCCTAGATTGCGATGAATAGACAAAATCTATATTATAAACTTACTATATTAGTCTCAAAGCGTTAATAAGTAAACTTTCAAACTTGTATTATTTAGATCCTACGCTATGGTAAATATGCGAAAAATCTACGATCCCTTTTAGATATTGACGAGTTATCTGTGTCATCGTATCTAAGTCAAATCAAAACTTTATGCTCAAACTCTGTTAAGACATTGTAACACGGTGGGAGAACTGACTTGGTGTTTTTCGTTTGATCACAATTATGCGGTTAGCAAGAGTCGCCACCGAGTTTTCTTTTATCCAAAAGGAAAGGCTGAAAAGAACAGGAAAGACCTTTAGAGATGTTTTCTGATTTCGGGGGGTAGATTATGAAAAGGGAAGGTATTAGCACCCTTTTCATCCGTAGTTATCTACGGGCTCTTAGTTTCTTGCTAGATCACTTGCTTTTGTTTGAATGTACTTGTGGTGTGGGTTTTGAATGTATTTTGAAAATGTTTTTGTAATGGTTCTCGTTTCTATAAGAACGCGTACAAAGTGTTGTTTCGAAAATAGTTCAAAAGGTATTTGTAGAATGTGTTTTTTGAAAATGATTTCGAAAAAGATGTCTTTGTAATGGCTCTCGTTTCTATAAGAACACTTTCAAAGTGTTTGTCTTTTGAAAATGTTTCAAATGAGTGTGTTGGCATATAAAATGTTTTTGTTGTGAGCAAGCAAACAACTAGGAGCGAATCTACCTACTCAAAAGGTCTTAGATGTTGTTTTCCTCCTCCTTTAGATGTTTCTATCTTACCATTGTTTTGGTAAGAAGCCCCTTCATTGGATGTGAAGGGACGGGCATGGGACGTTTGTATAGTCATAGAAGGAAACCTATGGGACGTTTTAGCAATGTCGTTTTAGGGACTAGATTGTTTACCAAAGGCAACATCGAAGGTCATCGAGGGACTACGATCTTTTATCGAGGGTCTTTGCTAAAACGTCCATGTTCGAGGGACATGACTATTTTCTGAAAGGCAACAAATTGGGATTACCCTAAGGCTGCTAGTGTATAAGTGTGTTTGATTTACATGCATTTTAGTCTTGATTAGGATTATCTATTTGTTGATTTTTATGTCTTGCCATACACACCTTAATTACCAGCATTTATACTTGAAAACAATAAATTACGGAAATGTAAAGGTCCTACAATTTTACATCATTTAGGGATGGGGGTATAAATTTACAAATGGGGGGTTGCAATAATTTAAATCCTATTTAACTATTAAATCCATATTGGAATGTAAAATATAAGAAGAAAAAGGACTTGTTTTAAAAGTGGTTCTTTTGTCTTAATGAATTAAGAAAGAAAAGAAATAAATTAATTAATAAAAAAGAAAATATTTTTATGTCTTTTTTATATTAATAAAAAGGGTATTAATGTTGAAAATGATAAAAGGGAAAATAATGAGAGATAGAATCAGCGTGTTGCTGAAAGCAAAAAAATAAAAGGGATCAAAAGCTCGGATGCCAAGCGCATTGTGGTTCAGGAGGAATCAGAAGTTCTGGATTGATACACTCTGAGGTCTTGCATGAAACGTTAGAGGGGAAAAAAATAGAAGTTCTAGGAGGTGTTTAGACAGTGAGAAAAATGTCAGAAGTTTTGTATCGTGTTAAACAGTGGGTGAAAAGTCAGAAGTTATGTGTTGTGTAAGTAGTGAGTAAAAGTCAGAAGTTCTGTTACTATGTCATAACAATGTAAAAACCTAGGAATTCTTATGTGTTAAAACAATGAGAAGAACTCAGAAGCTCTGTGTTATGCTGAACAATGAGTGAAAATCTAAAGTTTTGTGATGTGTTAAACAGTGAGTGAAAATCAGAAGTTTTGTGTTAAAACAATAAGAGATCCTAGAAGTTTTTGTGTTAAAACAGTGAAGAGAACCCAAAAGTTTTGTGTTACATTTCAACTCTTTCCTCATATTAATTAGAACGTCATCAATTTATTCAGTTCTTAACAGCAAATCAGAAGGATAAAAGCACAACGATTTATAGAAGTTCTAATTCTAATTATGAGCCTAGCTTTATTCAAGAAGTTATGATCCATAGTTTCTTCTACTTATGCAATGATATGGCCATCATCAATACTATGATATTTATATATTTAAGGATGTTCCGAATGAAAATATGCAAAGTCAGAAAGACTTACCTTGAATCTGAAACGTGTGCTTGGAACTTGAGTTGCTGCCTTCAGATGTTCTGGAGTCAGCGAGAGTAAAGGAAAAGAAAAGATTATGTTCTTTTTCAAAGGGAAGAACAAAGGTTTGGTTTTCTGTTTGGGAATTCTGGATTTTGGCAAAGGTTTCACAATTTTCTTTTCTCTCTTTTGACAATTCTCTCTCTCTAAAATCAAGCCCCTTAAAAGTGTGACGGAGCAACTTATTTATAGGTGAGTTTGTTGTGGTTTTGGGGGGAAAACAAATGGGATTTAAACCATTTTGGCATACTGTTCCATTTCTTTTTAATCACAGCTTTTGTATGCTAATTTGGTGCAAATATGGGGTTTGAGAAAGTGCAGGCGTGGACTGGATCAGCAGCTAGTTGCAGGACTATGCCACAACAGGGCAGAAGGTTATTTAAACGAGGTTTTTGGATTTAGTGATGTTCTGATCGCAGAAGACCAGAATGAGACTCAAAGGGTGATGTTCTGACAGAAGCGTTGAACATAACCTTCATATGCTGAAGAATCATGTTTTGACCAAAGAGCATCGCTTCCACATGTTCTGATTGAAGCATCATGTTATGAACCGTGTTTGAAAATTCTAACTGGACTTGCATGGAGTCTGGCCCAGAAGTTCTAAAGTATCATATCCTCTTAACACTTAGAAAATTTTCTAAATGCTTAGAAATTTGATTTTTTCAAAGTAATTTCTGACTTCTGATTTTAATGAACTAATTTCATGTCTTGATGAAATATGATTGTTGAAACTTGATTTTTGATCCAAAAGTCAAAGTTTGACTTTTCAATGTGCATTTGACCATTTTGCCCTTGTGAATGACTTTCTTTAGAAAATTGTAATCTGAGACTTGAAACTTTCCAGAAGCAATCCTGAGGGTCTAGAATGATATTTTGAGAAACGAGAGGGAAATATTTGGGGTACAACAGCTGCCCCTGTTCAATATTCTTAAACTTGAAGATTTAGATTGGCATATCTGCCATTTGCGACTTGAAGGTAGAGGATGATTGAACAATAGAGTGCCCAGAAATTTGCACTCTGAGGATTTGGAGGTTGAGGTGTAAGGAATGGGATTAAAGATGCCACTTGGAGAAATGATGGAGAGTTATCGGAGATGGGATTATAGATGCCATTCAAAGGTGATTATTGACAGAAATTGGACTAAGTCTGAACTTGACTTCAACGGGAAAAGAATCAGAATAAACTTTTGGTCGATTTAAACTGAAACTAGCAGAAGTCTTGCATGTTGTTTGACTGGAAAGGATCAGAATAAATCTTGGAGTGATTTATCTGAACCAGAGACAATGTCTATTTGTAAAGTATCAGGATAAACCATTGAGAGATTTAAACTGAACCAAAAGAGGTGTTGGATATTCTTTAACTGGAGAGAATCAGAATAGATCTTTGAACGACTTATCTGAACCAGAGAAAGTGTCTACTAGGAAAGAATCAGTATAAATCATTGAGAGGTTTATCTGAACCAGCAGGGATCTGGTAGAAGAATCAGAATAAACTGTTGAGAGATTTAAACTGAACTAGAGAAGATGTCTGCGGGAAAGAATCAGAATAAAACGTTGAGAGATTTAAACTGAACCAGAGAAGATGTCTGCAGAAAAGAATCCGAATAAACCATTGAGAGATTTAAACTGAACCGGTGGGGGTATGGAGAAGAATCAGAATAAATCTTGAAGCGACATATATGAACCATATAAGATGTCTGCGGGGAAGAATCAGAGTAAACCGTTGAGATATTTAAACTGAACCAGCAGGGGTCTGGAGAAGAATCAGAATAAATCTTGAAGTGACTTATTTGAACCATAGAAAATTTCTGCCGGAAAGAATCAGAATAAACCGTTGAGAGATTTAAACTGAAACAACAGGGGTCTGGAGAAGAATCAAAATAAATCTTGAACCGACTTATCTGAACTAGAGAAGATGTTTGCGGGAAAGAATCAGGATAAACTGTTGAGAGATTTAAGCTGAACCAGCAGGGGTCTGGAGAAGAATTAGAATAAACCTTTGGAGCGGTTTATCTGAACCAGAAAATATGTCTGCAGGAAAGAATCAGGATAAACTGTTGAGAAATTTAAACTGAACCGGCAGAGGTCTAAAGAAAATATTCATTATGTAGATGGTCAAACAGTCCTTTCTCAGGAATTGATTTGTAATTGAATTGTCCAAAAATAGTTGTCATGTCAGGAATTTGTTGATGATAATTTTCTGTTGATTGATCTTTTCTAAAAAGGTGAAGAGTTAGTTGTATGTGATTCCATGACGTATGAAATGCATGGCATGAGATCGCGCTATATGCAATTGTGTTGTTAATGCTATGATGTATGAATGCAATGTATGAACATATTAATTGTTCTGCTGTAGTGTTGTTGGATTAGGGAAAATAAATCCATGACTGCTACTGGAGATGTGGGGTGCAAGTCTTCATATTTTTGTTGAAATTGAAGTGTTGATGGATGGGTTTCCATAATTAGAGAAATAAAATTTGTTGGGAAGGAAAACACCATGTGTTGCTTGTGGACTTCATGAAATCCTGCTGGGGAATCCTAAGAAATTGGGCGAATTTCACTGGGGAATCTTTGGAGCGGTAACTGGAAGTTTTGCTTCGTCGGGGATGTGAGAGCACCTGATACCATTAGGCTGCATACTGGAGATACGTTAGTGATCCTGTAGTGGGATGTCCTTGTTTCCTCTCTTGTTGGAAAAAGTACCTGCGGGGGATTTTATGAAATGGCCTATAGATATTATCCTATTTCTTAAAGCCATTAGTGATTGTCTTTCTATTTTCTGTTCTTCATTTTTTGCTCATTTGTAAACAGTAATCACATTCAAATGCACATGTTCAAAAATAATCATCGGACGTTTTTGCAAACAAATCAGGAAAATAAAAGAAAAATAGATAGTTTTGCACTTTTAAAGGAATATCTTTGTATTAACTTGAATAAGTATTTTTGTACAAAGAGACGAACATCCTAGTAAGGGAATTTCATCGTAGAAAATGAAAATTGATACAAAGAAAAGATAGATATGTGAAATAATCCCATGAGGTTCCCACTCTGCTATAGCCTTCATGTCTTTGAGCGTCTAATCCACTTGTTACTTTGTCCGAAGCTGATTGGATTGATTGGAACCGTTTGAGTTTGTCAGTCGAAACTAAAGGTTGTTTGTAAGGGGATCCAACGGGACATAGTCATACGCTTTCAATCCCTAACTTTTTCCTGGACCACCCTTTTGGTTTTTTAGTCCACCGAGATACCCTTTTTTTCCCAAGCCGCCCTTTCATGTTTTCAGCTTGCCGGGTGTACAGATTTTTTTTGTATTTTATCCCTAATTTTTTCCCAAACTCTTTTGGTTCGCCGGAATGCCCTAATTTTTGCCTAGGCCAGTCGACTTAGCGGGTCTTTATTCATGCATAGTATCTTTTGATTATGTTCGTGTTTACAGGATGCGGAAGGTCGTCGCCATCCATAGTGGTTAAGATCATTGCTCCACCAGGGAATATGTTTTTGATCACAAATGGTCCTTCATATGTAGGAGTTCATTTTCCCCTGGGATCACCTTGTGGCAATATGATACGCTTGATTAACAAGTCACCAACCCGATATACCTGACGTCTGACTTTCTTGTTAAAAGCTTTGATCATACGTTTTTGGTACATCTGACCATGACAGACAACCGTAAGCCTCTTCTCATCAATCAAGTTCAACTGGTCGAGTCGAGTTTGAACCCATTCATCTTCATTCAACCCTGCATCTTTTATGATTCTCTGAGAAGGTATTTGGACTTCAATTGGTAGGACAACTTCCATACCGTATACCAAAGAGAAAGGAGTTTCCCCTGTTGACGTGCGCGTCGTGGTACAGTAACCATGAAGAGAAAATGGTAACATCTCATGCCAGTCCTTGTAGGTAACTGTCAATTTTTGTATGATCTTCTTAATGTTTTTATTTGCGGCTTCTACAACGCCATTCATCTTCAGCCGGTAAGGAGAAGAGTTATGGTGCTGGATCTTGAATTGCACGCATAGTGCGGTAATCATAGTATTGTTGAGATTTGTACCATTATCTGTGATGATTCTCTCCGGGATACCGTACCGACAGATGAGATTATGTTAGATGAATCGGGCCACAACTTTCTTGGTAATAGAAGCGAATGAAGCTGCCTCGACCCACTATGTGAAGTAATCAATGGCAACCAAGATGAAGTGGTGTCCATTAGAAGCTGTGGGTTTGATCTCTCCAATCATGTCAATGCCCCACATTGCAAAGGGCCAAGGAGCAGTCAGGATGTTTAGGGGAACCAGAGGCACATGTACTTTGTCAGCATAGATCTGGCACTTGTGACAAGCTTGTGAATGTTGATAACAATCTGCTTCCATGGTGGACCAATAGTAACCTGCCCGTAGGATCTTTTTAGCCATTGTGTGTCCACTATAATGAGTTCCAAAGGTACCTTCATATAAATTAGCCATCATCTTTTCTGCCTCACTCTGGTCTATGCAACGAAGCAAAGTAGAGTCGTGGTTGCGTTTATAGAGGATTTTGTTACTGAGGAAGAATTTAGCAGAAAATCTTCTCAAGAACTTCTTATCATTGCTGAAGCTCCCTCCGGATACTCTTGGGACTCGAGATACCTCTTAACTTCATGGAACCAAGGATTTTCCACTACTTCTTCAGTATCAATCTCGTGACAGTAAGCTGGTTCGTCCATCCGCTCAATGGTGATCTGGGGAGCCTCGTTATCCAACTTGATTTTAAACATGGATGACATAGTGGCTAGCGCATCCGCTAGTTGATTTTATTCTCGTAAAAAATGCTCAAAGGTAATTTCTTCAAAATGTGGGATTAATGTCAACACATGTTCTTTGTAGGGGATGAGATTAGGGTGCTTCGTGTCCCATTCTCATTTGATCTGACTGATGACTAAGGATGAATCTCCAAATACCCTTAAGGACTTGTTTCCCAAATCTACGGCAGCTATGAGACCCATAATACACACTTCATATTCCTCCATATTATTGGTACAGTTAAAACAAAGTCTTGCAGTAAAGGGAGTATGACATCCTTCAGGGGATATGATCACAACACTTATGCCATTGCCGAGTGCGTTAGAAGCTCCGTCAAAAACCAAGGTCCATCAGGATCCTTGCTCAGGTCCGTCATATGGTATGAGTTCTTCGAATTGTTTACCAACATGATGTCTTCATCTGGGAACTCGAATTTCATGGACTGGTAGTCATCCACAACCTGATGAGCAAGGTGATCGGCTAGCACACTGCCCTTTATTGCTTTTTGGGTAGTGTATTGAATGTCGTATTCGGTCAAGATCATCTGCCATCTTGCTATTCTTCTAGAGAGGGCGGGCTTCTCGAATATGTATTTTATTGGATCAATCTTAGATATCAACAAGGTAGTATGGGTCAACATATACTACCATAGCTGGAGAGCAGCCCATGCCAGAGCGCAACAAGTTTTCTCAAGCAGTGAATATCTGGTTTCACAGTCGGTAAACTTTTTTCTCAGGTAGTATATTGCATGCTCTTTTCGACCAGACTCATCATGCTGCCCTAGCACACACCCCATTGATTTTTCCAAGATAGTTAGATACATGATCAAAGGTCTTCCCTCGACTGGAGGCATCAAAACAGGAGGCTCTTTAAGGTACTCTTTGAGACTGTCGAAGGCAGCCTGGCAGTCGTCGTTCCAATCTAACACTTGATCTTTCTTCAGTAATTTGAAGATTGGTTCACAAGTAGCTGTTAGGTGAGAAATGAATCTGGCAATGTAGTTTAGTTGTCCTAAGAATCCTCTAACTTCCTTCTCGGTGCGAGGAGAAAGCATTTATTGTATTTATTTTACCTTTGTAGGTTCCGCTTCGATACCTTTACTGCTAACGATGAAGCCTAGGAGTTTACTGGACCTCACTCCAAATATGCATTTACTCGGGTTCAACCTTAGCTTGTATTTCTTTATCCTTTCAAACAGTTTATGAAAATGGTCAAGATGTTCCTCTTCAGTTTGAGATCTGGCTATCATGTCATCCATGTAGACCTCTATCTCATGATGGATCATCGTGAAACAGAGCTGCCATGGCACGCTGATATGTTGCCCCAGCGTTTTTCAACCCGAATGGCATAACTTTGTAACAGAACGTGCCCCACTATGTGATGAAGGTCTTTTTCTCCATGTCCTCAGGTGCCACTTTGATTTGATTGTACCCGGAGAAACAATCCATGAAGGAGAATACTTTATGTTATGCGGTATTGTCAACCAGAATGTCGATATGGGGAAGCGGAAAATCATCCTTAGGGCTTACCCTATTCAAATCTCTGTAATCCACACACATGCGTACTTTACCGTCCTTTTTAGGCACTGGAACAACATTGGCGACCCATTGTGGATAGGAGGTTACGGCTAAGAATCCGGTGTTGAGCTGCTTCATGACTTCAGTCTTTATCTTCTCTGACATTTTTGGCCGCATGCGACGGACTTTCTGTTTTACCAGATGGCAGTCTTCTTTTGTCGGCAGATGATGGATCATGATATCAGCGTCAAGTCTTGGCATGTCTTCGTATGACCAGGAAAAGACCTCAACATAGTCGTGTAATAACTGAGTTAAGCACTTCTTGACATTAGGTTTCAGGTTGGCACCTACCTTGACTTCTTTCTTGTCCTCTTTGGTACCTAAGTTAATTGTGTCAACCGACTCTTCGTGGGGCTGTATGGTCCTTTCTTCCTATTGTAGTAACCTGGTTAGTTCCCCTGGAACCTCACAATCTTCCTCACCTTCATCTTCAGCTTGGCAGATCGAATTTTCAAAGTCACAATAGGCCATAGCAGAATCGTTACCCATGGGATCTTGAGTGGATGTGGATTTTCATTTTGATATGTGAGTGTGTATAAGAGCATAGATATCTTTGTAAAACATAAAAATGTAGAAAAAATAAGAACAAAGAGCGTAAACTTTGCATGCAAAAACGTCCATGATTCATTGATGACATATGAAAATGAAGTAGCAACCCTCACAAATGGACCATTGTTCCTCGGATAAGACACAAGGTTTTAAAGTCTAAATTATTTAATTATTACAAGTCTGACAAAAATTTAAAGAATATTACTGTTGGATAAAATTAATAGGGACAAATTCTTTGGATTCTCAGTTGTTGAGTCCTCCGCAAATAGTTGGAAAATCCATTCTTCCAAGTCACAACTGTCATCACTATCTTTCATTGCGTTGAATTCATGATTGTTGATCCGCAAAGGTGGTTCCCTGGCATGAGCATGACGAATAGCTTTCTGTGCTCCTAGAGTAAAACCCAAACCAAAATTTTCATATTTGTAGGGAATATCCGGGAGTTGTCCCCAAATGGTACACCCACCTTCTTCGACTACTGCCTTGGCATCTTTCAGAGAAGCCATCTTCAACGGAGGTCTGGTAATCTTCGGGACTTTGGAAACAGTCTTGGTTGTTGCAACTGTTTGTGGGACTTCCTCGAAATGCTGACACGGAGTTTCGATCAATTCACCATCCATTTCCACATACCTGAAAGCGTTCACGTGACTGACCATATATTCCTCCTCTCCATGGACAGTGATGATTTTCCCTTGATTGGGTATTTCAACATCTGATGTAATGTAGAGGTGACGACACCAGTGTCATGAATCTAAGGTCGGCCCAATAAACAGGAATATGAATGGAGAATATCCATCACATAGAAAGTTGAATCGAAGGTCTGAGTTCCAACTTTGATGGGGATGTCCACCTCCCCGTGCACCATTCTCTTCGAACCATCGAAGGCCCTTACCACTATATTGCTGGGTTTTAAGGTCAAACCTTCACAGTCTAGTCTATCCAGAGCCTTCTTAGGCAACACATTCAATGATGAACCAGTATCTACCAGGACATGGGCCAAAGTAGTGCCCCTGCATTCGACAGAGACATGCAACGCCTCATTGTGTTTCCTCCCTCTAGGTGTCAGATCAGCATCAGAAAAGCCCAAACCGTTATCAGCTGTCAAACTGGCCACACAATCTTCGAATTGGTCAGCAGAGGTTTCCTGTGGCACATGGTCGGTTTTAAGAAATTTCACCAAGGCTTTCGCATGAGCTTCGTAGCACAACAGTAAAGCTAGCATAGAAATCTTTGAAGGGGTCTTCCCTAGAAGTTCGACTACATTGTAGTCGCTTCACTTTATAATTTTCAAAATTTCTTCCATCTCTTTCTTGGAAGCCTCTGGGATAGATGCTGACTGCGCCTTCATCCGGACAGATTCCACCAAAATTCCTTTGCCCCGAGTCTCGGTCGACTCGGTGATACGGGTGTTAGTAAGGGTAACCACAAGAAATGTAGTAGTAGTATCAGCAGGAACAAAAGTAGTAATGATCACAGGACCGGTAACAGTTTTCGGAGGAGAAATCTCAGGGGAGAACACTCTTCCACTTCTAGTTATTTTGCTGGTTCCGACAATGTTGCCGATGTTAGGGTCAGCCTTCTCAAAAACCGGGTCTTCAACAACCATCCATTATTTCTTGTCTTCGTGGTAGTAGACGTCACCCTCATAGTTCCAGGGAACAGTTTTGTCTAAGGAGTACGACATTGGCCCTGGCATAGTAATTATCAATGGAGTCACCTTTGGAACAGATGTAATCCTAAAGGGTCTTTTGGTGGAGACCATGGGAGCATTGGCGAAAATGGTTATTATTGAAACATCCTTGTAAGCAATGGTTAGAATGGGAGTCTTTTCAAACAAAATCTCTTTGTAATCCATCAGGCACTGGACACCTGTCTTCAATAAATGACAACCAGTCGGTAGAGAGAAACAGAGGTGGAAACCTTCGCCACAACCCAAAAATAAATCGTCCTTCAATAGGTTCCTCTTGACGGTCAAGAGAGGGGTAACAAGTTCATCAACAACAGTAACAAACACATCATATTCAACAGCGTTACCACCACGTATGTGCTTGGGCATAGGAGTAGTGATAACATTTGGGATTTCAGGAGCGTCAAATTCAATTTCCTCTGCCTCGAGAAGGTCTTGCACCTTGTTTTTCAAAGCCCAACAATCGTTTGTATCATAACCTGGACTTTCTGAATGGTAAGCACAACGAGCATTTGGGTTATAATGGGGAGAAGAAGTGTTGGGATTCTTCGGAGCTTCCCGCAAGGTTACCAGATTAGATTTCAAAAAATGCAGTAAGACTTGAGACAACGTCATATATATCCGGGTAAACTATCTTACCGGCCTTTCTGTTCTATACTGATTGTTCCTTTGTTGAGTAGGTGCAGGCTTAGAGATCATGACAGACCCTACCGCTGGACGGCGTTCAGTTCTGTCCTGATTCCTATGGTCATATGCAACACTAACCTTCTTCTTTCCGGTAAAAGGCTTCTTTATCGCGCTCGAGGATGCATCTCTTTAAATTTTGCCACTTTTTATACCTGCTTCTACCAGTTCACCGGTCATGATTAATTCGGTAAACCCATCCGAGGAGCTTCCGATCAGGTGTTTGAAGAATGGACCAGATAGCGTGCCTAAGAACATATCCACCAATTCTCTGTCAGATAGAGGGGGTTGGACCTTTCCCGCGAGATCCCGCCATTTCTGAGTATAGGTCTTGAAACCTTCACCTATAACCATAGACATTCCTTGCAACTTTGTCTGTGTTGGAGCTAAGTCAGCATTATACTGGTATTTCTTGTAAAAAGCCGCTGCCAAATCTTCCAAATTGCGAATGTTGGTCCCTTCCAACTGATAGAACCAATCCAACTGCGTTCATGACAAGCTTTCTTGGAAGAAATGCACCCATAGATTCCTATCCGTAGTATGGGGTTGAATTTTCCTGATGTATGATCTTAAATGTAGCTTTGGACAAGAGACACCGTCATATTTAGCGAAAGTGGGGACCTTAAATTTTTGTGGGATGACCACCCTTGAGACAAGTCCTAGCTCTTCAAAATCTAACTCGGGTACCTTCTGGATCTCCATAGGATTGAGGTGATCTTCCAAAGGTTTGTATTTTTCGCCAGCTGGAGGATACTGCTCTTCAGAGTAGTCAACCTCTTCTTCCTCTTAAGATTCTGGATGGTCAGTCACATCCATGTTTTTCCCTTATTGATTATCCCCTTTACCCGATGATGTTGCAAAGTCTAGAGTCCGTCTGGCTGGTCCTTTGTACCTTCTTCCCATATTCAAAACACCGGTTGATTTCTTCGCCTTCTTCTTCTTTTCTTTGATCAACAGAGTTTTCAACTCCTCTTGTCCTTTTGTTTAAACTGAGCGTTCTGCACCTAAAGATCTTTTACTGTCTGTTCAATATCCATCTCACTGAAATAAACAGTAGAAAGATAAAGAGACTTGTTGTAAGAAAATTATTTGTGTTATGATGAATGAAGATGCATATACATATGATTTCAAGGAAATTAAAGATTTAAATTTGCTTTAGACAAAAAAAGAACACACATTATATTAATAAATCCAAGTTTGAGTACATCATGCCTCTTTGGGCTTACAATGAAAGAAATAAAATACAAAAACTCCTAAGACAAAAAAGTTGAACGCATCCTCTTTGGCGCGATGTAGGCGTTCAGACTCCGCTCTTCATGAAGCTGCTTGGTGAGTTCCAAAACCTTCTTCTCACTGTCGTAGAATCGGGCCTCGAAAGTGTCTCGTTCTTCCTTTAGTTGAACCCAATCTCTTTGTAAGTCTTCGAGAGAGGTAGGCATGTTGGTATGAAGGAAAGTGTATAGGACATCTCCTTCAACAAAAGGCTCTATGATAACATGGAGGATAGAGGGGTAAGGCATTACGAAACTCTGAGCACGAGCTCGCACCCACCTAAGATAAGGCTCAAGGGGAATAGACTTTTTGCGTCCCAATGTCTTACTATCCACTTTGTTTACCATCCTCCAAGCTCGTACAAACCTCTGATGGTAGCCTTGATCGTCGCTTTCATAGTCGAACACCACACCTTGGATGAGCATCTCATGAGGACCATCTCTTCAGGAATACCCAAATTGTCATAAAGCTAAGCAAGGGTTGTAATTGATACCCCCCTAGTACCAAGAAGTGGGACGTTAGGGAATTCCCCACAACGATCAACGATAGAAGTATCTTCCAAGGATCTCAAACACCAATGAATATTAGAGTGGGTGAGGGACATCATCCTTTGAGACCATGTCAATATTTGCTCGTTCTTCAATGTTGATCGAGGTATGTGTGAAGTGAACAACTTGGCGAGTAGGGGAATACAACACAAGAGAGTACCTCTTTTCTTCATGGTGCGGGTATGGAAGCAATGTAAGATGTCTCCCAACAAGGTAGGTATAGGATTACGAGAGAGAAATACTTTGATGGCATTAATATCTATGAATTGGTCCGAGTTAGGGAATAGAACAAACCATAAATGAGAAGAGCCAGGACGTCTTCAAAAGGTTTAAAATCCATATCTTCCCAGAATGAATGAGCCTTCTCCAATAGAAACTTAGCTAGGAACCATTTGACCCCGCTTGTTGTCTCCCAATTTTCTATGATGTCGGCTCTCTTCAGATGCAAAGCTTCGGCGATGACCTCAGGTTTTGGTATCCCTTCTATATCGGTGAATGGTATCTAATCAAGCACGAGCACCCCTAATAATAGAGAGAACTCTTCAATTGTAGGTACCAACTGATAGTCAGGAAAAGTGAAGCAATGATGTATGGGATTAAAGAATTTGAAGAGCACACACATCATATCCTCTTGGAAATTAGAGGTAGCCAGACTGAGGAGTCGACCATATTTCCTGGTAAAAGGAGAATCTTCGGGCACCCTTGATGCTAACTCTTGGAGCTGAGGGTGTGCTTTTACGAAGCTGATTCGGATGGTGTTCCTTCGGACGGAGATCATGGCCTACAAAACAAAAAACAAAGATAAATTCCAAAATCCTTGAAATGGTTAGTGAGGATGTGTATGATGTTATGATGTTTATGATGTTATGTACAAGTAAGCATATACTCACAAGGAAAATAAGTCCTTATGTTTTAGGCTTGCATGGAGTCTTATAGGTAAGTACCCTCTTGAAGTTTAGTTGGCTCAGCCTGTCCTAGTAATAGTAACCTGGTTCTAAGGATGTCAATATCACTGACCTTTCTTTTAGGCATTTTCTCAGCACAATCAAACTTTTCTTGCGGCTGAGATATCCCAAAAGTCAAATCTTAATGAGTGTAGTATCGAGTATCAACCAGTTTTCAGATTTCCACCAAAACCGGTTATCTAACTATGTCCTAATGGCCAAGTTGTTCAACTACGATTCTAAAGTCAGTTAGTGCTTCATGACGCCACTCAGCGGCCCCATATTCTCCTCGATTCAACACAAGGGATATTGGTACCAACAAATGCGTCACACTAATGTAGCCATTGTTTCAACCATATCGGTCTACGCCGTACAGTTTCTACAATTTATTTCTACTTACCTAAAAAAGGTGTTCCAGATCCGGGTAAAGCAAACAAGTCAGACAATGAAAGCAAGTAAAGGTGATCTAGCCCTAAGGTAACCCCACTTTTTAAGTTTATTCCCCAGCAGAGTCGCCAGTTCTGTAACGCGGTGGGAGAACTGACTTGGTGTTTTGCGTTTGATCGCAATTGTGCAGTTAGAAAGAGTTTCCATCGACTTTTCTTTTATCCAAAAGGAAAGGCTGAAAAGAACAGGAAAAACCTTTAGAGATGTTTTTTGAGTTCGGGGGGTAGATTATGAAAGGGGAGGTATTAGCACCCTTTTCATCCATAGTTATCTACGGGATCTTAGTTGCTTTCTAGATCACTTGATTTTGTTTGAATGTGCTTGTGGTGTGGGTTTTAAAAGTATTTTGAAAATGTCTTTGTTATGGTTTTCGTTTCTATAAGAACGCGTACAAAGTGTTGTTTTGAAAATAGTTCAAAAGGTGTTTGTAGAATGTGTTTTTTGAAAATGATTTTGAAAAAGATATCTTTGTAATGGCTCTTGTTTCTATAAGAACGCGTACAAAGTGTTTGTCTTTTGAAAATGTTTCAAATGAGTGTGTTGGCATATAAAATGTTTTTGTTGTGAGAAAGCGAGTAACTAGGAGCGAATCTACCTACTCAAAAGGTCTTAAATGTTCTTTTCCTCCTCCTTTATATGTTGCTATATTACCATTGTATTGGTAAGAAGCCCCGTCATTGGATGTGAAGGGACGGGTATGGGACGTTTGTATAGTCATAGAAGGCAACCTATGGGACATTTTAGCAATGTCATTTTAGGAACTAGATCATTTACCGAAGGCAACATCAAGGGCCATCGAGGGACTACGATCTTTTATCGAGGGTCTTTGCTAAAACGCCCATGTTCGAGGGACATGACTATTTTCCGAAAGGAAACAAAGCGGGATTACCCTAAGGGTGCTAGTTTGTAAGTGTGTTTGATTTACATGCATTTTAGTCTTGATTAGGGTTATCTATTTGTTGATTTTTATGTCTTGCCATACACACCCTAATTACTAGCATTTGTACTTGAAAACAATAAATTGCGAAAATGTAAAGGTCCTACACTATTACATCATTTAGGGATGGGGGTACAAATTTACAAATGGGGCATTGCAAGAATTTAAATCCTATTTAACTATTACAACCATATTGAAATGTACAATATAAGAATAAAAAAGACTTGTTTTGAAAGTGGTTCTTTTGTCTTAATGAATTAAGAAAGAAAAGAAATAAATTAATTAATAAAAAAGAAAATATTTTTATGTCTTTTTTATATTAATAAAAAGGGTATTAATGTTGAAAATGATAAAAGGGAAAATAATGAGAGATAGAATCAGCGTGTTGCTGAAAGCAAAAAAATAAAAGGGATCAAAAGCTCGGATGCCAAGCGCATTGTGGTTCAGGAGGAATCAGAAGTTCTGGATTGATACACTCTGAGGTCTTGCATGAAACGTTAGAGGGAAAAAAAATAGAAGTTCTATGAGGTGTTTAGACAGTGAGAAAAATGTCAACATGTTCTAATTAAAGAATCATGCTCTAAACCGTGTTTGAAGAATCATGTTCTGACCAAAGAGCATCGCTTCAACATGTTCTAATTAAAGCATCATGCTCTAAACCGTGTTTGCAAATTATGACTGCACTTGCATGGAGGCTGGCCCAGAAGTTTTGAAGTATCATATCCTCTTAACACTTAGAAAATTTTCTAAATGCTTAGAAAATTTGATTTTTTCAAAGTAATTTCTGACTTCCGATTTTGATGAACTAATTTCATGTCTTGATGAAATATGATTGTTGAAACTTGATTTTTGATCCAAAACTCAAAGTTTGACTTTTCAGTATGCATTTGACCATTTTGCCATTGTGAATGACTTTCTTTAGAAAATTGTAATCTGAGACTTGAAACTTGCCAGAAGCAATCCTGAGGGTCTAGAATGATCTTTTGAGAAATGAGAGGGCAAAGTTTGGGGTACAACAGACATACATCATCATCTATGCCTATTTTTCCATACTCTTAAGAACGTTGTACAGTGTATCCTTATAAATCTTTTGGACAAATTTTTGGGTCTTCCATTATTTAATAAACCTCTGATTCGAACACACGAGACCTGCATATTCTCGTACTATTCAATCGGAGAGTAATTAAATAGGGGCAGCTATCATACCCCAAATTCTCCCTATGGATTTCTAACTAAATTATTACTTATTAATGATGTTCTTTTATTGTTGTCAAATTATCATGGGGTGTAGGTTGATAAAAGGAGGGGGGTGTTTTAACAAAAGAGTTCATAGGCTTTCTAAATCAGAAAGGCCCATGTAGACTTGATGATTCATTTGGTTTGGGCTTAAAAACAGGGAATGTTTTTATAATATACGGGTGTGATATTTTGGACCATCAAAATCTAATGGTCCATTAAAGTTTGTTTCGTCAGCTTTAAGGAGGGTGTGTGCTTTTTTTAAGAGCTTGTTGCTTCAGTTTTTATTGGATATGCCCATTGAATTTTTGGCCCGTATTCTTTTTTGAAACTCATCGTGCTAAGAATGTTGACTGGAGTCAATGTTTTTTATTATTTATTTATTTATTTATAAATTTCCATAATTAAGTCTTTATTAATTATTTATTAATAATGTTATTATTATCAATACTATTATTATATATTAATTAAAATATATTATTTATTTTATTGTCTGAAATGTTGACTAGAGTCAACCAAACCAAAGCTAGGGTTTTTAATCCAAACCCTCAACGGTGCCATATTCTTGCTAAACCCTTCATCACTAAGTAACCCAAGCCCATAAACACCTAATGTTCAAATCTACACATAAGTAACACATACAGAACTAAAACAATTAAAATAAATTTCAATCATATCTTTACATAACAATATGTCCAAATATCCCAATACAAAATCATTTACAACAAATTGAATCACTAAATCAAATCGAATCCCTAAAAAGATCTAAATATTCCTAATTCCTTATACAATTACAAATATAACGACAGTCATAAACAACCTAATATGTGTAAAACTTAAAACTATAAATAGAACCTAAACAATTCTAAGAAGGAGAGGGAGAAATTGAGACTAACGAGTTGACAAAGATTAAATAAAAAAGGAGAAAGACTTAGGGTTTCAATATCTGAAACCCCAAGAGCTTCAAAACACGCTGCTCTCATCCTCAAGCAGCTGCCACTACACTGCCACCACCTTAGTACTTGCAAACAAAAATAATAAGAACTAATAGATAAGAAGGAGGATTTAGGAAATCAAAACTATACAACAAGTATCACGAAAAGAGAGATAACACGAATCACTTAACTTTATGGCTCTTAACCATTTTTATGATGTTTGCCTGATTGATGTTTGAATATTGTGTTTTTGGAAAATTTTAGGTTTTCTAGGGTTAGGGTTCTAACCTAGGGTTAGGGTTATTAGATCATAGGGTTAGGGTTCTTGGGGTTGGTTAAAGATTAGGGTTAGGGTTCTTGGGGGTTGTTTGAAGATCAGGGTTAGGGTTTATAGTAGTTGTGTGTTCTGGGTTTTTTGTTGGTTAGGGCTCATCAAGAAACCTTAGGGTTCTTAGGGTTCTTGGAATCCAGATGAAGATCCAATATGGTGATGTTGAATGTATGAAGTTTTCGGTTGAATTTCAATCGAAAAACTGGGAAGAAGGGGTGGTCGGTGGTGGCCTACGGTGGTGACTATCGGCTGCATGATTTTCGACGTGGTAGAGTTATAGAGAGAAGGCGGAGCCTATCTCTCTAAAAAATATAAAAAGGTTTGGGTCTATCATTGTAGAGAGATAAAGAGAAAGAAAAAATGGGCTCTCAGCCCTGTGATTTTCTTTTATAAACGCTCCTTGATTTTGTGCATGCGCGTCCATGAACCTTATGGCGCGCTTCACATCACAACCTTTAGATCATCATCAAACCCTCCTGATCCGCACGCCTATTGTAACGCTCCGCACTCGCCTGCATGAAGTTCAAAAGGACTCCTAAACATTTGTTAAACACTGCGCCTAGCCCATTGCTAATCATGCCACTCCTGTTTTTATTTTACTATTGCGTTAGAAAACTGTACGCCTCTAGCAATATTGGGCCAAGTCCAACATCTAGACTTGGGCCCTTGTTAGCCAAACCCCCTACTTTTACTGACCTGAACAAATATTCATCCCTCCTGCGTTTGAGCCTGAGTTCAACATCTAAATTCAGAGCCCTACTTTCCATACCCCCCTGTTTTACTAGCTCAACACAAAATACACCCCCTGCGTTTTTCTTAAATTTCTTTTATTTCTTTTATTATTTATAATTATTATTTTTATAATTTAATATAGTTATAAATTATAATATTATTTTACTGTTATTATTAAAAATAAAATTTGTTTTCTAATTCATCCAAATGTTTTTATTGCATTAAAATTATTTTTTGTCATGTATTTAAAAGATTTTTCATATATTAATACATTTAAAAAATACCTAACCAACACTAAATTTTTTTTAATAGCTTAATTAATTCTAAAACAATTTTCAAAAAGGATTATGAAGATGCTTTTAAATCAACTGTGAACTTCGTCTGACATCTCCGTTATTCACACACCTAGACTTAATATAAGAGAAATTCAAAACATCTTTGTAATCCATAAAAAACACCAACCAACTGCGAACTATAAATTGAGACTATGATTCCTCATAAGAGGATACATAGGCATACGACTAAAATCGTGGCGAGTTCCCCTAATACAAAATTAAAACCCTATTTCCTAAATCGTAATTCTAAACCCAACTATCCCTGTGACCAAGGTAGATGAAGGGTGCCTAACACCTTTCCCTCGTCTAAGAACGAGTCCAACAACTTAGAATCTCTGACCAAATTAGGGTTATCAGTTATATTCCCTTCTCAAGGATAAAAATTAAAGATGGCGACTCTCATTTTAAAACCAGTTACAGCACAGACCATCACTAAACGAACACAGAGTTTTATAAGTGAACCTGACATAACAGAACACAAATTTTAGGGTTCTAACACCCATTTTCCATCTCTATTCATCCCAAATTGAACCCCATCATGCATCAATAATCCATAACACATAATAACATCATAATAACACATATTTCATCATTTAATCACACATGCAATACATTAATCACAACTAAACCATTAATCATGCAATCTTCCCCACCAATTCCTACCCAAGTTCCTAACTAATGGAACTAACCTTAAGAATCAGAACTTGATGAAGATAATGATGCATATTCTGAGTTTCTTGATTGAGAATGGAGATGATCACAACCTCGCTCTTCATTTTTGATCATGGTTCTTTTCATCCTAATTTCTAAAGCTTTGCACATGCATCATGGTGATGATCTTGAACCAACTTTCTTCCTTTTCCTCTCCATTCCATGTTTCCCTCTTTCTCTCTTCCTTCTAACAAATTCTGATTTGTAATGAATCCAAACAAGCCCTTGTGTCACTTATTAATATTCCAAATGACCAACATTCCCTCCAACTATGAAATATTTACTAGCTTGCCCTTTAGTTCAATTCTAACCAAAATCCTTTGTTTCCAACTAATCCATTTAATCTCTCTTCACAAGTCTTAATATATACATGGACTTAATGACATCTAGACACTAATAGTCATTAGGTCTCGCCAACTTACATTCTCATACATAGAGAAATAGAGATGTTACACTCTCCCCCCTTAAATAGAATTCTTCCTCGAATTCCTTCCAATCACTACGAAAACAAGTTTTCCACATCTTCCTCCAATGAGGGGATACAATTTTCCCTACTTTCCTCCTTAGGATAAACATCGCGATTTCGTTTGAAATTTGTTCCATCCAAGTAAACATAACCCACTAATAGGTTTGTGTCCTGATATTCTTGACTGGAAACCTTGGTCCTCACACAACACATCTCTTTTGATACTCCGTATGGACATACGTGGGAAATGATTCTTCCAAGGTTCTCTACCTGTACTCCTTCGCACTGAGTCTTTGCAGCTTAGAATCCCTGATAATCCACTCTGGTTAGATATTCCTCATCCTCAATTTTTTCCAAGATCATCCTTACTCAACACATACCATTGAGCCTCTACTACATTCCCCCCAATTTCTTAAAGTACCGCCATTCCAAGAAATTCATGTTGAGACTTCCCTCTTCAATGATGATGCTTTGGATTTGCTTCCGCACGAGTCCATACAGTGTCATACAAATACTTTCTGAATTCCTTGGTCTTTACTTCAAAGTTCCAAATGCTCAAATTGACTTTCTCCAAATCTACCTTCTTCATACCACAAAGCTTCTTACTTCGACCCTTCTTTCAGTCTTAGACAAAAAAATTGCCATCGTAAACTATGAGGGTGTACAGTTCCGCAACTATAACCTTGATGTCAAACAACTTTACACAATGATCCACCGGCAAAGGGTGAACTCTAACAGTTAACCTGCAACCATCGTCCAAGTCTTTATGCACACTCATAAGTGCACAAGACATGGACATAACGAGTCTACAACAAGTAACATTCTTTACTTGTATTCAGTATTTCAATGGTCAAGATACTCTGTCTAACCCTCGATACTCACATGTTCAGCCGTTGACCCATAGACATCTATTCACATATCAACCACGAAGTCTTCTCTAAGCTGGTCCATCAACAGTACCTCTCTAGGTTATGGTGGGTCCTTGGGAAACTGAGACGAATGAAACATTGCTTTGACGAGTTTATCTTAGGAAGATATTTCCACTCAAACACCATCGTACAAGTATTCTGCCCATACCTACTACAGGCTTATCTGGTTCTTCTTTTTTGTTGCGCTACTCTGATCTCACTTGGTCACACACTTCTTGGAACCCTCTGAATCACGTTATGTGATCGCACTAAATCGCACTATGTTTCTGACTCAAATATCACATGTTTTCCTTAGTTTTTATTGTCATTTTCTCGTATTATGTTCCTTTTTCCTTTGTTTTCAGGATTCTTGTCATTTCAGAGCCTTCTGTGAAGAAACGAGCCAAAACGCCAAGAAATTAGGGTTTTTCAAGATATTTTGCACTTATGGCGTTCAGCACCGCGCTGGCTACAGGAAACGCGATGACGTGGCCCACTTTCACCCAGAGATCAACTGCCACGTTCCCATGATGTGGCGGTTCCAGGCGCCGCGCCCGCGGCCACCCTCACCGCGCCCGTGGCCTTCACAAAAAGGCTCCCGCTCAAAAGAAGTTAAGGGGCATGCTGGTCCTTACGCACCTCAAAGTTCCTCTATAAATAGCTTTCGATTCTCATTCTTTAGTTTCATCCAAGCTTAGTACAATCTTAAGCCATATACTATCAGTTTCTGTAAAGTAATAATCTCTTCACATCGGGGAGTTATTGCGGTGTAGATTGAGTTGTAATCGAGTCTTGGAGCACTTTGGTTGAAGTTCATCATACCGGCCTTACTTTTCCGTAGATTTGTATCAGATTCAAGTCTCCGACCGGAGCAAGGTTCTAATTTATTGCATTTCTTTATTTAATTGCTCTTATCATAGTCTACACGTTTTATAGACTTTAAATGCTCTTACCATAGTCTACACGTTTTATAGACTTTAAATGCTCTTACCATAGTCTACACGTTTTATAGACTTTAAATGCTCTTATCATAGTCTACACGTTTTATAGACTTTAAATGCTCTTACCATAGTCTACACGTTTTATAGACTTTAAATGCTCTTACCATAGTCTACACGTTTTATAGACTCGCACTTATTATGTCTGGCTAAACTATAAAGGTTAGGATGTAATGATTGTCATCGTGGTTGTGTTCCAATTATCATGCTAGTGAAAATACTCTGGGGATGTTTTGCTTCTAACTTAAGTCAATTGTGTTTAAATGTTTAATTGGGTAAGATCGAAAGCCGTCCAAACTAATGATACGACTTGATTATTATTTAACCAAACAAAAAGAGCGACAGCCGTTGATTGGTTAAATAGGAATCATTGACCCTTTTTAGAAAACGATTTTGAAACTATTTTCGGACGCGTTTGTAGGTTTAAAATCTGACTCTTGGCCAAAAGCCAAAAGTCTCTTTAAGTTAATCTTTCCGAGTAAGATCACTTTTCTGTTAAGTCAAAACTATCAATTTCTTAAAAATAGGTTTACCTCTTTAACGCGGAAGGCACCCTTTGTATGTGACAATAAAGGAATTTAATTTAAAGAGTAAACTCGGTTCTTAGTAGTCAAAAGCTACAAGTTCCCGTTAAACTGATTCTTTGCTATCAATAGAAAATACTGCCCCATAAGTAGGTTCATCTACGCATGACCGGACCAATATCTGATTACATGATTTACATTCCAACCTGTCTTTTAAACTGTTATTTCCCTCGCATATTTACTTCGTGCACTGCACTCACATCAATATCCTTATTCGCCTTAGATAAGCACCTTAGCAATAGAGTTGATAGATTGACAATTGGTCTCTGTGGTTCGATAATCTTATATATTACTTCGATAGGCTGTACACTTGCAGTACTATATTTAGGCTACAGATTAAACACCCCATCAAGTTTTTGGCGCCGTTGCCGGGGACCAACTTCGTCAAATTTCATACCCTATTGTTATCCCGTTTAGACTAAGGCTATTCTAGCCGGTAGATGCGTAGAAATCGTAGCACCGGCAACCTAATAGATCCTTTAGTAGAACCTGAACGTTACGCTCGTGCCCGTCTTTTTATTCGCAAGATAAGAAGAGCTATGGCAGAAGATCGTAACCAAAGACCGCTCAAGGAATTCGCCCAACCATCTAACGAGGAACCTAGTTCTAGTATAGTAAACCCTGCTATAACTACCAACAACTTTGAACTAAAGCCCTCGTTACTACAATTAGTACAACAAAACCAATTCGCTGGTCTCGCTACCGAGAACCCGAATCAACATTTAAAGGTATTTATCCAGTTAGCTGACACCCTTAAGGCAAATGGAGCCACGCCCGAAGCTATCCGATTAAGACTATTTCCTTTTTCCCTTAGAGGTAAAGCTCACGACTGGTTAGACGCCCTTCCAACTAACTCAATAACAACTTGGGAAGACCTTAGGAGAGCTTTTCTTGCGAGGTATTTTCCACCAAGCAAGACCGCTGTTCTTAGGAACCTGATCACTTGTTTCACCCAAAACCAAGGCGAATCACTTTTTGATGCCTGGGAGAGATATAAAGAACTTTTAAGAGCCTGTCCGCACCATGGCCTAGAGCAATGGTTAATCATACATACCTTCTATAATGGACTCCATTACAACACAAAGATGTCCATAGACGCCGCCGCTGGCGGAGCGTTGATGAACAAACCTTACCCTGACGCTTGTGCCCTAATAGAGGACATGGCCCAAAACCATGCCCAATGGGGATTAGAACGAGCGACAGTAGAGAAAAAGGAGAGCCATGGAGGAAAGCATGAGGTAAGTTGCATGGACATGATCAATGCCAAGATGGACGCCCTAGCCTTGAGAGTCGAGAACATGTCTCAAAACCCGACCACAGTAGCAGCAATCCAATCGGAGTGCGAACTCTGTGGAGCTCAAGGACATCAAACCGTTGACTGTAACCTTTTGAACGAATCAAGCTCAGACCAAGTTAACTATACTCAAGGGAACCCTTTCTCGAATACCTACAATCCTGGATGGAGGAACCACCCGAATTTCTCTTACAAAAACAACAACCCTATCCAAAATCCCGGACCTTCGAGACCTCAAGGATTCCAAACACAAAAACAAAACCAACCTATGCAAATAGTACCCCCAAGACCAAACCTTAAAGAAACCATAGACACCTTTATTCAAGCTCAAACCCAGCAAAATAAGGAGTTTATGAACCAACATATTCACACGAACGAACTGGTTACTCAACTAGCAACCAAGTTTGACCAGATAATAACCCACACCAAAATGCTTGAGACTCAGATTTCCCAAGTAGCACAAAACACCTCTGTACAAGTTGCACCTGGAGGACAATTCCCTGGACAAACTCAACCAAATCCAAAAGGCCAAGCAAATTCTATCACACTAAGAAGTGGAACCGCTTATGAAGGACCTAGAAATCCTGACTTAAGCACATCAGAAAAACCTATGGAAGATGCTACGCCCAAAGACCAGGTGGAGGAACCAGAGAAACCAGGAAAGCAATCAAAACCAGAAGTAGAGAAAAACACTCAACAACCTTATAAACCACCTATTCCATTCCCACAGAGGCTGAAAAACACCAAAGTAGAAAACCAGTACCAAAAGTTTATTAAGGTAATAGAGAAACTCCATGTTGAGATTCCTTTTACTGAAGCTATAACCCAGATACCATCATATGCTAAGTTTCTGAAAGATATTTTGACCAATAAACGACGACTCGATGATCCCAAGCCTTTAGAATGTCATTTTATATCCGAAAATAAACTCGCCAAGAAAGATAAAGACCCTGGAAGTTTTTCTATCCCTTGCATCCTAGGTAACCATATGATAGACAAAGCATTTTTAGACCTAGGAGCAAGTGTAAGTCTGATGCCTCTGGCCGTCTGTAAGAGGTTAAAATTAGGAGAACTTCAACCTACTAAGATGTCCTTACAACTAGCTGATAGATCTGTCAAATATCCCATGGGTATTTTAGAAGACATACCTGTCAAGATTGGTCAGTTGTACATTCCGACCGACTTCGTCGTAATGGATATCAAAGAAGATGAAGACATCCCAATCCTCTTAGGAAGACCCTTCCTATCGACCGCCGGAGCTATAATAGATGTTAAGAAAGGGAAACTGACTTTCGAGGTAGGAGATGAAAAGATTGAGTTCATTTTATCAAAATTTCTAATGGCACCAGTGATAGGAGATGCGTGTTATGCCATCGACATCATTGATGAATGTGTAAATGAGCTCGAACAAAACGAATTATTAACCAAATTACCATCAACCCCTATTTTAGAGGATGACGGATTTGAGAGTATCGAACCGTACATTGACGACAACCTTTTCGAATGCTTAGCTCTTACCCATGACCTTATGCCACGTGCTGAGAAAACCACTATAGAACTTAAGGAACTACCCAAGAATCTAAGATATGAGTTTTTGGGTGAGGAGATGAATAGACCTGTTATAATTAGCGCCACTCTAAACCAAATAGAAACAAATCAACTATTAGATACCTTGCGAAAATATCCCTCAGCTTTAGGGTATAAAGTTTCAGATTTAAGAGGTATAAGCCCATCCGTATGCATGCATCGGATTATGCTAGAAAAAGATTCGAAACCCTCAAGAGAACATCAAAGAAGAATAAACCCTATCATGAGTGATGTAGTCAAGAAAGAAGTTCTTAAGTTATTAGAGGCTGGTATCATATACCAAATTTCGGACAGTGAATGGGTAAGCCCAGTCCATGTGGTACCCAAGAAAGGAGGTATCATTGTTCTAAAAAATGAGAAAGGTGAGCATGTGGCAAAACGAACAGAAGGAGGATGGCGAATGTGTATAGATTACAGAAGGTTGAATAAGGCAACAAGAAAAGACCATTTCCCTCTCCCATTTATAGATCAGATGCTTGAACGTCTAGCAAGACACTCATGTTTCTGCTATCTTGATGGATATTCGGGATTTTTCCAAATCCCTATTCACCCAGAGGACCAAGAAAAAACCACATTTACCTGCCCTTATGGAACATTCGCTTATAGACGAATGCCCTTTGGACTCTGTAATGCACCTGCCACTTTCCAACGTTGTATGATGTCAATTTTCGCAGACTACCTAGATGGAATTATGGAAGTATTTATGGACGATTTTTCAGTGTGTGGGTTTGATTTCAAAAACTGCCTCTCGAACTTGGAGAAAATCTTAAAAAGATGTGTGGAAGTAAACCTTGTGTTGAATTGGGAAAAGTGCCACTTTATGGTAAGTGAAGGGATAGTCTTGGGACACATTATTTCTGAAAGAGGTATAGAAGTCGATAAGGCCAAGATAGAAGTTATAGAAAACTTAAACCCACCTAAGACCGTTAGGGAAATAAGAAGTTTCCTAGGACATGCCGGGTTCTACCGACGTTTCATCAAGAATTTTTCCGCAATAACTAAACCTTTAACTAACTTATTGATGAAGGATGTCGAGTTTGAATTCGACCAAAAATGTCTTGAGGCCTTTGAAGTTTTAAAGCAAGCTCTTATTTCAGCACCTATCATAAGACCACCTGATTGGACACAACCCTTTGAAATCATGTGCGATGCTAGTGATTTCGCTGTAGGGGCTGTACTAGGGCAAAGAAAAGACAAAAAACTGCATGCAATTTACTACGCTAGTAGAACATTAGACTCCGCCCAGCTAAATTATACAACCACAGAAAAAGAATTGCTAGCCGTAGTTTTTGCTATTGATAAATTTCGATCTTATTTGGTGGGAGCAAAAATAATAGTATACACAGATCATGCAGCAATCCGGTACTTGTTAAGTAAGAAAGATGCTAAGCCTAGATTGCTCAGATGGGTACTTTTACTCCAAGAATTTGACTTGGATATTAAGGATAAAAAAGGAGCTGAAAACTTAGTAGCTGATCATCTCTCTAGGTTAGAACACCTTAAGCCTGAACTTATACCTATAGACGATCACTCTACTTATGAAAGATTAATAGCTGGGATAAACTCAACTGAAGAAGAGACTTATGAGGAAATCTCAACCATGAACAACATACCATGGTACGCAGATATTGTAAATTATCTAGCCGCTGATATCATACCCCCCGACTTAAGCTACCAACAGAAGAAGAAGTTTTTCAGAGATGTTAAACACTTCTTTTGGGATGAACCCCTCCTATTCAAAAGAGGAATAGATAATATATTCCGACGATGTGTGCCGGAGGAAGAAGTAGGCAATGTCATTAAACATTGTCATGCTTCACCTTATGGTGGACATGCAAGCACGTCTAAAACATGCGCCAAAATATTTCAAGCAGGTTTTTATTGGCCTACTGTATGGCGCGATGTCCACACTTACATTACAAAATGTGACCGATGCCAACGCACTGGGAACATCTCAAGACGTGATGAAATGCCTTTAAGAAACATCCAAGAAGTGGAAATATTTGATGTCTGGGGTATAGATTTCATGGGACCTTTTCCTTCCTCAATGGGTAACAAGTATATCCTAGTAGCTGTCGATTATGTCTCAAAGTGGATCGAAGCTGTTGCATCACCCACAAACGATACCAAGGTAGTTATCAAACTGTTTAAGAATATTATTTTCCCTAGGTTTGGAACCCCGAGGTTAGTCATAAGTGATGGAGGATCGCATTTTATATCTAAGATATTTGACAAGCTTCTAAGAAAATACGGAGTAAAACATAGAGTAGCATCACCATATCACCCGCAAACCAGTGGCCAAGTAGAGGTATCGAATAGGGAGATTAAGCAGATCCTAGAAAAAACCGTATCATTATCCAGAAAAGACTGGTCTGGAAAACTTAAAGACGCCTTATGGGCTTATAGAACGGCTTATAAAACCCCTATTGGAACAACTCCTTATCAATTGGTTTATGGAAAGTCCTGTCATTTACCCTTCGAACTAGAACATAAAGCCTATTGGGCCATTAAATCCTTGAATCTAGATTACCTGAAAGCCGGAGAAAAACGTATCCTGGACATTCACAAGCTAGAAGAGCTTCGCTTGAATTCCTATGAGAATGCCATCATATATAAGGAAAGAACCAAAATGTGGCATGATAAAAAAATCATCAAGAAAGATTTCAACATTGGTGATCCTGTTCTCCTATTTAACTCAAGGTTACGACTTTTTCCTGGTAAGCTTCGTTCAAGATGGACAGGTCCATTTGAAGTGTCAAAAGTTCTAAAGTCTGGAGCAGTAGAAATCAAAAACAATTCATGTGCTCCATTTGTGGTAAATGGACAAAGACTGAAGCTCTACAAAGGAGGCGATTTGCCTGTTGACTACTCTAGTCATATTCTTATAGACCCACCAATACCCACATAAAGTAAGATCTAATCGTCAAGCTAAACGACGTTAAACAAGCGCTGCATGGGAGGCAACCCATGGTTTATTCTTTATTTTATTTTATTTTATTTTAGTAATTTATATATTTTATCTGGACTAATTTCTTGTGTTTATATTTTCAGGATGCATCACCCCGATGGTATGGTTGTGATTTTCAGAGATGAAGCGCAAAAGGCCCGATTTGCTACCTTATCTGCTAGACCTATGGTACCCACTAGGTACCCCGATCAGAGCTGCATGGAGGCACTCGGGATTGAGCCAAGTATTCGGTATCTATGCAACCAACTTAGCTGGGATTCTTATGCCGATGATGTCCACAAAACCTACAGGAACCTTACTCTGGAGTTTCTTAGCTCTATGGACTATAATCCACGAGTAGGTGAAGGAGATGAGCGAGGACGCCTGAGTTTCAGATTGTTTGGCACCGAGTATACCCTGACCACCAAAGAATTTGGGGATTTGCTTAGTTTCCAAACTGGACCGACCGCTATAACTGAGTTCCCATTGAGTTGCTACATGGACAGAGACATTGACAAATTTTGGCAGGACATTACTGATAGAGCCAGTCTTGACCCCTCTACCCAGCTGTCCCGGAAGATCCATAACCCGGCCTTCCGATACTTCGAGATGATCCTATGCCACACTTTCTTTGGGAGGAGTTACTGTGACCACTTGGTCACCGCTGAGGAGATCCTTTTCTTATACTGTGCTAGTCAGTCCAGACCTATAGCTAGTGGAGGTTTTCTGATAGAGAGCCTCGAGCAGACTGCTCGATCCGCTGTAGGGCTCATTCATTCCGGAGGGAATGTGACACAGATAGCTTCTGCTTTGGGTTTAGACAGTATGATAGCACAGCTGACCCCATACTGTGGATATACTTTTCTGGATTTAGACTTTTGCATGGATCGTGGATTCATGAGGAGGGCCTCTTTCCACCCATATCGGTACAGATTGCTTATCAATGACCAGACAGTTTACACCTTCACCATGCCAGACCCTCAGATGACTTGTGTTTCCAACTCTGCTAACTGGAACTATTCTGTAGAAGGTTGGGGTGAGATATCAGAGTACACTCCAGAATACACTCCTGCCTCCGAAGAGTACACTCCAGAATACACTCCTGCTTCCGAAGATCTCACTCCAGACTACACTCCTGCCTCCGAGGACTCCGCTCCAGATCACACATCCCGACCCGAGGTTACACATACTACTGTTCTTACTAATAACCTCAGCTTGCAGGAACCTGATATTCGCACTCTATTGACTGCTATGCGCACTGAGATAACCACTCTCCGCAATGAGGTGGCTGACCTTCATTTGCAGTTGGAAGTGAATGATGTTACCTTCGCTGGTGAGTTAGATGAATTAGCTCACGAGGTGGCAGAGATTCGACGCCAGCTGACTGAGCTGCGTGGCCCAGGCACTCCTGCAGAGCTTCCTACCGGTTGGCAATAGATCTTTATTGTTCACAAGATATCTAGTTTCAGTATTATTAGTATTATGTTGATTTCCTTTTCAGACTCATTTCTATTTTTGCATTATCTGTTTCCTGAGTTGTTAATATTTATTTTGATGACCCAATGTCCGTACCTATATCTATATATATATATATATGCATATGTTATATTTATTTACTAATGTTTTTGTTTTTCTAGGTCACCATAGTTTTAATATAAAAATAAAATAATTAAACATGTGTATATGTATTCACGTACATATATGCACATTTATAACAAAAATAGGTACACCTCCAGAAATTGAAGATAATGGCGAGGAAGAAAAAGCCCAATGGAAAGAAAGCCAGGCCAGCCCAACTGACCTCGACCTCACCGCGCCCGCGGTAGGCCCTGCCGCGCCCGCGGTGACGCAACGGTCACCTAACGGCTAGTAGCTCGTTTTTCCCCCCATTTTACCACTTTTTCAATTTCCAATCCCATTTTCTTCCAATTTTAACCCACTTTATTACCCATACCAACCCACTACATTTATTTCCATTATTTTCATCATAAATATTTACCACCACCATTTTCTTTCTTCCCTTCCTATAAATACCCCCTACTATATCATTTTCTTCCTCACACCTTCATTACTTCTACATCCCATTCTTTCTCTCTTTTTATCCACAAGAAAATCCTATGGAATATCACGGCTACATTTTACGTGGTGGTCAAGCCGGAGAAAGGCAACTAAAGCGGCTTGAAAAATTGCTGACAACACCAATACACTCTACCAAGTATATCGATGAAAACTGTCTATATTCATTAGGTATATACCATAGTGTATTCTTCCTTCTAGATAAAATAGGTATGCATGATATTTTTGCTACTCAAGCACCAACCTACCCTAGGCTGACGTTCGAGTTTTTAAGTTCTTTAATTTATAACGTCTCTCCTAACACTGCTAGCACCGTAGGTGGAGTCAAATTTAGAATGTTTAATGTCGAATATGATTACTCCACTGACGGTCTAGCCGCCATGTTAGGATTGCCTTATGGGGATGGTGCCATTTGTGAAGCACCTTTAGACACGGATTGGGCATTTGAAGCATTTTGGGCCAGAATTACTAAACAAAATGCAACATCTTTTGATGGCCTTCTTGCTTCTCACATCCACAATCCTGCCCTTCGTGTCTTTAGATTTCTTTTAGCATCCACCATCTTTGCTCGGGAAAACCCAAACAAAGTGAATGCTAAAGAATTAATTATCATGCAGAGCTGCCTCACAGACACCAAAGTTAATCCCGTCCCATTCATGATTGCCCACATGCACCATGTTTTAAGAAAAGGTGGGCCGATTTCCTTTGGTGGACTGATTACCACTATTGCCCGTGCCATAGGATTGGATACGGAACTTGCCACCCTAGAACCACTTCCTCCTCGGATTGCAAATCTTAAATTTTTCAGGGATATGCGTTTATGCAAGACGAGGAAGGAAGGTGGTTACTTCCTCATGGTTGGAGGTGCTGCTATACCCAGTGTTGTTATGCCTTGCACCCGTCGTACTGATATTAGATTTGAGCGTAACTGGACCTACGATCTCAACGCTCCTGCTTTTATTGGTCCGTTGCCCCCAAATCTACCTTTAAATGAGGGTAACAACACTGATGATGAGTACGATTTCCAAACAGAGGAACCACCCCATTTTTCACCTTCACACACGGCACCTTCAACCTCTAACCCACATGCAGGTACAGCTCCTAGCTTCCATGTCACTGAGGACATGTGGCGTGAGCATATGGCCCGAGAGGCCCAGAGGGACACCCTCCTTGCTACCTTGCAGCAACAGGCGGCCGACAACATGGCCTTCATGCAAGCGTCCCAAGAACAAAATGCTAGCTCTCTGCGCACTATTATGGAAAGTCAGCTGGCTTTTCAGAGAGAACAGCACCTACACCAGACCACATACGCTCGTCACTTCCAATTGATGGAGGCAACCCAAGGCACCCTCATTGGTCGGACCCAAGAGCTACAAGCGGCAAATGCCGCCTTGTCAGAGAGACTGGAGCAGCTTGTTCTGGACCGAGATAGCCGCCGTAGCCGCCGTTCCGGTCGTACCAACCAGGATGGTGAAGGTCCTAGTGGCCCCCACTAGTGTTTTCAGGTACCTCCTCCTACCTTATTTTGGAACATTGAGGACAATGTCTGATTTAAGTGTGGGAGGAGCATTAATCGCTTTTATTTCCCATTTTTCGCTTTTATTTTTCGCTTTTATTTTCCGTTTTTCCTGCTTTTATTTTCCTTCCGCATTTTTCCTTTTTATTCGTAGTTAATAAAATGCATGTGATAGGCGAGTCTTTCTGCGTAGTGTACCCTTTCATTTCCCCCACCTTTTAGCCTTACAAAATTTTTCAAAGATTTATGGTTGTTTTTAAGGATTTGGGCTATGAGACAGGTCCTAGATAGGGTCTGTTTCTCGGACACTCACTTTTTGAAAAATTCGTTATCATTTTTACACCATAAGCCTTTTTGAATATTTAGATTAGATCCTTTCTCCCCAATATGCTATGATTTTGAATAAAACTGTACAAATAGGTCTTCAAGTAGTTTATCTTAGCAGTCAGCTCCGGCCTAAGCATGCTCTAAGTGTGGGATCGATGAATATAAGTGGATGATCTCTATTTTTGCCTTAAAAGTTACAAAATAAAGTATGAATACGACTACGAGTTGGGTGATCCTCACAAAGATTACTTAACTCAAGAAAGTTGTAAACACTAACAAAAACAAAGAAAAAATATATATATAAGGCATATCTGTTGTAGTTGGTTCAGAGGTATCTGGTGCTGAACTTGGTAGGGCGGACTACGGTCCGATCCCCCGCAACTGCAAATGGGTAAAATAAAAAGGGATTAAACCAACTCTTGTACCAGAATCCCATCACTTGAGATCAGAGTCACTAACCGGTCACTACACCATGAGTATGTACGGATAACGGGCTTAATGTGATTGCGCCTGAATGAAAAAGGACCTCGTACAAAAAGAAGTCTTAGCATAGTAAGGATATTTGGATCAATCTGTATACTTATGAGGTTTATGTCCGCATTTCTGCGAGTAGTGTAATTAAGATACCCTTGATTCAGATAGTTAGTGCCTGACAACACACCCTTACTCGGACTTAGAAGCCCTCTTTGCCCAAAACCTGTATACACCATAAATTTTCTTTCATCTACTTTTAAGAGTTGTTGCTTGAGGACAAGCAAAGGTCTAAGCGTGGGAGGATTTGATCGCACTAAATCGCACTATGTTTCTGACTCAAATATCACATGTTTTCCTTAGTTTTTATTGTCATTTTCTCGTATTATGTTCCTTTTTCCTTTGTTTTCAGGATTCTTGTCATTTCAGAGCCTTCTGTGAAGAAACGAGCCAAAACGCCAAGAAATTAGGGTTTTTCAAGATATTTTGCACTTATGGCGTTCAGCACCGCGCTGGCTACAGGAAACGCGATGACGTGGCCCACTTTCACCCAGAGATCAACTGCCACGTTCCCATGATGTGGCGGTTCCAGGCGCCGCGCCCGCGGCCACCCTCACCGCGCCCGCGGCCTTCACAAAAAGGCTCCCGCTCAAAAGAAGTTAAGGGGCATGCTGGTCCTTACGCACCTCAAAGTTCCTCTATAAATAGCTTTCGATTCTCATTCTTTAGTTTCATCCAAGCTTAGTACAATCTTAAGCCATATACTATCAGTTTCTGTAAAGTAATAATCTCTTCACATCGGGGAGTTATTGCGGTGTAGATTGAGTTGTAATCGAGTCTTGGAGCACTTTGGTTGAAGTTCATCATACCGGCCTTACTTTTCCGTAGATTTGTATCAGATTCAAGTCTCCGACCGGAGCAAGGTTCTAATTTATTGCATTTCTTTATTTAATTGCTCTTATCATAGTCTACACGTTTTATAGACTTTAAATGCTCTTACCATAGTCTACACGTTTTATAGACTTTAAATGCTCTTACCATAGTCTACACGTTTTATAGACTTTAAATGCTCTTATCATAGTCTACACGTTTTATAGACTTTAAATGCTCTTACCATAGTCTACACGTTTTATAGACTTTAAATGCTCTTACCATAGTCTACACGTTTTATAGACTCGCACTTATTATGTCTGGCTAAACTATAAAGGTTAGGATGTAATGATTGTCATCGTGGTTGTGTTCCAATTATCATGCTAGTGAAAATACTCTGGGGATGTTTTGCTTCTAACTTAAGTCAATTGTGTTTAAATGTTTAATTGGGTAAGATCGAAAGCCGTCCAAACTAATGATACGACTTGATTATTATTTAACCAAACAAAAAGAGCGACAGCCGTTGATTGGTTAAATAGGAATCATTGACCCTTTTTAGAAAACGATTTTGAAACTATTTTCGGACGCGTTTGTAGGTTTAAAATCTGACTCTTGGCCAAAAGCCAAAAGTCTCTTTAAGTTAATCTTTCCGAGTAAGATCACTTTTCTGTTAAGTCAAAACTATCAATTTCTTAAAAATAGGTTTACCTCTTTAACGCGGAAGGCACCCTTTGTATGTGACAATAAAGGAATTTAATTTAAAGAGTAAACTCGGTTCTTAGTAGTCAAAAGCTACAAGTTCCCGTTAAACTGATTCTTTGCTATCAATAGAAAATACTGCCCCATAAGTAGGTTCATCTACGCATGACCGGACCAATATCTGATTACATGATTTACATTCCAACCTGTCTTTTAAACTGTTATTTCCCTCGCATATTTACTTCGTGCACTGCACTCACATCAATATCCTTATTCGCCTTAGATAAGCACCTTAGCAATAGAGTTGATAGATTGACAATTGGTCTCTGTGGTTCGATAATCTTATATATTACTTCGATAGGCTGTACACTTGCAGTACTATATTTAGGCTACAGATTAAACACCCCATCATTATGTCCATAATCCACTTATTTCCATTATTCTACTACACTTTTCTCAATACCTTAATAGCAACAGTTCTTTCTTGGAATTCGTCCAATCACGGTATGTGTTAGAGTCTTAATCACACTCAACAAAGACTACTTCTCGAGGTTGAGTAATTTCCAAAATCAGGTCACTAATGATTCTATCAGTCTTGGTTAGATCCATAACGTCTAAAGCCGACTACTCATAGAATAAGAGTTCGTCTTACTATACCAATTCCCACATCGTACAACTGCTATGTTAACTCTGCCACTTTTCCAGATCTTCTTCCCAACCATACGACTCCATACTGTATATGTGACAACAACTCTAATAACTCATGTAACTTAACCACTATAACAGTCCTTATACAGACGCACTTTATTCACACAGTCATCGAATGCTCTTTTCACTTTCAAATATGACACTAAACTGACTTCCTCGGTTGCATTCCTCAATCCATAGTTTCTAACGGCTAAAGTATAGTTACAATGTAAGTAATCATACTTCTTTCCTTGGACATCTCCCTTTGAAATTTCTCGGCACTCCTAAACCAAGTGCATATTTGATTTACCGAGACTGACATATCTTCACTTCTGAGGATCTATAGATACTCCTCTAAATACATCCCATATTGAGCTAACCCAATACATACATCACTTATTCTAACACTGATCACCAATGTTAAAGAATAGCCACACAATATGGTGGCCAAGATATGATGATCACACATCAGTTCCACCTTAAGAATTTACACACAATTACCCACTTAACACTCCACGAAACAAGAAACATCTACAAGGTATAATCTGATATCACCCACCCGGCCATGACCACTTAGGGTCCTCATAAGCGTGGTATTTGAACTCGATCCATCCCACTATCAGTTGCTTGGATAATTCTCCACTATCAAGAGCGACATATGGATCCTTATTACACCTACCTTATGAGAATTAAGATCCCCGCCTCACGAGTATCAAATCAGAATCCTACCCTGAGTTCCAGATCAATACCGTCCCACATCTATCGGTAAAGGAAGACTCATACATCTCTAGCAAGATAGCCATAATGCACCGTTATACCTGTCTGGTAGTACTAACAAAGTGGTTCAACTCCGAGGCCATGTACTCAAGTAACCTACCTTCAGTAGCGTATAACAATCTCCAACCGTATCCTAAAGTCACAACCGACAACGGTTGAACAGATCTCCACCGAGGTCATCGCTCTTCAAAACCTTCCAGTCACACTCCTCAAGATGTTAAAACCTAAGAATGTCATACATTCAGGGTTTACTTACTCGGAAGTCATTAAGACTGGGTGAGAATTCAACTCGAATTGTTATACCATTCGTGTACCCACTTACACTTTGATGTATAAGAGATTTTAAGGATAATCCTCTTAGATTGGAATATCATGGTTCTAAACAACTGATAAAATTGCGTTCATCTCGTTGATGCTCTGGATAGACACTAGTTCTTGTTCACCCTATCACCCAATGCCAAGCGTTGCTTTATGGCCTCACTTAGTGTTAGATGAACCAAAACAAGTAAGGAACTTAGGCTATTGCATTCCATGCCTTCTCTCACTCCAACTGTCGCCTAGCGTAGTTCTAGGAATTAATCACATAATGGAAAGAATAAATATACAATAGTCCCTTCCATCAATAGGGTATCCAAGATTTTCCCAATTGGAGATCATCACTTCCGCACATTCTATCAATCCTTTACTAGGTAACCATTCACCGCTTAGGGCACACCAAAATGAGTCAGAGTGTCGTACCTCATCTACCCAACTACTACCCATTCCAGAGTAACTAGGGAGGTCTGGTCTCTCTATCCAAATTCCCAAAATATTTCGTCCAACTGGGTCTCTAGTAAAATCCATCACTAGCACCGGGATTAAGAAGTGAATTCTACTGAATTCAAGTTCAGCTCCATCACAACATTCCTTTACTGCACTCATGCTCATGTGCTTAGTGAATTTCCTCCAACGCTATAGGGACTTAGAGAAAGTTCACTTCATCCAACCGAACCCTTGGGGGTTCTCGTTGTCTTAAATCTCACAACGAAAGTTAGGAAATCAACTATTCTACGTCAAATGCTCCATTTATGCTCAACAATCCCAACATTCTCCTAACTTACCAGGCTTCTACCAATCCATCTCGAGTTTCTTCGGATCTTACGAATCCTCGTGGTGGCTCTATCATGATCATATTCATCATATATATGCAGTCAGTGAGGCTATCAAGCTCAACGACTGAATACTATGATAGTAGAAATCAGGCTAGCAACACACATATGTGAGGGAGAAGAGAATTGTTAGTGATGTTTCATGGCAGGGACACGAATCGACCTGCTCTGGTACCAAGTGTAACACCCCGTACATATACGTCTAGAATAATATATAATGATGCTATAAATGGTACAAAGAAACATACAAAAGCTGGAAAAGACAAGAAATTAAAATTGTATAAAACATAACTCCAATGTCAGAACGTATATAATCAACTTTTCTATAGCAATATACAACGGAAAGATAAGATTTGATGAGGTCTTCCTGCCAACTGCTCGCCTGCAGTCTTCAATACTGACCATCGAGCAATTCTTCTACCTATAACCCGTTCCTGAAGAAAAAAAGAGTATTGGGGTGAGATTAATAAATCTCATTGAGTTCCTCTATCTTATGGGTTCACTCGGTTCTACAAGGTGCATGCAATAAAAACGAATCCTCTGTGGATCCATGGTTTCCTCACGGCCAGGTGCAAATACACAACAAGAGGTAACATCACCATTGGATGTCCCATAACTAACCAATGAGATAACAATAAATATGACACATAGCCCAAGCACAAATAATATGTAGACCCGTACCCATGTACATGGAATCCAGATGTAAGTTATTTGTCTCCTACATACACCACACATCCACACCATCGATAAGTAGCCAAGTGCATCGCGTTAAGAGACTTGCACACACACACCACACGATGAGTCAGATGGATCCTATGTGGAATATCATTTGTGACGAGTTAGGTTCTGAAGTAACATTACCTAAATAGAGTTACGATCTTGTAAATCATCTACACGTAGGTGAGTAGCTTAGTGCAAAACACGCCTTCTTGACAGCACAAGCCCATCAGGAGAAAGTCTAACGGTATTGCCTACATGGCACAATTATAGGTAAGTCTGAAGTGATATTGCCTACGTGGCATCATAATCATTCACCATACCAAGCACACCAATGTGTAACCTGGATGTGGAACGCCCTATATGACCCCTCCCGCATATTGCAATGGTAGCTCATGTGTGTATGACATACCGAGAATGCAGATGAGATCACATCACATCACAATGATACGAACTAGAGATCAAACTGCAGTAATCGTGCACGAACTAGAGATCACACAACACTAGTCATGGTCATATGTGATTTATCATCTATGAGCCAGGCCTACATCGATTCAAGCATATATTATACCATCACAATCAAATCAAGTCACATAGGAAACACTTCCTAACGTTCAACTGGAACGAATGGGAACAATTAAAGATCATATAGTATGTCCAACCTAATGCAATTCCAACACTTTGCATATACACACACACACACGCACACACACACACACACACACACACACACACACACACACACACACACACACACACACACACACACACACACACACACACACACACACACACACACACACACACACGCACACACACACACACACACACACACACACACACACACACACACACACACACACACACACACACACACACACACACACATATATATATATATATGAGTAGGGATCAACTTACTCCAAGAGTAAGTGTTTTTAAGTTACACCACAATCTCTACCTTTAAATTAGATTTAATCTAATGGTTAAAAATTATAATTAATATTAATCATTCGATTAAATCTAATTTAAAGGCAAAGATTATGAAGTTGATCCCTACTATATATATATATATATATATATATATATAGTTCATACATAGATATATTGTCTGGGCTAGAAGAGATAAAAGGCAAGGCATGGTTGAAAGACCGAGAAAGGCATGTAGATAATCAGTCGGTTACCTCCCCGAGTCGAGATCATAAGGCCTAAACTGGGTTGTGGGATCGGAGGGTCATATAATCGGCCAAGGTAGAAAATGAAGAGGCCGCAACTGGGCTCATACCCTGGATCTAGAGGTTACCCTAAGCCTGAACTTAATGGAGCCGTTACACAATGGCTGGCTCATTGAGGGTGTAACCGCTCATCATTATATGACGGTGCATGTTATGATAATAGCCATCATTGGAGACGAGTGACGTTAATTTCCTTTAAGGAAACTTAGTTTGGTAACATGGAAAGCCATAGCAGTTACATGTAGTAATAAATGAGGTTCATGTACCTCTATATATAGGGCTCTCTATTGATGGGTAATAAAGTCACATCGCTTAGAGCTTACGCATACTCGTGTAAGCCTCTAAATCCCTCAATATCATAAATAACATCCTCTCATTCGTTTAAGGCTCTCCTTATCATCCTTCGGGCAGCAGGGAAATCTCATATTTGGTGTTTAGCAAGAACATTTGGCGCCCACCATAGGGCCTGGTAAAACTATCTCAAGCCCCGTTAACCAACCTTTGAACAATGTCTTCTAAGGGGGACCCTCCTCTAGAAATGGCGTAACTATTGGCCATGATAGATGATCTTTGCCAAAAAAATGATACACTATAAGATATCGTCCAGGTCCTGCAAATGAAGAGCCAGAACGACGCTGACCCAGGGCTTAAGCTTTTGGAGCCTCAACCATTGTCCCAAGCCATTTGGGATGATCAGGTTCTAGAGAACTTCAAACCCCCTACATTTTCAACTTACGATGGCAAGTCTGACCCCCATTAGCATATCATTGTTGTCAATAATATAATGGTAATAATTAGGGCTAACGGTTCACTAAAGTGTAAGCTTATGGCCGAAACCTTCAAGGAATCGGCCCTGAGATGATACATGAGTCTTCCCAGATACTCTATTGTCAGTTACCAAGACTTCCCCAAAAAATGGTTTAGCAGTTCTCGAAGAGCCGACATCAGAAGGTATCAACTACAACATTGTTTAATGTTTGTCAGCTCCCGTCAGAATCCCTAAGAGATTACATGGCCTGATTCAATGAGGGAGACATAAAGGTCTCTCATCCAAATCAAGAGATCTGTGTGGCAGCTTTCTAGCACGGTCTCTAGGCCGGCCAATTCAATGAGTCACTAGTCCATAAATCGGCTGCCAACATGGACGAGATAATCACTCGGGCCAAATTCTACGTAAAGGGAGAAGAAAGAAATATGGAAAAAAGAACTAGAGACGCTAGAGAAAAAAGAAGAACCTGGGAAGAAAGTTCCAGGCAGAAGAAAGAGTAGAGCAGGTCTCGTGATCGACCACCACCTCGGGAACGGCCTCGCCAGTGATCATCCTGGAAACCTTTGGTTTCGAACAAAGACCTCACTCCTCTAAATTCCAGAAGAGAAGACATCTAGAAGGATGTGAATCACCTCAACTTACTGCTCAGACTATGACGTCCCATGGGAGTAAATTCAATCTTGGGTGATGACGCTGATGCATGGTGTGCGTATCACCGAATTCGAGGACACCACACCGAGGAATGCCAGTAGTTGAAAAAATAAATTGAAAATCTAATCCAAAGAGGAAAGTTGCTATCTTATGTCAAAGGTAATGTCGAGCAAACTAGAAAATGAAGCCCTTCCTAGGGGAAAGACACCTCGGAATGCCCTTCAAAGAATAAAGGGAAGGCAACAAAGGAAGTCTGAGAAACAAGACTTACCTGGCACACCATCAATATAATATCTGGAGGATTTTCCAAAGGAGGCTTCACCATCTCCACATGAAAGAGGTATGCCCAGAATATAATGCACGTGGCTCCGGTAGAATGAACAGACAAAGGAGGAGACCCTAAGGGATATTACCTACTCCTGGGAAGACGTAGAAGGAATCTTACCACATGAGATTGACCCCATGGTCATTAAAGTTCATATCATGGATTGAAGTATCAAACGGGTACTAATTGATCCCGGAAGCTCAGTCGAGATGATGTATTGGGAAGCCTTCAAAGGCATGGACTTCGACCCAAAAGAGTTGTTGCCCTTCAATGGAACCTTAGTCGGATTCTCCGATAAGCATGTGCTGGTGCTCAGACACCTTTCGGTTCTGACCACATTTGAAATAAAGGAGAATTCCAAAGAAGTTAGAGTAAGGTACTTAATTGTCAATGCATTGTCTCCCTACAACATCATAATCAGTAGGCTGTCATTGAACACACTAGAGGCGACAATATCGACCCTCTACCTCACTATGAAGTACCCTTTCGGCGAGGGTCGGGTAGGAATGATAGAAGGAGACTAAGGCCTAGCAAGAAAGTGGTACAAAGATAGCCTGAAACTGAAAAATAGGGCTATAGTTGTGGAAGAAATAGATAGCCACAAAGTCAATATGGTCGATACTGACCCCCAAGAAGATCCCAGAGAAGATAGTATGTCTCCTCATGAAGAAAATAAAAAATTTTAGATCGGCCACCAATCTTCAGAAATCTCCCACTTGGGAACTAATCTATCACTAGAGGAGGAAATCAAGATTGTTGACATTCTTAAGAGAAATATCGATTTGTTCGCCTGGAAACCGTTTGACATGCCCAAAATCGACCCTAACATCATGTGTCATCACTTGGAGCTTGATCCCGGGGTGAAACTAGTGGCCCAATGAAAGAGAAAAGGCGGCAAAGAAAAGAGAAAAGCAATAGTCGAAGATGTGGATAAATTGATTAAGGTTGGATTCATCGAAGAAAACCAATATCCCACCTGGGTATCCAATATGGTTATGGTTAAGAAGAAAACCTAGAAGTTGAGAATATGCGTAGACTTCACCGACCTCAATAAGGCGTTCCCAAAAGATCCATATCCACTACCTCACATTGACCAGTTGATCGACGAAGCTTCTGGGTCTAGGTTACTAAGCTTCATAGATGCTTATTCCGAGTATAATCAAATATGTATGAACTCGGAGGATGCATCAAAAATAGTATTCATGATAGACCAGAGCAACTATTACTATGAAGTTATGTCGTTTAACCTGAAGAACGTCGGGGCTACTTACCAGAGATTAATGAATATTGTAATATGGTGGGAGAACTGACTTGTGTGTTTTGTGTTTTATCGCAATTATTGTGGATAGCAAAAGTCGCCACCGACTTTTCTTTTATCCAATAAAGGAAAGGGTAAAAAGAACAGGAAAGACCTTTTGAGGTATTTTCTTGAGTTTGGGGGGTAGGTTATGAAAAGGGAAGGTGTTAGCATCCTTTTCATCTATAGTTATCTACGGGCTCTTAGTTGCTAGCTCACTTTGAAATGCTTTGTTTGAAATGTGTTTCTGATTGGTTTTGAAAGTATTTTTGTAACGTGCCTTCGTTTAGGCAAACTTTGTAATGATTCTCGTGCCTATAAGAATGTATACAAAGTGTTAACTTTCGAAAATATTTCATTTGAAAGTGTTGGTGTGTTTGAAAGATGTTTTTGAAAATGTTTATGAGCAAGCAACTATGAACGTTCTACCTACTCAACATAAAGTATTTGTTATTTTCCTCCTTCTTTAGATATTGCTATCTTACCATTGATTGATAAGAAGCCCTATCGTTGGATGTGAAGGGACGGGCGTGGGTCGTCGTGTAGTCGTAGAAAGCAATGTTTGTGAAATACCTTAGCAATTTTGTAAGGTTCTAAGATCATTTTGAAGGCAACATTTGAAGCGTCACTGAGGGACTATGATCTTGTTTTTTTGAAAGATTTTTCTAAAGTATCCCACATGCGAGACAAGACTATTTATTTCTCAAGTCAACAAGTGAGGTTAACCCTACAGGTACAAGTGTGCAAAGTGTTTTGTTTTTCATCCATTGTTTGTCTTGTATTAGGGTTTTCTATTTGTTGATTTTAGTCTTGCCATACAAACCCTAATCACTAGCATTTATATTGAAAGAGATAACTCGCGGAATGTAATTATTCTATGTTATTACATTATTTGGGGATGAGTGTACAAATTTACAAAAGGGGAGAAAGGAAATTAAATCTTAAGTTACTATTACAACTATATTGAATTGAATAATAATGTACAAGATATAAAGATACTATACAAAGATATAAATGTGATGTATGAAGAAAAAGAAAAATGTTTTTGTTTATTTTTGCTTATGAAAAGGTCTTGGTTCTAATTAAACTAAGTAAAAAGAAAATAATATACTTAGTTCAAATAATAAAAAAACTAACCTAATTTGAAAAGAAATTAAATTTTTTGAGAAGACAAGTTTTTTAGGGTTTTGTAGAAAATAATTTTAATTTAATTAAACTAGTATGAAAAATTAATTAATTAAAATTCCTAAGTTTCTAAATTAATTTTAATTGAAAAAAATATAAAATAAAAGTAAACCTAAGTATAATATTTATTTAATTAAGAAAATAATTAAATTTAATAAGAAAATCTTTTTTTGGCTTTTTTGGTTTAGAAAGAAATAAAAATAAGAATATATTAAATTTATAAATAATAAATAATATATTTTTGGATTTTTTATTAATAAAAATAATAATAATAATAATAATAATAATAATAATATTATTAATAATAAAAATAAAGAAAAAGAAAAGAAAATAAAATATGAAAAGTAAAGTTAGGGGTGTGAAAACAGTTTAAGGTGTAAGTGAGCAAAAAACATATTTGTTACGACAATATGATTTTTTGTTTGGAATCAGAGAAAAAAAATAAAAACAAAAACAATGGCCTGCGTAGAAGAGTGTAATGGGGGGGGGGGGGGGGGTTAATTATAAAAATAACACAAAGCCCAGTGGAAGGGAGGCCCAAGCGCGCTGGTTGTGACAAAAAGAAAAACAATGAAAATGTTTTAGGAAAAACGGCAGCGCTGGGGCTCCAACCCAGACCCTTGGCAATAACGTGTGCGCTTTCTACTATTAGGGTGGCTATACATCTGGTGTCTTATATCAAACCGTAAATTTATATTACAAAGTTAATTCTAATGATAAACTTCATCTTCTTTCTCGCGCCAGCCAGAGCCCATGCAACTCATTCCCAAAAGTATGAACCTCAAACTTGTTAGAAATTTCACCACAATTCCAGAAATGTAAATAACATAAACAATGGCTCAAAGGTAAGCACGAATTTTGACTAGTACCAATTCTAACCTAATTTTTTCAGAAAGTTCAAACATAAAATTCTCACTACTCAAGCAATATAAATGAATTCTAAGGACATGGTCAGCTTCAGGGCAATGATGTCTACATTTTATCTTTGAAAATGGAAAGCTAACAATGCCAATATGAAGAGATTGAAAATCATAAAACTTACCTCAAAACTGGATTTCGTGTTTTGAGTTTAAGCTTGCTACAAGGTGTTTTAATGGCTTGGTTAGCTTCCTTGAACCTCCAAGAAGCTATTCCAATGGTTACCTTGAGCTGAGAGTGCTTGAACTGTTCTAGAGAAGTCCAAGTGCAAACCTATATTTTTGAAAATGGAAGATGGTGATGGAGATGTTACAGAACTATAACAGGGATTGGGATAGCTTATATATGAAGTAAGGACGATTTGTGAATGGTTTTTCCAAGAAATGCATGAGTAGATTATGAGTTGGGTATTCAAAGTCAGAAATGACACAAAAATGGAGGTTTTGTGTAATTTTTTGCTAGTAGGAGTTTGAGGTTTAGGGGGCTTGTAATCTCGTTTCTTAGCTTGCAAATGATCTCTCAATTTATAGAGAAAAAGTTTGAGAGCTTGAGATGATCAGAAGTACAAGATCACATGTTTTGGTTTCTTGACTTGTTTTTGAAGCAAGGTTGACAAGTATGGCTTCAATGCATAAGTACATGATTTATATAGTGGCTTAGAAGCTTTAAACATGGTGCTTCTGAACATACATGTTGTGTATGTTCAGAACAACAAGTTAGAGGCTCAAGAAGAGTGGACTTTGTGATTAAAGCCACTTTTCCAAAATGGCAATGTTGCATTTCTTCCTAAAATGGTATTAAGCATGGACAATGCATTGAATGCTTGGATTAGGGCATAAAAATTTGTGTAATCATCTTAATAAAGGTATATTTAGGGGTTAATGGACTTATAGAATAAGATTATGCATCATGTTTAACATTGGATCAAATATTCTTCATGAAGAAATGACTTGAAAATCAAGATTGGATGCCTAACTTCTCCTCTTCGATTCTCCTAGCTCAAGAAAGATCTCAATGAACTCTTGCACTTTTTAGAAAGCTTGTAACATCATATAAGACCTTCTTGTTGTAAATTTTTGAAGAATCAACTTGGAACTATGTGAAAAGTTGCCATGAAGTTGGTACCAAAGATCTGCCTAAAACACTCAAAATTTCACTAAGTGTTTTTTATACCATGTACATGACTTTATGAATTATAAATTAAAATACAAGAATTTATAGAACTTGTTGTATTATAAAAAGTTTTAGATATCATTGAGATCTACAACTTTCATGTTGGAAGTTTTTCTTGAATCATCTTGCATCTTGGTGAAAATTTGGCATGAAGTTATGAAATTAACATGTATAAAAACACTTAGAAAAATTTCTAAGTCTTGGAAACTTTGACTTTTTATTTGACTTTTGACTTTATTGATTTATTTATGATCAAGCTTCATATTTTTGATTGTCTTGATGAAATGTGATTTTTGAAACTCAATTTTGATCAAAAAGTCAAAGTTTGACTTTTCAGTGTACAATTGACTTTTTCACTAGTTGACCAAATTTCAACTATCAATCAATTGGCCTTGTGAAATGAATTGAAGCATGCCATTAGGTAAAGATGATGAATTTGAATCCTTGATATCATGTTTCAAACCAATAAGTCATGTATTAGGTCAAAAGTCAAAAACCAAGCCTTCTATGTCAAAAGCCTAATTTTGACCATTTTGCCCTTTTGATGATCTGAGTAATTTTCTTGGGGAATTGTGATCAAAACTTGATCAATTGATACATATGAGTTAAAAATGTTGATATGGGTAAAAAAACTTGAAGTTTCATCGTAAGTTTACCACAGTTAACTTTTTATCCAATATAGTTGATTTTAGGTCATCTGATCAATTGAATGAGCAAACTTGAACTGCAAGACTTTAAACTTGACATGAGAAATCTTGAAAGTCCATAATGATCCATGAAAGTCATATGAGGCATTAAAATTCCAATTGTCCTTGTGAAAACTCAAACCCTAATTTGAGGTATCAGTGTTAAGGAGATGTCTTGACCTAGTCAATTCTTGTGCAAGCTTGAGCTATTGAAGATCTTGTGGGAAATGTCTTGAGAAATGAGAGGAAAAATTTTGGGGTACAAAAAACACGGTCTTCGCTCTACAAATTGGATGAAACATGGAGGTTTACGTAGACGACATGGTAGTCAACACCGCTGAAGAGCAGAAACACGTTCACGACCTGGAAGAAACTTTTGCAGCAATTCGAAGTTATAACGTGTGCTTGAATACAAATAAATGCACATATGAAGTTCAAACCAGAAAGTTCCTTGGGTTCATGCTGACGAACCAGGGAATAAAAGCCAACCCAGACAAATGCCAGGAAATCATTGACATGAGAAGCTCGGTGTCCATCCGTGAAGTCCAACAACAAACCGGCCATTTGGCCTCCTTATCTCTTTTTTTGTCTTGTGTAGGTGACAAATCAATTCACTTCTTCACAAAAATTAAAAAGAAGGTTAATTTCGAGTGGACCGACGACTGTGAAAAAGCTTTCCAAGAAGTCAAGAAATTCATGTCGGCTCCCCTAATACTAGTCCTACCTAAAGAAAACGTACCATTGGTATTGTACTTAGTAGTTTCAGACAGAGCCATAAGCTCGATTTTAGTCCAATATAGGGAGTGAGGCGAGACGTCGATTTATCTTTTTAGCAAGGTACTGCAAGGAGCAGAACTCAGATATTGGAAGATCGAACGGTTAACTTTGGCATTAATCATAACAGCAAGAAAGCAGAGGCACTACTTCCAGGGCCACCCCATCCTGGTGAAAACAAATTTCCCCATAAACCAAATCTTCAAGAAACTGGACTTAGATGGAAGAATAGTAGCATGGGTTGTAGATCTCTCAGAATATGACATAGAGTTCACCCCACACACTAGTATAAAGTCTCAAGTGTTAGCCGATTTCGTGGTAGAACTAAGTGCTCCGATGAATGAAGAAACATCCTCAAAATGGGTTCTATCCATGGATGGATCGTCGAATTTGAGAGGTAGTGGAGCTGGCATTGTATTAAAAGGACCCGACGATTTGGTCCTGGAATACTCATTGTTCTTCAACTTCCAAACTAGCAACAATCAGGCCGAGTATAATGCTTTGATCACCAGAGTGAAATTAGCTAAAGAAAATGGGATAACCCACTTGCTCGTCCGGACCAATTCACAATTAGTGGCCGGACAAGTTGGGGGAGAGTTCCAAACGAAAGACCCCATTCTGCTGAGTTATTTACAACGGTCTATGTAGCTCACATAGGGATTCCAAGAGTTCACAATATGTCACATAACGAGAGAAGAAAATACCTGAGCCGACTTGTTGGCCCGACTGGCTAGCACAAAGTGCTCCGCTCTAAACAAAACTGTTATTAAAGAAACATTAGAATTACCAAGCATAGAGAAAGGAGAAGTGCTCACTATAGAAGAAAAAGTGGGGTGGATGACTCCCATAATTAAATACTTCCTACAAAATGAATTGCCACCTGACAAAGAGGAGGACAAATGCGTGAAAAGGATCTCAGCAAGATACCTCATGGTGGAAGATAAGCTATACAAAATGGGAAGATCATCACCCATGTTACGCTCCATCTCAGAAGACAACATGAGCCTAGTAGTCAAAGAGGTGTACAAAGGCGTATGTGGGAATCACATCGGAGGCTGGGCCTTGTCCAGCAAAATACTGAGGGCCAGGTACTATTGGCCTACCATGCTTAAAGATTGCGTCCAATTTGTAAGCTGGTGTGACAAATGTCAGATATTCTCACCATGCATCCACACCCCGACCGAATTTCTCCATTCCGTAGTATCCCCGTGGCTTTTCATCTATGGGGAACGGACATACTTCGAACCTTCCTAGTGGCACCAGGACAACTAGAATTATTAATCGTCGTGGTTGATTATTTCACCAAATGGGTGGAGACATAAGTCGTGGCCCAGATCACAACTGAAAGGGTGAGACATTTTTACTAGAGGAATATCATTTGCAGATTTGGGTTAACCCAGGTTATTGTTTCAGATAACAGAACCCATCTCACAAGCTCATTTGTAACAAAATTCTACAGAGAGCTCGGAATCATCAACCACTTCATTGCAGTATAACACCCTTAGGCGAAACAAGCAGAGCCAGCTAATAAGGTTATCCTAACTGGGATGAAAAAGAAGTTAGATGAAGCAAAAGGATTATAGGCCAAGTATCTCCACAAGATATTATGGTCTTGTCACACCACGGTTGCCTCCACGACCAAAAAAACTCCATTCAGAATGGTATATGGGACTGAGGCCATGATCCCGATAGAAGTTAACACTCCATTGATCGCAACTTTAAGAGTCTATCGGGGGTATTAACTTCAAATGCACAATTTAATCGTGTAGTTTTAAAAGATATTGAATCCACAAGGACTGATAATCGAATTACTGCTATCTAAAGTTATTGTGTAAAGCTAAGGCTAATAATAAATCCTAGGTTTTAGGGTAGACGAAAATAAGATTAGACTTAATTGAAATATTTAATAATGAGACACCGTTATCTAATAGTCTGACTTCGGAAATTCAGTAATTCATTGGTATAGCTTTGAGTATTCAAAACATTGTTCAGTAGAAACTATCAGTTAAAAAACCTTTATCTCACACTCTCGTGATTGTTGATTCAAATTATATAATTAAACTTAAATGCTTTCTCTTGCTGTCTCATTTAAAATCCAAAGATACTTTTTTAAAGCAAATAGAATCTAATTAATCGTAAACCGCTCTTGCTGTATTTAAAATTAATGTTTGATCACCACTATCTGGTTAAAAATTCACACTCTCGTGATTATTGGTTTTAGCCTTAGTCTGTCTCTTACTCTCGTAACAAAACAGTTTTATATTGAAATTTGGAAACCAAACCAGAAAAGTATTTTATAAAAGGTTTATTCCTCCAGTTTATGACCTTACATACCAGTATCATGGAAATTAGATGGGCATATTATTAATTATGAACATAAAATAGTATCATACATATAGTAATTCAGGCATGATTGATAAATAAAGAACAATAATATAATTAAATTAAAAACCCGAAATTAAATAATGAAAACAATAGAATTTCTGCAACACTTCAAGTAGTGATAGCAATCCTCCACAATATGCTGACAGGATTTTCTTGCGGAAAACTAACTTGAATGTAGAACAAAAACTATAAAACTTAAAGTAATAATTCAGGAGGCTATGAAAAGAAACTAATGATGCAATAAATTTTTGGTGTAGAAAACTATTTCTGTTTGGGTGAAGGTTTTATCTGCTTAAGTTCTAAATAAAGCTCTGAACTGTTGAAACTGGAATAATGGCGTGAAAAAATGAAAATGCAAAATAACGTAACAAAAACGAGAGAGCGGAGATGAGAGAATTAGAGAGCCGTAAATTGTCCTTCTTTTAAAATGCTCTCCTGTAACAAAACTGCTTGAGAGAATCTAGGAGTTGTGATTTCATGCTTCAGAAAAATTCGTGTGTGGAGAAAGATCAGGAGGAAATCATGTAGGAGTCGTTGGCACTGGAAACATGGAGAATCGTAGGGAAATCTTCACGAGTCAAAGAAAAAAATAGGTTGTGCTGAGTGGCATGCAATGTGTGCCGTGGGGCACACATATTTCTATCTTGTTCCAATCGTCATGGATTGTGTGCTGAGGGGCACACATGTTTTACTTGTGTCGAGCGTCATGGAAGGTGTGACGATCGTCATAGCCTTCTGATACGAATTCTTCTGCTATTTTCTGCTGTTTTCTAATTTTTAGTCTGTTTATTTTCCATTTCTTCTCCTTTTCTCATGTAGGCCTTAGATGAAATAATTACCAGAAACAAACTTGAAATACCAACATAATGCAAAATAATTGAGATAAAACGGTAACTTTATTTATGCAAATCGGGTCTAATATACTATGTATTTTCGCGTTATCAAACTCCCCTATACTTGAACCTTTGCTTGTCCTCAAGCAAATAATCAGTGTGGTAATCTTTTAAGCACAAGTAAAATGCAATGAAATGACACAAATAAATTAGTACGTGGTTATGTGGCATTTTTGTTAGAATAATATAAGCTCAATATCAACAACAAAGATACAGTAATGACACAAGACAACTTCTCCTTATGAAGAACAATTCCAATCATGCTATTATAGCTCAACCTAATTCTTTTTGCTTTGCTTCACCCATTTTGTTCGAGCGCAATCACATGAAGTCATTTATCTTATTGCACTCACATAGTAGAGTAGCTGGTTAGTGATGGTCATCCTAAGAAAGGGGTTCCGGTACATAAATTTGGTAACCCCTTTATTAATCTGATTGCAAGACGCGGGGGTTCGAACCGTAGTCCTCCCTACCAAGTTCAGCACCAAAAACCTCTGAACCAACTTACATCGGGTTTTATAAAATAATACATAGGTTCCGCAATTGTTGGATTAAGTAACTTGGTGAGGGTCACCTAACTTAATTAGCGCATTCCCTGTTTACACTTCATCATTATAAGATGTTTTTTGGAAAAAATGATTTAAGACCATTCACTTATATTTATCATCCCTCTATGTAGTTTGTTTTTAAGAGGGTGCTGACTGCTTATATAAACTACTCAGGGTTACTTCAAAGATTGAGGTTTCGGTATAATAGGTACTTAAACCGGTCTCAGGTTAGCGGGGGTTTTAGAGTGTTAAAACGGTATCAATTTTGTTTAAATCTCACTTAAAATTTCTAACATATCTTTAAGAGTGAGAAACGTATATACTATTTGAATGTGTCAAGTAAAAAAAAATTTATGGCTCAATAAAGTGAGAGAGTCAAATAATGAACGTAAATCTGCATATAACGACTTGATAGTACATAAATTGTTTTATTGAAGGGAATTTTGTGAATAATGAAAATCTACTTAGGAAACGGAAAATGAAAACTATATAAAGCGATAAAGCTTCCTCCCCCAAACTTAAACTGAGAATTGTCCCTAATGCAACAAAGTAAGGTGAGAAAGGAAGGAAGAAAATAAGATGAATGACTACTATTCGCCTCTGCCACGTGTTTCGCGACGTGTTTGTGCTCGTCCACGTGCATCATCTCTTCCTTGGAAAGAATTTACACCATATCCCTGTAGTCCTACATGATTAAAAAAATCATGCAGGACATCAACCCGGTAAGTCAATTCTTACATCTCCTCGGTAAGCTTCGACATGCTACGGTCATGCCAGTAGGCGTAAACGTGTTGATCTCTATGAATTTGTCGGACTTCTAGCATCATCTCGTTATGCTAAGCTTCCATCCTCTGATAGTGTTGAGCTTGAGCTTCATTAAGGCACAACATTTCAGCATAAATGTCATCAAGAGTAGTTGGATGCCCCTGATTTCTTCTTCTTCGGGGATGGTGCCTAGATGATGAACGTACAAGATTCTCGATAGGAACTTGTGCAGCATGTGGGTGGGTGTCAGGATGGGGAGCGTCTTGCTCTAGAACTTGATCCATTTCATCTGGCTCAACATTTCTTGGGCCACTTGGATTATTTTGAACATTCTGAACAGGAGCAGGAGCACTTAGATCATAACACGACTTATCCATATCTGTTACATTGTAAGCTGAAGATTTGGAAAAATAATACTTGGAACTACTTTGTTCAACACCATAAAATTGTATCTTCCATCATCTCTAGCCTTAATAAGGTGTCCAGCATGACAGTTGTCAACATCAATAAATAGAGCTGGTAGTGAAGACATATTCGCTAGTTTATCCCCCAAGTTCAGAGCAAGTTTTAAAGAAGTGACTAATCCTCCAATACAGAAAGGGGTAGTACCTCGTGCATAGACACACTGGATGTGTGCCAAGAGGAACGCACTGGAATTAATCTTCCAACCAGGCATGAAGTTGTAGTGCAGTAAAAACAATTCTTTGGAATTAACTTTCTTATTGTTTTCCCTCCCAAAAATGGTGTTCGAAAGGATGCGATGAAAGTAAAGGATGGAAGGATTATGGATAGATGAATAAAAAAGACCCTCCCAACTTGAAGGTTTCTCACCAGTTAAAGCATGCCATAGACCGAATGTTGTCGATGTCCAATCAACTTCTAAAGGGATTTGGTAGTACACTTCTCCTCCACGAGGAAAATGTCTCAAATCACTCAGAGCCTCTTGATTCATAAAATATTCATTGTTAAAAAAAACTAAAGTTAGCAGTGCCGGTGAGGTACATGTTGTCATCTCTTGGAGTGTTGTAGGAGTAAGAGCTCAAAAATTCCAAGGTCAAAGATTGATAACTTGGGTGGTTCAGGGTGCAGACATAAAATAGGTCAGAATTATGAAGTAGCCATTGCAAACTCTCTAACAATCACAACTCGCATAGACAGTAAACATCAAAATACCTTGTAGGGGTAACCAAACATTGATAAAACTTCTGGTAGTGAGCTTCTTGATGTACCCCAGCTTCACCGTTTCTGAACACGATTCCGGAAAGGTCGGACTCTCCTCTTGGGTGTTGAAATCTTCGAGACATAATTAGATTCAAGGAAGGTGGAATGGGTTCAGTTACGAAATTGACAGAAGTTTGTGGGTTTTAATATTTTTTCCTCAAGTGCTTAAATAAATGAACAATATAAAATGCATGGATTGGATTGTAATGGTGTTTAATGATAATTTTGGAAATAGAGGATGTGGGACGGTCAAGGGTGAATGTTGCACCCAAAAATTTACCCTCTTGATTTAGGCTTATGTTTCATCATAAACATCATATTGCATTACATTCATACATTTTGATGGGATCAAAGTATTTTGGTTATCAAAGTCTTCCTCAAGCTTTGGAAGTTGATTGTATTGACAAGTTGCTCAAGTAGAGCCTTATTATCTAAACCTCTTGATCTTTCAAGCACAAAGGTTTCACATATTTCAAGATATCTTATCCACCTCATTGGATCCCCAGATGATTTAGTATTGTCTTGTTCATAAGGAGAATCACATCCTTTTGATTCATCAGTCAAAATTAGGGTTTTGTCCAAATTGGAGTAATTGGGGTCTGGATGAGCCAATTATTGAAGCATCATTCTATTATCACCATTGGAATCAATTTTTTTAAGGAGTCTCTCATGATTCCCAGTGGAATTAGGGTTTTGAAGCTTGATCAATTATCTCCTAATACAGAGTGCAAAACTAGGGTTTTAGATTTAATCAAGACTTCTCTGACTTTCTCACCCAATTTTGTTTCCATGCTCCACCATATTATATTAAGAATCTATGATTGAAAAAATTAAGGTTTAATTTGGATTGAAAGTGGCTCAATTGATCAAATGGGGCAAAATGGTCATTTTGACTAAAAATCAACAAAATCAGGAGTTGACCAAGTGGACTTTTTGTCAACTCTCAATTTGAACATCCTTTTTTTCATATTCAATTCCAAAATTCATCTTATAATCATGAGAAAGGTTGAATTTGAGTTTAACTTGTTCAAGAAGTTACTTGAAAATTGGAAAAAAATCTAAGTGTGAAGATGACTTCTCTTGGGCAAGTCACGCGCGTAATTTTATAAAACACGTGGCATGCCATTTTGTGGAATAAATTTCTTGTGACACAAAAACCTGCACACAAAAAAAAACAAGCAACCCAATGTCTTGAGGTGAACCTCAAGAACTCCAAACAAAATAATAAGATAAGGTCACAAAGTCTCCAAGATAGGCCAAGGTTTCTAATTCCAATTCCAAGAAAAGGCCCATGTCCATAATGCCAAGGATAGTAACCAAATATTCCAAGTACCATAAAAGATTTTTTAGGGTTTATGTTGATTATTAATTATCTTAAGAAAGGAAAAGAAAAGCTCAAGTGAGAAAAGTAAAAATGGCAAGAAAGTAAATGCTCAAATGAGCAAAGATGAAAATGGCATGAAATGTAAATGATAAAAGTAAATGGTACATAAAGCATAAAAAAGAGTGAAAGCATAAGGTAAAACAAGTCAATAATTAGTGGTTAGTTGGATGACCATCTTGAAGCTTGCATTTGGAACTCATTAGAGAATTGGTATAACCAAAGCCTCCACACAACAAGTTGCATTAGCTTTTTGTCAAGTATATCATCCATTTGGAATTCTCATAAGTACCATTTAATGATCAACGATGTTTAAGTGATTTGCATTGACCAAAGGTGTTATAGATCAATTAGAGGATTGGTAGAACCAAAGCCTCTACACAATGAATCTCAATGTTATTGGATCAAAGAGATCAAATTAACATACTTGGGCTAGCAATCATAAGTTAGGGTCAATAATTGTATGATAACATTAGGAGTGGTTCTAGGCTAGTCTCCCTTTGTTATTTTTCCTTTCTTTGCATATTGTATCTTAAAACTAATATTTTTCTTGGAAAATCATAAAAATGTCTCTAATAAATTTAAATCCTTCTTCAAAGTAAAAAATACAAACCAATCTTAATTTTTTGTGCACCTTTTGGATTTGTTTTAAACTTTGTCAATTGATGTTTTGCCATCCTTACCATGATATTTTGTTATCTTTTCGCTGATGTTTCACCATCGCACATGTTTGTTATCCTACTTTGATTCTCAATATCATTATTAGGTGTGATGTTTTATCATCTGAGTTATTGATGTTTCGCCATCTTTTCCATGTTATCTTTCTATCTTTTAGCCTATGTTTCGCAATCTCATATGTTTGTTGCCGATTGTTGTACCCCAGAATTTTCCCTCCCACTTTTACTCAAGGCATGCCTATTGAGGTTCCCAATTGCTCAAGGATGACCAAGAATTGACCAGACAAATTCTCCTCCTAAGCAATGAACCTCTAACTAGGGTTTCACTTTTCATCAAGATGCGTGAGCTCCAAAGGTCTCAAATGTTTTCCATGGTTCTAATATGCCTTCAAGATTGTCCATGACAAATTTCATGCCTTACACTACAAGTTTGCTCAATCAATTGCCCAAATGCTTGAAAATCAACTATGCTAGGTCAAAAGTCAATTGTGGCCCAAATACAGTCAAACTTCATGATTTTTGGTCAACACCAACATTTTGAATTTATATCCATCATTTGATCAAGGGCTGATCATGATTCCTCAAGAAATGCTCCTAATTTATCAAAAGTCAAAAATTGCTAAATTAGGGTTTCTATAGGAAAAGTCAATTGAACTTTGACCAGGCATAACTTTCACATACTTCATCCATTTTTCCCCAACCAAATCTCATTTTTAAGAGAATCTAATTCCCTACAACTTCTATTTTGTCCTCAAGTTCAAGATATGCACAATTTGAAAGATACAAGCTCATACATTACATGTCATTTTCAGAAAGTCAATAAAAGGCACTTTTTGTCAAGACCATTTACATCAAGATAAATTATTCAAATGCAAAATTGATCAAAAGAGGGATTGAAGTAGACATATTGAGCTTTCCAAAAGGTCCAAGGTTATCATCATTAGATAAAAATTGATGAAGTTATCGCTGGCCCTAGTTGGGAAAAGTTTAGAAATTTAAAGAATTATGCATTGGACAAAATTGAACTTTTAGGTCAATGGCCTAACTTCTTGGACTTCAAAGGTCTGCCTAACCTTGTAAGGGACCTCTAATCTCATTTTTACATTGCCTTGACATTTTTATCTATTTTGTTCAATTTATTTTAATTTATTTCAAATAAATATAAAATAAATTGCACAAAGTGTATAGAGATGGGCTTTGGCATTTCAGCTGATGATTTGTCTTACCTAGAAGCCCACAAATTCGTGCCAAGATGTCCAGGTTCTTCCAAATATGAAAATGGCATGAAATCTTAAGTTTTGGTAATTTTTCAAATTGTGATCATGGCTTTAAACAACATGTTCATGCCTTGATTTATTTCCTTCTTACCTTGTCTCATCCCTCTCCTCTATATATACTATCTCCCTGTCAGCCAAACTCCCGATACCATTGCCTAAGAGAGCCACGCAAAATTACAAAAAAAAATTCAAAGTTGTCCGATTTCAAACTCCCATCTCCAGCCATCTTCAGTCAATTCCAAGCATTCCACTAGCTTCTTGAAGGTCTCGGGAGTTCATCCAAGTACTTACCTTAGCCTGAAGCATGTTTGTATTACACATACAAGTTGCTCCGATTTGCTCACATTCTTAGATCTCAAACTTTTTATTCATGTTATATAAATTCTTTTTGTGCATTGATATATGTTTGTGAGACCATTTAGGATAGGTTAGATGTAACTCATGTGATCTTTAAAGCTTGAAATGCAGATTGCCATTAATAGGGTTTCGAGTTCGTTAAGCTTCGATCTGGGCGATACAGACCGTTTCAGCCTAAATGGCCACCACCATTGAATTCGCAATGGCCGAATTAGGTGGATAGGCCCTTTCATTTTCTTTATTTCATCATGTTTTGCAGGATCGGAAAACTCCCATGCCGAAGAAGACGATATAAACCATCGGGCTGGGCGATTTGACTAACTTGACTCCGGTCAAGGGCTTGCATGGCTAGATGAGTATCTCTGATTGGTTCGTTTAAACCAAGGGGATCTACTGGGCGCGCGTTTTTTTATTTGAATAATTTCTGAATTGTCTTATAATATAATGTTATTATGTTATATAAAATAATGAATGATCAATTGGCTTGGTGGTGAAGGAGCCATGCATGATGCTGGAGGGTCTGGGTTCGATTCCAGGAGTCTGCGTTTTGCATTTTCTAATAAATTTATTTCAGATCTAGCGCATGCAAAGGTCAGCAAGCGCATGATACGCCTCACATATGGGTCATCCAAATCTGAGATTCTAAATCCAGCGCTCCTAGTGGCTAGGGGCCATGGTGTACCCTAGGGTGCATTCCTCACCAGATTGAACGCGGGATTCTGGGCTGCCTCTTATTGGGCCTAAGCGAAATTTCAGATGCATACCCCCTTTTTGGTTTAGACATCAGGCCCAACTTGCTTCTTCATTTTTTTATTTGTTTTATCATTTTCACTTAATTTTGTTTTCATAATAATAAAAAATCAAAAACCATAAAAAATAATAGACTTAGGTTTTCTTAAATTAATTTAATTTTCATAAATTAATTAAATTAATTATTTTGACCTTTATTTAATTAATTTAAAATCAAGTAGACTTAGATTTGTTTCATTCAAATCTTTCTTAACAAAAATACAAAAAAAAATATTAGAATTAGTTTTATTGTATTTATTTAATTAATTAGGATTAAATTTAGTCTTCCTCGTTTTAATTTTAATCATTTTCTTAGAATAAACAAAAAACAACCAAAAAGATTTTCTTGTTTACTTAGAAATTTTTAGGGTTTTAGATGTCTTCTCCATTTCCCGCGCGTTCATTATTTCCTGTCTATTTTTTTTCATATTTTTGTATTTTCTGATGGAATGTAATAGATAATTAACTAGGGCTTTACTGTTTTTCTTTATTTTCTTTCCCCCATTTGGACAGGTAAATACCCCCTCCCCGAAGTACTGTAATAGAGTAGGATTTACAATTCCCGCATTTGTATTTCTTTCATATTAACTGATAGATGTATAACTAATAGAATTGTATGGCAAAGATTAAAATCAAAATGCTAGCAAACCTAACAAAAAAAGACAAAAATAACTTAATATAACACACATTGCACATATACACCTTTAGGGTACCCCACTTCGGTTGCCTTCAGAAAATAATCACAACTCTCAAAACGTGAGAGGTTTTAGTGGCTACCCTCTGGTTCAAAAAGATCATGAGTCCCTCTATGACCCTCTCGATGTTTCCTCGGTGAACATATGATCTTAGAATCCTAGGGTAGTTACTAAAGCTTCTTGCCCATTTTCATTTGAGACTATAAACCATCCCTTTGAATGTCCCTCATACATCCAACGATAGGGCTACCTACTCACTAATAGTAGGATAGCACTGTCTAAAGGATAGGAGGAAAAGAGTGAACCTTTTCGAGTACAAGTAGATAGTTGTTAGATGCTTGCTCAAAAACAAACTTTTTGCACTTACACAAAACATTTCAAATCACTTCAAAAACACCCGCTTTGTCAACACTCTTGAGGACTGATACAAGAGTTACCATAAAGCAAATCGTTGCACTAAGGCATTTTCAAAACTACCATTTTTCAAAGCACAAAGCACAAGGTATTTTCAAAATAAGCTAAGAATCTAAGAGCCCGTAGATAACTACAGATTGAAAGGGTGCTAACACCTTCCCTTTCCATAATCTACCCCCCTTACTCAGAAAACTCTCGAAAGGTCTTTTTCTTTTCTTTTCACCCTTTCCTTTGCTGGATAAAAGAAAAGTCGATGGCGACTATTTCTTATCGCAACATTTGCGAATACAAATGTAAAACCAGTATAAACAGTCGGTTCTACCACCGTATCACACCGATGTTTTGCCATCGCACAGGTTTGTTATCCTACTTTAATTCTCAATATCATTGTTAGGTGTGATGTTTTATCATCTGAGTTGTTGATGTCTCGTCATCTTTTCCATGCTATCTTGCTATATTTTTGCTGAAGTTTTGCCATCTCATATGTTTGTTGCCGATGTTTCGCCATCGCGTATGTTTGTCCTCCTACTTTGATTTTCAATATCATTGTTAGGTGTAATGTTTTGATGTCTTGCCTGATATTTTGCTATCATGCTGACATTTTATCATCTTATCTGAGTTTGTGTTACCATGCGATGTCTTGTCATCCCTTTTTTGTTTCTTTATCATAATTGTTGATGTTTTTCCATTTTATCTAATGTTTTTCCATCTTGATTGTTGCTTTTGTCTTCTTAACTAAAAAACACAAACCAACCAAAATATATGAGCTGAACTATGGCTTCTCTGATTCCTTAAAAGGGATACGTGGGCAGAGGCTTTTGTGGGGCCTAATCGAGCATATCTTTGTAAATATTCCTTTCTTTTCCCCACACTTTCTTTTCCTTTTTCTTTGCATGCATTCCCTTTTCAGCTTTAAGCCTTAGATAGAGATTATTACACACCCTTAGATTAGAACAAACAAGAGTCGATACGGTAGAGTACTATGGACATGTGGGGTGCTAATACCTTCCCCTCCCAAAATAGACTCCCTTACCCGATCTCTTAGTCGCAAGACCGTGACATCTCCCTTCTCAGGTTTTGTCGATGTTTACCTTTCCCTTTCGGTGGGATAAAAGATGTTCGGTGGAGACTTCATTGATTTTATTATCAGATGACGGTTCGGCCGATTGTTTTAGCTGGCGACTTCATTGGGGAGTATTTATACCTATTGCTGGTCTATCCCAGAGTCGATCCTAGCTCTTGTTTGTTTTCTTTTTTGGGTTTTTATTTTAACGCTTTGCATATTTACCTGTTTGCATTGCATCCTATATGTGCTTTATTTTCTGCATACTGGATTTGGACGGATTGTTTGGATTCTGGTTTTCTTGGTGGGTGGGTTGTTCCATGAGGTAAAAGGCCCCATACCCAGGCTATGAGTGAATTCCATAGGAACTAGGAATAGTGTGGCCATGGCGGCAATGGGGCGTATGTCTTATAGACCCGACCATGAGACCCATGACTTCAGAGAAAGTTCAGATAGGTGTTATCATATGATAGTACCAATAGGTGAGCTCTTGTACTCTAATTTGGCCTTTGACCCTACCGCGACCTAGTTTTCACCCGTGAGTGGGGCGGGAAAGCTTTTCTTACAGGTACAGGTACTGTTGGTGACTTTGTGTTTTTACGGTGACTCAGGTTCCCATGGTAGTTCTGAAGCTATGTGGGATTGTTGATCTTGAGTTCTGTGGTTTTATATAATGGTTCAGCCATTGTCTAGTGTGGAAAACTTTGATCCTGTCATGTCACATCATAGCATATTTATTTCTATAAAAAATAATGTATAAAAAATAACTAGCATGTGCATGTCATTTTCCAGGGGAATTCAAGAGTCTTTTTTCCATCAGAAATGGTCGACCTCCCATCAGATGAGTTTGATTCAGTTGATGTCAAAGAACCCACCAGGAATACATTCGCTTACTAGACTCCTACTATTGATGTGTCTGAGTTGAAGAAGTTGAGTTATTATCTGAAGGGTGATATTATAAATAATTTCAATAGGGACTATGGTAATTTATTATTAATCCTCAATACTTCAATTGACCTAATGGCTTTGATCACTCTCTTCAAGTTCTATGACAAGAAATTACGGTGTTTTACTTTTCAAGACTATCAACTGGTTCCCACACTAGAAGAATACTCATATCTTCTTAATATCAAATTGGCCAATGAAGTTCCTTTTTCCCAAGTTTCGGAGAAGTTGAAGTTCGAAGTTATTGCTGAAACCCTTCATTTTAGTTGGAAAGAGGTGAAAGATAATTGGAAATCAAGTAAAGATGCTACGGGGTTTTATTTGGATTTTTTAGTGAAGAAACCTGAAGACTGGGCAAAGAAATGGAATTGGAGTGACTTTAGCCTTTTGTTGGCTCTCATGATATATGGCATCATTCTCTTTCCCCATAAGAGAAACTTTGTGGATTTTGAGGCTATCTGTGTTTTTAGGAATAAGAACCTGGTACCGACACTTTTGGAAGATACTCTTTACACTATTCACTTCAGACATGGAAAATGAGGTAACGTTATCTTGTGTCATTCGATGTTGTATAAGTGGTTTAAGTTGTATTTACCAATAAGTGGCCCTTTCATGGACACAAGCATTCTCTCCAATGGTCGTCAAGGCTTATCAACCTCACTTCATTCAATATCCGATGGAATTATTTCATGGGGGAAGTGCGAAGCATCATCACTAGCTGCAGAGATTTCCCTAATGTTCCCCTCATGGGAACTAAGGGGTGTATCAACTATAACCTCGTGCTTGCTTACCTCCAGTTGGGATATGCAATGGATGGACCACCAAAAGATGAAGAAGTAACTGAATCAGTGTACTTTATTAGAGGAGGTAATCCTGAGATGTTAAAAAGAATGACAAATGCTTGGAAGGGAATTCACAAGAAGGATAGAACTAATTTGAGCAAGAAGGTTCCTTACATGGAATGGATTAAATATAGGGTTAAGATTCTACAATTGCCATTTGCAAGTTCGGCTCCTTTATATGAGAAATCTCCTGTTGTTTTGAATGACACTGTGCCTACCGAAATTTTCACCCAAGTTCATGTCGAGAACATTCAACTTCGTGCAAAATATCGTGAGGCAGGGATGAAATTCTATTGGGCAGGTCAAGAGAGGGCTGAATTAGCTCTTAAACTCAAAGAAGCTCAAAGAGAAACTTCTGACATAACAAGGTTTAGGAAGAGGTCTCATGCTGAAATGGAAGAAGAGTTGAGTAGGAAACAGCGAGAGTGCCAAAAACTTCAAGCATCTGAGAGTAACTATAAGAAAAAGATTCAAAACCTGGAAAAATAGCTCAAAGACAAGGATGCTCAGATTGAGGAGGTAGCCCAGAGACGCAATGTGGAGGATCAGTTCCGAGGAAGTAAAGTACTTGCATCACAACTTTTGAAAAAGCCAGACTCGAAGAATATTGACAACAGCTTAAAGCATGCCTTGTTCCGGAGATTTAGTCTTACTATTTACCTTTGATGTATTGGTCATCCCCAGGATTATTGGAGGGGACCATTTTTATTTTTTGTACTCAGTTTTTGTTATGTACGCTTTGAAACACGTGTTTGGTTGTTTAGTGTCACACTCTTAACTGTTTGGGATCACTTGAACATCATCTCTTGCTTATGAATGAATGAAGTATTTTTTTTGTCGTTATTCCTGTTCTTTGATTGTACATTTATAATTACATCTGGGTGCACGCCATGATTGATGGTTAAAAGGAATTTTGAATACCTGGAAATGACAAACATATCATGCATATCATGCACCTCATACATTACAGGTCATCCAAGAACGGTATTCCTATCTTGACTCTGCTTTTCTTATCCAGGATTCAAGACGACTACTCATTGGTATTCCACCAGGAAGAATTTGCCAAGGCAGATGGAACAGATCCAAGCTGAACTCGTTGATTATTGACAATGGCAGCTAATTCCTCCTGTCGACGATTCACATTAGTAATGAATTCCATGAACTGGGTATCATTACGACACTTACTGTCTGACGATGTTCAGCTCTGTTTTGGCCCCTCGGGCTATAAATGGCACTCGCTTCCTTCTTACCAGTAAAAGGATTTTTTACAGAGCTCGAAGAGGTATCCTTCTGTATCTTGCCGCTCCGAATCCCAGCTTCTACTCTTTCTCCAGTTAGAATCAGCTCGGTGAAACTAGCTGACGAGTTGTCGATCAAATGATTGAAAAATGGACTAGATACCATCCCTAGAAACATATCAACCAACTCCCTATAAGACAACGAGGGTTGAAATCTCCCAGCCAAATCTCTTCATTTCTGTGCATAGTCCTTAAAGCCTTCACTTGCACCCATGGACATACTCTAGAGTTGAGTACGAGTAGGAGCAAGGTCGGCATTGTATTAATATTGCTTGTAGAAAGCAGCAGCCAAATCTTCCCGATTTCGGACATTGTCTCCCTCCAGCTGGTAGAACCATTCAAGCTGAGTCCCTGACATACTATCTTGAAAGAAATGAACCCACAGTTTTCTATCAGCAGTGTGGGGCTGGATCTTTCTGACATAAGAGCGGAGATGGAGTTTTGGGCAGGACACTCCATCGTACTTAGCAAAAACTGGAGCTTTGAACTTCTGCTGGATGACCGCTCCCGACACCAATCCCAATTCTTTGAAATCCAATCCAGGTATCCTCTGAACTTCCATGGCACTCAAACGATCTTCCAACTGCTAGTATCTATCCTCAGCAGGAGGATAATGCTCATCAATGTAGTCGGTATCTGTAGCTATAGAAATGTTCAAGACTAAGACATTGGATTGACTAGACTTTATACAAATTAAAATAAAAATCGCCACCACGCTTTATTGTTTCCAAAGGAATGGGAAAAGAGCGAATAACCCAAAAAAGGGGGAAAGATTCAAGGTAAGGGGGTTGGTTGTGCAAAGGGAAGGTATTAGCACCCTAAAAATCTACGGTACTCCGTAGGAACCTCTTTGTAAAATCTGTATATTTTGGCTATAAAAGTGTGTTGTATGGAAAATGGATAGTGGAGGTGAGAAAAGAAATTATTTTTTTATGATTTTTTCACCCGCCGCGGTTGCGAACCTTTAGTGCCTACGTACCACCTTTCGTGCAATAGGGGATCAGGGTACACTTAGTTCCTCTTTTAAAAGTTTGAAACACAAGTGTGTTGGTTGATTTTAAGAGATAAGACATCATTGTCATTGTCCGTGTGGAAAACATACTTACTACCCACAATCATGAGAAATGAGAATTTGCATCATCTTAAAGTGGAGGATATGGCTTGGATTTTAAAATCAAAAATGCCTCACTCAATCACCCAAGTGGAAAATATCTCTCTTCACTACATAATGTAGAAGTATAGTTGTTTGCATCACTACAAGGATTGACAAGAGTCTAACCTTTTGAGAAAAGTTTAAAGATAAAAACCAAAGTGGAGAAATGGTTTGAAATGAGATTAATTGACTTTTAGTCTTCTCACAAAAATGTCAAGGTATTATTAAATTGATTGGAGTTCATTTATGAAAATATTTTGAAAATGCATGGACCTAAGCCCATGTTTATTATGAAAGTGGTTTAAATTTCAAAACAAGAAGAGTTTTCAAAAGGTGGGAGAAGATTTTTGAAATTAAAGAAGATGGGAGGAGAAGGAGAGACTATCCTAAAGCATAAGGTAAAATCTAAGGATAAGAACCATCTAACCAACAAGAAGCCAAAACTTAATATTATGAGCCAAGATAGAATTCCCATTCTTTGGATTGAAACCAAGCAAGCAAAGATACTAGACCTCTTCAAATGTATTAAGTATTCACAAAAATTGGACAGAGTAACGGCTGTATACGGGTGAATTCCATATTACAAACAAAGGATGTAATCACAAAAACCTGCACACAAAAATAAACAAGCAACCCAATGTCTTGAGGTAAACCTCAAGAGCTCCAGACAAAATAATCAGATAGGATCACAAGGTCTCCAAGATAGGCCAAGGTTTCTAATCCTAAGTCCAAGAAAAAGTCTCATGCTCCATAATGCCAAGGATAGTAACCAAATAGTCCAAGTACCATTAAGAGTTTTTTAGGGTTTATGTTGATTATTAAGTATCTTAGGAAAAGAAAAAGAAAAGCTCAAGTGAGCAAAGTAAAAATAACAAGAAAAATAAATGCTCAAATGAGCAAAGATGAAAATGGCATGAAATGAAAAATGCAAAAAAAAAAAATAGTACATAAAGCATAAATTAAACAAGTCAATAATTAGTGGTTAGTTGGATGACCATCTTGAAACTTGCATTTGGAACTCATTAGAGGATTGGTAGAACCAAAGCCTCCATACAACAAGTTGCATTTTCTTTTTGTCAAGTATATCATCCATTTGGGATTCTCATAAGTACCATTTAATGATCAACGATGTTTAAGTGATCCGCATTGACCAAAGGTTTTGTAGATCCATTAGAGGATTGATAGAACCAAAGCCTCCACACAATGAATCTCAATGTTATTGGATCAAAGAGATCAAATTAACATACTTGGGCTTGCAATCATAAGTTTAGGCCACGAATGATCATTTATTCGAATCAGGACAAAATTTAGCGATATGTTAAGCAATCATAAATGGACTTATATAGAAGTCGCACCTATTTTGAGACCGGTCAATAGCAATCTATGCACCATTTGTTTTGAGACATGACATAGAGATCATGCTCCAACAACATTTAGTGCAATGAGAAGGGGATGAGATGAAGAGGATTAGGGCAAAAGAGAAACCACATTTGAATTAATATTTAATCAAACTATTATTAAAATCATTCATCCATTTTTTGTGGAATTAAACTCAACACCATGGATCTAATGATGTTAATAAAGCCATGATAAAAAAATCAACCCAAGACACCCAGAAAATAGTCACCAAATAATATCATATTTAATATATACACTAAAAGGTTTAAAAATGTTTTTAAAAAAATGGAAAATAATGAGGAAAATATCAATTAAATTCGAATTAATCAAGAAATGAAAAATAAGACCATAGAAAAATCAGAATAGAGGCCAAGTAATTTTACAAAATTTTTGGTAATTTTTAAAAGTCAGAAACTATTTTTAAAAATTAAAATAAATGGGTAAAATGAACAAAAATAGTAAAAAATAGTAAAGTCGGAAACAAAAATAAAGTAAGGTCACCAATATTTGTCACAATATCATTGGATCATTCCGTAATTTTTTCAGAATTTAAAAATGTGTAAAAGTATTTTTAAACATTTTAAACAAATCAAATAAGTGTAAAATTCATAACAAAAATACCAAAACACATAATTAAATTGTGAAAAAATAAAAATCAGAAAGAGAATAATCAAAAATATTTTTCATAACTTTTTCAGATTTTTTGGGATAAAAATGAATTTTCTATGATTTTTTGAAATTTAAAACAATTAAATCATAAAAATCAGAAAAAGAAAATAAAATTAAAAGATGTGGGGCATTGGATGAGAGTCAAAACGCGTTAGTAATCAAATCCAAGGGATCTGGTGCACTGTGCATATCATGGTCTTTAATGAATAATGTACAAAATCAATAATAAATCAGAATTTGAAAAAACCAAATGGCACGCCATCATTGGTTGGAAGATGACACGTAGGTCATCTTTAACCTCCAGCCAAGGTGATTTGCAGGTCTCTTAAACTGTAAAATCAGAAGCTCAGACATATACCAATCGCTTCGCGCCAAATTTATATAAATTGTAGCTCAAGCAATTTGGAAAGAAAGTTTTGAAAAGGGATTTGAAAATTCATGGTCACAACGTGTTTCTAGTGAAATGTAAGTGTTGCAACTAGAACCAGGGCAATGAGAGCAACACAGTGATATTAGAGTTTTGAAGAATTGATGGAGGAATCTACCTATTGGAGTTGAGTTGCAGAGCTTTGAAACTGGACTTTTATGGAGCAGTATAGGGCACGATTCTTGAATGTAATTATATGGTTAGCTTCAGGGAAGATCAAGGAAGGTTAATTGAGGGGAAAAATGGATTGAAAAAGGCTTGAGAATAGATTTCGAGGTTTCTGAATTCTGGGTTGTGAAGCAAGTTTGGCAGGGTGATTCTGGCTATCTAAGCTTGGGAAATTGAATGGGGAATGAACCTCTATTTATAGGGAAGCAAATGGGATCAAAAGGAATAGCAAATGATGCATTTTGGAGGGATTCTGTGTGGGTTTGCATCATGAAGAATGTGTGACTCAAACTTGATCAAAACTTAGCCAAATCGTGCGTTTCATGATGCTAATCACTTCTGGCAAGTTGCTAAACATGATTAGAACCAAAAACGCGTGGAAATCTTGCGATTAGAAGCCAAAACAAAGATTTCAAAATCCTGACTTTGTGAAAAATTCAGTTTCAAACTACCAAATTCAAATCCATGGCATTTCCAACTCAAGGGATCTTAGGGCATAATTCTTGATGCTTTAGAAAGATGAGATTATAATCTTTGCAATGGAAAAAGAATGGAATCAAATGGATGCTTGAGCTTAAAGTTACATGGAGTCAAAGTTGAAGAAAAAGAGTTGACTTTCCATACTTAGAAATATTTCAAATTCTTCTTTAAAAATTACCTATAATCTTTTGCATCCAAACATGGCCTTCCACTTAGAATTTGCTCTTGACCAAAAAAGATGGAATGAAGTAGATCTATTGAATGACATTTTGCAATTTGAATAACTCAAAATATCCAAAAATTGAGCAAGTTATGACTTGTTGAAGTTGGACAAAAATCATGAAATGACCTATAATCTTTTGCATTCTTAAGGCAACTTCCATCCATTTTCTCACTTTGCACATAAAAGAAGGCATAAAGTACACATATTTAAGATCATCATGAAAAAATAATGGGTTCAAGGTGATACAAATTGACCAAGTTATGACCATTTGAAGTCACATATGGAAAATTGGGGATTCATCTGGGTGACTTGTAATCTTTCTTCTTCACCAAGTTCCTTCCACATGAAAACTCCTTGGAACTTTTGAAGTGATTTGTTTATAACTCTTTGAAGAGAAGGATGTTTTTCGAATCACTCAAAAATACCAAAAGATGAGCAAGATATGCTCCTTTGAAGTCCAAAACCCTATCCTCTAGATCAAGAGAATGCTTTGAGGAACTTTGCCAAGTTTGAATAAACTTTTTGTGCCAATATTCTTCCTTTGTGAATAGAAGTTGTTGACGTTGATAATGAGGACTCATATCCACCAAAACCACTTCCATATCTTGAAATTATAAAGAAATATGCCCTTGTGACTAATAGGAACAAGACCTTGTTCAATCATGACAACTTCTTCCCTTAACCCCTTTGTATTTTTGAATCAATTTTGATAACTTTGAAATATGTTGAACAGAAATAAGCCTTGTTATGCCATTTCTTCCAAAAATTACTCCAATAGTGAGGTTTGGAATTTCTGAAGATTGACTAGGGAATGGAAATAAACTCATGAACCCGCGAAGAAAACTTGCTAAACCTCATTGCATTTACCTATATTATTAACAAGTAAGGAAAACCAACATTGAATTTTATTAATTAGAGATAAAATCAAAGCAAAAATATCCATGATCACAAAAGAAAACAAGTCAAGGTGCTTGGTAACTCCTCAAAAGCGCAAGGCTAGAGATAGTGAGAAGAACCAAAAGCCCTAATGTGACCTTGTTGTGATTGAAGCAATATGGTATGATGAAGGGATCTTAGGGGAAAAATTGGGGTACAACAGCTGCCCTTATTTAAGTTTCTTCTATCCGGAGATACGAAGGTTAAAAATCTTCGTGTCGACATGATCGAAGATACTTAAATATAAAACAAACCCTATTTTTGGCCCTAAGATGCCATGCAAATGCTTATGTATATGAATGTGTTGTACCCCAATTTTTGACCTAAGATCCCATTTTTATTTTGCATTTTTAAAGATAAGTCAAGGTCACTAAATATGGTCGGTTTTAACCTCTCACCTTCGAGCATTGGCTATGCAGAAATTGTCAAGTATTTTAAGCATTCTTAGCCTATGTATCATTAACTTCTACTCCAGCATGTGTATTTTTCGTTTCTTTGATTTCATTTGCACGAAACAGATCTGAATCAAGAGCATCAGGTGTCACACCTCAATTAGGGTTCAGAATCTCTCAAGCCAGAAGTACAGTTAATCGTTGATTCGTGAAGACTGATTCATCAGGAGAATTGTGCGTTTATTTCCACGCCTTGTTCGACAAGTGGTCTCAAGCTTCTCTACAACTTTCTCAGAGCACAAACAAGATTTCATCATCACTGGTTCACATGTGCATCAAGATGCTTTGGAATGCAAAGAAAGATCAAGTTTGCAAGTCATTTCAAAGCGCTTTGACCAAAAGTCAATACTTGCACATTCAAGTTCGAACGATCGTAACTTTTTCATTATTCAACATTTTTGAATGGTTGCTTTTGCGTATAGTTCTCCTTGACGTCATCTCCAACCCCTCTTTACCAGTCAAGATCTGATTATGTGCGGAGGATCATCAAAAGTACGAATACTTTAGAGGTCGTTCTCTGGGGTTTGACCTAATTTCAAAACCGTTGTGCCCAACTTCCAAGGATCATAATTTCTTTTATTCTCGACATTTTGAGGCGATTCTTTTTGCACATTGTCATGAGTAATGTCATCTACCAGTTCTCTTCAAGGATCGAGAGTTAATTATGCATAAGAGATCATAAAAGCCATTGAATCGTCATGGGTCATTTCGTGACTTAAAATGTTCTTAACTCATAGGTCCAACTCATGTCATAAAAATTTTCTCAAGATACTTGATTCTTACCTGGAGATTATTCATGAAAATAAGAATCAGAGTTTGGAAATTCATTGATCTCCTTATTATTCGCAATTCAAATCACTTGTGTCTGAGCATTTGGTGATTATTGAATGAAAGTGGATTTCTCAAGAAATTATTGTTCTCTCAAGCACCATTGGATTTTATTGTGAATTACCATGAATTGAGGATTCGTCCATGAAATATCGTTAAATTCAAGTCAAGGCTAAACGATTCAATTTTTGTCATAGAGAATTAAAAGTGCTCACACATTTTCTTTTAAGGCCATCATTCCAATTGTAAATTCCATTCAAGAATTACAAGTTTCCTAGATCTTAAATTTCAAGTTACAAGGAAATTCCAGAAATTCATCCAAGACATTCTAAGGTACAAAAGATTTAATTCTTAACTATAACACTTCAGTTGTTGAGTGCTTAAAGTTTCATGCATCATTACAAGCATTTCCACGGCCATTTCCTAAACTCTAAAAATTCTAAACCTATCGTAATCTTCAAACATGATTCATTCTTCCAAATCATGCCATAGAATTGTCCACAAACCATACTCCAACATTCACCCAAAACTGTCCACTAAAACAACAAAACATATGGAAGCAAAATCAGTCCAATATTTTGAAAGAAAGGAGAGGGAAAATACATGTATGGTTACATGGAAAAATCAGAAAAATGCAAAGTAGAAAAGGGACCTCTCAATGATAATTTTACTGCTGCACATCAGTCCAAAAATAATGCCCCAAAACTGTCTTTTGTTTGTTGTCCAGAACCAACTGCTACAAACTCTGCCTTACAGTCCCAAAACTGTGTAAGATCTGTCCCAAAACCAACCTATGTTGCAGCAGTCAAACTAGTTCTGCTATGCTGTCCCAATTTTGCACAAGTAAGGAAAGCTTTAGCCTATACCAAAAAAAAAGTAATAAAACAGTTATAACAAAACCAACTTTCACAACCATTTTCCCCCCAAAATTCATTTTGTTCCAGCTATAAAAGTAGTTCTAAGGAGAGGAGATCACAGGGGAAAAACACACAAAGAGAACAGAAAAAATTAGGAAAATTGTAACATGATTCTGTACAAAAAAAAATAGTAACTTTCAACCAACACAACATCATCTTCTCCATTCAAATTCCCCAAACGAAACCACCCATCACCCATCTCAACTATCCTTACAGATTACCTAAAAACACCATGGCTGCTGCTTTTGCTCTTGCCCTACTTCTCTTCTCCTTCACCTCCATTCCTTCAAGTGCTAATTGGTGCGTTTGCAAAGATGGAAGTGATGCAGTTTTGCAGAAAACCTTGGACTATGCTTGTGGAGCTGGAGCTGACTGTAACCCTCTCCATCAAAACGCTCCTTGTTTCCAACCAAACACAATCAGAGCTCACTGCAGCTACGCTGTGAACAGCTACTTCCAGAAGAAAGGTCAAGCACCAGGAACTTGTGACTTTGCAGGAACAGCCACTCCTGTTGCATCTGACCCAAGTGTTAGTGGTTGTGTCTTCCCTTCAAGTGCCAGTGGTGCAGGAACTAGCACAACAACCTTCCATCATCATCACCTTCACCCTTTGTCAAACAAAAAACGCACAGCATACAACCCATCATTACCCGTACCACCATTTTCGGACCACAACCTTCTCCAATTCCACCATTCCATCTCCATCGTAAATTCCCTCCGCCTCTGCTCAACCATCATCTCACCGTGACCGTAACCCACTCGCTTCAATTTCCGCCGCGACGCACACCACCACCATTTCTGCCTTCCATCACAAACCGAAACCACCGCCCTTTGTTCAATTGCAGCGCCTACCGCCCACCTTCATCCAGCATCTTTACCGTAGCCCACTGATTCCGCAACACCATCCACCTTCCAACTTCAGACCGCTTCACACCTTCACCTTAACATCTCTCTTCCTTTCGCAACAACCAGTAGTAGCTTACATCCATAACAACAGTTCATCTGTATCAACAACAACAACAACCAGAATTAGAGAAATTAGAAGAGGAATTTGTACCTTATGCGGATTACCCTTTGGTATTCTTCTACAATTCGCAATGAGTTCGTTTCAACAACAATTGAGATGAGTCTTTGAGGTAAGCCTTAAACCTTAATCTTTTTGCGTCCGAGTATGTAAACGAATTGCCATGAATTATTGATACTGCGAGTGGTTCTGCGAAATCGATGAAGAATCTGAAATCCGAAACGCGATAATGATAGAAGTTTTGTCTGGTGATGGTGAGTTGAGTTTGATCAGAAAGAGAGGACGAAGCGGCGGAGGGAGTATTGGTTGGTGCTTTGGTTGAGATGACGGCGAGAGAGGGTATTTAGACTGTTTTTTTTCCTTTTTTGTGCTGAACAGAAGAGAGGACAAAACAGTGAGAGGGAGAGGCGTTGATGGCCTTTGCCATTTTAGGGTTCATTTAACCCATGGCCTTTTAGTAAAGGAGCGGGTCCGGACCCGACCCGGTTCGGCCCGGTATAACTTTTGTTTTTTTTTGTTTTTTTAGTTTTTCTTTTTATTTTATATTACTTCTATCTTGGGCTATATTCTGATCAGCAAGCCCATCCGAAATTGATTGATATCACCCCTCTATTTTCTGTTTTCACATTACCCTTTTATTTTTAATCGATTTAGTTTTAATCTATTAACATTAAAGTTTCGTTTCAGATTTAATCTAGTAACTTAAAAAATGTAGAGTAAGTTAGATTTAATATTAGGTTGGTTAGTATAATCATATAAAATTACAAAAAAAACATTCCTTTTTAATTAGAACTAATTATTTTAAATTTAGAATTATTGTAGTAATTTTAATTTTAGTTTAGTTAGTAAACTTTAGAATTTTAATTTAATTTAGATTTAACCTAATAACTTTAGAATTTCTGTTTTTAATATAGTGAATTTTAGAATTTTTATTTGTTTTAGATTAAATTTAGTAACCTTAGAATTTAATTTAGCTTAGATTTCATTTGCTAATATCAAAATTTTAATTTTAGTTTAGATCTAGTGTAGTAATTTTAGAATTATTTTTATAACTTTAGAATTTGTAATTAGTTTAGAATTATTTTAGTAAGTAATCTTAGAATTTTTACTTAGATAATTAGTTCTATTTTCTTCTCTTTAAATATCTTTGTCATTTTAATTTCTCGATGCCTTTGGTCATTAGTCTGTTTCATTAGATTTGTTTTCTTGTGAATTTTCGAATGTTTATACTTTACTGATTCATCTTATTTTGCTCGCTCGATTTAATCCAAGGGAAATGTTTTAACTTTGTAGACTTCACGTCATCAAATACATCTCATCCGATCGTGCGAATACCTTTTTTTTTCATTTTTTTTTGTTTACTATTTTGTTAAAACTCAAGATAATTTTCCCAAAAGACTCAATTTTCAAACTCACACCTTTTAAGTCAAAACTTCGACACTAGGTCGTCGTATCTTCAAAAATATCGTCCATACCCATCTTTTAGCCAAACGAATCATTTTAACCAAACAAACGATTTTAACCCAAAACGGATATTTCAAAAGGTCCTGCGGAGTACTGCAGATGCATTGGGTGCTAATACCTTCCCATTGTATAACCAACCCCCGAACTCTCGATCTCTTTTAAAAACGCATTGTATTTTCATTACTTTTAAATATTACTTTACATTGCATATTTTAGGGTTTTATTTCTCTCTTTTCCCTTTTCCCTTGGAAATAATAAAGCGCGGTGGCGACTCTTGCTTTTGTGAGTCAAGTTAATTAATAGCTTGATCTTCGATTTTCACTGCTACAGAATTGGCGACTCTGCTGGAGAAAAATTGACCTCTTGCTGGTCCATCCCTAAGTGGGTTAATCCTAATTTGTTTTATCTGTTTTATCATTATTTGATCGTTTGATTATATGTATATATTATGATTATTTGGGTGTTGATAATATTTACAAAGGACAAGTCCTATACCCGGACTAAGTTACACTTAGGAATAGGACGGGCGGTATAGTCATGTTAACTTTGAGGGAGTAATCCCGAAGAAGGAGGCATGAGATCCCCCACTCAGTGGAAGGCCCTTTTGAACGTAATATTTGTTTACCGAGTAATCAGGAGGACATTATTATTTTCGACCTGGGAGCCAGAGAAGCTGGGAACTGTAGAACCCTAACCCATCTCGGCCTTTTAGGTGTAGCGCGGAGATTATAACTGAGTAATCCGGAAGTAATTGTTACGCGATGCTACGCTCGGATGAGTTTCTCTTGAGAATATTGCTGATTATTGAGTAATCAAGACGTTGGTAATATCCGAAGGAGGAATGTAGACTCTGGGAACTCTTAGAACCTTGTTCTACAGGTGTGATTAAACCGTTAGTACATACCTTGGGGGTGTTCCTTACCTTGACTCCATGCTCGTGACGTTGAACCTTTTGACTTTATTTGTGACCTTGCTTGTGGTTGTTGCATAGCCATGCATTCATGCATCCATAAAACCCTTTTCACTTAACTTTGAAGGAATTTGGAGGTCTTTCTTTGTAAATATCACAAGTTTCGTCAAGCTCAATGGATCTTGGGTGTTGGTAGGGCGAAAACCCTAATCCACCAAAATGGATGATTGATCTTGATGATAACTTGATCAATGTTTGGAGCCAATTTAAAATTCATCTTCTATCTTCATACTTTGATGTTTACAACTTAATATCTTGAGTTCCTTGAAAATCAAATAAAAACTCTCTTTTGCATATCATACATCATTCTACATTTTTTTGTTTCACTTTCAAAGGTCTTTTTCCAAGTCTTATTTTTCCTTTGGTCTCACCAGTACAACACTGACGCTAAGAGAACAATGGAGAATATCAAGCAAGAGATTTCTAAACTCCGCAGAGAGGTGACTAATTTGAAAGCTGGTATGGATCACTCAACTGTTTTGGTCGAAATTTTGGTTTCCGCCCAAGTCAATCCTCTTAGGAGGGAGGAAGCGATGATAAAAGTCTTCACTGAAACTCTAAAATCATTCTCTCATGAGAAGGTGATGGTTAATGCACCTAATGACTTTCCTGACAAGGTGAATGTGGGAGTGCGTCTAGAAGAAGATGTTGGGAAGGGATGTTCATATGAAGATGGTAGCTCAGCTAATGGTGTGAAGAAGTTTGATAATAACTTTTCCAAGAAGAGAACCAGAGGAAGAAATATTCATCGTCAAAATCATCATGTTCCTCCTATTCATCAACAAAATCATCAAGTTCCTAATCAGAGGAAAACCCAGTTTGATCCAATTCCAATTACCTATACAGAGTTGTTCCCTATCCTGATGCAGAGGAATTTGGTTCAGACCCGACCTCCACCGAAGGTTCCTGAGAAAATACATTGGTACTACAAAGCTGATTTGGCTTGTACCTTTCATCAAGGTGCTCCTGGGCATGACTTGGAGGGTTGCTTTGCTTTGAAGATTGAGGTTTAGAAGTTGGTCAGAAGTGGTATCTTGTCATTCAAGGACGTTGGTTTTGAAGTTCAAATCAAGCATGTGCCGAAGAGTAAACACGATTGATAGTGACTTTGATTTTTGAAGGATGTTTTCGGTAATTCAAGTCCAGAGGGAAAGCCTTCCCAGATTATTAACTTATTTATGCCTTTTGTAATTTTTCTTGTTTATCATAACATTGTTTGCATGTAAGAACTTGTTTGCATCTGAATGATTATCTTAATACAATGAATATGTTTGTCTTGAAGAAATTCATTTGTTTCACTCATATTTGTTTTCAAATTTTAAATTGCTTTTTGCATTATGATACTAACTTGTTGCCCAGTCTCTTGCCTAGGCAGAGATTGAAGGGAGGATGATGATCTAAAGAACACAAAATCTCTGGTTGCATGCTTTTGGATAAAATCTTGCTGATGATGTACAGGCATTGTTTCAAATCCCTAAACACTGGAGATATAAGGAAGATAATCCCTTGCTAACCTCTTTTAAGCCTTGAAGTAGGAGTTTCTTTTCTATACGAAAACTTTGAATTTTAACCTGGGGCAGGGTAGTTTTCAGTTAATCCGATTGAGTGTTCAAAATTCATAAGGAAGATATTTCTGAAGAGAAACTGCGAGGGCTATCCTTCATGTATAATGAATCTAGAGGATGTGGAACCACAATGTTATCCCTCATTCATCAAGAAACGAGGCAATCACAATCCTCTCAACAAGCAAAGACAAGCTAATGTCACACATTTTGTTCAAAAAGTCAAAAATCAAGAAAAAGAAAAGCCTGCTAAGTAAAAAAAAAACATGAAAACGTGTGGCTTAGGCAAAATTAAGGCATCCCGCTGGACTATCAATTCAAAAGAATTAGTTCAGGCAAAAGTTAGGGAAAATAAAAATTGCAAAGAAAGGATTACAAAGAAAAGTCCTCAGCAAAGAACAAATTGGTGACTACAAACACGAAGACATGAGGGTGGTTTCTACTCCGAAAACCTCGTCGTTTCCTTAACCGTCACAAAATCCTTTTGAGAGATGAACGCTCATGTTGAATTAACTGAACATAGGATTGGAGAACATCATGAAGGGGGTGGGCACCAAATATTTTGAGCCTTAAATCCTTTTTTCTAAAACCATGAACCAGACCACATTACAACCTTCAAAAGTCCTAATTGAGGCAAGGTTATTTTGAAAGCATACTTCAATGAGATAGTGTTCCTGACTCCCATGAATGTTCTAAATAGTTATGTTGGTATCATATGTTTTTCCTATACAAAAATAAATGATGCTCTAACTCGCAAAATTTGTGCGATATCTTTTCAAAATCTTCAAGACTTACATAACTGTTGCATTAGAATTTTCATTCTCATTGTAAACTTTTTCTAACTGCAAAACTTTTGTTTGATATCAAGGAAGCTCACATAAGCACTAGTGATGAGTTTATTCTTTTAAGGCCTGAAATTATGTTGAGTAATTGACGGATCACGTCAAGAAAAAATCATATGCAGGGGCATGTCACCTGAAGACCATAAGCACGAACATGTTGCTTCTCCCAGTTAATGCTTTCCCAACTTGTTTACCCTCTTTTGGGGCAAAATTTGAAGACTTTGTTGTGCCAACTACAGTCAATCCGGGGCAATCACATCGAGATTTGATGAATTCCTCTAAGAGTTTGAAGACACCAGAGCATGGTGAATGCCAGGTCTTTTGTAAAATCCTCTTGAGACGATTTCTCCTCATCAACCAGATAGCTTGGGGCATGTTAGAAGTGAAGCTATTCGCAAGAATTATCGTGCAACATGCAGCTCATCAGCAGTAAACTTGGGGCATCCAAAATTGGTCCCAGGGGCAATCTAGTTTTGTCAAGATATGTGATATGTATTGCACACATTATCAGAGGGTGGTGTTCCCAGTATCTCCAGCTAAGCATGACTTTTTCCAGCTGAAGCATTGTTCGTGTTGTTATCCTTTCAATGGATTGTCGACAATAGAAGACTGGACTTTGGGTTTTCTACCTGAAAATATCTTCCTCTCCAAAGAGATTTAAGCCTTGTAAAAGGACTTTGCTCCAATGATGGCTTTTGTGTTTTATCTCCAGTAATGTTCCCCTTTTGTTGAGATTAGCTGAGCGTCGGGTTGTACTGGGACGTCTTATCATCTTCTATCTATCTCCCTTGTCTGTTTTGTCAACATATACATGACATTCATTCATTCGTTCATACTTGCATCATGCACGCACATTTGTATTTGTTGATATCTTTGAGTTCGTATACCTTGGTTATGTCTATTCAAATAGCATATTTGATCTTTCCAAATAGAGTGCCAACTTAAGCAGAAAGTGCGCCTCTTTTCTAATTCCCCACTGAGTTAACTCTCGTGGAAGAATCTTGCTTTAGCTTTCCTTTTCCATCTCTGGATAGGATAAATCCCCATTTGAGTTGTTTCCTCATTGGGTGGAGTCTTGTTTGACTATTTTCTCTCCAGTTTATTCCTGGATTGAGCTTTGTCTCTTGTGAACGATACCCTGTGGATCTCTCTAGGCTGTGAAACCTAGATGGAGAGTGCATTTATTTTGCAACGTAAATACTTGGTCTCCTCAAGAAGGATTTATTCATGGTTCCCCATTGAAGATGAACTTTATTCCCCAGCAGTGTTATCACAACCTTCTTCTGGAATATCGACATGACAACAAGTGACTGACTCTTTATTTGAGCAGTTTGATTATTTCTGATTTCTCTATGACAAATGGCGGTCTCTTCATGAGCAGTTTGTCCATCCTCGATGAAATTATTGATTCTCACCTCCAGCAATATCTTCATGATATTTTATGGGTATCTTTGAGAAAACAGCAAGCGACAGTCTCTTCATGGGCAACTTGTATGTTATCAACACTTTTTGAAAACAGCAAGTGGCGGTCTCTTCATGAGCAGCTTGTACAGAAAACGGCAAGTGGCAGCTTCTTCATGAGCAGCTTGTACGTTAGTATTTTTGGAAGATAGCAAGTGGCAGCTTATCTATTTGAGCAACTTGTGTGTTATTGTTCCCTTGAAAACGGAAAGTGGCAACTTCTTTATGAGCAGCTTGTGGGTTTTGGCAACAAGTGGCGGACTCTTCATGAGCAGCTTGTGTGCTTTAATATTCTTTGAAGACAGCAAGTGGCGGTTTCTTCATCAGCAGCTTGTATGTTATTGACACCTTTGAAAGGAAGCAAGTGGCGGACTCTTCATGAGCAACTTGTGTGCTTTAATATTCTTTGAAGACAGCAAGTGGCGGTCTCTTCATGAGCAGCTTGTATGTTATTGACACCTTTGAAAGGAAGCAAGTGGCGGTCTCTTCATGAGCAGCTTGTATGTTATTGACACCTTTGAAAGGAAGCAAGTGGCGGCCTCTTTATTTGAGTAGCTTGTGTATCCCCAACAATAATGTTTACTCAGCAAATGGCATCCCTTCGGAAAAGTCCCGTGTGGAAGTTTGTTATTTTATCCTTTTCAAGCGATATCTTGGTTAAAGAAGAAATGTGTTACCGTTCTTGGTAAAATTCAGAAATCTAAGATGTTTATCTCCAGTCACAGTTCTGATGTCAATCATTTTGTTTTCCAGCCACAGTGCTGATGTCAATCATTTTCCAGTCTAAGTATTGATGTCCATCATTTCCTTTTTCAGTCACAGTACTGATGTAAATCATTACCTTTTCCAGTCCCAATACTGATGTAAATCATTCAAGAGTCTCTCATTTGAAGTCTATGACTCTGTTTCCCCAGTGGAGTTACAACCTCTTCCTCTGTGGGATTACTGTATAATGTGCTTGGTTTCTCCAGCATAGTCTGTCTCGTATGGCGTCATTCCCCGTAAAATTCAGAGCCTTACATTCATATCATATCATGAGCATAATCGCGGTATCTTAAGGCCAAAAATTGTGTATTCTATATTTAAGTCCCTTCAATTTCGTCGAAATGAAGATCCCAATCTTCATATCTCCAGATAGAAGAAACTTAAATAGGGGCAGCTGTTGTACCCCAATTTTTGACCTAAGATCCCATTTTTATTTTGCATTTTTAAAGATAAGTCAAGGTCACTAAATATGGTCGGTTTTAACCTCTCACCTTCGAGCATTGGCTATGCAGAAATTGTCAAGTATTTTAAGCATTCTTAGCCTATGTATCATTAACTTCTACTCCAGCATGTGTATTTTTCGTTTCTTTGATTTCATTTGCAGGAAACAGATCTGAATCAAGAGCATTAGGCGTCACACCTCAATTAGGGTTCAGAATCTCTCAAGCCAGATGTACAGTTAATCGTTGATTCGTGAAGACTGATTCATTAGGAGAATCGTGCATTTATTTCCACGCCTTGTTCGACAAGTGGTCTCAAGCTTCTCTACAACTTTCTCAGAGCACAAACAAGATTTCATCATCACTGGTTCACATGTGCATCAAGATGCTTTGGAATGCAAAGAAAGATCAAGTTTGCAAGTCATTTCAAAGCACTTTGACCAAAAGTCAATACTTGCACATTCAAGTTCGAACGATCGTAACTTTTTCATTATTCAACAGTTTTGAATGGTTGCTTTTACGTATAGTTCTCCTTGACGTCATCTCCAACCCCTCGTTACCAGTCAAGATCTGATTATGTGCGGAGGATCATCAAAAGTACGAATACTTTAGAGGTCGTTCTCTGGGGTTTGACCTAATTTCAAAACCGTTGTGCCCAACTTCCAAGGATCATAATTTCTTTTATTCTCGACATTTTGAGGCGATTCTTTTTGCACATTGTCATGAGTAATGTCATCTACCAGTTCTCTTCAAGGATCGAGAGTTAATTATGCATAAGAGATCATAAAAGCCATTGAATCGTCATGGGTCATTTCGTGACTTAAAATGTTCTTAAGTCATAGGTCCAACTCATGTCATAAAAATTTTCTCAAGATACTTGATTCTTACCTGGAGATTATTCATGAAAATAAGAATCAGAGTTTGGAAATTCATTGATCTCCTTATTATTCGCAATTCAAATCACTTGTGTCTGAGCATTTGGTGATTATTGAATGAAAGTGGATTTATTAAGAAATTATTGTTCTCTCAAGCGCCATTGGATTTTATTGTGAATTACCATGAATTGAGGATTCGTCCATGAAATATCGTTAAATTCAAGTCAAGGCTAAACGATTCAATTTTTGTCATAGAGAATTAAAAGTGCTCACACATTTTCTTTTAAGGCCATCATTCCAACTGTAAATTCCATTCAAGAATTACAAGTTTCCTAGATATTAAATTTCAAGTTACAAGGAAATTCCAGAAATTCATCCAAGACATTCTAAGGTACAAAAGATTCAATTCTTATCTATAACACTTCAGTTGTTGAGTGCTTAAAGTTTCATGCATCATTACAAGCATTTCCACGGCCATTTCCTAAACTCTAAAAATTCTAAACCTATCGTAATCTTCAAACTTGATTCATTCTTCCAAATCATGCCATAGAATTGTCCACAAACCTTGCTCGAACATTCACCCAAAACTGTCCACTAAAACAACAAAACATATGGAAGCAAAATCAGTCTAATATTTTGAAAGAAAGGAGAGGGAAAATACATGTATGGTTACATGGAAAAATCAGAAAAATGAAAAGTAGAAAAGGGACCTCTCAATGATAATTTTACTGCTGCACATCAGTCCAAAAATAATGCCCCAAAACTGTCTTTTGTTTGCTGTCCAGAACCAACTGCTACAAACTCTGCCTTATAGTCCCAAAACTGTGTAAGATCTGTCCCAAAACCAACCTATGTTGCAGCAGTCAAACTAATTCTGCTATGCTGTCCCAATTTTGCACAAGTAAGGAAAGCTTTAGCCTATACAAAAAAAAAGTAATAAAACAGTTATAACAAAACCAACTTTCACAACCATTTTCCCCCCAAAATTCATTTTGTTCCAGCTATAAAAGTAGTTCTAAGGAGAGGAGATCACAGGGGGAAAACACACAAAGAGAACAGAAAAAATTAGGAAAATTGTAACATGATTCTGTACAAAAAAAAACAGTAACTTTCAACCAACACAACATCATCTTCTCCATTCAAATTCCCCAAACGAAACCACCCATCACCCATCTCAACTATCCTTACAGATTACCTAAAAACACCATGGCTGCTGCTTTTGCTCTTGCCCTACTTCTCTTCTCCTTCACCGCCATTCCTTCAAGTGCTAATTGGTGCGTTTGCAAAGATGGAAGTGATGCAGTTTTGTAGAAAATCTTGGACTATGCTTGTGGAGCTGGAGCTGACCGTAACCCTCTCCATCAAAATGCTCCTTGTTTCCAACCAAACACAGTCAGAGCTCACTGCAGCTACGCTGTGAACAGCTACTTCCAGAAGAAAGGTCAAGCACCAGGAACTTGTGACTTTGCAGGAACAGCCACTCCTGTTGCATCTGACCCAAGTGTTAGTGGCTGTGTCTTCCCTTCAAGTTCCAGTGGTGCAGGCACTAGCACAACAACCTTCCATCATCATCACCTTCACCCTCTGTCAAACAAAAAACGCACAGCATACAACCCATCATTACCCGTACCACCATTTTCGGACCACAACCTTCTCCAATTCCACCATTCCATCTCCACTGTAAATTCCCTCCGCCTCTGCTCAACCATCATCTCACCGTGACCGTAACCCACTCGCTTCAATATCCGCCGTGACGCACACAACCACCATTTCCGCCTTCCATCACAAACCGAAACCACCTCCCTTTGTTCAATTGCAGCGCCTACCGTCCACCTTCATCCAGCATCTTTACCGTAGCCCACTGATTCCGCAACACCATCCACCTTCCAACTTCAGACCGCTTCACACCTTCACCTTAACATCTCTCTTCCTTCCGCAACAACCAGTAGTAGCTTACATCCATAACAACAGTTCATTTGTATCAACAACAACAACAACCAGAATTAGAGAAATTAGAAGAGGAATCTGTACCTTATGCGGATTACCCTTTGGTATTCTTCTACAATTCGCAACGAGTTCGTTTCAACAACAATTGAGATGAGTCTTTGAGGTAAGCCTTAAACCTTAATCTTTTTGCGTCCGAGTATGTAAACGAATTGCCATGAATTATTGATACTGCGAGTGGTTCCGCGAAATCGATGAAGAATCTGAAATCCGAAACGCGATGATGATAGAAGTTTTGTCTGGTGATGGTGAGTTGAGTTTGATCAGAAAGAGAGGACGAAGCGGCGGAGGGAGTATTGGTTGGTGCTTTGGTTGAGATGACGGCGAGAGAGGGTATTTAGACTGTTTTTTTTCCTTTTTTGTGCTGAACAGAAGAGAGGACAAAATGGTGAGAGGGAGAGGCGTTGATGGCCTTTGCCATTTTAGGGTTCATTTAACCCATGGCCTTTTAGTAAAGGAGCGGGTCCGGACCCGACCCGGTTCGGCCCGGTATAACTTTTGTTTTTTTTTGTTTTTTTAGTTTTTCTTTTTATTTTATATTACTTCTATCTTGGGCTATATTCTGATCAGCAAGCACATCCTAAATTGATTGATATCACCCCCCTATATTATGTTTTCACATTACCCTTTTATTTTTAATCGATTTAGTTTTAATCTATTAACATTAAAGTTTCATTTCAGATTTAATCTAGTAACTTAAAAAATGTAGAGTAAGTTAGATTTAATATTAGGTTGGTTAGTATAATCATATAAAATTACAAAAAAAACTTTCCTTTTTAATTAGAACTAATTATTTTAAATTTAGAATTATTGTAGTAATTTTAATTTTAGTTTAGTTAGTAAACTTTAGAATTTTAATTTAATTTAGATTTAACCTAATAACTTTAGAATTTCTGTTTTTAATATAGTGAATTTTAGAATTTTTATTTGTTTTAGATTTAATTTAGTAACCTTAGAATTTAATTTAGCTTAGATTTAATTTGCTAATATCAAAATTTTAATTTTAGTTTAGATCTAGTGTAGTAATTTTAGAATTATTTTTATAACTTTAGAATTTGTAATTAGTTTAGAATTATTTTAGTAAGTAATCTTAGAATTTTTACTTAGATAATTAGTTCTATTTTCTTCTCTTTAAATATCTTTGTCATTTTAATTTCTCGATGCCTTTGGTCATTATTCTGTTTCATTAGATTTGTTTTCTTGTGAATTTTCGAATGTTTATACTTTACTGATTCATCTTATTTTGCTCGCTCGATTTAATCCAAGGGAAATGTTTTAACTTTGTTGACTTCACGTCATCAAATATATCTCATCCGATCGTGCAAATACCTTTTTTTTTCATTTTTTGTTTGTTTACTATTTTGCTAAAACTCAAGATAATTTTCCCAAAAGACTCCATTTTCAAACTCACACCTTTTAAGTCAAAACTTCGACACTAGGTCGTCGTATCTTCAAAAGGTTCCTGCGGAGTACTGCAGATGCATTGGGTGCTAATACCTTCCCATTGTATAACCAACCCCCGAACTCTCGATCTCTTTTAAAAACGCATTGTATTTTCATTACTTTTAAATATTACTTTACATTGCATATTTTAGGGTTTTATTTCGCTCTTTTCCCTTTTCCCTTGGAAATAATAAAGCGTGGTGGCGACTCTTGCTTTTGTGAGTCAAGTTAATTAATAGCTTGATCTCCGATTTTCACCGCTACAGAATGCATATGAACAATATCAAAGAAACGCAAAGTATCATTGGGGATGCCACAAAAATGTGAAGAAACAAGGGAGCAACCCCACCAGGAAACTAAATCACTAGTGAACCAAAAGAACTAAATCAGAGAGGAAGATAACAATCATCGACGTTCACTGTCGATGTCCTACCAACGTTCACTGAAGGTAGAGAGAGAAAATATCATATCACCGCCGTTCACTGACGATGAACTATCAACATTCACTAAAGATAGAAAAAAGATAACAAACACCGACGTTCACTGCCGATGTACTACCAACGTTCACTTAAGGTAGAGAGAGAAAATATCATATCACCGCCGTTCACTGATGATGAACTATCAAAGTTCACTGAAGATAGCAAAAAGATAACAAACACCGACATTCACTGCCGATGTACTACCAACGTTCACTGAAGGTAGAAAGAGAAAATATATCATATCATCGTTGTTCACTGACGATGAACTATCAACGTTCACTGAAGATAGCAAAAAGATAACAAACACCGACGTTCACTGCCAATGTACTACCAACATCCACTGAAGGTAGAGAGAGAAAATATATCATATCACTGCCGTTCACTGACGATGAACTATCAACGTTCACTGAAGATAGCAAAAAGATAACAAACACCAACGTTCACTGCCGATGTACTACCAACATTCACTGAAGGTAGAGAGAGAAAATATATCATATCACTGCCATTCACTGAAGATAGCAAAAAGATAACAAACACTGACGTTCACTACTGATGTACTACCAATGTTCACTAAAGGTAGAGAGAGAAAATATATCATATCACTGCTGTTCACTGAAGATGAACTATCAACGTTCGCTGAAGATAGCAAAAAGATAACAAACACCGACGTTCACTGCCGATGTACTACCAACATTCACTGAAGGTAGAGAGAGAAAATATATCAAGTTATCCCCAAAATTCTGGTGTTTCACCTAGAACGGGTCTCAACTTCTTCTTTAACCAAGGAAATCTGCCTGGAAAAGATCAAACATAAGTTGTCTCAAATAATGAGACTTGTTACTCATTGTCATGGGGAATTTCAAAGAGAAATGACTTTTTGGGGATAGAAATATGACTTCTCGGGGAAATGCCACGATATTCCTGCTGAGGAGATAAAATCTTCCTGTGCAAAATAAATGCAAAAACCAAAACTCAAAGTTCTCAAAAATCCAAAACAAATAATATTGTCATGCAACCACAGATCCAAATCAAAAATGAATTGGAACAAGACGGCCAATAAAGATACATCCTTTGGGGAATAAACTCTAGAAGGAAAACCAGATCCATCTAAGAAAGGAGCGTTGCATGAAGGTTAGAACACAATGTCAATGAACGATGATTTTTAGCCATGCATGATGTATGTATGAATGTATGAGTGCTATCGTGCATATGCTGGTAAAAGGATACATAATCAGTACCAACAAACAAAACCGCCTCAGGTACTAACAACATTGGGCTAAACTTCAACCAGAAAGATCAATCCAAGAAAGGTAAAAGCAACTGTGAAAACAAAACTTATTGCCTGCCTTAACTTCACTGAGGAGAAACATAATCCAGAGGTAGCCAGATCAAACAGATACCAGGATAGAACATCCTTCTTCCGGTTTTATCGAAGAAGCAGTTTTCCAAAAGCAACATTCCTACTAGAGATTGCAAGACCAGCCTCAAATAAAGCAGACTGACGCCGACACAACCAAACCTCACTGGGGGATTCAAGCCTACCTACCGGGAGAAGAGATACCCTGCGATAACCTTCTCGAGAAATCAAGAAGTTGACACTAATGTCAATACTGCAAAGAGAGTGACATCTTAGCACACCAAGTGAATCAAACCTTTCATCATATGAGAGAAGACTTTGCTGGGGAATCTGGGACAGAGGTTTCTGACCATGCAAACCCAAAATCAAAAGTAAACCAAGACTTGACTGGGGATAATGGGATCACAAACCCAATACTGTACCTTACATCCACTGATATCATATTTAACTATCTGAGAAACACACAAAGATTGCGCACATACCAGCAAAATGACCTGAGAAAACCTTCATGAAGGGAGTAAATCTTCTTAAAACAACCGGAGTTTGTTCATTCTTGGGATCAACATTCTTGTTGTCATTGTTTCATCACAAATCCCAAAGTGAATTGAATTGTAAAGATCTCTTTTTTATTAAAATTCAATTTTGCTTTTTTAATCTTTTTGCTTTAATAGTTATTATCAGTAATAAATGGAGTCTTTGCAAGCTAAATAAAAATAAGAACACAAAGAATTGAGCAAAAGCTCGAATTTCATTAATAGAATGGTAGTCTGCGAATGGCAAGACTCCATGGATGATTACAAAGTTTTGGGAATGGTAATGCATAATGGAAAAGATATATTGAGATACAATGACCATTATTCCCCCTAACAACTTTTGAAATCCTGAGCAGCAGATTTTGTTGAAGTATGTTGAGGATCCGAGAAGATTGTTACTGCAATGATCAAGTCTTGTCTGTCGTAGTTACTTGCCAAGAAAAATCCCTAACTTTTTCCTAAGCTGCCCTATGCGGGTTTTCAACTTAGCAGGAAATTTATTCTGTTTATGTCTCTAATTTTTGCCTAGACCGCCCTTTCGGGTTTTCGGCCTACGGAGATGCTCCTTTTCTCCTAAGCCGCCCTCTTGAGTTTTTAACTTAGCGAGCTATTCTTTTATTTCTTTAGGCGAAGTATTTTTTGACTATGTCAGCATTCATGGGATGTGGGAACTCCTCGCCATCCATAGTTTTAAGAATAATGCACCACCAGAGAAGGCTTTCTTGACAACATACGGGCCTTCAAAATTGGGAGTCCACTTGCTCCTAGAATCAATGTTAAAAGACATGATCTTCCTGAGCACGAGGTCGCTTTCTCTGAATTCATGAGGTTTGACCTTTTTATCAAATGCTTTCTTCATTCTTCTCTTATATAACTGCCTATGACATAAAGCTATCATCCTCTTCTCTTCAATCAAATTCAATTGGTCAAACTTGTTCTGGACCCATTCAGCCTCTGTCAACTTGGTTTCTATTATCACACACGACAAGGGAATCTCTACCTCGACAGGGAGTACAGCTTCCATTCCATACACTAGGGAGAACGGGGTTGCTCCTGTTGAAGTGCGAATAGATGTTCGATATCCATGCAGAGCAAAAGGGAGCATTTCATGCCAATCCTTATAAGTAACAACCATTTTCTGAATAATTCTCTTGATATTCTTATTAGCAGCTTCAGCAGCCCCATTCATCTTTGGCCTGTATGGAGATGAATTATGATGGACAACTTGAATTCTTCGCACAATTCTGTCATCATCTTGTTATTCAAATTCGAGCCATTGTCAGTGATGATTCTTCTCGGCACACCATACCGGCATATAAGATTATTTTTGATGAAACGCACAACCACCTATTTGGTAACATTGGCATATGAAGCAGCCTCTACCCATTTGGTAAAATAGTCAATTGCTACCAAGATGAAACGGTGTCCATTCAAAGCTTTGGGTTCTATCATCCCAATCATGTCAATGCCCCACATAGAGAAAGGACATGGGGAGGAAATCACATTGAGAAGTGTCGGAGGCACATGAACCTTATCCGCATAAACCTGGCATTTATGGCACATCTTTGCAAATTTGTAACAGTCAGACTCCATTTTCAACCAATAATAACCTGCCCTTAGCATCTTTTTAGCCATCGAATGTCCATTAGAATGAGTGCCAAATGAACCTTCATGAATCTCATGCATCAACATGTCTTCTTCGTGTCTATCCACGCATCTGAGCAGGACCGTGTCATAATTTCTCTTGTATAACACATTTTCACTGAGGAAGAAACTGCCTGCCAATCTTCTCAGTGTCTTTCTATCTTTCCTTGATGCACCAATCGAGTATTCCTGAGTCTAAAGAAAATGCTTGATATTATAATACCAAGGTTTTTCATCTACTACCTCCTCTGTCACAAACAAATGAGCAGGCTTATCCAGTCGTCGAACCGTAATTCGGGGTATATCATTCCAAGTATTCACTTGGTACATAGAAGCCAGAGTTGTCAGAGCATCCGCCATTTAATTTTCATCTCTAGGAATGTGATGGAACTCAACTTTATTGAAAAAAGGTAGTAATCTTCTAGCATAATCTTTGTAAGGGATCAAGTCAGGGTGACGACTGTCCCCTTCTCCTTTAATCTGATTTATTACTAAGGCTGAATCACCATACACATCAAGAATTTTGATTCTGAGATCAATAGCTTCCTCAAGACCTATGATGTAAGCCTCATATTCCACCATATTATTAGTGCAATCAAATGTTATCCTCGCAGTAAAAGGAATGTGCGATCCATGAGGCGTGACAATCACATCACCAATTCCTTTTCCATAAGCATTCACCGCTTCATCAAATACCATACTCCAACGAGATTCAGGGCCAGGGCCCTCTTTAGGCAATGGTTCATCACAATCTTTCACTTTCAGGAACATCACATCCTCATCGAGGAGTTCATACTCTGCAGATTGATGATCTTCCACCGGTTGGTGAGCAAGGTAATCTGCCAACACACTACTTTTAATAGCCTTTTGAGTGTGGTACTCGATATCGTATTCAGATAACAACATCTTCCAGCAGGAAATTCTCCCAATAAGAGCAGGCCTCTCAAAAATATACTTGATTGGATCCATTTTGGAGATCAACCAAGTGGTATGATTCAACATATACTGCCGCAAACGCTTTTCCGCCCAGGCCAAAGCACAACATGTTTTTTCTAGCATGGAATACCGCGACTCACAATCAGTGAACTTTTTGCTGAGATAATAAATGGTGAATTCTTTCTTTCCTTTTTCATCATGTTGTCCCAGAATACAGCCCATGGACTTATCTAACACCGTTAGATACATGATTAACGGTCTTCCTTCTACGGGAGGGAGCAAGATAGGAGTTTCAAGAATATATTTAAAACTCTCAAATGCCCTTTGGAAGTCATCCGTCCACACACAACCTTGATCTTTCTTTAACAACTTAAAGATCGGTTCACACGTTGCAGTCATGTGGGAAATAAATCTGGAGATATAATTCAAACGCCCGAGGAAACCCCTTGACTTGCTTTTCAGTTCTTGGTGCTGGCATTTCTTGAATTGCTTTGACTTTATCAGGGTCAACTTCAATTCCTTTTTGGCTAACAATAAAACCCAATAATTTCCCCGATCTAACTCCGAAGGTGCATTTATTTGGATTCAAGCGGAGACAATACTTCCTCAAACGCTGAAACAACTTTAACAAATCTTCTATATGCCCTTCTTCAGTTTGGGATTTGGCAATCATATCATCAACATATACTTCGATTTCTTTGTGCATCAGATCATGGAATAGGGTTGCCATAGCCCTATGGTACGTTGCACCAGCGTTCTTCAACCTGAAGGGCATCACTCTATAACAGAATGTTCCCTAGGGTGTGATAAACGTTGTTTTTTCCATGTCCCCTAGAGTCATTCTTATTTGATTATACCCGGAAAATCCATCCATGAACGAGAATACTTTGAATTTTGTTGTGCTGTCCACTAACATGTCGATGTGAGGAAATGGAAAATCATCTTTTGGACTAGCTTTATTTAGATCTCTGTAATCTACGCATATGCGGACTTTTCCGTCTTTTTTCGATACTGGGAAAATATTGGAAATCCATTGAGGATACACTAACGTCACAAGAAAACCAACATTAATCTGCTTTAAGACCTCCTCTTTAATCTTTACTGCCAAATCTGGGTGGGTTCTTCTCAACTTTTGTTTAACCGGTGGACACTCTGGCTTCAACGAAAAATGATGCTTGACAATGTCTGTATCTAGACCAGGCATATCTTGATAAGACCAACAAAAATATCCACATACTCTTTCAACAGCTCAATCAACCCGCTCTTTACATCAGAATGCAACGATGCTCCAATCTTAACTTCCTTCGGATCTTCTTCTGAACCCAAATTAATCACTTCCAAAGGCTCCTTATATGGCTGAATGGTATTTTCCTCGTGCTCAAGCAACCGTGAGACATCTTCTGGAATCTCATCATAATCTTCTTCTTCAGCCCCAAACACCGGACAATCAAAGTTGGGAGAGGGTGCAGTGTCATTGTATTCAACGGGTTTTTTAATTAATCTGCACATATGATTTATGATTGCTTTTAGAAAATGACACATATAACAAGTGATCATGCAGATTAATTTTCAGTTATTATTTTTTTTGAAAGGTTTTTTTATTTATTTATTTTACCATTTCCCAAGAAAAAAGCAGAAAATAAAATACATAATTTTGGAAGCAAAGACAACTTTTATTAATGATCTTAAAAGTTACAGCAAACAGATAAGCCCTACAACATTAATACTTCCACCTTGAGCAGAGTGAAAGCTTTTCAAAATAAAGAATCAGATTAACAAAACAAATTAATTTTAAACATGTATGCAATAAGGAACATCAATGGTGACCCAGTTCTTAACTCGGACTCCATACGTCACATAATTCGGTACTTCCTGCTCTGCTTCATCCTCTTCAACAACATTAATTCCAGAACCAATTGGATGGAGGTAGCCTCCACTGCGGAAAACATTATGATAACTATTCACAGAAGACTTTGACTTCAAATTTTCTTCTTTTCCATTCCTCGAAGAGAAACCCAAACCAGCTCTAATTTTGTTCACAGGTGGATGCACAACTCGTCCCCAAACTGCATTATGACCATTGCGCACAACCTGTTGCGCGTCCTTCAGGGAAACCACATAATTCTCATTCCTTCTTATGTTGTCAATGGATAGGGCTTGGAATTGGGTTCCAACAGCAGCCTCATCCGCTTCTACAATACTAAAATAGGATAGATGGGATATCAACAACGCCTGCTCCCCATTTATGATCACTACATTCCCTTCACGTGCAAATTTTAGCTTCTGATGCAGAGTTGAAGTGACAGCCCCTGCTTCGTGTATCCATGGTCGTCCTAGCAAACAACTATATGCGGGAATAATGTCCATGACCTGGAAGGTTATTAGGAACAAATGTGGTCCTATATGGATGGGCAAGTCCACTTCACTGATGACAGATTTCCTCGACCCATCAAAAGCCTTCCCAATGATGCCACTCGGGCGCATAGGTGTTCCTTGATACTTTAACTTCATGAGAGTACTCCTCAGTATAACATTCAACGCAGATCAGTTATCAATTAGCACATTGGATAGCGAGTCATTCTTGCAGTTCATAGATATATGGAGGGCCAGGTTGTGATTCCTCCCTTCATCTGGTAACTCATCATCGCAGAAACTCAAATTGTTACATGACGTAATGTTTCCAATTATGCTGCTGAATTGATCTAACGGCATTTCATTCTCAACAAAATCTTGGTCTAGTACTCTCATCAGTGATTCTCTATGAGCGGAGGAATTCATTAATAAAGCTAGGATGGATATCTTTGAAGGAGTCTTCAATAGTTGATCTACAATTATGTAGTCGCTCATCTTAATTATCTTCAAGATATCATCCACTTATTTCTCTAATGTGGCTCTGCTAGTCTCTCCTGCAGCCTTCTTAGGTTCATCGTTCTCAGCAATTTTCTTTCCAGCAACAACATCTCTTCGTACAACTGGTGAAAACACACGACCACTACGGGTCACTTTGTTGTTATCAGTTATATTTCCAACATCTGGTATTGGTTGGATGGGAACTTCCGGCCTATCTTCTAAGATTGTAGCGTTGTATTTGTAAGGCACAACCTTATCTGATTTATAGGGAACATGACCTGGCAGACTAATTACCAATGGGGTAACAGCTGGTTTGCTATGGTACTCCACCTCAAGATGAGCGGGTGCACCAAAACAAGATACAATGACGTTTACCCATTCCTCAACATAATCAGCCATCAAAAGACCATTTCCGGAAAACAAATCTTCGTCTGAAGATAAATACTCATCCGCGGAGGCATACTCTTCCTCTGACTCTTTTTACATCAAACAAACTTCATGATAGTGTTTCTACGAACGAGAGCCATGATCTGCAAAACAGAACAAAGATAAATTCCCTTGGTCCTTGAAATGGTTAGTGCAATAAGAATGGATGCTATGTTATGATGCATGATGTCATGATAAACCACAGGTATAGAAAACACAGACAAATCACACCAAGTCCTTAGGTTTAAGGCCTGCTTGAGGTTAAAGGTCATACCCTCTTGAAGTTTAGTTGGTTTCAAACTTGTCTTAAAAAGTAATCGGGTTCTAAAGATACTCAATATCACTGACCATCCTTTATCGGGCATTGTCTCAGCTTAAGAAATCTTTTCTTGTGGCCAAAATATCTCGAAAGTCAAATCTCAATGAGTGTAGCATCGAGTATCAACCAATCCTCAGCTCTATACCGAGGCCGGTTATCTCACTACTTTCTAATGGCCAAGTTTGTTCAACTAAGGTTCTAAGGTCCGTTAGTGCTTCAAGACACCACGCGGCGGCCCCGTATTCTCCTCGTTTCCCCATGAAGGATATCGGTACAAACTAAAGTGCCACACCAACACAACCATCGCTTAAACCATATCGGTCTACGCCATACAGTCTCCACGATCTATTGTTGTTTACCTAAAAAGTGCCCCCAGATCCGGGTGTAGGATCTTTAATAATACCCAAACAAAACCCTTGAATTTAAAGCAGGCAAGGCAAAACAAGAAAGCAATTTTTAAAATGACCTAGATCATAAGGTAAACCCCACTTTATTTATCTCCCCAGAAGAGTCACCAGTTCTATGATATGGTGGCAGAACCGACTATTAATACTGGTTTGCCTTTTGCGTTTTTTGTTTGCAAAATGTCGCGGTAAGCAAGAGTCGCCACCGACTTTTATTTTATCCAATCATGGAAAAGGAAAAAGAACATAAAAAACATTTTTTTTTTGAGATTTCTGGGTACGGGGGGTATATTATAGAAAGGGAAGGTGTTAGCACCCTTTATATCCATGGTTTTCCATGGGCTCTTGGGTACTTGCTCATCTTTTTTAAAATTGCTTGTGTGTGCTTGTTTTGAAAAAAAGTTTTACTTTGTGATAACCCTTGTATCAGTCCTCAAGGGTGTGACGAAGTTTGTTTTGAAAATTTGGTTTTCAAGGTGTTTGTGTGAGAAGTTTTGTTGAGTAAGTACTTAAGATTCTACCTACTCGAAAAAAAGGTTGTTTGTTCTCATTTCCTTTAGACAGCGATATCCTACTATTAAGGAGTATGTAGCCCCATCGTTGAAGTTGGTAAGGGACGTTCGAAAGGGACAAGTACAGTCACCAGAGCAATGGGTAAGAAACCTTATTAGTAACCCTAGAGTCTTAAGATCTTTCCAAGGAAACCATTTCTGAGGCAACATCTCCGAGGGAACATTCGAATGGGTCATTTTGATCTTTTAGACTGGAGGGCAACCACAAAAATCTCTTATGCTTAATGATTGTTTTACCGAAGGCAACCGAAGTGAGGCAAACCCTAGGAGTGAATATGTGCATGTGAATTTTTCAGTTAATTTAGTCTTTGCACATTAGGTAATCTACCATTTAAATTTTCAAGCATCTTTCCATACAATCCTATTAGCCATGCATCTAACAGTTAAAGATTGCGGGAATTTAAAGTGCGAGAAAATAAACCTAGCTATTACAAGGCTTCGGGGAGGGGGATTAATTACATAACCAAAAACCTGGGAAAAGCGATAAATGAAAATCCTAATTTAAAGCTATTACAAACCCAGGGCAGTTACAAAATTATAAAAAAGAGAAAAGTAATCAAAACGCACGGCGAATTAAATGCGAGGACAATAATTAATAACTTAAAACCCTAATTGAGAGAAAAAGTTTTTTTTTGTGCATTTTTATTTGAGAAAAAAATTTAATTACAAATTAATTAAACCCTCATTTCTAATTGTTTTAATAAAAAAAGAAATTAAATTAACCTAATTTTCTAATTAAATAAAATTAATTAAAGAAATAAATATTTTATGACAAAAATTATTCTTGTGTTTTTTTGTGGTTTTTTTAATTTAAAAATAATAATTTTGTGTTAATTAAAAAAGAAAATGATTAATGAAATAAATAAAGACATTTAAAAATTGAAAAAAAGAAAGAATTGGGCGTGTGCTGAATAGTAAGGCTGGGGGTGCATTGCTGGAAAACATCCTGGCCCATTAGTGCTAAAGCCCAGTCAACGATGGATTATGTGTCACGTTGACTTGAGGGTGCACCATGGTCCTTCATTGTTGAGCGCTACATTTGGCTGAGTGATGCATCAAGTGGCTGGACGCTGGGAGTGTATTGAAGGAGCTTGAAGGATTGATGTACTAGATTTGTGGATAGAAATTGAGAAAATAATGAAAATGGCTTGGACCTGGGATTGAACCCAGGTCCTTATGCCTACCACTGAATTCCCTTGCCAGTTGTGTTGCTGTGACTAGTTGTTAGAACAGTGAAAGCAAAAGATAATATGCAAAACAAAGTAAGTGAATTAGAAAATCCGCGAGATTCAAATGACCCAATGGTTGGCTGCCACATATCTTCTTCTTCCTGGAACCGCCGCGTTAGACATCGAATTTATACCTACAGACACCTTCCGTCGCTATAAGCCTGCAATATCTCAAAACATAATACAAGCATGATAAATCACTTATGAATATATTGATCAATTCGTTTTGACCTCACGAACACGATGGCACCCTTTATTTAGGCTAATTTCACCTGTGGACAAAAACCCTAAAAGGAACGTGAAAACCCTAGCAATGGCAATTGCACATATATACGTTAAAACTTCAATTAAACTATTTAGTCGGCTTGCAAACATGTCAAAGATCATAAATATTTCAATCAAATGTGCTAATAATGCAAGAATTACAGTAATCGATTTTGAAAAAGAGGGTGAACCGTATGAGTTATAGCTCGTGTTTCTGGATGCTCCAAGCCTTGCAAATGATTGGGATAACTTCAGCGCACGCCCAGGATGCGATTGCTGGCTTCAAATTGCTTGGAAAGGTCTTGTGGAGTGAAAACCGAGTCACACTTTTTGTCAAGATTTTTGAGTTTGTTCTTGCTCTTTCACGACTGCCAACCCTTCTTTTATGCTTTGTACTTGTTCATTATATATGCTAGAATGAATTAGGGTTGCAAAACAAATTGGATCTTGAGGTTTTGATGAGATTTGATTTGATTATTTAGCCATATTAAAACTTTCAAAATTTAGCCAAATTATCCCATTTTTGTACCAACCATGCTTGATTCGATTTGGTCTTGATATCTCTGCATAATTGGATTGAGATCCTGTCCAAAAATCAAAACAAAATATATCTTTGCTATTATTTACCAATTATTTGATTTAACTTAATTTTTAATTTAAAAAAATCAAAATAAAATGGAAAATGAAGCAAATAACATGTGGATAAGTAATTGGCTCGTGGACCATTTTATAAGTGAGGAACAATCATGAAATTTTAGGCCCATTTGGTAAAAAATTCATTTTTGAGCATATTTGACTTTTGGCAATTTTGCAAAAAAGGTCAACTTTGACAAGGCATATCTCCTCCAATTTTAACCCTAGAGAGGTGTTCTTAGAATTTTTAGAAAGCTTAGGATGTTCCTTAAGCAACCCTTTTGGTTTAATTTCAATTGGGTCTTCCATGTTCATGTAAGAAGCTTTGACCCAAAAGGTGTTTTTTGTTGACTTTTCAAAAGGACCTATAATGTAGAAATTCATATCTTTTTATGAGTGCATATTTTTAACTTGGGGGATGAAGATGAGTTGTAGGGAATTGCATCCTTTTCAAAATGAGCCTTGGATGAAATATTTATGATAAAGTATGTGGAAGTTATGCTTGGTCAAAGTTTGGTTGACTTTTCGTGAGAAACCCTAATTTAGCAACTTTTGGGTTTTGATGAATTTAGGGAATTCTTTGAAGAATCATGATCAACCCTTGATAACATGATGAAAGTCAATTCAAAATGTTGATGTTGACCAAAAATCTTGAAGTTTGACTGTGTGTGGGCCACAGTTGACTTTTGACCTAATACAGTCGATTCTCAAGCATCTGAGCAATTGACTGAGCAAACTTCTTGTGAAGTGCTTGAAATTTGACATGGAGGGTCTTGAGAACATATTAGGACCATGGAGAGCATATTAGGTCTTTGGAGTCCATCTATCTTGATGAAAATGGAAACCCTAATTTGAGACACACTGCCTTAGGAGAGAGTTTGTCTGGTCAACTCTTGGGCGAACTTGAGCAAATTGAGGATCTCTAAGAGTATGTATTGAGTAAAATGAGAGGGGAAATTTTTGGGTATAACACCATGCTTGGTTTTGAACCTAGTGTTTAATGAATCCACACCTTGAATAATATGGAATCAAACTCCTAAAGGAACATGTCAATCACACAAGCAATCAATCAAAAAAGTATGAAGAAAGATGAAGTAGAAGTACATCAACCATAATTTGCAAACAAACAAAAGCCTAAACTCTAATAATGCTTTAAGTATAACAAGTAATGAGTAAAGATGCATTAAATAGAAGACTTAAACACACACTACAATCCCTAAGGGTCATTCTGAAAATATTTCAAGGTTCTAAGACCTAGAAAATAATACACAAATATTGCTCAAGCAAACAAGGTTTAAAGCATCAAGCATACATCACATCATAGCATACAAAAGCTATATGAATTAAGGAAGATCAAGATATAATCAAGTCAATAAGCACACCTCAAGGAACTCAAGTAAGCATGTCTCAAAGATGAAAGAAGAATCACACATGAATTTAGGTCAAGAATATCCAAACACCAAAACTAGTCCCTAAGATTTAAACCAAAGAAGATCAAAGTAAATGGGAGGAATCGTGGTAACTTGGTAAGGCATAACTTAGGTAAATGATGAATTAAGAACACGTCTCAAAGTTTTCACACGAACACCACATTCAATAGTGATAAATCAATTAAGCAATACCATCACACATAGTAATCCTTAAGAGGAATCATCCATTCATGAAAAAGAAATGAGCAAATAAACATATGATAAGGTATTTAGATGACAAAAATCAAAAGCATGCACAATGTATTCCATATCTATCATGGCTTAAAACATAAAGTATTCATGAATAAGAGAGTGTTAAGCAATTTAGCAATCAAATCCTAGTGTATCAACTAAATGAATCATCATCAACATGTTAATCAAATGATCAAATGAGATAATGAAATGGGGGTATTCAAAACAAATAAGTCACAAGTAAGAGAAATGGTATTCATGCCATACAAGTTCTTCAAACATCAAGAGTAATCAACACAAGACAACGTCAAAAACTCATACCACAAGATAGGTAAGCCACACTTCAAACATTTTCAACATGCATCATCAATGTAAATCATTTGGGAAGTAAAGTATAGATGAGAACTAAGGCCTTAAGTCATGGTAAACAACTCAACATCAAGTAAGAATCAAAATCCTAATGGTTGCACAAGTGCATACCCTAATCACTCAATCAACACAAACAATCATCAACACCTTTAATCATGTACTTAGATTTCACAAGACAAATGATTAGGAGCCTCAAGAAATAAGTGAAAAATCAACAAGACAACATGAACTCATCCAATAAGTGAGTGTTCAAAAGTATCTAAGAGGGTGTTCAAAAAGTCTCAACAAAACATCATCAAACATCCACAACATCTCATCAATAGCAACATGCATTGGAGCTTATTAAGAAGCATTTAAACATACACCAATTAATCACAAATGGACCTCAAAATTTCACTCAAACCCTAAGCATAAATGTTCCTCGACATGTCTAAAAATATGGCTCAAGAAGCATCACAAATCTTATCAATCATCAAGCTTATTTGAAAGCATCAACCTCTAAAACACACTTCATCATTAATTCCAAATAGAAATGTAAAATAACTGGGAAAAATAAAAAATAAAAATGTAGAAAGTTAAATAAGACATTAAAGTGTCAGAAAAATATTTTTGTGATAAAAAAAAATTAAAACAAAATTAAATTTGAAAAGGAAATAAAATGAAACAATTAAAGGGAGGGGTGTAAAGATGAGTTTTCAGATTACACCAAATCTAACTATAATGCGCCCCAGATGGGCCTAAAGTGGGGGTGGGAATAGAAACGGACCAAGCCCAAACCAATATCTCTTTTATCTCATATATCATTTCTGATTTTTTTTATACATATATACATACATTCATTTAACGCTAATAAAAAAAGAGAAAACAAATTAAAACTTGGACGAATCGCCAAAGGACACCTCACGTGAATTTTCATGAAATAACCATAAACATGCCCTAGCTTTTCCAATTATCACTTCTGGCGAAGCTCCGCCGCTGGAGCTGGTTTCAGGCTTCAAAATAAAAACTAAGACCACTATCTGACTCGAGTTTGCACATAAATCATGAAGTTGGACTCAAATATCACTAAAACTGGCTCTAAATCCATGAAATCTTGATACGAAATTTAATGCTCAAACTGAAATTTCAAGAACACAGTGCGTTTGCATCTAACGCCAATGCATGGATACCTCCAGACTTCAGATGCAATCACATAGTCTAAACATGAAGAATCTACGAATGATGCATGGATTTTGAGAAATTTACCAGACGGGGGTCACTACCGTTGAGTTCTTGGATCTGGAGCAAAGATGAAGATAAACTTTACTACACCTTCGATGGATTTCAAGAATTCTCGACCAACGCTATGGTTGCTTTTGATCAGAGATTCTCCGTTCTTTCTTTTTCACAATGTTCTTGTTCTTATCAGATGAGAGAGGGAATATCGAGCTTTTTAGTGTGTGTTTTTTGTGAGTGGCAAAACCTTCTCAAATAGGCGTGAGTGAGTGGAGCTGTTAACAGGTGAGAGAGAGAGAGAGAGAGTATGGTAGAGTATTGTGTGCACAAACTTAGCCTGCAAGTTTTGAAGGTATATTTCATTTGGGTAGTATTCTCTCACCCATGCATTGGGTGCACATGATGTTGTTTAGCTAAAAAAGGTAATTGGTGGTAGTGCTTCATGTGTACGAAAATCCTACTGCGAGCTCTCATATTAACAACACACTACAAGCTTTGTGATGTCAAAATGTGGGCAAATGATGACCTTGAGCATATGCCTATGTGACTGCCTTTGAGCTCTTGTATCTTGAGTTATGGTACTCCTTGTACCATGAATTTTGGATCACAAGAATGAAGAGATGGAGATGAACAAACTTGGTATTGAAATTTTTTTGAAAGGATGCCATGAATGCCCTTTAATTTAGTCTTGAAGTTGTGTATTCTCCACTGTTTCCAACTTAACTGAATTTGAACTAAGTCCTTCACTTGATCAGTTGTGGATTACCAACTTTAATGAATCATATCTTCTACCGTGTTGCTTCATTTGGGGAGAGTTTGGGTTCATCACAACCCTTGTGAGAAGATGTGTGTTAGTTCTCTGATTTTATGATTGGCATTAATTTTAATAAAACAAATATGGCAGCAACATGTTAAATAGAATGTTCTAACTGAGAAAAACATGTGAAACAAGAAGTTCTATTTTATGAAGCGACATTTTGAGTTGATATGTTTCATCAACTGAAGTAATATGTCGGACAAGATGTCATATGTAGAGTCTTTCGATATTGTGAATGTGTTAGGTTAGACAGTTGGACTGATTTAAGTTTTAACAGATGCAGGATCTTCGTGGAATATTATGCTATCCAATGTGACGCTCAGGTTGAAGATTGAAGAGATTCAAGTTGGTTTCTGGTCTTATTGGTGTCTATTTGTGGAGACAAATTAGGAAACAAATGATTAGAGTCCTATTTTCATGCATAAGATTCTGCAGAGCTTTAACAACTGATTTGTTAAGTCCTTGAAGCCAAATCCAGTTCAGAAGGTTGTTATAAATAGAAGGTTAAAAACCTAATGCGTTCATGGAACATATTATATAGTTTGTTAAGCCTTTAGGGTTTGTGTTACATCGTTACTTGTGATCCACTCTAGAGTAGAGTTGGACTTTGTTAATTGTGGGTCACTCTTGTATTGTTGAATACTTGAGTCGAACTGTTAGTTGAGTTATAATTATGAATCGCTCATAAGCTATTAAGCAAGAGTGAATTCTGTTTAGTGAAGTATGTATAATTTCCGATTGTCAATCACTCTTAAACTTCTAAGTATAGAGTGATTGTGTGTGTGAATTTTGTCTTCTATCTCGTTTGAATTGTGCTCTTGTCACTGTTTGGGAATGTCAGGGAAGTGAGAGGGGTCTCATACCTAGGAGAGCATTAGATAGAAATATAGCATGGGTAGTGATTAAGTGTGAAGTTGTAAATGGAGAAGTTTAGCTTCAAATTGAGACTATTTAGTGGATTTCATTCCTAGCATGGTAGCCCCTAGAGTAAGTGTTGCTGTACACCGAACTGGATTAATAATTCTGCATGTTGTTTACTTACTACACTGTTTTATCGTTATGAATGTTCATTATGTTGAAGTCAGATTACATTGTCTCGATATCTCTTAGGACATCTGTAATCTGAATACCAGACTTTCAATTGGTAACAGAGCAAGAATTCTGCTTTGTCTCTAGGTGAGAGTCAGTGAAGATACTTTCTGGTACAATGGAAAAGGATGGTAAGTCTTATGATTTGGTAAAGGAAGAAGAAGAAAGAATTGCATTGAAGAAGACATATTTTCGGATGTTAACAAGGGAGGTCAGTGGTAAAACTTCTAAAACGTGTAAAATAGTCAAGTAGTGAAGGAGGTTATTTGACAGAGGAATAGGTGAAAGATCACCTTAAGATGATCAAGAATGTTGTGTTCCTGATGCGATAGTATGCGTCTGCTGATACTACTTATGGTGTATTGGGCCGTTGTGAAGAATTTTCAAGCATGATGTTCTGACATGTCTGATAGAAAGAAAAGTTATTTATCTCAATATCGGTGTGTTCGCAGATTCCACACATTAATACTCTATTATTTTGACCTGCTGCCAATGCCTCTAATATTCATGGTGTGAACTTGAGCAGTTTACACTTAGTTTAGAGCGAGTAATGGTCCTATCTGAAAATGTTAGACATATTACTTTGGTGGTGAGATGGTGAGTCTCCATTTTGTGTGTTTGATTGATTTTCAAACCTATGTAGACAACTGGATTATAATGCTTATGTGAAAGGGTTATTAATTTGTGCCTTAAGGGTGTTGAGGGAGTTGTTTTCTATTTAGAGTGATCTGGTTCCCTCTGAAAGGTTGGCATGTGGTGTTATGTTTCATGGGAGCGAGCTTCAACCAACATTTTAAAGTTGTCAAAGACACTTGTGGTTCATCTCAAGTCCTCTCATAAAGGAACTTCTAAATGTGTTTGATAAAAGGAGACCTTGTTCTGAATTGGACTGTTGTTGTGAGTTATTGTCAGACATGATGTTTTGACATGGTGAGAAGTTTTCTTTTTGGATATGTGTATGAGATGGTCCTATCTAAGAAACATGTCTTAGATAAGTGGGCTGGTCAAGGGAAGATCAACCTATTGATTACTTCTTGGGTACATTTATTTCTGATCCAGTTAAGAAGGAGTGTAGAGACCAAGCACTAACATCTAGTGGAGATTTGTTAACTCAAATGGGATCTTCATATATGGAGGTCAAATGTCAAGGACACTCTCTCTAAGATCTGGAAGAGTCTTCTGATCAAAAGGAGCTAGAATTGTGCGATATCGCTTATGGCTACTCTACTCTAATGAAATAGGGGCGCATTGAGTTGGAGGAAAAAGACTCTAAGCAGTATCTGGTATAGATGGCTAGTTTATCATTCTCTCAAAAGGATAAAGGACGGTGACTTAAACTTGAGATCATAATCAAGTATTTGAGAATTGGGAACTCTTATTCTCTGCAATGAAAAAGACATATCTCCAAGTTTGTATCAGGCAGTATTGATAACTAGTGGACTGTATGTAATGGAGTTGGATCATCTTGAGATGATTCATTCTTTTTTAGAGTATTTCTCAGATGTGTTGAATATGGACTGTTACATATATCCTTGATTTGGGCTTGGAAGGTGACTAATGGATTACTATGGATATTGTCTCCAGAACCATAGTAAATGATGATTGTTGTTGATACATCATCTCGGTGTTTACTTCTTCAGAAAAGGAAGTTGTTCTTGAAGTTCATGACGTTAGGACTGTAGGTCACCATTAGGTTCTAGATTGGAATGCCTGGCCATGTTGAAGTAGGATGGAGCGACTATCAGTCACAAATGCTTGAATCCATGTGTGCTGGTGGATTACAGAAGAAGGATGCCAAATTATATGGATTATCATTTGTGAGAAGGAAGCCCCATCTGTTGATTGTACCTCTAAGGCAGCCTATATCTGTCAAATATTATAAAGCCATGTGGCAGTTTGAACATTAAGCTTTAGAAAGTACATGAAAGACTAGTTATATCCATGGTTTTCTGGTGCTTGGGATAACTTGAATAAGCTGCATGGTGGATTAAGAACCAAGGTGGGTGGTTTCTGTGACAACAAGTCAAGGTCCTAAATGATGTTGTAACATCATGCGTTTTAATGGTTGTCTTTTGGAAGTGTTCAGAAGCATGAGTGTGAAACTTGAGGCTCAATGTTAGAAGTGGCTTCTCGAATTATTGGAGAAGTAGGACATAAAACTTCAGATCATATCTTCAATAGTGTGTTTGATAGAACATTACTATTATCATGGTGAAAATTTTTCTTGCACCATCAACTGCTAGTGTGTGATTAGAGTGTCAGATAAAATGGTCTGGTCTGCTTGCTTATGATGGGGTGGACTATTCTTCTACAAATATCTCTAGAAAAGATCATATAACTAAAGCGGTGTTTGTTAACTCAATGTATGGGATATCTTGACCGTCTAAAGAATCTTGATAACGTGTGTGGATATATGCTCTCAAGGAACCAGAGTATCTAGATCATGAGTGATTCTACAGTGTGTGAATTCATCCAACAAGTGTGAGGTACTCCATATGATTTCATCTGATGCTTATATTCAGCAGGAGTACTGCTCATCCATGTCAAGGGAGTTAAGGGATAATATATGAATTGGTGTTGCAATAGTGCATACCTTATGAACCATGCATGGTGTTCAAGCTTGTGAAGATTACATGTCTCATGTGAAGTTATGATGTCATGACATTAGGCTACTAAATATAGTTTTTTGTGTTCTTGACAGGGTATGTATGGTTTTAGTCATGAGAAGCTGAATCATGTATAGGAGTATTCTGAGAGACAGGATTCTTGACTGAGAGAACTTATTTTTCTCTAAATATAGATGGGATTCAATGGATATCTTAGTTGATGAATGGGAGATTTCACGCATGATGTCTTGACATCTTGGCATGTCTCGCTAATTCTGGAGGAGAGGAATATTCCTAGAGTTTCTTGAAAGGCATTCCGATTATGCTTTAGAACATGTGTGTAAGTGAAATATCATATTTCGTTTTCTAGAAAAGTTTTGATTCTTTAGACAATGTTTGACTGGATGTCAGGACATTACTCAGGACTTGGAACAAGTTAGGAGGGAATATGACATGTGTTTTTTACTATGCACGCATATTTATTGGGACCATCAAGTTCAGAAAAATCTGTTCAGAGTTAATAAAAGCATTCAAAACTAACATGGACGATGCACATTTACTTTTGGTGTAGTTAGCTTCCTCAAATAACACTTTCTTTTGACCAAAACCATGGTTACAGTCGAGGATTGTTAATAAAGAACTACTTAGCTATTTAAAGAGGTCATTTTGTCTCCTATATCATCTTGTGTTGGGTTGTTCTACATCAAAGCTCTTATGGCTTTTGTCCGAGTTTGGGTGATTACAGTTTTGGTATGGTTTTGAGGTGGTTCTATTTGTAAATTCTTGGCTAAAAAGGGGGAGAAAGGTTCTGTTTTTGGTTATGCTTTTGTTCTTCTTTTAAGTTTGGAGCCTCCTCGCAGTTGTTTTGCAAAGATGTTGGGTATCTATTTGAGTGTACTTGCTGCTTCTTACTCTGGTTTTATTTGTGTCTTGTGATCTGAGTTACGAACACAGTTGCGTCCTATGTTCTAAGTTACTCGGGGCTAAAACCTACACCCTTGAGTTATCATCTTATTTGTTGAGCTTGGTGTTTTTTTGGTTCCTAATGGTTCTCTTATGCCTCTTAAGTGTCCTCTTATGCTCCGTGACAGAAATATATGTTCCTAGGTTGAGGGGGAGTGTCAGCCATATTCTTCCTCATGTACACCATATGGTGGTATGTTTTCATCCTTAGTATCTGTATGGAAAGAGGGTGAACTTGGAAACTATTGAATCTATGTTTCTACTACTGGATCTATGACGTTGCTGATAAGGAGGGAGAACCTTCTGATTCTCTAGTGGAAGGGTAGAGTGGTTCAAAATTGAACTGGAGTGAAAATATGTCGAACATGTTGTCCTGACATCCACCTGGTTGAGTATATTATTTCTCTATGTTGCTATGTTGAGCTGCCTCAGAAGACTACTTTCTGCTGCAAATGACTAAAGTTGAGAAATATATGTATAATCACTAATGTTTTTTGTCTCTTCAAAAATTGTTGTTGCTGAAATCTAAACTGTAAATTATTAATTTTTTTAGCCAAAATTTGCCAAAGAGGGAGATTGTTAGTTCTCTGATTTTATGAGTGGCATTAATTTTAGTTAAATAAATATGGCAGCAACATGTTAAATAGGATGTTCAAACTTGTTGAGAAAAACATGTGCAACAAGAAGTTCTATTTTATGAAGCAACATGTTGAGTTGAGAAGTTTCATCAACTGAAGCAATATGTCTCACAAGATGTCCTATGCAAAGTCATTTGACATTGTGACTATGTTGGGGTGGACAGTTGGACTGGTTTAAGTTTCAACAGATGCATAATATTCTAGGAATATTATGCTATCCTATGTGGCGCCCAGGTTGAAGATTGAAGAGATTCAAGTTTATTTCAAGGAGTCTTATTTGTTTCTATTTGTGAAGACAAATTAGGAAACAAATTATTGGAGTCCTATTTTCATGCATAAGATTCTGCAGAGCTTTAGCAACTGATTTGTTAAGTCCTTGAAGCCCAATCCAATTATGGACATTGTTATAAATAGAAGATTAAAAATCTAAGGCATTCATGGTATGTATTGTGTAGTTTGTTAAGCCTTTAGGGTTTGTGTTCCATCATTACTTGTGATCCACTCTAGATTAGAGTCGGACTGTGTTAATTGTGTGCCACTCTTCTATTGTTGAATACTTGAGTCGGATTGTTAGTTGAGTTATAATTGTAAATCACTCATAAGCTGTTAAGAAATAGTGAATTATGTTTTGTGAAGTATGTATACTTCCTGATTGTCAATCACTCTTAAGCTTCTAAGCATAAAGTGATTGTATTTTTGTGAAGTTTGTCTTCTAACTCGTTTGAATTGTGTTCTTGTCACTGTTTATGACTGTCAGGGAAGTGAAAGGGGTCTCATACCTACAAGAGTCTTAGGTAGAAATATAACACATGTAGTGATTAAGTGAGAAGTTGTAAATGGGGGAGTTTAGCCTCAAATTGATACTATATAGTGGATTTCCTTCTTGGCTTGGTAGCCCCCAGAGTAGGTATTATTATATATAGAACAGGGTTAATAATTTTGCGTGTTTTTTACTTACTACAATGTTTTATCGTTATGAATGTTCATTGTGTTGAAGTCATATTACATTGTATCGACATCTCTTAGGACATTTCTAATCTAAATACCATAATTTCAATGAGCATGTTTGATGTTGGGAAAAAAATTGAATGGGAGCCAGGAGCATCACAAAAATTTCAATCAAAGTCACACACTTCGAATGCCTTGGAATACATCACACATTTCTCTAACTGCTCAAAATCAACATCTTCTAACTTTTATATCTTTCGATCTAAAGCTCAAATGACTTTGATTTCTTCTACAAAGATGTAGATTGTAGTGATCTAAACAACTTTGCAGTTAAGCCCATCATGAAATAAAGCATGGAACAATTTGGGATTTGGACTCAAATTTAAGTACTTGAACATTTTAAAGTCTTTCAAAAATTTCACTAAGTATCTAAACTTGCAACTTTATTAAATCATCAACTTCTCTCTTTCATAACTTTTTACTCACGGACTTTTTGGACATTGACCCCCAAGGACAATGTTGTTGTATGCAACTTTCTCTTCATTTTTATCATTGATTTGTACATTAATGACCATTATTGAATGATATGTGAAGCTTAGAAGATGGCAAAATGGACATCAATTTCTTATATTTAGAAATAATTTCTAAGTTTCAAAGATGACTTCTTTTACAAGTTATCTCAAATTAGACCATTTCCTTTGACTTTTCTCAAACAATGACCAAATTTTCTCAACTTTGATACTTTGACTTCAATTTATACCATAAAATCTTGTAGTCAAACTTTGACTTTCCTGTTGACTTTTTATCAAATGCATTCAAATCTCAATTCATTCATCCAATCTTGATCCTTCTGATTAAAACTAATGATCAATAAGATTCACATAGATATCTTGAGGTATGTTAGGAGTCATGTACATTTGATTTGCTCAAAAAAGTCAGCCTCAAATGAATTTGGCCAAAACCCTAGTTGAAGATAAAAATGATAGGAGATGATGAACAAAATCCAAACCATAACCCTCTGATGAATCTTTGAGAAATATTTGGACAACAAACTTATGTGTTGAGATGAAACTCAGGATTATGATATCCTCATATTCTATATTTTGAATGGATACTCTCTTCATCTTTGAGTGGTGTGCACTCCACTATCAAAACCCTTGATCCTTTTCATTTGAAACAATGATATGTAATGAATGGGTATGAGGATGATGCTTGAGTTTAACATGTTAGAACTATAAGAGGGCCAAAAATTAGGGTATGACATCTTCCCTTATTTATGTTTCTTTTGTCCAAAGATATGAAGGTTAAAATCTTCATCTCGCAATGATTGATGATACTTAAATACAAGAAGACCCAATTGTTGGCCCTAAGATGCCGAGCAGGTCTTATGATTATGAATGCAAGAAACATATTTCCATAGGGGAACAAGACACCACTGGGAATAACAAAATAATATAGGCAATGAGATAAGAATAGACTAATGAAGTGGGTTCACATAGGATAATGACTCACTGGGGAACAACACAACTATGGGGATAACTATGAACAGACAACGTCAATCACTCACGATTGAAGAAAACAAGGAAAAGTAAGATTTCAATAGGTAAATTATTAACAATGCAAGAAATAATCCAACAAGGAAGTAAAATCCAAGAAAGGATTAGCGTCTTGACTGGGGAAAGAGACTTAACTCCATTGGAGGAAAAAAAATCAACTCCGCTGGGGAAAAGAAGATTGAACTATACTGAGGAAAAAACCCAAAGAGGAGAAAGTAGCACTACGATAATATCATTAATAAATGAGGGTAATATATACTCATGGATAATGGTAAGCTACCAACTCAGGGTTAAAGGTAAATTCTGCATTGATAATAATAAGTTTATCAACAATTCTAGTATTCCACCTAGAACGGGTCTTTAACTTCTTCTCTGATGAAGATATCACTTGAAAAGGGTAATAAACCTCCCCTCGATCATGGTCACAAGCCACAAACTAGTCTAGATTTCTTCTGATAAACCTCCCCTCGATCATGGTCATAAGCCACAAACTGGTCTTGATTTCTTTTGATAAGCCTCCCCTCGATCATGGTCATAAGCCACAAAATGGTCTTGGTTTCTTCTGATAAATCTCCCATCGATCATGGTGATAAGCCAATAACTAGTCTTAATTTATTATGATGAACCTCTCCTTGATCATGGTCATAAGCCACGAACTGGTCTTGGTTTCTTCTAATAAATATTCCCTAGATCATGGTCATAAGCCACGAACGTCTTGATTTCTTCTGATGAACCTCCCCTCGATCATGATCATAAGCCACAAATTGGTCTTAGTTTCTTCTTTAATTAAGTCTTCTACTTGAAAAGGATAGCAATCTGTTGTAAGTATATCTCAATGAACTGTCTCTATCACATTTAAGAGGCAAACCATCCATTGGAGGAGATAAAATTTCACAATAAACTGTCTATATCACATTGAAGAGACTAACCATCAATTGGAGTAGATAAAATTTCGACAACAGATTGCTTCTATCACATTGAAGACACTAACCATCCATTAGAGTAAACTTTGATATACTCTTTTCTTGGAATTAACAGACTACTCAAAAGAGACTTCCTTTTTCATCCAAATAAGAATCCAGGAACATACAAGTTTTTCAAATAATGAGACCACCACTTGTCATTGGGAAATATATTGCAATAAAGTTGTTGGGAAATAAATTTGATTTCCTAGGGAAACATAAACACATTCATGCTAAGGAGATAAAGTCTTCATATGCAAAATAAATGCATTCTCAATCTAGGGCTTACTGCCTAGAAAGATTAAAACAGTGTTGCTTGTAAGGGATCAAAGTCTGAATCAAGCACAAACTAGAGTGAGACAGTCAAACAAGATTCTACCTAATGAGGAGATTCAAATGGGGAATTTAGAAAGTGTATACAAATGAATGAATAAATGTATGTATGTTATGTACATGCTGATAAAACATACACTTCACACTAGGGATAATCAGATCATCAAACCCGGGAACAAGATGCATTAGGCCAAATTACATCCAAGATGGAAATCTCATGAGAGAGTAAGCAACCATCTGAGGATACAACATCCTACTTTAAGGCTTAACTTCTCTGGGGAAAGATGTATTACACAAACAACGCACAATCTTCTTACAACAAACCCAACAAAGTTATATTGACCATAGTGTAGTATCTTTTAAAACTTCATTCGGGATAATTATATGTATTTTGCTAAGGAAAGCAATTCTACATCTGTTGAGAGAAAAAAAACTACAAACAAGCTCTGTCTTTCTTGACAGATGACAAACTGTCATCCAAATCTAAGTTATAAAACCTTTGGAGAAAAATAAACATCATACCACTATGCAACAATGGATCAACAACTTGTTTGAAGAGTAACCAGAGGAAGTTCCTTTTAGGTGAGGAGAAAGCTTTACGCTTTGAAATTTTATCCACCATTGGAAATAATGCCTTTTGTTATTTCGTTTCATAAATCAAAGTAAAATGTTTTCGCAAATTTTCAAAGACATGTTTTTATTTTATCTAATCTCTTTGTTTCAAAATCCACTATCAATAATAAATGAATTTTTTGTAAGTAGAATAAAGTAAGAATTGGATAAAGGCTCAAACTTCATTAATATAACAGTAGCCAGCAAACGATGTGATTCCATAGATGATTACAAAGTTTGGAAAATGGTAAGTACATGGAAAAGATACATCGAAATACAATGACCATTATTCTCCCTAAAAACTTTGATTTCCTACGTTTGGGCTTTAGTTGAAGAGTGAAGAGGATCCAAAGAAGATTGTTGCTACAACGACTAGGTCTTGTCAGACGCAGTTACTTGCCAAGAAAATACATATCTTTTTCCTAGATTCCCTTTACGGGTTTTCAATCTACTGGGATGATTTATTCTGTTTATGTCTCTAATTTTTTCCTGGACCTCCCTTTCAGGTTTTCAGTCTATCGAGACGTTCATTTTTTCCTAAGTCGCCCTTTCAGGTTTTCAACTTAGCAAGTTATTCTTTTATTTGTTTAGGTGAAGTATTTCTTGACTGAAACATTCATAGAACATGGGAACTCCTCACCATCCATAGTTTCAATAATCAATGCACCCCCAGAGAAGGCTTTTTTGACAACATATGGGCCTTCATAATTAGAAGTCCCCTTGCCTCTGGGGTCAACAATAAAAGACAAGATCTTTTGTAGCACGAGGTTTCCTTCTCTGAATACACGAGGTCTGACTTTATTATCAAAAGATTTATTCATTCTCTTTTGGTACAAATGACCATGACATAAGGCAGTCATTCTCTTTTCTTTAATCAAATTTAACTAGTCAAACTTGTTCTGGACCCATTCAGCCTCTGACAAAATGGTCTCCATTATCTCTCGTAAAGATGGAATCTCAACCTTGACGGGGAGCACTGCTTCCACACCATAAACAAGAGAGAACGCGGTTTCCCCTGTTGAAGTGTGAACGGGTGTATGATACTCATGTAAAGTAAAAGGGGTCACTCCGTGTCAATCTTTATATGTAACAACCATCTTCAGAATGGTCTTCTTAATATTCTTATTAGTCGCCTCAACAGCCCCATTCATCTTAGTCCTGTAGGGAGAAGAGTTGGGATGCGCAATAGTGAAATATTCACAAAGCTCCTTCATCATCTTGTTATTAAAATTCGAGCCATTGTCGGTGATAATCTTGCTTGGAACACCATACCAACAAATAATCTGGTTCATGATAAACCAGACCACAACATGCTTGGTCATATTAGCATAGGACACGGCTTTCACCCACTTTGTGAAGTAATCAATTGCCACTAAGATGAAACGATATAAATTCAAAGCTTTAGGCTCTATTATTCCAATCATGTCAATACCCCACAAAGAGAATGGCCACGAAGAGGATATAACATTGAGAAGAGTATGAGGTACATGAATCTTATCAGCATTGATTTGACACCTGTGGCACTTCTTCGCAAACTTGTAACAGTCAAATTCCATTGTCAGCCAATAGTAACCTGCCCTAAGCATTTTTTTTGCCATAGAATGTCCATTGGCATGAGTACAAAAGGAACCTTCATGAATCTAATGCACTAATATTTCTGCTTCGTGTCTATCCACGCATCTAAGCAAAACCATGTCATAATTTTTCTTGTATAACACATCTTTATTGAGGAAGAAATTTCCTGCCAACCTTCTTAAAGTCTTCCTATCTTTGTTTGATGCCCCAAGTGGTACTCTTGAGTTTTAAAGAAATGTTTGATATCATAATACCAAGGGTTATCATCTGATTTTACCTCTATTGTAAACACATGAGATAGTCTATCAAGACGTTAGATTTTAATTTAAGGTGCTTCATTCAGAAAATTCACCTTGTACATGGAGGAAAAAGTAGCTAAAGCATCTGCCATTTGATTCTCTTCTCACGAAATGTGATGAAATTCAACCTTGTTGAAAAATGGTAACAACCTTCTCACACAATCTTTGTTGGGAATCAAGCCAGGGTGACGAGTCTCCCATTCTCACTAAAGTTGAATCTCCATATACATCAAGAATCTTAATCCTTAGATCCATTTCTTCTTTAAGATCCTTAATATGTTAGAACAAGATTTGGATCTGCAATTATATCTCTAAGTTTTGATGATAATAGCGAGTATCTTTGTATGAACAATTTTGGTACTCTGATGTTTATTATTTTTAATATTTAACAAACATGTTCTGATTCTGATGAAAGGTGTTGCCAAGTCATCAGAAGAGACCAAGTTCTGCTTTTATGCTACACAAGTTCTGATGAACGTTAGCAAATCACTTTAGAAGGCTCTGAAGTTTAGACTCTGATACACGGTCAAAGAAACCAAGTTATGAAGATCTCAGTATAGAGAAATTCTGATGAAAGCGAAGAGGATAATGAAGTTAATAAATGTGAAGCTCTATAAAGAACGTGCATATAAGAAGCTCACAAGATAAAAATAATAGTAACACGCAAGTAAAAGAAGTTCGGATGCTTAAGTCAAACTTCTGAAGCACCAAGCTACAAGTTATACTCTAATAAGAAAGTTATGAAAGAACTAAGAAGTTTCAACGTATTCATCAAATTAAAGTTTTAAGACCAAGCACTCAAAGTTCTCAATACTCTAAAGGTCCGTAGATCCAACATATCATTAAAAATCATTCAATAGAAGATCAAGAAAGTAAAGGCTGGAACATTATGACTGGGAACAAAGTCTATATTTTTGGAAAGGATATTAAACTTCAAATATTCAACCTTCCAAAATAAGCATATATGTCTCCAATAGATCTGAACCAAATTTCTATATAAAGGGGACTATGAAGATGAATCAGACACAACTCTCATGCATACAAAAAAGAGCAATCTAATCATTCTCATATATTTTTATATCTTAAGTTATTCTATGTGCTATAATTTATGTAAACATTGCAATTGTGATATAGCTTGTTAGAAGCATTTGTAAACACATTGTATAATTGTTTAGAAGTGTAATTCCTTGAGAAACTGAGTTGTGCTTTATTCTCAAGAAGACATTGATAGTTGTCTTCATGATTTATAATCATCATTGATTAGTTGATTAGAACCTCGATTGAGAGGGAGACAAAATCACCTTGACGAGTGGACTGGAGTAGCTTTGAGTTCAAGCGAACCAGGATAACCAATATGTTATATTGTTTTAATTTTTGAAAACCCCAATTCAAACCCCCTTTCTTGTGTTTTTCTATCCTTCAATTGGCATCAAAGCGCCTGGTTGTGGGTGCTAACACTTAACTGTGTCAGAAAAAAATCCTAGCAAGAAAAACACTATGGTGGAACCATTTCAAAACAACAACAATGAAAACTTTGACGAGAAAGACAGAATCAACAAAATACCTCCAATCTTTGATGGTGAAAACTTTGATTACTGGAAAGACAAAATCAAAAGTTTCTTTCTAGCTCATGACGCTAATCTCAGGGACATGGTAACTGATGGTTACATTCATCCAATCAATGCAAGTGGTTATAAGATTGATAGAAAGAAGATGACAGATCAGCAAAAGAAAGAGTTCAGAAATCATCACAAGCCAGAAAGATCCTTTTGAGTTACATCTCATACACTGAGTATGCGAATATCACAAACATATATTCATCTCAAGACATGTTTGAATGTCTAAGAATGACGCATGAAGGCAACGCACAAGTGAAACAGACCAATGCTCTTTCACTCATTCAGAAGTACAAGGCTTTCAAGATAGAAGAAGATGAAACAATTGAGACAATGTTCTCAAGGTTTCAAATTTTGGTTGTTGGATTGAAAGTTCTGGACAAGGGGTACTCTACAGCAGATCATGTAAAGAAAACCATCAGAAGCTTACCCAATAAGTGGAGACCTATGATCACAGCACTAAAACTAGCCACAGATATGAACATAATATCACTTGAGGAATTAATCAGCTCCTTAAAAAGTCACGAGATAGAACTAGAAGAAGATAAGCCCCATAAGAAAGGTAAGTCTCTTGCTCTTAAATCTAATAAAAAAATGAAACTAAAGCTTTTCAGGAAGAAGAAGAAAGCTTTGGTGGATCCTCATCAGTAGAAGATGATCTATCTCTTCACTCCAGAAGAGTCCATCGGCTATGGAAGCACAAACAAGGGAAATTCAAAAACCCTAAGAGATAAGGTAATTTATCTGAATCATCCTTTGGATATAGAAAGTTAAGAAACAAAGACATTATCAATTACAAATGCAAAGAGCCAGGCCACTACAAAAGTGACTGCCTCATGTGGCGTTAGAAATTTTGAGACTAAGCCATTGGATTGACTTGACTCGTACAGATTAAATAAAAATTTCCACCACGCTTTATTGTTTCCAAAGGAAATGGGAAAAGTGTGAATAAACCCAAAAGAGAGGGGGAGATAATTTAGGTACGGGGGTTGGTTATGCAAAGGGAAGGTATTAGCACCCTAAACATCTATGGTACTCCATAGGTACCTCTTTGTAAATTTGTGTATTTTGGCTATAAATGGTAAATACAAAAATAGATGGTGGAGATGAGAAAAGAAGTATACTTTATAATTTTTGCACACACTTTAGTGCCTACATACCACCTTCCGTGCAATAGGGGATCAGGGTACTCATAGTTCACCTCAAAAATTTTAAAACACAAGGGTGTTGGTTAATTTTAAGAGAAGAGACATTATTATCATGTCCGAGTGGAAGACATACTTACTATCCACAATCATGAGAAATGAGAATTTGAATCATCTCAAAGTGGATGATATATCTTGGATTTTAAAATCAACAAGCCTCACTTAACACCCAACTGGAAAATATCTCAATTCACTGCATATCATAGAAGTATAGTAGCTTGCATCACTACAAGAATCAGTAAGAGTCTAATCTTTTGAGAAAAAGTTTAAAGTAAAAAAGCTAAAGTGACAAAATGGTTTGAATAAGGTTAATTGACATTTAGTATTTCAAAAAGATGTTAAAGTATAGTTAAGTTGATTAATGTTTTATTTAAGAAAATATTTTTGAAAATGCATGGACCTAAGTCCAAGTTTATTATGAAAGCAGTTCAAGCTAGAAAGCAAGAAGAGTTTTTAAAAGGAGGGAGAACATTTTTAAATTAAAGAAGATGGGGGGAGATAAAGGGAATATCCTAAAGCATAAGGTAATAGTTAAGGAAAAGAACCATCTAACCAAAAATAAGCCAGCACTTGACATAAGTATTCAATGTAGAATTCCCATTCTTTAGATTGAAAGCATGAACACTAAACCTCTGAGGGATACCAAGCTTCAGATGAATTAAGTCTTCACAAAAAATTGGGCAGAGTAACAACTATATACAAAGGAATTCTCAATCATAGACAAAACACATAATCGGAATAACCCACAGACAAATAAAATCAACCTGATGTCTTGGAGTAAACCTCAATAACTTCCGACAAAATAACAACACAGTCACAAGGTCCCAAGGTTAATCAAGGCTTCTAACCCTAAGTACAAGAGGTCCATAACTCCATTATGCCAAGTGTTGTACCCAAAAATTTCCCCTCTCACTTTTATTCAGGATACTATCCTAGGTCTTCTCGAATATTCAATTTGGCTCGGAAGTTAGTCAGACAGATTCTCTTCCTAGGTAGTAAGTCAACAATTAGGGTTTGGCATTTCTCAAGGAAAAATGATTCTTTAAGGTTTCACATGGTCTTCATAGATCTTCATGTCTCATCAAGGTTGTCTATGCCAATTTTCAGACCTCGCATTGCAAGTTTGCTCAATCAATGGTTTAGATAACTAAAAATGACCCAAAAATCGACCTTTTGCGAGAACGAGTTCAAATGCTTGTAATATCTTCATTATTTGATATTTTTGACTGGCTTTTTTTTTGCGTATGATTCTCCTTGATGCCATCTCCAATTTCTCTTCACAAATCAAGAACTGATTACGTGTAGAAGATTACCAAAATTCGAATGCGTTAGAAGTCGCATCATGGAATTTGACCTAATTTTAAATAACAATCGTCCGATTTCCAAGAATTGTGATTTCTTCAAGTTACAATACCTTGAGACGATTATTTTTGTATATGGTCATAAGTGATGTCTCTCACGAGTTTATCTTCAAATATCGAAAGAAAATTGTGTCTGGAAGACTTTAAAAAAATCATCGAGTCGTCGTAATTCATTTGTTGATTTTTAAATGTTCTTAACCACAGTTTGTTGAAAGATTGACGAATTTTATCAGAGCATGTTTGTTTGGCAATGAAGTTCCATTTTTAATTGAGCGTGGTGTGTGTTGTACCCCAAAATTTGCCCTCCTATATTCTTCAAGATTTGCCAAGGTCAAGGTTCTAAATCTCTCAAGGGTTGCACAGTCCAATTGCCTCCTAACAGTCAAAAATTAGGGTTTTGATTCTGGCAAAGAAGTTGAAGTTTCCAAGGGTCCAATCAAGTCCCACATGCCTATGAACATTGTCAAGCATCCATATGCTAAGTTTCAAGACTCACAACACAAGATTGCACAGTCAAAAATCCTAATTGCTCAACAGTCAACTGTAGGGGCAAAATGGTCATTTGACAGTCAAAAGTCAAAATTTTTGGTCAACATCTTATTTTGGATCCACAAACATCATTTGATCAATTCTTGATCATGATTCTCAAGGCATGGCTCAAAAAGTCTCAAGATGCAAAAGTTTCTATTTTTGGACAGTTGAAAAAGTCAACTGCAAATTGACCAGGGCATAACTTCCACATGGTTTATCAGAAAAATTCCATCCAAAGCCCATTTTGAAGAGGATCACATTTCCTACAATTCATCTTCACACTTCAAGTCCATGAAATGCTCTCACAAAAAGTTATCAATCTCAACATTATAGGTCATTTTCAAAAGTCAACAAAAAGGCACTTTAAGTCAAAGACCATAACTTGATATTGGTCAATCAAAATGACATGGGACCAAAGAAATTGGTTAGAGGACTTCACGACCTTTCCAAAATGTCCACGAACATGATCAAAGCTTAAAAATTGAGCAAGATATGCCTTGTGGAAGTTGGGAAATTTTTGGGAATTTTGAAAAGTCAACTTTGCTTCAAATGCCTCAAAATTGCTAATGGGCCACAATTTCTTCCATGAAACATTACCCAAAGGCTATGCACGACCCATTGACATCCAAGGGAGTTATTTTTATCATTTTTGATTAATTATTTGAATTATTATTATTATTATTAATTCACTTAATCAAAATTAAATATGACAAAAATAGCAAATCACACCTCTCAAATCTTTTTATGCAGCATTTTCATCCATCATGACCTCAAGATTTCGTGCACACTCAATAAGGAAAGATTCTATGCAATTAACAATGGTTTGATGGCAAAAAAAAGATTGAAAAAGATCATGAAAATCAAATATTCAAAATCATTGAATAGAAGGCTTTGGGCTTGATTTTTCTGACCTAATGCATTCACACATATATACACATTGCAAACCTAATGCAAAGAACAAGAAGCTGCGCCTCAAACACAAGAACAAAACTTGCATTTTTTCACAAAAAAGTCAAAACTGTTTTCATAGATACAAGGTGTTTCAAGGCCTAAAAAGAGTTCCAATACGTTGCTGGACTATCTAGGAAGCGTTTCCAATTGAAATCAAGTCTCCATACATCCAGAATTGGTAGAATGACATCGCCCTGTTCATGAACTTTTTCATATTCGTATTTGAATTTATACACATTTTCCATGCATTTTAATGTTTGATTTATACTAACATGATCATTCTAAAGCTAATGGTACCGTTCAATTGAAGAATGGATGCCTGTACAGAAATCCACCATGAAAGCGTTCTAGGGTTTCAGAAGTTTGAATTTGGGGCTTTCCTCATCTGAAAAAATCAGGCCATGAAACTTGTACCACTGAATTCAGAAGCTCCAAACGAATTGAACAACCACCTCGCGCCCTTTTTATATTCCCTCATGTGCTAATCGCTATTTTTGAATATTACAGTTAGTGGGGGTTTAAAACCCCCGCTATCTATTTCTTATTTTCAGGTAGAACGAAGAAGATGCTGGCGTGGCTGAAGGTGGTTGGTCCGTTTGAATGATTGGCGCGCTTTTCAGCATAGTGGACGTTTCCTCCATATTATATTTTCTTATTATATTATATATGAATAAACGTGATAGTTCAGTTGGCCAGGGATGTACGCTGCAGGTATTGGGACCTGGGTTCGATTCCCAGGTCCCCCACTTATTCCATATTTTTTCCATTAACGTGCCTCTATGCAGCGCCCATTATTCAGTCTACCATGCATCCCAATGCAGTGGCTTGACAAGTGGATTCTCGATCAATCAAAAGGCTAGAACGTGCAGCCTACCATACACACTCAGTCAACCACATGTACGCAAGCATAGAAAGTCAATGTGGCCAGATTTCAATGGGCCTAATTGCTTCAACAACACCTCCATAATTGGGCCAGAAACCCCTTGCTGTTTGCATTCTATTCTTCTTTCTAATTTTATATTTTATTTTCAATTCCTTTTTTATTTATTTTAATTATTTAGTTAATTCATAAAAATAATTTTGATAACACAAAAAAACAGAAATCAAGAAAATAAAAAATGTTTGTTTAATATTTAAGGCATTAATATTTTTGTAAATAAATTCCAATAATCAATTTAGTTTAATTTTAGGTTTAACTTTAATGTTTTTTCTTAAATAACTAAAATACATAAAAATTAGGTTTTTTAGCATTTTACTCTTTTTCTCAATAATTAAATTTTTCTTGTTATCATTATTAATTATTAATTATTTTGTAAATAAACTTGTAATTAAATAATTAGTGTAAATTAGGTCAAAACTTAAACATTTTTTTTAATAATTAAAAACAAACTAGAATTAGGGTTTCATTTAATTTTTAATTTTAATTAATTTTCTTTATTTTCATTAAATACCAAAAAACCCAAAAAATAACTTCTTTTCTTATTAAATAATTAATTCATTTCCAATTTCAATTTAATTTCTTTAAAGGGTCCAACGCCCTCGCACCTTCGATTATAATTTCTTTTCGCGCGCTTGTTCTTATGCTTCTTTTAAATCTTATGTAATTGCCCCAAAGCTTTGTAATAGTAATTAGGACATTTACTTTCTGCACTTTTATTCAAAATCGGGTCTTTGTTAATTTGGCGATGTATAGTTCCGCGCCTTGTAATAGCGTAGGACTTTATTTTCCGCATTTTAATTTCCGCACCCTTTAAACTGCTAATCACATGAAAGAATGTATGCCCAAATAAAATCAAAGCGTAGCTCACCCAATGCATGACAAGATAACATATAACTGAAAATGACACACAATTCACACACCACTCCTAGGGTACGCCTCACTGTTGCCTTGCCCCTCGAAACGTGGTCGTCGAGTATAGGACGTCTTAGTGAGTCCTTATGTTCCATTGATCTAGTTGCCTCGAAACGGTTGGCTCGGAATAGTTGCCTCGAACAAGTTGCCTCGGAATAAAAAGATCAATGGCATAAGGGTAGCTTCTAAGGTGTCTTACTGTTGCTCTGGTGACCACATTGTCCCTCAATCGAATTGACCCGAACACCTCCAACGGTGGTGCTACCTACCCCTCAATGGTGGGATGGGACTACCTAAAGGACATTTACACAGCCTAATTCCTTAGGGTAGGTAGATGACTCATAGATACTTGCTCTATTTCAAAAAACAAATCAAAAACTCTTTTCACACTGACACTTTTCAAAAAGCTTTCAAAACAACTTTTTCAAACACTCTTGAGGACTGATACAAGAGTCGATCTGAAATCTTTAAACGAAACTTTTTCAAACCCACTCACACTTTGAAAAGCAAACCACTTTTGAAAACATAATGAGCAAGTATCTAAGAGCCCATGGATAACCATGGATAGAAAGGGTGCTAACACCTTCCCTTTCTATAAATCTACCTCCCGAACCGAGAAACTATCTCATAAGGAATTTTGCTGTGCTTTTGTCCTGTCCATGTTGGAGAAAATAAAAGACGGTGGCGACTCTTGCTTCTGCGACATTTCGCGAACCAACGTTAAACAGTCAGTTCCAGATCCACCGATCACAGTGTGCGAGTCCATTTTGAATGCAAGTTCGAATTGGATACGATTTAAAGATTAAGACTTTCATTTAAAACAACCATGATTTTGGATTCAAGTTGACCAAGTGGAATTAAAATTCTTAAACATTTATTTTGTTTAGGAATTGGATTAGAGTACAAGGTGCATGTTTGTTTGAAATACAAGTTACAAATTCATTTGTGATTTCTTGGAATTCAAGTTACCAGACTGAAGTATTTCATTTCAAACTATTCCAATTGGGAATTTCAAAATTCAATTAAAATACAAATATTTGTATAGAATCCCATCATATCAAAAGTTATTCAATGCTTTGTATTATTACATTGCAAATAAAATTACAACCTTTTTTGTCTTGTTTACAAAGAATCACAAGTTTCTTGTTTACAAAGAGAAGTTTTGTTTCTTCTTCAAGTCTTCCTTGCCTCGTCTTCAAGCAACTCATCCCAAGCCTCGCTTGCCATTCATGAAACAAGAAGAAGAAAAGTTAGCAAGCATTCAATAAAAAATAATGTGTAAAGAAGAGAAAAACTCATCATTAAGGTTTACATCTTGGAATCAGAATGTTCATTGTTTTAATCATAATCCACTTCTCCCTATTTTGAAAATCTCAAAACCTGAATTTTGGTTCACAAAAAAATGGAAAAAGAAATATACACAAGGCAGGCCTAAAAGCAAACAGAGCAAGCATGGAAATAGGCTGCATTGCAAAACCAGCAAGCAAAACAAGCAAAGGCCAGTTGCAAAAACAATAGCCATATAGCAGCAAGCATGCTGACATGTCCAAATCCTGCAACAAATAGCAGCCAAACTGCAAACAAAAGCCAATAAGCAAGCTGCCCAGAGCAGCCAAAAACCAGCATAACAAACAAGGTAAATCTGCAACATAGCTGCAAAATATAGCAGTAGCAACAGGGCGAAAGACAAAGCGAATATAAACAAGCAAAACTGCCAAAACTACCAAAACTGCCAAAACTGCCAAGACTGCCAAGATAGCAACAGTTGCAATAAAATGCAGCACAAAACATCAAGCAAGTCAACAAGGCAAGCTTTAATGCAGCAGGGCAAGAAAGCTTCCCAACTCACAGTAAAATACATAGCACAGCAGCAACAAGAGAACAAAAGAAAATGGCAGCAATTCAAAAACAACAAACTAATTTGCTCATCAAACCAAGTGTGTCATCACTTTCCTAAGTCATACAAACCCTTCAGATATTTTGAATAAAAAGAAAATGCTCTATTTCATTGAAAGAGGAAAGAGAAAAGTCAGAAGGATATCACCTGCACCAAACTGTCCAAACCAATCCATAAAATAACAAAAATAGCCCTTCTACAGCTTGCATCAAAACCTATCCAAAGCAGGCCAAGGTTTGCACACAAATGACAAATATGAAACATGCGCTCAAAAGTCCCAAGGAAACAACATACCAAAATGTTCAAACCCTCAAATTTTCCCCCACTTCTTCACCCTGTTTTCAATATAATAACATTCATTGTTTCACAAAACAGAGAGGAAAAAATTCCAAACTATACAAAAGCCAGCATACCAAGAAACCAAACAAAAAAACCAAACCAATATACATACAATAGCCAGCAAACCGAAAGAAGAGAGATTATAGTATACACGACCAGCATAAGCAGAAACAGAGGGTGAGGCAACCAAGCAAAAGTACGAAACATTTATGTTCCAAAGTCTAAGAAGACATCAGAAAACCCTTGTTTCTGTTCATCATTTTCTTAAAACTACACCCTTCAGAAGAAATTTTTACTCAGGAATACAGAAAGTATAACAAAGGGGTCAAGAAGTGAACCTCCGTGTCAAACAAATCACCAACAACAAGATCAAGCCCAACATTTTCCGAAGAAACAGATCCATACTGGTAAAATTTCCACCACTTCTTTGCATTCATCATGAAGCTAGTTATCTGCATACATTTTATTTTGATTATAATCAAATAAAACAAAGAAAATAATTATACAGTACCCATACTAAAAAAGAAATAACCGAAACCCTAACATCTTCGAATAAGAAATTACATAACTCTCTTGCGCCAAATAAACCCATAGGTATGGGTTTGTGATCCATTTTATGAGGCAAGCACAATAGTAACATAAGGAGTGATGAAGAGAGAAATGGCTGGGGAAGGCGGCCCTCCCCATTAAGTTTAGTTGGAGGTTTGCTTAGGGCTCTGGGATGGGGTTGAATAATTAGTAAAGTGGTGATGATGAAAAATCGTTTGTTCGGATTTGGGAATGGGACTGTTGAAGAAGATCATGGTTAGAAAAAAGTAGTAGAAGATGATGTTATAAATTCATGAGAGAGAGAGAATGAGAGTAAAAACGAGTGAGAAAATGAAGGGAGTGTTGAGAATGGTACTGGTACTGAGAGAGAGTGGATTGTGTTTGATTTTAGTTTCGATTTCTTTTTTTTTTAAATTGTTTTGTTGGAGATAACAAATCATTCTCCTTCTTAACAACACACTAGCGACGCACTCTTCCCTTTAGGGTTCTAAAAATCTTCCTTGTTTCTTTCCCAAACTGGGTCAGCCCCATTGGGCTTTGTTGGCCCAATCACACTATCATTTCCCCTTTTATTTTAATTAAGTCATAAATATAACAGATAGAAAACACAGCTCAGTTGGCAAGGCATCATTGTTCATAATCAGGAGAACCCGGGTTCAATCCCTGCTGGGTTACTTTATTTTGTTTTTTTAGTTCATTTATTTTATTTCTCAATTTCCTTAATTTGACAATAAATATTAGTTTAGGTCTAGCTTTTAAATGAAAATATATAACTTCAAATATTTTGTTAGTTTAGACTTGGTAAATAATTTTACTAAATTAACTTTTTCTTTAGTCTTAATTTGTTTTTTATTTTCTTCATAATGAAAAATACTAAAAAGATGAAAAATATACATTTGATTTAATTTCTTTAGTTATTTATCTTCTTTAATAGAATAGAATTTTATTTTTATTTTTTCTTTTAAAAACTCGTTTTTCAAACAAAAATATCAAGAGTTTTTATACTTTGTCAATTAATTTTATTTCATACACTGTTATAATTTTAATTATTTGGTCGATTTGATTTGGTTGTATTGATTTCTTATTTTAGACCTTTAATCGCATTATTCCATCCCCATTTGTAAAGTTGTACCCCCATTCCCGAAAACTCTGTAATAGCTTAGAATTTCAATTTCCGCAATTTCTTTTCCTTATACTATATAGTAATTAGGCGTGCATGACAAGATTCAAAAATCAATCGCTAGATAACCTAATCAAAGAACAAAATAACTTGAAACAAACACACTTTTTCACACGCGCACCTCTAGGGTAACCTCGCTCGTTGCCTCGGAAATAGAGCCATGTCCCTCAAATATGGGACACTTTAGCAAAGACCCCTTTGATAAAAAATATCGTAGTCCCTCGATGGCCCTCGATGTTGCCTTCGACAAGACGATCTAGTCCCTTAAGAAAATTGCTAAAGTGTCTCACAAGTTGCCTTCTATGACTGTACAAACGTCCCGTGCCTGTCCCTTCACATCTAACGATGGGGCTTCTTACCAAATCAATGGCAAGATAGCAACACCTAAAGGAGGAAGAAAAGAACATTTAAGACCTTTCGAGTAAGTAAATTCTCTCCTAGTTGCTTGCTTGCTCACAACAAAAACATTTTTACCCCAACACTTTCATCTTGAAACAGTTTCGAAAGACAAAACTTTTTGTATATGTTCTTATAGAGACGAGAACCATTACAAAAATATCTTTTCAAAATCATCTTAAAAAAAACACAATACACAAACACCTCTTTGAACTATTTTTCGAAACAACACTTTGTATACGTTCTTATAGAGACGAGAACCATTGCAAAGACATTTTTCAAAATACTTTTAAAACCCACACCACAAGTATATTCAAACAAAAGCAAGTGATCTAGCGAGTAACTAAGAGCCCATGAAAAACCATGGATGAAAATTGTGCTAACACCTTCCCTTTTCATAATCTACCCCCCGAACCCGAGAAGCAATCTCGAAAGGTATTTCCTGTGCTTTTTTACCTTTCCTTTTGGATAAAATAAAAGTCAGTGGCGACTCTTTCTAACCGCGATATTTGCGATAAAATGCAAAAACGACCCGAGTCAGTTCTTCCACCGTATCACAGAACAGGCAGCTCTGCTGGGAAATTTTAAAATTGAGGTTACCTTAGGGTTTAAATCACATTTACTTGCTTTCATTGTTTGACTTGTATTCTTTACATTATGGTTCTTTGTTTGGGTTTGAATCCTCTACCCGAATTTGGGATACCTTATAGGTAAGTAGCAATACATTGTGGAAACTGTGCAGGGTATACCGACACCGTCTAAGAAATAGCTACGTTAGTGCGACATATTTGTAGGTACCGGTAACCCTTGAGTAGTCAAGGAGAATACAAGGCCGCTGAGTGATATCATGAATCACTAATGAACTTTTAGAACCTTTACTTGACCAACTTGGCCATTAGGACGTAGTGCGATGACCGACTTTGGTGCAGTCCCAAGTTGGTAGATACTTGATACTACACTCATTGAGGTTTGGTTTCTTGGGATATTTAGGTCGCCATTAAAGAGGCTTGCGCTGAAACAATGACCAAGGAAACAAACCAGTGATATTGAGCTCCTTAGAACCCGATTACTATTATTAGGACAAGTTTTAAGCCAACTAAACTTCGAGAAGGTAGTTACCTATGAGACTCCATGCAAGCCTAAACCTAAGGACTTATTTGCTTTGTTTGTGTATATTTTACTTATACATAACATCATGAACATCATAACATCATACTCATTCACTAACCATTTCAAGGATCTTGGGATTTATCTTTGTTCTATTTTGTAGGACATGGATTCTATTCGCAGAAAAACTATTCAAGTCAATCTTGTAAGGATCCCTCCACAACTTAAGGAGCTAGCTTCAAGGATTCCATAAAACTCTCCATTCACCGAGATACATGGTCTCCTACTCAACTTGGTCACTTCCAACACTGATGAAGACATGATGAAGGTGCCCTTTCATTTCTTTGATCCTTTACACCATTTCTTCACATTTCCTGATTATCAACTTTTGCCAACTTTGGAAGAATTCTCCCAACTCTTGAGGATTCCCATTCTCAATCAACTACCTTTCAACAGTACGGAAAGAGACCCAAATCCAGAAGAGATTGCTCAAGCTCTACACTTGCAATCATCTGATGTCACAACTAATTGGGAAATAAGGAGTGGTGTCAAGGTTTCTTAGCAAAGTTCTTGTTTGAGAAAGCCCAAAACTGTTGGAACTCCTTGGATTTGCAAGCCTTTGAGGAAACTGTGGCTCTCCTCATCTATGGGATGGTTTTGTTTCCAAATCCTGACCAACTTATAGATGTGAACACCGTCAAAATCTTCATATCCTGCTGTAGCAGTAGAAATGTTCAAGACCAAGCCATTGGATTGACTAGACTTTATACAAATCAAAATAAAAATCACCACCACGCTTTATTGTTTCCAAAGGAATGGGAAAAGAGCGAATAACCCAAAAAAAGGGGGAAAGATTCAAGGTAAGGGGGTTGGTTATGAAAAGGGAAGGTATTAGCACCCTAAACATCTACGGTACTCCGCAGGAACCTCTTTGAAAATTCTATATATTTTGGCTATAAAAATGTGTTGTATATAAAGTGGATGGTGGAAGTGAGAAAAGAAATATTTTTATGATTTTTGCACCCGCCGCGGTTGTGAACCTTTAGTGCCTACGTACCACCTTTCATGCAATAGGGGATCAGGGTACACGTAGTTCCTCTTTTAAAAATTTGAAACACAAGTGTGTTGGTTAATTTTATGAGATAAGACATCATGTCATTGTCCGTGTGGAAAATATACTTACTACCCACAATCATGAGAAAGGAGAATTTGCATCATCTAAAAGTGGAGGATATGGCTTGGATTTTAAAATCAACAATGCCTCACTCAACACCCAAGTGGAAAACATATCTCTATACTACATATTGTAGAAGTATAGTTGTTTGCGTCACTACAAGGATTGATAAGAGTCTAATCTTTTAAGAAAAGTTTTTAAAATAAAAGGCCAAAGTGGCAAAAATGGTTTGACATGGGATTGATTGACTTTTAGTCTTCTCACAAAAATGTCAAGGTATTATTAAATTGATTGAAATTTATTTATGAAAATGTTTTGAAAATGCATGGACCTAAGTCCAAGTTTATTATGAAAGTGTTTCAAGTTTAGAAATAAGAAAAGTTTTTAAAAGGAGGGAGAAGAATTTTGAAATTAAAGAAGATGGGAGGAGATGAAGAGACTATCCTAAAGCATAAGGTAAAAGTTAGGGATAAGAACCATCTAACCAACAAGAAGCCAATACTTGACATTATGAGTCAATATAAAATTCCCATTCTTCGGATTGAAACCAAGCAAGCAAAGATACTAGACCTCTTGAGAGAACCAAACTTCAAGTGTATCAAATCTTCGCAAAAATTGGGCAGAGTAACGACTGTATACGGGTGAATTCCAGATTACGAACAAAGTATGTAATCACAATAACCTGTACACAAAACAAACAAACAACCCAATGGCTTGAGGTAAACCTCAAGAACTCTAGACAAAATAATCAAGTAAGATCACAAGGTCTCCAAGATAGGCCAAGGTTTCTAATCCTAAGTCCAAGAAGTCCAATACTCCATAATGCCAAGGATAGTAACCAAATAGTCCAAGTATCATTAAATATTTTTATGGTTCATGTTGATTATTAGGTGTCTTTAAAAGGAAAAGAAAATCTCAAGTGAGCAAAATAAAAATGACATAAAAGTAAATGCTCAAGTGAGCAAAAATAAAAATGGCATAAGAATAAATGCTCAAGTGAGCATAATAAAAAATGGCATGAAATGTAAATGCTTAAATTAAATGGTACATAAAGCATAAAAAATAAAAGCATAAAGTAAAGTCAATTGTTAGAAATTAGTGGTTAGTTGGATGAACATCTTGAAACTTGCATTTGGAACTCATTAGAGGATTGGTAGAACCAAAGCCTCCACACAACAAGTTGCATTTGCTTTTTGTCAAGTATATCATCAATTTTTGAATCCTCAAAAGTAACATTTAATGATCAACGATGTTTAAGTGATCCGTGTTGACCAAAGGTATTGTAGATCCATTAGAGGATTGGGAGAACCAAAGCTTCCACACAATGAATCTCAAGGTTAATGGATCAAAGAGATCAAATTAACATACTTGGACTTGCAATCATAGCGCTATGTTAAGCAATCGTATGTGGACTTATGTAGAAGTCACACCTATTTTGAGGTCGGTCAATAGCAATCTATGTACTTCATGTTTGGATAAATGATATAGAGATCGCCATCCCTTAACATGTAGAACAATTAAAAAAGAAAGGGATAAGATGAAGAGGGAGGGGAATGATAAGCTAATTTGGATCACCATCTCAAGATTCTTTCATCTTTAAATTCAACCACTCCTCTAAATGGATTAAAGCATTAAACATATCATTAATCTAAAGCACCAAAAATGAATTAAATAATTCACTCTTAGGTAGATTTGAATTGATGAACATTTACCCAACTTCATCTACACCACAAAGTCCATCGAACTTAAAGAGAAATTGGACATTTAAAATTGTAATCCAAATTATCCATCAAAGAGAGTGAGCAGAAAAAAAACATTTGAGTCAAAACAACCCCAAAATAAGGCAAAAAAAGTATTTTCGGCACTATTACAATCAATTGTGCTTAGACAGCTACCAATTGCATCAGGGCAACTTTTTTTCAAGTCAACTTTCTTTGACAAACAATTGCAATGTTACAACAATTGATTGCAACCTGTTAAAATCAGTAGAAAACAGCATTTCAAGGTTCAAATTCTTGTTCCAACTTTTCATCAAACACCTTATGATCATGGATCCAATTGAGCATGAAAATTCCATCAAATTATGAGAAAATAGCACTAATGGAATCATAAAACAATGCTCAATGAATCAAAACCAGAAATCCACAAGAGATCACATTGTGAAAGACGATGATCCAACTTACCAAAGGTAGAATTAGAGAATTATCAAACAACTTACAGAATTTGCTTCAATTCAACCACAAGAATCAATTACCAAAGCTTGGATGTAGAGAATTGATGAAGAAAAAGTGTTTGGATGAAGATTTAGCTCAAAGATTAGTAAGCTTCAATGCAAAGCTTACTATCTTTTTTTGAAAAATGGAGCTTTGAGTGAATTTTGTAGATAGAGAGAATTGAGAGATTTTTTAGCAAGGTGGATTTGGCTATCAAAAGCTTATCATTTAAATGAAATAAGGTCTCTATTTATAGAGTTTAGGATTGGGATTAGTGGTAATTTGGTAATTGATTCTTGGAGCCAAAAATTGAATTAATGATATAATGTTCAAATTATGCAGAAAAATTGGAGCCAAAAAGATGACAGATTTGAAATTGCTGGATTTTTTCAAAAAATCACGTGTGTTTTGCTGTTATGAGTCGACACAAGAGTCGTATGCGCGACACATGCTAGTTGTATAACACAGCATGAGTCGATGCAAGCTTTTATGGGTCGATACAAGCTGCTATTTCAATACAATACAAAATCAATCAACTTGCATGAGTCGATACATAACATGTATGTGTCGACACATGCTAGTTATACAAAGCAGGATGAGTCGATACAAGCCTCTATGGGTCGATGCAAGCTGCTACTTCGGCACAATACAAAATCAATAAACTTGAATGAGTCGATACATAACATGTATGTGTCGACACATGCTAGTTATACAAAGCAGGATGAGTCGATACAAGCCTCTATGGGTCGATGCAAGCTGCTACTTCGACACAATAAAAAATCAATCAACTTGCATGAGTCGATACATAACATGTATGTGTCGACACATACTAATTTTTTATTTATTTTTGAAGGCTGAAAACACAGTTTTTTTTCAAAGATTGTGCACAATACACTCTGTGCCATTGATTGCGCTATGGGAGCAATCGATTGTTCAGGTCAACAATAAAAAAAATGAAAAAAATTTAATTATTTTTATTTTTCTTTGCAAAAAAGAGATTTTAGGGAAATAATACCGGAAAACCTTATTTGTTGGATGCTTCAACTCGGTACCTACAAAACACAATTTTGCAAAGACAAAGACAAATATTTTTTATATTTTGGTTAGAGGTTAATTATCAACGCATATACAAAATACACAACTAAGGTGCTTGGAGATTCCTCAAGAGCAAACTTAAAGATAGAAGATAGAAAAAAAAGAGGAAGAACCAACCCTAATGTGATTTTGTTATGATCAAGTTGACATGATATGATAGGGGAATATTAGGGGCAAAAATTGGGGTACAACAGCTGCCCTTATTTAAGTGTCTTATATCTGGAGATACGAAGGTTAAAAAATCATCGTGTTGACGCGATTGAAGATACTTAAATATAAAACAAGCCCTATTTTTGTCTCTAAGATGCCATGCAATGCTTATGATTATGAATGCATATGAACAGAACAAAAGAGACGCAAAGCATCACTGGGGATGCCACAAAAATAAAGAAACAAAGGAGCAACCTAACCAGGAAAATAAATCACTGGTGGACCAAAAGAATTGAATCAGAGAGGAGGATAATAAGCATCAATGTTCACTGTCAATGTGTACCAATGTTCACTGAAGGTAGAGAGAAAATATCATACCACCGCCGTTCACTGACGATGAACTATCAATGTTTACTGAAGATAGCAAAAAGATAACAAACACCAACATTCACTGTCGATGTACTACCAACGTTCACTGAAGATAGAAAGAGAAAATATCATACCACCGCCGTTCATTGACGATGAACTATCAACGTTCATTGAAGATAGAAAAAAGATAACAAACACCGACGTTCACTACCAATGTCCTACCAACGTTCACTGAAGGTAGAAAGAGAAAATATCATACCATCTCCGTTCACTGATGATGAACTATCAACGTTCACTGAAGATAGCAAAAAGATAATAAACACCAACGTTCACTGCAGATGTCCTACCAAAGTTCACCGAAGGTAGAAAGAGAAAATATCATACAACCGCCGTTCAATGACGATGAACTATCAACATTCATTGAAGATAGAAAAAAGATAAGAAACACCGACTTTCACTGGCGATGTCCTACCAACATTCACTGATGGTGGAAAGAGAAAATATCATACCATCACCATTCACTGACGATGAACTATATACGTTCACTGATGATAGCAAAAAGATAACAAACACCGACGTTCACTGCCGATGTCCTACCAACATTCACTTAAGGTAGAAAGAGAAAATATCATACCACCGCCATTCACTGACGATGAACTATCAATGTTCACTGAAGATAGCAAAAAGATTACAAACACCAATGTTCACTGCCGATGTACTACCAACGCTCACTGAAGGTAGAAAGAGAAAATATATCATATCACCGCCGTTCACTGATGATGAACTATAAACATTCACTAAAGATAGAAAAAAGATAAGAAACACCAACGTTCACTGCCGATGTACTACCAACGTTCACTGAAGGTAGAAAGAGAAAATGTCATACCATCGCTGTTCATTGACGATGAACTATTAACATTCACTGAAGATAGCAAAAAGATAACAAACACCAACGTTCACTGCCGATGTCCTACCAACGTTCACTGAAGGTAGAAAGAGAAAATATCATACCACCGCCGTTCACTGAGGATGAACTATCAACGTTCACTGAAGATAGCAAAAAGATAACAAACACCAACGTTCACTGCCGATGTCCTACCAACGTTCACTGAAGGTAGAAAGAGAAAATATCATACCACCTTCGTTCACTGACGATGAACTATCAACATTCACTTAAGATAGCAAAAAGATAAGAAACACTGACGTTCACTGCCGATGTACTACCAACATTCACTGAAGGTAGAAAGAGAGAATATCATACCACCACCGTTCACTGACGATGAACTATCAACATTCACTAAAGATAGCAAAAAGATAAGAAACACCGACGTTCACTGCCGATGTACTACCAACGTTCACTGAAGGAAGAAAGAGAAAATATCATACCACCGCCGTTCACTGACGATGAACTATCAATGTTCACTGAAGATAGCAAAAAGATAACAAACACCGACATTCACTGCCGATGTACTACCAATGTTCACTGAAGGTAGAAAGATAATATCATACCACCGCCGTTCACTGACGATGAACTATCAACGTTCACTGAAGATAGCAAAAAGATAATAAACACCGACGTTCACTTCCGATGTACTACCAACGTTCACTGAAGGTAGAAAGAGAAAATATCAAGTTTCCCCAAAATTATGGTGTTTTACCTTGAACAGGTCTCAACTTCTTCTTTAACCAAGGCACTCTGCCTGGAAAGGGTAATATGTAAGCTTATCTCAAATAAAGAGACTTTCACTCATTGTCAAGGGGAATTGAAAAGAGAAATGACTTTCTGGGGATAGAAATATGGCTTCCTGGGGAAGGAGATATGACTTCCTGGGGAAAGAGATATGACTTCCTGGGGAAAGAGATATGACTTCCTGGGGATAGATATATGGCTTCCCGGGGAAAGAGGTATGACTTCCTCGGGATATATATATGGCTTCCTGGGGAAAGAGGTATGACTTCCTGGGGAAAGAAATATGACTTCCTGGGGAAATGCCACGATATTCCTGCTGAGGAGATAAAGTCTTCTCGTGCAAAATAAATACACAAACCAAAACTCAAAGTTCTCAGAAATCCAAAGTAAATAATATCGTCATGCAACCACGAATCCAATTAGAAACAAACTGAAGCAAGACGGCTAACGAAGATACATCCGTTGAGAAATAAACTCAAGAGGGAAAACCAAATCCACCTAAGCAAGGAGCGCTGCAGGAAGGTTAGAACACAATTTCAATAAAAATGATTTGTAGCAATGCATGATGCATGTATGAATGTATGAGTGATATCGTGCATATGCTGGTAAAAGGATACATAATCAGTACAAACAAACAAAACCGCCTCAAGTACCAACAACATTGGGCTAAACTTCAACCAGAAAGATCAATCCAAGAAAGGTAAAAGCAACTACAGAAACCAAACCTATTTCCTGTCCTAACTTCACTGAGGAGAAACATAATCCGGATGTAGCTAAATCAAACAGATACCGGGATAGAACATATTTCTTCCGATTTCATCGAAGAAACCAGTTTTTCAAAAGCAACATACCTATTGGAGATTGCAAGACCAGCCTCAAATAAAGCAGACTGACACCGAGACAATCAAACCTCACTGGGGAATTCAAGCCTACCCCCCTGGGGAAAGATGCAGATTGAAATTTACATCATGAAAACCTATTCCGATAAAAGATGCCCTGGGATAGCCTTCCCGGGAGATCAAGAAGTCAACACTATAGCCAATACTGCAAAAAGAGCGATATCTTAGCACACCAAGGGAATATAACCTTTCATCATATGAGGGAAAACTGCACTGGGGAATCTTGGACGGAGGCTTCTGTCCATGCAAACCCAAAATCAAAAGCGAACCAAGACTTGGCCAGGGATAATGGGATCACAAACCTAATACCATACCTTGCACCCACTGGTATCGTCTTTAACTATCTGAGAAACACACAAAGATTGCGCCCATACCAACAAAATGACCTGAGAAAAACCTTCATGAAGGAAGTAAATCTTCTTAAAACAACAGGAGTTTGTTCATTCCTGGGATCGCCATTTTTGTTGTCATTGTTTCATCATAAATCCCAAGATAAATTTAATTATGAAGATCTCCCCGTTTTTGAAAAGTCAATTTTGCTTTTTAATCTTTTTGCTTTAAAAATTATTATCAGTAATAAATGGAGTCTTTACAAGCTAAATAAAAATATGAACACAAAGAATTGGGAAAAAGCTCGAATTTCATTAATAGAATGGTAGTCTGTGAATGGCGAGACTGCATGGATGATTACAAAGTTTAGGAAATGGTAATATATAATGGAAAAGATACATTGAGATACAATGACCACCATCCCCCCTAACAACTTTTGAAATCCTGAGCAGCAGCTTTTGTTGAAGTATGGTGAGGATCCGAGAAGATTGTTGCTTCAACGATCAAGTCTTGTCTAACGTAGTTACTTGCCAAGAAAAATCCCTAACTTTTGCCTAAGCTGCCCTTGCGGGTTTTCAACTTAGCGGGAAATTTATTCTGTTTATGTCTCTAATTTTTGCCTAGACCGCCCTTTTGGGTTTTTAGCCTACCGAGACGCTTCTTTTTGCCTAAGCCACCCTTTCGGGTTTTCAACTTAGCGAGCTGTTCTTTTATTTCTTTAGGCAAAGTATTTCTTGACTGCGTCAATATTCATGGGACGTGGGAACTCCTCGCCATCCATAGTTTCAAGAATTAATGCACCACCAGAGAAGGCTTTCTTGACAACATACGGGCCTTCAAAATTGGGAGTCCACTTGCTCCTAGAATCAGTGTTAAAAGACATGATCTTCCTGAGCACGAGGTCTCCTTCTCTGAATTCACGAGGTTTGACCTTTTTATCAAATGCTTTCTTCATTCTTTTCTGATATAACTGCCCATGACACAAAGCTGTCATTCTCTTCTCTTCAATCAAATTCAATTGGTCAAAGCTGTTCTGGACCCATTCAGCCTCTGTCAACTTAGCTTCCATTATCACACGCAACCAGGGAATCTCTACCTCAATAGGGAGTACAACTTCCATTCCATATACTAGGGAGAACGAGGTTGCTCCTGTTGAAGTGCAGATAGATGTTCGATATCCATGCAGAGCAAAAGGGAGCATTTCATGCCAATCCTTATAAGTAACAACCATTTTCTAGATAATTCTCTTGATATTCTTATTAGAAGCTTCAACAACCCCATTCATCTTTGCCCTGTATGGAGACGAATTGTGATGGACAATCTTGAATTCTTCACACAGTTCTGTCATCATGTTGTTGTTCAAATTCGAGCCATTGTCAGTGATGATTCTACTCGGCACACCATACCGGCATATAAGATTGTTTTTTATGAAACACACAACCACCTGTTTGGTAACATTGGCATAAGAAGCATCCTCTACCCATTTGGTTAAGTAGTCAATTGCTACCAAGATGAAACGGTGTCCATTTGAAGCTTTGGGTTCTATCATCCTGATCATGTCTATACCCCACATAGAGAAAGGCCATGGGGAGGAAATCACCTTGAGAAGTGTCGGAGGCACATGGATCCTGTCTGCATAAACCTGGCATTTATGGCACTTCTTTGCAAATTTGTAACAATCAGATTCCATTGTCAACCAATAGTAACCTGCCCTTAGCATCTTTTTAGCCATCGAATGCCCATTAGCATGAGTACCAAATGAACCTTCATGAGTCTCATGCATCAACATGTTTGCTTCGTGTCTATCCATGGATCTGAGCAAGACCATGTCATAATTTCTCTTGTATAACACATGTTCACTGAGGAAGAAACTGCCTGCCAATCTTCTCAGTGTCTTTCTATCTTTCCTCGATGCACTAATCGGGTATTCCCAAGTATGAAGAAAATGCTGGATGTCATAATACCAAGGTTTTTCATCTGCTACCTCCTCTGTCGCAAACACATGAGCGGGCCTATCTAGCCGTCGAACTGTAATTCGGGGTATATCATTCCAAGTATTCACTTGGTACATGGAAGCCAGAGTTGCCAGAGCATCTGCCATTTGCTTTTCATCCCTAGGAATGTGATGGAATTCAACTTTATTGAAGAAGGGTAATAGTCTTCGAGCATAATCTTTGTAAGGGATCAAGCCAGGGTCACGAGTGTCCCATTCTCCTTTAATCTAATTTATTACCAAAGCTGAATCACCATACACATCTAGAATTTTGATTCTGAGATCAATAGCTTCCTCAAGACCCATGATGCAAGCCTCATATTCCGCCATATTATTAGTGCAATCAAATGTTAACCTTGCAGTAAAAGGAATGTGCGATCCATGAGGAGTAACAATCACAACACCAATTCCTTTACCATAGGCATTCACAACTCCATCAAATATCATACTCCAATGAGATTCAGGGTCGGGGCCCTCCTCGGGCAATGGTTCATCACAATCTTTCACTTTTAAGAACATCACATCCTCATCGGGGAATTCATATTCTACAAACTGATGATCTTCCACCGGCTGGTGAGCAAGGTAATCTACCAACACACTACTTTTGATAGCCTTCTGAGTGCGGTACTCAATATCCTATTCAGATAACAACATCTGCCAGCGGGAAATTCTCCCAGTAAGAGCAGGCTTCTCAAAAATATACTTGATTGAATCCATTTTGGAGATCAACCAAGTGGTATTATTCAACATATACTACCGCAAACGCTTTGCTGACCAGGCCAAAGCACAACACGTTTTTTCTAGCATGGAATAACACGACTCACAATTAGTGAACTTTTTGCTGAGATAATAAATGGCGAACTCTTTCTTCCCTGTTTCATCTTGTTGTCCCAGAATACAACCCATGGATTTATCTAACATTGTTAGATACATAATCAATGGTCTTCCTTCTACGGGAGGGAGCAAGATAGGAGGATCAAGCAAATACTCTTTAATACTCTCAAATTCCCTTTGGCAGTCATCCGTCCACACACAACCTTGATCTTTCTTTAACAACTTAAAGACCGGTTCACACTTTCCAGTCATGTGGGAAATGAATCTGGAAATATAATTCAAACGCCCGAGGAAACCCTTGACTTGATTTTCAGTTCTTGGTGCTGGCATTTCTTGAATTGCTTTGACTTTATCAGGGTCAACTTTAATTCCTTTTTGGCTAACAATAAAACCCAACAATTTCCCCGATCTAACTCCGAAGGTGCATTTATTTGGATTCAAGCGGAGACTATACTTCCTCAAATGCTGAAACAACTTCAACAAATATTTTATATGTCCTTCTTCAGTTTGGGATTTTGCAATCATATCATCCACATATACTTCAATTTCCTTGTGCATCAGATCATGGAATAGGGTTGTCATAGCCCTCTAGTACGTTGTACCAGCGTTCTTCAACCCGAAGGGCATCACTCTGTAACAGAATGTTCCCCAGGGTGTGATAAACGTTGTTTTTTCCATGTCCTCTGGAGCCATTCTTATTTGATTATACCCGGAAAATCCGTCCATGAACGAGAATACCTTGAATTTTGCTATGCTGTCCACTAACATGTCAATGTGAGGCAATGGAAAATCATCTTTCGGACTAGCTTTATTTAGATCTCCGTAATCTACGCACATGTGGACTTTTCTGTCTTTTTTCGATACTGGGACAATATTGGCAATCCATTGAGGATACACTGACGTAACAAGAAAACTAACATTAATCTGTTTTAGGACCTCCTCTTTGATCTTTACTGCCATATCTGGGTGGGTTCTTCTCAACTTTTGTTTAACTGGTGGACACTCTGGTTTCAACGGAAAATGATGCTCGACAATGTCTGTATCTAGACCAGGCATATCTTGATAAGACCAAGAAAAAATATCCACATACTCTTTCAACATCTCAATCAACCCGCTTTTTACATCAGGATGCAACGATGCTCCAATCTTAACTTCCTTCGGATTTTCTTCAGAACCCACATTAATCACTTCCAAAGGCTCCTTATATGGCTGAATGGTATTTTCCTCGTGCTCAAGCAACCGTGAGACCTCTTCTGGGATCTCATCATAATCTTCTTCTTCAGCCCAAAACACAGGACAATCAAAGTTGGGAGAGGGTGCAGGGTCATTGTATTCAACAAGTTTTTTAATTAATCTGCACATGTGATTTATGATTGCTTTTAGAGACTGACACATATAACAAGTGATCATGCATATTAATTTTCAGTTATTATTTATTTTGAAAAGGGTTATTTTTTTTATTACCATTTCCCAAGAAAAAGTAGAAAATAAAGACATATTTTTGGAAGCAAAGACAACTTTTATTAATGATCTTAAAAATCAAAGCAAACAGATAAGCCCATACAATAGTTTCACCTTGGGCAGAGTGAAAGCTTTTCAAAAGAAAGAAATAGATTAACAAAACAAATTACTTTGAAATATGTATGCAAGAAGGAACATCAATGGTGACCCAGTTCTGAACTCGGACTCCATGCGTCACATAATTCGGTACTTCCTGCTCTACTTCATCCTCTTCAACAACATTAATTCCAGAACCAATTGGATGGAGGTAGCCTCCGCTGCGGAAAACATCATGATAACTGTTCACAGAAGACTTTGACTTCAAACTTTCGCCTTTTCCATTCTTCGAAGAGAAACCCAAACCAGTTTTGTTTTTGTTCACGGGTGGATCCACAAGTTGTCCCCAAACTGCATTATGACCTTTGCGCACAACCTATTGCGCGTCCTTCAGCGAAACCACATAATTCTCATTCCTCCTTATGTTGTCAATAGATAGGGCTTGGAACTGGGTTCCAACAGCAGTCTCATCTACTTCTACAATACTGAAAGAGGATAGATGGGATATCAACAACGCCTGCTCCCCATTTATGATCACCACCTTCCCTTCGCGCACAAACTTTAACCTCTGATGCAAAGTTGAAGTGACAGCCCCTGCTTCGTGTATCCATGGCCTTCCTAGCAAACAACTATATGCGGGAATAATGTCTATGACCTGGAAGGTTATCAAGAACAAATGTGGTCCTATATGGATGGGAAAGTCCACTTCACTGATGACAGATTTCCTCGACCCATCAAAAGCCTTCACAATGATGCCACTCGGGTGCATAGACACTCCTTGATACTTTAAATTCATGAGGTTACTCCTCAGTATAACATTCAACGTGGATCCGTTATCAATTAGCACATTGGACAGCGAATCATTCTTACAGTTCATAGATATATGGAGGGCCAGGTTATGATTCCTCCTTTCATCTGGTAACTCATCATCGCAGAAACTAAAATTGTTACATGACGTAATGTTTCCAATTACGTTGTTGAATTGATCTAATGGCATGTCATTCTCCACAAAATCTTGGTCTAGTACTCTCATCAGTGATTCTCTATGAGCAGAGGAATTCATTAATAAAGCTAGGATAGATATCTTGGAAGGAGTCTGCAATAGCTGATCTACAATTTTGAAGTCGCTCATCTTAATTATCTTCAAAATATCATCCACTTCTTTCTCTAATGTAGATCCATTAGTCTCTTTGTATCCTTCTTAGGCTCATCGTTCTCAACAATTTTCTTTCCAGCAAAAACATCTCTTCGAATAACCGGCACAAACACACGACCGCTACGGGTCACCCTGCTATTATCAGCTATATTTCCAACATCTGGCATTGGCTGGATGGGAATCTCTACCCTGTCTTCTAAGATTGTAGCATTGTATTTGTAAGGCACAACCTTGTCTGATTCATAGGGAACAGGACCTGGCAGACTAATTACCAATGGGGTAACAACTGGTTTGCTATGGTACTCCACCTCAAGATGAGTGGGTGCACCAAAACAAGGTACAATGACATTTACCCCTTCCTCAACACAATCATCCATCAAAAAGTCATTTCCGGAAAACAAATCTTTGTCTGAAGAGAAATACTCATCTGCGGAGGCATACTCTTCCTCTGACTCTTCTCCCATCAGACAAACTTCAACCATATCAATCTCGTGATAATCATCTCTCTGACTTGTGATCTTGATAGTTCCATTGTCTAACAACAACTGAACACCTTCCCTCACAATAGAACATCCTCGGGGGTTTCGACAACAAACTATACAAGATCCATATTGGTGTTCCACCTGACCAGCAGTACGGCAGAAGGTAGCATGCAACTGCACGAGATCCTCATTCAAATGATCCATATCAAAAATTCTGAATTCACCCGGACATCCAGAAACCATATTCACTTCCTCTTCATATTCCTCCCTAGGCCTGATTATATGGATTAAACCTTCATCCATCATGTCCTGTAAATCAGCCTTTATCTTCTCGCAACCCTGTATATCTGTACTGCAAATAGCACAACCGACGTGGTCATGCGTATAATAACTGAATTCATAGAGGTCTGTGTGCATCTTCACCAAATCTTCTCTAACCAGATTAATGTTAAAAATTCGAAAGTCGTCTGGACTACCGGCCACCATATTTACAGCATTCACTCCCCCGTGCTTGGGTAGAGGATTGTCTTTCACATTAGGTCCCACGTCTTTGAAAGATAAAATTCCAGACTTCACCAACCTTTGCACTTCAGTCCTCAAAGGATAACAATTATCAACACTATGCCTTGGTGCTCCCTGATGAAAGGCACACGTCTGGTCTGCTTTGTAATACCAAGGCAATGGTGATGGTATGGAGGGAGGTGGTCATGTCTGGACCAACTTCTTCTGAATCAATGCTGGTAGTAGCTCTGCATAGCTCATGGGAATAGTATCATAGTTCTCCCTTCTCTGATTATACCCTTGATTCCCCTGCTGGGACGGTCTCTGATAAGCAACGGTAGTCGGAGCGACATTCATAATAGGAGTAACTGAGGCAACTTGCTGATGACGCTGATAATTCTTTCTAGGAGCGTTTACCCTTCTCTCTTGCATAACAACATTTATATCCCCCTCTTTCTTCTTTGTAAACCCATAAGATGGCTTTTTCACCCCTCCGGATCCTTCACCCTTTGTCAAACGGCCTTCTCTTACTGCCTCTTCTAGGCGGACACCCATTCCTACCATCTCTGTAAAATCACTTGGGGCACTTGCTACCATTCTTTTGTAGTAGAAAGCGCCTAGCGTCTTCAGAAAAATCTTAGTCATTTCTTTCTCCTCCATGGGAGGAATCACTTGTGCAGCCACTTCGTGCCATCTCTGTGCATACTCTTTGAATGATTCTTTGTCTTTCTAAACCATGGCCCTAAGCTGGTCACGGTTAGGCGCCATGTCCACATTGTACTTGTATTATTTAATGAATGCTTCTCCCAAATCATTAAAAGTATGGATGTTGGCGCTGTCTAAACTCATGTACCATTTCAACACTGCGCCGGTCAGACTATCCTGGTAAAAGTGAATCAGCAGACGCTGATCACCGGTGTGGGTAGACATTCTTCTTACATACATCACCAAATGAGCACGAGGGAAAGTGTTGCCCTTGTACTACTCAAATTTCGGGACCTTGAACTTAGCAGGCACTTTAACATTTGGGACCAAACACAGCTCATTCACATTCTTCCTAAATAGCTCTTTTCCCCTAAGAGCCTTCATCTCTCTTTGCATTCTATCAAACTGTTCTTGGAAATCATCCATTCTGTCATAAAGTCCCAAGTCTTCACTCGGTTGAGGGAAAGGACGACACATATCTTCATTAACAAACGAAACCAAATTTGCCGAAGGAGGTGCAGCAGGAACAGTATGCACCACATGAGGTTTCATGAGTAACAACATTTTGAACCACTGGAGCATGTTGAGGGCCAATACTGAAACCTTCAGGTGCAAAATTCTCTGGCATTCCCCATGAATAATCCTGAGGCACACGGTTTTGAACAACAACCGAAGTAGCGGATACAAGAATAGTAGGAACTTCATCATTTTCCCTTGTTGGTTGAGGTTGAACACTCGGTGGCTAATTTTGAGCAACCACCAGAGCTTCCATCAGAGTAGTCAAGTTGGCCAAGCCAGCCTTCAAAGCGGAAACTTCTTTACGCAGCTCGCGATTCTCCTGTTCTAAGTTGTCCATCTTCTTTTTGAAATTAGCCCGAGTGTTATAGTGATGAGTCAGCTTGCTGAGTGAAGTAAAGAAGCTGGGTAAGACACCTGGATATGGATAACAAATGCAAGAAATATGTGCAATATGATGCATGATATGCAATGCATATGATTATTTTTACTTTATCATTTAATATTTCAAGGGATTTATGGTTTATAGACATATTGCAAACATCCAAGTAATAAAGCTTTTGAAATACTAATTTTTTTTTATTATAATAACTTCAAAATGGATTACAAGTTTCAACGATCCCAAGTACAAGATGAAAATACAATCTAAAATCCTGAGAAGAGGAACTAATGGAGATCAATCTGTACGCTGGCGCTTCCCTGTGAGCCTGACAATCTGAGCCCTCAACCTCTGGTTTTCTTCCACATGTCTGATGGAAACCTTCTTCCAATCATATGAAGCAGGAAGTGATTAATCAACACCTGTTTTAGGCTTAGGAGAAAATAAATCCCCTTGCCTCTCCATAGACTCCACCTCTCGACTCTCAAGGATCTCGATCAAATCATCTTTCTCCTTCAGGTCTACTATGTAGGAACTCTCTAAAGTCTGGAACTTGTTCTTCCAAGCATCCCTTTCCTGTTGCATCCTAACCAAAGCAAGCTGCAGCTCTTCTAGATCATCTAAAAAGGGAGAAGTGGTCTTCACAAACAAATCAGGCATGGGTGTCTCCCGAGTATACGACATATTCAACTGAATGGCTCTCGATCGGACCCACTGAAGATATGGCTCCAAAGAAACGGCACCTCTAGGTCCCAAATCCTTCCTACTCTTCTTATGAATGTGACGCCAGGCCTTCACAATCTGCTACCTAGCTTCCCTGTGGTCTTCTCCTTCCTTCAGAAAGAAACTACTCAATTGAATACTATTCGGTTTATCCCTCATCGGGTAACCAAGATTTCCCCGTGCAAGAACAGGGTTATAATTAATTCCTCCCTTTGTACCAAGAAGAGGCACATTGGGGAAACTACCACAACTGTCAATAACCTCCACATCCTGGTAAGCTCGATGATACCAATCAATATCCGAGTGAGTAAGTGCCATGATCTTAGGAGCCCAACGGGGTTCCTTCTTGACATCCCAAAAAGCATCAGACTGAGGCATATGAGAGATAAACCACCAGTACAACATAGGCGTGCAACAGATAATCATTCCCCCATGATAGGAACTCCGAAGATGAACAGAGTAATAAGCATCACCGAACAGTGTAGGAACCGGGTTTCCAATCATAAAAATCTTGATAGCGTTAATGTCGACAAACTTGTCCACATTAGGAAATAAGAATAATCCATAGGCGAGTAAAGCAAAGATGGCCTGAAAAGCAACCGTACTCTTCATCCTGGCAAAGTAACGAGCTTTCTCCAATAAGAACTGAGCTGGTAATCCTCTAATCCCTCCTTTGGTAGTCATATGGGCTTCCACCTCAGACTTCCCCAGATGAATCAAAGCAGCAATCTCATGTGGTTTTGGCTCACCCTCCAAACTAGTAAAAGGAACACGATTGGTAACAGGTAAATCCAATAGATAGGAATAATCCTCCAGTGTTGGCATCAACTGATAATCGAGAAAAGTAAAGTAGTGATACACCGGATCATAGAACTGGACCAGAGTTGAGATAATACCCTCCTTCATCTTCAGCTTCATGAGAGGAATAATGGATCCATACTTCTTCCGAAAGTCTACAGAACACTCGATCTCAGAAATTAGACTGATCAAGTCATCTATCTTAGGATCCTTGAAACTGTATTTCCCGGTCTTTCTCTTTCTAGAATCCATGGTTTAAAAGTACCTGAGATATTCACAAATAGTCAACCTTTAAATCCCTTGAAATATTTTTTTCTTCAAAAGATGCTTATAAGTGCATGGATGCATGATGCAACAATCACACACAAGATCACACATATATGGTTCATAGGTTCAACGTCACGAGCATGAGTTCGAAGGTACTACCCATAAGGTATTGGTCTAAAAAGTTAACACCTGCCGAACAAGGTTCTAAGAGGTTCCCAGAGTCTACATGCTTCCTTCGGATATTACCAACTTCCCGATTGACTCGGTAATTAGTAATATTTTCAAGAAAGACTCGTCCGAGCATAGTATCGTGTGACAACTATTTCCGGATTACTCCGTCATAGCTTCCGCACTACACCTAAAAGTACAAGATGGGTTAGGTAATCTACGATCCTCAGCTTCAGCAGGCTCCCAAGTCGAAAGCAGTACGTCTTCCCGATTACTCGGTAAACGGCACTACAGTCAAAGGGGCCTCCACTGAGTGGGGGATCTCATGCCTCCTTTTTTGGGATTCCTCCCTCAAAGTTAACATGAATATACCGACTGTCCTATCTTTAAGTTTGCCCAAGTCCGAGTATAAGACTTATGAGTAATCACCAAGCACCCTGTAAACCCGGAAAATCCAAACAAACATATATACAAAATATAACACATAAACACAATAAGATATATACAGATATAAACAAAGATAGGCTCAACCAACTTAGGGATGGACCAACAAGAGGTCAATCTTTCCCCAGTGAAGTCGCCATTTTTCTGTAGCGGTAGAAATGTTCAAGACTAAGCCATTGGGTTGACTAGACTTTATACAAATCAAAATAAAAATCGCCACCGCGCTTTATTGTTTCCAAAGGAATGGGAAAAGAGCGAATAACCCAAAAAAAGGGGAAAAGATTCAAGGTAAGGGGTTGGTTATGCAAAGGGAAGGTATTAGCACCCTAAACATCTACGGTACTCCGCAGGAACCTCTTTGAAAAATCTGTATATTTTGGCTATAAAAATGTGTTGTATATAAAACGGATGATAGAGATGAGAAAATAAATATTTTTATGATTTTTGCACCCGCCGCGGTTGCGAATCTTTAGTGCCTACGTACCAGCTTTCGTGCAATAGGGGATCAGGGTACACATAGTTCCTCTTTTAAAAATTTGAAACACAAGTGTGTTGGTTAATTTTATGAGATAAGACATCATTGTCATTGTCCGTGTGGAAAACATACTTACTACCCACAATCATGAGAAATGAGAATTTACATCATCTCAAAGTGGAGGATAAGGCTTGGATTTTAAAATCAACAATGCCTCACTCAACACCCAAGTGGAAAATATCTCTCTTTACTACATATTATAGAAGTATAGTTGTTTGCATCACTACAAGGATTGACAAGAGTCTAATCTTTTAAGAAAAATTTTTAAAATAAAAGGCCAAAGTGGCAAAAATGGTTTGAAATGGGATTGATTGACTTTTAGTCTTCTCACAAAAATGTCAAGGTATTATTAAATTGATTGAAATTTATTTATGAAAATATTTTGAAAATGCATGGACCTAAGTCCAAGTTTATTATGAAAGTGTTTCAAGTTTATAAATAAGAAGAGTTTTAAAAGGAGGGAGAAGATTTTTGAAATTAAAGAAGATGAGAGGAGATGAATAGACTATCCTAAAGCATAAGGTAAAAGCTAGGGATAAGAATCATCTAACCAACAAGAAGCCAATACTTGACATTATGAGTCAATATAGAATTCCCATTCTTCGGATTGAAACCAAGCAAGCAAAGATACTAGACCTCTTGAGATAACCAAACTTCAAGTGTATCAAATCTTCGCAAAAATTGGGCAGAGTAATGGTTGTGTACGGGTGAATTCCAAATTACGAACAAAGTATGTAATCACAATAACCTGTACACAAAACAAACAAACAACCCAATGTCTTGAGGTAATCCTCAAGAACTCCAGACAAAATAATCAAGTAAGATCACAAGGTCTCCAAGATAGGCCAAGGTTTCTAATCCTAAGTCCAAGAAGTCCAATACTCCATAATGCCAAGGATAGTAACCAAATAGTCTAAGTATCATTAAAGATTTTTATGGTTCATGTTGATTATTAGGTGTCTTTAAAAGGAAAAGAAAAGCTCAAGTGAGCAAAATAAAAATGACATAAAAGTAAATGCTCAAGTGATCAAAAATAAAAATGGCATAAGAATAAATGCTCAAGTGAGCAAAATAAAAAATGGCATGAAATGTAAATGCTTAAATTAAATGGTACATAAAGCATAAAGTAAAGTCAATTGTTAGAAATTAGTGGTTAGTTGGATGACCATCTTGAAACTTGCATTTGGAACTCATTAGAGGATTGGTAGAACCAAAGCCTCCACACAATAAGTTGCATTTGCTTTTTATCAAGTATATCATCCATTTTGGAATCCTCAAAAGTAACATTTAATGATCAATGATGTTTAAGTGATCCGCGTTGACCAAAGGTATTGTAGATCCATTAGAAGATTGGTAGAACCAAAGCCTCCACACAATGAATCTCAAGGTTATTGGATCAAAGAAATCAAATTAACATACTTGGGCTTGCAATCATAAGTTTGGGCCACGAATGATCATTTATTCGAATCGGGACAAAATTTAGCGCTATGTTAAGCAATCATAAGTGGACTTATGTAGAAGTCGCACCTATTTTGAGGCTGGTCAATAGCAATCTATGTACTTCATGTTTGGATAAATGATATAGAGATCAACATCCCTTAACATGTAGCACAATTAAAAAAGAAAGGGATAAGATGAAAAGGGAGGGGAATGATAAGCTAATTTGGACCACCATCTCAAAATTATTTCATATTTAAATTCAACCACTCCTCTAGATGGATTAAAGCACTAAACATATTATTAATTCAAAGCACCAAGAATGAATTAAATAATTCACTCTTTGGTAGATTTGAATTGATGAAAATTTAACCAACTTCATCTACACCACAAAGTCCATCAAACTTAAATGGAAATTGGACATTTAAAATTGTAATCCAAATTATCCATCAAAGAGAGTGAGTAGAAAATTTTTTTTGAGTCAAAACAGCCCCAAAATAAGGCAAAAAAAGTATTTTCGGCACTGTTACAATCAATTGTGCTTAGACAGCTACCAATTGCATCAGTGCAGTTTTTTTTCAAGTCAACTTTCTGTGACAAACAATTGCAATGTTACAACAATTGATTGCAACCTGTTAAAATCAGTAGAAAACAACATTTCAAGGATCAAATTCTTGTTCCAACTTTTCATCAAACACCTTATGATCATGGATCCAATTGAGCATGAAAATTCCATCAAATTATGAGAAAATAGCACTAATGAAATCATAAAACAGTGCTCAATGAATCAAAACCAGAAATCCACAAGAGATCACATTGTGAAAGACGATGATCCAACTTACCAAAGATAGAATTAGAGAATTATCAAACAACTTCCAGAATTTGCTTCAATTCAACCACAAGAATCAATTACCAAAGCTTGAATGTAGAGAATTGATGAAGAAAAAGTGTTTGGATGAAGGTTTAGCTCAAAGATTAGTAAGCTTCAATGCAAAACTTACTATTTTTTTTTGAAAAATGGAGCTTTGAGTGAATTTGGTAGATGGAGAGAATTGAGAGATTTTTTAGCAAGGTGGATTTGGCTATCAAAAGCTTATCATTTAAATGAAATGAGGTCTCTATTTATAGAGTTTAGGTTTGGGATTAGTGGTAATTTGGTAATTGATTCTTGGCGCCAAAAATTGAATTAATGATATAATTTTCAAATTATGCAGAAAAATTGGAGCCAAAAAGATGACAGATTTGAAATTGCTGGTTTTTTTCAAAAAATCACTTGTGTTTTTCTGTTATGAGTCGACACAAGAGTCGTATGAGTCTACACATGCTAGTTATATAACACAACATGAGTCGACACAAGCTTCTATGGGTCGATACAAGCTGCTATTTCAATACAATACATAATCAATCAACTTGCATGAGTCGATACATAATATGTATGTGTCGACACATGCTAGTTATACAAAGTAGGATGAGTCGATAGAAGCCTCTATGGGTCGATGCGAGCTGCTACTTAGACACAATACATAATCAATCAATATGCATGAGTCGATACATAACATGTATGTGTTGACACATGCTAGTTATACAAAGCAGGATGAGTCGATACAAGCCTCTATGGGTCGATGCAAGATGCTACTTCGACACAATACAAAATCAATCAACTTGCATGAGTCAATACATAACATGTATGTGTCGACACATACTAAATTTTTTTGATTTTTGAAGGCTGAAAACACAGTTTTTTTTCAAAGATTGTGCACAATACACTCTGTGCCATTGATTGCGCTATGGGAGCAATCGATTGTTCAGGTCAACAACAAAAAAAATGAAAAAAATTTAATTATTTTTATTTTTCTTTGCAAAAAAGAGATTTTTGGGAAATAATACCGGAAAACCTTATTTGTTGGATTCTTCAACTCGGTACCTACAAAACACAATTTTGCAAAGACAAAGACAAATATTTTTTGTATTTTGGTTAGAGGTTAATTATCAACGCATATACAAAATACACAACTAAGGTGCTTGGAGATTCCTCAAGAGCAAACTTAAAGATAGGAGATAGAAAAAAAAGAGGAAGAACCAACCCTAATGTGATTTTTTTATGATCAAGTTGACATGATATGATAGGGGAATCTTAGGGGCAAAAATTGGGGTACAACACCCGCAACCCGGTGCCTACTTTGCTAGGGGACATTCTACATTTTTTTCACACTCGCACTATGAGGAAAAGAGGTATCCTTATGTGTTGCACTCCTCTCTTGGCAAGATGTTTTATTTCGCATCTTCCCCAATCTGTATTGAAGAATGAGCAAGGTTCAAGGTGGTCACAAAGGTTGATGACGCTCAAACATTTAGACATCCATTGGTGTTCCCGATCTATAGAGAATGTTATCATAGTCCATCATTGTGGGGAGTTCCCTAATGTCCCCTTACTTGGCATTAGGGGAGGTATCACCTATAACCCTTGATTATCTTCAAGACAGTTTGGTTATGCCCGAAGGCATGGTCCACATGAGATTCTCATTCAAGGTTTGGTATTTGACTACGAGAACAATGATCAAGGTCTTCGCCAGAGATTTATCCGAGCTTGGAGGATGCTGAACAAGGTAGATATCAAGACTTTGGGGCACAATAATTCCATCCCTCTTGAGCCTTACCTCAAATGGATACGAACTCGCACTCAAAGTCTTATGATGCCTTATCCCTCCATTCTCCCGGTAATCATTGAACCTGTCATGGAAGGAGATGTTCCATACACTATCCTGCATCCTGACATGCCCACATCTCTTGAAGACTTACAAAGAGATTGGATACAACTCAAGGGAGAGCGAGACACTTTTGAGGCCCAATTCTACGCTAGTGAGAAGAAGATTTTGGACTGACTAAGCAACTTCATGAGGAGCGGACCCTGAATGCCTACATCGCACCAAAGAGGATGCACATAACCTTTTTATCTTAGAGTTTTTTGTCGTATTTCTGTGTAAGCCCAAAGAGGCATTGATGTACTCAAACTTTAATAATTTAATATAACGTGTGTTTCACTTTTGTCTAAAACGAATTTGAATCTCTAAGTTCCTTGAAATCATTGCATACGCATTACCATTCATCATAACATAAACAGGTTTCTTGCGACAAGTCTCCTCATCTTTCTACTATTTATTTCAGTAAGATGGATCTCGAGCAAACGGTGAAGGATCTCCAAGCTCATAACACTCAGTTTCAACTTATGATTTTAACTCTAGCCAAAGGACAAAAAGAGTTGAAGACTTTGCTGGTTGAAAAGAAAAACAAGAAAACAAAGAAGATAACAGGAGTTCTAAACATGGGAAGAAGATTCCAAGAGCAAACAAGAAGGACCTTAGACTTTGCAAAGTCATCTGGTGAGAAAGACAATCAAGTTTGGAAAGGCAAAGAAACAGTTGTCCAGCCAGAGTCAGAAGAAGCAGACGAAGAAGAAGACTATTCTGAAGAACAATACCCTCCGACAGACGACAAGTATAAGGATCTAGAAGAACGGTTGAGTGCAATGAAAATCCAAAAAGTGCCTGGATTAGACTTTGAGGAATTGGGGTTAGTATCTGGGAAAGTCATCCCTCCAAAATTCAAAGCACCGATATTCGCCAAATATGATTGGGTTTCATGTCCCAAAATGCATCTCCGATCCTATGTAAGGAAAATCCAGCCTCATACCGCTGACAAGGATTTATGGGTACACTTCTTCCAAGACAGTCTGTCTGGAACTCAACTTGATTGGTTTTACCAGCTAGGAAGAGCCAACGTTCACAATTGGGAAGATCTTGTTGCACCCTTTTACAAACAATACCAATACAATGCCGATCTTGCGCCTGATCAACAAAGAAGCAATCAGCCAAGGATGGAAAGACCGGTCAGGCAGTTCACCAGAATTAACATGACCCTATTCAGGTATTACCACATCTATTAAAGTCCAGTTTGGTGACCTTGAAAGAAGCTCTGAAGAACCCTAATACAACCTCTCCTCACTATCATCCCAATGCCCGTTGCACATATCACTCTGAAAGTCCTGGCCATGATACTAATAACTGTTGGGCTCTAAAGAACAAGGTAAAAGACCTCCTTGAAGCTAAGGAGATTGAACTTGATGTGCCAGAAAAACCCAATGTCATTTCTGCCCCTATGCCCAAACATGGCCATAATGCCAACGCCATTGAGGAGGATATGTTTGTTGCTTCAGTTGATGAACTTGTGACCCCACTCGTGACTATCAAAAAGAACTTGTTAAAAGTCGGTGTTTTCCCAGGCTACAATGAAAGCTGTCATTTCTGTTTGACCTCACCAACCAATTGTCTTTTGTTGAAAACAGGCGTTCAGTGCCTAATAGATAACAAAAATTTTTTATTCGAGAAGACTTCTATTCCAGCTGTTCCTTATAATGATGTTTTCATCGTTACCATATCCGCCAATTCTTCCAGGGTCTCCACCAAAAGACCCGTTAGAATTACATTAGTTCCAAAAGTATCTCCTTTGGTAATCACAATGCCTGGACCAATCCCGTATACGTCGGAAAAAACTGTACCATGGAATTATGGAGGGGATGTCTACTACCACAGTATTAAGCAAGATTGGCCAGCTGCCGAAGATTCAAGTTCTGAGAAAGTTGATTCTGATGTCAGTAATATTGCAGGGACTAGTAAGATTACCCGAAGTGGTAGGATTTTCTCTCCAGAAATTGCTCCCCCAAAGGCTGTTTCTGGTCCCGTAATCATTCTTGTTGTTATTGCTCCTCCAAAGGCGGTTCCCAGCCCTACAATCATCTTTGCAAACACTCATGTTGACAAAGCTGTTACAATCCCTGTTATCACCCCTACTGACATTCCTACTGCCGAGTCAACTGAGACTCGAGGTAAAATTATTCTGATTGAGCCTGTCTAGATGAAGGCACAATAATTGGCTATCCCTGAGATCTCCCGGAAAGAGATGGAGGAAATTCTAAAGATCATAAAAAGAAGTGACTACAATGTAGTCGAGCAATTGGGGCAAACTCCATAAAAAATTTCCATGTTGGCTCTACTACTATGTTTCGAGGCTCATGCAAAAGCCTTGGTAAAGTTCCTTAAAACTTCCCATGTACCCCAAGAAACATCTGTCGATCAGTTCCAAGACTGCGTGGCCAGCTTAACTGCAGATAATGGTTTAGGTTTTTCGGATGTTGATTTAACGCCAAGAGGGAGGAAGCATAACGAGGCATTGCATGTCTTATTTGAATGTAGGGGCACAACTTTGGCTCATGTGTTGGTTGATACCGGTTCATCCCTGAATGTGTTGCCTAAAAAGGCTCTTGATAGGCTTGATTGTGAAGGACTGACATTGAAACCAAGCAATATAGTGGCGAGGGCCTTTGACAGTTAAAAAAGGATGGTGCATGGGGAAGTAGACATCCCCATAAAAGTTGGAACCCAAACATTTGATTCAACTTTTTATGTAATGGATATTCTCCCTTCATATTCCTGCTTGCTAATCCGTCCGTGGATTCACAATGCTGGTGTCGTTACTTCTATGTTGCACCAAATGTTGAAATATACGATTCAAGGGAAGATTATCACCGTTCATAGAGAAGAAGAGTATATGATCAGTTATCTCAATTCCTTCAGATATGTGGAATTAGATGGTGAATTTATTGAAACTCCCTTCCAACACTTCGAAGAAGTCCCGCAAGATGTGGCAGTGACCAAGGCTATGTCTCAAGTTCCCAAGATTACCAGACCTCCACTCAGGATGTCAGTTTTGAAGGACGCCAAGGCAGTGATAGAAGAAGGTGGGTGCACTATTTGGGGACAACTCCCAGATATCCCATATAAGTCTGACAAATTTGGCCTGGGTTTCACTTCAGGTGCCCAAGAAGGATGTACGCCGCATTCATGCCGGAGGACCACCCTTGAAGATCAGCAATCGGGAAGTCAATGTGGTGGAAGATGATGAAGACAACTACAACCTGGAGGATTGGATTTTCCCAACTGTCAGTGGAGGGCTCAACAACTGGGGGGCTAGAGATTTTGTTCCAATCACTTTTATCCCACAGTAATTTGTCTTTACATTTTGTTGGATCTGTAATATTAAAACAATTCAGACTCTTAAAACCTTGTGTCTTACCCGAGGCGCAAAGGTCCATCTGTGAGGGTTATTATCTCATTTCCATATGACATCAATGAATCATGGATGTTTTGCATTCAAACTTTTGTGCTCATTTTTCTTCTTTTTTTTTTACATTTTCATTTCTTTCAAAGATAGCTATAATCTTACACACACTCACACTCACAATGCAGGTCTACATCCATTCGGGATTCCATGGGTAACGGTTCTGCTATGGGCTTCTGTGATTCTGGAAATCTAATCTACCAAGCCGAATACGAAGAAGAGGAAGATTGTGAAATACTAGGGGAAATCTCCAGGTTATTACAATAAGAAGAAAGGACCATTCAGCCCCATGAGGAACCCGTGGATACAATCAATCTAGGTACCAAAGAAGACAAAAGAGAAGTCAAGGTGGGTGCCAATCTGGAACCCAGTGTCAAGGAGCGTCTAATTCAGTTGTTACACGAATACGTTGAAGTCATTGCCTGGTCGTATGAAGAAATGCCGAGACTTGATACAAACATTGTGGTACATTGTCTACCTACAAGAGAAGATTGTCCACCAGTAAAACAAAAGGTCCATCGTATGCGACCAGATATGTTGGAGAAGATTAAAGCAGAAGTCATGAAACAATTCAACGCTGGATTCTTGGCCATCACCTCTTATCCGCAATGGGTTTCCAATGTCGTTCTTGTCCCTAAAAAGGACAGTAAAGTACGAATGTGCGTGGACTACAGAGATTTGAATAGGGAAAGCCCTAAAGATGATTTTCCACTCCCCCACATTGATATTCTGGTTGACAATACAGCACAACACAAAGTGCTTTCCTTCATGGACGGTTTCTCAAGCTATAACCAAATCAAAATGGCGCCTGAGGACATGGAAAAAACAACCTTTGTTACAGTGGGGCACATTCTGCTATAATGTTATGCCATTCGGACTGAAGAATGCTGGGGCAACCTATCAGCGTGCCATGGTAGCTCTATTTCACGACATGATACATCACGAAATAGAGGTTTATGTGGATGATATGATTTCCAGATCTCAAAGGGAAGAAGAGCATCTCGATCATTTACAAAAACTGTTTGAGAGGCTGAAGAAATACAAGCTGAGGTTGAACCCAAATAAATGCACGTTTGGAGTAAGGTCTGGTAAACTCCTAGGCTATGTCGTCAACAATAAAGTTATCGAGGTGGATCCTGCCAAGGTTAAAGCAATAAAAGAGATGCTTGATCCTCATACTGAGAAGGAAGTCAGAGGATTCTTGGGACGTTTGAACTACATTTCCAGATTCATTTCTCACCTAACAGCTACTTGTGAACCAATCTTCAAATTGTTGAAGAAATATCAAGTAGTCAAATGGAATGACGAATGCCAAATTGATTTTGAAAAAATAAAAGAGTACTTGCAAGAGCCTCCTGTGTTGATGCCACCAGTCGAGGGAAAACCATTGATCATGTATCTGACTGTTTTAGAAAATTCAATGGGGTGTGTGCTGGGGAAGCATGATGAGTCTGGCCAAAAAGAGCATGCTATTTAATACCTGAGCAAAAAGTTTACCGACTGTGAAACAAGATATTCACTGCTCGAGAAAACTTGCTGTGTCTGGCATGGGCTGCTTGCCAACTAAGACAATATATGCTGACTCATACTACCTTGTTGATATCTAAAATGGATCCAATAAAGTACATCTTCGAGAAACCCGCTCTCTCTGGGAGAATAGCGAGATGGAAGTTGATCCTAACAGAATATGACATATAGTATACTACCCAGAAAGCAATAAAGGGCAGTGTACTAGCTGATCACCTTGCTCACCAAGATGTGGATGACTACCAGTCCATGAAGTTCGAATTCCAAGATGAAGACATCATGTTGGTAAACAACTGTGAATAATTCGGGCCATATGACAAACCTGAACAAGGATCCCGATGGACCCTGTTCTTTGATGGAGCATCCAACGCACTTGGAAATGGTATCAGTGTTATACTCATATCTCCGGAAGGATGTCATACTCCGTTTACTGCAAGACTCTGTTTCAATTGTACAAATAAAATGGCGGAATACGAAGCATGCATATTTGGTCTCAAAGCTGCCATAGACTTGGGGATCAAATCTTTGAGTGTATCCGGAGATTCAGCTTTAGTCATCAGCCAAATTAAAGGAGATTGTGACACTAAGCACCCAAACCTCATCCCCTATAAAGAACACGTGATGACATTGCTACCACATTTTGAGAAGATTACCTTCGAGCATTTCCCGCGAGAAGAAAATCAGCTAGCAGATGCACTAGCCACAATGTCGTCCATGTTTAAACTTAAATGGGATAACGAGGCTCGCCAGATCACCATCAAACGAATGGATGAACCGGCTCACTGTCACGAGATTAATACTGAAGAGGTAGTGGACCAGCCTTGGTTTCCCAAAATCAAGAGGTATCTCGAGGCTCAAGAATATCTAGAAGGAGTTTCAGTCAATGATAAGAAGTTCTTAAGGAGATTCTCTGCTAAATTCTTCCTTAGTAATGGCATTCTTTAAAAACGCAACCATGACTTTGTGTTACTTCGGTGCCTAGACAAGGTTAAAGCTGAAAGGATCATGGCTGAATTACATGAAGGCACTTTTGGAACCCATTCTAGTGGGTATACGATGGCAAAGAAAATCCTACGGGCAGGCTATTACTGGTCTACCATGGAAGCCGATTGCTATCAACACTCTCGAACCTGCCACAAGTGTCAGATCTATGCTGACAAGGTGCACGTACCCCGGTTCCTCTGAATGTCTTGACGACTCCTTGGCCCTTTGCTATGTGGGGGATTGATATGATTGGGGAAATCAAACCAACGGCCTCTAATGGACACTGCTTCATCTTGGTGGCCATTGACTATTTTACAAAATGGGTTGAGGCGGCCTCTTTCGCTTCCATTACCAAGAATGTTATCGCCGGGTTCATCAAACAGAACCTCATCTACGGATACAGTATCCTAGAGATAATCATTACTGATAATGGTACGAATATCAACAACACTACGATCACCACCCTGTGCAAGCAATTCAAGATCCAGTATCACAATTCTTCCCCTTACCGGCCAAAGATGAATGGTGTTGTCGAAGCTGCAAATAAGAACATCAAAAAGATCATACAGAAAATGACAGTCACATACAAAGACTGGCATGAGATTCTACCATTCGCTCTCCACGGGTATCGTACCACGATGCACACATCAACCGGGGCAACACCCTACTCTCTGGTATACGACATGGAAGTTGTCTTTCCTATTGAGGTCTAGATCCCCTCTCTAAGAATTATGAAGGATGCAGGGCTGAACGAAGATGACTGGATCTAGACTCGACTTGATCAGCTAAACTTGATTGATGAGAAAAGGCTTACCAAAAACTCCAAAGGTGACACATAACTCCATTGGGTAAGCAAAGGAAAAAACAATAGATCAAAAAGAGAGTCAAACCAAGAAAATAAATCACCGAGGAACATAAGACTCAACTCTACTGGGGTAATGCCCAACGAGGAGATAAGGCATCACTAACTCAAATAATGAGGGAAAAGAAATAGATGACAACGATCGATAGATAGCTGTGAACTACCCATTCCTATAGAGGATAGCAAAAAGAGAGTAATGTCGACTCGCAGGGGATCGGAAATTAACGACCTGAAGGATGTAAATAAAAGAGGTAAGATAATACCGGTAAATAACAATATTAGGGTCGGTAAAAAATGATTCGCATCAGTACTTATAATTGGAAACAAATGATTGACATCAGCACTCATGGCTGGGAACAAATCAACTTTTTTTAGAGAAAAGCGAATCTTAATAATGAACTATCTCCCATAATGACGAGACTACCATCCATCAGAGTAAAACATCTCAACAACAAACTATCTCCCATAATGACGAGACTACCATCCCTTGGAGTAAAACCTTAACAACAAACTATCTTCCATAATGACGAGACTACAATCCATTGGAGTAAAACCTCAACAACGAACTATCTCCCATAATGACGAGACTACCATCCATTGGAGTAAAACCTCAAAAATGAATTATTTCTCATAATGAAAAAACTACCATCCATCAGAGTAAAACCTCAATAATGAACTATCTCCCATAATGAAGAGACTACCATCTATCGGAGTAAAACCTTAACAACGAACTATCTCCCGTAATGACGAGACGACCATCCATCAGAGTAAAACCTCAACAACGAACTATCTCCCATAATGAAGAGACTACCATCTATCGGAGTAAAACATCTCAACAACAAACTATCTCCCATAATAACGAGACTACCATCCATCAGAGTAAAACATCTTCTCTGGCATTGACAAACTTACTTGGCAAGAACATGTTACTTAAATAAAGATACTTTCCACTTGCTTTATACGAAGAGGGTTGCGATAACGTTGATGGGAAATGAATATGGACTTCCTAGGGAAGTAAAAAGTCATTCCTGCTGAGGAGATAAAGTCTTCATGTGTTAAATAAATACGCATTCTCAATCCAGGGCTTAAAGCATGCAGAAATCAAAATAGCAATGTTGTCGTGGACCACCGATTTAAACCACGAATGAACTAAAGTGAAACAGTCAACCAAGACAGCACCCAGTGAGGAATAAGCTCAAATGGAGATCACATTAAATCCAGATAATAAGCTGAATAGGAAGGCTAAAGAAAAATTCTTCCATGAGGGATAAATCAGTGGGGAAATTGAAAGGATATTCACGTTCTGCTTAAGGTTGACAATATATTGGAGAGAGGGTAACATAACTCTGCAAAGAGGGTAATATGATAACAAAAACATCAATGAATGAAAATGAGCAATGAATTTTTATTCAGCTGTTGTACCCCAAGCATATCAACTCAATCATAACAAGATCACACTAGGGTTTAGTTCTTCTCCTTATCTTTAGCTTTGCTCATGGGGAATCACCAAGCACCTTGACTTGTATTTTGTGATCATCTATGTTTTATATTGATTAACTTTTAACTAATAAATATAATTAATTTTTGCCCTAATTGATGATATTATAGGTGAAAGTACAACACATTCCATCTAGTTGATCTATAGGTTCATGAGTTTATTTCCATGCCTTCTTCAACAAAGCTTCATGCTTCACCATTGAAGGTGTTTTCAAGTAATATCATGACAAATTCTATTATGATTCATCATGCCTCAAGTTGTCAAAGATAGTTCAAAGATGTAAGGGTTGATGGAAGAAGTTTGACCTAATTGGACAAGTTCTTGATCTCTTGAACACAAGTGCATATTTCCCTCAATTCTTAATATTTTGAAGTGTTTATGGTTGATATTATTTATCATTATCATCCTTAACAACTTCTATTTACATGAAAAAAGTATTTGTGCAAAAAAGTGTGTAAAAGATGAAAAGGTTTTCCAAGGCATTTTGTTGCTCTAAGAGCTAGGGTTTAAAACTTATAAAGGCTATATCATGCTCATATTTTGGTATTTCGGAGTGATTCCAAAAACATGCTTCTCTTAAAAGGGTTATCAACAAATCACTTCAAAAGTTTTAATAAAATTTTGTGTGTAAGATACCTAATGATGAAGAAAGATTACAAGTCCTCTAGATAGGCCATCAAATTCCCTTATGTGATTTCAAAAGATCACAAATTGGTCAATTTTTATCTCCTTGAGCCCATTATTTTTCCACAATAATCCTAAGGATGGGAAGTTCAATGCTTATTTTATGTGCAAAGCTTGAAAATGGATGGAAGATCTCCTAAGGATGCAAAAGATTATAGGTCATCTCATGAATTTTCACCAATTTTGCAAGATCATAAATTTTTCAATACTTGGTGTTTTTGAGTGATTCAAGCTTCAAAATTCTCTTTAGGAAGTCTATTCCAAGCTAGCATCAATGATCAAAGCTCAATATTAGAGGAAAGTCTTGTTTGAGCTTAAAACATTATAAATCATTTTTGAAGAGAAAACTTGAAATTTTTCTAAGTATAAAAGTAAACATTTTTTCTCAACTTTGACTTATCACATTTCTTAGCTAAAACATCCATTAATTCCCACTATTTTCAAATTGTAAAGCTTGTTATTTCATCTTTCAAAAGCTTCAAGAATCATTCCCTAAGACCCCTTGATTTGTGAATGCCATTGATTAAAAAATGGTACCTTGAAATTGAAGTTTCACTTCAAGTTAGAATTTAAAATTCATATCGTGGCTTATAAACATCAAATTAGCACGTTTTTTTGGTATAAACATGTTTAACCAACTTGCCAAAGTGGATTAGAGCCTTGAAACGCAAGGATTGAGTGAGTTTTTATGCTAAACAGGTCACACACTCCTCATGTATCAAGTTCACACAAATTCCCTCCAAATTTCATCATTCCACACGCTTGAGCATCCCACTTATTTCCCTATAAATATAGGATCATACCTCATTCATTTTCCCAAGCTTGAAGAGCCCAAATTCACTCTGTCAAACTCCCTCCATAACACTCTTTTCTGAGATTTTGAATTCCTATTTTCTCCATTTCTCAATTCAATTTCTTTATTGATCTTTCATCCTTGAACTTCCCTGAAGCTAACAGAAGAAGAATCAATCCTTGAGGTTCCCGGAATCGTGCTAGCCAAGACCATTTACAGAGTAACTTCATATGACTTTGTTCAGGTAGTTTAAGGCATCAAATCTTCTAACTCAAATTATTGGAATGGTCTATGATTTTCACTAATGCTTGCTATTAACTCAATTTTGGTGAATCAATGCGTTTGATACTTCTGTTTTCGATTTCAATTTTTTGAAAATATCTTTTATCTTTTTCAAATCTAGTAAGTTGTGTTTTATATAAATTTGGCGCGAGGATATGGTTGCGATCGTCTTGAAGAGACGTGTCTAATGATACCATTATGAGCGTCTAAATTTACAGATTTAAGGATTATGATTTCGCCCTAGTTGCAGGGTAGCTGGAGGTTGAAGATGACCTACGTGGCCTCTTCAACCAATGAAAGCGTGACAATTGAAATGTTGTGATTGGCCTGACTTTCATGACTTCAGTGCGCGTTTGGTTATCATGGATCAACATACATCTTCGTTTCTGAGCAACTTGATGTGTCAACGTGTTTTAGTGAATTGGATCCAACGCCTCACATTATTTTTGATTTATTTATTTTTATAAAATTTGTTTAAATTTTGTTTAAATTTCAAAAATTCATAACTCTTTTATTTTTTATCCAAAAATTATAAAAAAAAAATATACAAAAATACTTTGAATATTTTCTGACTTTGTGAATATTTTTTCGTATTTTTATTTTAAGGTTTGGTATTTTTCATGATTTTTTCTTTGTTTGCTTTATTTTAATTGTTTAAAAAAAATACTTTCTGACATTTTTAAATTCTGAAACTTTTTATAAAAATAATATTCATTGTTTCTGACTTTCTGAAATTTTTTTGGTATTTTATTCTGACTTTTACTATGTTCGATCTTTTTTCACTTATTTGAGTAGTTTTAATTAGTTAAAAAATAGCTTGACTTAAAAAAATTACCAAAAATTTTATAAAAATATTTGAGCTCATTTCTGATTTTCCTATGGTCTCATTGAATTTTTTTTTAATGTTCTGAATATAGTTTCTATTTTCCCCTTTTATTTTCATTTAAAAACCATTTTTTAAAATATTGTTTTCTTTATTTTTAAATACAATTTTATTTTGTATATATTCTGGTTGACCTGAACTATGAAATTTTTATCATGAGCTTCATAAACATTGTTGGATCTTGGGTTTTGAGTTTAACTCTACCAAAATGGATGGATGATTTTAGTGGTGACTTGATTAAATTTTTGGTTCAAATGTGGTTTAATTTTTATCCCTTCCCTCTTCATCTCATCCTCTTCTTATTGTATCACATGTTGTTAGAGGATGATATACAAATTATCTCTTCAAATATATGACACATAAATTTCTATTGATCGACCTCAAAATAGGTGTGACTTCTATATAAGTCCACTTACGATTGCTTAACATAGCGCTAAATTTTGTCCCGATTTGAGAAATGATCATTTGTGGCCCAAACCCATGTTTGTAAGCCCAAGTATGTTAATTTGAATCCTTTGATCCAATAACCTTGAGATTCATTGTTAGGAGGCTTTGGTCTTATCAATCCTATAATGAATCTTCATAAGCTTTGGTCAAAGTGAATCACTTAAACATCGTGATCATTCATTGTTGCCTTGAGAATTTTCAATGAATGATATACTTGACAAATAGCAAATAAAACTTATTATTGAGAGGTTTTGATTTTATCAATCTTCTAATGAGTTTCAAATGCAAGTTTCAAGATGGTCATTCAACTTACCTCTAATTTTTAACAATTGACTTTATTTTATGCTTTTACTTTATGCTTTTTGGGATACGGTGACATAACTGACTGTTTTTGTTACTACTGGTTTTGCATTTTTTGTTCGCAAATGTACGGTAAGCAAGAGTCGCCACCGAATTTTATTTCATCCAACAAAGGAAAAGGAAAAATAACAGAAAAAACCTTTTTCGAGATGTTTCTGAGTACGGTGGGTAGATTATAGAAAGGGAAGGTATTAACACCCCTTCTATCCATGGTTTTCCATGGGCTCTTAGGTACTTGCTCATTCTTAATTTGCTTTTGTGTGTTTGTGTGCTTGAAAAAGTTTTGAAATTTGCCTTAGTACGGAGTTTCACTTTATGGTAACCCTTGTATCAGTCCTCAAGGGTGTGATAAAGTGTTTTTTTTTGAAAACTTTATTTGAAAAGCTTGTTTGAAAGTGTATGTGTAAAAGTTTGTTGTTTTGAGCAAGTACTTAAGAGTTTCTACCTACTCGAAAAAGTCTGTTCATTTTCTTATTTCGTTTAGACAGTGCTATCCTACTATTAAGGAGTAGGTAGCTCCATCGTTGGAGTTTAAGAGACAATCGAAAGGGACGTGTACGATCACTAAAGAAATGGTTAGGAAACCTTAGTAGTTACCCTAGAGTCCTAAAGATCTTTCCGAGGCAACATTCGAATGGGTAATTTTTGATCTTTCGTTACTAGATGGCTACCACTAAAACTCGCTATACTTCATGGCCGTTTACCGAAGGCAACCGAAGCGGGGAAAACCCTATGAGTGAGCATGTGCAAGTGTTTATTTTTCAGTTTATTTAATCTTTGCACATTTAGGGTTTTCTACTGTTTTAAATTATGATCTTTCCATACATTCCTATTATCAATCATCTAACAGTTTATAGTGACGGAAAGTAAAATGTGAGAAATTTAAACTTAGCTATTACAAGGCTTTGGGGAGGGGGATTACATAATCAAAACTTAGGGAAATCAGTAAATGAAAATACAAAATCTAAGTTAAAACTATTACAAACTAGGAGCAATTACATTAATTGGAAAAATGAATAAATAAATGTGCGCGACAAAATTAAATATGGGGAATTGACAATATTCAAAGATATTTAATTTAACAAATAAAGAAAAATATTTTTTTTTAAATTTTTTTGAGATAAAATAATTAATTTTGCAAATTGACCTAATTTATAATTAATTTTAATTATAAAAAAACAGGAATTTTAGGTTATCCTAATTAACCTAATTAATTAATGAAATTAACTATTTTTTGAAAAAAACCTAATTCTATTTTTTTGTGTTTTTATAATTTTGAGATTTAATTAAAAAAATATTTTTAAAGTAATTAAAAATTAAATAAAACAAAAAAAAGTTAAAGAAATTAGAAAAAAAAATTGGGATGGGCCTGATGTGAAGAGTAATCCTGGGGGTGTGAGGAGTTGAATTTTCCAGGCCTAATGCTGTTGGTGGCCCAATTGCTGCGCCTGATCCAGTGGGACTCTCATATGAGGTTTTACCATGCTCCTTGTATGCTGCATGTTGGATCTGATCAAGGGATGATCCAAGGCGTGAGATCTTGAGGTGTATGTGTTGTACCCCAAAATTTGCCCTCCCATTTTCATCAACACTTTCTCATCACAAGACTCTTGAAACTCAAGATCAAGCTAGGGTTTGTTCTGCTCAAGACCCCTCCTTGCACTGTTGACCCAAATTAGGGTTTGAGTTTGCACAAGAATGTTTTAACCTAAAATGCCCAAAGTGACTTTCATACTTCATGTTGGACTCACAAGTTTTCCCATACCAAGTTTCAAGCCTTGATTCAAATCTTTGCCCAGTCAATTGGACAGTTGACCTAGAAATCAGCTGTATTGGAGAAAAAAGTCAATTGTAGCCAATTGAGAGTCAAACCTCATGAAATTTGACCCACATCAACATTATGAACTCATATGAACCATTTGATCAAGTTTGGATCACAATTCCACAAGAAATTTGATCAGATTATCAAAAGGGCAAAATGGTCATTTTTAGGGTTTTGATTGTACAAAGGCAATTTCTGACTGTTTGACCTAGCCAATGGCAAATCAAGCTCACACATGGACTCAAGGACTCAATGACATTGTCTTGACCCATTCAACAAGTTCAAAAGATCTCAATTGCATAGGATTGACAGATGAATTTTTCAATCAACTGATCAAAATTTGACTGTACACTAAAAGGTCAAACTTTGACTTTTTGGTCAAAATCAAGTGCCAAGAGTTATTTTTCATCAAGACATGTCAATTTATGAAACTTGTTCATCAAGAAACCCAAAAATGCAAATTAGGGTTTAAAATGGAAAAATTTCATAACTTAGAATTTTTCTAAGTTATGAAATTTTCTTATTTTTTCCTAACTTTGTCCCATTTTTTCACCAAGATTCAAATGCATTAAAACAAAACTTGCAACATGAAAGTTGTAGTCCATTGCAAAGTATACAACTTTTATTCACAAAGTTTCCTCAAAATAAGCTTGTATCTCAAGTTATGAGTTTTGGAACAAGGATACCAAAAACTTTTAACTTAGAAGAAATTTGCCCTAATCTAGGCAGGATTTTGACCCATCTTCTTGGCCATTTTTCACATAGTTCCACTTGGAGTTTCAAGTTGCATTACAAAGATGGATTGTAGTACATGTTCCAAGCTTTCCAAATTGTCAAATAACTCCTCAAACACCCTTGTGATTAGAGAGAATAAAATTCACAAAGTTGGCAAAAACTCACTTTTGTTCATGACCAATACATGTTCATAAGCAAATTGCATTTTCAAATCAGCTTGGTTTATGCTAGCTTGTAGGCCTCAAAAACAACTTACACTCCATAATTTAATGCCTAACCATTGTGTTAAGGTGTTATTTCATCCATTTGGGCATTACATGCTAAACTAATCCCTAATTAGAAAAAGCAAAGTTCCCATTTTTGGCCTAATGTCACTTTATGTCAAAAATGAATCCTTGAGACATGGGGCCAGATATTTGAGGCAAGATTGAGTCCACAAATTCCAGTTATCAAGAGAAAAAGTTGCAGCATACTTGAGGGCATTGTACAGGCCTGTATTGACACTTACACTTTCTTGCTTATAGTAGAAGAAACATTGCAAAACCACACCAACTCTCATTTCCTGCCAACACAGCCAAAAACAAACTTTGTGAACAACTTCCATACATCAAAACAAGCCTGAAACACGACTCATTCATCCCTCACACCTCCTAATACCCAGAATCCCTGTTTTGCTGCAAAACAGGGCACTCCCTGCAGATTGAGTTGCACAACTTAGTTTGCTCGTGCGTTTTGGCCTAAACAAGTTCAAACACCTTCCATACCATCCACCTGAACTATTCCAAACCTTAAACACCAGCTGTAACACCTCTAACCCCATTTTCCATTTTTCATTTTCAAGCTTTGCAGGTGAAATTCTACAGCACGATACAAGGTGTTTCAAAGCAAGCTAGGTATTGGAGAAGCTTCCTTGGACCTCAGGCAAGCTCAACAGAAGCTCAAACTCCATTGAAGGTTGCTACATTGCTATACTCGATTCAAGCTGAAACAGGTAATCCATGGACTTCTATCTCTCTATCTAGGAACGGTTAGGCTTAGGTTTGGGAGTGAAACATGTCCTACTCATAGCCCTGAAGCAATACATGTGATCATTTTTCATTTATGTTAAGCGTGCTGTGAGAATTTTAGCCATGAACATGTGAAAAAAGTTGGGTTAAAAATTAGGGCCAGAGAAATTCTCTCTGGTCTTTGAGAGTTAATCCAAGTTTTTTACATGTTTGAATTCGTTATTTGATGCTCTACAATGTTTATGTTATGAGTTTTGTAAAAAGATCAAAGAATCAGGAGTTGATGTTTGAACAAGGAGGCCCGCGTGTTTTGTTTCAAACAGAAGCTGGAGGTTGAAGGTGATGGCTTGGGCTGGGCCTGAGTCATCCTTACTTTTTGCACCCTTTTTTTTAGTTTGCACCCCCTGGCCCATTTGATTAAATATTTGTCATTTTTATGTTTTTCCTTTTTATTCTGACTTTATATTTTTTGTTCAAACATAAAAAAATACCAAAAATATTTTTCCACATTTTTTTTATATTTATTTTATAATTATTTCATTTTATTAGCATATGTATGTAAATAATATAAATCTTTTTATTAAAACCCTAAAAAATAATAATATAAAAAATATATTTATTTTTCAGTTATCATTTTTATTTATATCTTGAAAATATTTTCTTAAATATACATTTTCTTAAATAATTATTTTTATTTTTTTTATATTTAATAGGTTTAATATATATATATATATATATATATATATATATATATATATATATATATATATATATATATATATATATATATATATATATATATAGAAATATATATATATATATATATATATATATATATATATATATATATATATATATATATATATATATATATATATATATATATATATATATATATATATATATATATATATATATATATATATATATATATATATATATATATATATATATATATATATATATATATATATATATATATATATATATATATATATATATATATATATATATATATATATATATATATATATATATATATATATATATATATATATATATATATATATAGAAATATAGAAATAATAGAAATAATACATTTTTTTTATTAATATTTGACACTAAAAATACTTTTTTTTACAATATACTTTTTATTTTTGTATAAATTAATATATATTGTACATAATTAATAAGTATTACTATTTACTTAAAAAATTAGGGTTTTGCCCTGAATGACAAAAATAATTAAATTTGACTTTTTTATTTTGTTTATATTTCACATTAAAAAAATACCCTTTTCACATACATAAAAAAAATCATTTTGTGCATAATACATTTTGTTTATTTATTAAATTTATTTCAAATATTGCACAATTAAATGTTGTAACCTATATATTCGATATGGTTGTAATAATTTAGGTTTTATTTCCTTGTCAAATATCCCCAATTCAAATTTGTACCCCCTCCCTATATCATGTTGTAATAGCTTAGCATTTAAATTTACGCACTTAAAAGCTTTCAATTATGCCATGCTTAGAGAATTAGGGTTTGTATGCCAAAATCAAATTAACAAATAGCTTGACCTAATCCAAGATAAACATGCATGAAAAACAAACACAATGCACACTTGCACCCCTATGGTTACACCACTTGTTGCCTTCAAAAATGGGCCATGGTTGCATGTTGAGTACTTTGGCAAAACAAAAACAAACAAAAAGATCATAGTCCCTCGATGACGCTATCTCAAGTTGCCTAAACAAAAATGATCAAGTCCCTTAAGAAAGTTGCCAAAGATACTTGACACTATTGCTTTCATGGTCTATACGATGACCCGCGCCCGTCCCGTTTTACATCCTAACACAAGGTTGTTCACCAAATACAATGGTGAAACAACACTGTTAAAAGGGTTAAAAACATAAGAAAGATCTTTGAGTAAAATAGGGTAGATAGCTCTTAGTTACTTGATCCAACTTGCAAAAAACATCCTTGCTACATTTTCAAAACACACTCCAAAAACACAATTTCAAAACCCCACTTTCAAACATTGAAAACTTTCCAAAACACCTTTGTATACATTCAAATAAGAATCATTACAAAGGTTGCCACAACGATGGCCTCTTTTCAAAACATCTTTCAAAAAACACACACAAAGCACCATTTCAAACAATTGAAAAGCACCATTTCAAACAATTGAAAAGCAAAGCAAGTGATCTAAGCAAGTAACTAAGAGCCCATGGATAACCATGGATAGAAAGGGTGCTAATACCTTACCTTTCTATAATCTACTCCCCGAACCCAAGAAAACATCTCAAAGGTCTTTCCTGTGATTTTTGACCTTTCCTTAGGATAAAATAAAAAGTCAGTGGCGACTCTTGCTCAACCGAAACATTTGCGAAAACAAACGCAAAACCCAAGTCAGTTCTCCCACCGTATCACAGTATGGTAAGCGTTCTTGGAAGGATACTAATGGATCTGCAGTTAAGCATCAAGAAAAATACAAAAGCAACACACCTGGGATCGAACCCAAGATGTTTTCCTTAAGCGTGCATTCCTTGACCATCTGCGCTGGAAGGCTTAGTTGTTAACATAATAAACAATATAAAATATAATCTAAACAAAGTAGTGCACCCAGAAAAAACGCGCAAATTTTAAACAAGCCAATGGTATACTGCCACACCCTCATCTTCTTCCCTAGGGACTGTTGTTTTAGAAAGTGCTTTTACCTACGGGCGAACTCGTCACAATAGGGTATAGTGACGGTTCTTGTGCATGGCTACAAACCTGGAAACATCCAAAATGCAATACAAGCAAAATAAATTCGATCCAAAGCCATGGATCGATTGCAAATAAACCCCTAAACATGAAGAGGTCCTTAATTTGGCCTAATTTTGCCTCTAACTAGGGTTCCCCAAATTGGAGCTCCGGAACCCTAGCCATGGAAGATGCCCATACCTGCACTCAAACTTAAATTAAAACATTCCAGTACGTTGTAAATATGATAACAAGCATAGATATATAATCAAAACATGTTTATGATGCAAATATCATTGTAATCGAGTTTTATAAAAAGGGCAAATTGTGAAGGTGATAGCACGTGATTCTTGATGCTTCAGGCCTTGATAATACTTGCAATCGCTTCAGAGGATGCCTAGGGATGTGATTTGATCCTTGGAATGTCTTGAAACGGCCTGTAGAAGGGAATACGATCTTCACTTTTTTAACAAAAATTTGAACTTTGTTCTTGCTCTTATGGAGGCAGGCTGCACATGAATTATTGTCCTTAGGGTTCACAAATACTTCTGTATATGTACTAAATCAAATTAGGTTAATAAAATTATAAAGAATCAAAAATATAATTGCATGATTTTGGAAGAAAATCAAATCTTGAAAAATTGCCATACGTGAAGATTTTGTGTCTTATTTGGCTTTGCATGATTTCTTGGCTATTTGACAGCATATAAGATCTCCCTTCAATGCAAAATATCATTCCTAAAACACATTATATGATTTATTTTGATTTATTTGATTTTATTTGACTTTTTAATGAATAAATATCAAAATAAATTAATTAAATGAATGAATAAGGCATGGAGGGTCCCATAGGTCGTGGACCATGCTAGGACTGAGATTCAATCTTGAAAAGATGGGCCCATGTGGAAAAAAATGTAATTTTGAGCATTATTGACTTTGGGCAAATTTCCAAAAATGGCCAACTTTGACAATGCATATCTCTCTCAATTTTGACTCTAAGAGGGTGTTCTTGGACTTTTTAGAAAGCTTAGTATGTCCCCTAAGCAACCTTTTTGGTTTCATCTCAATTGAATCTTCCATGTTCATGTAAGAAGCTTGGATCCAAAAGGTGTTTTTGTTGACTTTTTGAAATGACCTATAATGTATGAATTTATATCTTTTCATGAGTGCATTTTTTGAACTTGAGGGATGAATATGAGTTGTAGGTAATTGGATTCTCTTCTAAATGATCCTTGGATGAGAAATTTCTGATAAAGTATGAGAAAGTTATGCCGGGTCAAAGTTTGGTTGACTTTTCCTATAGAAACCCTAATTTAGAAACTTTTGAGTTTTAATGAATTAGGAGCATTCTTTGAGGAATCATGATCAACCCTTGATTAAATGATGGATATCACTTCAAAATGTTGATGTTGACCAAAAATCTTGAAGTTTGACTGTATGTGGGCCACCATTGACTTTTGACCTATAATAGTTGATTTTCAGGTATCTGAGCAGTTGACTAAGCAAACTTGTTGTGCAAGGCATAAAACTTGACATGGATGATCTTGAGGGAATATTATGGCAATGGAAATCATTTAGGACCCTTGGAACTCAAACATCTTGATGAGGAGTGAAACCCTAGTTTGAGGCTCATTGTCTTAGGAGGAGGATATGTCTGGTCAATCCTTAGTCAACTTGAGCAATTGAGGACCTCTAGGAGTATGTTTTGAGTAAAATGAGAGGGAAAATTTTGGGGTACAACAGCTTCCCCTGTTCAATCTTCTTAAACTTGAGGACATAGATTGGCTGGTCTGCGTTTCCTGATGTGAAGGTAGAAGATGATTGAACATTAGAGTGCCCAGAAATTTGCACTCGCATGAAGTAATACTGATCAGTAATATCGGGAATGGGCTTATAGATGCCATTTGGAAGGAGACAGAGAATCGTCGAAAATGGGCTTAAAGATCCCATCCAGAAAATATATTCGTCGCATAAGAGATTCCTTTGAGAGGTTCCTGTACTTGCCGTTGAGGAGGAGTTCGCCGGGGAATGTTGACTCATGTTCAGGGAAATAGAGTCTAGGAGTTTTGGTTGTCCATTATTCTACTGGGGAATATGAAATTGACCGTATCTGGTCGGGTCAAGGTTTTACAATGCTGTAAACTATTTCCCGGAGATAAAAGAGAAGGAACCTGGATAGTAGGGTTACTTTGAAATGAAAGCCTGGATAATAGGGCTATGAGAAGGAACCTGGATAATAGGGTTACTTCGAAATGAAAGCCTGGATAGTAGGACTATGATAAGGAACCTAGATATTAAGGTTACTTCGAAATGAAAGTTGGGATAGTGGGGCTATGAGAAGGAACCTGGATAGTAGGGTTAATTAAAAATGAAAGCCTGGATAGTATGGCTATGAGAAGGAACCTGGATAGTAGGGTTACTTCAAAATGAAAGCCTGGATAGTAGGGATATGAGAAGGAACCTGGATAGTAGGGTTACTTCGAAATGAAAGCCTGGATAGTAGGGCTGTGAGAAGGAATTGGATAGTAGGGTTACTTCGAAATGAAAGCCAGGATAGTAGGGGTGTAAGATAGGAACCTGGATAGTAGGGTTACTTTGAAATGAAAGCCTAGATATTAGGGCTATGAGAAGGAACTTGGATAGTAGGGTTACTTCGAAGTGAAAGTATGGATAGTAGGGCTATGAGAAGGAACCTGGATAGTAGGGTTACTTCGAAATGAAAGCCTGGATAGTAGGGCTATGTGAAGGAACCAGGATAGTAGGGTTACATCGAAATGAAAGCATGGATAGTAGGGCTATTAGAAGGAACCTGGATAGAAGAGTTACTTCGAAATGAAAGCATGGATAGTAGGGGCTATGAGAAGGAACCTGGATAATAGGGTTACTTCGAAATGAAAGCCGGGATAGTAGGGCTATGAGAAGGAACCTGGATAGTAGGGTTACTTCAAAATGAAAGCCTAGAGAGTAGGGCTATGAGAAGGAACCTGGATAGTAGGGTTACTTCGAAATGAAAGCTGAGATAGTAGGGCTATGAGAAGGAACCTGGATAGTAGGGTTACTTCGAAATAAAATCCTGGATAGTAGGGCTGTGAGAAGGAACCTGGATAGTAGGGTTACTTCGAAATGAAAGCTTGGATAATAGGGATGTAAGAAGGAACCTGGATAGTAGGGTTACTTTGAAATGAAAGCCTGGATAGTAGGGCTATGAGAAGGAACCTGGATAGCAGGGTTACTTCGAAATGAAATCCTCGATAGTAGGGCTATGAAAAGGTACCTGGATAATAGGGTTACTTCGAAATGAAAGCCTGGATAGTAGGACTATGATAAGGAACCTAGATATTAGGGTTACTTCGAAATGAAAGCTGGGATAGTAGGGCTATGAGAAGGAACCTGGATAGTAGGGTTACTTAAAAATGAAAGCCTGGATAGTATGGCTATGAGAAGGAACCTGGATAGTAGGGTTACTTCGAAATGAAAGCCTAGATAGTAGGGATATGATAAGGAACCTGGATAGTAGGGTTACTTCAAAATGAAAGCCTGGATAGTAGGGCTGTGAGAAGGAATTGGATAGTAGGGTTTCTTCGAAATGAAAGCCTGGATAGTAGGGGTGTAAGAAGGAACTTGGATAGTAGGGTTACTTTGAAATGAAAGCCTGGATAGTAGGGGTGAAAGAAGGAACTTGGATAGTAGGGTTACTTTGAAATGAAAGCCTAGATAGTAGGGCTATCAGAAGGAACTTGGATAGTAGGGTTACTTCGAAGTGAAAGTCTGGATAGTAGGGCTATGAGAAGGAACCTGGATAGTAGGGTTACTTCGAAATGAAAGCCTGTATAGTAGGGCTATGAGAAGGAACCAGGATAGTAGGGTTACTTCGAAATGAAAGCTTGGATAGTAGGGCTAAGAGAAGGAACCTGGATAGAAGGGTTACTTCGAAATGAAAGCATGGATAGTAGTGGCTATGAGAAGGAACCTGGATAGTAGGGTTACATCGAAATGAAAGCCTGAATAGTAGGGCTATGAGTAGGAACCTGGATAGTTGGGTTACTTCGAAATGAAAGCCTGGATAGTAGTGCTATGAGAAGGAACAAGGATAGTAGGGTTACTTCGAAATGAAAGCTTGGATATTAGGGCTACAAGAAGGAACCTGGATAATAGGGTTACTTCGAAATGAAAGCCGGGATAGTAGGGCTATGAGAAGGAAACTGGACAGTAGGGTTACTTCGAAATGAAAGCCTGGATAGTAGGGCTATGAGAAGGAACCTGGATAGTAGGGTTACTTCGAAATGAAAGCTTGGATAATAGGGATGTAAGAAGGAACCTGGATAGTAGGGTTACTTTGAAATGAAAGCCTGGATAGTAGGGCTATGAGAAGGAACCTGGATAGCAGGGTTACTTCGAAATGAAATCCTGGATAGTAGGGCTATGAGAAGGAACCTGGATAATAGGGTTACTTCGAAATGAAAGCCTGGATAGTAGGACTATGATAAGGAACCTAGATATTAGGGTTACTTCGAAATGAAAGCTGGGATAGTAGGGCTATGAGAAGGAACCTGGATAGTAGGGTTACTTAAAAATGAAAGCCTGGATAGTATGGCTATGAGAAGGAACCTGGATAGTAGGGTTACTTCGAAATGAAAGCCTGGATAGTAGGGATATGAGAAGGAACCTTGATAGTAGGGTTACTTCAAAATGAAAGCCTGGATAGTAGGGCTGTGAGAAGGAATTGGATAGTAGGGTTACTTCGAAATGAAAGCCTGGATAGTAGGGGTGTAAGAAGGAACTTGGATAGTAGGGTTACTTTGAAATGAAAGCCTGGATAGTAGGGGTGTAAGAAGGAACTTGGATAGTAGGGTTACTTTGAAATGAAAGCCTAGATAATAGGGCTATCAGAAGGAACTTGGATAGTAGGGTTACTTCGAAGTGAAAGTCTGGATAGTAGGGCTATGAGAAGGAACCTGGATAGAAGGGTTACTTCGAAATGAAAGCCTGTATAGTAGGGCTATGAGAAGGAACCGGGATAGTAGGGTTACTTCGAAATGAAAGCCTGGATAGTAGGGCTAAGAGAAGGAACCTGGATAGAAGGGTTACTTCGAAATGAAAGCATGGATAGTAGTGGCTATGAGAAGGAACCCGGATAGTAGGGTTACATCGAAATGAAAGCCTGAATAGTAGGGCTATGAGTAGGAACCTGGATAGTTGGGTTACTTCGAAATGAAAGCCTGGATAGTAGTGCTATGAGAAGGAACATGGATAGTAGGGTTACTTCGAAATGAAAGCTTAGATATTAGGGCTACGAGAAGGAACCTGGATAATAGGGTTACTTCGAAATGAAAGCCGGGATAGTAGGGCTATGAGAAGGAAACTGGATAGTAGGGTTACATCGAAATGAAAGCCTGGATAGTAGGGCTATGAGAAGGAACCTGTATAGTAGGGTTACTTCGAAATGAAAGCCGAGATAGTAGGGCTATGAGAAGGAACCTGGATAGTAGGATTACTTGGAAATGAAATCCTTGATAATAGGGCTGTGAGAAGGAACCTGGATAGTAGGGTTACTTCGAATTGAAAGCTTGGATAGTAGGGTTGTAAGAAGGAATCTGGATAGTAGGGTTACTTTGAAATGAAAGCCTGGATAGTAAGGCTATGAGAAGGAACCTGGATAGTAGGGTTACTTCGAAATGAAAGCCTGGATAATAGGGCTATGAGTAGGAACCTGGATAGTAGGGTTTCTTTGAAATGAAAGCATGGATAGTAAGGCAATGAGAAGGAATCTGGATAGTAGGGTTACTTAAAAATGAAAGCCTGGATAGTATGGCTATGTGAAGGAACCTGGATAGTAGGGTTACTTCGATATGAAAGCCGGGATAATAGTGATATGAGAAGGAACCTGGATAGTAGGGTTACTTCGAAATGAAAGCCTGGATTGTAGGGCTGTGAGAAGGAATTGGATAGTAGGGTTACTTCGAATTGAAAGCCTGGATAGTAGGGGTGTAATAAAGAACCTGGATAGTATGGTTACTTTGAAATGAAAGCCTAGATAGTAGGGCTATGAGAAGGAACATGGATAGTAGGGTTACTTCGAAGTGAAAGTCTGGATAGTAGGGCTATGAGAAGGAACCTTGATAGTAGGGTTACCTCGAAAGGAAAGCCTTGATAGTAGGGCTATGAGAAGGAACCGAGATAGTAGGGTTACTTCGAAATGAAAGCCTAGATAGTAGGTCTATGAGAAGGAACCTGGATAAAAGGGTTACTTCGAAATGAAAGCATGGATAGTAGGGCTATGAGAAGGAACCTAGATAGTAGGGTTACTTCGAAATGAAAGCCTGGATAGTAGTGCTATAAGAAGGAACCTGGATAGTAGGGTTACTTCTAACTGAAAGCTTGGATATTAGCGCTATGAGAAGGAACCTGGATAGTAGGGTTACTTCGAAATGAAAGTCAGGATAGTAGGGCTATGATAAGGAACCTGGATAGTAGGGTTACTTCGAAATGAAGGCCTGGATAGTGGGGCTATGAGAAGGAACCTGGATAGTAGGGTTACTTCGAAATGAAAGCCGAGATAGTAGATCTATGAGAAGGAACCTGGATAGTAGGGTTACTTCGAAATAAAATCCTGGATAATAGGACTGTGAGAAGGAACCTGGATAATAGGGTTACTTCGAAATGAAAGCTTGGATAGTAGGGCTGTAAGAAGGAACCTGGATAGTAGGGTTACTTTGAAATGAAAGCCTGGATAGTAGGGCTATGAGAAGGAACCTGGATAGTAGGGTTACTTTGAAATGAAAGCCTGGATAGTAGGGCTATGAGAAGGAACCTGGATAGTAGGGTTACTTCGAAATGAAAGCCTGGATAGTAGGGCAATCAGAAGGAACCTGTGTAGTAGGGTTACTAAGAAATGAAATCCTGGATAGTAGGGTTATAAGAAGGAACCGAGATAGTAGGGTTACTTCTAAATGAAAGTCTAGATAGTAGGGCTATGAGAAGGAACCTGGATAGTAGGGTTAATTAGAAATGAAAGCCTGGATAGTAGGGCAATGAAAATGAACCTGGATAGTAGGGTTACTTCGAAATGAAAGCTTGGATAGTAGGACTATGATAAGGAACCTAGATATTAGGGTTACTTGGAAATAAAGCTGGGATAGTAGGGCTATGAGAAGGAACCTGGATAGTAGGGTTACTTAAAAATGAAAGCCTGGATAGTATGGCTATGAGAAGGAACCTGGATAGTAGGGTTACTTTGAAATGAAAGCCGGGATAGTAGGGATATGAGATGGAACATGGATAGTAGGGTTACTTAGAAATGAAAGGTGGATAGTAGGGCTGTGAGAAGGAATTGGATAGTAGGGTTACTTCGAAATGAAAGCCTAGATAGTAGGGGTGTAAGAAGGAACCTGGATAGTAGGGTTACTTTGAAATGAAAGCCTAAATAGTAGGCTATGATAAGGAACCTGGATACTAGGGTTACTTCGAAGTGAAAGTCTGGATAGTAGGGCTATAAGAAGGAACCTGGATAGTAGGGTTACTTAGAAATGAAAGCCTGGATAGTAGGGCTGTGAGAAGGAATTGGATAGTGGGGTTACTTCGAAATGAAAGCCTGGATAGTAGGGGTGTAAGAAGGAACCTGGATAGTAGGGTTACTTTGAAATGAAAGCCTAGATATTTGGGCTACGAGAAGGAACTTGGATAGTAGGGTTACTTCGAAGTGAAAGTCTGGATAGTAGGGTTATAAGAAGGAACCTGGATAGTAGGGTTATTTCGAAATGAAAGCCTGGATAGTAGGGCTATGAGAAGGAACCGGGATAGTAGGGTTACTTCGAAATGAAAGCCTGGATAGTAGGGCTATTAGAAGGAACCTGGATAGAAGGGTTACTTCGAAATGAAATCATGGATAGTAGGGGCTATGAGAAGGAACATGGATAATAGGGTTACTTCGAAATGAAAGCCGGGATAGTAGGGCTATGAGAAGGAACCTAGATAGTAGGGTTACTTCGAAATGAAAGCCTAGATATTAGGGCTATGAGAAGGAACCTGGATAGTAGGGTTACTTCGAAATGAAAGCCTGGATAGTAGGGCAATGAGAAGGAACCTGGATAGTAGGGTTACTTAAAAATGAAAGCCTGGATAGTATGGCTATGAGAAGGAACCTGGATAGTAGGGTTACTTTGAAATGAAAGCCAGGATAGTAGTGATATGAGAAGGAACCTGGATAGTAGGGTTACTTCGAAATGAAAGCTTGGATATTAGGGCTATGAGAAGGAACCTGGATAATAGGGTTACTTCAAAATGAAAGCCGGGATAATAGGGATATGAGAAGGAACCTGGATAGTAGGGTTACTTCGAAATGAATGCCTGGATAGTAGGGCTATGAGAAGGAACCTGGATAGTAGGGTTACTTCGAAATGAAAGCCGAGATAGTAGGGCTATAAGAAGGAACCTGGATAGTAGGGTTAATTAGAAATGAAAGCCTGGATAGTAGGGCTATGAGAAGGAACCTGAATAGTAGGGTTACTTCGAAATGAAAGCTCGGATAGTAGGACTATGATAAGGAACCTAGATATTAGGGTTACTTCGAAAGGAAAGCTGTGATAGTAGGGCTATGAGAAGGAACCTGGATAGTAGGGTTACTTAAAAATGAAAGCCTGTATAGTATAGCTATGAGAAGGAACCTGGATAGTAGGGTTACTTCGAAATGAAAGTCGGGATAGTAGGGATATGAGACGGAACCTGGATAGTAGGGTTACTTCGAAATGAAAGCCTGGATAATAGGGCTGTGAGAAGGAATTGAATAGTAGGGTTACTTCGAAATGTAATCCTGGATAGTAGGGGTGTAAGAAGGAACCTGGATAGTAGGGTTACTTTGAAATGAAATCCTGGATAATAGGGCTATGATAAGGAACCTGGATAGTAGGGTTACTTCGAAGTGAAAGTCTGGATAGTAGGGCTACGAGAAGGAACCTGGATAGTAGGGTTACTTAGAAATGAAAGCCTGGATAGTAGGGCTATGAGAAGGAACCGGGATAGTAGGGTTACTTTGAAATGAAAGCCTGGAAAGTAGGGCTATGAGAAGGAACCTGGATATTAGGGTTACTTCGAAATGAAAGCCTGGATAGTAGGGAAATGAGAAGGAACCTGGATAGTAGGGTTACTTCGAAATGAAATTCTGCATAGTAGGGTTATAACAAGGAACCGAGATAGTAGGGTTACTTCTAAATGAATGCCTAGAAAGTAGGGCTATGAGAAGGAATCTGGATAGTAGGGTTAATTAGAAATGAAAGCCTGGATAGTAGGGCTATGAGAAGGAACCTGGATAGTAGGTTTACTTCGAAATGAAAGCTTGGATAATAGGACTATGATAAGGAACCTAGATATTAGGGTTACTTCGAAATGAAAGCTGGGATAGTAGGGCTATCAGAAGGAACCTAGATAGTAGGATTACTTAAAAATGAAAGCCTGGATAGTATGGCTATGAGAAGGAACCTGGATAGTAGGGTTACTTTGAAATGAAAGCCGGGATAGTAGGGATATGAGAAGGAACATGGATAGTAGGGTTACTTCGAAATGAAAGGTGGATAGTAGGTCTGTGAGAAGGAATTGGATAGTAGGGTTACTTCGAAATGAAAGCCTGGATAGTAGGGGTGTAAGAAGGAACCTGGATAGTAGGGTTACTTTGAAATGAAAGCCTGCATAGTAGGCTATGATAAGGAACCTGGATAGTAGGGTTACTTCGAAGTGAATGTCTGGATGGTAGGGCTATGAGAAGGAACCTGGATAGTAGGGTTACTTAGAAATTAAAGCCTGGATAGTAGGGCTGTGAAAAGGAATTGGATAGTGGGGTTACTTCGAAATGAAAGCCTGGATAGTAGGGGTGTAAGAAGGAACCTGGATAGTAGGGTTACTTTGAAATGAAAGCCTAGATATTAGGGCTATGAGAAGGAACTTGGATAGTAGGGTTACTTCGAAGTGAAAGTCTAGATAGTAGGGCTATGAGAAGGAACTTGGATAATATGGTTACTTCGAAATGAAAGCCGGGATAATAGGGATATGAGAAGGAACCTGGATAGTAGGGATACTTCGAAATGAAAGCCTGGATAGTAGGGCTATGAGAAGGAACCTGGATAGTAGGGTTACTTCGAAATGAAAGCCGAGATAGTAGGGCTATAAGAAGGAACCTGGATAGTAGGGTTAATTAGAAATGAAAGCCTGGATAGTAGGGCTATGAGAAGGAACCTGGATAGTAGGGTTACTTCGAAATGAAAGCTTGGATAGTAGGACTATCATAAGGAACCTAGATACTAGGGTTACTTCGAAAGGAAAGCTTGGATAATAGGGCTATGAGAAGGAACCTGGATAGTAGGGTTACTTAAAAATGAAAGCCTGTATAGTATAGCTATGAGAAGGAACCTGGATAGTAGGGTTACTTCGAAATGAAAGCCGGGATAGTAGGGATATGAGACGGAACCTGGATAGTAGGGTTACTTCGAAATGAAAGCCTGGATAATAGGGCTGTGAGAAGGAATTGAATAGTAGGGTTACTTCGAAATGTAATCCTGGATAGTAGGGGTGTAAGAAGGAACCTGGATAGTAGGGTTACTTTGAAATGAAAGCCTGGATAGTAGGGCTATGATAAGGAACCTGGATAGTAGGGTTACTTCGAAGTGAAAGTCTGGATAGTAGGGCTACGAGAAGGAACCTGGATAGTAGGTTTACTTAGAAATGAAAGCCTGGATAGTAGGGCTATGAGAAGGAACCGGGATAGTAGGGTTACTTTGAAATGAAAGCCTGGATAGTAGGGCTATGAGAAGGAACCTGAATAGTAGGGTTACTTCGAAATGAAAGCCTGGATAGTAGGGAAATGAGAAGGAACCTTGATAGTAGGGTTACTTCGAAATGAAATCCTGGATAGTCGGGTTATAACAAGGAACCGAGATAGTAGGGTTACTTCTAAATGAAAGCCTAGATAGTAGGGCTATGAGAAGGAACCTGGATAGTAGGGTTAATTAGAAATGAAAGCCTGGATAGTAGGGCTATGAGAAGGAACCTGGATAGTAGGTTTACTTCGAAATGAAAGCTTGGATAATAGGACTATGATAAGGAACCTAGATATTAGGGTTACTTCGAAATGAAAGCTGGGATAGTAGGGCTATGAGAAGGAACCTAGATAGTAGGGTTACTTAAAAATGAAAGCCTGGATAGTATGGCTATGAGAAGGAACCTGGATAGTAGGGTTACTTTGAAATGAAAGCCGGGATAGTAGGGATATGAGAAGGAACATGGATAGTAGGGTTACTTCGAAATGAAAGGTGGATAGTAGGTCTGTGAGAAGGAATTGGATAGTAGGGGTGTAAGAAGGATCCTGGATAGTAGAGTTACTTTGAAATGAAAGCCTGGATAGTAGGCTATGATAAGGAACCTGGATAGTAGGGTTACTTCGAAGTGAAAGTCTGGATAGTAGGGCTATGAGAAGGAACCTGGATAGTAGGGTTACTTAGAAATGAAAGCCTGGATAGTAGGGCTGTGAGAAGGAATTGGATATTGGGGTTACTTCGAAATGAAAGCCTGGATAGTAGGGGTGTAAGAAGGAACCTGGATAGTAGGGTTACTTTGAAATGAAAGCCTAGATATTAGGGCTATGAGAAGGAACTTGGATAGTAGGGTTACTTCGAAGTGAAAGTCTAGATAGTAGGGCTATGTGAAGGAACCTGGATAGTAGGGTTACTTCGAAATGAAGGCTTGGATAGTAGGGCTATGAGAAGGAACCGGGATAGTATGGTTACTTTGAAATGAAAGCCTGGATAGTAGGGCTATTAGAAGGAACCTGGATAGAAGGGTTACTTCGAAATGAAAGCATGGATAGTAGGGGCTATGAGAAGGAACATGGATAATAGGGTTACTTCGAAATGAAAGCCTTGATAGTAGGGCAATGAGAAGGAACCTGGATAGTAGGGTTACTTCAAAATGAAATCCTGGATAGTAGGGTTATAAGAAGGAACTGAGATAGTAGGGTTACTTCTAAATGAAAGCCTAGATAGTAGGGCTATGAGAAGGAACCTGGATAGTAGGGTTAATTAGAAATGAAAGCCTGGATAGTAGGGCTATGAGAAGGAACCTGGATAGTAGGGTTACTTCGAAATGAAAGCTTGGATAGTAGGACTATGATAAGGAACCTAGATATTAGGGTTACTGCGAAATGAAAGCTGGGATAGTAGGGCTATGAGAAGGAACCTGGATAGTAGGGTTACTTAAAAATGAAAGCCTGGATAGTATGGCTATGAGGAGGAACCTGGATAGTAGGGTTACTTTGAAATGAAAGGCGTGATAGTAGGGATATGAGAAGGAACATGGATAGTAGGGTTATTTCGAAATGAAAGGTGGATAGTAGGTCTGTGAGAAGGAATTGGATAGTAGGGTTACTTCGAAATGAAAGCCTGGATAATAGGGGTGTAAGAAGGAACCTGGATAGTAGGGTTACTTTGAAATGAAAGCCTGGATAGTAGGCTATGATAAGGTACCTGGATAGTAGGGTTACTTCGAAGTGAAAGTCTGGATAGTAGGGCTATGAGAAGGAACCTGGATAGTAGGGTTACTTAGAAATGAAAGCCTGGATAGTAGGGTTACTTAGAAATGAAAGCCTGGATAGTAGGGTAGTGAGAAGGAATTGGATAGTGGGGTTACTTCGAAATGAAAGCCTGGATAGTATGGGGTGTAAGAAGGAACCTGGATAGTAAGGTTACTTTGAAATGAAAGTCGGGATAGTAGTGATATGAGAAGGAACCTAGATAGTAGGGTTACTTCAAAATGAAAGCTTGGATATTAGGGCTATGAGAAGGAACCTGGATAATAGGGTTACTTCGAAATGAAAGCAGGGATATTAGGTATATGAGAAGAACCTGGATAGTAGGGTTACTTCGAAATGAAAGCCTGGATAGTTGGGCTATGAGAAGGAACCTGGATAGTAGGGTTACTTCGAAATGAAAGCCGAGATAGTAGGGCTATGAGAAGGAACCTGGATAGTAGGGTTAATTAGAAATGAAAGCCTGGATAGTAGGGCTATGAGAAGGAACCTGGATAGTAGGGTTACTTCGAAATGAAAGCTTGGATAGTAGGACTATGATAAGGAACCTAGATATTAGGGTTACTTCGAAATGAGAGCGGGGATAGTAGGGCTATGAGGAGGAACCTGGATAGTAGGGTTACTTAAAAATGAAAGTCTTGATAGTATGGCTATGAGAAGGAACCTGGATAGTAGGGTTACTTCGAAATGAAAGCCGGGATATTAGGGATATGAGACAGAACCTGGATAGTAGGGTTACTTCGAAATGAAAGCCTGGATAGTAAGGCTGTGAGAAGGAATTGAATAGTAGGGTTACTTCGAAATGTAATCCTGGATAGTAGGGGTGTAAGAAGGAACCTGGATAGTAGGGTTACTTTGAAATGAAAGCCTGGATAGTAGGGCTATGATAAGGAACCTGGATAGTAGGGTTACTTCGAAATGAAAGTCTGGATAGTAGGGCTACGAGAAGGAACCTGGATAATAGGGTTACTTAGAAATGAAAGCCTGGATAGTAAGGCTATGAGAAGGAACTGGGATAGTAGGGTTACTTCGAAATGAAAGCCTGGATAGTAGGGCTATGAGAAGGAACCTGAATATAAGGGTTACTTCGAAATGAAAGCATGAATAGTAGGGCTATGAGAAGGAACCTGGATAGTAGGGTTACTTCGAAATGAAAGCCTGGATAGTAGGGTTATGAGAAGGAACCTGGATAGTAGGGTTACTTCGAAATGAAAGCCTGGCTAGTAGTGCTATGAGAAGGAACCTGGATAGTAGGGTTACTTTGAAATGAAAGTTTGGATATTAGGGCTATGAGAAGGAACTTGAATAGTAGGGTTACTTCGAAATGAAAGCAGGGATAGTAGGGCTATGATAAGGAACCTGGATAGTAGGGTTACTTCGAAATGAAAGCCCGGATAGTAGGGCTATGAGAAGGAACCTGGATAGTAGGGTTACTTCGAAATGAAAGCCTAGATAGTAGGGCTATGATAAGGAACCTGGATGGTAAGGTTACTTCAAAATGAAATCCTGGATAGTAGGGTTGTGAGATGGAACCTGGATAGTAGGGTTACCTCGAAATGAAAGCTAGGATAGTAGGGATGTAAGAAGGAACCTGGATAGTAGGGTTACTTTGAAATGAAAGCCTGGATAGTAGGGCTATGAGAAGGAACCTAGATGATAGGGTTACTTCAAAATGAAAGCCTGGATAGTAGGGCTATGAGAAGGAACCGAGATAGTAGGGTTACTTCGAAATGAAAGCCTGGATAGTAGGGCTATGAGAAGGAACCTGGATAGAAGGGTTACCTCGAAATGAAAGCATGGATATAAGGGGGTATGAGAAGGAACCTGGATAGTAGGGTTACTTTGAAATGAAAGCCTGGATAGTAGGGCTATGAGAAGGAACCTAGATAGTAGGGTTACTTCGAAATGAAAGCATGGATAGTAGGGAAATGAGAAGGAACCTGGATAGTAGGGTTACTCAAAAATGAAAGCCTGGATAGTATGGCTATGAGAAGGAACCTGGATAGTAGGGTTACTTTGAAATGAAATCCTTGATAGTAGGGCTTTGAGAAGGAACCTGGATAGTAGGGTTACTTCGAAATGAAAGCTTGGATAGTAGGGCTGTAAGAAGGAATCTGGATAGTATGGTTACTTTGAAATGAAAGCTTGGATAGTAGTGCTATGAGAAGGAACCTGGATAGTAGGGTTACTTCGAAATGAAAGCCTGGATAGTAGGGCTATGAGAAGGAACCTGGATAGTAGGGTTACTTCGAAATGAAAGCCTGGATAGTAAGGCAATGAGAAGGAACCTGGATAGTAGGGTTACTTAAAAATGAAAGCCTGGATAGTATGGCAACGTGAAGGAACCTGGATAGTAGGGTTACTTCGAAATGAAAGCCGGGATAGTAGTGATATGAGAAGGAACCTGGATAGTAGAATTACTTCGAAATGAAAGCCTGGATTGTAGGGCTGTGAGAAGGAATTGGATAGTAGGGTTACTTCGTAATGAAAGCCTGGATAGTAGGGGTGTAAGAAGGAACCTGGATAGTATGGTTACTTTGAAATGCTAGCCTAGATAGTAGGGCTATGAGAAGGAACTTGGATAGTAGGGTTACTTCAAAGTGAAAGTCTGGATAGTAGGGCTATGAGAAGGAACCTGGATAGTAGGGTTACTTCGAAATGAAAGCCTAGATAATAGGTCTATGAGAAGGAACCTGGATAGAAGGGTTACTTTGAAATGAAAGCATGGATAGTAGGGCTATAAGAAGGAACCTAGATAGATGGGTTACTTCGAAACGAAAGCCTGGATAGTAGTGCTATGAGAAGGAACCTGGATAGTAGGGTTACTTCTAAATGAAAGCTTGGATATTAGGGCTATGAGAAGGAACCTGGATAGTAGGGTTACTTCGAAATGAAAGTCGGGATAGTAGGGCTATGATAAGGAACCTGGATAGTAGGGTTACATCGAAATGAAGGCCTGGATAGTGGGGCTATGAGAAGGAACCTGGATAGTAGGGTTACTTCGAAATGAAAGCCGAGATAGTAGGGCTATGAGAAGGAACCTGGATAGTAAGGTTACTTCAAAATGAAATCCTGGATAGTAGGGTTGTGAGAAGGAACCTGGATAGTAGGGTTACTTTGAAATGAAAGCTTGGATAGTAGGGATGTAATAAGGAACCTGGATAGTAGGGTTACTTTGAAATGAAAGCCTGGATAGTAGGGCTATGAGAAGGAACCTAGATAGTAGGGTTACTTCGAAATGAAAGCCTGGATAGTAGGGATATGAGAAGGAACCGGGATAGAAGGGTTACTTTGAAATGAAAGCCTGGATAGTAGGGCTATGAGAAGGAACCTAGATAGAAGGGTTACCTCGAAATGAAAGCATGGATAGAAGGGGGTATGAGAAGGAACCTGGATAGTAGGGTTACTTTGAAATGAAAGCCTGGATAGTAGGGCTATGAGAAGGAACATAGATAGTAGGGTTACTTCGAAATGAAAGCCTGGATAGTAGGGCAATGAGAAGGAACCTGGATAGTAGGGTTACTTAAAAATGAAAGCCTGGATAGTATGGCTATGAGAAGGAACCTGGATAGTAGGGTTACTTTGAAATGAAATCCTTGATAGTAGGGCTTTGAGAAGGAACCTGGATAGTAGGGTTTCTTCGAAATGAAAGCTTGGATAGTAGGGCTGTAAGAAGGAATCTGGATAGTATGGTTACTTTGAAATGAAAGCTTGGATAGTAGGGCTATGAGAAGGAACCTGGATAGTAGGGTTACTTCGAAATGAAAGCCTGGATAGTAGGGCTATGAGAAGGAACCTGGATTGTAGGGTTTCTTCGAAATGAAAGCCTGGATAGTAAGGCAATGAGAAGGAACCTGGATAGTAGGGTTACTTAAAAATGAAAGCCTGGATAGTATGGCAACGTGAAGGAACCTGGATAGTAGGGTTACTTCGAAATGAAAGCCGGGATAGTAGTGATATGAGAAGGAACCTGGATAGTAGGGTTACTTCGAAATGAAAGCCTGGATTGTAGGGCTGTCAGAAGGAATTGGATAGTAGGGTTACTTCGTAATGAAAGCCTGGATAGTTGGGGTGTAAGAAGGATCCTGGATAGTATGGTTACTTTGAAATGCTAGCCTAGATAGTAGGGCTATGAGAAGGAACTTGGATAGTAGGGTTACTTCAAAGTGAAAGTCTGGATAGTAGTGCTATGAGAAGGAACTTGGATAGTAGGTTTACTTCGAAATGAAATCCTGGATAGTAGGGCTATGAGAAGGAACCAGGATAGTAGGGTTACTTCGATATGAAAGCCTAGATAATAGGTCTATGAGAACGAACCTGGATAGAAGGGTTACTTCGAAATGAAAGCATGGATAGTAGGGCTATAAGAAGGAACGTAGATAGTAGGGTTACTTCGAAATGAAAGCTTGGATAGTAGTGCTATGAGAAGGAACCTGGATAGTAGGGTTACTTCTAAACGAAAGCTTGGATATTAGGGCTATGAGAAGGAACCTGGATAGTAGGGTTACTTCGAAATGAAAGCCGGGATAGTAGGGCTATGATAAGGAACCTGGATAGTAGGGTTACTTCGAAATGAAGGCTTGGATAGTGGGTCTATGAGAAGGAACCTGGATAGTAGGGTTACTTCGAAATGAAAGCCGAGATAGTAGGGCTATGAGAAGGAACCTGGATAGTAAGGTTACTTCAAAATGAAATCCTAGATAGTAGGGTTGTGAGAAGGAACCTGGATAGTAGGGTTACTTTGAAATGAAAGCTTGGATAGTAGGGATGTAAGAAGGAACCTGGATAGTAGGGTTACTTTGAAATGAAAGCCTGGATAGTAGGGCTATGAGAAGGAACCTAGATAGTAGGGTTACTTCGAAATGAAAGCCTGGATAGTAGGGCTATGAGAAGGAATCGGGATAGTAGGGTTACTTCGAAATGAAAGCCTAGATAGTAGGGCTATAAGAAGGAACCTGGATAGAAGGGTTACCTCGAAATGAAAGCATGGATAGTAGGGGGTATGAGAAGGAACCTGGATAGTAGGGTTACTTTGAAATGAAAGCCTGGATAGTAGGGCTATGAGAAGGAACCTAGATAGTAGGGTTACTTCGAAATGAAAGCCTGGATAGTAGGGCAATGAGAAGGAACCTGGATAGTAGGGTTACTTAAAAATGAAAGCCTGGATAGTATGGCTATGAGAAGGAACCTGGATAGTAGGGTTACTTTGAAATGAAATCCTTGATAATTGGGCTTTGAGAAGGAACCTGGATAGTAGGGTTACTTCGAAATGAAAGCTTGGATAGTAGGGCTGTAAGAAGGAATCTGGATAGTATGGTTACTTTGAAATGAAAGCTTGGATAGTAGGGCTATGAGAAGGAACCTTGATAGTAGGGTTACTTCGAAATGAAAGCCTGGATAGTAGGGCTATGAGAAGGAACCTGGATAGTAGGGTTACTTCGAAATGAAAGCCTGGATAGTAAGGCAATGAGAAGGAACCTGGATAGTAGGGTTACTTAAAAATGAAAGCCTGGATAGTATGGCTACGTGAAGGAACCTGGATAGTAGGGTTACTTCGAAATGAAAGCCGGGATAGTAGTGATATGAGAAGGAACCTGGATAATAGGGTTACTTTGAAATGAAAGCCTAGATTGTAGGGCTGTGAGAAGGAATTGGATAGTAGGGTTACTTCGTAATGAAAGCCTGGATAGTAGGGGTGTAAGAAGGAACCTGGATAGTATGGTTACTTTTAAATGAAAGCCTAGATAGTAGGGCTATGAGAAGGAACTTGGATAGTAGGGTTACTTCGAAGTGAAAGTCTGGATAGTAGGGCTATGAGAAGGAACTTGGATAGTAGGGTTACTTCGAAATGAAAGCCTGGATAGTAGGACTATTAGAAGGAACCGGGATAGTAGGGTTACTTCGAAATGAAAGCCTAGATAGTAGGTCTATGAGAAGGAACCTGGATAGAAGGGTTACTTTGAAATGAAAGCATGGATAGTAGGGCTATAAGAAGGAACCTAGATAGTAGGGTTACTTGGAAATGAAAGCCTGAATAGTAGTGCTTTGAGAAGGAACCTGGATAGTAGGGTTACTTCTAAATGAAAGCTTGGATATTAGGGATATGAGAAGGAACCTGGATAGTAGGGTTACTTCGAAATGAAAGCCGGGATAGTAGGGCTATGATAAGGAACCTGTATAGTAGGGTTACTTCGAAATGAAGGCCTGGATAGTGGGGCTATGAGAAGGAACCTGGATAGTAGGGTTACTTCGAAATGAAAGTCGAGATAGTAGGGCTATGAGAAGGAACCTGGATAGTAGGGTTACTTCGAAATAAAATCCTGGATAATAGGGCTGTGAGAAAGAACCTGGATAATAGGGTTACTTCGAAATGAAAGCTTGGATAGTAGGGCTGTAAGAAGAAACCTAGATAACAGGGTTACTTTGAAATGAAAGCCTGTATAGTAGGGCTATGAGAAGGAACCTGGATAGTAGGGTTACTTTGAAATGAAAGCCTGGATAGTAGGGCTATGAGAAGGAACCGGGATAGTAGGGTTACTTCGAAATGAAAGCCTGGATAGTAGGGCTATAAGAAGGAACCTGGATAGAAGGGTTACCTCGAAATGAAAGCATGGATAGTAGGGGGTATGAGAAGGAACCTGGATAGTAGGGTTACTTTGAAATGAAAGCCTGGATAGTAGGGCTATGAGAAGGAACCAAGATAGTAGGGTTACTTCGAAATGAAAGCCTGGATAGTAGGGAAATAAGAAGGAACCTGGATAGTAGGGTTACTTAAAAATGAAAGCCTGGATAGTATGGCTATGAGAAGGAACCTGGATAGTAGGGTTACTTTGAAATGGAATCCTTGATAGTAGGGCTTTGAGAAGGAACCTGGATAGTAGGGTTACATCGAAATGAAAGCTTGGATAGTAGGGCTGTAAGAAGGAATCTGGATAGTATGGTTACTTTGAAATGAAAGCTTGGATAGTAGGGCTATGAGAAGGAACCTGGATAGTAGGGTTACTTCGAAATGAAAGCCTGGATAGTAGGGCTATGAGAAGGAACCTGGATAGTAGGGTTACTTCGAAATGAAAGCCTGGATAGTAAGGCAATGAGAAGGAACCTGGATAGTAGGGTTACTTAAAAATGAAAGCCTGGATAGTATGGCTACGTGAAGGAACCTGGATAGTAGGGTTACTTCGAAATGAAAGCCGGGATAATAGTGATATGAGAAGGAACCTGGATAGTAGGGTTACTTCGAAATGAAAGCCTGGATTGTAGGGCTGTGAGAAGGAATTGGATAGTAGGGTTACTTCGTAATGAAAGCCTGGATAGTAGGGGTGTAAGAAGGAACCTGGATAGTATGGTTACTTTTAAATGAAAGCCTAGATAGTAGGGCTATGAGAAGGAACTTGGATAGTAGGGTTACTTCGAAGTGAAAGTCTGGATAGTAGGGCTATGAGAAGGAACCTGGATAGTAGGGTTACTTCGAAATGAAAGCCTGGATAGTAGGGCTATGAGAAGGAACCTGGATAGTAGGGTTACTTCGAAATGAAAGCCTAGATAGTAGGTCTATGAGAAGGAACCTGGATACAAGGGTTACTTCGAAATGAAAGCATGGATAGTAGGGCTATAAGAAGGAACCTAGATAGTAGGGTTACTTGGAAATGAAAGCCTGGATAGTAGTGCTATGAGAAGGAACCTGGATAGTAGGGTTACTTCTAAATGAAAGCTTGGATATTAGGGCTATGAGAAGGAACCTGGATAGTAGGGTTACTTCGAAATGAAAGCCGGGATAGTAGGGCTATGATAAGGAACCTGTATAGTAGGGTTACTTCGAAATGAAGGCCTGGATAGTGGGGCTATGAGAAGGAACCTGGATAGTAGGGTTACTTCGAAATGAAAGCCGAGATAGTAGGGCTATGAGAAGGAACCTGGATAGTAGGGTTACTTCGAAATAAAATCCTGGATAATAGGGCTGTGAGAAGGAACCTAGATAATAGGGTTACTTCGAAATGAAAGCTTGGATAGTAGGGCTGTAAGAAGGAACCTAGATAGTAGGGTTACTTTGAAATGAAAGCCTGTATAGTAGGGCTATGAGAAGGAACCTGGATAGTAGGGTTAATTTGAAATAAAAGCCTGGATAGTAGGGCTATGAGAAGGAACCTGGATAGTAGGGTTACTTCAAAATGAAAGCCTGGATAGTAGGGCAATGAGAAGGAACCTGGATAGTAGGGTTACTTCGAAATGAAATCCTAGATAGTAGGGTTATAAGAAGGAACCGAGATAGTAGGGTTACTTCTAAATGAAAGCCTATATAGTAGGGCTATGAGAAGGAACCTGGATAGTAGGGTTAATTAGAAATGAAAGCCTGGATAGTAGGGCTATGAGAAGGAACCTGGATAGTAGGGTTACTTCTAAATGAAAGCTTGGATAGTAGGACTATGATAAGGAACCTAGATATTAGGGTTACTTCGAAATGAAAGCTGGGATAGTAGGGCTATGAGAAGGAACCTGGATAGTAGGGTTACTTAAAAATGAAAGCCTGGATAGTATGGCTATGAGAAGGAACCTGGATAGTAGGGTTACTTCGAAATGAAAGTTGGGATAGTAGGGATATGAGAAGGAACCTGGATAGTAGCGTTACTTCGAAATGAAAGCCTGGATAGTAGGGCTGTGAGAAGGAATTGGATAGTAGGGTTACTTCGAAATGAAAGCCTGGATAGTAGGGTTACTTTGAAATGAAAGCCTGGATAGTAGGGCTATGATAAGGAACCTGGATAGTAGGGTTACTTCAAAGTGAAAGTCTGGATAGTAGGGTTATGAGAAGGAACCTGGATAGTAGGGTTACTAAGAAATGAAAGCCTGGATAGTAGGGCTGTGAGAAGGAATTGGATAGTGGGGTTACTTCGAAATGAAAGCCTGGATAGTAGGGGTGTAAGAAGGAACTTGGATAGTAGGGTTACTTTGAAATGAAAGCCTAGATAATAGGGCTATGAGAAGGAACTTGGATAGTAGGTTTACTTCGAAGTGAAAGTCTGGATAGTCGAGCTATGAGAAGGAACCTGGATAGTAGGGTTACTTCGAAATGAAAGCCTGGATAATAGGGCTATAAGAAGGAACCGGGATAGTAGGGTTACCTTAAAATGAAAGCCTGGATTGTAGGGCTATTAGAAGGAACCTGGATAGAAGGGTTACTTCGAAATGAAAGCATGGATAGTAGGGGCTATGAGAAGGAACATGGATAATAGGGTTACTTCGAAATGAAATCCGGGATAGTAGGGCTATGAGAAGGAACCTGGATAGTAGGGTTACTTCGAAATGAAAGCCTGGATAGTAGGGCTATGAGAAGGAACCTGGATAGTAGGGTTACTTCGAAATGAAGTGCGAGATAGTAGGGCTATGAGAAGGAACCTGGATAGTAGGGTTACTTCGAAATAAAATCCTGGATAGTAGGGCTGTGAGAAGGAACCTCGATAGTAGGGTTACTTCGAAATGAAAGTTTGGATAGTAGGACTTTAAGAAGGAACCTGGATAGTAGGGTTACTTTGAAATGAAAGCCTGGATAATAGGGCTTTGAGAAGGAACCTGGATAGTAGGGTTACTTCGAAATGAAAGCCGAGATAGTAGGGCTGTAAGAAGGAACCTGGATAATAGGGTTACATCGAAATGAAAGCCTGGATAGTAGGATTATGATAAGGAACCTAGATATTAGGGTTACTTCGAAATGAAAGCTGGGATAATAGGGCTATGAGAAGGAACCTGGATAGTAGGGTTACTTAAAAATGAAAGCATTGATATTATGGCTATGAGAAGGAACCTGGATAGTAGGGTTACTTCGAAATGAAAGCTGGGATAGTAGGGATATTAGAAGGAACCAGGATAGTAGGGTTACTTCGAAATGAAAGCCTGGATAGTAGGGGTGTAAGAAGGAACCTGGATAGTAGGGTTACTTTGAAATGAAAGGCTAGATAGTAGGGCTATGAGAAGGAACTTGGATAGTAGGGTTACTTCGAAGTGAAAGTCTGGATAGTATGGATATAAGAAGGAACCTGGATAGTAGGGTTACTTCGAAATGAAAGCCTGGATAGTAGGGCTATGAGAAGGAACCAGGATAGTAGGGTTACTTCGAAGTGAAAGCCTGGATAGTAGGGCTAAGAGAAGGAACCTGGATAGAAGGGTTACTTCGAAATGAAAGCATGGATAGTAGGGGCTATGAGAAGGAACCTGGATAGTAGAGTTACTTGGAAATGAAAGCCTGGATAGTAGGGCTATGAGAAGGAACCTGGATAGTAGGGTTACTTCTAAATGAAAGCTTGGATATTAGGGCTATGAGAAGGAACCTGGATAGTAGGGTTACTTCGAAATGAAAGTCGGGATAGTAGGACTATGATAAGGAACTTAGATAGTAGGGTTACTTCGAAATGAAGGCCTGGATAGTGGGTGTTGTACCCCAAAATTTGCCCTCTCATATTTCTCAAAACATTTCAAGAAAATTCACAAGTCCAACCCGGCGCATTATATTCAGGTGTTCTTTCTCCAAGATATCTCTGATCACATATTCTCAAATTCAGGTTCGGCTCATGAGTCAATTCTTTAAAGAAGGTATCCGAATGTGTGAGTTTTCTTGAAGAAATATGGTGAAAAAGTGTGCTGAAAGTGCAGTTTTTACGCGCTAAAAAATTCATAACTTGAAGATCGTGACTCGTTTTGAACCCGTTCCGGTGGCCTAAATTCTGTCTTGACATTATCTACGTTTTCATCTCTCACGGCTGGAAGCCAATTTCGATCTTAAGGTCTTCAAAAATGTGGATTTATCAAGTATTTTCATACAGAAAATTTGTGACAGAAGTTTATTTGTGTCATGTTCAGAAAATCATAACTTGGTCGATTTTCATCGTATCGAGCTGGTTCCGGTGCCAAAATTTCACAAATTGAGTTGGCTACATTTTCACAGGAGGTATCAAGTTCGAACGGTGTTCAAAAGGCCTTCGTTTTTTGCTCAGAGTGCGCGACACGCTGAAAATCCTGAATGCTGAATATTATTTCATCTGGGCCGAAACTTCGAAAATTCATAACTCGGTCAATTTTTATCGGATTGGGTTCATATTTTTACACAAGGTCCCTGACTCATAGATCTACAACTTTGCTTCAAAAGTCGAGACCAAATTATGCACCGATCAATACCAGTTTTTTATTGAAGAACGTGTCAGAGTCGACACTGAAGCCCAAAATAAGTTTGTCTGAGCTGAAACTTTAAAAATTCATAACTAATTCACCGTTTATCCGATTGAGTCGATTTTCGGACAGGAGTTAGTTCTCGATATCGGCTACATTTTGTTTTCACATTTCAACTTCAAAAAATGCACTTACGTTTCTGCGATTTAGCCGGGAAAGTGACGAATTCAAGTGAATATTGGAGGCCCAATTGCACATTCAAAGCCCATTTGCTTTACCCTAATTTCCATTATATAATCACCTTCTTTTCACACAAACCAGAGGGGAGAGGAAAAGAGAGAAAAAACCTTGCCACAACACTGTTGGAATATCAAACTCTTTCAAGAACCCTAAAACCTTGAAATCCTTATTACAAATCCCTCTCTCACTACAAACAAGGCATCTCAGTTACAAACCAACATCTTATTACTTCTTCAGTAAGGGTAAGGCTGGCTTGATCTCCATGATCCTAATTTTCCAGTATGGCATAAAAGCATTCAGGCCACTGATTTTCCAGTAAGGGTAAGATTGACTTGATCTCCATGATCAAAAGGGTATAATCATTCATACATACCATATTGTGCCTAAACATTAAATTTCTTCATATATTGGCTTTGTTTGCATTTTATGATTTTATTTAATGTGTTCGTGAGATTCAACTGCAGATTTAGACAGGATCCCAGGTTCATTAAGGAACGTTGAGGCCAAAAGCCAAATGGCCAAAAGCCAAAAGCCAAATGGCCAAAGTAGAAAAACTTATGCATGACACCAATACATGGCGAGACAGACATCCTGAGAAGATTAAGGAACGTTGAGGCCAAAACGCAAATGGCCAAAAGCCAAAAGCCAAATGGCCAAAGTAGAACAACTTATGCATGACGAGGCCAGAACACAAATGGCCAAACCACTCCAATTCACCTCCAAAAAGGGGACAGAAACCCCCCAAGGTATTGTATTTTCTTTCTTTTCCTTATTTTATTTATTTCAATTATTATTATTTTTTTAATTAATTCCTTTAATTTAACTTATTTTCATAAAATATAAAAAATAGTAAAAAACAGAAAAGTCATAAAAATCAAAATATATTTATTTAATTAATATTTTTTGTAAATAAATTTCACTAATAATTAATTATTTATTTTTATAAATCAAAATTGCATGTAAATAATTAGATTAATTTTAGGTTTAATTTTAACATGTTTTTCTTAATAAATAAAAAAAATTAGAATTAGGGTTAATATTTTAATTTCGTTTAATCTTTCTCATAAAAATACATAAAAAACATAAATACCAAAAACTCAAAAATAAAAATAATAATTTCTTTTTTCTCTTTAATTTCATTAGTTTAATCATTTAATTTAATTTCATTAAAAAGGGTCCAACGCCCTCGCTTCCAATTTTAATTCCTATTCGCACATTTTTATTTATTTCCTTCTTTTAAATATTTATGTAACTCTCCCAAAGCCTTGTAAACTTAATTTCTCGCACTTTATTTTATTTCTTTATTTACTTTCCGTCAAATCGGGTCCTGGATTTTAATTTTGGCGATGTGGACCCGCGCCTTTGTAATAGTTTAGAACTTTCAATTTCCGCATCTTTTTTAACTGTTAAATAAATGCATGCAAGAATGAATGATAAAATAAAAACAAACGCATAGATCACCTTGACATGAATAAGACAAAATAACTGAACATGACACACAAATCACACACCACCCCTAGGGTACGCCTCACTGTTGCCTTGCCTCGAAAGGTGATCGTCGAGTAGAGGATGTCTTAGTAAGTCCTCATGATCCGGGAACCTGGCATGAGGGTAGCTTCTAAGGTGTCTTCCCATTGCTCTGGTGATCACCATGTCCCTACAAACTCGAATTGACCCGAACACCTCCAACGGTGGTGCTACCTACCTCTCAATGGTGGGATGGCACTACTTTAAAGGACATTTACACAGACGAATTCCTTAGGGTAGGTAGGTTCTCTAGATACTTGCTCTAAATTTCAAAACAAATCAAAAATACTTTTCACACCGACACCTTTTCAAAAGCTTTCGAAAGCAATTTTTCAAACACTCTTGAGGACCGATACAAGAGTCGAACTGGAATTTTCAAAGAAACTTTTTAAAACCCACAGTTGAAAAGCAAACAAACCTTTTGAAAACACAAATGAGCAAATATCTAAGAGCCCATGGATAACCATGGATAGAAAGGGTGCTAACATCTTCCCTTTCTATAACCTACCTCCCGAACCGAGAGCAATCTCTATAAGGAATTTTTCTGTGCTTTTGTCCTTCCCATTTGGAGAAAATAAAAGACGGTGGCGACTCTTGCTTCCGCGACATTTCGCGAACCAGCGTTAAACAGTCAGTTCCAGATCCACCGATCACAGTGGGGCTATGAGAAGGAACCTGGATAGTAGGGTTACTTCGAAATGAAAGCCGAGATAGTAGGGCTATGAGAAGGAACCTGGATAGTAGGGTTACTTCGAAATGAAAGCTTGGATAGTAGGGCTGTAAGAAGGAACCTAGATAGTAGGGTTACTTTGAAATGAAAGCCTGGATAGTAGGGATATGAGAAGGAACCTGGATAGTAGGGTTACTTTGAAATGAAAGCCTGGATAGTAGGGCTATGAGAAGGAACCTGGATAGTAGGGTTACTTCGAAATGAAAGCCTGGATAGTAGGGCAATGAGAAGGAACCTGGATAGTAGGGTTACTACGAAATAAAATCCTGGATAGTAGGGTAATAATAAGGAACCGAGATATTAGGGTTACTTCTAAATAAAAGCCTAGATAGTAGGGCTATGAGAAGGAACCTGGATAGTAGGGTTAATTAGAAATGAAAGCCTGGATAGTAGGGCTATGAGAAGGAACCTGGATAGTAGGGTTACCTCGTAATGAAAGCTTGGATAGTAGAACTATGATAAGGAACCTAGATATTAGGGTTAGTTCGAAATGAAAGCTGGGATAGTAGGGCTATGAGAAGGAACCTGGATAGTAGGGTTACTTAAAAATGAAAGCCTGGATAGTAGGGTTACTTCGAAATTAAAGCCGGGATAATAGGGATATGAGAAGGAACCTGGATAGTAGGGTTACTTCGAAATGAAAGCCTGGATAGTAGGGCTGTGAGAAGGAATTGGATAATAGGGTTACTTTGAAATGAAAGCCTGGATAGTAGGGTTACTTTGAAATGAAAGCCTGGATAGTAGGGCTATGATAAGGAACCTGGATAGTAGGGTTACTTCGAAGTGAAAGTTTGGATAGCAGGGCTATGAGAAGGAACCTGGATAGTAGGGTTACTTAGAAATGAAAGCCTGGATAGTAGGGTTGTGAGAAGGAATTGGATAGTGGGGTTACTTCGAAATGAACGCCTGGATAGTAGGGGTGTAAGAAGGAACCTGGATAATAGGGTTACCTTGAAATGAAAGCCTAGATATTAGGGCTCAGAGAAGGAACTTGGATAGTAGGGTTAATTCGAAGTGAAAGTCTGGATAGTAGGGCTATGAGAAGGAACCTGGATAGTAGGGTTACTTCGAAATTAAAGCCTGGATAGTAGGGCTATGAGAAGGAACCGGGATAGTAGGGTTACTTCAAAATGAAAGCCTGGATAGTAGGGCTATTAGAAGGAACCTGGATAGAAGGGTTACTTCGAAATGAAAGCATGGATAGTAGGGGCTATGAGAAGGAACATTGATAATAGGGTTACTTCGAAATGAAAGCCGGGATAGTAGGGCTATGAGAAGGAACCTGGATAGTAGGGTTACTTCGAAATGAAAGCCTGGATATTAGGGCTATGAGAAGGAACCTGGATAGTAGGGTTACTTCGAAATGAAAGCCGAGATAGTAGGGCTATGAGAAGGAACCTGGATAGTAGGGTTACTTCAAAATAAAATCCTGGATAGTAGGGCTGTGAGAAGGAACCTCGATAGTAGGGTTACTTCGAAATGAAAGCTTGGATAGTAGGACTTTAAGAAGGAACCTGGATAGTAGGGTTACTTCGAAATGAAAGCCTGGGGAGTAGGGCTATGAGAAGGAACCTGGATAATAGGGTTACTTCGAAATGAAAGCCTGGATAGTAGGACTATGATAAGAAACCTAGATATTAGGGTTACTTCGAAATGAAAGCTAGGATAGTATGGCTATGAGAAGGAACCTGGATAGTAGGGTTACTTAAAAATGAAAGCCTGGATATTATGGCTATGAGAAGGAACCTGGTTAATAGGGATACTTCGAAATGAAAGTTGGGATAGTAGGGATATGAGAAGGAACCTGGATAATAGGGTTACTTCGAAATGAAAGCTTGGATAGTAAGGCTGTGAGAAGGAATTTGATAGTAGGGTTACTTAGAAATAAAAGACTCGATAGTAGGGGTGTAAGAAGGAACCTGGATAGTAGGGTTACTTTGAAATGAAAGCCTAGATAGTAGGGCTATGAGAAGGAACTTGGATAGTAGGGTTACTTCGAAGTGAAAGTCTGGATAGTAGGGCTATGAGAAGGAACCTGGATAGTACGATTACTTCGAAATGAAAGCCTGGATAGTAGGGCTATGAGAAGGAACTGGGATAGTAGGGTTACTTCGAAATGAAAGCCTGGATAGTAGGGCTAAGAGAAGGAACCTATATAGAAGGGTTACTTCGAAATGAAAGCATGGATAGTAGGGGCTATGAGAAGGAACCTGGATAGTAGGGTTACTTCGAAATGGTAGCCTAGATAGTAGGGCTATGAGAAGGAACCTGGATAGTAGGGTTACTTCGAAATGAAAGCCTGGATAGTAGTGCTAAGAGAAGGAACCTGGATAGTAGGGTTACTTCGAAATGAAAGCTTGGATATTAGGGCTATGAGAAGGAACCTGGATAATAGGGTTACTTTGAAATGAAAGCCGGGATAGTAGGGCTATGAGAAGGAACCTGGATAGTAAGGTTACTTCGAAATGAAATCCTGGATAATAGGGCTATGAGAAGGAACCTGGATAGTAGGGTTACTTCGAAATGAAAGCCGAGATAGTAGGGCTATGAGAAGGAACCTGGATAGTAGGGTTACTTCGAAATTAAAGCCGGGATAATAGGGATATGAGAAGGAACCTGGATAGTTGGGTTACTTCGAAATGAAAGCCTGGATAGTAGGGCTGTGAGAAGGAATTGGATAGTAGGGTTACTTCGAAATGAAAGCCTGGATAGTAGGGTTACTTTGAAATGAAAGCCTGGATAGTAGGGCTATGATAAGGAACCAGGATAGTAGGGTTACTTCGAAGTGAAAGTCTGGATAGTAGGGCTATGAGAAGGAACCTGGATAGTAGGGTTACTTAGAAATGAAAGCCTGGATAGTAGGGTTGTGAGAAGGAATTAGATAGTGGGGTTACTTCGAAATGAACGCCTGGATAGTACGGGTGTAAGAAGGAACCTGGATAATAGGGTTACTTTGAAATGAAAGCCTAGATATTAGGGCTATGAGAAGGAACTTGGATAGTAGGGTTAATTCGAAGTGAAAGTCTGGATAGTAGGGCTATGAGAAGGAACCAGGATAGTAGGGTTACTTCAAAATGAAAGCCTGGATAGTAGGGCTATTAGAAGGAACCTGGATAGAAGGGTTACTTCGAAATGAAAGCATGGATAGTAGGGGCTATGAGAAGGAACATGGATAATAGGGTTACTTCGAAATGAAAGTCGGGATAGTAGGGCTATGAGAAGGAACCTGGATAGTAGGGTTACTTCGAAATGAAAGCCTGGATAGTAGGGCTATGAGAAGGAACCTGGATAGTAGGGTTACTTCGAAATGAAAGCCGAGATAGTAGGGCTATGAGAAGGAACCTGGATAGTAGGGTTACTTCAAAATAAAATCCTGGATAGTAGGGCTGTGAGAAGGAACCTCGATAGTAGGGTTACTTCGAAATGAAAGCTTGGATAGTAGGACTTTAAGAAGGAACCCGGATAGTAGGGTTACTTTGAAATGAAAGCCTGGATAGTAGGGCTATGAGAAGGAACCTGGATAGTAGGGTTACTTCGAAATGAAAGCCTGGGTAGTAGGGCTATGAGAAGGAACCTGGATAATAGGGTTACTTCGAAATGAAAGCCTGGATAGTAGGACTATGATAAGGAACCTAGATATTAGGGTTACTTCGAAATGAAAGCTGGGATAGTATGGCTATGAGAAGGAACCTGGATAGTAGGGTTACTTAAAAATGAAAGCCTGGATATTATGGCTATGAGAAGGAACCTGGATAGTAGGGTTACTTCGAAATGAAAGTTGGGATAGTAGGGATATGAGAAGGAACCTGGATAGTAGGGTTACTTCGAAATGAAAGCCTGGATAGTAAGGCTGTGAGAAGGAATTTGATAGTAGGGTTACTTAGAAATGAAAGACTGGATAGTAGGGGTGTAAGAAGGAACCTGGATAGTAGGGTTACTTTGAAATGAAAGCCTAGATAGTAGGGCTATGAGAAGGACCATGGATAGTAGGGTTACTTCGAAGTGAAAGTCTGGATAGTAGGGCTATGAGAAGGAACCTGGATAGTACGATTACTTCGAAATGAATGCCTGGATAGTAGGGCTATGAGAAGGAACCGGGATAGTAGGGTGTTGTACCCCAAAATTTGCCCTCGCGCTTTTCCACAAGAAATCTCAGCTTCAAACATTTCCTGACTTTTCAAACTGGCTCAAGAATCGGACAAACGGACTTTTCTTGACAGTCAAGCAAAACTAGGGTTTTCACTGATTTTCAGAGCTTTGAATTGTTTCATGCAGTGGGCTTAGGGTTTGGTTGATTTTTGGTTCAATTTTGATCAAGCGAGCGTGATTTGGCATTTAATCGGGAATTAGGATTTTATGGGCATATTCTCAGAAGAATTTGAATTCCACAGCACTTTGCGGCTTATTTCAAGATTCGGATTAAAATTCGCGTTATCTTGGTTTAATCAGTAAAAGAGACAGTGGTTTGAATTCAGTACGTTTTGATTGGGCCAGTCAGATACAAGATGCAGTTTTGAATTCACAGTGTTCATGTGTTGATCAGTTTACTTGGTTTAATTGCTGCTTTGCTTTGGATGTTGGATAAGACAGGTTTATTGGATCAATGTTGTTTTATTTTAGTTATTTATTATTCTGAAATTAAATGATTGAATTTATTTTTCAATTGTTTTAATTCTAAGAATTTTAAATAAATAAATAAGCAATAAAGAAAATGGAACCAATTGGATAATTTGGATTTTTATTGATATTTGAATTATTTACAAATTGTTGTTACAAACAATAATTTACATTTAATTAAAATATTACATAGAATGAAAAACTATCATATTTTCTAAATATTCTTCGTTCTTCACTCCGCTCCGGTATTCCATTTTTCATCTGCAAAAAGAAATAAGAAAAGTCAGAAAGCATTAAATTGGAAAAGACAGTTAAAACTTGCTCATCATTAGGGGCCACTGACTGGGATCAATTGACCCTCCCTGCAAATCACGGGATTTCTCCCGGTTCACAGAGAGGGAAGATTATTTTATCTCATGAAATGCAAATGTCAAAATGCATAGGTTACAAATTTTAAGCTACATAAGAATCTCAATTTCCAATTCCAAACCATTTAGTTCAAATCCAAATTTCCCATTCAAAACTAAACTGAAAGTCCAATGCCAAAGATGTCAAAGAAAAGCAAAAAGGGAATGTACTGTCAAAGCAGAAAATCTGTCCAAACTGTCAAAAGAGAGATAAAGGAGATGCAAGATGTATTATGCAAGCTAAACATCTCAATTCATCATTTCCCATAGGGCCCCTTCAGAACAGTACGAATATAATCATATTAAAATTCAAACTGTACTTTGAGAGAGAAGTAAAGAGAGATAAAGCAAGCAGGGTTTAGGCATAATTCAGGTTCAGCAGTCCAGCATAGCAGGAAGACAGAAAAAGATACACAAATCTATATACACAAGACAGTTCAGTTCAGCATGGCGGTTCAGAAGTGAAGAGAGCATAATAAGGAAAATCTACAAGACAGTCCAATGGCAGTTCACAGCAGGCAAAAGGAAGAGAGAGGAATGCGTACCAATTTCATCAACTCTGCATAATAGCAGTTCACAGTAGACAGTAGCAGGAAGAAAAGATACACAAAATCAAAAAAAGCCAAGACAGTTCAGTTCAGCATAGCAGACAGACAATAGAGAAGTGAGAAGAAAACAAATACACAAAGGCCAAGACAGTTCAGCAGGCAATTAAAAGAGAGATATACAAAATCAAAAGCCAACATAACTCAGTAGAGGATAGAAAGGAAAGAGGAGAGACACAAAACTGAGTTCAGCAAAGAATCACAAATACCACTACTACCATAACCAAAAACCACCAATAACCTCACCATACCAACATCCTCAAACCCAAAACTCAAAGGCTACTGAACCTGTGAAAGTCAAAAGCTCCAACCAATATCATAACCCTCAAACTGTCCCAAAACCTTCAAACACCCACAAAAACTGATAACCAAAACTCAGAATACCCTGCATTAAACACACATCTCAGAACTCAATCTTCATGCTAAACACACAAACCTGATATCCAAACTCAAGCCTCACCATCTTATGAAACCAACATCTAAGATATTCAAACACCAACCCTCTAGGCCTCAGTAAAACGTTCATCATAGGCCTAACCCAAGCAGGCCTCACAATTTATCAAACGCATAATCTCTCAAACATATCCAAATCTCCCAAACCCACCTTAGGCCTCAGAAGGGGGGCTTCATCACAGGAAAATCAGAAAAAAAGAAACGAAAGTGGAACAATACTCAAGCAAACCATCACAGGGCAACGCCAAGGAAGTAAATGTTCAAGGCAACCTAGGCCCTCAGAACCCTAGGTTCATCCTTGGGCAAGCAAGCACACATAGGCGACAACATAAGCAATCACATACATCAAGCAAGAGTTTAAACCAACAAATCAAGGCAACTGGAAGAGAAGATACAGAAGTAACATTCAAAGACAGTCCAAACCAACAAGCCAGCGAAGTAGAAGAGGAACGAAGATACCAGGAAAAATCAGAAGCGTAGCAAGCATCTCTCTTCGCCGCTCCGGCCTCCTGAGCGCTACTTCTCCACCTTCCCTCCACCTCCAAATATCAGGTAGTATAATCCTCGCCCCCTATCTCTTCTCCTTCGCCTCATAATGAAAACGAAAAAATAAAGAACTCAAATTAAACAAATGCGTATCGTCCACAAAGAAAACATAAAGCGTTGTCATCATACCTTAAATCAAGGACGCTAGGCTCATGCCTTGGAGGGAGGAAAGGCGTTGAAACGCGCTGGTGGCCGGAGGAAGCTCAGGAAGCCTAATCGGAGAAGACTCAACAAACGGCGCCGTCGTCACCTCATGAACCCTAACTTTCGTTCTGAAAACAAAATGCCTAACCCTAAAGAAATCTGTTCCAAGCTTGGGCCAGACCCGTCCTCACTTCCCCAAAGCCCATTAAACATCAACCTCTTTTCATTTTCATCCACAATATTCATTTAAGTTATTCTTCCTATATATTAATCAGCTAACCTTTTTTTATTTTATATTTTTTGCTTCTTGATAAAATACTAACTCTTTCCATTTTTATAATAAAAAACAATGTTTACTTTTTTATATACTAACTCAATTAATTCATTGTTTCTAAAACATATACAATTTATTTCTTAATTTAATTAAACATACTAATTTAATCTAAATACTTTTTATACACAATTAACTTAAAAACATTTTTTTGAAATACATTTGTATATATTATCTTTTCTTTTTTTTATATATATATATACATAATTAAAATTGAAATTCTTTAGTTAATATACATTTTGTACATGATAATTCAATACATTTTTCTAATATTGAAATTCATAAACATTTTGACTAAAATACTCTTTTTAATTAAAACTTAACATTTGAACAAAACACTTCTCTTCTTTGTACATAAACATACAAGAATCAAAAATACAGATTAAAACGTATATCTAGGTCAAAACCCTAATACGACTCAATTTCACATTTCGCACCTGTATATAATTACACATATACAATTCACATACATATACATTTGTACACTTACACAAATACATTCACATTTACACATGTTTATCTTACATTTATATTTGATATTCATTTGATCGCGACATTCGATTTGGTTGTAAATACTATAAGTCTCATCCCCTTGTACATTTACACCCCCACTCCCGGACACTATTCTGTAATAGCGTAGATTTACATTCCGCAATTTACAGCTTTTCAATTATACCATGGTTAGACCTAGGGTTTGTATGTATATAAAATCAAACGCTAGATAACCTAATACAAGACAAATACATGTAATCAATACACAATCACACTTGCACCCCCTAGGGTAATCCCACATGTTGCCTTCCAAATGGGCCATGCTTGCACGTCGAATGTCTTTGGCAAAACAAAATCAAATGATCATAAGTCCCTCGATGACGCTTTCGAAAGTCGCCTATCAAAACGATCAAGTCCCTTCAAGCAAATTGCCAAAGACACTTGGCATCATTGCATTCATGGTCTATGCGATGACCCGCGCCTGTCCCGAATAAACTTCCTAAACGCAAGATTGTCTACCAATTTCAATGATAGAACAAAATTGTTAAAAGGGGTTAAAACATGACAAAAACCTTTGAGTACAATAGGGTAGACAAAACTCTTAGTTACTTGAGATCAAACTTGCAAAAACACTTGCCTTCTTTTCAAAAACCACAATCCACAACACTTTCAAAAATCAACTTTTCAAACTTTTGAAACATCTTTTCGAAAAGATATGCACCTTTGTAAAACATTCGAGTAAAGAATTATTACAAGGTTGGCCTAAGACAAGGCATCTTTTTCCAAAACATTTTCAAAAAGCACCCACACATGCACCATTTTCAAAGCAATCGAAAAACAAGGCAAGTGATCTAAAAAACCAAGTAACTAAGAGCCCATGGATAACCATGGATGAAAAGGGTACTAATACCTTCCCTTTTCATAATCTACCCCCCGAACCCACGAAATATCTCAAAAGGTTTTTGCTGTGCTTTTTTAACCTTTCCTTTAGGATAAAATAAAAAGTCGGTGGCGACTCTTGCTAACCGCACAAGTGTGAATACGAACGCAAAACACTAGTCAGTTCTCCCACCGTATCACAGAACTGGCGACTCTGCTGGGGAGTATTTTTTAAGAGGGGTTACCTTAGGGTTTAGATCACCTTTACTTTCAATTGATTGCTTTGTTTGCTTTACATTTATGGGCTTTGTATCGGAGTTTTATAGATCCTAACCCGGATCTGGGGAAACCTTTTTTTAGGTAGCAACAAGGCTGTGAGGGAACTGTGTGGGGTATACCGACATGGTTGAAGCAGTCTGCTACGTTGATGTGGCACTTTGGTGTGTACCGGTAACCCTTGAGTTCAGTCAAGGAGAGTACGGGGCCGCCGCGGGGTGTCGTGAAGCATCAACTGACCTTAGAACCTTATTTGACCATCTTAGCCTCTTTAGGGTAGTGAGATGACTACTTTGGTGTACTCCGAAGTCGGTTGATACTCGATACTACACTCAATTGAGGGTTGCTTTCCTGGGATATTTCGGTCGCCAGTTCAGTGGCTAAATCGAAACGATGAACAATGAAAGCAATCCAGTGATATTGGGACCTCTAGAACCCGGTTACTTTTGGTAGGACAGGTTTTAACCAACAAACTGAAAGAGGGTGATAACCAGACCTCATGCAAGTCTAAACCTAAGGCCTTGTGTGCTTTGTGTGAATATTGTTTGCCTGTATATACACTTACTTGTTTGCGCATACATGTACATAACATCATGACATCATACCATAGCATTTTAGAATTTTCAATAACCATTTCAAGGATCTCGAGGGTTTCTTTTGATGCAGGGTTACGTTGAACCAGACGCCTATCCAGGGGCAAGAGGTCTCTCCTTTAGCCAATCCAGTCAAAGATCAAGTGCAACAACTTGAATCAGGGGTTATGACCCACTCGACATGGTGAGCTTGATTCTCGTGGAAAGACATCCACCAACACAAAGCTCTCCAAACAAAGATTGAGGACAACAACTTGAATCGGTGGCTATGACCCACTCGATATGGTGAGCTTGATTCTCGTGGGAGGACGTCCACCGATGCAGAGATCTCCAATCCAAGAGCAGATTTCAACCTCTAACATTTTCTTGTGTTTACCCCAAGAGATCCTTGAAAGCATGCATCCACATATCATGCATTTCATTTTGACAATCTTTCCTTTTTCAGGTTTCCTTACTCTCCTACTGTTTATTTCAGTAAGAGATGGCTCTAGAACAGACTCTCCAGGGCCTCCAAGCCCAAAGCGCTCAACTTCAAGAGATGTTCTTGAACCTATCCAAGGGGCAAGAAGAGGTCAAAACGCTCCTCGCCAGGGGCATGATCGTGGGAAGTCCTAGGAACGACAGAGGTGACCAGTGGGAGCTACACATTGAAGTAGCCATATTGAAAAGAGAGCTGGCGAGTCAGAGGGCTCTCATCCAAGACTTGGCTCAAAAAAAAGAAAAGCTCGGGGTTCTCGTCAATCAACTGCTTCGGAACAACCAATTGGGGCAGACATCTAAGGTTGAAAAGCAAGTCACTGCTCAACCTCCTTCCACTCAAGAGGACAAAGGGAAGGCTCCTTTACATGCTTCAGGGTCACAAACCCATCAACAACCTCGCCAGCATCAACAGGGAAATCGGCGCAAGCAAAATGTACCTGGGAGACGTTTCTCTGAGACTGAGATACCATCGTCCTTCATACTGAAGCGCCTGTTGGAGGTCGACCTACTTACTCTAAAGGATCCTCCCCGGAATCCCAACACTTCCGCTCCTACCTATCATCCCAATAGGAGGTGTGCCTACCACTCCTATGGTCCTGGGCATGACACTGACGACTGTTGGGCCTTGAAGAACAAGATTCAAGATCTGATTGATATTGGGGTGCTGGAATTCATGCCAGACGGTGAGATGAAGATATTCCGTTAAAGGGGTTCTCCGCTTGAAGTGACGAAGCTCGAAACTGAAAGACTTTTGCTTCTTTTTGAATTTTCAAAGTTGTAATTTCTTTTGCTGTCAAACAATGATCTGTTGATGTTAAACTCTGTTTTCATTAATGCATTGCATATGTTTGTCTTGAATTCATCCATTCGTTTCACTATTCCTATGCTCTTCTTTATGATATTTGACTCTTGATAAAAAGCTGCAAGCCTTTAGAGGGAGGATGACGAAACAATACCGTGATCTTATACAATATGTTTTTGAACAGACCTGGCTGATGATGTACAGGCATTTCTTTCAATTCCCAAACACTGGAGTTATAAGGAAGTTAATCCCTAGTCAACCCCTTCGAGCCAAAGAAGTAGGAGTTTCCCGTTCTAAACAATCGAAACCTTTGATATAAACCCGGGGCAGGGTAGTATCTCAGTTAATTCAAAAAAAAAACGCGCATTGAAGTCGCAAACTCTCGGTTCGCAATACAACGAACGACGTCAAAAAAAAAAAGAGAGAAAGCATTTCTTCGGAATCAAAAGACAAGGGTGGTTCCCTATCACATAGGCAGTCGATCTCTCAAAAGAGAAAGAGCCCACCAAGCCAAAACCTATAAAGGAGGCTTAAGAAAGCTGGGGCATCCCGCTGACAGTAATCCCGAAAACGGTAACAGTCAGGCAAAAGTTAGGGATAACGAATCAAAATCAAAATAGTGAGGTCACTACAAAATCCTCAACAACATGAAAAATGTTGGAAAAGAAGAGGAGATGATGACTGTCTCCCAAATTCAAACTGGTGAACCATCACCCAAAAGTCGTTCCAAACTCAAAACAGAGTATGACGCATAATTAACTGAGCTTAGGTTGAAGGACATCACGAAGAGCGGGTGGGTACAAATATACTTTGAGCCTTTACCCTTTGTTTCTTAAACCGTGAACCAGGCCACGTTACAACCCTCCAAAAGTCCTAATTGAAGCATGGGTTAGTTCGAAAGCATACCGTTATAAAAGGTATCTTGACTCCTGTAGGGCTTTGCTCTAAATCATGTGTTAACTTGTCTTGTCTCATAGTTTTCTGCTAAAAACGCATTTTTCAAAACTTCAAGACCAACATAAACTTTGTATTATTCAAATATCACTGTCTGCATTTGACCCTTTTGTTTGACAGCGAGGAAGTTCATACAGCGAATGTTCGGAGGAACGAAAACTCTCTCAGTAAGTCTAAATCACTTCAAAAGGATGACACTTCCATCAAATCTCCTATCAACAAAGGGGCATGACATGTCACAATCTAATTAACCTGGGGCAGTCCAGTCAAGATCCAGCAGATCTTTCAAAGTTCAGTTAACCTGGGGCAGTCCAGTCAAGATCCAGCAGATCTTTCAAAGTTCAGTTAACCTGGGGCAGTCAAGTCAAGATTTCAAGAAATCTCTCAATATGCAGAGTAATCTGATTCAAGATTCCTTCTTCACCACTTGGGGCATTCGAATGTCAGAAGTGTTCAAAACCAATGCGATTTTACGCAAGCTCATCTTCAGAAACCCTACACCGGTTCCACTTCAAGATTTCTGAAAACAGTTCACGGGTTCTCCAAGTAAACGGATGTTAACCTATCGCTTGTTCAGATTCTTCTCAAGACTTCTGAAAACAGTTCATGGATTCTTCCCAAGCAACGGATGTTAATCTATCAGCTTGTTCAGATGCACCTTTGAATTCAGAAGCCTCCCAACAACGGATGCTTCTCTTTACTGATTCAACTTCAAGATTTCTGAAAACAGTTCACGGGTTCTCCAAGTAAACGGATGTTAACCTATCGCTTGTTCAGATTCTTCTCAAGACTTCTGAAAACAGTTCATGGATTCTTCCCAAGTAACGGATGTTAATCTATCAGCTTGTTCAGAAGCACCTTTGAATTCAGAAGCCTCCCAACAACGGATGCTGCTCTTTACTGATTCAACTTCAAGATTTCTGAAAACAGTTCACGGGTTCTCCAAGTAAACGGATGTTAACCTATCGCTTGTTCAGATTCTTCTCAAGACTTCTGAAAACAGTTCATGGATTCTTCCCAAGTAACGGATGTTAATCTATCAGCTTGTTCAGATGCACCTTTGAATTCAGAAGCCTCCCAACAACGGATGCTGCTCTTTACTGATTCAACTTCAAGATTTCTGAAAACAGTTCACGGGTTCTCCAAGTAAACGGATGTTAACCTATCGCTTGTTCAGATTCTTCTCAAGACTTCTGAGAACAGTTCATGGATTCTTCCCAAGTAACGGATGTTAATCTATCAGCTTGTTCAGATGCACCTTTGAATTCAGAAGCCTCCCAACAACGGATGCTGCTCTTTACTGATTCAACTTCAAGATTTCTGAAAACAGTTCACGGGTTCTCCAAGTAAACGGATGTTAACCTATCGCTTGTTCAGATTCTTCTCAAGACTTCTGAAAACAGTTCATGGATTCTTCCCAAGTAACGGATGTTAATCTATCAGCTTGTTCAGATGCACCTTTGAATTCAGAAGCCTCCCAACAACGGATGCTGCTCTTTACTGATTCAACTTCAAGATTTCTGAAAACAGTTCACGGGTTCTCCAAGTAAACGGATGTTAACCTATCGCTTGTTCAGATTCTTCTCAAGACTTCTGAAAACAGTTCATGGATTCTTCCCAAGTAACGGATGTTAATCTATCAGCTTGTTCAGATGCACCTTTGAATTCAGAAGCCTCCCAACAACGGATGCTGCTCTTTACTGATTCAACTTCAAGATTTCTGAAAACAGTTCACGGGTTCTCCAAGTAAACGGATGTTAACCTATCGCTTGTTCAGAATCTTCTCAAGACTTCTGAAAGCAGTTTATGGATTCTTCCCAAGTAACGGATGTTAATCTATCAGCTTGTTCAGATGCACCTTTAAATTCAGAAGCCTCCCAACAGCGGATGCTGCTCTTTACTGATTCAACTTCAAGACTTCTGAAAATAGTTCACGGGTTCTCCAAGTAAACGGATGTTAACCTATCACTTGTCCAGATTTTTCTCAAGCTAACAACCACGGAAGATCGCATTCCCCAGAATTCTCCCTATCCCCAGCGGAGTTCATCAAAATTCCCCAGCAGTAACTTATCTTTGCAAATCCCCAGCCAGGGAATTCCCCGGAATTCAATTCCCCTCAGAGTTTAAGCTTCAGTATCCCCAGCAGATCAAGAGCTTCAAGTGGGCAATCCCCAGCGGAGTCAGACTTTTAAACCTTCTCCCCACAGAATTTTGGAAGGACAAATCTCGAGTTCCCCAGTGAAGTCTCCAGAGTTACCTCCCATCAAGCTGACGATTCTCAAGTCTGACCTCCCCAGCACGAGTTTACTAGTTGGAACTCCCCAGTAGAGGTCATCAGGAATTCTCTCCCCCAGCAACAGCCAAGGATTTATTTTCCCTGGCAGCAGTCAAGACGTTTTTATCTTCAGCCATCTCGGATTCATGTATCCTCGGCAGGATTAGCTCATCAGCTTACATGTGCATTCATTACATTCACATCATAAACATTAATGTCACATGCATTGCATCATGCATCATAACATTGCATACAGCTAACCCTTTGCCTTTTCAGGAAAGATCAGTCGACACAGATCATCTCTTGAGATTCATCCAAAAATAGTTCAGATGTGACCCGGACACGGCAACATTTTGATACTTATTCCAGATTCATTCAGACGCATCAGCAGAAACCTTACACCGGTTCCTCTTCAACTTCTCAACTTCAAGATTTCTGAAAACAGTTCACGGGTTCTCCAAGTAAACGGATGCTAACCTATCACTTGTTCAGATTCTTCTTCAAGACTTTTGAATTTAGTTTACGGATTCTTCCCTACAACGGATGTCAATCTACCAACTGATTCAGACTCTTCTCAATTTTTGAAAATAAGTTACGGACGCTTCCCAACAACGGATGCTGCTCCATTGCTTGTTCAGTCCCAACTCTTGAAAATAGTTTACAGATTCTTCAGACGTGGACGTCAATCTGTTGCTTGTTCAGACCCCAATTCAGAGACATTCCAAAACAGGGATGCCCTCCTGATACTCGTCCACTCACCATTGACCTACAGTTCAACATCACCATATGGCATCGGTAAGCCCATTCTCAGATGGCATCTCTAAGCCCATCCCCCGACAAATTCTTTCGCACCAGGTGGCATCTTTAAGCCCATCACCAAATGGCATCTTTAAGCCCATTCACCTCCACCGTCACATCGACGAGCGCAAATTTTCTGGGCACATTAGTGTTCAATCTCCTTTTACCTTCAAGCCGCAAAAGGCAAACTTGCCAATCTAACTCTTCAGGTCAAAGAAGATTGAACAGGGGCAACTGTTGTACCCCAAAATTTGCCCTCGCGCTTTTCCACAAGAAATCTCAGCTTCAAACATTTCCTGACTTTTCAAACTGGCTCAAGAATCGGACAAACGGACTTTTCTTGACAGTCAAGCAAAACTAGGGTTTTCACTGATTTTCAGAGCTTTGAATTGTTTCATGCAGTGGGCTTAGGGTTTGGTTGATTTTTGGTTCAATTTTGATCAAGCGAGCGTGATTTGGCATTTAATTGGGAATTAGGGTTTTATGGGCATATTCTCAGAAGAATTTGAATTCCACAGCACTTTGCGGCTTATTTCAAGATTCGGATTAAAATTCGCGTTATCTTGGTTTAATCAGTAAAAGAGACAGTGGTTTGAATTCAGTACGTTTTGATTGGGCCAGTCAGATACAAGATGCAGTTTTGAATTCACAGTGTTCATGTGTTGATCAGTTTACTTGGTTTAATTGCTGCTTTGCTTTGGATGTTGGATAAGACAGGTTTATTGGATCAATGTTGTTTTATTTTAGTTATTTATTATTCTGAAATTAAATGATTGAATTTATTTTTCAATTGTTTTAATTCTAAGAATTTTAAATAAATAAATAAGCAATAAAGAAAATGGAACCAATTGGATAATTTGGATTTTTATTGATATTTGAATTATTTACAAATTGTTGTTACAAACAATAATTTACATTTAATTAAAATATTACATAGAATGAAAAACTATCATATTTTCTAAATATTCTTCGTTCTTCACTCCGCTCCGGTATTCCATTTTTCATCTGCAAAAAGAAATAAGAAAAGTCAGAAAGCATTAAATTGGAAAAGACAGTTAAAACTTGCTCATCATTAGGGGCCACTGACTGGGATCAATTGACCCTCCCTGCAAATCACGGGATTTCTCCCGGTTCACAGAGAGGGAAGATTATTTTATCTCATGAAATGCAAATGTCAAAATGCATAGGTTACAAATTTTAAGCAACATAAGAATCTCAATTTCCAATTCCAAACCATTTAGTTCAAATCCAAATTTCCCATTCAAAACTAAACTGAAAGTCCAATGCCAAAGATGTCAAAGAAAAGCAAAAAGGGAATGTACTGTCAAAGCAGAAAATCTGTCCAAACTGTCAAAAGAGAGATAAAGGAGATGCAAGATGTATTATGCAAGCTAAACATCTCAATTCATCATTTCCCATAGGGCCCCTTCAGAACAATACGAATATAATCATATTAAAATTCAAACTGTACTTTGAGAGAGAAGTAAAGAGAGATAAAGCAAGCAGGGTTTAGGCATAATTCAGGTTCAGCAGTCCAGCATAGCAGGAAGACAGAAAAAGATACACAAATCTATATACACAAGACAGTTCAGTTCAGCATGGCGGTTCAGAAGTGAAGAGAGCATAATAAGGAAAATCTACAAGACAGTCCAATGGCAGTTCACAGCAGGCAAAAGGAAGAGAGAGGAATGCGTACCAATTTCATCAACTCTGCATAATAGCAGTTCACAGTAGACAGTAGCAGGAAGAAAAGATACACAAAATCAAAAAAAGCCAAGACAGTTCAGTTCAGCATAGCAGACAGACAATAGAGAAGTGAGAAGAAAACAAATACACAAAGGCCAAGACAGTTCAGCAGGCAATTAAAAGAGAGATATACAAAATCAAAAGCCAACATAACTCAGTAGAGGATAGAAAGGAAAGAGGAGAGACACAAAACTGAGTTCAGCAAAGAATCACAAACACCACTACTACCATAACCAAAAACCACCAATAACCTCACCATACCAACATCCTCAAACCCAAAACTCAAAGGCTACTGAACCTGTGAAAGTCAAAAGCTCCAACCAATATCATAACCCTCAAACTGTCCCAAAACCTTCAAACACCCACAAAAACTGATAACCAAAACTCAGAATACCCTGCATTAAACACACATCTCAGAACTCAATCTTCATGCTAAACACACAAACCTGATATCCAAACTCAAGCCTCACCATCTTATGAAACCAACATCTAAGATATTCAAACACCAACCCTCTAGGCCTCAGTAAAACGTTCATCATAGGCCTAACCCAAGCAGGCCTCACAATTTATCAAACGCATAATCTCTCAAACATATCCAAATCTCCCAAACCCACCTTAGGCCTCAAAAGGGGGGCTTCATCACAGGCAAATCAGAAAAAAAGAAACGAAAGTGGAACAATACTCAAGCAAACCATCACAGGGCAACGCCAAGGAAGTAAATGTTCAAGGCAACCTAGGCCCTCAGAACCCTAGGTTCATCCTTGGGCAAGCAAGCACACATAGGCGACAACATAAGCAATCACATACATCAAGCAAGAGTTTAAACCAACAAATCAAGGCAACTGGAAGAGAAGATACAAAAGTAACATTCAAAGACAGTCCAAACCAACAAGCCAGCGAAGTAGAAGAGGAACGAAGATACCAGGAAAAATCAGAAGCGTAGCAAGCATCTCTCTTCGCCGCTCCGGCCTCCTGAGCGCTACTTCTCCACCTTCCCTCCACCTCCAAATATCAGGTAGTATAATCCTCGCCCCCTATCTCTTCTCCTTCGCCTCATAATGAAAACGAAAAAATAAAGAACTCAAATTAAACAAATGCGTATCGTCCACAAAGAAAACATAAAGCGTTGTCATCATACCTTAAATCAAGGACGCTAGGCTCATGCCTTGGAGGGAGGAAAGGCGTTGAAACGCGCTGGTGGCCGGAGGAAGCTCAGGAAGCCTAATCGGAGAAGACTCAACAAACGGCGCCGTCGTCACCTCATGAACCCTAACTTTCGTTCTGAAAACAAAATGCCTAACCCTAAAGAAATCTGTTCCAAGCTTGGGCCAGACCCGTCCTCACTTCCCCAAAGCCCATTAAACATCAACCTCTTTTCATTTTCATCCACAATATTCATTTAAGTTATTCTTCCTATATATTAATCAGCTAACCTTTTTTATTTTATATTTTTTGCTTCTTGATAAAATACTAACTCTTTCCATTTTTATAATAAAAAACAATGTTTACTTTTTTATATACTAACTCAATTAATTCATTGTTTCTAAAACATATACAATTTATTTCTTAATTTAATTAAACATACTAATTTAATCTAAATACTTTTTATACACAATTAACTTAAAAACATTTTTTTGAAATACATTTGTATATATTATCTTTTCTTTTTTTTATATATATATATACATAATTAAAATTGAAATTCTTTAGTTAATATACATTTTGTACATGATAATTCAATACATTTTTCTAATATTGAAATTCATAAACATTTTGACTAAAATACTCTTTTTAATTAAAACTTAACATTTGAACAAAACACTTCTCTTCTTTGTACATAAACATACAAGAATCAAAAATACAGATTAAAACGTATATCTAGGTCAAAACCCTAATACGACTCAATTTCACATTTCGCACCTGTATATAATTACACATATACAATTCACATACATATACATTTGTACACTTACACAAATACATTCACATTTACACATGTTTATCTTACCTTTATATTTGATATTCATTTGATCGCGACATTCGATTTGGTTGTAAATACTATAAGTCTCATCCCCTTGTACATTTACACCCCCACTCCCGGACACTATTCTGTAATAGCGTAGATTTACATTCCGCAATTTACAGCTTTTCAATTATACCATGGTTAGACCTAAGGTTTGTATGTATATAAAATCAAACGCTAGATAACCTAATACAAGACAAATACATGTAATCAATACACAATCACACTTGCACCCCCTAGGGTAATCCCACATGTTGCCTTCCAAATGGGCCATGCTTGCACGTCGAATGTCTTTGGCAAAACAAAATCAAATGATCATAAGTCCCTCGATGACGCTTTCGAAAGTCGCCTATCAAAACGATCAAGTCCCTTCAAGCAAATTGCCAAAGACACTTGGCATCATTGCATTCATGGTCTATGCGATGACCCGCGCCTGTCCCGAATAAACTTCCTAAACGCAAGATTGTCTACCAATTTCAATGATAGAACAAAATTGTTAAAAGGGGTTAAAACATGACAAAAACCTTTGAGTACAATAGGGTAGACAAAACTCTTAGTTACTTGAGATCAAACTTGCAAAAACACTTGCCTTCTTTTCAAAAACCACAATCCACAACACTTTCAAAAATCAACTTTTCAAACTTTTGAAACATCTTTTCGAAAAGATATGCACCTTTGTAAAACATTCGAGTAAAGAATTATTACAAGGTTGGCCTAAGACAAGGCATCTTTTTCCAAAACATTTTCAAAAAGCACCCACACATGCACCATTTTCAAAGCAATCGAAAAACAAGGCAAGTGATCTAAAAAACCAAGTAACTAAGAGCCCATGGATAACCATGGATGAAAAGGGTGCTAATACCTTCCCTTTTCATAATCTACCCCCCGAACCCACGAAATATCTCAAAAGGTTTTTGCTGTGCTTTTTTAACCTTTCCTTTAGGATAAAATAAAAAGTCGGTGGCGACTCTTGCTAACCGCACAAGTGCGAATACGAACGCAAAACACTAGTCAGTTCTCCCACCGTATCACATAGGGTTACTTCGAAATGAAAGCCTGGATAGTAGGGCTAAGAGAAGGAACCTATATAGAAGGGTTACTTCGAAATGAAAGCATGGATAGTAGGGGCTATGAGAAGGAACCTGGATAGTAGGGTTACTTCGAAATGGTAGCCTAGATAGTAGGGCTATGAGAAGGAACCTGGATAGTAGGGTTACTTCGAAATGAAAGCCTGGATAGTAGTGCTAAGAGAAGGAACCTGGATAGTAGGGTTACTTCGAAATGAAAGCTTGGATATTAGGGCTATGAGAAGGAACCTGGATAATAGGGTTACTTTGAAATGAAAGCCGGGATAGTAGGGCTATGAGAAGGAACCTGGATAGTAAGGTTACTTCGAAATGAAATCCTGGATAATAGGGCTATGAGAAGGAACCTGGATAGTAGGGTTACTTCGAAATGAAAGCCGAGATAGTAGGGCTATGAGAAGGAACTTGGATAGTAGGGTTACTTCGAAATGAAAGCCTGGATAGTAGGGCTATGAGAAGGAACCGAGATAGTAGGGTTACTTCGAAATGAAAGCCTTGATAGTAAGGCAATGAGAAGGAACCTGGATAGTAGGGTTACTTAAAAATGAAAGCCTGGATAATATGGCTATGAGAAGGAACCTGGATAGTAGGGTTACTTCGAAATGAAAGTCGGGATAGTAGTGATATAAGAAGGAACCTGGATAATAGGGTTACTTCAAAGTGAAAGTCTGGATAGTAGGGCTATGAGAAGGAACCTGGATAGTTGGGTTACTTCGAAATGAAAGCTGGGATAGTAGGGCTATGAGAAGGAACCTGGATAGTAGGGTTACTTAAAAATGAAAGCCTTGATAGTATGGCTATGAGAAGGAACCTGGATAGTAGGGTTACTACGAAATGAAAGCCGGGATAGTAGGGATATGAGAAGGAACCTGGATAGTAGGGTTACTTCGAAATGAAAGCCTGGATAGTAGGGCTGTGAGAAGGAATTGGATAGTAGGGTTACTTCGAAATGAAAGCCTGGATAGTAGGGGTGTAAGAAGGATCCTGGATAGTAGGGTTACTTTGAAATTAAAGCCTGGATAATAGGGCTATGATAAGGAACCTGGATAGTAGGGTTACTTTGAAGTGAAAGTTTGGATAGTAGGGCTATAAGAAGGAACCTGGATAGTAGGGTTACTTAGAAATGAAAGCCTGGATAGTAGGGCTATGAGAAGGAACCGGGAGAGTAGGGTTACTTCGAAATGAAAGCCTGGATAGTAGGGCTATGAGAAGGAACCTGAATAGAAGGGTTACTTCGAAATGAAAGCATGAATAGTAGGGCTATGAGAAGGAACCTGGATAGTAGGGTTACTTTGAAATGAAAGCCTGGCCAGTAGTGCTATGAGAAGGAACCTGGATAGTAGGGTTACTTTGAAATGAAAGCTTGGATATTAGGGCTATGAGAAGGAACTTGAATAGTAGGGTTACTTTGAAATGAAAGCCGGGATAGTAGGGCTATGATAAGGAACCTGGATAGTAGGGTTACTTCGAAATGAAAGCCTGGATAGTAGGGCTATGAGAAGGAACCTGGATAGTAGGGTTACTTCGAAATGAAAGCCTATATAGTAGGGCTATGAGAAGGAACCTGGAAAGTAAGGTTACTTGAAAATGAAATCCTGGATGGTAGGGCTGTGAGAAGGAACCTGGATAATAGGGTTACTTCGAAATGAAAGCTTGGATAATAGGGATGTAAGAAGGAACCTAGATAGTAGGGTTACTTTTAAATGAAAGCCTGGATAGTAGGGCTATGAGAAGGAACCTAGATAGTAGGGTTACTTCGAAATGAAAACCTGGATAGTAGGGCTATGAGAAGGAACCGGGATAGTAGGGTTACTTCGAAATGAAAGCTTGGATAGTAGGGGTATGAGAAGGAACCTGGATAGAAGGGTTACCTCGAAATGAAAGCAAGGATAGTAGGGGCTATGAGAAGGAACCTGGATAGTAGGGTTACTTCGAAATGAAAGCCTGGATAATAGGGCTATAAGAAGGAACATGGATAGTAGGGTTACTTCGAAATGAAAGTCTGGATAATAGGGCAATAAGAAGGAACCTGGATAGTAGGGTTACTTAAAAATGAAAGCCTGGATAGTATCACTATGAGAAGGAACCTGGATAGTAGGGTTACTTCAAAATGAAAGCCTGGATAGTAGGGCTATTAGAAGGAACCTGGATAGTAGGGTTACTTCGAAAGGAAAGCCTAGATAGTAGGGCTATGAGAAGGAACCTAGATAGTAAGGTTACTTCAAAATGAAATCCTGGATAGTAGGGCTGTGAGAAGGAACCTGGATAGTAGGGTTACTTCGAAATTAAAGCTTGGATAGTAGGGATGTAAGAAGGAACCTGGATAGTAGGGTTACTTTGAAATGAAAGCCTGGATAGTAGGGATATGAGAAGGAACCTAGATAGTAGGGTTACTTCTGAATAAAAGCCTGGATAGTAGGGCTATGAGAAGGAATCGGGATAGAAGGGTTACCTCGAAATGAAAGCATGGATAGTAGGGGGTATGAGAAGGAACCTGGATAGTAGGGTTACTTCGAAATGAGAGCCTGGATAGTAGGGCTAAGAGAAGGAACCTGGATAGTAGGGTTACTTCGAATTGAAAGTCGGGATAGTAGTGATATGAGAAGGAACCTGGATAGTAGGGTTACTTCGAAATGAAAGCTTGGATATTAGGGCTATGAGAAGGAACCTGGATAATAGGGTTACTTCGAAATGAAAGTCGGGATAGTAGGGATATGATAAGGAACCTGGATAGTAGGGTTACTTCGAAATGAAAGCCGAGATAGTAGGGCTATGAGAAGAAACATGGATAGTAGGGTTACTTCGAAATGAAATCCTGGATATTATGGCTATGTGAAGGAACCTGGATAGTAGGGTTATTTAAAAATAAAAGCTTGGATAGTAGGGCTGTAAGAAGGAATCTGGATAGTAGGGTTACTTTGAAATGAAAGCCTGGATAGTAGGGCTATGAGAAGGAACCTGGATAGTAGGGTTACTTCGAAATGAAAGCCTGGATAGTAGGGCTATGAGAAGGAACCTGGATAGTAGGGTTACTTCGAAATGAAAGCCTGGATAGTAGGGCTATGAGAAGCAACCTGGATAGTAGGGTTACTTAAAAATGAAAGCCTGGATAGTATGGCTATGAGAAGGAACCTGGATAGTAGGGTTACTTCGAAATGAAAGCCGGGATAGTAGTGATATGAGAAGGAACCTGGATAGTAGGGTTACTTTGAAATGAAAGCCTGGATAGTAGGGCTATGAGAAGGAACATGGATAGTAGGGTTACTTCGAAATGAAAGTCGGGATAGTAGGGCTATGAGAAGGAACCTGGATAGTAGGGTTACTTCAAAATGAAAGCTGAGATAGTAGGGCTATGAGAAGGAACTTGGATAGTAGGGTTACTTCGAAATGAAATCCTGGATAGTATGGCTATGTGAAGGAACCTGGATAGTAGGGTTATTTCAAAATAAAAGCTTGGATAATAGGGCTGTAAGAAGGAATCTGGATAGTAGGGTTACTTTGAAATGAAAGCCTGGACAGTAGGGCTATGAGAAGGAACCTGGATAGTAGGGTTACTTCGAAATGAAAGCCTGGATAGTAGGGCTATGAGAAGGAACCTGGATAGTAGGGTTACTTCGAAATGAAAGCCTGGATAGTAGGGCTATGAGAAGCAACCTGGATAGTAGGGTTACTTAAAAATGAATGCCTGGATAGTATGGCTATGAGAAGGAACCTGGATGGTAGGGCTACTTCGAAATGAAAGCCGGGATAGTAGTGATATGAGAAGGAACCTGGATAGTAGGGTTACTTCAAAATGAAAGCCTGGATAGTAGGGCTATTAGAAGGAACCTGGATAGTAGGGTTACTTCGAAAGGAAAGCCTAGATAGTAGGGCTATGAGAAGGAACCTAGATAGTAAGGTTACTTCAAAATGAAATCCTGGATAGTAGGGCTGTGAGAAGGAACCTGGATAGTAGGGTTACTTCGAAATTAAAGCTTGGATAGTAGGGATGTAAGAAGGAACCTGGATAGTAGGGTTACTTTGAAATGAAAGCCTGGATAGTAGGGATATGAGAAGGAACCTAGATAGTAGGGTTACTTCTGAATAAAAGCCTGGATAGTAGGGCTATGAGAAGGAATCGGGATAGAAGGGTTACCTCGAAATGAAAGCATGGATAGTAGGGGGTATGAGAAGGAACCTGGATAGTAGGGTTACTTCGAAATGAGAGCCTGGATAGTAGGGCTAAGAGAAGGAACCTGGATAGTAGGGTTACTTCGAATTGAAAGTCGGGATAGTAGTGATATGAGAAGGAACCTGGATAGTAGGGTTACTTCGAAATGAAAGCTTGGATATTAGGGCTATGAGAAGGAACCTGGATAATAGGGTTACTTCGAAATGAAAGTCGGGATAGTAGGGATATGATAAGGAACCTGGATAGTAGGGTTACTTCGAAATGAAAGCCGAGATAGTAGGGCTATGAGAAGAAACATGGATAGTAGGGTTACTTCGAAATGAAATCCTGGATATTATGGCTATGTGAAGGAACCTGGATAGTAGGGTTATTTAAAAATAAAAGCTTGGATAGTAGGGCTGTAAGAAGGAATCTGGATAGTAGGGTTACTTTGAAATGAAAGCCTGGATAGTAGGGCTATGAGAAGGAACCTGGATAGTAGGGTTACTTCGAAATGAAAGCCTGGATAGTAGGGCTATGAGAAGGAACCTGGATAGTAGGGTTACTTCGAAATGAAAGCCTGGATAGTAGGGCTATGAGAAGCAACCTGGATAGTAGGGTTACTTAAAAATGAAAGCCTGGATAGTATGGCTATGAGAAGGAACCTGGATAGTAGGGTTACTTCGAAATGAAAGCCGGGATAGTAGTGATATGAGAAGGAACCTGGATAGTAGGGTTACTTTGAAATGAAAGCCTGGATAGTAGGGCTATGAGAAGGAACATGGATAGTAGGGTTACTTCGAAATGAAAGTCGGGATAGTAGGGCTATGAGAAGGAACCTGGATAGTAGGGTTACTTCAAAATGAAAGCTGAGATAGTAGGGCTATGAGAAGGAACTTGGATAGTAGGGTTACTTCGAAATGAAATCCTGGATAGTATGGCTATGTGAAGGAACCTGGATAGTAGGGTTATTTCAAAATAAAAGCTTGGATAATAGGGCTGTAAGAAGGAATCTGGATAGTAGGGTTACTTTGAAATGAAAGCCTGGACAGTAGGGCTATGAGAAGGAACCTGGATAGTAGGGTTACTTCGAAATGAAAGCCTGGATAGTAGGGCTATGAGAAGGAACCTGGATAGTAGGGTTACTTCGAAATGAAAGCCTGGATAGTAGGGCTATGAGAAGCAACCTGGATAGTAGGGTTACTTAAAAATGAATGCCTGGATAGTATGGCTATGAGAAGGAACCTGGATGGTAGGGCTACTTCGAAATGAAAGCCGGGATAGTAGTGATATGAGAAGGAACCTGGATAGTAGGGTTACTTCGAAATGAAAGCCTGGATAGTAGGGCTGTGAGAAGGAACCTGGATAGTAGGGTTACTTCGAAATGAAAGCTTGGATAGTAGGGCTGTAAGAAGGAATCTGGATAGTAGGGTTACTTTGAAATGAAAGTCTGGATAGTAGGGCTATGAGAAGGAACCTGGATAGTAGGGTTACTTCGAAGTGAAAGTCTACATAGTAGGGCTATGAGAAGGAACCTGGATAGTAGGGTTACTTCGAAATCAAAGCCTGGATAGTAGGGCTATGAGAAGGAACCAGGATAGTAGGGTTACTTTGAAATGAAAGCCTAGATAGTAGGTATATGAGAAGGAACCTGGATAGAAGGGTTACTTCGAAATGAAAGCATGCATAGTAGGGCTATGAGAAGGAACCTGGATAGTAGGGTTACTTCGAAATGAAAGCCTGGATAGTAGGGCTATGAGAAGGAACCTAGATAGTAGGGTTACTTCGAAATGAAGGCTTGGATAGTAGGGCTATGAGAAGGAACCTGGATAGTAGGGTTACTTCGAAATGAAAGCCGAGAGAGTAGGGATATGAGAAGGAACCTGGATAGTAGGGTTACTTTGAAATGAAATCCTGGATAGTAGGGTTGTGAGAAGGAACTTGGATAATAGGGTTACTTCGAAATGAAAGCTTGGATAGTAGGGCTGTAAGAAGGAACCTGGATAGTAGGGTTACTTTGAAATGAAAGCCTAGATAGTAGGGCTATGAGAAGGAACCTGGATAGTAGGGTTACTTTGAAATGAAAGCCTGGATAGTAGGGCTATGAGAAGGAACCTGGATAGTAGGGTTACTTCGAAATGAAAGCCTTGATAGTTGGGCAATGAGAAGGAACCTGGATAGTAGGGTTAGTTCGAAATGAAAGCCTGGATAGTAGGGTTATAAGAAGGAACAGAGATAGTAGGGTTACTTCTGAATGAAAGCCTGGATAGTAGGGCTATGAGAAGGAACCTGGATAGTAGGGTTAATTAGAAATGAAAGCCTTGATAGTAGGGCTATGAAAAGGAACCTGGATAGTAGGGTTACTTCGAAATGAAAGCTTGGATAGTAGGACTATGATAGGACCCTAGATATTAGGGTTACTTCGAAATGAAAGCTGGGATAGTAGGTCTATGAGAAGGAACCTGGATAGTAGGGTTACTTAAAAATGAAAGCCTGGATAGTATGACTATGAGAAGGTACCTGGATAGTAGAGTTACTTCGAAATGAAAGCCGAGATAGTAGGGCTATAAGAAGGAACCTGGATAGTAGGGTTACTTCGAAATGAAAGCCTGGATAGTAGGGCTATGAGAAGGAACCTGGATAGTAGGGTGACTTCGAAATGAAAGCCGAGATAGTAGGGCTATGAGAAGGAACCTGGAGAGTAGTGTTAATTAGAAATGAAATCTTGGATAGTAGGGCTATGAGAAGGAACCTGGATAGTAGGGTTACTTCGAAATGAAAGCTTGGATAGTAGGGTTATAAGAAGGAACTGGGATAGTAGGGTTACTTCGAAATGAAAGCCTGGATAGTAGGGCTATGAGAAGGAACATGAATAGAAGGGTTACTTCGAAATGAAAGCATGAATAGTAGGGCTATTAGAAGGAACCTGGATAGTAGGGTTACTTCGAAATGAAAGCCTGGATAGTAGGGCTATGAGAAGGAACCTGGATAGTAGGGTTACTTCAAAATGAAAGTCTGGCTAGTAGTGCTATGAGAAGGAAACTGGATAGTAGGGTTACTTTGAAATGAAAGCTTGGATATTAGGGCTATGAGAAGGAACTTGAATAGTAGGGTTACTTCGAAATGAAAGCCGGGATAGTAGGGCTATGATAAGGAACCTGGATAGTAGGGTTACTTCGAAATGAAAGCCTGAATAGTAGGGCTACGAGAAGGAACCTGGATAGTAGGGTTACATCGAAATGAAAGCCTAGATAGTAGGGCTATGATAAGGAACCTGGATAGTAAGGTTACTTCAAAATGAAATCCTGGATAGTAGGGCTGTGAGAAGGAACCTGGATAGTAGGGTTACTTCGAAATGAAAGCTTGGATAATAGGGATGTAAGAAGGAACCTGGATAGTAGGGTTACTTTGAAATGAAAGCCTGGATGGTAGGGCTATGAGAAGGAACGTAGATAGTAGGGTTACTTCGAAATAAAAGCCTAGATAGTAGGGCTATGAGAAGGAACCGGGATAGTAGGGTTAATTCGAAATGAAAGCCTGGATAGTAGGGCTATGAGAAAGAACCTTGATAGAAGGGTTACCTCGAAATGACAACATGGATAGTAGGGGGTATGAGAAGGAACCTGGATAGTAGGTTTACTTCGAAATTAGAGCCTGGATAGTAGGGCTATGAGAAGGAACCTGGATAGTAGGGTTACTTCAAAATGAAAGCCTGGATAGTAGGGCAATGAGAAGGAACCTGGATAGTAGGGTTACTTAAAAATGAAAGCCTGGATAGTATGGCTATGAGAAGGAACCTGGATAGTAGGGTTACTTCGAAATGAAAGCCGGGATAATAGTGATATGAGAAGGAACCTGGATAGTAGGGTTACTTGGAAATGAAAGCTTGGATATTAGGGCTATGAAAAGGAACCTGGATAATAGGGTTACTTCGAAATGAAAGTCGGGATAGTAAGGATATGAGAAGGAACCTGGATAGTAGGGTTACTTCGAAATGAAAGCCTGGATAATAGGGCTATGAGAAGGAACCTGGATAGTAGGGTTACTTCAAAATGAAAGCCGAGATAGTAGGGCTATGAGAAGGAACCTGGATAGTAGGGTTACTTTGAAATGAAATCCTGGATAGTATGGCTATGTGAAGGAACCTGGATAGTAGGGTTACTTCAAAATAAAAGCTTGGATAATAGGGCTATAAGAAGGAATCTGGATAGTAGGGTTACTTTGAAATGAAAGCCTGGATAGTAGGGCTATGAGAAGGAACCTGGATAGTAGGGTTACTTCAAAATGAAAGCCTGGATAGTAGGGCTATGAGAAGGAACCTGGATAGTAGGGTTACTTTGAAATGAAAGCCTGGATAGTAGGGCTATGAGAAGGAACTTGGATAGTAGGGTTACTTAAAAATTAAAGCCTGGATAGTATGGCTATGAGAAGGAACCTGGATAGTAGGGTTGCTTCGAGATGAAAGCTTGGATTGTAGGGTTGTGAGAAGGAATTGGATAGTAGGGTTACTTCGAAATGAAAGCCTCGATATTAGGGGTGTAAGAAGGAACCTGGATAGTAGGGTTACTTTGAAATGAAAGCCTAGATAGTAGGGCTATGAGAAGGAACTTGGATAGTAGGGTTACTTCGAAATGAAATCCTGGATAGTAGGGCTGTGAGAAGGAACCTGGATAGTAGGGTTACTTCGAAATGAAAGCCTGGATAGTAGTGCTATGAGAAGGAACGTGGATAGTAGGGTTACTTCTAAATGAAACCATGGATATTAGGGCTATGAGAAGGAACCTGGATAGTAGGGTTACATCGAAATGAAAGCCGGTATAGTAGGGCTATGATAAGGAACCTGGATAGTAGGGTTACTTCGAAATGAAGGCCTGTATAGTAGGGCTATGAGAAGGAACCTGGATAGTAGGGTTACTTCGAAATGAAATCCAAGATAGTAGGGCTATGAGAAGGAACCTGGATAGTAGGGTTACTTTGAAATGAAATCCTGGATAGTAGGGCTGTGAGAAGGAACCTGGATAATAGGGTTACTTTGAAATGAAAGCTTGGATAGTAGGGTTGTAAGAAGGAACCTGGATAGTTGGGTTACTTTGAAATGAAAGCCTAGATAGTAGGGCTATGAGAAGGAACCTGGATAGTAGGGTTACTTTGAAATGAAAGCCTGGATAGTAGGGCTATGAGAAGGAACCTGGATAGTAGGGTTACTTCGAAATGAAAGCCTGGATAGTAGGGCAATGAGAAGGAACCTGGATAGTAGGGTTACTTCGAAATGAAAGCCTGGATAGTAGGGTTATAAGAAGGAACCGAGATAGTAGGGTTACTTCTAAAAGAAAGCCTGGATAGTAGGTGTTGTACCCCAAAATTTTCCCTCCCATATTCTTCAAGATTTGCTAAGAGCATGCTTCAAAATCTCCCAAGGGTTGCACAGTCCAATTGCCTCCTAACAGTAAAAAATTAGGGTTTTTGTTCTGGCAAAGAATTTGAAGTTTCCAAGGGTCCAAACAAGTCCCACATGCCTATAAACATTGTCAAGCATCCTTATACCAAGTTTCAAGACTTACAGCACAAAATTGCACAGTCAAAAACCCTAATTGCTCAACAGTCAACTGCAGGGGCAAAATAGTCATTTGACAGTCAAAAATCAAAATTTTTGGCCAACATCTTATTTTGAAGCCACAAAAATCATTTGATCAATTCTTGATCATGATTCTCAAAGCATGGCTCAAAAAGTCTCAAGATGCAAAGTTTCTATATTTGGACAGTTGAAAAAGTCAACTGCAAATTGACCAAGGCATAACTTCCACATGGTTTATTAGAAAAATTCCATCCAAATCTAATTTTGAATAGAATGACATTTCCTACAACTCCTCTTCACACTTCAAGTCCAAGAAATGCTCTCACAAAAAGTTATCAATCTCAACATTATAGGTCATTTTCAAAAGTCAACAAAAAGGCACTTTAAGTCAAAGACCATAACTTGATATTGGTAAATCAAAATGACATGGTACCAAAGGAATTGGTTAAAGGACTTCAAGACCTTTCCAAAATGTCCAAGAACATGATCAAAGCTTAAAAATTGAGCAAGATATGCCTTGTGGAAGTTGGGAAATTTTTGGGAATTTTGAAAAGTCAACTTTGCTTCAAATGCCTCAAAATTGCTAATGGGCCACGATTTCTTCGAAGAATCATCACCCAAAGGCCATGCACGACCCATTGACATCCAAGGGAGTTATTTCATCATTTTTCATTAATTATTTGAATTTTTAATGTTATTAATTCATTTAATTAAAATTAAATATGAAAAAATACTAAAGCGTGTATTTTAAATCTTTTTATGCAGCTAATAGGTCCATTATAAGCTCAAGATTTCGTGCACCTTCAAAAAGGAAAGAATCATTCATGATTTGGCATATTTGGCATGAAAAAAGATTGAAAAAGATTATGCAAAATCAAAAATTCAAAATCATTAAACACAAGGCTTTGGGCTTGGATTGTTGACCTAATGCGTTCCTCATACATATGCAAACCAAAACCTAATCACAGGGAGGAAGCAAGCTGCGCCCAAGAACACCAAACAAATTTGCATTTTTTCTCAAAAATCTCAAATCTGTTTTCATAGTTCCAGTGTGTTGCAAGGTCTAAAAACTATTCCATAAGTTTGCCAAGACTACCAGGAAGCTTTCTCAATCAAAATCACATCCCCTAACCTCAAGAATTGGTATAACCGTGTTCCACTTTTCTTGAAAAATTTGATAATCGTATTCCATTTTCCATGCATGATTAATGTCTTTTAACTGTTGTTTTACACTAACAAGAGCATTCTAAAGCTGTTGGCATTCTTTGATTGAACTTTTAAGCCTTGTACACGAATCCACCATGGAAGCTGCCTAGGGTTTCAGAGGTTTGAAATTGGGGATTCTTTCCTGGGGAAAAATTGGACCATAAGACCAACACCATTACAATCGTGACTTCCAGACGATTCAATTCCACATATCGCGCCCAATTTATATTATGCTATGGCCTAATCGTTATTTTTGCAGGTTTGAGTTAGTGGGGGTTTAAAACCCCCGCTATCTAGCTTATATTTTCAGGCAAAAGCGAAGAAGGGAGAAGAAGACGCTGGCGTGTTGAATAATGATTGGCCAGTTTGAATAACTGGCGCCTTTTTTTTTGTTGTCCCACTAACCCTTGCCTTCTTTCTCTTATTATTCTTTATCCATTATATATCAAACAAACGCGTTTGGCTGGTTGGTGAGTGAGGTGTCCTTCAAGCATTGGGACCTGGGTTCGATTCCCAGGTCCCCCATATTTCTCAATATATTTTGTTTTAACATGCTTCTATGCAGTGCTTCATCAAGGGTCTACCATACAGCCTCATCATCTGGCTTGCCACGCGCCCAACAACTCCAATCCAAAGGCCAAGATAGGCTGTCCACCATGGACACTAGTCAATTGCTTCCCACTTAATCAGAAAAGTCAAAAAGGCCTCATTCAAATGGGCCCAATTGCTGCAAAATGACCTCCATAATTGGGTCAACAACCCCTCTTGTTTGTATTTCTTTCCCTTATTCTTTTTCTATTTTTTTATTTGTTTTAATTATTTTCTTTTAATTCCTTAAATTAATTTTAATAATATAAAAATACAAAAAAAAAATCAGAAAATTCCAAAATAAAATATATTTATTTATTTAATGCATTAATGTTTTTGTAAATAAAATTCTAATAATCAATTAGTTTTAAATTAGGGTTTTAATTTTAATGTTCTTTTTTCTTAAATAACAAAAATACATAAAAAATTTAGGTTTAGCATTTTCATTCTTTTTCTTAATAAATAATCTTTTTTCTTATCACTATTAATTAGTAATTATCTTGTAAATAAATATGAAATTTAATTAATTAGGTTTAAATTAGGTCAAACTTAAATAATTTTCTTTAATAATTAAAAACAAACTAGACTTAGGGTTTTATTTAAATTTCTAATTTCAGTTAATCTTCTTTTTTTCATAAATACCAAAACTCCAAAAAATAAGTTCTTTCCTTTATTTAATTTAATTAATTTTAATTTCAATTTAATTTCTTTAAAAGGGTCCAACGCCCTCGCACTCGATTCTTATTTCTTTTCGCGCCAATTTATTTTTTATTTCTTTTGTGGATATAATGTATTTGCCCCAAAGCCTTGTAATAGATAATTAGGATATTTACTTTCTGCATTTTATTTATTCAAATCGGGTCTTGGTTTAATTTGGCGATGTAGACCCGCGCCTTTGTAATAGCGTAGGACCTTTATTTTTCCGCATTTTAATTCCCGCACCTTTTAACTGTTAATAATCACATGAAAGAATGTATGCTCAAATAAAATCAAAGCGTAGAACACCCAATGCATGATCAAGACAAATAATAACTGAAAATGACACACAATTCACACACCACTACTAGGGTACGCCTCACTGTTGCCTTGCCCCTCAAAACGTGGTCGTCGAGTAGAGGATGTTTTAGTAAGTCCTCATGTCCATGAACATGGCATGAGGGTAGCTTCTAAGGTGTCCTCCTATTGTTCTGGTGACCACACTGTCCCTAATCCTCGAATTGACCCGAACACCTCCAACGATGGTGCTACCTACCTCTCAATGGTGGGATGGCACTACCTCAAGGACATTTACACAGACTAATTCCTTAGGGTAGGTAGATGACTCGTAGATACTTGCTCTAATTCAGAACAAATCAAAAACTTCTTTTCACACTGACACTTTGCAAAAAGCTTTCAAAAACGACTTTTCAAACACTCTTGAGGACTGATACAAGAGTCAAACTGAAATTTTAAACGAAACTTTTTCCAACCCACTCACCTTGAAAAGCAAACAAACATTTTGAAAACACAAATGAGCAAGTATCTAAGAGCCCATGGATAACCATGGATAGAAAGGGTGCTAACACCTTCCCTTTCTATAAATCTACCTCCCGAACCGAGAACTAATCTCAATAAGGAATTTTTATGTGCTTTTGTCCTTTCCATGTTGGAGAAAATAAAAGACGGTGGCGACTGTTGCTTCCACGACATTTCGCGAACCAGCGTTAAACAGTCAGTTCCAGATCCACCGATCACAGTAGGGCTATGAGAAGGAACCTTGATAGTAGGGTTAATTAGAAATGAAAGCCTGGATAGTAGGGCTATGAAAAGGAACCTGGATAGTAGGGTTACTTCTAAATGAAAGCTTGGATAGTAGGACTAAGATAGGACCCTAGATATTAGGGTTACTTCGAAATGAAAGCTGGGATAGTAGGGCTTTAAGAAGGAACCTGTATAGTAGCGTTACTTAAAAATTAAAGCATGGATGATATAACTATGAGAAGGAAAATGGATAGTAGGGTTACTTCGAAATGAAAGCCGAGATAGTAGGGATATGAGAAGGAACCTGGATAGTAGGGTTACTTCGAAATGAAAGCCTGGATAGTAGGGCTGTGAGAAGGAATTGGATAGTAGGGTTACTTCGAAATGAAAGCATGGATAGTAGGGGTGTAAGAAGGAACCTGGATAGTAGGGTTACTTTGAAATGAAAGCCTGGATAGTAGGGCTATGATAAGGAACCTGGATAGTAGGGTTACTTCGAAATGAAAGCCTGGATAATAGGGCTATGAGAAGGAACCTAGATAGTAGGGTTAGTTCGAAATGAAAGCCTGGATAGTAGTGCTATGAGAAGGAACGTGGATAGTAGGGTTACTTCTAAATGAAACCTTAGATATTAGGGCTATGAGAAGGAACCTGGATAGTAGGGTTACATCGAAATGAAAGCCGGGATAGTAGGGCTATGATAAGGAACCTAGATAGTAGGATTACTTCGAAATGAAGGCCTGGATAGTAGGGCTATGAGAAGGAACCTGGATAGTAGGGTTACTTCGAAATGAAAGCCGAGATAGTAGGGCTATGAGAAGGAACCTGGATAGTAGGGTTACTTTGAAAGGAAATCCTGGATAGTAGGGTTGTGAGAAGGAACCTGGATAATAGGGTTACTTCGAAATGAAAGCTTGGATAGTAGGGCTGTAAGAAGGAACCTGGATAGTAGGGTTTCTTTGAAATGAAAGCCTGGATAGTAGGGCTGTGAGAAGGAATTGGATATTAGGGTTACTTCGAAATGAAAGCATGGATAGTAGGGGTGTAAGAAGGAACCTGGATAGTACGGTTACATTGAAATGAAAGCCTGGATAGTAGGGCTAAGATAAGGAACCTAGATAGTAGGGTTACTTCGAAGTGAAAGTCTGGATAGTAAGGCTATGAGAAGGAACCTGGATAGTAGGGTTACTTCGAAATGAAAGCCTGGATAGTAGGGCTATGAGAAGGAACCTGGATAGTAGGGTTACTTCAAAATGAAAGCCTGGATAGTAGGGCAATGAGAAGGAACCTGGATAGTAGGGTTACTTCGAAATGAAAGCCTGGATAGTAGGGTTATAAGAAGGAACCGAGATATTAGGGTTACTTCTAAATGAAAGCCTGGATAGTAGGGCTATGAGAAGGAACCCAGATAGTAGGGTTAATTAGAAATGAAAGCCTGGATAGTAGGGCTATGAAAAGGAACCTGGATAGTAGGGTTACTTCGAAATGAAAACTTGGATAGTAGGACTATGATAGGACCCTAGATATTAGGGTTACTTCGAAATGAAAGCTGGGATAGTAGGGCTATGAGAAGGAACCTGGATAGTAGGGTTACTTAAAAATTAAAGCCTGGATAATATAACTATGAGAAGGAACCTGGATAGTAGGGTTACTTCGAAATGAAAGCCGGGATAGTAGGGATATGAGAAGGAACCTGGATAGTAGGGTTCCTTCGAAATGAAAGCCTGGATAGTAGGGCTGTGAGAAGGAATTGGATAGTAGGGTTACTTCGAAATGAAAGCATGGATAGTAGTGGTGTAAGAAGGAACCAGGATAGTAGGGTTACTTTGAAATGAAAGCCTGGATCGTAGGGCTATGATAAGGAACCTGGATAGTAGGGTTACTTCGAAGTGAAAGTCTGGATAGTAGGGCTATGAGAAGGAACCTGGATAGTAGGGTTACTTCGAAATGAAAGCCTGGATAGTAGGGCTATGAGAAGGAACCGGGATAGTAGGGTTACTTCGAAATTAAAGCCTGGATAGTAGGGCTATGAGAAGGAACCTAGATAGTATGGTTACTTCGAAATGAAAACCTGGATAATAGTGCTATGAGAAGGAACGTGGATAGTAGGGTTACTTCTAAATGAAATCTTGGATATTAGGGCTATGAGAAGGAACCTGGATAGTAGGGTTACATCGAAATGAAAGCCGGGATAGTAGGGCTATGATAAGGAACCTGGATAGTAGGGTTACTTAGAAATGAAGGCCTGGATAGTAGGGCTATGAGAAGGAACCTAGATAGTAGGGTTACTTCGAAATGAAAGCCGAGATAGTAGGGCTATGAGAAGGAACCTGGAATGTAGGGTTACTTTGAAATGAAATCCTGGATAGTAGGGCTGTGAGAAGGAACCTGGATAATAGGGTTACTTCAAAATGAAAGCTTGGATAGTAGGGTTGTAAGAAGGAACCTGAATAGTAGGGTTACTTTGAAATGAAAGCCTAGATAGTAGGGCTATGAGAAGGAACCTGGATAGTAGGGTTACTTTGAAATGAAAGCCTGGATAGTAGGGCTATGAGAAGGAACCTGGATAGTAGGGTTACTTCGAAATGAAAGCCTGGATAGTAGGGCAATGAGAAGGAACCTGGATAGTAGGGTTACTTCGGAATTAAATCCTGGATAGTAGGGTTATAAGAAGGAACCGAGATAGTAGGGTTACTTCTAAAAGAAAGCCTGGATAGTAGGGCTATGAGAAGGAACCTTGATAGTAGGGTTAATTAGAAATGAAAGCCTGGATAGTATGGCTATGAAAAGGAACCTGGATAGTAGGGTTACTTCGAAATGAAAGCTTGGATAGTAGGACTATGATAGGACCCTAGATATTAGGGTTACTTCGAAATGAAAGCTGGGATAGTAGGGCTATGAGAAGGAACCTGGATAGTAGGCCTGTGAGAAGGAATTGGATAGTAGGGTTACTTCGAAATGAAAGCATGGATAGTAGGGGTGTAAGAAGGAACCTGGATAGTAGGGTTACTTTGAAAAGAAAGCCTGGATCGTAGGGCTATGATAAGGAACCTGTATAGTAGGGTTACTTCGAAGTGAAAGGCTGGATAGTAGGGCTATGAGAAGGAACCTGGATAGTAGGGTTACTTCGAAATGAAAGCCTGGATAGTAGGGCTATGAGAAGGAACCGGTATAGTAGGGTTACTTCGAAATTTAAGCCTGGATAGTAGGGCTATGAGAAGGAACCTAGATAGTATGGTTACTTCGAAATGAAATCCTTGATAGTAGTGCTATGAGAAGGAACGTGGATAGTAGGGTTACTTCTAAATGAAACCTTGGATATTAGGGCTATGAGAAGGAACCTGGATAGTAGGGTTACATCGAAATGAAAGCTGGGATATTAGGGCTATGATAAGGAACCTGGATAGTAGGGTTACTTCGAAATGAAGGCCTGGATAGTAGGGCTATGAGAAGGAACCTGGATAGTAGGGTTACTTCGAAATGAAAGCCGAGATAGTAGGGCTATGAGAAGGAACCTGGATAGTAAGGTTACTTTGAAATGAAATCCTGGATAGTAGCGCTGTGAGAAGGAACCTGGATAATAGGGTTACTTCGAAATGAAAGCTTGGATAGTAGGGCTGTAAGAAGGAACCTGGATAGTAGGGTTACTTCGAAATGAAAGCCGAGATAGTAGGGCTATGAGAAGGAACCTGGATAGTAGGGTTACTTTGAAATGAAATCCTGGATAGTAGAGCTGTGAGAAGGAACCTGGATAATAGGGTTACTTCGAAATGAAAGCTTGGATAGTAGGGATGTAAGAAGGAACCTGGATAGTAGGGTTACTTTGAAATGAAAGCCTAGATAGTAGGGCTATGTGAAGGAACCTGGATAGTAGGGTTACTTTGAAATGAAAGCCTTGATAGTAGGGCTATGAGAAGGAACCTGGATAGTAGGGTTACTTCGAAATGAAAGCCTGGATAGTAGGGCAATGAGAAGGAACCTGGATAGTAGGGTTACTTCGAAATTAAATCCTGGATAGTAGGGTTATAAGAAGGAACCGAGATAGTAGGGTTACTTCTAAAAGAAAGCCTGGATAGTAGGGCTATGAGAAGGAACCTTGATAGTAGGGTTAATTAGAAATGAAAGCCTGGATAGTAGGGCTATGAAAAGGAACCTGGATAGTAGGGTTACTTCGAAATGAAAGCTTGGATAGTAGGACTATGATAGGACCTTAAATATTAGGGTTACTTCGAAATGAAAGCTGGGATAGTAGGGCTATGAGAAGGAACCTGGATAGTAGGGCTGTGAGAAGGAATTGGATAGTAGGGTTACTTCGAAATGAAAGCATGGATAATAGGGGTGTAAGAAGGAACCTGGATAATAGGGTTAATTTGAAATGAAATCCTGGATAGTAGGGCTGTGAGAAGGAACCTGGATAATAGGATTACTTCGAAATGAAAGCTTGGATAGTAGGGCTGTAAGAAGGAACCTGGATAGTAGGGTTACTTTGAAATGAAAGCCTGGATAGTAGGGCTGTGAGAAGGAATTGGATAGTAGGGTTACTTCGAAATGAAAGCATGGATAGTAGGGGTGTAAGAAGGAACCTGGATAGTACGGTTACTTTGAAATGAAAGCCTGGATAGTAGGGCTATGATAAGGAACCTAGATAGTAGGGTTACTTCAAAGTGGAAGTATGGATAGTAGGGCTATGAGAAGGAACCTGGATAGTAGGGTTACTTCGAAATGAAAGCCTGGATAGTAGGGCTATGAGAAGGAACCTGGATAGTAGGGTTACTTCGAAATGAAAGCCTGGATAGTAGGGCAATGAGAAGGAACCTGGATAGTAGGGTTACTTCGAAATGAAAGCCGGGATAGTAGGGTTATAAGAAGGAACCGAGATAGTAGGGTTACTTCTAAATGAAAGCCTGGATAGTAGGGCTATGAGAAGGAACCCGGATAGTAGGGTTAATTAGAAATGAAAGCCTGGATAGTAGGGCTATGAAAAGGAACCTGGATAGTAGGGTTACTTCGAAATGAAAGCTTGGATAGTAGGACTATGATAGGACCCTAGATATTAGGGTTACTTCGAAATGAAATCCGGGATAGTAGGGTTATGAGAAGGAACCTGGATAGTAGGGTTCCTTCGAAATTAAAGCCTGGATAGTAGGGCTGTGAGAAGGAATTGGATAGTAGGGTTTCTTCGAAATGAAAGCATGGATAGTAGGGGTGTAAGAAGGAACCTGGATAGTAGGGTTACTTTGAAATGAAAGCCTGGATCGTAGGGCTATGATAAGGAACCTGGATAGTAGGGTTACTTCGAAGTGAAAGTCTGGATAGTAGAGCTATGAGATGGAACCTGGATAGTAGGGTTACTTCGAAATGAAAGCCTGGATAGTAGGGCTATGAGAAGGAACCGAGATAGTAGGGTTACTTCGAAATTAAAGCCTGGATAGTAGGGCTATGAGAAGGAACCTAGATAGTATGGTTACTTCGAAATGAAAGCCTAGATAGTAGTGCTATGAGAAGGAACGTGGATAGTAGGGTTACTTCTAAATGAAACCTTGAATATTAGGGCTATGAGAAGGAACCTGGATAGTAGGGTTACATCAAAATGAAAGCCGAGATAGTAGGGCTATGATAAGGAACCTGGAGAGTAGGGTTACTTCGAAATGAAGGCCTGGATAGTAGGACTATGAGAAGGAACCTGGATAGTAGGGTTACTTCTAAATGAAACCTTGAATATTAGGGCTATGAGAAGGAACCTGGATAGTAGGGTTACATCAAAATGAAAGCCGAGATAGTAGGGCTATGATAAGGAACCTGGAGAGTAGGGTTACTTCGAAATGAAGGCCTGGATAGTAGGACTATGAGAAGGAACCTGGATAGTAGGGTTACTTCGAAATGAAATTCGAGATAGTAGGGCTATGAGAAGGAACCTGGATAATAGGGTTACTTTGAAATGAAATCCTGGATAGTAGGGCTGTGAGAAGGAACCTGGATAATAAGGTTACTTCGAAATGAAAGCTTGGATAGTAGGGCTGTAAGAAGGAACCTGGATAGTATGGTTACTTTGAAATGAAAGCCTAGATAGTAGGGCTATGAGAAGGAACCTGGATAGTAGGGTTACTTTGAAATGAAAGCATGGATAGTAGGGCTATGTGAAGGAACCTGGATAGTAGGGTTACTTCGAAATGAAAGCCTGGATAATAGGGCAATGAGAAGGAACCTGGATAGTAGGGTTACTTCGAAATGAAATCCTGGATAATAGGGTTATAAGAAGGAACCGAGATAGTAGGGTTACTTCTAAAAGAAATCCTGGATAGTAGGGCTATGAGAAGGAACCTTGATAGTAGGGTTAATTAGAAATGAAAGCCTGGATAGTAGGGCTATGAAAAGGAACCTGGATAGTAGGGTTACTTCGAAATGAAAGCTTGGATAGTAGGACTATGAGAAGGAACCTGGATAGCAGGGTTACTTAAAAATTAAAGCCTGGATAGTATAACTATGAGAAGGAACCTGGATAGTAGGGTTACTTCGAAATGAAAGCCGGGATAGTAGGGATTGAGAAGGAACCTGGATAGTAGGGTTACTTCGAAATGAAAACCTAGATAGTAGGGCTATGAGAAGGAATTGGATAGTAGGGTTACTTCGAAATGAAAGCATGGATAATAGGGGTGTAAGAAGGAACCTGGATAGTAGGGTTACTTTGAAATGAAATCCTGGATAGTAGGGCTATGATAAGGAACCAGGATAGTAGGGTTACTTCGAAGTGAAAGTCTGGATAGTAGGGCCATGAGAAGGAACCTGGATAGTAGGGTTACTTCGAAATGAAAGCCTGGATAGTAGGGCTATTAGAAGGAACCTAGATAGTAGGGTTACTTCGAAATGAAAGCCTGGATAGTAGTGCTATGAGAAGGAACGTGGATAGTAGGGTTACTTCTAAATGAAACCTTGGATATTAGGGCTATGAGAAGGAACCTGGATAGTAGGGTTACTTTGAAATGAAAGCCTGAATAGTAGGGCTATGATAAGGAACCTGGATAGTAGGGTTACTTCGAAGTGAAAGCCGGGATAGTAGGGCTATGATAAGGAACCTGGATAGTAGGGTTACTTCGAAATGAAGGCCTGGATAGTAGGGCTATGAGAAGGAACCTGGATAGTAGGGTTACTTCAAAATGAAAGCCGAGATAGTAGGGCTATGAGAAGGAACCTGGATAGTAGGGTTACTTTGAAATGAAATCCTGGATAGTAGGGTTGTGAGAAGGAACCTGGATAATAGGGTTACTTCGAAATGAAAGCTTGGATAGTAGGGTTGTAAGAAGGAACCTGGATAATAGGGTTACTTTGAAATGAAAGCCTAGATAGTAGAGCTGTGAGAAGCAATTGGATAGTAGGGTTACTTCGAAATGAAAGCATGGATAGTAGGGGTGTAAGAAAGAACCTGGATAGTAGGGTTACTTTGAAATTAAAGCCTGGATAGTAGGGATATGATAAGGAACCTGGATAGTAGGGTTACTTCGAAGTTAAAGTCTGGATAGTAGGGCTATGAGAAGGAACCTGGATAGTAGGGTTACTTAGAAATGAAAGCCTGGATAGTAGGGCTATGATAAGGAACCTGGATAGTAGGGTTACTTCGAAATGAAAGCCTGGATAGTAGGGCAATGATAAGGAACCTGGATAGTAGGGTTACTTCGAAATGAAAGCCTGGATAGTAGGGTTATAAGAAGGAACCGAGATAGTAGGGTTACTTCTAAATGAAAGCCTGGATAGTAGGGCTATGAGAAGGAACCCGGATAATAGGGTTAATTAGAAATGAAAGCCTGGATAGTAGGGCTATGAAAAGGAACCTGGATAGTAGGGTTACTTCGAAATGAAAGCTTGGATAGAAGGACTATGATAGGACCCTAGATATTAGGGTTACTTCGAAATGAAAGCTGGGATAGTAGGGCTATGAGAAGGAACCTGGATAGTAGGGTTACTTAAAAATTAAAGCGTGGATAGTATAACTATGAGAAGGAACCTGGATAGCAGGGTTACTTCGAAATGAAAGCCGGGATAGTAGGGATATGAGAAGGAACTTGGATAGTAGGGTTCCTTCGAAATGAAAGCCTGGATAGTAGGGCTGGGAGAAGGAATTGGATAGTAGGGTTACTTCGAAATGAAAGCATGGATAGTAGGGGTGTAAGAAGGAACCTGGATAGTAGGGTTACTTTGAAATGAAAGCCAGAATAGTAGGGCTATGATAAGGAACCTGGATAGTAGGGTTACTTCGAAGTGAAACTCTGGATAGTAGGGCTATGAGAAGGAACCTGGATAGTAGGGTTGCTTCGAAATGAAAGCCTGGATAGTAGGGCTATGAGAAGGAACCGGGATAGTAGGGTTACTTCGAAATGAAAGCCTGGATAGTAGGGCTATGAGAAGGAACCTGGATCATAGGGTTACTTCGAAATGAAAGCATGAATAGTAGGGCTATGATAAGGAACCTGGATAGTAGGGTTACTTCGAAATGAAAGCCTGGATAGTAGTGCTATGAGAAGGAACCTGGATAGTAGGGTTACTTCGAAATGAAAGCTTGGATATTAGGGCTATGATAAGGAACTTGGATAGTAGGGTTACTTCGAAATGAAAGTCGGGATAGTAGGGCTATGATAAGGAACCTGGATAGTAGGGTTACTTCGAAATGAAAGCCTGGATAATAGGGCTATGAGAAAGAACCTGGATAGTAGGGTTACTTAGAAATGAAAGCTTGGTTAGTAGGGATGTAAGAAGGAACCTCGATAGTAGCGTCACTTTGAAATGAAAGCCTGGATAGTAGGGCTATGATAAGGAACCTAGATAGTAGGGTTACTTCAAAATAAAAGCCTGGATAGTAGGGCTATGAGAAGGAACCAGGATAGTAGGGTTAATTCGAAATGAAAGCCTGGATAGTAGGGCTATGAGAAGGAACCTGGATAGAAGGGTTACCTCGAAATGAAAGCATGGATAGTAGGGGGTATGAGAAGGAACCTGGATAGTAGGGTTACTTCGAAATGAGAGCCTGTATAGTAGGGCTATGAGAAGGAACCTGGATAGTAGGGTTACTTCGAAATGAAAGCCTGGATAGTAGGGCATTGAGAGGGAACCTGGATAGTAGGGTTACTTAAAAATGAAAGCCTGGATAGTATGGCTATAAGAAGGAACCTGGATAGTAGGGTTACTTCGAAATGAAAGTCGGGATAGTAGGGATATGAGAAGGAACCTGGATAGTAGGGTTACTTCGAAATGAAAGCTTGGATATTAGGGCTATGAGAAGGAACCTGGATAATAGGGTTACTTCGAAATGAAAGTCGGGATAGTAGGGATATGAGAAGGAACCTGGATAGTAGGGTTACTTTGAAATGAAAGCCTGGATAGTAGGGCTATGAGAAGGAACCTGGATAGTAGGGTTACTTCGAAATGAAAGCCGAGATAGTAGGGCTATGAGAAGGAACCTGGATAGTAGGGTTACTTAAAAATGAAATCCTGGATAGTATGGCTATGTGAAGGAACCTGGATAGTAGGGTTAATTCAAAATAAAAACTTGGATAGTAGGGCTGTAAGAAGGAATCTGGATAGTAGGGTTACTTTGAAATGAAAGCCTTGATAGTAGGGCTATGAGAAGGAACCTGGATAGTAGGGTTACTTTGAAATGAAAGCCTGGATAGTAGGGCTATGAGAAGGAACCTGGATAGTAGGGTTACTTCGAAATGAAAGCCTGGATAGTAGGGCAATGAGAAGGAACCTGGATAGTTGGGTTACTTCGAAATTAAATCCTGGATAGTAGGGTTATAAGAAGGAACCGAGATAGTAGGGTTACTTCTAAAAGAAAGCCTGGATAGTAGGGCTATGAGAAGGAACCTTGATAGTAGGGTTAATTAGAAATGAAAGCATGGATAGTAGGGCTATGAAAAGGAACCTGGATAGTAGGGTTACTTCGAAATGAAAGCTTGGATAGTAGGACTATGATAGGACCCTAGATATTAGGGTTACTTCGAAATGAAAGCTGGGATAGTAGGGCTATGAGAAGGAACTTGGATAGTAGGGTTACTTAAAAATTAAAGCCTGGATAGTATAACTATGAGAAGGAACCTGGATAGTAGGGTTACTTCGAAATGAAAGCCGGGATAGTAGGGATATGAGAAGGAACCTGGATAGTAGGGTTACTTCGAAATGAAAGCCTGGATAGTAGGGCTGTGAGAAGGAATTGGATAGTAGGGTTACTTCGAAATGAAAGCCTGGATAGTAGGGCTATGAGAAGGAACCTAGATAGTATGGTTACTTCGAAATGAAAGCCTAGATAGTAGTGCTATGAGAAGGAACGTGGATAGTAGGGTTACTTCTAAATGAAACCTTGAATATTAGGGCTATAAGAAGGAACCTGGATAGTAGGGTTACATCAAAATGAAAGCCGAGATAGTAGGGCTATGATAAGGAACCTGGAGAGTAGGGTTACTTCGAAATGAAGGCCTGGATAGTAGGACTATGAGAAGGAACCTGGATAGTAGGGTTACTTCTAAATGAAACCTTGAATATTAGGGCTATGAGAAGGAACCTGGATAGTAGGGTTACATCAAAATGAAAGCCGAGATAGTAGGGCTATGATAAGGAACCTGGAGAGTAGGGTTACTTCGAAATGAAGGCCTGGATAGTAGGACTATGAGAAGGAACCTGGATAGTAGGGTTACTTCGAAATGAAATTCGAGATAGTAGGGCTATGAGAAGGAACCTGGATAATAGGGTTACTTTGAAATGAAATCCTGGATAGTAGGGCTGTGAGAAGGAACCTGGATAATAAGGTTACTTCGAAATGAAAGCTTGGATAGTAGGGCTGTAAGAAGGAACCTGGATAGTATGGTTACTTTGAAATGAAAGCCTAGATAGTAGGGCTGTGAGAAGGAACCTGGATAGTAGGGTTACTTTGAAATGAAAGCCTGGATAGTAGGGCTATGTGAAGGAACCTGGATAGTAGGGTTACTTCGAAATGAAAGCCTGGATAATAGGGCAATGAGAAGGAACCTGGATAGTAGGGTTACTTCGAAATGAAATCCTGGATAATAGGGTTATAAGAAGGAACCGAGATAGTAGGGTTACTTCTAAAAGAAATCCTGGATAGTAGGGCTATGAGAAGGAACCTTGATAGTAGGGTTAATTAGAAATGAAAGCCTGGATAGTAGGGCTATGAAAAGGAACCTGGATAGTAGGGTTACTTCGAAATGAAAGCTTGGATAGTAGGACTATGAGAAGGAACCTGGATAGCAGGGTTACTTAAAAATTAAAGCCTGGATAGTATAACTATGAGAAGGAACCTGGATAGTAGGGTTACTTCGAAATGAAAGCCGGGATAGTAGGGATTGAGAAGGAACCTGGATAGTAGGGTTACTTCGAAATGAAAACCTAGATAGTAGGGCTATGAGAAGGAATTGGATAGTAGGGTTACTTCGAAATGAAAGCATGGATAATAGGGGTGTAAGAAGGAACCTGGATAGTAGGGTTACTTTGAAATGAAATCCTGGATAGTAGGGCTATGATAAGGAACCAGGATAGTAGGGTTACTTCGAAGTGAAAGTCTGGATAGTAGGGCCATGAGAAGGAACCTGGATAGTAGGGTTACTTCGAAATGAAAGCCTGGATAGTAGGGCTATTAGAAGGAACCTAGATAGTAGGGTTACTTCGAAATGAAAGCCTGGATAGTAGTGCTATGAGAAGGAACGTGGATAGTAGGGTTACTTCTAAATGAAACCTTGGATATTAGGGCTATGAGAAGGAACCTGGATAGTAGGGTTACTTTGAAATGAAAGCCTGAATAGTAGGGCTATGATAAGGAACCTGGATAGTAGGGTTACTTCGAAGTGAAAGCCGGGATAGTAGGGCTATGATAAGGAACCTGGATAGTAGGGTTACTTCGAAATGAAGGCCTGGATAGTAGGGCTATGAGAAGGAACCTGGATAGTAGGGTTACTTCAAAATGAAAGCCGAGATAGTAGGGCTATGAGAAGGAACCTGGATAGTAGGGTTACTTTGAAATGAAATCCTGGATAGTAGGGTTGTGAGAAGGAACCTGGATAATAGGGTTACTTCGAAATGAAAGCTTGGATAGTAGGGTTGTAAGAAGGAACCTGGATAATAGGGTTACTTTGAAATGAAAGCCTAGATAGTAGAGCTGTGAGAAGCAATTGGATAGTAGGGTTACTTCGAAATGAAAGCATGGATAGTAGGGGTGTAAGAAAGAACCTGGATAGTAGGGTTACTTTGAAATTAAAGCCTGGATAGTAGGGATATGATAAGGAACCTGGATAGTAGGGTTACTTCGAAGTTAAAGTCTGGATAGTAGGGCTATGAGAAGGAACCTGGATAGTAGGGTTACTTAGAAATGAAAGCCTGGATAGTAGGGCTATGATAAGGAACCTGGATAGTAGGGTTACTTCGAAATGAAAGCCTGGATAGTAGGGCAATGATAAGGAACCTGGATAGTAGGGTTACTTCGAAATGAAAGCCTGGATAGTAGGGTTATAAGAAGGAACCGAGATAGTAGGGTTACTTCTAAATGAAAGCCTGGATAGTAGGGCTATGAGAAGGAACCCGGATAATAGGGTTAATTAGAAATGAAAGCCTGGATAGTAGGGCTATGAAAAGGAACCTGGATAGTAGGGTTACTTCGAAATGAAAGCTTGGATAGAAGGACTATGATAGGACCCTAGATATTAGGGTTACTTCGAAATGAAAGCTGGGATAGTAGGGCTATGAGAAGGAACCTGGATAGTAGGGTTACTTAAAAATTAAAGCGTGGATAGTATAACTATGAGAAGGAACCTGGATAGCAGGGTTACTTCGAAATGAAAGCCGGGATAGTAGGGATATGAGAAGGAACTTGGATAGTAGGGTTCCTTCGAAATGAAAGCCTGGATAGTAGGGCTGGGAGAAGGAATTGGATAGTAGGGTTACTTCGAAATGAAAGCATGGATAGTAGGGGTGTAAGAAGGAACCTGGATAGTAGGGTTACTTTGAAATGAAAGCCAGAATAGTAGGGCTATGATAAGGAACCTGGATAGTAGGGTTACTTCGAAGTGAAACTCTGGATAGTAGGGCTATGAGAAGGAACCTGGATAGTAGGGTTGCTTCGAAATGAAAGCCTGGATAGTAGGGCTATGAGAAGGAACCGGGATAGTAGGGTTACTTCGAAATGAAAGCCTGGATAGTAGGGCTATGAGAAGGAACCTGGATCATAGGGTTACTTCGAAATGAAAGCATGAATAGTAGGGCTATGATAAGGAACCTGGATAGTAGGGTTACTTCGAAATGAAAGCCTGGATAGTAGTGCTATGAGAAGGAACCTGGATAGTAGGGTTACTTCGAAATGAAAGCTTGGATATTAGGGCTATGATAAGGAACTTGGATAGTAGGGTTACTTCGAAATGAAAGTCGGGATAGTAGGGCTATGATAAGGAACCTGGATAGTAGGGTTACTTCGAAATGAAAGCCTGGATAATAGGGCTATGAGAAAGAACCTGGATAGTAGGGTTACTTAGAAATGAAAGCTTGGTTAGTAGGGATGTAAGAAGGAACCTCGATAGTAGCGTCACTTTGAAATGAAAGCCTGGATAGTAGGGCTATGATAAGGAACCTAGATAGTAGGGTTACTTCAAAATAAAAGCCTGGATAGTAGGGCTATGAGAAGGAACCAGGATAGTAGGGTTAATTCGAAATGAAAGCCTGGATAGTAGGGCTATGAGAAGGAACCTGGATAGAAGGGTTACCTCGAAATGAAAGCATGGATAGTAGGGGGTATGAGAAGGAACCTGGATAGTAGGGTTACTTCGAAATGAGAGCCTGGATAGTAGGGCTATGAGAAGGAACCTGGATAGTAGGGTTACTTCGAAATGAAAGCCTGGATAGTAGGGCATTGAGAGGGAACCTGGATAGTAGGGTTACTTAAAAATGAAAGCCTGGATAGTATGGCTATAAGAAGGAACCTGGATAGTAGGGTTACTTCGAAATGAAAGTCGGGATAGTAGGGATATGAGAAGGAACCTGGATAGTAGGGTTACTTCGAAATGAAAGCTTGGATATTAGGGCTATGAGAAGGAACCTGGATAATAGGGTTACTTCGAAATGAAAGTCGGGATAGTAGGGATATGAGAAGGAACCTGGATAGTAGGGTTACTTTGAAATGAAAGCCTGGATAGTAGGGCTATGAGAAGGAACCTGGATAGTAGGGTTACTTCGAAATGAAAGCCGAGATAGTAGGGCTATGAGAAGGAACCTGGATAGTAGGGTTACTTAAAAATGAAATCCTGGATAGTATGGCTATGTGAAGGAACCTGGATAGTAGGGTTACTTCAAAATAAAAACTTGGATAGTAGGGCTGTAAGAAGGAATCTGGATAGTAGGGTTACTTTGAAATGAAAGCCTTGATAGTAGGGCTATGAGAAGGAACCTGGATAGTAGGGTTACTTTGAAATGAAAGCCTGGATAGTAGGGCTATGAGAAGGAACCTGGATAGTAGGGTTACTTCGAAATGAAAGCCTGGATAGTAGGGCAATGAGAAGGAACCTGGATAGTTGGGTTACTTCGAAATTAAATCCTGGATAGTAGGGTTATAAGAAGGAACCGAGATAGTAGGGTTACTTCTAAAAGAAAGCCTGGATAGTAGGGCTATGAGAAGGAACCTTGATAGTAGGGTTAATTAGAAATTAAAGCATGGATAGTAGGGCTATGAAAAGGAACCTGGATAGTAGGGTTACTTCGAAATGAAAGCTTGGATAGTAGGACTATGATAGGACCCTAGATATTAGGGTTACTTCGAAATGAAAGCTGGGATAGTAGGGCTATGAGAAGGAACTTGGATAGTAGGGTTACTTAAAAATTAAAGCCTGGATAGTATAACTATGAGAAGGAACCTGGATAGTAGGGTTACTTCGAAATGAAAGCCGGGATAGTAGGGATATGAGAAGGAACCTGGATAGTAGGGTTACTTCGAAATGAAAGCCTGGATAGTAGGGCTGTGAGAAGGAATTGGATAGTAGGGTTACTTCGAAATGAAATCATGGATAGTAGGGGTGTAAGAAGGAACCTGGATAGTAGGGTTACTTTGAAATGAAAGCCTAGATAGTAGGGCTATGATAAGGAACCTGGATAGTAGGGTTACTTCGAAGTGAAAGTCTGGATAGTAGGGCTATGAGAAGGAACCTGGATAGTAGGGTTACTTCGAAATGAAAGCCTGGATAGTAGGGCTATGAGAAGGAACCTAGATAGTAGGGTTACTTCGAAATGAAAGCCTAGATAGTAGTGCTATGAGAAGGAACGTGGATAGTAGGGTTACTTCTAAATGAAACCTTGGATATTACGGCTATGAGAAGGAACCTGGATAGTAGGGTTACATCGAAATGAAAGCCGGGATAGTAGGGCTATGATAAGGAACCTGGATAGTAGGGTTACTTCGAAATGAAGGCCTGGATAGTAGGGCTATGAGAAGGAACCTGGATAGCAGGGTTACTTCGAAATGAAAGCCGAGATAGTAGGGCTATGAGAAGGAACTTGGATAATACGGTTACTTTGAAATGAAATCCAGGATAGTAGGGCTGTGAGAAGGAACCTGGATAATAGGGTTACTTCGAAATGAAAGCTTGGATAGTAGGGCTGTAAGAAGGAACCTGGATAGTAGGGTTACTTTGAAATGAAAGCCTGGATAGTAGGGCTGTGAGAAGGAATTGGATAGTAGGGTTACTTCGAAATGAAAGCATGGATAGTAGGGGTGTAAGAAGGAACCTGGATAGTACGGTTACTTTGAAATGAAAGCCTGGATAGTAGGGCTATGATAAGGAACCTAGATAGTAGGGTTACTTCAAAGTGAAAGTTTGGATAGTAGGGCTATGAGAAGGAACATGGATAGTAGGGTTACTTCGAAATGAAAGCCTGGATAGTAGGGCTATGAGAAGGAACCTGGATAGTAGGGTTACTTCGAAATGAAAGCCTGGATAGTAGGGCAATGGGAAGGAACCTGGATAGTAGGGTTACTTCGAAATGAAAGCCTAGATAGTAGGGTTATAAGAAGGAACCGAGATAGTAGGGTTACTTCTAAATGAAAGCCTGGATAGTAGGGCTATAAGAAGGAACCCGGATAGTAGGGTTAATTAGAAATGAAAGCCTGGATAGTAGGGCTATGAAAAGGAACCTGGATAGTAGGGTTACTTCGAAATGAAAGCTTGGATAGTAGGACTATGATAGGACCCTAGATATTAGGGTTACTTCGAAATGAAAGCTGGGATAGTAGGGCTATGAGAAGGAACCTGGATAGTAGGCTTACTTAAAAATTAAAGCATGGATAGTACAACTATGAGAAGGAACCTGGATAGTAGGGTTACTTCGAAATGAAAGCCGGGATAGTAGGGATATGAGAAGGAACCTGGATAGTAGGGTTCCTTCGAAATGAAAGCCTGGATAGTAGGGCTGTGAGAAGGAATTGGATAGTAGGGTTACTTCGAAATGAAAGCATGGATAGTAGGGGTGTAAGAAGGAACCTGGATAGTAGGGTTACTTTGAAATGAAAGCCTGGATCGTAGGGCTACGATAAGGAACCTGGATAGTAGGGTTACTTCGAAGTAAAAGTCTGGATAGTAGAGCTATGAGAAGGAACCTGGATAGTAGGGTTACTTCGAAATGAAAGGCTGGATAGTAGGGCTATGAGAAGGAACCGGGATAGTAGGGTTACTTAGAAATTAAAGCCTGGATAGTAGGGCTATGAGAAGGAACCTATATAGTATGGTTACTTCGAAATAAAATCCTGGATAGTAGTGCTATGAGAAGGAACGTGGATAGTAGGGTTACTTCTAAATGAAACCTTGGATATTAGGGCTATGAGAAGGAACCTGGATAGTAGGGTTACAACTTAATGAAAGCCGGGATAGTAGGGCTATGATAAGGAACCTGGAGAGTAGGGTTACTTCGAAATGAAGGCTTGGATAGTAGGGCTATGAGAAGGAACCTGGATAGTAGGGTTACTTCGAAATGAAAGCCGAGATAGTAGGGCTATGAGAAGGAACCTGGATAGTAGGGTTACTTTGAAATGAAATCCTGGATAGTAGGGCTGTTAGAAGGAACCTGGATAATAGGGTTACTGGGAAATGAAAGCTTGGATAGTAGGGCTGTAAGAAGGAACCTGGATAGTAGGGTTACTTTGAAATGAAAGCCTAGATAGTAGGGCTATGAGAAGGAACCTGGATAGTAGGGTTACTTTGAAATGAAAGCCTGGATAGTAGGGCTATGAGAAGGAACCTGGATAGAAGGGTTACTTCGAAATGAAAGCCTGGATAATAGGGCAATGAGAAGGAACCTGGATAGTAGGGTTACTTCGAAATGAAATCCTGGATAGTAGGGTTATAAGAAGGAACCGAGATAGTAGGGTTACTTTTAAAAGAAAGCCTGGATATTAGGGCTATGAGAAGGAACCTTGATAGTAGGGTTAATTAGAAATGAAAGCCTGGATAGTAGGGCTATGAAAAGGAACCTGGATAGTAGGGTTACTTCGAAATGAAAGCTTGGATAGTAGGACTATGATAGGACCCTAGATATTAGGGTTACTTCGAAATGAAAGCTGGGATAGTAGGGCTATGAGAAGGAACCTGGATAGTAACGTTACTTAAAAATTAAAGCCTGGATAGTATAACTATGAGAAGGAACCTGGATAGTAGGGTTACTTCGAAATGAAAGCCGGGATAGTAGGGATATGAGAAGGAACCTGGATAGTAGGGTTACCTCGAAATGAAAGCCTGGATAGTAGGGCTATGAGAAGGAATTGGATAGTAGGGTTACTTCGAAATGAAAGCATGGATAGTAGTGGTGTAAGAAGGAACCTGGATAGTAGGGTTACTTTGAAATGAAAGCCTGGATAGTAGGGATATGATAAGGAACCTGGATAGTAGGGTTACTTCGAAGTGAAAGTCTGGATAGTAGGGCTATGAGAAGGAACCTGGATAGTAGGGTTACTTCGAAATGAAAGCCTGGATAGTAGGGCTATGAGAAGGAACCTAGATAGTAGGGTTACTTCGAAATGAAAGCCTGGATAGTAGTGCTATGAGAAGGAACCTGGATAGTAGGGTTACATCGAAATGAAAGCCGAGATAGTAGGGCTATGATAAGGAACATGGATAGTAGGGTTACTTCGAAATGAAGGTCTGGATAGTAGGGCTATGAGAAGGAACCTGGATAGTAGGGTTACTTCGAAATGAAAGCCGAGATAGTAAGGCTATGAGAAGGATCCTGGATAGTAGGGTTACTTTGAAATGAAATCCTGGATAGTAGTGCTGTGAGAAGGAACCTGGATAATAGGGTTACTTCGAAGTGAAAGCTTGGATAGTAGGGCTGTAAGAAGGAACCTGGATAATAGGGTTACTTTGAAATGAAAGCCTGGATAGTAGGGCTGTGAGAAGGAGTCGGATAGTAGGGTTACTTCGAAATGAAAGCATGGATAGTAGGGGTGTAAGAAGGAACCTGGATAGTAGGGTTACTTTGAAATTAAAGCCTGGATAGTAGGGCTATGATAAGGAACCTGGATAGTAGGGTTACTTCAAAGTGAAAGTCTGGATAGTAGGGCTATGAGAAGGAACTTGGATTGTAGGGTTACTTCGAAATGAAAGCCTGGATAGTAGGGCTATGAGAAGGAACCTGGATAGTAGGGTTACTTCAAAGTGAAAGTCTGGATAGTAGGGCTATGAGAAGGAACCTGAATAGTAGGGTTACTTCGAAATGAAAGCCTAGATAGTAGGGTTATAAGAAAGAACCGAGATAGTAGGGTTACTTCTAAATGAAAGCCTTGATAGTAGGGCAATGAGAAGGAACCCGGATAGTAGGGTTAATTAGAAATGAAAGCCTGGATAGTAGGGCTATGAAAAGGAACCTGGATAGTAGGGTTACTTCGAAATGAAAGCTTGGATAGTAGGACTATGATAGGACCCTAGATATTAGGGTTACTTCGAAATGAAAGTTGGGATAGTAGGGCTATGAGAAAGAACCTGGATAGTAGGGTTACTTAAAAATTAAAGCCTGGATAGTATAACTATGAGAAGGAACTTGGATAGTAGGGTTGCTTCGAAATGAAAGTCGGGATAGTAGGGATATGAGAAGGAACCTGGATAGTAGGGTTCCTTCGAAATGAAAGCCTGGATAGTAGGGCTGTGAGAAGGAATTGGATAGTAGGGTTACTTCGAAATGAAAGCATGGATAGTAGGGGTGTAACAAGGAACCTAGGTAGTAGGGTTACTTTGAAATGAAAGCCTGGATAGTAGGGCTATGATAAGGAACCTGGATAGTAGGGTTACTTCGAAGTGAAATTCTGGATAATAGGGCTATGAGAAGGAACCTGGATAGTAGGGTTACTTCGAAATGAAAGCCTGGATAGTAGGGCTATGAGAAGGAACCGGGATAGTAGGGTTACTTCGAAATGAAAGCCTAGATAGTAGGGCTATGAGAAGGAACCTGGATATTAGGGTTACTTCGAAATGAAAGCATGAATAATAGTGCTATGAGAAGGAACATGGATAGTAGGGTTACTTCGAAATGAAAGCTTGGATATTAGGGCTATGAGAAGGAACTTGGATAGTAGGGTTACTTCGAAATGAAAGTCGGGATAGTAGGGCTATTATAAGGAACCTGGATAGTAGGGTTACTTCGAAATGAAAGCCTGGATAATAGGGCTATGAGAAGGAACCTGGATAGTAGGGTTACTTCGAAATGAAAGCTGTGATAGTAGGGATGTAAGAAGGAACCTGGATAGTAGGGTTACTTTGAAATGAAAGCCTGGATAGTAGGGCTATGAGAAGGAACCTAGATAGTAGGGTTACTTCGAAATAAAAGCCTGGATAGTAGGGCTATGAGAAGGAACCGGGATAGTAGGGTTAATTCGAAATGAAAGCCTGGATAGTAGGGCTATGAGAAGGAACCTGGATAGAAGGGTTACCTCGAAATGAAAGCATGGTTAGTAGGGGGTATGAGAAGGAACCTGGATAGTAGGGTTACTTCGAAATGAGAGCCTGGATAGTAGGGCTATGAGAAGGAACCTGGATAGTAGGGTTACTTCGAAATGAAAGCCTGGATAGTAGGGCAATGAGAATGAACCTGGATAGTAGGGTTACTTAAAAATGAAAGCCTGGATAGTATGTCTATGAGAAGGAACCTGGATAGTAGGGTTACTTCGAAATGAAAGCCAGGATAGTAGTGATATGAGAAGGAACCTGGATAGTAGGGTTACTTCGAAATGAAAGCTTGGATATTAGGGCTATGAGAAGGAACCTGGATAATAGGGTTACTTCGAAATAAAAGTCGGGATAGTAGGGATATGAGAAGGAACCTGGATAGTAGGGTTACTTCGAAATGAAAGCCTGGATAGTAGGGCTATGAGAAGGAACCTGGATAGAAGGGTTACCTCGAAATGAAAGCCGAGATAGTAGGGCTATGAGAAGGAACCTGGATAGTAGGGTTACTTCAAAATGAAATCCTGGATAGTATGGATATGTGAAGGAACCTGGATAGTAGGGTTACTTCAAAATAAAAGCTTGGATAGTAGGGCTGTAAGAAGGAATCTGGATAGTAGGGTTACTTTGAAATGAAAGCCTTGATAGTAGGGCTATGAGAAGGAACCTGGATAGTAGGGTTACTTCGAAATGAAAGCCAGGATAGTAGGGCTATGAGAAGGAACCTGGATAGTAGGGTTACTTCGAAATGAAAGCCTGGATAGTAGGGCTATGAGAAGGAACCTGAATAGTAGGGTTACTTAAAAATGAAATCCTGGATAGTATGGCTATGAGAAGGAACCTGGATAGTAGGGTTACTTCGAAATGAAAGCCGGGATAATAGTGATATGAGAAGGAACCTGGATAGTAGGGTTACTTCGAAATGAAAGCCTGGATTGTAGGGTTGTGAGAAGGAATTGGATAGTAGGGTTACTTCGAAATGAAAGCCTCGATATTAGGGGTGTAAGAAGGAACCTGGATAGTAGGGTTACTTTGAAATGAAAGCCTAGATAGTAGGGCTATGAGAAGGAACTTGGATAGTAGGGTTACTTCGAAATGAAATCCAGGATAGTAGGGATGTGAGAAGGAACCTAGATATTAGGGTTACTTCGAAATGAAAGCTTGGATAGTAGGGCTGTAAGAAGGAATCTGGATAGTAGGGTTACTTTGTAATGAAAGCCTGGATAGTAGGGCTATGAGAAGGAACCTGGATAGTAGGGTTACTTCGAAATGAAAGCCTGGATAGTAGGGTTATGAGAAGGAACCTGGATAGTAGGGTTACTTCGAAATGAAAGCCTGGATAGTAAGGCAATGAGAAGGAACCTGGATAGTAGGGTTACTTAAAAATGAAAGCCTGGATAGTATGGCTATGAGAAGGAACCTGGATAGTAGGGTTACTTCGAAATGAACGACGGGATAGTAGTGATATAAGAAGGGACCTGGATAATAGGGTTACTTCGAAGTGAAAGTCTGGATAGTAGGGCTATGTGAAGGAACCTGGATAGTAGGGTTACTTCGAAATGAAATCCTGGATAGTAGGGCTATGAGAAGGAATCGGGATAGTAGGGTTACTTCGAAATGAAAGCCTAGATAGTAGGTCTATGAGAAGGAACCTGGATAGAAGGGTTACTTCGAAATGAAAGCCTGGATAGTAGGGCTATGAGAAGGAACCTGGATAGTAGGGTTACTTCGAAATTAAAGCTTGGATAGTAGGGCTATGAGAAGTAACCTAGATAGTAGGGTTACTTCGAAATGAAAGCCTGGATAGTAGTGCTATGAGAAGGAACATGGATAGTAGGGTTACTTCTAAATGAAACCTTGGATATTAGGGCTATGAGAAGGAACCTGGATAGTAGGGTTACATTGAAATGAAAGCTGGGATAGTAGGGCTATGATAAGGAACCTGGATAGCAGGGTTACTTTGAAATGAAGGCATGGATAGTAGGGTTATGAGAAGGAACCTGGATAGTAGGGTTACTTCGAAATGAAAGCTTGGATAGTAGGGCTGTAAGAAGGAACCTGGATAATAGGGTTACTTTTAAATGAAAGCCTAGATAGTAGGGCTATGAGAAGTAACCTAGATAGTAGGGTTACTTTGAAATGAAAGCCTGGATAGTAGAGCAATGAGAAGGAACCTGGATAGTAGGGTTACTTCGAAATAAAAGCCTGGATAGTAGGGTTATAAGAAGGAACCGAGATAGTAGGGTTACTTCTAAATGAAAGCCTGGATAGTAGGGCTATGAGAAGGAACCTGGATAGTAGGGTTAATTAGAAATGAAAGCCTGGATAATAGGGCTATGAAAAGGAACCTGGATAGTAGGGTTACTTCGAAATGAAAGCTTGGATAGTAGGACTATGAAAGGACCCTAAATATTAGGGTTACTTCGAAATGAAAGCTGGGATAGTAGGGCTATGAGAAGGAACCTGGATAGTAGGGTTACTTAAAAATTAAAGCCTGGATAGTATGACTATGAGAAGGAACCTGGATAGTAGGGTTACTTCGAAATGAAAGCGGGATAATAGAGATATGAGAAGGAACCTGGATAGTAGGGTTACATCAAAATGAAAGCCTGGATAGTAGGGCTGTGAGAAGGAATTGGATAGTAGGGTTACTTCGAAATGAAAGCTTGGATAGTAGGGCTGTAAGAAGGAACCTGGATAGTAGGGTTACTTTGAAATGAAAGCCTGGATAATAGGGCTATAATAAGGAACCTGGATAGTAGGGTTACTTCGAAGTGAAAGTCTGGATAGTAGGGCTATGAGAAGGAACCTGGATAGTAGGGTTACTTCGAAATGAAAGCCTGGATAGTAGGGATATGAGAAGGAACCTGGATATTAGGGTTACTTCGAAATGAAAGCATGAATAGTAGGGCTATGAGAAGGAACCTGGATAGTAGAGTTACTTCGAAATGAAAGCCTGGATAGTAGGGCTATGAGAAGGAACCTGGATAGTAGGGTTACTTCGAAATGAAAGCCTGGATAGTAGTGCTATGAGAAGGAACTGGATAGTAGGGTTACTTCGAAATGAAAGCTTGGATATTAGGGCTATGAGAAGGAACTTGGATAGTAGGGTTACTTCGAATTGAAAGCTGGGATAGTAGGGCTATGATAAGGAACCTGGATAGTAGGGTTACTTCGAAATGAAAGCCTGGATAATAGGGCTATGAGAAGGAACCTAGATAGTAGGGTTACTTCGAAATGAAAGCCGAGATAGTAGGGCTATAAGAAGGAACCTGGATAGTAGGGTTACTTCAAAATGAAATCCTGGATAGTAGGGCTGTGAGAAGGAACCTGGATAGTAGGGTTACTTCGAAATGAAAGTTTGGATAGTAGGGCTGTAAGAAGGAACCTGGATAGTAGGGTTACTTTGAAATGAAAGCCTGGATGGTAGGGCTATGAGAAGGAACCTGGATAGTAGGGTTATTTCGAAATGAAAGCCTGGATAGTAGGGCTATGAGAAGGAACCTGGATAGTAGGGTTACTTCGAAATGAAAGCCTGGATAGTAGGGCTATGAGAAGGAACCTGGATTGTAGGGTTACTTCGAAATGGAAGCCTGGATAGTAGGGCTATAAGAAGGAACTGGGATAGTAGGGTTACTTCTAAATGAAAGCCTGGATAGTAGGGCTATGAGAAGGAACCTGGATAGTAGGGTTACTTAGAAATGAATGCCTTGATAGTAGGGCTATGAGAAGCAACCTGGATAGTAGGGTTACTTCGAAATGAAAGCTTGGATAGTAAGGTTGTGAGAAGGAACATGGATAATAGGGTTACTTCAAAATGAAAGCCTGGATAGTAGGGCTTGCTTCATTTGATCACGTGGATTAGTTGACCTGTTTTGTTTCGGTTACTGATTTTCCGTTAGTTGTTTGCAGATGTGACATGTATAAATTCATGGATTTATTCTTGAATTGTTGGAATTGTTGATGATAACCATCTTTCTTGAAAAGGTAGAGGGTTAATTATATGTGATGCATGAAATGTATTGTGTGATGATATTCTCAAAATAACTGAGATTATGTTGTATGCAATATGTATGCGCATGTCACGATGTATGAACATGAAATGCTATTGTGACATATCCGAGTCTATGAAAATAAATCCCTGACTGCTGCTGGAGAGTATTAGAAATTGAATTCCTGACTGTTGTAGAAAACAATGGTTCTTCTACTTCGACTGGGGATTGTAAATGGAGATGACTATGTTGGGGATTTGCTCCTTGTTTACGGATATTCTGTCGGGGAGAAACTCTTCTTGAGAATAACTTTATGGGGGAATAACTCTGTTGTGAGAGGAGATGTTTTGCTGCAAAATTTTGCCAATTTGGAAAAATAAACTCCGCTGGGGGATGAGCTTCCATAACTGAAGGAATAAGCTCTGTTGGGGGTTGAGCTTCCATAGCTAGAGGAATAAGCTCTGTTGGGGGTTGAGCTTTTGTATTCAAAGAGATAAACTCTTCTTGGGAAACAACTTTATGAATCACTTGCGATTATAAAAATCAGCTGGGGAATATAGATGTCGACTCTCTGAGGGAGCCTTGTTGGGGATAGTAACTCCTGTTTGGGGAAACTGATATTAATGCTTTGATTGCCTCTACCCTGTGGGAAGTGTAGACATCACGGGATCACACATAATGGTGTCCTAGTTTTAAAATCGTCTCCGCCCATGTACCTGCTGAACAGAGTAACTGTCGGGCTTGACATGATTTTTTTTAGTTTTCGCACCTGTTTCTTAAATTACGAGCAATTGTCTTTCCATTTCTTATCCGAATATTTGTGAATAGAAATTATACTCAAATGCATATGTTAAGAATAAACCATTCGACGTTTTTGTGAAACAAAATAGAAAACGAAAAAACAAATGGTTTTGTAAAAATGACTTGTATTAATTTCTTGAAGTTGGCCTATAATAGACATTTTTGTACAAGAAAGATGACGCTCTAGTAAGAGAACACCGTCGTAAAAAGGGAAGCTATACAATATTGTGTACAAAGAAAAGAAAACAACTATGTGCAATAATCCCGTTGAGTTTCAATTCTGCTATTGCCGCTATGTCTTCGAGCGTCTCATCACTTTGCTGCTTTTCCGAAGCTGTCTAGATTGATTGGTGCCGTTCGAGCTTGATAGTTGATACCGAGGTCTAGTCGCAAGGTGATCCAATGGGACATAGTGATACGCTTTACATCCCTAACTTTTTACTGGACCGCCCTTTTGGGGTTTCAGTCCACCAGGATACCCTTTTTTGCCCAAGCCGCCTTTTCAGGTTTTCGACTTGCCGGGTGTACGAATTTTTTTGTTTTCATCCCTAATTTTTGCCCGAACCCTTTTGGTTCGCCGGGAAGCCCTTATTTTTTCATAGGCTAGTAAACCTAGAGGGTCTTTAATCATACGTAGTATCTTTTCACTATGTCCGCATTGACAGGATGCGGAAGGTCGTCACCGTCTATGGTGGTCACAATCATGGCTCCACCCGAAAAAATGTTTTTGATCACAAATGGCCCTTCGTATGTGGGAGTCCATTTGCCCCTGGGATCACCTTGCGGAAGTATGATGCGCTTGATCACTAGATCCCCGACTTGATATTCTTAGCGTTTTACTTTTTGTTAAAAGTCTTGATCATCTGTTTTTAATACATTTGACCATGATAGACAACAGTAAGTCTCTTCTCATTGATCAGATTCAATTGATCAAGTCGAGTCTGGATCCATCCGTCTTTGTTCAAACCTGCATCCTTTATAATCCTTAGAGAAGGTATCTGGACCTCAATAGGTAGGACTGCCTCCATGCCATATACCATAGAGTAGGGTGTTTCCCCTGTCGATGTTCGTGCGGAGGTGCGGTACCCATGAAGATAAAATGGTAACATCTCATGCAAGTCTTTATATGTCACTGTCATCTTCTATATGATATTTTTGATGTTCTTGTTAGCAGCTTCGACAATGCCATTCATCTTCGGCCAGTAGGGAGAAGAGTTATGATGATGTATCTTGAACTGCTTATAGAGTTCGGTGATCATCGTGTTGTTGAGATTCGTACCATTGTCCGTGATGATTATTTCGGGGATGCCGTAACGACAAACCAGGTTATGCTTGATAAACCGCGCCACAAAATTCTTAATAACGGTAGAAAAGGAGGCAACTTCAACCCACTTTGTGAAGTAATCAATGGAAACAGGATGAAGCGATGCCCATTGGAAGCGGTAGGTCTAATCTCTCTGATCATGTCGGTGACCCACATTGCAAACAACCAAGGAGCCGTCAAGACATTCAAAGGAACCGCAGGCACATGCACCTTATCAGCGTAAATTTGGCATTTGTGACAAGTTCGTGAGTTCTGATAACAATCTACTTCCATAGTGGACCAGTAGTATCCTGCCCGTAGGATCTTCTTAGCCATGGTATGTCCACTTGAATGGGTTCTGAAGGTACTTTCGTGTAGATATGTCATAATCCTCTCTAATTCTCTCTTGTCCACACACCGCAGTAAGGTAGAGTCATGGTTGCGCTTGTAGAGGATTCCATTACTGAGGATGAATTTCGCGGCAAACCTTTTCAGAAACTTTTTCTCATTGACAGATGCCCCCTCCCGATACTCTTGAGCCTCGATATATCTTTTTACTTCTTGAAACCAAGGTTTGTCTGCTACCTCTTCAGTATCAACCTCACAGCAGCATGCTGATTCATCCAACCTCTTGATGGTGATTCGGGGAGCTTTGTTGTCCCACCTGAACTTGAACATAAATGACATAGTAGCTAGCGCGTCCGCTACTGATTCTCCTCTCATGGTAAATGTTCAATGGTTACCTCCTCAAAGTGTGAGAGCAATGTCAACACGTTCTCTTTGTACGAGATGAGATTCGGGTGCTTCGCATCCCATTCTCCTTTGATCTGGCTTATCACCAAGGCTGAATCCCCAAAGACGCTTAAGAATTTGATCCTTAGGTCGATAACTGCTTTGAGACTCATGATGCAGGCTTTATACTCTTCCATGTTGTTGGTACAGTTGAAGCATAGTCGGGCGGTGAAAGGAGTATGACATCCCTCAGGAGATATGATTACAGCACCAACGCCATTTCCGAGTGTGTTTGAAGATCCGTCAAAAACCATAGTCCATCGGGATCCTTCTTCAGGTCCTTCATCCCGTGCAAGTTCTTCATAGTCGATCACTAGCATAATATTCTCGTTCAGGAACTCAAAATTCATGGACTGGTAGTCATCCACAGCCTGATGAGCCAAATGATCATCCAATATACTTCCCTTGATTGCTTTCTTGGTTGTATATTAGATATCATATTCAGTTAAGATCATTTTCCATCTTGTTATTCTTCTGGAGAGAGCGGGCTTCTCGAAGATGTACTTGATTGGATCCATCTTAGATATCAACAAAGTAGTGTGGGTCAACATATACTGTCTCAGTCGGCGAGCATCCCATGCCAAAGCACAACAAGTTTTCTCGAGCAGTGAGTATCTTGTTTCACAGTCGGTAAATTTTTTGCTAAGGTAGTATATTGCGTGCTCTTTTCGACCAGACTCATCATGCTGCCCCAACATACACCCCATTGAATTGTCCAACACTATTAACTACAATATCGAAGGTCTTCCTTCAGTCAGAGGCATCAGAATTGCTGGTTCTTAAAGGTATTCCTTGATTCTTTCGAAAGCGGTCTGGCATTCGTCATTCCACTTTACCACTTGATCTTTCTTCAGGAGTTTGACGATCGGCTCACAAGTAGCAGTCAGATTTCAAATGAACCTGGTGATATAATTTAGGCGTCCCAAGATACCTCTAACTTCCTTCTCAGTATGGGGAGCTGGCATCTCCTGTATGGCCTTCAACTTTGCATGGTCTACCTAAATACCTTTGTCACTGATGATGAACCCCAGAAGTTTACCAGACCTTACCCCGAAGGTGCACTTGTTCGGATTCAGTCTCAGCTTGTATGTCTTCAACCTGTCAAACAACTTTTGTAGATGATCCAGGTGTTCTTCCTCGGTTTGAGACCTGGATATCATGTCATCAACATAAAACTCTATCTATGGTGAATCATATCATGGAACAAAGCTACCATGGCTCGCTGATAAGTTGCCTTAGCATTCTTTAATCCGAAAGGCATCACCTTGTAATAGAAGGTGCCCCACTGTGTGACAAATGTTGTCTTCTACATGTCTTCAGGAGCCATCTTGATCTGATTGTACCCATAGAAACCATCCATGAAGGAAAAGATCTTGTGCTGTGCGGTGTTGTCAACCAGAACATCAATATGGGGAAGCGGGAAGTCATCCTTGGGGCTTGCCCTATTTAGTTCTATGTAGTCCACACAAATCCATACCTTACCGTCTTTCTTAGGTACTCGAAATACGTTAGCAACCCACTGCGGATAAGAGGTGACATCTAAGAACCAAGTGTTAAACTGTTTCATAACCTCTGCTTTGATCTTCTCTGACATTTTAGGGCGCATACGACGGACCTTTTGCTTAACCGGAGGAAAATCTTCTTTAGTCGGAAGACGATGTACCACAATATCAGTGTCTAAACCAGGCATGTCTTCATATGACCAGGCGAAGATCTCGACATAATCGTGCAACATCTGTACCAACCGCTGTTTGATATTAATCTCCATATTTGCGCCGATCTTGACTTCTCTTCTGTCTACCTCTGTGCCCAAGTTTATCGTCTTAACTGGCTCTTCATGAGGCTGTATATCCCTCTCTTCTTGTTGTAACAGTCTATTAAGTTCTCCAGGCACCTCATAATCTTCCTCACCTTCGTCTTCGGCTTGGTTGATTGTATTTTCGAAGGTATAACTGGCAATAACAGAACTCTTATCAATGGGATCCAGAGTGGATATGGATCTGCTATTTGATATGTGAGTGTGTGTAAGAGCATAGCCGTATTGATAAAGTGAAAAACAAAAAAGAAAAATAGAGAGCGCAAAATTTGTATGCAAGAATGTCAAATGTTTTATTTATGACATATGAAAATGACATATAATAACCCTCACAAATAAAACCATTGTGCCTCGGGTAAGACACAAGGCCATAAAGTTTAAATTGTTTATTACAAAACTGAAAAACAAGTAAGACAATTACTGTTGAACAAAAGAAATTAGCATAAAATATTTGGCCGTCCAGTTACTAGGTCCATCGTTGGTAGTAGGGTAGATCCAGCTGTCAATATAAGAATCCTCATCATTGTCTTCTATAGCGTTAACCCCACGATTGCTGATGCGTAGGGGAGGTCCTCCATCCCGAGCACGTCGAACAACCCTTTGAGCTCCTGAAGTAAAGCCCAAACCAAATTTTTCAGTTTTATGAGGAAAGTCACGGAGCTATCCCCAAGTGGTACACCCACCTTCTTCAACTACCGCTCTGGCATCCTTGAGAGAAGCCATCTTTAAAGGAGGTTTGGTGATCTTCGGAGCGCTGGTGATATTCTTGGTTGATGCCATAATCTAGGGAACCTCTTCAAAATTTTGACAAGGGGTCTCTATGAATTCACCGTCCATCTCCACATACCTAAAATAGTTCAGGTGGCTTACCATGTACTCCTCTTCACCATGCACGATGGCAATCTTCCCTTTTACTGGATACTTTAGAATTTGGTGCAGCATAGAAGTAACGGCCCCAACATCATGGATCCAAGGATGACCCAACAAACAAGAGTACAATGGCCTGATGTCCATCACGTAGAAGGTGGATTCAAATGTCTGGGAACCCACTTTGGCAGGGATGTCCACCTCCCCGTGCACCATTATTTTTGAACCATCAAAAGCCCTCACCACAATGTTACTGGGATGTAAGGTCAAACCTTCACAATCTAGCCTATCCAGAGCCTTCTTGGGCAGAACATTTAGTGACTATCTAGTGTCCACTACTACATGGGCCATGGTAGTGCCCCTGCATTCGACCAAGACATGCAGAGCATCATTATGGTTTCTCCCCTTTGGCGTCAAATCGACATCTGAAAAACCCAACCCATTGTCAGTAGTCAAATTGGCCACACAATTTTTGAATTGGTCAGCGGAGGTTTCTTGCGGCACATGCACAGTCTTGAGAAATGCAATCAAAGCCTTTGCATGGGCCTCAGAACACAATATAAGAGACAACATTGATATCTTCGAAGGGATCTGCCCCAGCTGTTCGACCACATTGTAGTCTCTTTTCTTGATTATTTTTAAAATTTCCTCCATTTCTTGCTTAGAGTATTCCAAAAGATCTTTTATAGGTGCCTCCGTCCGGGAAGGCTCACCTATAGCTTTTTTTCCCCCGAGTCCCAGATGACTAATCGGCAGGGGTAACAACTGGAGTAAGGATGAGAGTAGTAGAAAAAGTACTAGCAGGGACAACAGATGGAATAACAACAGGCTTAGCAACAATCTTCGGGGAGATCTCGAGAGAGAAAACCCTTCCACTTCGGCTAACTTTACTGGTCACATCAATGTTACTGATATCGGGATCAGCCTCTTCAGTCTTCAAATCATGTTTGACACCATGGTAGTAAATGTAAGCACCATAATTCCAAGGAACAACTTTGTCTGAGGAGTATGGTACATGGCCAAGAAAAGTGATTAACAATGGAGCAATTCTTGGAGCAGGTGTAATCCTAACAGGTCTTTTAGAGGAGACCTTGGAAGGATTGGAGGAAATGGTTATGATAGCAACATCTTCATGCAGAACAGTTAGAACCAGGGTTTTTTTGAATAAAATTTTTATGCTATCCATTAGGTGTTCAAACACCCGCTTTCAGAAAATAACAACCATAAGGTAGAGATAAACACATATGGCAACCCTCACCACAGCCTGGAAATAAATCGGCTAGCAACAAATTCTTCTTGACGGTCATGAGAGGAGTGGAGACTTCATTAACAAAGGTAACAAATAGATCAGTATCAACGACATTAACACCATGTTTGTGCTTGGGCATGGGATCAGTTATGTCATTAGGCTTCTCCAGAGCATCAAACTCAATCTCCTTGGCTTTGATCAGATCCTGCATCTTATTCCCCAGAGCCCAACAATCATTTGTATCGTGTCCTAGAGTCTCATTATGGTAAGCACACCTAGCGTTTGGATTATAACGAGGAGATGCGGTGTTAGGATTCTTGGGAGCCTCCTTTAAAGTTGCCAAGTTAGATCTTAACAGATGGGGTAAAACCTCATACAACGTCATATTAATCTGGGTGAACTGCCTTTGAGGTCTTTCTGCCCTTGGATGATTGTTTCGTTGTTGAGTAACCACAGGCCTAGGTATCATCACAACCCCTACCATTGGATGGTGCTCAGCTCTGCTTTGACCTCTTTGGTTATAAATGGCATTGAACTCCTTCTTACCCGTGAATGGCTTCTTCACTGTACTTGACGAGGTGTCTTTCTAGATCTTGCCACTTCAGATCCTGGCTTCTACCCTTTCTCCAGTCAATATCAGCTTGGTGAAACCAGTTGAGGAGCTACCAATCAAGTGATTGAAGAACGGACCAGACAGCGTACCAAGAAACATGTCCACCAACTCCCTATCAGACAAAGGGGGTTGGACTCTCCCTGCCAGATCTTTCCACTTTTGCGGATAGTCCTTAAAACCTTCGCTTGCACCCATGGACATACTCTGGAGTTGAGTACGGGTAGGAGCAAGGTCCGTGTTATATTGATACTGCTTATAAAAAGAAGTAACCAAATCTTCCCAGTTGCGGACATTGGTTCCCTCCAGCTGATAGAACCACTCAAGCTGAGTCCCGGACAGACTGTCCTGAAAGAAATAGACCCACAAGTTTCTATCAACAGTGTGAGGCTGAATCTTCCTCACATAAGAACGGAGATAAAGCTTTGGACAAGAAACCCCATCATACTTTGCAAATACCGGAGCCTTGAACTTCGTTGGGATGACAACCCCAGATACCAAACCCCACTCCTCAAAATCCAGCCCTGGTACTCTCTAGATCTCCATTGTGCTTAGACGATCCTCTAACTGTTTGTATCTATCCTCAGTGGGAGGATACTGTTCATCATTGTAATCAGATTCATCCTCAGAAACTCTTGGTCTAGGGTATTCCTCCCTTGTCTTATCCTCCTGGTTCTCCCCTTCTTTGGATGAAGAGGTCAGATCAACCGGTTGCTTCAATGATCCCATGAATCTTCTGCCCAGATTCAGGACACCAACAGTCTTCTTTGTCTTATTCTTTCTATCTTTTAGGATAAGGGCCTTCAGTTCTTCCTGCCCTTTAGCCAAAGCTACGAACATTTGCTGAAATTGTGCATTTTGTGCCTGAAGGTCCTTGATACTTTCTTCAGAAGTCACTATTGCTGAAATAAACAGTGAAGACAATGAGAAACCTGTTATGAAACGTGCTTATGCAATGTCATGGATGATATGCGTATGCAATGATTTCAAGGACTTTGGGAAATTTAAATTTGAGAACCCAAAATGAAATAAATATTTTATTAGTAGAATTAAAAATACAATTGCCTTTTAGGCGTTACAATTGAAATTTCTAAAAACTAAAAAGATCAAGTTTCCCACGGATGCTTCCTCTTTGTTCCGAGATAGACATTAAAGCTTCTTCCCTCATGAAGCTGCTTTGTGAGCTCTAAGACTTTCTTCTCCTGGGCATAGAACTGGTCCCTATGAGTATCCCGCTCCTTCTTCAATTGAATCCAGGACCTCTATAATTCTCCAAGATCAGTGGGCATATCAGGATGAAGAACCGTGTAGGGAATATCCCCTTCAGTAATGGGCTCCATAATCACTGGTAAGACAACTATCTATGACATCATTAGTTTCTGAGCATGAGCTCGTACCCATTGGAGATGAGGTTCCATAGTTATGGAAGCCTTCGTCCCCAAAGTCTTAATGTCAGATCTGTTTACCATGCCCCAGGCTCATATGAACCTCTGGTGATACCCTTGAACATCATCCTCATAGTTGAACACAATGCCTTGGATAAGCATCTCATGAGGACCATCCCTTCGGGCATAACCAAAATGTCGTAGGGCCAAACAAGGATTGTAAGTTATGCCTCCCCTAATGCCAAGTAGTGGGACATTAGGGAATTCCCCGCAGCGGTCAATAATAGAAATATCTCCCATAGATCGGGAATACCAGAGAATATCTGCGTGAGAAAGTGACATTATCCTTTGCGACCAACCCAAACCTTCTTCATTCTTCAGGACTAACTTAGGGAGGTGAGAAATAAGCCACCTCGACGGTAATGGCATGCAAAACATAAGAACCCCTCTTCTCTTCATAGTACGAGTGTGGAGAGCATGCAAGATATCTCTGAGCAAAGTAGGCACGGGGTTACGAAAGAGGAAGACCTTGATAGCATTCACATCTATGAGTAAGTCTAGATTAGGGAACAGTACTAACCCATAAATTAGAAGAGCCAAAACCTCCTCAAAAGCTTGAAAGTCCAAATCATTCCAAAATATTTGGGCCTTCTCTATTAGGAACTTGGCTAGAAAACCCTTGACTCCGCTTCTTGTTTCCCAGTTGGATACCACGTCGGCCCGTTTCAGATACAAACCTGAGGCAATGATATTTGGCTTGGGTACTTCTTTTAAACCTGTGAAAGGCATCTAGTCAAGAATAGGTATATCTAATAATTGAGAGAACTCTTCCATGGTAGGAACCAACTGATAGTCTAGAAAGGTGAAGCAGTGGTGCTTGGGATCAAAGAACTAAAAGATTACACCCATCATCTTTTCATCAAAGCTAGAAGTAACTAGGTTGAGAAGTCAACCATGTCTCTTAGTGAACGAAGAAGTTTCAGGAACCCTTGATACTAGCTCCTTGAGTTGGATAGGTATTCGCACAAAACTGATTCTGATAGTGTTTCTACGAGCGGAAGCCATAATCTGCAAAATAGGACAAAGATAAATTCCCCCGGTCCTTGAAATGGTTAGTGTAATAAGAATGGATGATATGTTATGATGCATGATGTTATGTTCAAACAGAGTAAATCACACACAAGAAAAGCACACAATAGACCTTAGGTTCAAAGGCTTGCATGAGGTTAAAGGTAAGTACCCTCTTGAAGTTTATTTGGTTTCAAACCTGTCTTAGAAAAGTAACCGGGTTCTAAGGATTCTCAATATGATTGATCATCCTTTATCGGGCATTGTTTCAGCTCAGGCAATCTTTTCTTGCAATCGAAATATCTCGAAAGTCTGATCTCAATAAGTGTAGTATCGAGTATCAACCAATCCTCAACTTTATACAGAGGCCGACTATCTCATTACTTTCTAATGGCCAAGTTTGTTCAACAAAGGTTATAAGGTCCGTTAGTGTTTCACGACACCACGCGGCAACCCCATGTTCTCCTTGTTTCCACACGAAGGATACCAGTACCAACCAAAGTGTCACACCAACACAACCATCGCTTAAACCATATCGGTCTATGTCGTACAGTCTCCACGATCTATTGCTGTTTACCTAAAAAGTGCCCCCCAAATTCGGGTTTAGGATCTTCAACAATACCCAAACAAAAACCCTTAAGGATAAAGCAGACAAAAAAAAACAAGAAAGCAATTTTAAAAATGACCTAGATCCTAAGGTATACACCACTTTATTAATTCCCCAGCAGAGTCGCCATTTCTATGATACGGTGGCAGAACTGACTGTTTTTGTTACTACTGGTTTTGCATTTTTTGTTTGCAAATGTACGGTAGGCAAGATTCGCCACCGACTTTTATTTCATCCAACAAAGGAAAAGAAAAAAGAACAGAAAAAACCTTTTTCGAGATGTTTCTGATTACAGGGGGTAGATTATAGAAAGAAAAGGTATTAGTACCCCTTCTATCCATGGTTTTCCATGGGCTCTTAGGTACTTGCTTATTCTTAATTTTCTTTTGTGTGTTTGTGTGCTTGAAAAAGTTTTGAAATTTGCCTTAGTGCAGCATTTCACTTTATGGTAACCCTTGTATCAGTCCTCAAGGGTATGATAAAGTGTTTTTTTGAAAACTTTGTTTGAAAATCTTGTTTGAAAGCTTATATGTAAAAATTTGTTGTTTTGAGCAAGTACTTAAGAGTTTCTACCTACTCGAAAAAGTCTATTCATTTTCTTATTTCCTTTAGACAGCACTGTCCTACTATTAAGGAGTAGGTAACTCCATCGTTGAATTTTAAGGGGCAATCGAAAGGGATGAGTACGATCACTAAAGAAATGTTTAGGAAACCTTAGTAGTTACCCTAGAGTCCTAAAGATCTTTCCGAGGCAACATTCGAATGGGTCATTTTTTATCTTTCGGGACTAGAGGGCAACCACTAAAACTCCCTATACTTCATGACCGTTTACCGAAGGCAACCGAAGTGGGGAAAACCCTATGAGTGAGCATGTGCAAGTGTTTATTTTTCAGTTTATTTTATCTTTGCACATTTAGAGTTTTCTACTGTTTTAAATTATGATCTTTGCATACAATCCTATTATCAATCATCTAACAGTTTATAATGACGGAAAGTGAAATGCGAGAAATTTAAACCTAGCTATTACAAGGATTTGGGAGGGGGATTACATAATCAAAACTTAGGGAAATCAGTAAATGAAATTAGTAAACCTAAGTTAAAACTATTACAAACTCGTAGCAATTATATTAATTGGAAAAATGAATAAATAAATGCGCGCGACAAAATTAAATATGGGGAATTGACAATATTGAAAGATATTTAATTTAACAAATAAAGAAAAATAATTTGTTTTTGGAATTTTTTGAGAAAAAATTATTAATTTTGCAAATTAATCTAATTTCTAATTAATTTTAATTATGAAAAAAAGTGGAATTTTAGGTTATCCTAATTAACCTAATTAATTAAACTATTTTATGAAAAAAACCTAATTCTATTTTTTTGTGTTTTTATAATTTTGAGATTTAATTAAAAAAAGATTTTTAAAGCAATTAAAAAATAATAAAACAAAAAAAAGTTAAAAAAATTAGAAAAATAATTGTGATGGGCCTGATGTGAAGAGTAATCTTGGGGGTGTGAGGAGTTGAATTTTCCAGGCCCAATCGTGTTGGTGGACCAATTGTTGCGCCTGATCCAGTGGGACTCTCATTTGAGGGTTTACCATGCTCCTTGCCTGCTGCATGTTGGATCTGATCAGGGGATGATCCAAGGCGTGAGATCTTGAGGTGTATGGTAAGCGCGCTTGGAAGGATACTAATAGATCTGCGGTTAAGCATCAAGAAAAATACAAAAGCAACACGTTTGGGATCAAACCTAGGACGTTTGCCTTAAGTATGCGTTCCTTGACCATCTGCGCTGGAAGGCTTAGTTATTAACATAATAAACAAAATAAAATATAATCTAAACAAAGTAGTGCGCCCAGAAAAAACGCGCGAATTTTAAACAAGCCAATGGTATGCTGCCACACCCTCATCTTCTTCCCCAGGGACTGTTGTTTTATAAAGTGCTTTTACCAACGGACGAACTCGTCCCTATAGGCTATAATGACGGTTCTTGTGTGTCGCTACAAACCAGTAAACATCCAAAATGCAATAGAAACAAAATAAATTCCATCCAAAGCCATGGTTCGATTACAAATCAACCCCTGAACACAAAGAGGTCCTTATTTTGGCATAATTTTGCCTCTAACTAGGGTTCCACAAATTGAAGCTTCGGAACCCTAGCCATTGCAGATGCCCATACCTGCACTCAAACTTCAATCAACGCATTCCAGTACGTTGTAAATATAATAACAAGCATATATATATATAATCAAAACATGTTTATGATGCAAGAATCATTGTAATTGAGTTTTAGAAAAAAGGGCAAACCGTAAAGGTGATAACACGTGATTCTTGATGCTTCATGCCTTGATAATGCCTGCAATCGCTTCAGAGGATGCCCATGGATGTGATTTGATCGTTGGAATTGCTTGAAACGGCCTGTAGAAGAGAATATGGTCTACACTTTTTTGACAAAAAATTGAACATTGTTCTTGCTCTTAGGGAGACAGGCTGCGCGTGAATTCTTGTCCTTAGGGTTCACAAATACTTCTGTATATGTACTAAATCAAATTAGGTTAATATAATTAGAAAGAATCAAAAATATAATTGCATGATTTTGGAAGAAAATAAATCTTGAAAAATTGCCATATGTGAAGATTTTGTGTCTTATTTGTCTTTGCACGATTTCCTGGCTATTTGACAGCATATAAGATCTCCCTTCAATGCAAAAATCATTCCTAAAACAAATTATATGATTTCTTTGGATTTATTTGATTTTATTTGATTTTTAAATGAATAAAAATCAAAATAAATTAAATAAATGAATTAATAAGGCATGGAGGGTTCCATGGGTCGTGGACCATGCTAGGACTGAGATTCAATCTTGAAAAGATGGGGCCATGTGAAATAAAAATGAAATTTTGAGCATTGTTGACTTTGGGCAAATTTCCAAAAATGGCCAACTTTGACAATGCATACCTCTCTCAATTTTGACCCTAAGAGGGTGTTCTTTGACTTTTTAGAAATCTTAGGATGTCCCCTAAGCAACCTGTTTTATTTCTTCTCAATTGGATCTTCCATGTTTAGGTAAAGAGCTTTGACCCAAAAGGTGTTTTTGTTGACTTTTTGAAATGACCTATAATGTATGAATTTATATCTTTTCATGAGTGAATTTTTTGAACTTGAGGGCTGAAGATGAGTTGTAGGGAATTGGATTCTCTTAAAAATGAGCCTTGGATGAGAAATTTATGATAAAGTATGAGAAAGTTATGCCTGGTCAAAGTTTGGTTGACTTTTCCTATAAAATTCCTAATTTAGCAACTTTTGAGTTTTGATGAATTAGGAGCATTCCTTGAGGAATCATGATCAACCCTTGATCAAATGATGGATATAACTTCAAATGATGATGTTGACCAAAAATATTGAAGTTTGACTGTATGTGGGCCACAATTGACTTTTGACCTAGTACAGTTGATTTTCAGGCATCTGAGCAGTTGACTGAGCAAACTTCTTGTGCAAGGCATGAAACTTGACATGGATGATCTTGAGGGCATATTAGGGCAATGGAAACCATTTAGGACCCTTGTAACTCAAACATCTTGATGAGAAGTGAAACCCTAGTTTGAGGCTCATTGTCTTAGGAGGAGGATTTGTCTGGTAAATCCTTAGTCAACTTGAGCAATTGAGGACCTCTAGGAGTATATTTTGAGTAAAATGAGAGGGAAAATTTTGGGGTACAACACTTTTACTTTAAGCGCATTTATTTTAGCATTTACATTTCATGCTATTTTAATCTTGTGCTTGGACTTAGGAATAGAAGTTATGGCCTATCTTGAGACCTTGTGACCTCAACTGTTATTTTGTCTAGAGCTCTTGGGGTTTACCCCAAGAAATTGGGTTGTTTGTTTGCTTTGTGTGTAGGTTATTGTGATTACATTCTTTTTCTGTGACCGGGAATTCATCTGTATATAACTGTTACTCAGCCCAATTTTTGTGAAGACTTAATGCATTTGAAGATTGGTTTTCTTAAGAGGTTTATTATCTTTGCTTGTTTGGTTTCAATCCAAAGGATGGGAATTATAAATTGACTCATTGTGTCAAGTTTTGGCTTCTTGTCGGTTATACGATTCTTTTCTCTATATTTTACCTTATGCTTTAGGATAGTCCCTTCATCTCCTCCCATCTTCTATAATTTCAAATATCTTCTCCCTCCTTTTGAAAACTCTTCTTATTTTAAACTCGAATAACTTTCACAATAAACTTGGACTTAGGTCCATACCTTTTCAAAACATTTTCTTAACCAAACTTTAATCAATTTAATAATACATTGACATTTTTATGAGAAGACTAAAAGTCCATTAATCTCATTCAAACCATTTTTCCACTTTGGCTTTTTACCTTAAAACGTTTCTCAAAATATTAGACTCTTGTCAATCCTTGTAGTGATGTGAGCTACTATACTTCTACGATATGTAGTGAAGTGAGATATTTTCCACTTGGGTGTTGAGCGAGGCTTTGTTGATTTTAAAATCCAAGCCATATCCTCCACTTTGAGGTGATGTAAATTCTACTTTTCTCATAATTGTGGGTAGTAAGTATGTTCTTCCACTCGGATACAATGATAATGTCTCGTCTCTTAAAATTAACCAACACACTCATGTTTTAAATTTTTTAAAAGGTGAACTACGAGTACCCTGATCACCTATTGCAGAAAAGGTGGTGCGTAGGCACTAAAGGTTTGCAACTGCGGCGGGTACAAAAATCATAAAAAATACTTCTCTTCTCATCTCTACAATCTATTTTTGTATACAATATTTTATAGCCAAAATACACAGATTTTCAAAGTGGTTCCTGCAGAGTACCGTAGATGTTTAGGGTGCTATTACATTCCCTTTGCATAACCAACCCCCGAACATAGATTCCCTCCCCCTCTTTTGGGTTATTCGCTCTTTTCCCATTCCTTTGGAAATAATAAAGCGCGGTGGAGATTTATATTTTGACCTGTGCGAGTCAAGTCAATCCAATGGCTTAGTCTTAACATTTCTACCGCTACATAAAAATGGTGACTTCACTGGGGAAATATCGACCTATTGATGGTCCATCCCTAAGTGATTTGAGCCTACCTTTATTTATTTATGTATGTGTTATTACTTATTGTATATTATGTGTTGTATATATGTTTGTCTGGATTTTCCAAGTTTTCAGGGTGCTTGGTGATTTCTCATAAGTCCTATACTCGGACTTGGGAAAATTTAAGATAAGACGGGTGATATAGTCCTATTAACTTTGAGGGAGTAATCCCAAAAAAGGAGACATGTGATCCCCTACTCAGTGGAGGCCCCTTTGATTGTAGTATCGTTTACCGAGTAATCGGGAAGATGTGCTTCTTTCAACCTGGGAGCCCTCTGAAACTGAGGACCGTAGAACCTTTAACCCATCTTGGTCTTTTAGGTGTAGTGCAGAAGCTATGGTGGAGTAATCAGGAAATGGATTTCACGCGATACTATGCTCAAATGAGTTTTTCCTGAGAGTATTGATAATTACCGAGTCAATCGGGACGTTGGTAATATCCGAAAGAAGGATTTAGACTCTGAGAACCTCTTAGAACCTTGTTCGGCAGGTGATAAACTTTTAGATCATACCTTGTGGGTAGTACCTTCAACCTCATACTGGTGATGTTGAACCTATGAATCCTATGTTTGTGATCTTGTGTGTGATTGTTGCATCATGCATTCATGCACCCATGAGCATCTTTTAAGACATCCTGTTTCAAGGGAGTTAAAGTTGTCTCCTTGTGAATATCTCAGGTACTTTTGACCATGGATTATGGAAAAAGAAAGACTAAGAAGTACAATTTCAAAGACCCCAAGATAGATGAGTTGATGAGTCTAATTCCCGAGATCGAGAGTTCTACAGATTTCCGGAGAAAGTATGGGTCCACCATTTCTCTTATGATGCTCAGGATGAAGGAGGGTATTCTCTCAACTTTGGTCCAGTTCTATGATACGATGTATCGATACTTTACTTTCGCTGATTATCAGTTGATGCTTACATTGGAAGAGTATTCTTATCTACTAGGTTTACCTACTACCGATCGTATTCCTTTTACTAGTTTGGAGGGGGAGCCAAAATCTCATGAGATTCCTGCTTTGATCCATTTGGGGAAGTATGAGGTCGAAGCCCACATGACTACCAAAGGAGGGATTAGAGGATTACCCACTCAGTTCTTATTGGAGAAAGCTCGGTATTTTGCTAGGATGAAGATTATGGTTCCTTTTGAGGCCATCTCTGCTCTACTTTCATATGGGTTATTCTTATTTCCCAATGTTGACAAATTTGTGGATATCAATGCCATCGGGATCTTTATGATTAGGAGCCTAGTCTCTACATTATGGGGTGATTCTTATCATTCTATTCGTCTTTGGGATTCTTACCATGGAGGGATGATCATTTGCTGCATGACTTTGTTGTATCAGTGGTTTACTACTCACTTACCTCGATCTGATGCTTTATGTGATGTCAGGAAGGAGCCTTGTTAAGCTCTAAATATTATGTCCCTTACTCATTCATATATTGTTTGGTATCATCAGGATTACCATGATATAGAGATTGTCAACAATTGTGGTAGTTTACTCAATGTACTTCTTCTTGGTACAAAGGGAGGAAATAACTACAATCTTGTTCTTGAACGATGATAACTTGGATATCTAATGAGGGATAAGACAAATAATATTCATCTGAGTGGTTTCTTCCTTAAAGAGGGAGAGGTTCATAAGGAATCTAAAGAGGAGATTGTAAAGGCTTGGCTTCATATTCATAAGAAGGGTAGAAAAGACTAGGGACCTAGAGGGGTTGTTTCTTTGGAGCCTTATCTTTAGTGGATACAGGCAAGAGCCATCCAGTTGAAGATGTCATATTCCCGTGAAGCACCCATGCCTGATATGTTTGCGAAGACCACTCCTCCCCTAATAGATGATGTGGAAGAGCTTCAGCTTACCCTAGTCAGGATGCAGCAGGAAAAGAAAGCTTGGAAGAATAATTGTCAGACTTTAGAGGTGTCCTACCGAGCAGACCTTAAGGAGAAAGATGACCTGATCGAGATTCTTGAGAGTAATGCTGTAGAGATGATGGAGAGGCAAGAGGATTTATTTTCCTCTAGAGCTCAGCCAATACCTATTTAATCACTTCCCGACTTTGATGATTGGAAAGAGGTCGCCAACAGGTATGCAGAAGAGAACAAGTGGTTGAAGGCTCAGATTGTAAGACTCACCGGGAAACGTTAGTGTGTTGAGTGATCTTCATCAGTGTTGATTTATTAGGATCTTATATTCTTATTTTATATTGTACTTGGGATCATTGAAACTTGTACTAAAAAGTTGTAATCCATTTTGAAGTTATTATAATGAGATTTTCATTATTTCAAATGTGTTAGTCCTTTGATATTTGCAAATTGTCTATAAATCTTTGAGTTCCTTGAAATATTAACAATAAAATAAATCATGTGCAATTCATATAATGAATCATATTGTACATACTTCTTGCATTTCTGTTCATACCCAGGTGTCTTACTGGGCTTCTTTACTTTGTTTAGCAAGTTGTCTCACCAGTACAATACTCGGGCCAATTTCATAAGGAAGATGGATAATCTAGAACAAGAGAATCACGAGTTACGTGAAGAAGTTACTGCTCTAAAGGTTGGTATGGCCAATCTCACTGCTTTGATGGAATTGTTGATGGCTGCTCATAATCAGCCACCACTTGGTCAACCTCAACAGACAACAGTCACTTCCAAAGCGCTGACAATTCCTGTTTCTGTTACTCCAGTTATTGTTGTTCAGAATCATATGCCTCAGGGTTATTTGCGGGGAATTCCAGAGAACTTCATGCCAGAAGTTTATAATCAATATACTCAGGTTGCTTCATTTTCTCAGATTGCTGTTGTTTCTGCACCTCCTGCAGTGCATATTACTCCTGCTGTTAGAAATGAGATTCACTATGTTGCACCTCCTTCGGTGAATGTTGTACCTTTTTATATTGATGAAGATTATCGCCCTATTCCTCCACAAAGTGAAAGTTTGGGTGTCTATGATCGAATGGACGATTTTCATGATCAGTTTGATAAGATGCAGAAACATTTGAAGGCCCTTAGAGGAAAAGAGTTATTTGTGAAGAATGTGAATGATTTGTATTTGGTTCCAAATGTGACAATACCTGCGAAGTTCAAAGTACCGGAATTAGAGAAGTACAAGGGAAATACTTGTCCTCGTGCTCACTTAGTGATGTATGTGAGAAGGAACTCTACTTACACTGATGATCAACGTCTGTTAATTCATTTCTTCCAAGACAGTTTGACTGGTGCAACATTGAAATGGTACATGAGCCTGGATAGTGTCAATGTTCATACTTTCAACGACCTGGGTGAAGCTTTTATTAGATAGTACAAATATAATATGGACAAGGAACCTGACCGTGATTAACTCAGGGAAATGGTCCAGAAGGACAAGGAGTCATTTAAGGATATGCACAGAGATGGCGTGAAGCATCTGCCCAGGTGATTCCTCCAATGGAAGAAAAAGAGATGACGAAGATTTTTCTAAAGACTCTAGGTGCTTTCTATTATGAAAGAATGGTGGTGTACGAAAACAAAAGTCCTACAATCGGGCTTTTATTGGCCATCATTGTTCAGAGATGCACACTTGCATGCTAAAAATTGTGATAAATGCCAAAGGAGTCGAGGAATTGGGAAAAGAGATGAAATTCCTTTGAATAATATGTTGGGGATAAAGGTTTTCGATTGTTGGGGAATAGATTTTGTAGGACCCTTTCCCCCATCATTTTATAATGAATTCATCCTTGTTGTAGTGTGTTACCTTAAAAAATCTTAAAGGTATTCAAGCACGTGTATTAAATGGGGATATTCCCATAAGCTAAGGGTCATCCTCTAAAGTAGGGGTTTTTAGGAAATTGGAGCCAGTGTTTGAAAATTTGGTTTTAGTAAACTAGAATGATTGTTTAAAGGAACGTCTCGCCAAACTTTCGAAACTGAGCTAGGTCGACCAAAAGGAAATAGAAGAATATATGTTAAGAAATGGTTGAAATTAGTTTAGTAGACCAAAGGGTGAAAGACAAGGGAAATAGTCGAAATTGGTTTCTGTCAACCAAAAGGGTTGCTAGACTTAGGAATTATTGTTTATTTTTTACTCTTACCAAAGCGAAAGTGTTAAAGTGAGTCAGAAGCAGTTTACCTTCGAAATCTAGAAGCGGGAAGATTTGAATTTCAAAGTCATCAGCAGTTTCCATCGGTTTACAATTTGATTAAGCGCCAAATAGGTGAAGAAATCCAGTGAAGCAGTTGTCTCAAGATTTTAAGGTTGTCCGTAGATTTCACCTAGGCAGTTACATTGTAAATACTATAAATATGCAGATTTAATGTAGTTTTTGGTGTGTTCACTTGTATGATTAAAATAACTTGTAAAAACTCTACCATTCTTAGTGTTAGGAAACAAAGAGTGAAGAAGTGCTTGATGTATGTGAATCACCACATTTATTTTAATGCAAATCCTTTATTTTTCAATTATCTCTTTTGAATAATTTATTTGCTTTCTATATACCGTTGAACAAAGCCTTTATGTTATTTTCTACTTCGTGTAAAAAATTTAATACTCTCTGTCGGTCACGAGTCACTAGTCAGTTAGTTATTGAACTTTATTTTCGTATGAATACCTTCTGTCGATTCATAGTGTGAAGAGTCGTTATACTTGTTCCCTTAGTCACGGAAAGCTGTTTCCCTTGATAAGGATTTCGATAGAATAAGTATAGTAACCAAACTCTTAGCATATGTCTTAAGATCAATTGCTCGATCTTGTGAGTTACCCTTAATTTTAGGACTTTGGGAGGACCAGCGGTTGTTTACCATTTTCCACAGTAAACAAATTGGCACACCTGGTGGGACCCAATGCTAAAAATTTGTCTTAAGTGTATGCAGCTTAGAAAAGGAAAGTTAACCAAAAAGTACAATAAACCCTCATCTAGGAAGCATATATTAAGAATGACAGTTCCTGTTAATCCAAACGTAGATGAAATACCGTCGCGAACTCTAACTACTATTGATCCAGTAGTTTCTCAAGTTGCACCTTTTCCTCCAATCGGGTCAATGACAACAGGTTCTGCATAAATTTTCAGGCTCCACCGGGAAGCCCAAGGCTTGTAATGACTACGACTACCATATCTAATGTTCCTTGTTTTGGTAATGTGGATCCTGTTTATGGAATGTCTTATTCCATGATTCCAGGATACCAGTCAACGTCGAATGCAACAGTGGTGTCAGATAATGTTCAAAATTTGAACTCCCATTTACAAGGATCTACACCAGGTGGAAATAATAGAGGCAACCAAATTAGAGGACTGCATTCTTAACCCTTAGTACCGCCTCTCACTAACACTTCAGTAACAGTGTTAAGGCAACAAATGGATGATAGTAACCATGAGTTGGTTAATATGTTAACTAACCAAATGAGTAATGTATTTAATCCTATATTACAAGATTCAGCTGAGACTAATAGGCAGTCAGTTGAAACAAATCGACAGGTGATTGCCCAATTAACACGGTTGTGTAAGGTTTTAGGTGCTCCCCCAGCACCTATTCGACAGACGCCACTTGTTCGACTATATGCCACTGGTCAAACGGACATAGGGGCAATACAGGATGAAACTATCCATCAGGTACAAATGCTAGTACCTCCAAGGAATGTGATTTTCAATCCACCTAGCGCATTAGCACATCGACATCAAGAGGCTGATCAAATTGTTGAACAAATTCGATAAGAGGATTTAGCCGTAGAAAATAATCTAACCACTATTGTCAAAAGAATTATGGCTAAGAATGGTATGAATACCACACTTCAGAGGCCAACATATTCTTCCCCTTTGTCTAAATATATCTTACAGACTGAAAACCCTAGAGGATGGAAAACTCCTAAGTATACAAAATTCAGGGGAGAATCTGAAGAGTCGACAATGGAACATATTGCTAGGTATTTGACTGAATCTGGGGATATGTCGAATAATGAAAAGTTAAGGGTAAAACATTTTCCTTCTTCCCTTACTAAAACAAATTTCACATGGTTTACCACTTTTCCTCCAAATTCGATTGACTCATGGACTAAGTTGGAAAAACTTTTACTTGAACAATTTTATGAGGTTCATTCGAAAATTAGTTTGGTTGAATTTTCAAACATTAAAAGAAGGTTTGCTGAAACCATTGATGATTATCTAAATAGATTTAGATCATTGAAAGCAAAATGCTTTACTCAAGTACCAGAACATGAACTTGTTCAAATGGCTGCTGGAGGTTTAGATTATTCCATTAGGAAGAAAATAGATCCAACCTTCGTGAAGAGTATGTCACAGCTAGATGATAGAGTTCGACATCTAGAGTGCCTGCGACTAGAAAAGGTCATACATACTAAGACTAGGAATAAGAAAGAAAAAGTAGCCTTCATAGATTATGATGACACAAATCCCGTTTTTGAGGCTGAATATACCTCACCAACAAAGGTTGACGTGGCTGAAATGAAGCCAGGGCCAACATATGAATGTAAATCACTATTTCTTACTAAAGGAAGAAATACGGTAAAAAACAATCAAAAATTTATGGCGAAAACTTATACATTTGATATCACTAAATGCAAAGAAATTTTTGATTTGCTAGTTAAAGATGGTCAAATTTTAGTACCCCCGAGTTCTAAGTTACCACCCTTAGAATAACGACATAAGAGAGGTTTTTGTAAATTTCATAATTATCTTGGTTACACAACCTATCAATGTTATCTTTTCAAGGATCTTGTACAAAAATCGCTGCTTGAAGGTAGATTGAAATTTGTTGCACGGAAGATGAAGATTGATACTGATCCTCTTAGGCAGGAGGAGGCTTTGTTTCTTGATCCTGTTGAAATCAACATGGTAGAAATTACTGAGTTTCCTGATGAGGATATGGTCGAAGAGGGTACTGGAGAAAGTCCTGATGTCGACTTAGCTCATGTGTACCCAAGGCATGAGGAGGACTTGCTAGACTTTCTTTACCGCTGCAAGAATAAAGGTTCACAAGCTTGCTTATGTCCTAGGTGTGGCGCCTTGACTGACAAAATAGCTGCTGAGAATTTCCAGAAGTTGCAGTTAGAAAAGAACAAGGGCAAGCCGTACAATCAAAGGTTCCTTATACCAAGGGACCCAAGAAGAACTGCAGGAAACTCTTATTTCAAACGAAGAAGTTATATTCCTTCAACAAAAGCTCCTAACGTACTTGGATTAAGCCTCAAGGGAGAATGGGGACACCAATTGATGGTGCTATTGCTAGAGACCCAAACAAAGGAAAGTCGTCTATTAACTACCGACACGATTTTAAGTCTGAGAGGAAAAGTCATATTTCTGAAAATTACACGGGGAAGAATCCCATGACTCAAACCCAATGGAGACGCTTCCAGCGTCGAAAGCAGGCTGAAAGGAAAGCATCTGCTGGCCAGATGGCTGCAAACAATGCTGGAAATCAGAAGCATTATAAAGTGAAGGTCGATTCCTCTGCAAAAGAATGAATAAAAAAGTTCGTGAGTTGACCAGTTGCTAAATGTTCTGAAGAATCTACTAACAATTTTGAGTCCGACTCTAAAGAGAGTTTAAATATCTTCGTTAATGTGGTATTAATTTTTCAGCAGAATATGATTGCTTAACTGAAGTGAAAGATTCAACACGCGTTGATGTTGAGGAGATGGCTTTACACAAGCCAACATGTTAATTTGTGATGAACAATGGTTCGATTGAGAACCAAGATGCATTCTTTGAAAGAATAGATATGGCCATGAGGAGCCATTTGAAGCCTCTTTTAATAAGGGCTAAGCTTAAAGGGGTGGCTATCAACAAGGTGTTGGTAGACTGTGGTGCTAAGGTAAATATTATGTCACACCACCTATTGCATAAAATTGGTAAATATTACACCGATGTTAGATCTCATAACATGGTCTTATCAAATTGCGAAGGAAGGACTAGAAACACTATGGGTGTGATCCAAGTTGATATTACTGTCGATTCTGTTACTAGGCCGGCATATTAATGGGAATTCAAGGAAAGCCAAGTTACAACCTCTTAGTAGGGAGGGAATAGTTGCACGTTGTAGGGGATGTACCATCTTCTATGCACCAGCGTTTGGTGATTTGGAGGGAAGATGGTATTGTCGAGAACATTGAAGCTGATCAAGGATTTCTCAGGGTAGACGTGAACAATGTCGGCAAGAAGAAATTTGAGAGGAAATTAGCTAACATTTCTCCATGTCAACCCGCTGAAGATGTGTATGCCAACCTTGATGAGGCATTTGTTTCATTGAAGCTACATGAGACCCATGGTTTTATATGGGATGTGGAACCTCTTGAGGATCCATACTGTGATAACCGGCCGACAGGCTGGGGAGACATCAGTAATGATATCTGAGCTAAATGCTCTAAAAAGGATTTCAGTGTATATTGTTGAAAGTAAAATAAATTCGACGCTAGAGGCTGAAGAAAATATGGTTGTCGAAGCCAATAAGATACAAATTCTGGATGAAGGAGCTACTTTGGCTATTGAGCCAAAGCCACCAGATAAAAAAGAAGTGGTCGAGGAAAACGTTGATAAGAAGCGTATGGACTGAATATATGACGAAGAACCCTTAGGTTTCAAAAAGGATCCAATGGCACCACAAAAAATGCAGCCACAAGACCCTTTAGAAGAAATAGATCTTGGCGAAAAGGGGGATAAAAGACCAACTTATATCAGCGCCAACATCGACCAAAAGTTAAAGTCTGAGGTAATATCTTTATTAAAAGAATTTAAAGATTTTTTTGCTTGGGACTATAACGAAATGCCAGGTTTACGCAGGGATTTAGTGGAACTAAAGTTACCAATAAAAGCTGGAAAGAAACCAGTGAAGAAGACTCCCAGACGCTTTGCTCCAACAATAATGTCGAAAATAAAAGAGGACATAGAAAGACTACTCAAAAGTGGATTCATAAGAACTGCAAGGTATGTCGACTGGTTAGAAAACATAGTGCCAGTAATTAAGAAAAATGAAAAATTAAGAGTGCATCGATTTTAGAGATTTAAATGTTGTGACTCCTAAAGATGAATATGCTATGCCTGTAGTAGAAATGTTGGTCGACTCTGCTGCCAGTTTTGAATATTTAAGTATGCTTGATGGTTATTTTGGTTATAATCAAATTTTCATTGTAGATGAAGATGTGCCGAAGACGGCATTTCACTGCCCAGGGGCACCGAGAACCTATGAATGAGTTGTCATGCCATTCGGTTTGAAAAATGCCAGAGCGGCATATCAAAGGGTAATGAATTCTATGTTCCATGATTTTATTGAAGATTTCATGCAAGTTTATATTTATGATATTGTAATAAAGTTGAATAGTAAATCGATTCATCTGCAACACCTTCGAGAGTCTTTTTAAAGGATGGGGAAATATGGATTAAAAATGAATCCATTAAAATGTGCTTTTTGTGTACAGGAAGGTGATTTTCTTGGCTTTGTCAGGTATAAAAATGGCATAGAAGTGAATCCAATTAAGACCAAAGTCATCATGGACGTCAAACCTCCGTCGACCAAAAAGGAACTTCAGTCTTTATTGGGCAAGATAAATTTCCTAAGGAGGTTCATATCTAACTTAAGTGGAAAAACCAAAGTATTTTCACCCCTACTTTGATTGAAGAATGAGGATTTCTTTTGGTGAGAGGAGCATCAAGAGGTTTTCGAAAAAATCAAAGACTACTTAGTGAAGCCTCCAATATTGGCACCTCCTGTTAGACATAGGCCTATGAGGTTATATATTGCAGCCTCATAGTCGACTATAGGAAGTATGTTAGTCCAACAGGACGAAAAAGGTGTCGAAAGACCTATATATTATCTTAGTCGAATGCTTAATGATCCTGAAACTAGGTATAATGATATAGAAAAACTATGTCTTTGCTTGTATTTCTGTTGTATTAAATTAAAGAAATACATAAATCCTATTGATGTGTATTTATCTTCTCATTTTGATATTATTAAGCACATGTTGTCCAAACCGATTTTACACAGTCGAATTGGTAAATGGGCTTTAACGTTAACAGAGTATTCTCTGACTTATGTGCCCTTAAAAACAATGAAGGGACAAGTGGTGGCAGATTTTTTGGTCGACCATTCAATGGTTGGTATGCCTTAGAATTATGTAGATCTAGCACCATGGAAATTATAATTTGATGGTTCTAGCCATAAAAATAGAGTTGGAATAGGAGGAATTATCATTTCCCCCAGTGGAATTCCAGTAGAGTTCATGTATAGAATCTATGGTATATGTACAAATAGTGAAGCAGAATACGAGTCTTTAATAATAGGACTTAAACTACTGTTGGAATTGGGGGCAAGGAACGTCGAAATTATGGGAGACTCTGAATTAGTAATTAAACAAGTATCAAAGGAATACATATGTGTTAAAGAAAATTTAATCATGTATTTTATGATTACTATCAGATTTTTAAAGAAATTTGAACAAGTGAGTATTTGTGACATACCTCGACGAGAGAATGAAGAGGCTAATGACTTGGAACAAGAAGCTTCAGGATACAAAAAAGACCAAAATGAATAACTTATTTAGGCAAGAGAGAAAGTTCGAGCAACTTGGTTATCTCCTTCAGATTTGTGAATAATAAAGTTAGGGGCTATAGATGCTGAAAATTTTCAGATTTTAACTATTGACAATGGGCAAGAGAATGATTGGCGAAAGCCATTAGCCGACTACCTGCGCACCCCTACAGGGTCAACAGATCGTAAGATCAAGTATCACTCCCTCAGTTATGTTTTTATAGAGAACGGATTATTTAGGAAAACTACTGAAGGAGTATTGCTTAAATGCCTTGGAGAAAGTGAGGCATACGTAGCAATGTCAAATGTGCACAGTGAATCATGTGGAGCACATCAAGCTGGACACAAAATGAAATGGCTTTTGATGCATTCAGGTGTCTATTGACCTTCAATGCTAAAAGATTGCATCGAATTTTCTAAAGGTTGTCAGGAATGCCAAGTGCATGGGGGCATAGAACATGTTCCTGCAAGTGAATTACATGAAATTATAAAACCCTGGTCATTCAAAGGATGGGCTTTAGATGCGATTGGAGAAATAAAACCAGCGTCATCAAAACAACAAAGGTATATTTGAGTTGGTATTGATTATTTTACAAAATGAGTCGAGGCGGTAGCCTTAACAAATGTCTATCAAGAAGGTGTTATTGATTTTATACAAAATCACATCATATGTCGGTTTGGGATTCCAGAAACAATTACAACCGACCAAGGATAAGTGTTTACTAGACGAAAAATGCAAGAATTTACTCAAGAATTTGGAATTAAAATTTTAATTTCTACTCCTTACTATGCTCAGGAAAATGGCCAAGTCGAAGCTGTCAATAAAGTAATAATTAGCCTAATTAAGAAGCATGTAGGAAATAAGCCAAGGAATTGGCATAAAACACAAGATCAAGCCTTATGGGCATGTAGAACCTCCCCTAAGGAAGCAACAGGAACTACTCCATTTCGACTTGCATATGGGCATGATGCAATCTTACCAGTGGAGATACATGTTCAATCAATAAGAATCCAAAGACAACATGAAATACCATCTGAAGATTACTGGAATATGATGGCGGACGAGCTTGTCGACTTAGATGAAGAAAGGATGTTGGCCCTCGATTCGTTAATAAGATAGAAAGAAAGAGTTGTCAGAGCTTATAATAAAAAAGTAAAAGATAAAGTATTTTCTATCGACGATTTAGTATGGAAAGTAGTATTACCTATGGACAAAAATGATAGAGTATTAGGGAAATGGTCCCCAAATTGGGAAGGGCCTTTTAAGGTGATGCAAGTTTTCTCAAATAAGGCCCATGAACTTGAGGAGTTAGCCCCAGATCGACGAATCTTAAGGGTAAATGGTAAGTACTTAAAAAAGTATAAGCCTATTGTAGTAGTAGAAATGTTTACGGCTAAGCCATTGGATTGACTAGACTTATACATATCAAAATAAAAATCGCCACCGCGCTTTATTGTTTCCAAAGGAATGGGAAAAGAGAAAGTAACCCAAAAAGAGGGGGAAAGATTGAAGGTAAGGGGGTTGGTTATACAAAGGGAAGGTATTAACACCCTAAACATCTACGGTACTCCACATGAACCTCTTTGAAAAATCTATATTTTTTGGCTATAAAATGTTGTGTAAAAATAGATGATGGAGGTGAGAAAAGAAGTATTTATTATGATTTTTCACCCGCCGCGGTTGCGGACCTTTAGTGCCTATGTACCACCTTTCATGCAATAGGGGATCAGGGTACATGTAGTTCACCTTTTAAATGATTTTGAAACACAATTGTGTTGGTTAATTTTATGAGATAAGACATCATCGTCATTGTCCATGTGGAAAACCTACTTACTACCCACAATCATGAGAAAGGAGAATTTGCATCATCTCAAAGTGGAGGATATGGCTTGGATTTTTAAAATCAACAATGCCTAACTCAACACCCAAGTGGAAAATCTCTCTCTTCACTACATATTATAGAAGTATAGTTGTTTGCATCACTAAAAGGATTGACAAAAGTCTAATCTTTTGAGAAAGGTTTTAAAATAGAAAGCCAAGGTGGAAAAAATGGTTTGAAATAAGATTGATTGACTTTTAGTCTTCTCATAAAAAAATATCAAGGTATTATTAAATTGATTGAGGTTTATTTATGAAAATGCATGGACCTAAGTCCAAGTTTATTATGAAAGTGGTTCAAGTTTAGAAACAAGAAGAGTTTTCAAAAGGAGGAGGAAGATTTTTGAAATTAAAGAAGATGGGAGGAGAAGAAGAGACTATACTAAAGCATAAGGTAAAAGATAGGGATAAGAACCATCTAACTAACAAGAAGCTAATAGTTGACTGTGTGATACGGTGGCACAATCGACTGTTAATACTGGTTTGCGTTTTTTGTTCGCAAATGTTGCGGTAAGCAAGAGTCGCCACCGACTTTTATTTTATCCAATCAGGAAAAGGAAAAAGAACAGAAAAAACCTTTTTTGAGATGTTTCTGAGTACGGGGGGTAGATTATAGAAAGGGAAGGTGTTGGCACCCTTTCTATCCGTGGTTTTCCGCGGGCTCTTAGGTACTTGCTCATTTTGAAAACTGCTTTTGTGTGCTTGTTTTGAAACGTTTTGTTTTACTTCGTATTGACCCTTGTTTCTGTCCTCAAGAGTGTTATGAAGTTGTTTTTGAAAGCTTTGTTTGAAAAGTGTTGGTGTGAAAAAGTTTTTGTTGGTTTGAGCAAGTACCTAGGAACTAATCTACCTACTCGAAAAAGTTCTGTTCGTTTTCCTTTTAGACAATGCTATCCCATTATTGAGAAATATGTAGCATCGTTGTTGGAGTTTTTTAGAGACATTCGAAGGGACAAATACGATCACAAAAGCAATGTTAGGAAATGTTAGTAATCATCCTAATGCCTCAAAGATCTTTTTCCGAGGCAACATCCGAATGGGTCATTTTAGATCTTTCGGGGCTAGAGGAGAACCACTAACAAACACCATACTTCATGACCGTTTACAAAAGGAAATCGGAGTGGAGTAAACCCTAGGAGTGAGCATGTGTTAGTGTAATTTTCAGTTAATTTATCTTTGCACATTTAGGGTTTTCTAACGTATTAATTTTCAGTTTGTCTTTCCATACAATCCTATTAACATACATCTAAGAAGTTTATAGTTTGCGGAATTGAAACCCTAATTACTATTACAAACTCGGAGCAGTTACAATAATAATAAAAAGGAAAATAAAAAATGTGTGCGGCGAATTAAATGCGAGAATAATTAGAAAAACCTAAAAGATCTAATTAAAAAAAAATTTAGGTTAGTTTTTTGAGAAAAAATCAAATTATATACAAAATTAAACCCTAAGTCTAATTATTTTAAATTATAACAAAAGAAAGAATTAAATTGCCTTAATTTAATCAAACTAATTAATTAATTAAAGAAACAAAATATTTTTGTATGAAAAATGATTTGGGATGTTTTTTATGATTTTTTGATTAAATGAAAAAAGTAATGATTTTTGTGTTATTTTTAAAAAAAAGAAAATAATTAGAAAATAATTAAAATAATTAAAATAAAAAAGATAGAGTGGGCCTGTTAGAAGCTGAATGAGGGGGTATGATGCTGAATTGCTTAGGCCCATGAAGCTGATCAGCCCAGTAAACGCGCTGATTCTGTGCAGCCAGCTTGGAGGGTGTATCATGGTCTTTCCTAGATTGAGCGTTGGATCTGGATAAACAATGATTCATTGGTTGGATGGTGGTAGCGCATGGTGGACGCTTGGCAAGGTAATGTATAGAACCTGCGTTTAAATGTTAGGAAAATAAAGAAAATGCTGGGACCTGGGATCGAACCCAGGTCCTCCTACTTACACAACGCACGCCTTACCATCTGGGCTATCATGTTTAGTTATCAATATAATAACAACAATAAGTAATATATAAAAAACTTGAATGACTCCAAAAAGCGTGCGAAATTCAAATAAGCCAATAATGGTTAGACACGTTGTTGTCTTCTTCACAGATCTGTCGCCTTAGGCTAAACACTTTTACCTACAGACAATCGTTTGTAGCCATAACCTGGACACTTCAAAAATCAAGAAAAACGCATGATAAATGAAATTAAAGACCATGGTTCAACTTGTCTTGATGCCACAAGCATCATGGTACCCTTTTCTTGGGCCAATTTCACCTGTATCAAGAAACCCTAAAACGCGCCTTCAAACCCTAGCCATGAAATTCATCAGTATATGCATCAAAACATCAATTAAACCAATCTAACACGTTGCAAACATGACAACCAACACAGATATACCATTAAAACATGTTCATGATGCAAGAATCATAGTAATCGGATTTTGAAAAAGAAGCAAACTGTGATGATCGTATGTCCTGTTTCTGACTTGGGAGAACTGGAAAATGATTGGAGAATATTCTGGAGATGTCCAGGAATCGATTGGTAGCTTTGAAATGCTTTGAATTGCCCTATATGTTGGAGAATGATGCACTACTTTTTTGCCAAAATTTGAGTTTTGTTCTCAGCTTTCACGACCTGCAATCCTTATGTTTTTGGCTTGTTCTTGCTCAATATATATGCTAGAATGAAATAGGGTAACAAAAACAATATGAATCTTTGAAGATCATCAAGATTTATTTGTTTTTTTCCCTTGCATCATATCTTTCTAAATGCATCAAAATCATGCTAATTTGAGCCATTCCACCCTTGCACGATTTTATTTGGTCATGCTAGGTTGATTTGATTTGATTCCTACAAAAAAAATTAGATCAAAATCAATCTTTTGTAGTTTTTGCCATTTATTTGATTTAATTTGTATTTTAAATAATAAAAAATTAAAAGAAAATAAATAATGAAGAAAATAAAGTGTGGATGATGATTTGGGTCGTGGACCATGTCCCCAACAAGATACAATCATGAAATGCGAGGCCCATTTGACAAAAAAATTATTTTTGAGCATATTTGAATTTTGGCAATTGTGCAAAAATGGTCAACTTTGACAATGCAAATCTCCTCCAATTTTAACCCTAGAGAGGTGTTCTTAGACTTTTTAGAAAGCTTAGGATGTCCCCTAAACAAACCTTTTAATTTAATCTCAATTGGGTCTTCCATGTTCATGTAAGTAGCTTTGACCCAAAAGGTGTTTTTGTTGACTTTTCAAAAGGACCTATAATGTAGAAATTCATATCTTTTAATGAGTGCATATTTTGAACTTGTGGGATGAAGATGAGTTTTAGGGAATTGCATCCTATTCAAAATAAGCTTAGGATGGAAAATTTCTGATAAAGTATGAAGAGGTTATGCATGGTCAATGTTTGGTTGACTTTTCCTATGAAACCCTAATTTAGCAACTTTTGGGTTTTGATGAATTTGGGGGAATTCCTTGAGGAATCATGATCAACCCTTGATAAAATGATGGATATCTCTTCAAAATGTTGATGTTGACCAAAAATATTGAAGTTTAACTGTATGTGGGCCACAGTTGACTTTTGACCTAATATAGTTGATTTTCAGGCATTTGGGCAATTGACTGAGCAAACTTCTTGTGAAAGGCGTGAAACTTGACATGGATGACCTTGAGAACTATTGAGACCATGGAATTCATTTGGAACCTTTGGAGTTCCCACACCCTGATGAAAATGGAAACCCTAGTTTGAGGTACATTTTCTTAGGAGAGAGTTTGTCTGGTCAACTCTTGGGCATCCTTAAGCCAGTTGAGGACCTCAATGGGCATGTGTTGAGTAAAATGAGAGGGACAATTTTGGGGTACAACAGCTTCCCCTGTTCAATCTTCTTAAACCTGAGGATGTAGATTGGTTGTCTTCCTTTCGTAATCTGAAGGTGGAAGATGATTGAACACTAGAGTGCCCAGAAATTTGCACTCGTCTGAGATGATGCTGGACTGTGTAGGTAGTATCGGGAATGGACTTACAGATGCCATTTGGAGGAGATGACGAAAGGTCATCGGAGATGGTCTTAAAGATGCCATCCGGAAGATATAACGGAGAATCATCGGAGATGGGCTTAAATATGCCATCTAGAGGATGTTGATTTCCCGAGATATTCCTTTGATGAGAATTCTTGTTCCTATCATTGAGGAGGAATCTGTTAAGGAATGTTGGTCTCTGTCTTGGGAGAAATGGAATTTTAGGAATTTTAGTTGTCCTTTACTCTACTGGGGAATCATCTCTTAGTCGAGGAGATGAAAATGAAATGCTATCTGGTCGTGCTCCAGGCTTTACAGTTATTTTCTGAGGATAATAAGACTGACTTCTATCTGGTCGTGCTCCAGGTTTTACAGTGACTTACTCGGGAGATGAGATTAAACTTGCTATCTGGTCGTGCTCCAGGATTTGCAATCTCAAAAACTGTTATCTGGCCGTGCTCCAGGCTTCAGAAGGAATTAAGTGGTTATCCGGTCGCATCCGGGTTTCAACTTGAATTTAAGGCATACTAACATCTGGTCGTTTCCAGACTTCAATAGTAATTGGCCGAGTAAACTGCTATCTGGTCAGATTCCAAGCTTCGTAGTACCTTATACTGTTATCTAGTCGTGCTCCAGGTTTCACAGTGTCTTTTACCGTTATCTGGTCGTGCTCCAGGCTTTATTATCTGGTTAGTTTCCGGGCTTCATAGCTTCTTTAACCGGAATAGAAATCTTAGTATCAATTTGACTAAACTAGGGAAAGGTCTCGAGTTGTCTTCAACCGGGAAAGAAATCTTAGCATCAATTTGACTGAACTGGGGGAAGGTCTCGGATTGACTTTGACTGGCATAGAAATCAGGAGAATCTTAGTGGCGATTTGGCTGACCCAGGCGAAAGTCTTAGAACATCTTCAACTAGAATAGAAACCTCAGTGTCGGTTTGACTGAACCAGAGAAAATCCTGAAAAGTGTTGGAATATATTCAACTGGAATAGAAACCTTGGTGTCGGTTTGACAGAACCAATGAGAACTTGATTGCATCTTTCCCTGAAAGGTAAAGAGTTAGTCGTATGTTATGTCATGATGTATGAAATGTATTGAGTAATGATGTTCTCAAAATAAATGAGATTGTGCTATATAATATGTATGCACATGCCATGATGTATGGATATGCAATGCTATTGTGATTTTCTCTAGTTGGGGAAAATAAATCCTGGATTGCCGCTGGAGAGTATAAGGAGTTGAGTTCTTCGTTTCTGCTGGGGATAGTGACCGAAGATGATTAGTTGGGGATTTACATACATTCTTCTTGAGAACATTCTGTCGGAGGAGACTCTGTCTAAGAATAATCCTGCAGGGGAATGACTATGTGTGGAAGAGAGATACTCTTTTGGAAGATCTGCTGATTTGGAGAAATAAACTCAGTTGGGGATGAACTTCCATTGCTGGAGAGAAGCGCTCTGTTGGAGATTGAGCTTCTGCTGTCAGAGAAATAAACTCTACTCGGGAGATGGCTTTATAAACTGCTCATGGTTATAAAACTCGGATGGGGAATGCAGATATCAGCTTTCTGAAGGAACCTGCTGGGGAAGGAATTCCTGCTTGGGGATACGGAAGCGGGACCTTGGTTGTCTCGGCTCTGTGGGGAATATAGGTGTCACTGGCTTGTATGTGATAATGACTTTGCTTCCAACTGTCTCTGCCCCTTGTACCATGATGGACGGGGTAACTGTCGGTATTTAGGTTTTGTACTAGTTTCTTTGAGTTCTTAGTAACTGTCTTTCTGTTTTATATGTAGATATTTGTGAACAGTAATCATATTCAAATGCATATGTCAAGAATAAAACATTGGAAGTTTTTTTTCAAAACAAAACAGAAAACAGAAAAAACAAACACAGAGTTTTGTACTCAAAAGACGCTTTGTATTGATTTGAAATTTTCCTATAACAGGCGTTTTTTACAAGGAGGCTAACGCTCTAGTAAGAGAACGCCGTTGTAAAAATGGAAATTATTACAGAAATTGTGTACAAAAAGAAAATAGCTATGTGCAGTGATCCTATTGGGTTTCAATTCTGCTATTGCCCATATGTCTTCGAGCATCTCATCACTTTGCTGCTTGTCCGAAGCTTACTGGATTGATCGGTACCGTTTGAGCTTGATATCTGATTACTGAGGTCTGATCGCAAGGTGATCCAATGGGATATAATGATAAGCTTTAATCCCTAATTTTTGCCTGGACTGCCCTTTCAAGTTTTCAGTCCACCAGGATACCATTTTTTGCCCAAGCCGCCCTTTCGGGTTTTCGACTTGCCGGGTGTACAGATTTTTTCATTTTTTATCCCTAATTTTTGCCCGAACCCTTTTGGTTCGCCTCGATGCCCTTATTTTTGCCTAGGTATGTCAACCTAGCGGGTCTTTATTATGCATAGTATTTTTTTCACTATGTCTGCATTAACAGGGTGTGGAAGGTCGTCACCATCCATGGTGGTCAGAATCATGGTTCCACCCAAAAATATGTTCTTAATTAAAAATGGTCCCTCATAGGTGGGAGTCCATTTGCCCCTGGGATCACCTTGTGGCAGTATGATGCGCTTGATTACCAGATCCCCTACTTGATACACTTATTGTCTGACTTTCTTGTTGAAGGCCTTGATCATCCGTTTCTGATACATTTGACCATGGCAGACACCAGTATAACTTTTCTCGTCGATTAAGTTCAATTGTTCAAGTCGAGTCTGGATCCAATCATCTTCGCTCAAACCCGCATCCTTCATAATTCGTAGAGAAGGGATTGGACCTCCATGGGTAGGACAGCTTCCATGCCATATACCAAAGAATATGGTGTTGCCCTTGTCGACATACATGCTGAAGTACAGTAACCGTGAAGAGAAAACGATAACATCTCGTGCCAGTCTTTGTATGTCACTATCATCTTTTGTATGATCTTTTAATATTCTTATCGGCAGCTTCGACATCCCCATTCATCTTTGGCCGGTAAGGAGAAGAGTTGTGATGTTGAATCTTGAACTATTTACAGAGTTCAGTGATTATCGAGTTGTTGAGATTAGTACCATTGTCCGTGATGATTCTCTCAGGGATACCATAACGACAAACCAAGTTATGCTTGATGAACCGTGCCACCACATTCTTGGTAACTGTAGCAAAGGAGGAAGCCTCAACCCACTTCGTGAAGTAATCAATGGCCACTAGGATGAAGCGATGCCCGTTGGACGCGGTAGGTATGATCTCGCCGATCATGTCAATGCCCCACATTGCAAAGGGCCAGGGAGCTATCAAGACATTTAAGGGAACTGGAGGTACACGTACCTTATCAATATAGATTTGGCACTTGTGACAGCTTCGAGAATGCTGATAACAGTCAGCTTCTATAGTGAACCAGTAGTATCCTGCCCGTAGGATCTTCTTTGCCATGGTATGTCCACTGGAATGAGTGCCAAACGTACCTTCGTGTATGTCTGCCATGATCCTCTCTGCTTCACTCTTGTCTACACACCGCAGTAAGGTAGAGTCATGATTGTGATTATAGAGGATTCCATTGCTGAGGAAGAACTTTGCAGCAAACCTTCTTATAAATTTCGTGTCATTGACAGATGCCCCTTCAAGGTATTCTTGAGCCTTAAGATACCTTTTCACGTCATGAAACCAAGGTTTGTCGGCTACCTCCTCAGTATCGATCTCACAGCAGTATGCTTGTTCATCCAACCTCTCAATAGTGATTCAGGGAGCTTCATTGTCCCACCTAACCTTGAACATTAAAGACATAGTAGCTAGCGCGTCCGCTAACTGATTCTCTTCTCGTGGGAAATGTTCAAAGGTGATCTCTTCTAAATGCGGTAGCAGTGTCAGTACATGTTCTCTGTAAGGGATAATGTTCGGGTGTTTCATATCCAACTCTCCTTTGATCTGACTTATCACCAAAATGGAATCCCCGAATACACTCAAGAACTTGATCCTTAGGTTAATAGCAGCTCTAAGACCCATGATACACGCTTCATACTCTGTCATGTTGTTGGTACAGTTGAAACATAATCGGGCAGTGAATAGAGTATGACAGCCCTCAGGATTTATGATTACAGCACCAATGCCGTTACCCAGTGCGTTTGAGGCTCCATAAAAAAACTAGAACATCGGGATCCTTCCTCGGGTCCTTCATCTGTTCCAGGTTCTTCACAGCCGGTTACTAACATGATGTTCTCATCCAGGAACTCAAAATTCATGGACTGGTAGTCATCCACGGCTTGATGTACCAAATGATCAGCTAACACACTTCCCTTGATTGATTTTTGGGTTGTGTATTGGATGTCGTACTCGATTAAGGTCATTTGCCATCTTGCTATTCTTCCGGAGAGAGCAGGCTTCTCAAAAATGTACTTGATCGGATCCATCTTAGATATCAATAAAGTAGCGTGGGTCAACATATACTGTCTCAGTCGGTGAGCAGCCCATGCCAAAGCGCAAAAAGTTTTCTCGATCAGTGAGTATCGTGTTTCACAGTCGGTAAACTTTTTGCTAAGGTAGTATATTGCATACTCTTTTTGACCAGACTCGTCATGCTGCCCAACACACACGCCATTGAATTATCTAGCACTGTTAAGTATATTATCAAAGGTCTTCCTCCAGTCGGAGGCATCAGAATAGGAGGTTCTTAGAGGTATTGCTTGATTCTGTCAAAGGCGACCTGGCATTCGTCATTCCACTTTACCACTTGATCTTTCTTCAAGAGCTTGAAGATTGGCTCACAAGTAGCAGTCATATGTGAAATGAATCGGGCAATGTAATTTAGGTGTCACAAGAAACCTCTAACTTCCTTCTCAGTACGGGGATCCGACATCTCTTGTATGGCCTTCACCTTTGCAGGGTCTACTTGAATACCTTTGTCATTGACGATGAATCCCAGAAGCTTACCAGACCTTACCCCGAAGGTGCACTTGTTCGAATTTAACGTCAACTTGTATGTCTTCAACCTATCAAACAACTTTTGTAGATGATTAAGATGTTCTTCCTCAGTTTGAGACCTGACTATCATGTCATCGATGTAAACCTCTATCTCATGATGAATCATGTCATGGAATAGAGCTACCATATCTCCCTGATAAGTTGCCCCAACATTCTTCAACCCAAACGACATCACCTTGTAGCAGAAAGTGCCCTACTGTGTACCAAAGGTTGTCTCCTCCATGTCTTCAGGTTCCATCTTGATCTGATTGTAGCAAGAGAAACCGTCCATGAAGGAAAAGAATTTGTGTTGTGCGGTGTTGTCAACCAGAACATCGATGTGGGGAAGCGGAAAGTCATCCTTGGGGCTTGCCCTGTTCAGGTCTTTTTAATCCACACACATTCGTACTTTACCATCTTTCTTAGGTACTGAAACCACATTAGTAACCCACTGCGGATAGGAGGTGACAAGTAAGAACCCTGTGTTGAACTGCTTCGTAACCTCTACTTTAATCTTCTCTGACATCTCAAGGCGCATACGACGAACCTTTTGCTTTACCGTAGGGCAGTCTTCTTTAGTCGGCAGACGATGAACCACTATATATGTGTCTAGTCCCGGCATGTCTTCATATGACCAGGCAAAGATTTCAACATACTCATGCAACATCTGTACCAACCACTGTTTGACACTAAGCTCCATATTTTCACCTATCTTAACCTCTTTTTTGTCTTCCTCTGTACCCAAGTTACTGTCTCGACCAGCTCTTCATGAGGCTGTATTGCCCTTTCTTCCTGTTGTAATAGTCTAGCAAGTTCTCCGGGTACCTCACAATCTTCCTCACCTTCGTCCTCGGCTTGGTTGATCGGATTTTCAAAGTCATAATGAGCAGTAAAAGAACTGTTATGAATGGGATCCATAGTGGATATGGATCTGCATTTGGATACGTAAGTGTGTGTAATAGCATAGTTGTATAGACATAATAAAATAAAAGAAAGACAGAGAGCGCAAAATTTGTATGCAAACGTCCAATGCTTTATTGATGTCATATGAAAATGAAACATGACAACCCTCACAAATAGAACCATTGTGCCCTGGGTAAGACACATGGCTATAAAGTTTATATTGTTTTTAAATTACATATCCAAAAAATCAGACAATTACTCCTGAACAAAAGTAATCGATACAAAGTCATTGGCAGTCCAGTTACTGAGTCCGCCGTTGGTAGTCGGGAAGATCCAACTGTCAATGTCAGAATCACCATCACTGTCTTCAAGCGCATTGACCCCAGGATTCCTGATGCGTATGGGAGGTCCTCCAGCCCAAGCGTGATGAACAGCCTTTTGAGCACCAGTAGTAAAGCCCAAACCAAATTTGTCAGACTTGTAATGAATAACTGGGAGCTGACCACAAATGATAGACCCACCTTCTACAACCACTGCTCGTGCATCCTTGAGAGAAGCCATCTTCGAGGGAGATTTGGTGACCTTTGGAGGACTGTCGGTAGTTTCTGCTGTAGCCATAATCTGAGGTACCTCTTCAAAGTTCTGGCAAGGAGTCTCAATGAAATCGCCATCCATTTCTACGTACGTGAAGGAGTTCAAGTGACTGATCATATACTCCTCTTCACCATGCACAGTGAAAATCTTTCCTCTTACTGGGTACTTCAACATTTGGTCGAGGGTAGAAGTAACAACCTCAGCCCCATGTATCCAAGGGCGTCCCAACAAGCAATAATATGATGGTTTGATATCCATTACATAGAAAGTGGAGTCGAAGGTCTAGGAACCAACTTTGATAGGGACATCCACTTCCCTGTGCACCATCCTCTTCGAACCATCGAAAGTTGTCACTACTATATTGCTAGGCTTCAAGGTCATGCCTTCGCAGTCCAATTTGTCTAGAGATTTTTTAGGTGGCACATTCAATGAGGAGCCAGTATCTACCAAAACATGGGCCAGAGTCGTGCCCCTGCATTCAACAGAAACATGAAGAGCATCATTATGCTTCCTCCCCTTTGGTGTCAGATCCACATTGGAAAAACACAAACCATTATCGGCAGTCAGACTAGCCACACAATCTTCAAACTGATCAGCAGATATCTCTTGTGGCACGTGAGCCGTCTTCAGAAACTTAACCAAAGCCTTTGCATGGGCCTCGGAACACATCAACAAAGCTAACATAGAAATTTTGGATGGGGACTGCCCCAGCTGCTCGACCACATTGTAGTCACCCTTCTTTATTATGTTCAAAATTTCTTCCATTTATTTTTTGGAAGCTTCTGGTATGGTTACTGAATTGGCCTTTATCAGGACAGGCTCAATCAGTGTGTCTTTTCCTCGAGTCTCGGCCGACTCGGTGATGGGAGGGTCAACAGGAGTGATCACTGGAATTGCAGTAGTAGTCTTGGGTGGAACCACAACAGGAATGATCACAGGTCCGGTAATATTCTTTGGGGGAGAAATTTCAAGGGAGAACACTCTTCCACTTCTTGTTATTTTACTGGTTCCGGCAATATTGACGATGTCAGAATCATCATTTTCAGCAATCTTGTCTTTAATGGCTAGCATGTCCTTCTTTATGTCGTGGTAATAGACGTCGGCCCCATAGTTCCAAGGAACAACTTTGTCCGAGGAGTATGGGATTAGTCTAGACATGGTTATGATCAACGGAGTCACCTTTAGAATTGATGTAATCCTGACGGGTCTCTTAGCGGAGGCCCTGAGAGGACTGGCGGAAATGGTTATGAAAGCAATGTCTTCACAGAAAACAGTCGGACCAAGAGTCTTCTCAAACAAAATCTCTTTGTCATCCATCAAGCACTGAACACCTGTCTTCAACAAAGGGCAACTAGTCGGTAGAAATGAACAAAGGTGGCAACCTTCATCATATCCCGGAAATAAACTGGCCTTCAGTAAATTCCCTTTGATAGTCATGAGTGGGGTCACCAATTCTTCCACAGAAGTCACAAACACATCTTCTTCAACGTCATTAACACCCCGACCATGTTTCGGAATAGGGGCAGTGATAACATTTGGAGACTCCTGGGGATCAAATTCAATCTCCTTAGCATCAATCAGATCTTGTACTCTGTTCTTCAAATCCCAGCAGTCATTAGTATCATGGCCTGCACTTTCCGAATGGTAAGCACAACGAGCATTCGATTTATAGTAGGGAGAGGTGGTGTTCGGATTCTTCGGAGCTTCCCTCAGAGTAACCACATTGGACTACAGCAAATAAGGTAAAACCTGAGACAACATCATGTTGATCTGAGTGAACTGTCTAGCTGGTCTTTCTGCTCTTGGCTGATTGTTTCTTTGTTGAGCAGGTGTAGGTTTGGGAATCATAACAGCCCCTACCGCCGGACGACGCTCGGTTTGATTCTGATTCTTTTGGTTATAGACGACACTGACTTCCTTTTTACCTGCAAACGGCTTCCTTGCAGCACTAGAAGAGGAATCCTTCTGAATTTTTCCACTTCGGATTCAAGTTCCACTCTTTCTCCTGTTAAGGTCAGTTCAGTAAAACCCGCCGATGAACTTCTAATCAGATGGTTAAAGAATGGCCCTGTCAAAGTTCCCAAAAACATATCCACGAGCTCCCTGTCAGCCAAGGGAGGTTGAACTCTTCCAGCCAAATCTCTCCACTTCTGAGTATAATCATTGAAACCCTCATTGGAACCCATAGACAGATTTTAGAGTTGTGTACGGGTGGGAGCGAGGTCTGCATTATACTGATATTTCTTATAAAATGCAGCAGCAAAGTCTTCCGAGTTACGAACATTGGCTCTTTCCAGCTGATAGAACCAATCCAGTTGTGTTCCAGACAGATTGTCTTGGAAGAAGTGAACCCACAAGTCTTTGTCAACAGTATGAGGTTGTATCTTCCTCACATAGGAACGGAGATACATTTTAGGATAAGAGACCCCATCATACTTAGCAAATGCTGGTGCCTTGAATTTTGGGGGGATGACAACCCCAAAAACCAGACCCAACTCTTCAAAATCCATCCCAAGAACCTTCTGGATTTCCATATCACTCAGACGCTCTTCTAACTGCTTATACTTTTCATCAGCCGGAGGGTACTGCTCCTCATTATAATCAGTTTCATTGTCATACTCTTTAGGAATAATGTCCTCTTCTCAGACTTCACCCTCTTGATTCTCTCCCTCTTTAGATGAAGAAGCTAAATCAACAACCCGTCTTGGCGGCCCTCTGAACCTTCTTCTCATATGTGCCACACCGGCTGTCTACTTCGCCTTCTTAGTGTTCTTCTTAACAATCAGAGCCTTCAGCTCTTCCTGTCCTTTGGCCAGAGCCACAATCATTTGCTGGAACTACGTGTTCTGAGTCTGAAGATCTTTCACAGTTTGTTCAAGAGCCATTGCTGAAATAAACAGCGGAGGAGATGAGAAACCTGTTATGAATCCTATTATGCAATGATATGTATGACATGTATGCAATGTTTTCAAGGGTTCTTAAATAATCAAATTTGCTTAAACAAAAAGGAACAAACGCGAATTGTATTAGTAAACTTGAATTGTTACAAAGAATGTATTTTGAGAGTACAATTAATCAAAATAAAACAAAAAGAAGACTAGGTTTCCCATGAGCGCATCCTCTTTGGCGCGATGTAGGCGTTGATATTCCTCTCTTCATGAAGTATCTTAGTGAGTTCCAAGACCTTATTCTCGCTGGCGTAGAATTGGGCTTCAAACATATCCCGCTCCTCTTTAAGTTGAACCCAGGACTTTTGTAACTATTCGTGATCAGTTGGCATGTCTGGATGAAGAAAAAGACGAGGAGTGTCTCCCTCGGAAACTGGTTCCATATTCATAGGTCAGATAGCGGGATAAGGCATCATAAGAGTTTGGCGCGGGCTCATACCCATCTGAGATAAGGCTCGGGAGGTATGTAATTCTTATGCCCAAGTGTCTTGCTGTCAACCCTATGTACGATACTCCAAGCTTGTATGAACCTTTTGCGGTAACCCTGAACATCATTCTCATAGTTGAAGGCGATTCCTTGAATAAGTGTATCATGAGGACCATCCTTTCTCGCATAACCAAACTGTCGTAATGCTAAGCAAGGGTTATAAGTGATTCCTCCCCTAATGCCTAAGAGAGGGACATTAGGGAATTCACCATAGCGATCGATGATAGTAACATCTTCCGAGAACCGTGAACACCAATGAATGTCTGAATGTGTAAGGGACATCAGTCGATGAGACCATCTTTTACCCTGTTCATTCTTCAAAGTAGATTTGGGTAGGTGTGAAATAAACCACCTAGCCAATACAGGAGTGCAACACTGGAAGGTCCCCCTTCTTTTTAGAGTGCGAGCATGCAGAGAGTGTAGAATATCCCCGAGTAATGTAGGTACCAGATACTGAGACAGAAAAACCTGGATTATGCTCACATCTACGAATTGATCCGCATTATGGAAAAATACCATCCCGTAGACAAGGAGCACCAAAACCTCTTCAAAAGCTTATAGATCCAGGGTATCCCAAAAATAGTAAGCCTTCTCGAACATAAATTTAACTGGGATTCCTTGAACACTCCCTCTAGTTTCCCAATTTGTCACTATGTCGGACCGTTTTAAGGATATAGCTTTAGCAATTTCTTCAGGTTTGGGATGTCTTTTCGTACCGTTGAAAGGTAGTTGATCAAGAATGGGTATCCATAATAACTGAGAAAATTCCTCCAATAGTAGGCACTAACTGGTAATCCGGGAATGTGAAACAGTGATGCAGAGGATCGAAGAACTGAAATAGCACTTTCAACATTTCTTCGTAAGGTTTTGCAGGGACCAAGTTGAGCAACCGACCATGCTTTTTAGTGAAAGGAGAGCTTTCGGGAATCCTTACTGCCATGTCCCTTAATTGGGGAGATACTTTCACTAGGTTAATCTGAATAATGTTCCTGCGTGCGGATGCCATATCCTACAAAACACAGCAAAGATGAGCCCTAGAAACCCTTGAAACACTTAGTATGATATGCTATGGTATGATGTTTATGATGTCAAGATAAATCACAAGTATAGAAAACACAGACAAATCACACCAAGTCCTTAGGTTTAAGGCCTGCTTGAGTTTTAAGGTCATACCCTCTTGAAGCTGGATTGATCAACCAGTCCTATAAATATGTAATTGGGTTCTAAAAGAATCTCAATATCATTGATCTTTCCCCCAAGCCTTGTTCAATCGACGATTGACTCGTAATCAAACAAAACTCAGAAGTCAAACCTCAATGAGTGCAGCATCGAGTATTTGTCGACCTTGGGCATACACCAAATCCAGCCATCTCGCTACGTCCTACTGGCCAAGTTGTTCAATTAAAGGTTCTATGATCAGTTGATGCTTTATGACACCACGCGGCGGCCCCGTACATCTCCCTGATTGACTCAAGGGTTACGGGTACCAACCAAAGTGCCACATCAATGTAGCTAATGCTTCAACCGTGTCGGTATACCCCAGCACAGCTCCCTCATAGTTTATTTCTACTTACCTAAAAGGTGTTTCCCGATCCGAGTGTAGGATCAAATAACCCAAACAGTTCCCATAAATATAAAGCAAGCAAGACAATCAACAAAAAGTAATTAAATATGACCTAGATCCTAAGGTTTACCCCATTTTATATTTTATTCCCCAATAGAGTCTCCAGTTCTGTGATACAGTGGCAGAACCGACTGTTAATACTGGTTTGCATTTTTTGTTCGCAAATGTCGTGGTAAGAAAGATTCACCATCGACTTTTATTTTATCCAATCAGGAAAAGGAAAAAGAACAAAAAAACCTTTTTTGAGATGTTTCTGAGTACGGGGGGTAGATTATAGAAAGGGAAGGTGTTAGCACGCTTTCTATCTGTGGTTTTCCACGGGCTCTTAGCTACTTGCTCATTTTGAAAACTGCTTGTGTGTGCTTGTTTTGAAAATTTTTGTTTTACTTCGTATTAACCCTTGTTTCTGTCCTCAAGAGTGTTATGAAGTTGTTTTTCAAAACTTTGTTTGAAAAGTGTTGGTGTCAAAAAGTTTTTGTTTGTTTGAGCAAGTACCTAGGAACTAATCTACCTACTCGAAAAAGGTCATTTTGTTTTCCTTTTAGACAATGCTATCCCATTATTGAGAAATAGGTAGCATCGTCGTTGGAGTTTTTTAGGGACATTCAAAGGGATAAATACGATCACAAAAGCAATGTTAGGAAATGTTAGTAATCATCCTAAAGCCTTAAAGATCTTTTTCCGAGGCAACATTCGAATGGGTCATTTTAGATCTTTCGGGGCTAGAGGACAACTGTGATCGGTGGATCTGGAACTGACTGTTTAACGCTGGTTCGCGAAATGTCGCGGAAGCAAAAGTCGCCACCGTCTTTTATTTTCTCCAAATGGAAAGGACAAAAGCACAGAAAAATTCCTTATTGAGATTGCTCTCGGTTTGGGAGGTAGATTTATAGAAAGGGAAGGTGTTAGCACCCTTTCTATCCATGGTTATCCATGGGCTCTTAGATACTTGCTCAATTTTGTTTTCAAAATTGTTTGTTTTCTTTTCAAGGTGAGTGGGTTTGAAAAAGTTTCTTTGAAAATTTCAGTTCGACTCTTGTATCAGTCCTCAAGAGTGTTTGAAAAATTGCTTTTGAAAGCTTTTTGAAAGGTGTCGGTGTGAAAAGAAGTTTTTGATTTGTTTTGAAATTAGAGCAAGTATCTACGAGTTGTCTACCTACCCTAAGGAATTCGTCTGTGTAAATGTCCTTAAAGTAGTGCCATCCCACCATTGAGAGGTAGGTAGCACCACCGTTGGAGGTGTTCGGGTCAATTCGAGGGTTCGGGACAGTGTGATCACCAGAGCAATAGGAAGACACCTTAGAAGCTACCCTCATGCCATGTTCATGGACATGAGGACTTACTAAAACATCCTCTACTCGACGACCACGTTTCGAGGGGGCAAGGCAACAGTGAGACGTACCATAGGGGTGGTGTGTGAATTCTTGTGTTATTTTCAATTATATTTGTCTTGTTCATGCATTCGTGATCTACGCTTTGTTTTTATTTTTGGCATTCATTCTTTCATGTAAGTTATTAACAGTTAAAAGATGCGAGAAGGTAAAAGTCCTACGCTATTACAAAGGCGTGGGTCTACATCGCCAAATTAATCCAAGACCCGATTTGAAATAAAATAAAATGCGGAAAAATAAATGTCCTAATTAATCTATTACAAGGCTTTGGGGTAATTAAATTATATTCACAAAAAGAAATAAAAGTAAATGCGAAAAGAAATAAGATCGAGAATGCGAGGGCATTGGACCCTTTAAAGAAATTACATTACAATTAATAAATTAAATAAGTTTAAATAAAAGAAAGAATTTTTTTGGAGTTTTTTTTTTGTATTTATGGAGTTTAATGGGAAAATTAAATTGGAATTAAAAACCCTAATTCTAAACTATTTTTAATTTATTAAAAAATGTTTAAGTTGTACCTAGTTTTGACCTAATTATTTAATTATAAATTTATTTACAAAAATAATTAATTATTAATAATAATAAGAAGAAATTTTAATTGTTGAAAAAAAAAAGAATAAAAATCTAGAAACCCTAATTTTTATGTTTTTTAATTCATTAAGAAAACATTAAAATTAAACCTAAGATTAAAACTAAATTAGTTAACAAAATTTATTTACAAAATAATATTAAATAAAATATATTTTTTATTTTTTGTCTTTCTGATTTTTATATTTTATGAAAATTAATTTTGAGGAATTAACTAAAATAAATAAAACAAATAAATAGAAAAAAATGAAAAAGAAAGAAAATAAAATGCAAATCAATGGGGGGGGTGTTGACCCCAATTTTGGAGGTAAATCAGCAATCAGGCCCAATGAATTCAAGCCCTTGGTTGACTTTTCTGGGATGCGTGTGGGGAGTTTGACTGATGTCCATGGTGGACTCCAGATCCTGACCTTCAGATCCATCTCCTGAGACGTGTGGCAAGCTTCAGCGCTGGATGTTTGGTGGACTTCTGGACACGTTGAGTACCTAATCACGTTGCAAGAAAAAATAGAAAGAAATATGGGGGACCTGGGAATCGAACCCAGGTCCCAAGGCTTGCCAACAACGCTTTCCACCAACTGAGTTGCTTAGCCACTTTGTCATTATGATGGACAACAATTAATATAATAAAAATAAGGGTTAGTGACGTAAAACACGAAAACACGCGCCAAGCTTTTGAATCAGCCAACCGTGTGCTTACAACTCATCTTCTTCTCCACTCGTTCTTTGCTTTAGCCTGAAAAATACATCAAATAGCGGGGGTTTTGAACCCCCACTAACCACAATATAGGAAAATAGCGATTAGCTCTGGGATAATGATAAATTGGGCACGAGGTATGAGAATGATTCGTTGGAGTGTCACGAATCCAATGGCGTTGGTCTCATGATCTAATTTTTCTGTATGTAAAAGTCCCCAATTTCACATCTTTGAAAACCTAGAAAGCTTCCATGGTAGATTCACATACTGACCCTTAAAACTCAATTGAATGGCATGGTTAGATTTAGAATGATTAAACTAGTACAAATCAAGCATTAGAAATCAAAAATATGGCATGAATTATGAGACACGATTATGCAAAAAGTTTGAGGAAGTTTGACTTTATTCTACCACTTCTTGATGCGTGGGGACTGGAAAAGAATTCAGTTATGTCCAGGAAGACCTCACCAAGCGTTTTGAATAGTTTGTATGCTTTGAATCACCCTGTAATGCAGTTTTCAGTTTTGAACTTTTTTGCCAAAAATGCAAAGTGTGTATTTGCTTTTGAGCGGAGCTTCAAAGTTCTGAGCATTAGGTTTAGGTTTATACTTATGTGAGGAATGAATTAAGGTAGAAATTTCCACCAAAAACCTTTGCATTCAATGCTTTTGAGATTTGATTTCCATGGATCTTTTTCAATCTTTTCCATGCCCTTTTGATATCAATCATGGCCAAATCTTTCCAAATTGAGTGTGCACGAAATCTTGGAGTTATGATAGACCTATTAGCTGCATAAAAAGATTTAAAATGCATGCTTGAGTATTTTTGTCATATTTTATTTAATTAAATGAATTAATGGTGATAAAAATTCAAATAAATAATAAAAAATGATGAAATAAATCCCCTTTGGGTCAAATGGTCGTGCATAGCTCTTGGATGATGATTCTTGGAAGAAAATGTGGCCCATTAGCAATTTTGAGGCTTTTGAAGCAAAGTTGACTTTTCAAAATTCCCAAAACTTTCCCAACTTCCACAAGGCATATCTTGCTCAATGTTTAAGCTTTGATCATGTTCTTGGACATTTTGGAAAGGTCTTGAAGTCCTCTAACAAATGTCTTTGGTCCCATGTCATTTTGATTTACCAATCTCATGTTATGGTCTTTGACTTAAAGTGCCTTTTTGTTGACTTTTGAAAATGACCTATAATGTTGAGATTGATAACTTTCTGTGAGAGCATTGCTTGGACTTGAAGTGTGAATAGGAGTTGTAGGAAATGTCTTTCTATTCAAAATGAGCTTTGGATGGAATTTTTCTGATAATCCATGTGGAAGTTATGCCTTGGTCAAGTTACAGTTGACTTTTTCAACTGTCCAAATATGGAAACTTTTGCATCTTGAGACTTTTTGAGCCATGCTTTGAGAATCATGATCAAGAATTGATCAAATGATGATTGTGGCTTCAAAATAAGATGTTGACCAAAAATTTGAACTTTTGACTGTCAAATGACCATTTTGCCCCTGCAGTTGACTGTTGAGCAATTAGGGTTTTTGACTGTGCAATTTTGTGCTGTGAGTCTTGAAACTTGACATGAGGATGCTTGACAATGTTTATAGGCATGTGGGACTTGATTGGACCCTTGGAAACTTCAACTTCTTTGCCAGAATCAAAACCCTAGTTTTTTTACTGTTAGGAGGCCATTGAACTGTGCAACCCTTGAGAGATTGTGAAGCATGCTCTTTGCAAATCTTGAAGAATATGGGAGGGTAAATTTTGGGGTACAACAACAACCACTAACAAACCCTATACTTCATGACCGTTTACCGAAGGCAACCAGAGTGGAGTAAACCCTAGGAGTGAGCATGTGCGAGTGTAATTTTCAGTTAATTTATCTTTGCACATTTAAGGTTTTCTACCGTAATAATTTTCAGTTTGTCTTTCCATACAATCCTATTAACATACATCTAAGCAGTTTATAGTTTACGGAAAGTTAAAGTCCTAGCTATTACAGGGCTTTTGCAGATACATAATTATTTTGACCGAAAATAAAGATGCGGAATTGAAACCCTAATTACTATTACAAACTCAGAGCAGTTACAATAATAATAAAAAGGAAATTAAAAAATGCGCGCGAAGAATTAAATGCGAGAATAATTAGCAAAACCTAAAAGATCTAATTAAAAAAAAGTTTAGGTTAGTTTTTTGAGAAAAAATCAGATTATATACAAAATTAAACCCTAAGTGTAATTATTTTAAATTATGACAAAAGAAAGAATTAAATTGCCGTAATTTAATTAAACTAATTAATTAATTAAAAAAACAAAATATTTTTTTATGAAAAATGGTTTGGGATGTTTTTTATGATTTTTTGATTAAATGAAAAAAGTAATGATTTTTGTGTTATTTTTAAAAAAAGAAAATAATTAGAAAATAATTAAAAGAATTAAAATAAAAAAGATAGAATGGGCCAGTTAGAAGCTGAATGAGGGGGTATAATGATGAATTGCTTAGGCCCATGAAGCTGATCAGCCCAGTCAACGTGCTGATTTTGTGCAGCCATGCTTGGAGGGTGTATCATGGTCTTTCCTTGATTGAGCATTGGATCTGGATAAACAATGATTCATTGGATAGATGGTGGTAGCGCATGTGGGACGCTTGGCAAGGTAATGTATAGAACATGCATTTAAATGTTAGGAAAATAAAGAAAATGCTGGGACATGGGATCAAACCCAAGTCCTCCTACTTACACAACGCACGCCTTGCCATCTGGGCTATCATGTTTAGTTATCAATATAATAACAATAATAAGTAATATATAAAAAAACGTGAATAACTTCAATAAGCGCGCGAAATTCAAATAAGACAATAATGGTTAGACACGTTGTTATCTTCTTCGCAGATCCGTCGCCTTAGGCTAAACACTTTTACCTACAAACAAGCGTCTGCAGCCATAACCTGTACACTTCAAAAATCAAGAAAAATGCATGATAAATTAAATTAAAGACCACAGTTCAACTTGTCTTGATGCCACGAGCATCATGGTTCCCTTTTCTTGGGCCAATTTCACCTGTATCAAGAAGCCCTAAAATGTGACTTAAAACCCTATCAATGACATTCATCAGTATATGCGTCAAAACATCAATTAAACCAATCCAACACGTTGCAAACATGACAACCAACACAAATATACCATTAAAACATGTTCATGATGCAAGAATCATAGTAATCGGATTTTGAAAAAGAAGCAAACCGTGACGATCGTATGTCCTGTTTCTAGGCTTGGGAGAACTGGAAAATGATTGGAGAACATTCTGGAGATGTCCAGGAATCGATTGGTAGCTTTGAAATGCTTTGAATTATCCTCTAGGTTGGAGAATGATCCACTACTTTTTTGCCAAAATTTGAGTTTTGTTCTCAGCTTTCACGACCTGCAATCCTTATGTTTTTGGCTTGTTCTTGCTCAATATATATGCTAGAATGAATTAGGGTAACAAAAACAATTTGAATCTTTGAAGATCATCAAGATTTGATTTATTTTTTTCCCTTGCATCATATCTTTCTAAATGAATCAAAACCATGCCAATTTGAGCCATTCCACCCTTGCACGATTTTATTTGGTCATGCTAGGTTGATTTGATTTGATTCCTACATAAAAAATTAGATCAAAATAAATCTTTTGTAGTTTTTGCCATTTATTTGATTTAATTTGTATTTTAAATAATAAAAAAATGAAGCAAATAAAGTGTGGATGTTTATTGGGTCGTGGACCATGTCCCCAACAAGATACAATCATGAAATGCTAGGTCCATTCGACAAAAAATGTATTTTTGAGCACATTTGACTTTTTGCAATTTTGCAAAATTGGTCAACTTTGACAAGGAATATCTCTTCCTATTTTAACCCTAGAGAGGTGTTCTTGGACTTTTTAGAAATCTTAGGATGTCCCCTAAACAACCCTTTTGGTTTCATATCAATTTGGTCTTCCATGTCCATGTAAGAAGCTTTGACCCAAAAGGTGTTTTTGTTGACTTTTCAAAAGAACCTATAATGTAGAAATTCATATCTTTTAATGAGTGCATATTTTGAAATTGTGGGATGAAAATGAGTTGTAGGGAATTGAATCCTATTCAAAATGAGCCTAGGATGGAAAATGTTTGATAAAGTATGAAGAATTTATGCCTGGTCAAAGTTTGGCTGACTTTTCCTGTGAAACCCTAATTTAGCAACTTTTGGGTTTTGATGAATTTGGGGGCATTTCTTGAGGAGTAATGATCAACCCTTAATCAAATTATGTATATATATTAAAAATGTTGATGTTGACCAAAAATATTGAAGTTTGACTGTATGTGGGCCACAATTGACTTTTGACCTAGTATAGTTGATTTTCAGGCAACTGGGCAATTGACTGAGCAAACTTCTTGTGCAAGGCATGAAACATGACATGGATGATCTTGAGAACATATTGGGACCATGGAAGGAATTTGGGGCCTTTGGAGTTCCCACACCCTGATGTAAATGGAAACCCTAGTTTGAGGTACATTGCCTTAGGAGAGAGTTTGTCTGGTCAACTCTTGGGCATCCTTGAGCCAGTTGAGGACCTCAATGGGCATGTGTTGAGTAAAATGAGAGGGAAAATTTTAGGGTACAACATTGACATTATGAGTCAAGATAGAATTCCAATTCTTTGGATTGAAACCAAGCAAGCAAAGATACTAGACCTCTTGAGAGAACCAAACTTCAAGTGTATTAAGTCTTCACAAAAATTGGGCAGAGTAACGGCTGTATACGAGTGAATTCCATATTACAAACAAAGAATGTGATCACAATAACCCACACACAAAACAAACAAACAACCCAATGTCTTAAGGTAAACCTCAAGAACTCCAGACAAAATATCAATTAAGGTCACAAGGTCTCCAACATAGGTCAAGGTTTCTAATCCTAAGTCCAAGAAGTCCAATACTCCATAATACCAAGGATAGTAACCAAATAGTCCAAGTATCATAAAAGCATTTTATGGCTCATGTTGATTATTAGGTGTCTTGAAAAAGAAAAGAAAATCTCAAGTGAGCAAAATAAAAATAACAAGAATATAAATGCTCAAGTGAGCAAAATAAAAATGGCATGAAATGTAATGCTTAAAGTAAATGGTACATAAAGCATAAAAATATAAACATAAAGTAAAACAATTTAATAATTAGTGGTTAGTTGGATGGCCATCTTGAAACTTGCATTTGGAACTCATTAGAGGATTGGTAGAACCAAAACCTCCACACAACAAGTTGCATTTGCTTTTTGTCAAGTATATCATCCATTTGGAATCCTCAAAAGTACCATTTAATGATCAACGATGTTTAAGTGATCCGCGTTGACCAAAAGTGTTGAAGATCCATTAGAGGATTAGTAGAACCAAAACCTCCACACAATGAATCTCAAGGTTATTAGATCAAAGAGATCAAATTAACATACTTGGGATTGCAAACATAAGTTTGGGCCACGAATGATCATTTATTCGAATCGCGACAAAATTTAGCGCTATGTTAAGCAATCGTAAGTGGACTTATATATAAGTCACACCTATTTTGAGGCCGGTCAATAACAATCTATGCACCATTTGTTTTGAGACATGATATGGAGATCATTCTCCAATAACACTTAGTGCAATAAGAAAGGGATGAGATGAAGACGGGTGGGAAAGAATATAAACCACATTTAAATTAAAATTTAATCAAACTATTATTAAAATCATTCATCCATTTTTTTGGAGTTAGACTTAACCCCGTGGATCCAATGATGTTAATAAAGTTCATGATCAAAAATTCAACCCAAGATCAGGCAGAAAATAATCACAAAATAATATTGCATTTAATATATACATTAAAAAGGTTTTAAAGATGTTTTAAAATAGAAAAATAAAAGAAAAAATACCAACTATGTTCAAACTAATCAAGAAATATTAATTAAGACCATAGAAAAATCAGAAATGAACTCAAATATTTTTATAAAATTTTTGGTAATTTTTTAAAGTCAGAAACTAGTTTTAAAATTAAAAGAAATGGGTAAAATAAATAAAAAATGATAAAAAATACCAAATTCAGAAATAAAAAACAAGTGAGGTCACCAATATTTGTCACAATATCATTGGATCATTCCATATTTTTTTCAGAATTTATAAATGCATAAAAGTATTTTTAAATATTTAAAAAAATTCAAATAAAGTGAAAATTTATAAAAAATATCAAAACAAAAAATAAAACTGTGAAAAAATATAAATCAGAAAGAGAAAAATCAAAAATATTTTTCATAATTTTTTCAGATTTGTTGGACTAAAAATGAATTTTCTATGATTTTTTGAAGTTTAAAGCAATTAAATATAAAAATCAAAATTAAAAAATAAAGTCAAAAATATGTGGACCATTAGGAGAAATTCAAAACGCGTTAGTAATCAAATTCAAGGGATCTGGCGCGTTGTGCATATCATGGTCATTACTGAATAAAGCATAGAATCAAATATAAATTAGATTTAAAAAAAAACAAGTGGCAAGTTATCATTGGTTGGAAGATGACACATTGGTCATCTTGAAACTCTAGCCAACATGAATTATAGGTCTCTCAAACTGTAAAATCAGAAGCTCATACCTATGCCATTAGCTTCGTCTCTTCAAGATGAAGACAACCACACCTTCATGACAAATTTATATAAATTGTAGCTCAAGCAAATTGGAAAAAAAAGTTTTGAAAAGGGATTTGAAATTTCATGGTCAAAACGTGTTTCCAGATAAAAGCAAGTGTTGTGACTAAAACCAGGGCAATGAGAGCTTCACAATGATATCAAAGTTTTGAAGAATTGATGGAGAAATCTACCTATTGATGTTGAGTTGCAGAGCTCTGAAACTGGACTTTTATGGATCAATATAGGTCACGATTCTTGAAGTTAATTGTATTGTTAGCTTAAGGGAAGATCAAGGAAGGTGAAGTGATGGAAAAATTAGATTGAAAAAGGCTTGAACACTGATTTTGAAGTTGCAAAAAAATGAGTTATGGAGCAAGTTTGGCAGGGTGATTCTGGTTGTTCAAGCTTGAGGAAATGAATGAGGGAAGACTCTCTACTTATAGGGAATCAAATGGAATGTTCAAGCGTGTGAAATGATGAAGTTTGGAAGGAAATCGTGTGAAGTTGCAAACAAGAAAAGTGTGACTTCTATATTGATCAAAACTTATTCAAAACGCGTGTTTTGCTATGTTAATCACTTCTGGAAGTTCACTAAACATGTTTAGAAGCAAAAACGCCCAGAAACAATGTGTTTATAAGCTAAATCAAGGATAATGGCATTCTCAGCTCAATGGGTATTAGAGCATGATTATTGAAGCTTTAGAAAGATGATATTACAAGCTTTGAAATGGGAAAAGAATGGAATCAAATGGATGTTTGAGCTGATTGTTGCAGTGAGTCAAAGTTGGGGGGAAAAGGTTGACTTTCCATACTTAGAAATATTTCAAGTTTTTCTTCAAAAGTGACCTATAATGTTTTGCATCCAAACATGGACTTCCACTTTGAATTTGCTCTTGACCAAAAAAGATGGCATGAAATAGACCTATTGAATGACATTATGAGACTTGAACCATTCAAAATCTCCAAAAATTTAGAGAGTTATGAATTGTTGAAGTTGGAAAAAATCATGAAATGACCTATAATCTTTTGTATCCTTAGGGCATCTTCCATCCATTTTCTCACTTTGCACATAAAAGAAGGAATAAAGTTCACATCCTCAGGATCATTGTGGAAAAAGAGTGGGATCAAGGTGATAAAATATTGACCAAGTTATGATTATTTGAAGTCACACATGGGAAATTGGGGGGTCATCTGGAGGACTCGTAATCTTTCTTCATCATCAAGTTTCTTCCACATGAAAACTCCTTGAAACTTTTGAAGTGATTTGTTAATAACCCTTTAAAGAGAAGTATTTTTTTGGAATCACTCAAAAATACCAAAAGATGAGCAAGATATACTTCTTTGAAGTTCAAAACCCTAACTCCTTGATCAAGAGAATGCTTTGAGGAACTTTGACGATTTTGAACAACCTTCTTGTACCAACACTTTTGATTTGTAAATAGAAGTTGTTAAGGATGATAACGGGAACTCATAGACACCATAACCACTTCCATATCTTGAAAATTGAGAGAAATATCCACTTGTGACTAATGGGAACAAAGCCTTGTCCAACCATAACAACTTCTTCAATCAACCCCTTGTACTTTTGAATCAATCTTGATAACTTTGTAATGTGGCGAACCAAAATAACCTTGCCATGCCATTTATTGTAAAACAACTCCAATGGTGAGGTTTGAACTTCTCAAGCTTTGTTGACTAGAGCATGGAAATAAACTCATGAACTCATGGATCAACTTGCTAAGCCACATTGCCTTTACCTACATTATTAATAAGTAAGACAAACCAACATTGAATTTTATTAATTAAAAGGAAAGTCAAAACAAATCATGCATGATCACAAAAGAAAAACAAGTCAAGGTTCTTGGTGATTCCTCAAAGAGCAAAGCTAGAGATAGGGAGGAGAACCAAAAGCCCTAATGTGATCTTGTTGTGATTGAATCAATATGGTATGATGTAGGGATCTTAGGGGGAAAAATTGGGGTACAACACATATTCTTCACGAAGTCAGGATTTCGATAGAATGAATATTCATCGAATCGACAAGCTGGTAAAAGTGTGTTCGAAACCATCAAAATTCAAAACATGTATAAAATGTGTACAATAGAGAAAGACATATATAAGACAGATAAAGAAAGGTACCATTAAAATTTGGCTAAAATCCTTAAAGAAATCACAAGATCATTGATACAATGATTAAAAGTGTTTAAATTTGTTTTGGAATGACCGTAGTTCACCATGGAGGTTTGCGGCCTGATATTCAAAATCTTCTGCTTGAGTCCTAAGTGTTTCAAGCTTCATTTTAACAGAAGAAATTGCCTCACTTACGGCCATAGCATCCACGACTATTTGGTCATCCTTTGCTTGAGCTAGATTAATAACTTTATTAATCTCTTCCTCTTGTTTGGCAATCGATTCCAATTCCTTTGTTGAGAGCAGAAATATGGTCACGTATTTCAGAAGCTCTTTTCTGTTTTGGACCCAATTCTTGTTTCTTTTTTTCAATCATTGCTAATAAATCAATGATTTCTTTAGTAGCTTGTACCACCATATCCAAATTCTCTTTCACAAAAGCTTCCTTTGACTCGACCGCTTCCTCATTTTCCCTAATACTTTCAACATTTTTTAGTAGAGGAATAAAGAATTTCTCAAATGTCGTTATTATAAACCTGGCTGATTCAGAAGTATTGAGCTCCTTCATTTGAGTGAGAGCGTCTGAAAGTTATAGGCCAAGATTTGGATCAGAATGAAGCAGATGAGGCAAATCAGGATTCAAAGCACGAGTCCGAATTTTAGTCATTAGATTTTTGGCTTTGATTGCTTCAGGACTTAGCTTGTCATTGTGTGCTTGAAATTGGTTAGAGTCAGAAGAAACAGTGTGAGAACTCATGAAGCGGCACAACCTAGCAATTGCTTCTAGAGCTGAAGGCTTGACTCTCATATGTTTTGGTGTAGTAGGTGAGTCAACCTTTTCTTTCCCAGAAGAAGTGAGAGGTGTTCCTTGTGTTCCTTCATAAGGGGGAAATATTTAGGAGGTGGTAAAAATTTTATTTACTTCTGAATCCTGCAGGGAATCTGAGAGGCTAGAGTCAGAACTAGTTGAATTATAACCATCATGTTTGGCAGAACTAGTGACTGAATCAGAGTCACTAAGAGTAGTCAGAATAGTCAAGTCAATAAACTCACCATCAATAATGTCGGGATTCTCATGATGATAGGGAGAAGAAGTTTCTGACAAAGGAGTATAGTCGGGCACACTTCATTGTTGGCCAAAGATATTAACCTAAAGAAAGCAAGAAAAGATATCATCCAAACAAATTCAACAAACAAAAAGGAAAAAGAAACAAAAAAATAATCAGCTAGTACCTGTGTTAACAGATCAAGATCGGCAATTTCATCCTTAGCTGAAGCATCAATAGTGCCTCCCACTGGGCTTGGAGCTGTATCAATTTTGGGAGCACGAGTTGGAGTGACAATGGCTGTGTCGACCACTATAGTGTCAACACATAAATCTAAGGTAGTTTCAGGAGTTTCAGCCAAGATCACTTTACGTCTCCTTCTGGTGACAAGAGAGACTTCGACATCATTTGGTTACGCCGTTTCATTAGTAGGATTTAAGCCAATTGTTGCTTCAGCATTTTGGGGCATAGGTACCTTCGTCTCCTTCTTCTTTTTCTCCACCTTGTTTTCAGAAGAAGAGTCTTTTTTCCTCTTGTGGCTTTTGGATTTGTGGGAGCATTAAGGGGACTGAAGATTAGGTGATGGTTTAGTATCAGAAAAAGATATAAGTCAAAGTAATTATGTTAGTCGAGAATGGAAAGTTGAATCGAGGAAATATACCTTAGTCCTCTCAGAAATATGTTGTATGTCCTTCTTGGACTGTTTGGATTTGTCAGAGGGAGCAGTCAAATCCGCTGAGCGTTTTTTACTCTGGAAAACAAGGAAAATATTAGTACAGTTCAAGGCATAAAAGACATGGAAACAAGAAGTATATAAGTATACCTATAGAGGAAGCCTTCTTGAGTGAAGAAGAAATGGGTTCATCTTCAGAAGGTGTATGGTCAAGGATAATCTACAAGAGATTGGCTAAGTCAGATATACCAAATCAAGAATAATAATTGACATAAGGTTAAGTTTAAACCTGATTCGTTGAAGTTTTTGATTTGCCAACAGAAACGACGCCTGCCTGATCTATTGGGATAGCTATAAGGCAAGTATAAATCAATTAAATAAGAAACCAAATCAAAATAAGCAGGGGGGTAAGATTTCCATAAATCGTTACCGATTTGTATGGTCGAAAGTACTTTAACATATCGTAGATCATAATGAAGATGCCTTGAATAGTTAGGTAGATAATACTTCGTCGGTACCACTATGTCGACCTTTTTCTTATAGGCACTTTGCATCTCCGATAAAGAGAAATAGCACCAGTCAAGAATAGGTGGGCCAAAGGGCTGGATGGAAAAGGAGGAAATTTGATGTTTCCAAAGTGAAGAGCGTAAAGATATTTGTCTTTCGCATAACCATGGATTTTAAGTGTCGAGATCCTATCGGTTACCTTCTCCTTTAATTTGATAGCGGCCTCAAAAATGGCCTGACGAAGATTATTAGGTCGATACACAACTCGGAAGTAATTCTGGAAAGCTCAAATTTGTTTAACATGAATAATCTTACACTTGGTCGATTTCACCTGCAAATTGGAAAAAACTGTAGTTAGTTCAGCCAACTTGGCATCAGGATCACCAATGAATGTAACAAAATATGATTGCCACCAAGTCTCAAATTCTTTGGTATGGTAGAAAGATGGTTGGAAAGGAGTGAGAGTAAGTGTAGGCCTTCGTGCCCATATGTTTCTGATATCTTCTTTGATAACTTTAAAAGGTTGGTCAGTTATGATGTCTATCAGCAGCTCATGAGAATTGAACAAGGAATTGGGGACAAGTTGATAGAGTCCAAATTGTCGAGCCACCAAGTTGAGCTGATAAGCGACTAATACTGGATTCATGCTGACAATCATAGAAGACAAAAATTGGGGAGTTAAGTAACGACTCCAGAGGATTAGGGAATTTTTCCTATCTTCTTCTCTTACGGGTGGGAAATCCCTAGTAAACCCCTTTGGGCCTTCTTGTCTATCACGGAATAGGTCCATAGAGGGTGTAAAATCGACTCTTGTCAACATGATGTTGAACAGTAGTTTGAAAACTTTAGGATTTGGGGAACCCTTATCAATAGGAGTCAAAGGAAGGAGGCATTTCCAAATGATATGATTTTGAGATGGAAGAAATGCTACTTTCTTATTCCTGAAGGGCTTGATCTCCTCAGAAAAAGTGGCATTCAACCATTATTGTAAAAGCCAAAAAAGGCCATGGACCAAGACATTCTTTTTCTTTGAATTAGTAGGGTCGAAACGCTTGATTTGATTAGCAGCGTCAGTCAATGATGCGTAAAGAGAGGCCAAAATCAACTGGCCTAAAGAAACATTCTCACCCATGTGCAATTAGGTAGCCAGAAAAGAAAACTGTTTGGCCACCTGCATCGACCTGGAACAAAAAATAAAGCGAGACAACCACAAGGTTAAAAATACTACATTCTCTTCATCAATTATGGGGCCGAAATTTTGAGCATGATGGTCGATGAAGTTGTTGTATGTTGGTTTACCAGCTTCACCAACATCGAACTTTAGTGGAACAGGTTCAACATCTCTATAGTTAAAAATTGTGCCAGATGGTTTTAACCTTGTGATGGCAACAACGTCGAACAAGGTAGGAGTAATCATACCACACTTAGTGTGAAAAGTGTTGGTCGACCCTTCCCAAAAATGTATGGTAGCTAAGAGAATCCCACTAGAGTAAGGCTGACCATATTTAGAAAGTTCTAACAATGTATAAATGCCCATTATTTTCCATTGATATCCTTTTTCGGTTTCTAAACATGCCATCCAAGCATGAAACTTAGGGCAATGCAGAGGTGGGGCAGTTCTAAAGTTCTTATCAATATACTTAATCTAAATAGGTTTGGAGAAGAAATTATTGGTTTGGTAATAGGGCTAGTAGGAAAAAAAATTTCCTTGTCATCTACATAGATTTCAGAAGGTACATCTACAGGAAGTGGCCCTAAAAAAGCTAGAGGTTTTTCTTCAAGAGAAAAAGGGATCAGTACCTGGGATTGCCATATTTTTGCTTTCTCCTCAGCAAATGAAGGTCCCAGCACATAAGCTTTGTCGTCGACGAGGCGTAGTTGAAGAGAAATTATTGAAGAAGAAGTTTGATTATCAACATTCGCCATTGTGAGAAGTTTGAAGGAGGATGAAGATGGGGAACAGTGACGAAGTTCGTAAGTTCCACGTTCTTCTGAAGCAAGGGTATGAAGAAGCGAAGAAAAGTGGAAGAAATGAGAAATAAGGGTATTTATAGACTTTTAAAAGAAGGAAGAAATAATGGCAAAATTTTTGTGATTTCCAAGGTTTAAATCGTGCCACTTGAGAGACATGTGCTGCAAAATCAACGTGAGTTAATGGGCCACATCTCCCACTAAGAATGCAATGATGGCAAAAATTAAATGTCACACGTCTTGAAGCTGAAAAGCGTGATATGTTACCATGATTACATGACGTCACGGAAAAGGAGGAACAGTAACGTTCACTTTTGGAGGGATGGAAACGGTTTGGACAAATAGTAAAACTGACGCTTCAAAGATGCCATTATCTCATATGAGTCAAAATTCGAAAATGGCATCTCGGGAGGGCATTTTGTTACCTTAAAAAATATAAAAGGTATTCAAGCACGTGTATTAAATGGGGATATTCCCATAAGCTAAGGGTCATCTTCTAAAGTAGGGGCTTTTAGGAAATTGGAGTCAGTGTTTGAAAATTTGGTTTTAGTAAACTAGATTGATTGTTTAAAGGAATGTCACGCTAAACTGTCAAAACTGAGCTAGGTCGACCAAAAGGAAATAGAAGAATATATGTTCAGAAATGGTAAAAAGTGGTTTAGTCGACCAAAGGGTGAAAGACAAGGGAAATAGTCAAAATTGGTTTCTGTCAACCAAAAGGGTTGCTGGACTTAGAGGAATTGTTGTTGATATTTGACTCATGCCAAAGGGAAAGTGTTGAAGTGAGTCAGAAGCGATTTACCTTTAAAATCTAGAAGCGGGAAGATTTGAATTTCAAAGTCGTCAGTAGATGCCAATAGTTTACAATTTGATTAAGCGCCAGATAGGTGGCGAAATCCAATGAAGCGATTGTCTTAATATTTTAAGGTTGTCTGTAGATTGCACCTAGGAAGTTACATTGTAAATACTATAAATATGCAGATTTAGTGTAGTTTTTAGTGTGTTCACTTGTATGCTCAAAATCACTTGTAAAAACTCCGTCATTCCGAGCGTTAGGAAACAAAGAGTGAAGAAGTGCTTGATGTACGTGAATCACCACTTTTATTTCAATGCAAATCCTTTATTTTTCAATTATCTCTTTTGAATACTTTATTTTCTTTCTACATACTATCGAACAAAGCCTTTACATTATTTACTACTTCACATAAACAATTCAATACTCTCTGTCAGTCACGAGTCACTAGTCAGTTAGTTTATTGAACTTTATTTTCGTATGAATACCTTCTATCGATTCATAGTGTGGAAAGCCGTTATACTTGTTCCCTAAGTCACGAAAAGTTGTTTCCCTTTATAAGTATTTCGATAGAATAAGTATAGTAACCAAACTCTTAGCATATGTCTTAAGATCAACTTGTCAATCTTGCGAGTTACACTTAATTTTAGGACTTTGGGAGGACCAACAGTTGTTTACCATTTTCCAGAGTAAACACATTGGATCATGGTTCTATTTCCCGTACCATTTTTCAAGAGGGTAGGAGTGTTGAGTTGAATGCAACTGGTATTCCTTTTCGATATAATCGGGAGGATATGACACCCGAGGCTCAGGTGGTACTCCTTTTGGTTCTTCATAACATCAAGCCTAAGCTTCATAGGTCATCCATTCCAGTTGATGTGGCTTTTTTAGTTCAGTTTAATTTAGAGGACAGGAAGGTGGACGTGGCTGGCATTATCTCCAAAGAAATCCAGAAATTTTTTGATAGCACGAAAGAAAAAGAGATACATTCTCATGAACCTCTTCCTTTTCCTTGTCTTATCACTGGCATGTGTTTAAAGAAGGGGATCTTAATGCCGGAAGAAATCAATGAAAAAGTGCGAGGAGTGGTTAATGATGATTATCTGAGCCGATATTGTTTAGGAAATTGGAAATGGAAAGGAAGAAGAAGACTGTGGGTGAGTCTTCAAGTACTCAAGAATGTTGTTCCTCTTAATTCATCAGGGTATTTTAGTGTTTACCTTTGAGTTAAAGACAATCAAAGACTCGATTTGGGGAGAGTTTTTAAGTGTCAATTTGTGCATAAAATACATATCAATTATTGACTCTTTGAGATCTTTTATTTTACTTTTGATTAGGTTAAATAGTTATTTTAGTAATTTTGCATAGTATCTAGAGAGTTTTGAAGGTTTAATGTGTTTGTTAGTGTTTCACTTAAACGTGTGCAGGAAAGATGCAAAAAGTGGAGAATTTAGGCTAACCAAGCTTAAGAAAGAAGAGTTAGCTACTGCAAAGAATATCTCGGCGAAAGTAGGCGTCGCCCGACGAAACTGATGAAGAGAAAGAAACTTCAATTCTGTATTGTTTCGCTTCTAGGGCATCTGGCAAAAGAAGAATCACCCGGTGAAGCATTCTTGTCGTCGTGCGATTATAGATGCTCTTTTGGGGTTTAACACGCCCAACTTGTCACATGTGGAAGCTAAACAAAATTTCCCGGTGAAACTTTATGGTCTCCTAGTGATGGAGCGCAGTTAGACCATACTTTTGGCTACTTTTTGCCACCTTTTGGGGAACTTTTCCACCAACTTTTGCATTTTAGAGGGAAAGAAATCTGATTTTAGAGATATAGACTTTTGTTTTTTGGATAATAACATTACAACATAGAAAGGAGTTTAAACTTCTTATCTCAAAGAAAAACAAGAACTCTTGCATTGTTCTTCAAGGAGACTTAAGGATTTATGTTCATCACTGTTATACGGTGGTAGAACCGACTATTAAATACTGGTTTTGCGTTTTGTGTTTGCAAATGTTATGGTAAGCAAGAGTCGTCACCGACTTTTCTTTTATTCAAATTAAGGAAAGGGTGAAAAGAACAGAAAAAGATCTTTCCGAGATTTTTGAGTAAGGGGCGTAGATTATGGAAAGGGAAGGTGTTATCACCCTTTACATCTGTAGTTACCTACGGGCTCTTAGAGGTTTGCTCATTTTGAAAGTACTTTGTGTTTTGTGTGTTTGAAAAATGTATTAAAATGCCTTAGTGTGGCGATTTGCTTTGCGTTAACTCTTGTATCAGTCCTCAAGAGTGTTAACAAAGCAAATGTTTTTGAAAATTGTTTTTGAAAAGTAGTATTTGTGTAAGTGCAAAATGTTTTTGAGCAAACTTCTAACAGCTATCTACTTTGTACTCGAAAAAAGGTTATTATTTTCTTCCTATCCTTTAGACAATGCTATCCTACTATTAGTAAGTAGGTAGCCCTATCGTTAGATGTAAAAGGGACATTCGAAGGGACATTACAGTCACAAAGGCAACTTCTAGAGACTCTTCATCAATTTTGTTTAAAGACTAGATCATTTACCGAGAAGGCAACTGTAGGGTCATCGAAGGACTATGATCTTTTGATTTATGGGTCTTTGCTAAAGCGTTCCTACCTCATGTCTGTTTTATTTATGAAGGCAACAAAAGTGGGCGTACCTTAGAGGTGCATATGTGCAATTGTGTTCAATTCAGTTATTTATCTTGCGTTATTGGGTTTGCTAACGTTTGATTTCAGTCTTTTCATACACGCCTAGTTACTAGTAGTTAATATTTCACAGAAATTTAAAGTGCATGAATTTAAATCTACGCTATTACAATGTTTTGGGAAGGGAGATATTTACATGTCTAAACTTTGGGGAGAATAAGGAAAGCAATAAAATAAAAGAGTCCTAATTACAGTCTATTACAACCAGGAGGCAAATACAATAATATGAAATAGTGCAAAAGAAAAATAACGCGCGAATTTGAAAAGACGTCTAAAATCCTAAGAATAAAATATATTTTTTGTTTTATTTTTTGGTTTTTTTTATGAAAATAAAATAAATTGAGAAAAATAAAAATAAACCTAAATTCTAATTTATTTTAAATTTTTTGGGAAAAGGATGTTAAAATTAATTAATTAATTAATTCAGAAATTGATTTAATTAATAAAATCTAATCCTAATTTTTTTATGATGATTTTTTTTATGTTAATTTAAAAAAAGAGAAAACTATAGAAAAGAAATGAACAAAAAAAATAAAAATAAAAGAAGAAAGATCTTTCGATCCCAGGAAAAGATAGCTTTCGATCCAATGAAAAGCGTCATCCTTCGATCAAGGGACAAGGTAGCCTTTGATCCATTTAAAGATGGGCTTTCTATCCAGTTGAGGATATTTTTAGGGGTGTATGTTGTATTCCTGCAAGAAATTTATTAGGGAAAACAAGATACAAATCCAGATTTGGGTCGAATCTAGCCTTAGATTCGACAGCCTGTGGCTGCATAATCCTAACTAGGATCTTCTGGGTCTGAATCAAAGGCTACTCCGTTTGTTTTACAACCTCATAAACACTGAGATTCGAAAGAAAATATGGATCCTGCCCAAGACATGGAACGATCCCAAACCCTGCACTTAATCTTGCATGTAGCACATGAAAGCAATAACAAACATTAGCAAAAACATGAATGTATGATTAATATGAATTTAAAAATTATATGCTTAGCTAGTTTGAGATCTAAAATAAGTTACCAACAGATTAATTGTGAGTGATGCTCCAGTGAATGTTGGGGCCGATCTAATACTTAGGAACGCCTCTTGCAGATTTCAGGGGGTGAGTGGATCGTTGTTGAAAATTGCTTCGATTTGGATCACTTATGAGATTTTTTTAATAACTTTGGTGGTTTATGGGGCAGCGTATGTGTGTAACTGCCTGTTCTGGGCTTGTCCATGGTCTCCTTATATAGAGTGGATGAAGGGGACAAGAAGGAAAAGGATTAAACAACCATAAACAAGTGTTTTCAAAGCCATGAATGGTGTTTTGTAACATTGCAAAAGTCATGGGAACTTGTCTCCTCTTGAATTTGAATGAACCTGGACATACTTCCATCTTTCGAACGCCTTCAATCCCTTCCCTTCAATTGGGCTCAAGTTTCCTCTTTTGATTGGCTCTTTTGAATGGACGTTCTATGTACGCTTGGTTCCCTCTTTGAATGGGCCACTAAGGTGTGTTCTTCGAATGGCTATTTTGAATGGACTTTCTGTGTATGCTTTGTGCCCTCTTCGAATGGGCCACCAAGGTGTGTCCTTCGAATGGACCTTATGAATGCTTCTTTGAATGTACCTCTTGTGCACCCTTCGACTGGCTCATGTTCTCATCACTGGGACTTCTTCGTTTGAACCCCTATTTAGCTAGCCCAAATGAAAACTCTTTCCTGTCCAACGAATGTGCTTGTGCACGTTGGCGTGAAACTGGAAGTATGTTGGCTTTTGGACCAGCAAGCCTCTTTGAATTTTTTTTCTTCATTTTGACCAACTAGATCCATCCTTCGACCAGACCCCCTTTTTAGACAGCAATATGCGTTTCCCATCAAAGTGTCCTTCGAATGGGCCCTTTGTGTATTCTTCATTTTAAACCAAATATGTGCTCTTTTGAAGGGGTCACATGCATGCTTTGTGCCTTCTTCGACTTACTCTCCAATGTGTTTCCTTCGACTAGACCTTTGGAATGCCCTTTTGTTGGGGCCATATTATGCTATAGTGCAAAAACTGAGATGAGGAGTCTTCGCCTTGTGCATTGAAGGCAAGCACAAATGAAGTTTTTGTCTTAGTGAATCCAAGGTAGGCGTGTAGGGGATTTTGTCCTGATGAATCAAAACACGCTTATAGGGGGTTATTGCCTTGTGCATCGAAGGCAAGTCGAAAGAAGCCTTTTGCCTTGTGCACTGAAGGCAGGCTGAAGAGGGATTATTTGCCTAGTCGAAGCAGGAATTAAGCATGCTCTGAAGAAAACAAAATGCCTAATCGAAGCAGGAATTAAGCTTGCTCCAAAGAGACCAAATGCCCAAATAAAGAAGGAATCCAACTTGCATGCAGGTAGCCATTGCATTTGTCAATCCAACCAGCATGTAAAACCAATGGTGCAATTGAAAGAGCACTAACAGGAGGCCCTTCCCTTTTGGATCAAAGGAGGTTGTTTCAAAGGGAACACATGCCTCGTCGAAGCTTGTATACAGCAAACAAGCAAAAGGCTAAGGCTTCAATCGAAGCTTGGAAATTTGAGGCAAGCTTAGAGAAGGTTAGGCATTCAATCGAATCCTGTCCAAATATCAATCGAAAGGCCCTTTAACATGCCAATCGAAAGACTTTATTAAGATGCCAATCGAAGGCTCCTTGTTTATCTTTAAAAAAATTATTTTTTCCTTTAATCAAGTGCTTGCGACCATCCATATAAGAAAAAAAATCTTGGAATACATGAGAGGACAAATTTTGGGGTACAACAATCACCATCCATTGTCTACTCATTAAGCAAGGTATCATGACAATGAGTAGCTAAACACTTTTTCTGTCAAGGTTAGAAGTGGTCAACCTAGACTTAATGTATTTCTTTTAGCCATTTTGTATATGAACTTGGTTGAAGATTTATAAATGTTGAATATCTTTGTATCATTGTTATTTTTATGGTTTGGTCCATTATTGAGAAGCAAGTTCCACACTTGACATAAGATATTCATCTACTAATGAACAAACTCTAGACATAGATTTGTAAGCTAGTATTCACTTGTAACAAGCATTAAAAATTATCATGTTAATAGTTAGGTTGAGAGATCATTTAAAGATTAACATGATAACACTCACAATATTTCTTAGACATGAGAAATATTGAGAGGATACGTGAATGTATTTATCATTGATTAGTTCATATGCAAGGATAATCGAATAAATATGGAATAGGTTGATGAAAACTAATCTTGACACTCTTTTTATAAAAAAAAACAATTTCAAACAACAACCTCTCTATTATCCAAAGAAATATTTAGTGCATGAAACTTGATATTTTGTCACTAAAAGCAAGCATTAAAACTTTGTTTATGATTAAAAAACTTAGACACTCGAACTATAGAACGACATTGATATCACACCAATCCATGAGGAAAACGATAATATAAATACTTTTGTTAGAAATACTAAAAACAAAATGGTGTTGTTGTCGGGGATTGGCGTTTGACTATTGAAAGCATTGCAATAATTTAAGTGATTTATGTTTTTTTTATATATAATATCTTTTGTTTTTCACTTGTTTTGTTAGTGTTTTCATATTTTAGTTTATGCGAGGAAGTATTTCTGAAGATCACCTACTATTCGACCTTGAAATCGAAAGGACTTGTAGAAAACTTAATAGCAAAACTAGAAGAAGGAGGAAGCTAGCGAAAGAAAGAAGAGAAAGAGGAGAGGCGTCCGCTTCCACTATACCTTTTAATCAAGATATAAAAGAAGTTATGGCGGAAAATCCACCAAGATGTCCATATACAAATAGTCCAAGGTTGAATGCTCAATTTGCTAGGAATGCAGACCAAACGCATCCGAAAATGAAAACTGGAATTTTACAACTGTTGTATCATAACCCTTTCACTGGGTTAGATCATGAAGATCCTTACACCCATCTCACAAAATTTTATTAGATAGCGGGCGCAATAGGAGCTCCGGAGGAAGATGAAGAATAAATGTTTAAAAGATTATTTCCACATTCGTTGATCGGTAAAGATAAGGATTGGTATCTTGACCAACCTAATAACCTCATGACGGATTGGAATAGACTTGAAGAAAAATTTCTTGAATGATTTTTCCCACAATCACGTTTCTTGGAAGCAAAGACGGCTATATCGGTGTTCTCTCAAGGTGGAGCCGAGTCATTGAATGAAGCTTGGGAAAGGTACAAATCTATGTTGAGAAAATGCATACCCAAATGCATATTTTTCGAAATGGATTACAACCACAACCAAAACTTTTGTTGGATGCTACGGCGGGAGGATCACTCATGGAAAAGACAACGGAAGAAGCCGTGGAAATTATTGAAAGAATGGCAAGGAATGACCATCAAGTCCAACATGATCAAAGTATGGTTCAAAAGAGATAGGAAGTAAGTGATTCAAGATCAAATGAAGCTCTTTTAGCCCAAAACAAATTATTCACTCAACAAGTGGAAGAATTAAAAAAGCAAATGGCAAAGATCCCTCAATAAACAAGATAAATCCAAGAAAGGCCTAGCAATCAAAGTCAACAAATTGCTAGTTGTGAGTTATGCAAAGGTGATCATCAAATCGGATTTTGTCCTCCGGTTGAAGAAGAAGTTAATTACATGGGAAATCAAGATCAAGGATACCAACAAAGGCAATTGTATCAAAATAAACAAGTTTATCATCAAAGAAACAACCAAGGTTAGCATCAAAGAAACAACCAAGGTTATCAAAAAGGGTGGAGACAAGATGCCAACAATCAAAGTAGATAAAGTCCTTTTCAAACCACAAATCAAAACTCACAACCTCAAGCTAGAAGTTCAAACTTACAAGACACTCTTGCTCAATTCATGCAAGCATCTATGGAAAATCAAAAGAGTAATGAAGCGGCTATCAAGAATTTGGAGACTCAAGTGGGAAAACTATCCAAGATATTGGCCAATCAAAATGTTGATTCATCATTTTCGGAAAATACTCAATCTAATCCTAAGGAGCATTGCAAGGAAATAATAACTAGGACGGGTAGGGTAGTCGGGAATGGTCGTGGTAAAGATGTTGAAATTGAGGAGTGTGTTAAAGAAAAAGAGTTTGAAGAGGAGATTGTAGTAGAAAAGAACCATGAAAAGGAGTTAGTTGAAAAAGAGAAGTTGAGAAGAAATAAGAAGGAAAAAGTTGCTACTTTACCGGTTTAAAATTTTCCATACCCTCATATTCCTTCCAAGAATGATAGTGCTAGGCACTATGCTAGGTTCATGGATATTTTTAAACAATTGCCAATAAATATTCCATTTTCCAAGGCTATGGAGCAAATGCCCAAGTATGCAAAGTTCATGAAAGATATCCTTACAAAAAAAGAAGATCAATGGATCAAGAAGTTATCATGGTTGATGCAAGTTGTAGTGTTATCATTCAAAGATCTCTACCAAAGAAGGAAAGTGATATGGGAAGGGTTACTTTACCGGTTACTATTGGTGATATTTATGTTGGTAAAGGATTGATTGATTTGGGTTCTAGCATTAATTTGATTCCTTTGTCTATTGTGAAAAGATTGGGGAATATATAGATGAAGTCAACAAAGATGATACTTCAACTGACCGATAAATCCATCACTCATCCTTATGGTGTATCTCAAGACTTTCTAGTGAAAGTGGATAAATTTTTCTTCCCGGTTGATTTTGTTGTGATTGATATAGAGGAAGACCATGATGCACCTTTGATTCTTGGTTGGCCATTCATGAAGACCATAAGAATGATGATTGACATTGATGATGGTCTAATGAAAGTCCGAGTTCAAGATGAAGAAGTAAGTTTTAATCTCTTTGAAGAAATGAAACATTACAATGATAAGGGATATTGTTTTAAAGTTGATGTTATGGAAGAAGCTATTTGGGATGTTTCTAGTGAAGTTCATCTTTTAACACCTCTTGAGAGAACATTGAATAATTTTAAAGTTCTTGATGTTCATGAAGAAAAGGACTTGGAAGAATGTGTGAAGGAACTTGAAGCTCTAGAAGAAATTCAACCTTGGGATGAAGATGTTGAAATTCTTAAGAAAGAACCTAAATAAGAAGAGTCAAAAATTGAGTTGAAGATGTTGTTGTCTCATTTGAAGCATGTGTTTCTTGATGATGGTGGTAGAAAACCAGTTATCATTAGTAATGCTTTATCAGAAAATGAGGATCATTTTTTATTTCACGTTTTGAAAGAGAATCAAAGTGCAATAGGCTGGGTTTTAGTGAATTTGAAAGGCATAAGCCTGAATTATTGTATGCACATGATTTTAATGGAAGAAAATTTCAAACCCATAGCTCAACCCCAAAGACGATTGAATCAAACAATGAAAGAAGTTGTGAGAAAGGATGTTGTGAACCTATTGGATGTCGGGATAATTTATCCTATTTCCGATAGTACTTTGGTGAGTCCGGTGCATGTTGTCCCAAAGAAGGGTGGAATGACCGTGATAAGAAATGAAAAAAATGAATTGATTCCGACAAGAACCGTAACAAGATGGAGGATGTGTATTGATTACCGGAGGCTTAATCAAGCAACTAGGAAGGATCATTTTCCTCTTCCTTTTATGGATCAAATTCTAGAAAGGTTATCGGGTCAAGAGTTCTATTTCTTTTTGGAAGGATATTTCGGGTATAACCCGAAAGATCATGAGAAAATGGTGTTCACTTGTCCGTTTGGAGTTTTTTCTTATAGGAGGATGCCTTTTGGTTTGTGCAATGCACCGACTACTTTTCAAAAGTGTATGATAGCTATATTTTTCGATCTCATTGAGAAGACTATGGAAGTTTTCATGGATGACTTTTCTGATTTTGGAGCATCCTTTGATCTTTGTTTGAAAAATTTGGATACCGTGTTGAAGAGATGTGGGGAATCAAAATTTATGCTTAATTGGGAGAAATGTAATTTCATGGTTACTAAGAGCATTGTTCTTGGTCACAAAGTTTCATCCAAAGGGCTCGAGGTTGACAAAGAAAAAGTGGAGGTGATTGAGAAATTACCACCACCATTGAACGTGAAAGGAATCCGAAGCTTCTTGGGTCATGCGGGATTTTATCGAAGATTTGTCAAAGATTTATCAAAAATTGCAAGAACTTTTAGCAACTTTCTCAACAAAGATAAGTATTTTATTTTTGATGATGCTTGTTTGATAGCTTTTAACAATTTGAAACAAACTTTGACAACCACACCCATAATAGTTGCACCAAATTGGAAAATGGATTTTGAATTAATGTGTGATTCTAGCGATTATGCCATTGGTGCGGTTCTTGGTCAAAGAAAAGGAAACATTTTTCATTCCATACACTATTCTAGCAAAGTTCTTAATGAATCACAAATAAACTATGCAACAATTGAAAAAGAATTGTTAGCTATAGTGTATGCATTGGAAATATTTAGATCTTACCTCATTGGGTCAAAGGTTGTGGTTTACACCGACCATGCGAAAATACAATATTTGCTTACCAAACTGGATTCTAAGCAAAGATTAATTCATTGGATACTTTTGTTACAAGAATTTGATCTTGAAATTCTCGACAAGAAAGGCTCCGAGAATTTGGTAGCAGATCACTTATCCTGCTTGGTCAATGTAGAGGTTACTAACCAGGAAAGAGAGGTAAGAGAAGAATTTTCGAATGAAAAACTTTTATGGTACAAGTTAGACCTTGGTTTGCCAACTTTGCTAATCAAAAGGTCTCTGGATTGATACCGGAAGGTCTAACTTGGGACCAAAAGCGAAATTTCTTGGCGGATGTTAAATTTTATGTGTGGGATGAATCTTACCTTTTTAGGATAGGGAGTGATAATTTGTTAAGAAGACGTGTGATGTTAGAGGAATCAAAAAGCATACTTTGTCATTGTCACAATTCTCCATATGGAAGTTATTTTAATGGGTTGCATACAACAACAAAAGTCCTTCAATCGAGCTTTAATTGGCCGTCATTGTTCAGAGGTGCACACTTGTATGCTAAAAATTGTGATAAATGCCAAAGGAGTGGAGGAATTGGTAATATAGATGAAATTCCTTTGAATAATATGTTGGAGATAAAGGTTTTCGATTGTTGGGGAATAGATTTTGTAGGACCCTTTCCCCCATCATTTTATAATGAATTCATCCTTGTTGCAGTGGATTATGTCTCTAAATGGGTTGAAGCGATGGCTTGTCCTAGGAAGGACAACAAAACGATCATAAAATTTCTAAAGAAAAACATTTTTCCCGTTTTGCACTCCACGAGTCTTAATAAGTGATGGTGGTTCACACTTTTGTAATGCACCTCTTGAAAAAGTTTTGGGATGATGCATATCACTCCAACAAGTTGTACAAAGAAAAAGCAAAATTTTATCATGATAAGAAAATTCGGAACAAAGACTTCAAGGTTGGCCAAATGGTGCTCCTTTTTAATTGGCGGTTGAATCTTTTCCTGGAAAGTTGAAGTCCAAATGGTCGGGTCCGTTCGTGATAAAAGAGGTAAAAGATTATGGAGAAATTGTTTTGGAGGATCCTAATTCAAAAGAAGTTTGGACAGTAAATGACCAAAGGTTGAAAATTTACCATGGAGGAGAGATAATCCGTGATACAAATGTGGTCCGTCTCAGTGATTTGTGAAATAACTGTGGACCGTCGAGCTCGAAATGATGTTAAACAAAGCGCTTGTTAGGAGGCACCCTAACACTGTAAGTATTTTGACTTTTTTGTGGTTTTTATTTTAAAAAGGGTGAAGAATAAATTTTTGGCACAAATTCTACAGCAGGATTTAGTGTTAAATTCTGCAAAGGATCCTCGGGCAATTAAAATTTTCTTCGGGCGAAATTGTGAGCGCAACACACTTCTGTTGTGAGTTTTTCTTAACTCTTTTGGGTGGGTCAAGTTTGGCCCACGAGTTATCACCTTGTAGGTTCATCTTTTAACCTAAATTATGCCTCTTTTACACTTTGTCCCACACACACTCATTACCTCATTCAATCATTGCCTCATTCCCTTTTTCCAAAGAATTTCATACCTTCATCATCACCTCAAGCATCTAAGGTATCAATCTCTTCCCTTTTCTTTGTCATTTGAAAAAGGGTAGGTTTTGTATTTTGAAAACCTAAGTTAGGTAAATTCTTGATTTGTAGAATAATGTTTGTGGTTTTATTGACTTGCAATTAGGATTCATGGGATCCCTTTGAAAAACTTGTTGAAATTTGCATTATGGGCAAAGAAATTGTGGAAAAACCTGCAGAATTTTTGGAACATTTTCACAGGATCGCCCGACAAAGCTTTATAATCACCCTGGCGAAAATACCCAGGGGCGTGTACTTAATTTGTGTACTCTGCAGCTTTTTCCCAATTTCACAGGATCTCCCGACAATCAAATCCATCGCCCCGACGATGGTATTCAGGATCAACACTAAATATTTATTTACAAATTCTAGAAAATATTTATTTTGATTAGCTTTTTGACAAGATTGTCTGTGTTGTTTTGTGTTGTTTTCTTGATTTGCAGATGGCTTCAAAAATGGATTTTCTTCTGAAACCTGTGAGGGAGAATGTCAGGGTTGGTTCGAGCTAATTGCGAAATTTTGACGAGCACTGATTTGTAAGCGCAGATGCGGGAGATAGGTTCAACATGTTGATAGGGAGACAATTTTTTTCATAGAAAAAGTTTGCCATTGATACTCATGGTCCATACAAGAAACCGATGCAAATTTATCTTTGTAAAAAGTAGGATGTTCTCATTGATCTAGTCGACAAATCATCTACGATCTGATGAGGGAATTTTATGCAAACGCTCTTCCGACTGAAGGGGGCAATTTGTGTTTTGGACTATGGTAAGGGGAAAAGCTTTATAATTTGATAGCAACCACATTAACGAATTTCTAGGAAACCCACTCTATATGAGTTTGCATGAAGTTGATGAGTTCAACAAAGAGCTTGGCAAGTTGAGGGATCATGGTTCTATTGCCCGTACCATTTTACAAGAGGGTAGGAGTGTTGAGTTGAATGCAGCTGGTATTCCTTTTTGATATAATCAGGAGGATATGAAACCCGAGGCTCGGTCAGTACTCCTTTTAGTTATTTACAACATCAAGCCTAAGATTCATAGGTTATCCATTCCAGTTGATGTGGCTTTGCTAGTTCAGTTTATTTTAGAGGACAGGAAGGTGGACGTGGCTGGCATTATCTCCAAAGAAATCCAGAAATTTGTTGATAGCACGAAAGCAAAAGAGGTACGTTCTCGTGCACCTCTTCCTCTTCCTTGTCTTATCACTGGCATGTGTTTAGAGAAGGGGATCTTACTGCCGGAAGAAATCAATGAAAAAGTGCAAGGAGTGGTTAATGATGATTATCTGAGCCGATACTGTTTGGTAAAATTGGCAATGAAAAGGAAGAAGAAGACTGTGGGTGAGTCTTCAAGTACTCAAGAAGGAGTTCAGGGTTTAGATTATTCTACTTGGGATCCAAGAATGAAGGAAACATGTAACTACACCTGGGATATGTTAGAAGTGCATAGAAGATCAGGAAGCTTCTTGCACGATTCCATGGAAAAATTGTTACTTCATCAGTCCAACTCGCAAGATCCGGTCACTTTCCCCTCTCAAGTTGAGTATAATGCATTCTGCGCTATGCCCGAGGACAGGCACCCGTTCTTTTCGGAGGGGCAGCGCATGCTAGAGCGAATGGGGGTGACGAAGGAAATGACGATAATGATGGTGGTGATGACATGGATTTTTGAGATTGTGGTAACCAGTGGATAATTTCAATTTCAGTTTTATTTTATGCTAGTCTTTAATTATTGAAATAATTTGGTGTTTTTATTTTTTTTGTGAACAACTAAAATTTGATGTGGTATTTTGGGATTTTTGTTGTTTTTATTTTTGTTGGATAGTGGTACCCATTTTTTTTTGTTAAAAAAAGGGAGTTGTTTTGATTAAAGTAGTTAGATATTGCTTTAGTAGATTGTGCATTTCATTTTTATTTTATTATTAAAAAATGACATAGGTGGAAGAAATGCTCAAGGAGCGAGTTGATGATGGAACTCAATCGAATTCGTGATTTGGGTGGTGATGATACAAATCTCAAAGCAGTATAAATAAGGTATCATTTTATCAATTTGTAGAATGTTAGCATAAAAATGAAAATAGTGCTTTAAGCAAAAAAGATAGTTATGTGTTGTTATGTAAATGTGTATGCATACTTGAATCATTAGAACATAACCACAATTGTGAGAAACTTTCCATTGTTTACTAAACCGTTAAAGTTGTAGTAATTGTTGTTTTAGCTCGAATGATTCATGCTAAATCTCGTTGCCAAAAAAGATATCTTGGAAAATTAGTGTAAAATCAAGCTTCTCAAATGCACTTTTGTTTTGATGAAGACAAAGCGTGAGTGACAAAGAAGGCAAAGATTATTGATCAAGCTAAAGGCATCTATGGATAAAGTCTTCAGTTCAAGCACTTAGAAAATTTCAAGGCATAATGATAATACTTACTTTGACTTTAAGACATAGATCCTCAATGGTCAAAAGAAATATTTTATATTGTCCAAATCTTTACTCAAGTTTTTCTAAGCTAAAAATCATTTTTTAGTTGAGTGCAATCGATTTGCATATTAGTGCAATCAATTGCATGCTTCAATTTTTCAAATCTTTTGCTATTGTTTCTAAGTGTAATCGATTTGCATGTTTATGCAATTGATTCCACTCAATCAATTTTTGCTACTTACTTCACATGCAATCGATTTACACTCTTGTGCAATCGATTGCACACTCAAAATATTTGAAATTCTAGCTATTGAAACCCCGTGAAATAGATTTACACAAAGGGTGAAATCGATTGCATGCTGCACGATTTTGAAAAACAAAAGCTTTGCACATGCCTGTTCATAACATCATTTCATGGAAACCTTCCACTCAATATTGGAAATTTTTCATGATTCATCTCCAGAATTTTATGCTGTTTCAAAAAGGTGCTATGAACATATAAATACTAATTTTCAAAATTAGTTCATAACCTCTTCCAAATATAATTTCTGAATTTTCAAAAAATAAACTCAAGCTGTTATACATTTTCATACACAAGTTTTCTGCACACTTTCACATATTGTTAACCAGAAAACATTGAGCATTATATATCTTGAGTTATTGTACACTATTATCATTGGTAGAGAAGATCAATTCATTGATTAAATCACTCAAAGTGATCATTGCTACTCAAACTCACTCAAATCAAATATTGCTATATACTTGCTTATTTTTCAGGATTGTTGGAAATAAGTTTAAGTGGTTTTATAAATCTTGTTTTTTCCAGGATTGTTGGATACAAGTGAAGTCACTTTGAGAGGATTGTTCTCATTGTTGACATAGTGAAAATCCAAGAGGATTGTTCTTGGTCCAAGAGGATTGTTCTTGGTTTTGGGTAGTTTTTGTTTATGTTTGCCACAATAAGGAAATCTCTTTCATGTTGAAAGGGGACTGGAGTACTCTCGGACTGTGAGGGGAACCAAGATATATCGCTTGTGTCTCTTTATTTTTTTGCACTTTTCTCTTTCTTAAACTCACCATAATCCATAAAAATAATATCCATCATCACCAAAACCAAAATTTTTTAAAGTACCTAATTCACCCCCCCCCCCCCCCCCCCTCTTAGGTGCACTTCGTACTTACAATTGGCATCAGAGCAGGTTTTAGGTAACCTGTTCCTAAAAGATCCAGAATGGCTTCTGCAAATCAAAATCCCGTTTTAAGAGATGGTGGTAGTAACAACAAGCCTCCTCTATTTTGTGGTGAATATTTTGACTTTTGGAAAATACGCATGAAGGCACATCTAGAAGCACAAGGAGAAGGAATATGGGATGCCATTGAGAATGGTCCTTTTATCCCTATAACAGTAATCAATGGTGTTGGCTCATTAAAGCCTAAGGCTTCATGGGTCGAAGATGATAAGAAGAAGGTTCTCTATGATAAAAACGCAATAAATCTTCTTCAAGGTGCACTTAGCATGGATGAATTTTTCCATGTCTCGGCATGCAAAACAACGAAAGAAATATGGGATACCTTGGTACAAACTCATGAAGGAACTGTTGAAGTTAAAAGATCAAGACTAAATATCCTGAGTCAAGAATATGAATTATTCTGAATGCAGCCCGGAGAAACAATTCTTGACCTACAAAAGAGATTCATGCACTTGACAAATCATCTAAGTGCTCTTGGTAAGACTTTGGAAAATGATGAACTAAATTTGAAAGTACTTAGGTCCTTGACTAGGGAATGGAAACCAAAGGTAGTGACAATTTTAGAAAAGAAAAGTTACTCCTCAATGACTTCCACAACTTTGTTTGGGAAACTTCAAGAATATGAAACGGAACTCAAAAGACTTGAAAAACATGAAAATCAAGAGAAGAAATCCAAGAATATTGCTTTAAAGATAGATTCCAAGGAAGTTGAAAAGGAAGACAATCCGGAAGAAGATGAAAATTCCATGCTTCTAGTTAAAAGGCTTGGTAAGTTCTTTTGTAGAAATGACAAATCCTTTTCTCATTCAAAAGGAAAGAAACAATTCAAGAAAAAGGAAGCTTCCACATCAGCACAAGATGTCACATGTTATGAATGTGGTAAGCAAGGTCATATCAAGCCGGATTGTCTGAAACTCTCCAAGAAAGGTGGCTACAAAAGAAAAAAGGGATTCAAAAACAAAAGGCCTATGTTGCATGGGAGGATAATGAAATAAGTTCCTAATCCGATTCCAATAGTGATGAAAGTAAAAATCTAGCATTGATGGCCTCACACCATTTCGATGATGAAGACAATGAGGTTAGTAATGAATTCACTCTTTTTGATAGTGATGCACAAGGTTCTATATATGAACTATTAAATGAATGCAAAATTCTGTATAAAACTATTTCATCTCAAAAGAAACAAATTTCATCTTTGGAAGAAAAATGTGAATCTATGGAAAAAGATTTCAAAGAAGAAAAACAAAAATTATGTAATGAACAAAAACAAAATTTTGTATGCAAAAATTGTGAATCACTCTATTTCCAAATTGTCCAATTAAAAAGATTCATTGAAAGATATGAAAAATGCCAAACTGGATTGGAAGGTGTTTTTAGCCAACAAAGATACTCCAATGATAAAAGTGGACTTGGATATTCAAAGTTTTCAAAACCAAATTCTAATAAAATTATCTTTGTTAAGGCCAGTGATCAATCATCCAAAGAGAAAGTTAACAAACCTAAAATAGTTCATCACTATCCTAAAAAGAAAACATTTCCTAAGAAGAAATGTTATCCTTCTAGATATAGAAGTAACTTTGAACCTACTTATTTTTATTATGGTATTAAAGGCCATACACCTAATGCTTTTTATGTTAGAAACTTTAGTGTGGAAAGTGGGCATTATGTGTGGGTAAAGAAAGGCACTAATTATGAAGGACTCAAAGCAACTTGGGTACCTAACAAAGCCTAATTTTTTTTGCAGGTATGCTTGAAGACCACATGCAATATTTGGTGTCTTGATAGTGGTTGTTCAAAGCATATGATAGGAGACATAAACCAATTTTCAAATCTAGTTCTAAAGGCCAAGGGTTTTGTCACTTATGGAGACAATAATAAAGGGAAGAATTCTTGGAAAAGGCAAAGTTGGTGCTCCACCTTTCACATCCATTGATGATGTTCTTTATGTTGAAGGACTAAAGCACAATCTTCTTAGTATTAGCCAACTTTGTGACAAAGGCTTCAAGATCAAGTTCACCAAGGATGAATGCTTGATAGAAGACGAAGTCACACATGAGGTTATACTTAAAGGTAAAAGAATCAATAATATATTCATGATTTCCCTTGATGATCCATCTTTGAAGGTAAAATGTCTCATGGAGAACAACGATGATTCATGGATGTGGCACAAAGGAATTACTCATATTCATATGGAACACTTGAATAAACTAATCAAGCATGATCTTGTGATTGGTTTGCCTAAGAGAAATTTGGTCAAAGATAGACTTTGTGATGCTTGTCAAAAAGAGGAAAAACAAAAATCAACTTTCAAATCTAAGAATGTGGTGTCTACTACAGGGCCACTACAATTGTTACATATGCACTTATTTGGTCTATCAAGAACAAGAAGTTTCGGAGGTAATGTATATGCTTTGGTTATTGTTGATGATTTATCTAGATATACTTGGACATTATTTTTAGTGTAGAAAAGTGATGCATTCAAGGCGTTCAAGAAGTATGCTAAACAAATTCAAAATGAGAAGTCTCTAACAATTTCCTCCATAAGAAGTGATCATGGTGGAGAATTTCAAAATGCTCTATGTGAAGATTTTTCAGCAATGATGCAAGGAGAATTTGAGATGTCCATGATGGGTAAAATAAATTATTTTCTTGGACTTCAAATCAAACAATGAAAAGATGGCATCTTCATCAACCAATCCAAGTAATGCAAGGAACTCTTGAAAAGATTTGGCATGGATAACTGTAAGGCAATGTTTACACTAATGGGTTCCGGTACATATGTTGATCAAGATGAATCAGGTGTTTCCATCGACATTACAAAGTATCGAGGTGTGATTGGCTCCTTATTATATTTGACGGTAAGTCGTCCTGACATAATGTTTAGTGTTTGTCTATGTGCTCGCTTTCAAGCAAATCCAAAGGAATCTCATCTCACGGTGGTGAAAAGGATCATGAAGTATCTCAAAGGTACAACAAATTTCGGATTATGGTATCCTAAAGGTAGTGTTTGCAACGTAGTTGGTTATTCTGACGCGGATTATGCAGGTTGTAAAACTGATAGAAAAAGCACAAGTTGTACTTGTCACATCCTTGGAAATGCATTAGTATCATGGGCCTGCAAGAAATAAGCATGAGTTGCTCTTAGCACGGCCGAAGCAGAATATATTGCAGCGGGTAGTAGTTGTGCTCAAATTTTGTGGCTCAAACAACAACTTCGTGACTACGCACTCGATCTAGGATGCATTCCTCTATGGTGCGACAATACAAGTGCAATAATCATTACGAAGAATCTGGTCATGCATTCCAGAACCAAACATATAGAAATAGGACATCATTTCCTTCGTGATCATGTACTACAATGAGATGTCGAGGTGACATTTGTAGATACCCATCATCAACTTGCCTATATCTTCACTAAACCTTTGGCAAGAGAACCGTTCTACAAGATTCGACGAGAGCTTGGCATTCTTGATGAACACAACATATAAGGTGCTTTCTATCCTTGTTATGATTTTATATATTTGTTTTAAACTTGCTATATGTGAATATATATGTTAAGTGGTGTTTAAAATTAAGAAAAATATGTTTTTGGTCATTTTTGGTTGATGCAAATCGATTGCATAATAGTTTAAATCGATTGCTCACTGAGTGTTTTTAATTTTGACCTTTCTGTTTCAGTGAAAATCGATTGAACCATAAGTGCAAATCGATTGCACTCTGTGCGTTTTAGTTTTATTTTGCTTCTGTTTTATGTGCAAATCGATTGCATCTGTATGCAAATCGATTGCACCCACTGTAACATACTTTTATGACAGAAATATTTTTTGGTCAGAATTCCTCTCTCTCTCTCTCTCTCATATTCCCAAGGTCATCTCTATTATTGAAAAGCCAATTAAACTTCATTACATATAATACAACCCACTCATTTCTATCTACTCAAAAATCATATCCAAACTTTAGCTCATCAAACATCCTTCTCTCAAAAACCTAAAACCTTCAAAACCCTAACAACACCTTACCCATGGCTTCAAGGCAAAAACGAAAGGTGTCAGCTTCAGAGAAAGGGAAGGAAAAGGTTGGTTCGTCCTCTGAGAATCCATTAATTTCATTTGTCACCGAAGAACAAGAAGCAAGATTCACAAAAGATTTTCAAAGAAAGATAGTGTCCAATCCTAAATATGGTATGCTATCATCCTTTCCCCAAGAATGCTTCTCTTTTCAAAATGATTTAACTGCTTTTGGACTAGAACCATTAATTTCATCATTTGGTCCATCTTATTCGGATTTGGTAAGAGTATTTTTCAGCAATTTAACTCCTCACAACGGAAAGATGGTGACATATCAGTTGGGTACTCGAATCTCTCTAACCCCTGAGATTGTTGGTGAAATTCTACATATTCCCTACACTAGAAGCTCTTTGTACGATCCTGAAAACGAGGCATGGGATGACTACAGGAAAAAGGAATTTTATTACAGCATTGGGAGATTAAGTGAAGCTGAATTCCGTGCCAGAAGGATTTGTGGTCTAGGCGGAGCGATTCCCTCTAAAGACTCATGGAGTGCAGGTAAATTTTATATAGACGATCGACTATTTCATTATTTTATGGTCTATATTATGTTTCCACGGGCTGGAAACCAATGCACCGTGACTGACCTTGAAATGCAGCTGATCTATGCAAGAAATAATGTAATAAGTGTTAATTGGGCAAGGCTCATAATGGTTCATATGCTGAGATTTGATGCAAAATCGAAATTTCTACCATATGCTTACTTTGTTACAATAATTATGGAAGAATTTGGAGTTTATTTTGCTGGGTTTGAGAAAGTTAATATGGATCCAAATATGCATAAGATTTCAATCAAGAATGTTGACTCAAGAATGTATGTTCATTATAATTTGGAAACAAAAACTATAACTTACATTGGTGAAGATGTGGTCGGTGATGAAGGGAACGATCAAGAAGTTGAAGGTGGTGAAGCTGTACCTCCTCCACCTACTGCTCCCTCTGACCCAAGCAATCCAGATCTTATAGATTTCATGTCTCAACAATTTGCTTCCATGAATACCAACATCAACAACCAATGGAATGCTATCAACGATTCTACAACAACCCTGATTAATGACTTCCGCACAGATGTGAATAAACAATTTTCTTACCTTTACTCTCATCTTCATATTCCACCATATGACCCAAATAATCCAGCTGCACCTCCACAACATTACACATAACCTCCTCTACAACAACAATTTACAAATCAAGGATCTTGGTTCTATAATAACCAGGACATGTATCAACCATAAAGTTCTGTCCAACTTTATTATGTCTACTGTTTTTTGTTATGTCCTTGTTCAGTTATGCTACGTTTTGTTTGTTGTTAAATTTCTTTGTAATCGTTATATTACTATGTCTATGACTATTTGTGATGCATGATTAATTAATTTTCTTCTTCAATATTGCTTTATTATTATCCATTATTTTTCATCTTTCCCTTCTTTTTGATAATGTCAAAGGGCTAGAAGGATGTGGTACTTTATGCTTGTATATTTCCTTGTCTTAAATTTTTAAGGTACTCTTCAACCAAGATGAAAAAATTCAAAGGATTTCAACCTTCTCATACAAAGGGGGAGTTATGCATCTTAGGGGGATAAGCTCTTTCCAGAAATTACAACGCATCAAGCAAGATCGTTTGTCATCATCAAAAAGGGGGAGAATGTAAAATCAAGCTTCTCAAATGCACTTTTGTTTTGATGAAGACAAACCATGAATGACAAAGAAACCAAAGATTATTGATCAATCTAACAGCATCTATGGATAAAGTCTTCAGTTCAAGCACTTAGCAAATTTCAAGGTATAATGATAATACTTACTTTGAATTTAAGATATAGATGCTCAGTGGTCAAAACTAATATTTTATATTGTCCAAATCTTTACTCAAGTTTTTCTAAGCTAAAAATTATTTTTTACTTGAGTGCAATCGATTTGCATATTAGTGCAATCGATTGCATGCTTCAATTTTTCAAATATTTTGCTACTATTTCTAAGTGTAATCGATTTGCATGTTTATGCAATCGATTGCACTCAATTAATTTTTGTTAATGACTTCACATGCAATCGATTTAAGCTCTTGTGCAATCAATTGCACACTCAAAATATTTGAAATTATAGCTGTTGAAACCCCGTGCAATCGATTTACACAATGGGTGCAATCGATGGCATGTTGCACGATTTTGAAAAACAACAGCTTTGCACATGCCTATTCATAACACCATTTCATGGAAACCTTTCATTCAATCTTGGCAATTGTTCATGATTCATCTCCAGAACTTTATGCTATTTCAAAAAGGTGCTATGAACATATAAATACTCATTTTTAAAATCAGTTCAACACCTCTTCCAAATATATTTTCTGAATTTTCAAAAAACAAACTCAAGTTGTCATACATTTTCATACACACGTTTTCTGCACACTTTCACATATTGTTAACTAGAAAACTTTGAGCATTATATATCTTGAGTCACTTAATACTATTATCATTGGAAGAGAAGAAAAATTCATTCATTAAATCACTCAAAGTGATCATTGCTACTCAAACTCACTCAAATCAAATATTGCTATATACTTGCTTATTTTTCAGGATTGTTGGAAATAAGTTTAAGTGCTTTTATAAATCTTGTTTTTCCAGGATTGTTGGATACAAGTGAAATCACTTTGAGAGGATTATTATCATTGTTGACATAGTGAAAACCCAAGAGGATTGTTCTTGGTTTTGGGTAGTTCTTGTTTAAGTTTGCCAAAATAAGGAAATCTCTTTCATGTTGAAAGGGGACTGGAGTTCTCTCGGACTGTGAGGGGAACCAGGATATATCGCTTGTGTCTATTTATTTTTCTTCACTTTACTCTTTCATAAACTCACCATAATCCAGAAAAATTATATCCATCATCACTAAAACCAGAATTTTTTAAAGTACATAATTCACCCCCCTCTTCTTAGGCGCACTTCGTACTTACAATTAGAAGTGATCAAGGCATTGTTTCTATTTTATGAGAGTAACCACCATTCCCAAAAGGGCTTCATATAACCATGTGAGTTTGTGAATCTTTTTGAACCCTTTTGAGCCTTAAATAATTTTTTTATGGAATGAATCTATCATAAAGTCAACAAATTTCTAAGTATACCACTTAGTAATTATTGATGATTAAGGAAGACAAAGTAAAGTTAATGATGATTCATGCTAAAACAATTTTTTTTGTCTATAACACTTTACCCAAATTTGAAATTTACCTTTGAAGAGCATTCATGAAAAAGTGAGAAAGAAATGTTTAATGTTGGGGAGGTTGGTTAATATAGAAAAATAATTGGTGGCACAATGCATCCCTTAAGTATTGAAAAAAATATAATAAATAAATAAAAATAAAAGAAAGAAAAAGAGAAGGGTGCATTGTGAGAGAAAAAAAAGAAATCAAAAAGTCAAAGTTGAAAGAGGGATGGAGCAAAAATGAATGCTATGAATTTGTGAAATGCTCTTCATTATCTTTACCCATCTTTGTTTCAATGGTTGTGCATATATAATCCCTTGTTTTTAACCTCAACCAAGTTACAACCTAGAAAAGTCCTTTTGTGATCTAAGTTTCCTTGATATTCTTTTTGAGTTAATTGATGAACGCATGAATTGTTCTGGATGTTAGCACAATTATTATTGAGTGTGAATTGTCCCTTGTCTTAGGTACATAGGCCATATTCAGTTGATGGAGAGTAGTTGATTCAAGTATGAACATACTGTTACTAATTTTTGCATAGCTAAATATTTGTGTTTAGAACTTATTTCATCATCACGCTTGACTCTGAAAATAGTTAGTTTTTGTTGTGACTGCATCTTGTGAGTTTGAACCATTCAAATTAATTTTGTTGATGTTGTTCCTCTTAATTCATCGGGGTATTTTAGTGTTTACCTTTGAATTGAGGACAATCAAAGACTCGAGTTGGGGAGATTTGTTAAGTGTCAATTTATGCATAAAATACATATCAATTATTGACTCTTTGAGATCTTTTATTTTACTTTTGATTAGGTTAAATAGTTATTTTAGTCATTTTGCATAGTATCTAGAGAGGTTTGAAGGTTTAATGTGTTTTTTAGTGTTTCAGTTAAACGTGTGCAGGAAAGATGCAAAAAAAAGTGGAGAATTTAGGCTAACCAAGCTTAAGAAAGAAGAGTGAGCTGCTGCAAAGAATCGCCCGATGAAAGTAGGCGTCACTTGGAGAAACGGATGAAGAGAAAGAAGCTTCAATCCTGTATTGTTTCGCTTCTAGAGCGCCTGATGAAAGAAGAATTGTTCGACGAAGCATTCTTGTCGTCGGGCGATTAAATATGCTCTTTTGGGGTTTTAACACGTCCAGCTGGTCACGTGTGGCAGTTAACCAAAGTCGCCCGGTGAAACTTTATGGTCGCCCGACGATGGAGCAGTTAGACCTTACTTTTGGCTACTTTTTGCCATCTTTTGGGGAACTTTTCCACCAACTTTTGCAATTTAGAGGGAAAGAAATCTGATTTTAGAGATATAGACTTTTATTTTTTGGATAATAATATTACAACATAGAAAGGAGTTTTAGAGTTCTTATCTCAAAGAAAGAAGAAAATCAAGAACTCTTGCATTGTTCTTAATGGACACTTGAAGATTTATGTTCATCACCATCCATTGTCTACTCATTAAGCAAGGTATCATGACAATAAGTAGCTAAACACTTTTTGTGTCAAGGTTAGAAGTAGTCAACCTAGACTTAATGTATTTCTTTTAGTCATTTTGTATATGAACTTGGTTGAAGATTTATACATGTTAAATATCTTTGTATCATTGTTATTTTTATGGTTTGGTTCATTATTGAGAAGTAAGTTCCACACTTGACATAAGATATTCATCTACTAATGAACAAACTCTAGACATATATTTGTGAGCTAGTATTCACTTGTATCAAGCATTAAAGATTATCATGTTAATAGTTAGGTCGAGAGATCATTTTAAAGATTAACATGATAACACTCACAATATTGCTTAGACATGAGAAATATTGAGAGGATACATGAACATATTTATCATTTATTAGTTCATATGTAAGGATAATAAAATAACTATGGAATAGGTTGATGAAAACAAATCTTGACACTCTTTTTATCAAAACAAACAATTTCAAACAACAACCTCTCTATTATCTAAAGAAATCTTTAGTGCATGAAACTTGATATTTTGTTACTAAAAGAAAGCATTAAAACTTTGTTTATGATTAAAAAACTTATAGACACTCAAACTATACAACGACATTGATATCACACCAATCCCTGAGGAAAATGATAATATAAATACTTTTGTTAAAAATACAGGGCACAATATGGAAAACTGTTATCCTCTGAAATCGGACGTACAAAAAATGGTGAGATCTGGCCTTTTGTCCTTTAAAGATGTCGGCCCTAATGTAAAAGATAATCCTTTGCCAAAGCATGGAGGAACAAATGTTATCAACATGTCTGCTGGTTGTCTGGGGGACTTCTGGATTTTCGATATCAACCTGGTCAGAGGTGACTTAGTAAAGATGCAGCAGACCTTGGCGATTTTAGTTATTGTATGCATGACCATGTTGGTTTTGGTATTTGTAGTACTGATGTACAGGGGTGTGATAAGATAAATGTTGATTTGCAGGAAATGATGGATGAAGGCCTCATTCATATAATCAGGCATAGGGCAGAATACGAGGCAGAAGTGAACATGGTCTTAGGATGTCCTGGAGAGTTCTGGATCTTTGATGTGATCCTATGGATGATGGTTTGGTGCAATTGCATGCTACCTTTTGCCACATGGATGGTCAAGTAGAACACAATTATGGATCTTGTCAGATTTGCTGCAGAGATTCTCGTGGTTGTTCCATTGTGAAAAGAGGTATTCAGTTGTTATTGGATGATTGTACTATCAAGGTTTCAGGCCATAGAGATGATTACCACGGGATTAATGTGATTGAAGATTGCTTGGTTGAGACTTATTCAGGTGATGAATATGCTTCTGCGGAAGAATTATTTTCCTAAGACCAAGATATGATCTCTATTGATGATTCTGTGATGACCAAATATTCTGAAGAAGGTGTGAATTTTATTGTGACGTGTTTCAATGATCCCTCCCCTATAGATAGACATTGAATACTGTAGCAAGCCAATTATTGCTCCAGTGGTGATTTTCTTACCAGGCCTTGTTCCTTACAAATCAGACAAAGTCGTACCGTACAAATACAATGCTACAATTCTAGAGGGTGGTGTGGAAGCTCTCATCCAACATTTGTCTAATGTCGAGAATATTGTTAAGGCCAGTAGAGTAACCCGCAGTGGTCGTGTGTTCACACCTGTTATTCGAGGGAATGTCAATGCCGATAAGAAGGTTGTCGAAAGTGTTAAAACTAAGAAAGAAGTAGAAGAAACCAGTGGTGCTACTCTGGAAAAAGATGTGGATGATATGTTGAAGATTATCAAAATGAGCGACTATAGGATAATATATCAGTTGTTTCATAATCCTTCAAAGATATTTATTATGGCCTTGCTTATGAATTCTTCTGCCCATAGAGAATCCTTGATGAGGGTGTTGGATCAAGCCTTCATGGAAAGTGATATGTTGTTAGACCAATTCATCAGTGTGGTATGAAATATTACATCCTGTAATAACTTACATTTTTGTGATGATAAATTTCCTGACGATGGAATCACAATTTGGCTCTCCATATATCCATGAACTGTAAGAACGATTCATTGTCAAATATGCTGATTGATAATGGGTCTGCCTTAAATGTCATACCGAGGAGCACACTGATGAAGCTAAAGTATCAAGGTGCTCCCATGCGCCCAAGTGGCATAATTATAAAAGCTTTTGATGGATCAAGGAAGTTTTTTATTAGGGAAGTGGATCTACCTATTCACGTAGGCCCGTACTTGTTTCAGATTACTTTCTAAGTTATGTATATTGTGCCCGCTTACAGCTGTCTATTGGGACGACCATGGATACATGAGGCAGGGGTTGTCACTTCAAATTTGCACAAAAGCTGAAGTTTGAGCATGAAGGAAAAGTGGTTATCATAAATAGAGAGAAAGAATTGTTAATATCTCATTTATCCTCTTTCAGTGTTGCGGAAGCAAATGAAGCTGCTGTTGGAACTCGGTTCCAAGCTTTATTCGTTGATAACATAAGGGAGAATGAGAATTCTATGGCTTTATTCAAATATTCTCAACAGGTTATGCGTAATGGCTCTAGTAAAGTATGGGGCAGATTGTTGATCCTCCAGTGAACAAGAATAGGGTTGGTTTGAGATTTTCTTTGAAGAATGATAAAGGTGAGAATATGAAGCAAAAGACTGCTTTGGACAAGTATTAGGATATTTTCCACAATGGAGGTTACCTTCATCCAACTGTTTCTAGAATCAATGTTATTGTGGAGGATGGAGAAGAGTAGAGGATGTCGAACCACGTGAGCATGGAGTCAGAGTCCAAAACTGGGTCACTATTGATGTTCCCTCTTGCATCCATGTCTCAAAATAATTTTTTTTGTTAATCTTTTAAAAAAAAAGGGCTTTCACTCAGCCCAAGATGAAAGTTGATATTGTATGGTCTTATCAGTTTGCTTTGATCATTAAAATCATTAATAAAAGTTATCTTTGATTCCCAAATTGTGTTTTTATTTTCTTCTTTTTCTTGAAAAAATGGTAATCAGAAAAAAATAAAAAAACCTTTTGAAATAAATAATGACTGTGAATAAATATGCATAATCACTTGATATATGTGTCAGTTTCTAAAAGCAATCATAAATCATATGTGCAGATTAATTAAAAAACATGTTGAGTACAATGACCCTACACCCTTTCCCAACTTTGAATATCATGTGTATGTGGCCGAAGAAGAAGAATATGATGAAATTCCAGAAGAGTTTCATGGTTGCTCGAGCACGAGGAAAATGCCATTCAGCCATATATAAAGTCGTTGGAGACAATCAATTTGGGTTCATAGGAAGATTCAAAGGAGGTCAAGACTAGAGCATTGCTGCATCCTGATGTAAAGAGCAGGTTGATTAAACTGTGGAAAGAGTATGTGGACATCTTTTCTTGGTAATACCAAGACATGTCGGGTATAGATACTGATATTGTGGAACATCATTTTCTGCTAAAGCCAAAGTGCCCGCCAGTTAAGCAGAAATTGCAAAGAACTCACCCAAATATGGCGGTGAAAATTAAAGAAGAAGTTTTAAAGCAGATTAATGTCGATTTTCTTGTGACATCAGTGTACCCGCAATGGATTTCCAATATTGTCCCATTACCAAAGAAAGACAGAAAAGTTCGCATGTGCGTGGATTATAGAGATTTAAACAAAGCTAGTCCAAAAGATGATTTTCCATTGCCACATATTGACATGTTGGTTGATAGTACAATAAAATTCAAAGTATTCTCGTTCATGGATGGATTTTCCGGATATAATCAAATAAGAATGGTTCTTGAGGACATGGAAAAATTAACGTTCATCACACCCTGGGGAACATTCTGTTACAGAGTGATACCCTTCAGGTTGAAGAACGCTGGTGCAACGTACCAGAGGGCTATGACAACCCTATTCCATGATCTGATGCACAAGGAAATTGAGGTATATGTTGATGATATGATTGCTAAATCCCATACTGAAGAAGGGCATATAGAAGATTTGTTGAAATTGTTTCAATGTTTGAGGAGGTATCGTCTCCGCTTGAATCCAAACAAATGCACCTCCAGTGTCTGATCAGGGAAATTGTTAGGTCTCATTGTCAGCCAAAAAGGAATTGATGTTGACCCTGATAAAGTCAAAGCAATTCAAGAAATTCCTGCACCAAGGACTGAAAATCCAGTTAGAGGCTTCCTTGGGTGATTGAATTACATTTCCAAATTCATTTCTCATATGATTGCGACGTGTGAACCGATCTTTAAGTTGTTAAAGAAAGATCAAGGTTGTGTATGGACAGATGATTGCCAAAGGGAATTTGAAAGTATTAAAGAGTATCTGCTTGAACCTCCTATCCTGCTCCCTCCCATTGAAGGAAGACCATTGATCATGTATCTAACCTTGTTAGATAATTCTGGGATATATTTTGGGACAACAAGATGAAATAGGAAAGAAGGAATACGCCATTTATCATCTCAACAAGAAGTTTACTAACCGCGAGTCACAGTATTCTATGCTGGAAAAGATATGTTGTGCTCTAGCCTGGGCAACAAAGCGGTTGTGGCAATATATGTTGAATCATACTACTTGGTTGATTTCCAAAACGGATCCAATTAAGTATATATTTGAATAGCCTTCTCTTACTGGAAGAATTTCCCGCTTGGAGATGTTGTTGTCTGAATATGATATTAAATACTGTACTCAGAAGGCTATAAAAAGCAGTGTGTTGGCGGGTTATCATGTTCACCAACCAGTTGATGATTATCAGTCTGTTAAATATGATGAACCTGATGAGGATGTTATGTTTCTGAAAGTGAAAGATTGTAATGAATCGTTGCCTGAGGAAGGTCCTGATCTTGAATCTCGTTGGGGTATGGTATTTGATGGAGTTGTCAATGCTTATGGAAAAGGAATTGGTGTTGTGATTATCACTCCTCATGGATCACACATTCCTTTTACAGCAAGGCTGACATTTGATTGTACCAATAATATGGCAGAGTATAAGGCTTATATCATGGGTCTCGAGGAGGCCATTGATCTCATAAAAAAGTTCTAGATGTGTATGGCGATTCAGCTTTGGTAGTAAATCAGATTAAAGGAGAATGAGATACTCGTCACCCTGGCTTGATCCCTTACAAAGACTATGCTAGAAGATTATTACCATTCTTTAACAAAGTTGAATTCCATCATATTCCCAGAGATGAAAATCAGATGGTTGATGCTTTGGCAACTTCGGCTTCTATTTATCAAGTTAATACTTGGAACGATGTGCCTCGTATCACAGTGCGACGATTGGATAGACAAGCTCATGTGTTTACAGCAGAACAAGTAGAAGATGAAAAGCCGTGGTATCATGATATCAAGCATTTTCTCCAAAATCAGGAATACCCGGCTGGTGCATCAAATAAAGATAGAAAGACATTGAGAAGGTTGGCAAGTAAATTTTCCTCAATGAAGATGTGTTATACAAAAGAAATTGTGACATGGTCTTGCTCAGATGCGTGGATAGACACGAAGCAAACATGTTGATGCATGAATTCCATGAAGGTTCCTTTGGTACTCATTCCAATGGACATTCAATGGCAAAGAAGATGCTTAGGGCAGGTTATTATTGACTGACAATGGAATCTGGCTATTACAAATTTGCAAAGAAGTGCCATAAGTTCTAGATTTATGCTGACAAAATTCATGTTCCTCCAACACTTCTCAATGTTATTTCTTCCCCATGGCCTTTCTCTATGTGGGGTATTGACATGATTGGAATGATTGAACCAAAGGCGTCGAATGGACATCGTTTCATTTTAGTGGCAATTGACTACTTCACCAAAAGGCTGGAAGCATCTATATGCTAATGTTACTAAGCAGGTGGTAGTACGTTTTATCAAGAATAATCTCATATGTCGGTATGGTGTGTCAAGCAGGATTATCACCGACAATGGCTCAAATATGAATTACAAGATAATGGCAGAACTTTGTGAAGAATTCAAGATTGTCCACCACAATTCATCTCCCTACAGGCCAAAGATGAATGGGGTTGTTGAAGCTTCTAAGAAGAACATCAAGAAGATCATCTAGAAAATGGTTTTAACTTATAAAAATTGGCATGAAATGCTCCCTTTTTCTTTGCAATGGTATCGAACATATGTCCGCACATCAACAGGGGAAACCTCGTTCTCTCTTGTGTATGGAATGGAAGCAGTGCTCCCCGTTGAGGTTGAGATTCCCTCTTTACGCGTGATAATGGAAACCAAGTTGTTAGAGGATGAATGGGTCCAAAACATGTTTAACTAGTTGAATTTAATTGAATAGAAGAGAATGACAACTTTGTGTCATGGTCAATTATACCTGAAGAGAATGAAGAGAGATTTTGACAAGAAGGTCAAGCCTTGTGAATTCGGACAAGGCGACCTCGTGCTTAGAAAGATCATGTCTTTTAACGCTGATTCTAGGGGCAAGTGGACTCCCAATTTTGAAGGCCCATATGTTGTCAAGAAATCCTTCTCTGGCAGTAAATTGATTCTTGAAACTATGGATGGAGAGGAGTTCCCATGTCCATTGAATGCTGATGCATTCAAGAAATACTTTCTTATAGAAATAAAATAACAGCTCGCTAAGTCGAAAACCCGAAAGGGCGGCTTAGGCAAAAAGGAGTGTCTCGGTAGGCCGAAAACCTGAAAGGGCGGTCGAGGAAAAAATTAGAGACACAAACAGAATAAATTTTCCTGGTAGGTTGAAAACCTGCAAGGGCAATCTAGGAAAAAGGCAAGTGTTTCCTGGAAAGTAACTGCATCAGACAAGACTTGATCATTGAAGCAACAATCTTCTTGGATCCTCACCACTCTTCAACCGAAGTCACTGCTCAGGAAATCAAAGTTGTTAGGGAGTATAGTGTTCATTGTATTTCAATGTATCTTTTCCAATATATTACCATTTTCCAAACATTGTAATCATTTATAGAGTCTAGCCATTTGCAGACTACCATTCTATTAATAAAAGTTTGAACTTTTATCCAAATCATTGCAATTCTTATTTTATTCTGCTTACAAAGATTTCATTTAGTATTGATAGTAATTTTCAAAGCGAACAAATTAAATAACAAAAAAAAAATTTGAAAAGAATTTACAAATTACTTCTTGCTTTATATTTTGTGACTCAAGGAGAACAAAAATAGTGACTCCAAGGATGGACGAACTCTACAATTTTGGAAGTATGAATTCCCCAAGAAGGCTCTCCCAGGTTACTTTTGTTGGTATGGGTATGGCTTTCTTGTGTTCCTCAAATAATTGAAGATGATACCAATTGATGTGTGGTGTGGTTTTGGGTTTGTGATCCTGTTTTGCCCAGTCTGGTCTTGGTTCATTTTAATTTTGGGTTTGCATGGTAATGAAGTCTCTATCCCAGATTCCCCAGTAAGGTCTTCATTGACATGACGAAAGTTTCTTCCCCTTTGTGTGCTGAAATAGAATCATTTGCAAAACATTTCCCTTAGCAGTGTTAGCATTATAATTGTTATGTGTTTCCCAGGAAACCAGACAAGGGCAATATCTTCTCTAAGAAGTGTTGAAACAGTTGTCAACTTTTTGGGTTGTCTCCCGCCAAGTGTTGGGTTTGATTTAAAATTCCCATAAGTGTGGTCTCTTGCTGTAATGTTTGACTTCTTAAATCCCCAAGTAAAGCTGAGACAATGTGTCTCCCTGAATATTGTTACCCGCATGAGGTTTCATAATTTGTTCCCAGAGAAGTTGGTGCAATCATCACTCTCAGTATTGAAGAATGTATCTTGGGTTCCGCTCGATGATGTAGTGTTTCCCTCCCCAATGAAATCAATACGAAATCTTCTATTGATATCACGACGATGTGGTTTTCATCTACCCTATTGAAATAAGTATTACAATCCCCTGTAGAAATACAAACCTAGAAACATTTGTTTTCCCCCATTGAAGTTTGTGTGATATTCCCCGGTGAACCTTGGAGGAGGATGTTATATCCCTATATTTGTACTAATTTATTTTTACGATTTGATTATTTTTGAATTATGTTCCTTCCCAGTGAAGTTAAGCCGCGAAATAGGAATCTGTTTCCTCATTTGGTGCTTACTTTCTTATGAAATTTTCATCTTGGATGTAATTTATCTGAGTATTCACTTTACCCAAGTTGGTTTTATCTGGTTATCCCCGATGTTATATGTTTGTTTTGTCAGCATATACATGATAAGATTCATACATTCATACATACATCATGCATAGTTTAATTTAGCAAATCATTACTCATTTGCATACTGTTGTACCCCAAAATTTGCCCTCTCACTTATCAAAGATTTCCTCACAAGATCTCTTAAACTCAAGACTGCATTAGGGTTTGACCAACTCAAGACATCTCATCATGCACTGATGACCCAAAATTAGGGTTTGAGATTGTACAAGGATTTTTGGACTATCAATGCTTCATATTACTTTCAAACATCATTATGGACCCCTAAGATTACTCATGACAAGTTTCAAACCTTGAATTACATTTTTGATCAATCAATTGGACAATTGACCTAAAAATCAACTGTATTAGGGAAAAAGTAAACCATGGCCAATTTACAGTCAAACTTCATAATTTTTTATCCACATCAACAATTTAGACTCATATGTATCATTTGGTCAAGTTTGGACCAAAATTCCTCAAGAAATTTGATCAAATCATCAAAAGGGCAAAATGATCAAAATTAGGGTTTTGACTGAGAAAGGGTAATTTCTGATTTTTTGAACTACCAAATGACCAATTGGTTTGAAGCATGATTTCAAGGGTTCAATTGTATCATATTTACCTAATAACATGGTTCAAAACATGGCAATTTCATTAGATTGACAAATGAAATTTGTACTCAACTGATCAAAAGTCAACTGTATATTGAAAAGTCAAACTTTGACTTTTTGGTCAAAATCAAGTGCCAAGGATCACAATTCATAAAAACATGTAAAAATGTGAAAAGTGTTCATCAAGAAATCAAAGATTGAAGATTTTGTTTTGAAATTTGAAATTTTCTTAACTTAGAAATTTTTCTAAGTATAGAAAATTTCTTATTTTTTCTCAACTTTAAGCCAAATCTCCACCATGATGCAAGATGATTCAAAGAAAGTTCCCAACATGAAAGTTGTAGATCTCCATGAAATCTACAACTTTTCTACACACATTTTCTCCTAAATATGCTTGGATCTCAAAATATAATTTTGTGAATACATGCCCATGAACTAAAATAACTTAGTGAAATCTTGCCCTAATTTAGGCAGGTTTTTGACCTAACTTCATGGCAACTTTTCACCTAGTTCCTAGCGGAATATTGAAATTCATTTCAAATATGAGTTATAGAGCAAATTGCAAGCTTTCCAAAATGTCCAAAAACTCCTTGAGATCATTTTTGAGTAAGGAGAATCAAAGAGATGAAGTTGGCAATTTCTCACTTTGATTTCAAGCCATTCCATGAAGAAGAAAATTCAAATCTGAACCTTGCTTCCTAATCCTTGCTTTATAGGTATTAAACTTGTTTCTCACTTCATAATTTAATTCTTACACAGTTGATAAAGCCTTAATCCAAGCATAAGAGTCTTTGTCCAAGCTTTAATTCCATAAATGGCACAAAGTTGACATAACCATTTTAGTAAAGCATAACTTTTGCAACTTTTCACTTCTTGAGCTTTGCACCTGTTCTCTCTGCACACGCAAGTCCTATAAACCAAAAGCAAATTGTCTAGGACTTGAACCAACTCCAAGAAGGCCTGTACAAGCATGTAGAGAGTTGTCTCCTCACCTTTCTTAAAAAGCTAGCAATAGAGCAAAAAGCCTACATTTGAGAAATCTGTTGTGGAGCTGACTTGAAACCTTCTCTATACTTATACACAAACACATTGCAACCTAAAACACAATTGCACAAGGCCATAAACTCTCTAAAACTACCTATCACCAAAAACCTGTCATAACTTGCAGGTTGAGACCAAGCATAGCAATCCAAAAATCTACTCGTGTCTTTCAAGTTCTAATCACTCAAACACTTAACCTACCCTATATCTAAGTGTTCTAGACCATCACCCCTTCACTGTAACTCCTCCTTCTCCATCTTCCATTTTTGCATTTCAAGCCTGCAGGTTGACTTGGATAGAGAGATTCAGGCACTTTCAAAGCAAAGCAAGGATTGGAACACACTCAGGGAGGTTCAGGCAAGCTAAAGGAATCTTCAGGCCTTCATAAAACTCACTAAAACTCCATTCATGATCTCAACTTAAGGAGGTAAGAACTCTAACTTCTATCTCTTCATACAGACATTCATTGGTCTCGATTTGTGAAAGGAAAATGTAGATATTATTGTGCTAAAGCCAACCATGTGCATAGATTTCATTTATGTTCATTATGTATAAAGAATTTTAGATTTCAAATTTCTGTAAAAATTAGGTTTAAAATTAGGTCATTGAAATTAGTTTGATCTTTGACTGATAACTTACATAAGTTACATGGTTGAAATCATGGGAAAAAGTACTACCATTTTCATGTTTGAAGTTTCCATTTTCATGGAGAAATGACGGAGATATGATTGGTTTGGCTAGCTTGAGGAAGAAGATGAAGTACAGGGCAAGGAGGCGTTATGTGTTATGTGTTTTATATTTCATATGAACTAACGGATATACAGCCACCCCAGTGGCAAGGCAGCGCGCTGAGAATGCCATTTTTCTCATTTTTGCAGCGCTGGGGTTTTGTTCATTTGGGCTTGTTTTTTTCTCCTAATGTTACCTCCTGATTACTCAGGACACCCCTGGCCCAATTTATTTTCATTCATTTATTTTATTTTTGTTTATTTCATTAAATATTTTTCTTTTGCATAAAAAAATATAAAACATAATAAATATTGCATTTTATTTATTTTATTTTATTTTCACATAAAAAAATATTTTTATTAAATTATATACTAACTATTTTTCTTAAATAAACTTGTAAAATAAAATAGACATATATATATTTTAATCCCTTTTTCTTCATACTTGTAAATAGTTACTTTGACATATAAAAATGCTAAATATTTTCAAAAATATTATTTATTATTATAAGACAAAAAATACACAAAAATAATACTTAAAGAACTTTATTTTCTTTTAAATTAGAAATTAGGGTTAACCACCTTTTTCAAGAAATAATTTAATTTTTTAATATTATTAGGTTTAATTCAAAATTCTTGTTTATATGAAAAACAAAACAAAAATCTTTTTTCTTGCATGCTTACCATTGCATATTTATACTGTATATTATTCAAATATTTGTACAAATTCGATTTGGTTGTAATAGCTTAATTAGATTTACATTGTTGCAAATCCCCATTCATAATTTGTATACCTCCCCTCCCATAAAATGTTGTAATATCATAATAATCTTTAAATTACGCAATTTACCGCTTTTATATACCATGCTAGTAATTAGGGTTTGAATGGCAAGATCAAAACAACTCAAATAGAAAACCCTAATCCAAGACAAAATCAAGCACGAAAATAATACACTTGCAAACAATCACCATTAGGGTTACTCCAATTGGTTGTGTTGTACCCCAAAATTTGCCCTCTCATTTATCAGGACTTTCCTCACAAGACTTCTTTGACTCAAGACAAGATCAGGGTTTGCTCAACTCAGGACATCTCATCTTGCACTGATAACCCAAAATTAGGGTTTGAGTTTGCACAAGGATTTTTGGACCACCAATGCTTCATTTGAATTTAATACATCATTTTGGACCCCTAAGATTGCTCATGATAAGTTTCAAGCCTTGAACCACATTTTGGATCAGTCAATTGGACAATTGACCTAAAAATCAGCTGTTTTGGGGAAAAAAAAGTCAACCATGGCAAATTTACAGTCAAACTTCATAATTTTTGATCCACATCAACATTTTAGACTCATATGTACCATTTGATCAAGTTTGGATCACAACACCTCAAGAGATTTGATCAAATCATCAAATGGGCAAAATGGTCAAAATTAGGGTTTTGACTGAGAAAGGGCAATTTCAGATTTTTAACCTAGACAATGACCAATTGAGTTCAAGCATGATTTCAAGGATTCAATGGAATAATATTGACTTAATTACATGGTCTAAAACATCTCAAGTTCATTGGATTGACAAATGAAATTTGCAGTCAAGTGATCAAAAGTCAATTGTACACTAAAAAGTCAAACTTTGACTTTTTGGTCAAAATCAAGTGCCAAGGGTCACAATTCATCAAGATATGTCAAAATGTGAAACTTTTTGACCAAGAAAACTAAATTTTAAAATTAGGGTTTTAATTTGAAAATTTTCATAACTTAGAATTTTTCTAAGTATAAAAATTTTCTTATTTTTTCTCAACTTTGCACCACTTTTTCACCATGATTCAAAAAAAAAACTCCCAACATGAGAGTTGTAGACCTCAATGAAATATACAACTTTTCTTCACAAAATTTTCCCTAAAGATGCTTGTATCTCAAGTTATGAATTTGTGAACACATGGTCATGAACTTCTTAACTTAGTAAATTTTTGCTCTAATATAGGCAGGTTTTGGACCCAACTTCATGGATATTTTTCACCTAGTTCCATGAGGTATCTCAAAATTCATTTCAAAGATGGATTATAGATAACATTTCAAGCTTTCCAAAATGTCCAATAAATCTCCAAGGTCATTTTTGAGTAGGGAGAATCGAAGAGAGGAAGTTGGCATTTTCTCACTTTTTGTTCAAGCCATTTCCATGAAGAAACAAGTTGCAAACCAAACCTATGCCGGCTATTTCTTTCTTTAAAGGTCCTAAACTTGCTATACACTCCTTAATTAAATGCATACTCAGTTCACAAATCCTTTATCTTTGCTTTTGAAACTTTACACAAGTTGTAATTCCATTTTGGGCAAAAAGGCTTCATTGCCATTTTCATAAAGTTGCACTTTTGCAATTTTGTCAACATGGAGCATTGGACTTGTCCCCTTGATACAAGCAAACTACATAGGTCTCAAGCAATTGTTACAAACTTATATCAACCCTAAAGCAAGATGGTACAAGCATGTGGGTTTGCTCTTGTCAACTTTGCTTCAAGTACAAGAAAAGTTACAAAAGGGCTAAGGCTTGCACAGTTAGTAGGAATCTGACTTTGGATCACTTTTATACTAATATGCAATTATTGTACAAGACATTACATGCTTGGCTTGAACCTAGAACTCTCTCAAATTGAAAAAGTCCAAAAATTTGCATAAGCATACAGTTTCTGCAAAAGCTCAGCCAACTCTCATTTGGCTCGTGCGTTTTGTGTTTAACTGATTCAAACATCTTATACACTTGATACTTAGTCAATCCAAGCCATCACCCTGGTTCTGTAACCTCTGTTTCACCATCTGCCATTTTCAACTTGGAAGCTTGCAGTTGGACTTGGTTAGGGAGTTCCAGCCATCTTTAGAGCAAGATAAGGATTGAGATAGGTTCAGGGAAGCTCAAGGAAGCTCAAACAATCATCAAGCCTCCATTAAAGTCCCTACATTGCCATACATGATTCCGGCTGAAGGAGGTATTTTCTCAAACTCTATCTCTTTATACAGGTAACCTCAAGCCACGATTTGTGAAGGAAAACTGTAGTTCTCATCCTAACGAAGTTGTACATATCCTTACTTTGCATTTATATTACTTGTGCTAAGAGAATTTGTAGCTTGAAATCTCTGAAAAAATTAGGTCACGATTTAGGGATTCCAAAATTCTCTTTGATATTTGATAGTTAGGTTACATAATTTATATGGTTGGAATCGTGAGCTCAAATGCCACATTTTTCATGTTATGAGTTTTCATTTTTATGCAAGCATGAGGAAGATACAGGTTGATCTGGGAATGGTGTGAAGAAAATGAACGAAGGACAGGGATGAAGTTCTGGGCTTTTTGTTGCTTGGGCCTTTTTTGTTTTTGCTAAACACCCCCCTGATCTGCTTTTGCACCCCCATTGCTAACTATTTCATATTTTATATTTTTCTTTTTCTTTTTATATTTAATACTTTTATTTATTATTCTTAATGATAAAAAATCCTAAAAAATGATTTATTTGTTTTCACACTTTTTTTTTATTTTTTTTATTTCTCACATAAAAAATTAATTTATTTTGATAGAATAGAATTTATTTTCTTAATAAATTTGTAAATAATCAAATATACTTAATATTTTTATTTTATATTTTTATACTTATAAATACTTATTTTTTGCACATATTTAATTTTTAATATTTAGGCATAATAGTATTTATTATTTTTATACAAAAATGCACAAAATAATAATATAGAACATTATTTTCTTTTGAATAAAAACTAGGGTTTAATCCCCTTCCAAAATTAAATATTATTTTTTCCCTTTTTTAGGTTTAAATTAAATATTTTTCTTACACAAAAACAAGACATAAAACATTTTTCTAACTTGAACATTGCATTGCATTTTAAATATTTGTATTATATTTATTTAATTCGCGCAAATTTGATTTGGTTGTAATAATATATTTAGCTTTATATTTGTGCAAATCCCCATTCAAATTTGTATTCCCCCCTCCCATAAAAATTGTTGTAATAGCTTAGTATATTTACATTACACAATTTATCGCTTTAAATTCCATGATTAGTAATTAGGGTTTGCATGACGAGAACAAAAAAAAGAAAAATAGAAAACCTTAAACACAAGACAAAATCAAAAGCATGAAGATGATACATTTTGCACACAAGCACCCTTAGGGTTTCTCCAACTTGGTTGCCTAAAATAAAATGACCATGTTACGCATGCGAAGTATCTTGGCAAAACAAAACAAGTATAAGATCATAGTCCCTCGATAACGCTATTCAAAAGTTGCCTAAACAAAATGATCTTGGTCCCTAAAAAATGCTAAGATACTTTGCAACATTTCTATCATGGTTTTACGATGACCCACGCCCGTCCCGTTTACATCCAAAGATAGGGTTGCTTACCAAATCAATGGTAAAACAACAATGTCAAAGGAATAGAAAATGCACAAGAAAGACATTTGAGTAGGTAGATAGCTTCTAAGTTACTTGCTCCATTTCAAACAATCCTTGCTATTTTAAAAAACAAACACACACACATTTCAAAACATTGAAAACATTTTCAAAAGACAAACCTCTTTGTATACATTCTTACAAACGAGAATCATTACAAAGATTGCCTAAAACAATGGCCTCTTTTACAAAATACTTTCAAAAACACATCAAACAACATTTCAAACAAAACAAAGCAAGTGATCTAAGCAAGTAACTAAGAGACCATGGAAAACCATGGATGAAAAAGGTGCTAGCACCTTACCTTTTCATAATCTACCCCCCTAAATTAAGAAAACATCTCAAAGGTCTTTCCTGTGCTTTTTTACCTTTCCTTTTGGATAAAAGAAAAGTCGGTGGTGACTCTTCCTAACCTCAACATTTGGATAAAACGCAAAACCTTCAAGTCAGTTCTCCCACCGCATCACAGAACTGGCGACTCTGCTGGGGAGCTTTATAAAAGTGGGGTTACCTTAGGGTTTAGATCACATTTATTTGCTTACATTGTTTGACTTTTTTGCTTTACAATTATGGTTCTTTGTTTGGGTTTAAATCCTCCACCCAGATTTGGGAAACATTATAGGTAAATAGCAATACATTGTGGAAACTGTGCGGGGTATACCGACTTGGTCTAAGAAATAGTTATATTAGTGTGACATATTTGTGGGTACCGATAGCCTTTGAGTCAATCAAAGAGAATACGGGGCCGCTGAGTGATGTCATGAAGCACTAATGAACTTCTAAAACCATTTACTTGACCAACTTGGCCTTTTTAGGATGTAGTGAGATGACCGACTTTGGTGTAGTCTGAAGTTTGTAGATACTCGATACTACACTCATTGAGGGTTGGTTTCTTAGGATATTTCGGTCTCCATTAAAGAAGCTTGAGATAAAACAATGACCAAGGAAACAATCCAGTGATATTGAGCTCCTTAGAACCCGGTTACTATTGTTAGGACAGGTTGAGCCAGCTAAACTCCAAGAGGGTACTTACCTATGAAACCCCATGCAAGCCTAAACTAAGAACTTGCTTGATATGTTTGTATATGCATGCTTGTACATAAACATCATGGACATCATGAACATCATATGCATTCACTAACCATTTCAAGGATTTTGGAGATTCATCTTTGTTCTTGTTTTGTAGGTTATGGATTCACTTCGCAGGAAAACTATCCAAGTCAACCTTGTAATAATTCCTCCACAACTCAAGGAGCTAGATTCAAGGATCCCTGAGAACTCTCCATTCACTGAGAGACATGGTCGTCTACTCAATTTGGTCACCTCCGACACAGAGGAGGATATGATGAAGGTTCTCTTCCAGTTCTTTGACCCTTTGCACCATTGCTTCACATTTCCTGACTATCAACTTGTGCCCACTTTGGAAGAATTCTCTCAACTTCTGAGGATTCCTATTCTCAATCAACTACCTTTCAACGGTACGGAAAGAGATCCAAAGCCAGAAGAGATTGCTCAAGCCCTGCACTTGCACTCATCTGATGTCACAACTCATTGGGAAACTAGAAGTGGTGTCAAAGGCTTATTGGCAAAGTTTCTATTTGAGAAGGCCCAAAGTTGTTGGAATTCCCTAGACTTGCAAGCTCTTGAGGAGATTATAGCTCTTCTCATCTATGGGATGGTCTTGTTCCCTAATCCTGACCAACTCATAGATGTAGGTGCTATCAAAATCTTCATGTCTCGCAACCCGGTGCCTACATTGCTTGGGGATATCCTACACTCTTTTCACACTCGTACAATGAGGAAAAGAGGTGTTATTATGTGTTGCACTCCTCTCCTGGAAAGATGGTTTATTTCTCATCTTCCCCAATCAGTCTTAAAGAATGAGCAAGGTTTAAAGTGGTCACAAAGGTTAATGACGCTTAAACATTCAGATATTCATTGGTGCTCTCGATCCAAGGAGAATGTTATCATTGTTAACCGTTGTGGGGAATTCCATAATGTCCCTCTACTTGGCATTAGGGGAGGCATCACCTACAACCCGTGCTTAGCTCTAAGACAGTTTGGTTATGCCCGAAGGGACGACCCACATGATATGCTGATTCAAGGCCTGGTATTCGACTACGACAACGACAATCAAGGACTTCGCCAGAGATTCATCCGAGCTTGGAGGATGCTAAACAAGGCGAATAGAAAAACTTTGGGACACAAGAATTCCATCCCTCTTGAGCCTTACCTCAAGTGGGTATGAACCCGCGCTCAAAGTCTTATGATGCCTTATCCTTCCATTCTCCCAGTGATTATTGAGCCTGTTAAGGAGGGAGAAGTTCCATACACTATCCTACATCCTGACATGCCTACATCACTCGGAGACCTACAAATGGATTGGATACAGCTCAAAGGAGAGTGCGATACTTTCGAAGCCCAATTCTACTCAAGCGAGAAGAAGGTTTTGGAACTCACTCGGCTACTTCATGAAGAGAAGACTCTCAATACCTACATTGCACCAAAGAGGATGCGCAATGTCTTTTTACCTTAGAATTTTGTATTATTTTGCCCAAGGGGCATTGATGTACTCAAATTCTATCTTATTAATATGACGTGTGTTTCTTTTTGGTTGAAACAAATTTGAATTTCTAAATCCTTGAAAGAATTGCATGAATACATATCATTCATCATAAACATAAACAGGTCTTTGCAACAAGTTTCCTCATCTCTCTACTGTTTATTTCAGTAAGATGGATCTCGAACAAACGGTCAAAGATCTTCAAGCTCAGAACACACAATTTCAACAGTTACTCATTACCTTAGCCAAGGGGCAAGAGGAGCTAAAGACTCTGCTATAAAAAGAGAAAGAGAAAAATAAGAAGAAGCCAGCTGGTGTGCTAATCATGGGCAGAAGGTTTCAGGGACAAGCTAGAAGGACATTAGATTTTACAACAACATCTGATGAAGGGGAAAGAAAAGGAAAAGAAATGGCAGTACCATCAGATTCTGAAGAAGAATAGGAAGAGGAGGACTACTCTGAACAACAATACCCTCCGGCTGATGACAAGTACAAACACCTTGAAGAGCGATAAAGCGCTATGGAAATCCAGAGAGTACCAGGGCTAGATTTTGAAGAGTTGGGGCTGGTATCAGGAATTGTGATCCCACCAAAGTTTAAAGTGCCACTATTTGACAAGTATGATGGGGTGTCTTGTCCTAAAATGCACCTCCGATCGTATTTCAGGAAGATTCAACCGCACTCTGCTGACAAAGACTTGTGGGTCCACTTTTTCCAAGACAGTTTATCAGGAACGCAACTTGATTGGTTTTACCAATTAGAAAGGGCCAACGTCCACAACTGGGAAGACCTGGCTGCAGCTTTCTATAAACAATACCAGTACAACGCCAATTTGGCGCCTACCCATACTCAACTTCAGAGTATGGCTATGGTTTCCAATGAGGGCTTCAAAGATTACGCGCAAAAGTGGAGAGATCTAGCCGGAAGAGTGCAACCCCCTCTGTCTGAAAGGGAGTTGGTGGACATGTTCTTGGGAACTCTATCAGGCCCTTTCTTCAATCATCTGATTGGGAGTTCCTCTGCAAGGTTTACTGAATTGATTTTAACCGTCGAGAGGGTGGAGGCTAGTATAAGAAGCGGGATGATTCAGAAGAACGCGTCTGCCTGTACAACTGTAAAAAAACCCTTCACTGGGAGGAAGGAAGTATCCGTTGTTTATTCACAGAGGAATTAGGGAAGAACTGAACGCCGACCAATGGTGGGGGCCGTTATGATTCTGAAGCCTGCATCAGACCAGCCAAGAAATAACCAGCCAAAGGTGGAAAGGCCAGTCCGGCAATTCACCAGGATTAACATGACTCCATCCCAGGTTCTACCACATCTTCTGAAATTGAATCTTGAAACTTTAAAAGAGGCCCCAAAGAATCCCAATACTGCATCTCCTCATTACCATCCGAATACCAGATGTGCATACAATTCTGAAAGTCCAGGGCACGACATTAACAACTGTTGGGCTCTGAAGAACAAAATTCAAGACCTGATAGATGCGAAGGAAGTTGAGTTTGAAGCTCCTGAGAAACCAAATGTTATTTCGGCTCCAATGCCTAGGCATGGTCACAATGCCAACGCTATTGAAGAAGATTTATTTGCTGCCGTCGTGGATGAACTGTTTACTCCGCTTCTGATCATTAAGTTGAATTTGTTGAAAGCTGGTATATTCCCAGGTTGTGACCAAGACTGCCATGTTTTCCTATCCTCATCATTTGACTGCCCTCTGTTGAAAAAAGGTATCCAACGACTGATGGATAACCAAGAAATTTTGTTTGAGAATGCTCCTATTTTACCCGTTCCAGTTAAAGACATTTCAATTATAACCATCTACGCCAATCCTTCCAGGGCCCCTAAAAGACCCGTTAGGATTACACCTGCTTCAAAGACTACTCCACTTAAGATTACAATGCCCGGGCCGGTCCCGTACAAATCAGATAAAATAGTACCATGGAATTACGGTGGAGAAATCTACTACCATGGTATTAAACAGGATAAACTGACTATCTAAGAAGAGATCTCCTAAGAGGACAATTCCGACATTAGCAATATTGCCGGCACTAGCAAGATTACCCGTAGTGGTAGAATATTCTCTCCAGAGATTTCCCCTCCAAAGGCATTCTTTGGACTCGTGGCTGTTCCGAAGATTACCTATGTACCAGTGATTATACTTGCAAGCGTACTTACCGACAAAGACAACACAATCCCTATCCCTACCAATACTTCCACTATTGAGAATAAAGGAAAAAACGTTCAAGAGGAGCTTGTCCGGATGAAGGCTCAATCACTAGTTATCCCCGAAACATCCAAGAAGGAAATGGAAGAAATCATGAGGATAATAAAAAAGAGTGATTATGATGTGGTTGAACAGTTGGGGCAAACCCCTTCCAAGATCTCTATGCTAGCTTTGCTGCTGTGCTCTGAAGCATATGCAAAAGCTCTGGTAAAATTTTTGAAGACAGCTCATGTGCCACAAGAGACGTCTGCTGATCAGTTCCAAGACTGTGTGGCCAGTTTGACAGCTGATAATAGCTTGGGCTACTCCGATGATGATTTGGCACCCAGAGGGAGAAAACACAGCGAGGAGTTACATTTCTCAGTGGAGTGTAAAGGAACAAGCCTAGCCCATGTCTTGGTGGACACGGGATCATCTTTGAACGTCTTACCGAAAAAAGCCCTTGACATATTCGATTGTGAGGGACTGACTTTAAAACCCAGTAACATAGTGGTGAGAGCATTTGATGGTTCGAAGAGGATGGTCCACGGGGAAGTGGACATCCCAATAAAGGTGGGAACTCAGATTTTCAACTCAACCTTCTATGTGATGGACATCCGTCCTTCTTATTCTTTTCTGTTAGGACGCCCCTGGATCCACAATGTCGGTGTTGTCACCTCCATATTACATCAGATGCTGAACTACCCGGTCCAAGGAAAGATCATAATTGTCCATGGGGAGGAGGAGTATATGATTAGTCATCTGAATTCTTTCCGATATGTAGAGTTAGATGACAAATTCATTGAAACCCCTTTCCAACATTTTGAAGAAGTCTCTCAAGAAGTAGCAGCGACCAAGGCAGTATCCTCGATTCCTAAGTTCACAAGACCTCCACTTCGGATGTCATCTCTAAAGGATACAAAGGCATTAGTGAAAGAGGGTGGATGCACCATCTGGGGGCAGCTTCCAGACTTTCCGTACAAATCAGACAAGTTTGGCTTGGGGTTTACTTCAACTGCTCAGAAGGTTGTGCGTCGTGCCCGTGCTGGGGGGCCACCTGTGAAGATTAGCAACCAAGGGGTCAATGCAGTAGAAGACAATGAAGAGGATGGCATCTTGGAAGATTGGATATTTCCTACTGTCAGCGGAGGACTTCACAACTGGGAAGCCAGAGACTTTGTCCCAATAACTTTCATCTCTCAGTAATTTATCTTTTACATTTCTGTTGGACTTGTAATATTCATGAACAATTCATACTTTAAAAACCTTGTGTCTTACCCGAGGCACAATGGTCTATTTGTAAGGGTTTTTATTTCATCTTCATATGACATTCAATGAATCATGGACGCTTTTTCACATATAAACTTTTTGTGCTCATTGTCTTTATTTTACATTTCATTGTTTAAAGATGGCTATACCCTTACACACACCCACACTCACAAATGCAGGTACCCCTCCATTCCCGATCCCATGGGTAACGATACTTCTATAGCCTTCAGTGACTCTGAAGATCTGATCTACCAAGCCGAATACGAAGGTGAGGAAGATTGTGAAGTGCCAGGGGAATTGGCCAGACTACTACAACAAGAGGAAAGAGCTATTCAACCTCATGAGGAGCTGTTGGATACAATCAATTTGGGTACCGAGGAAGATAAAAAGGAAATCAAATTGGGTGCCAATTTAGAGCCGAGTGTCAAGGAGCACTTAATTCAGCTGTTGCATGATTATGTTGAGATCTTTTCCTGGTCATACGAAGACATGCTGGGACTCGATACAGACATCGTGGTACATCGTCTACCCACAAGAGAAGATTTTCCACCAGTGAAACAAAAAGTCCGCCGCATGAGACCTGACATGTCAGAGAAGATCAAAGTAGAAGTTATGAAACAGTTCAATGCTGGATTTCTGTATGTTACTTCTTATCCTCAATGGGTGGCCAACATTGTTCCCGTGCCTAAAAAGGACGGAAAAGTGAGAATGTGCGTGGATTATAGAGATTTAAACAGGGCCAGCCCTAAAGATGATTTTCCACTTCCACACATTGACATCCTGGTTGACAATACAACCCAACACAAAGTATTTTCTTTCATGGACGGATTCTCAGGCTATAACCAGATCAAAATGGCACCTGAGGACATGGAGAAAACTACATTTGTCACACAGTAGGGTACGTTCTGCACAAAGTGATGCCATTTGGACTGAAGAATGCTAGGGCAACCTATCAACGCGCCATGGTAGCTTTGTTTCATGATATGATACATCATGAGATAGAGGTCTACATAGATGACATGATAGCCCGATCACAAACTGAAGAAGAACACCTTGATCACTTGCAAAAGCTGTTTGTGAGATTGAAGGAGTACAAACTAAGGTTGAATCCAAACAAGTGCGCATTCGGAGTCCGGTCCAGTAAACTCTTAAGGTTCATTGTCAGCAACAAAGGCATCGAGGTTGATCCCGCCAAGGTTAAAGTAATACAAGAAATGCCTGCTCCTCGCACTAAGAAGTAAGTCAGAGGATTCTTGGGACGCATGAACTACATTGCCAGATTCATTTCTCACCTAACATCTACTTGTGAACCAATCTTCAAACTATTGAAGAAAGATCAAGTAGTCAGATGGAATGATGAGTGTTAGATTTCTTTTGACAAAATCAAAGAGTATTTACAAGAGCCTCCTGTCTTGATGGCACCAGTTGATGGAAGACCACTGATCATGTATCTGACCATTTTAGAGAACTCAATGGTGTGTGTATTGGGGCAGCATGACGAGTCTGGCCGAAAAGAGCACGCTATTTAATACCTGAGCAAAAAGTTTACTGACTGTGAAACTAGATATTCACTGCTCGAGAAAACTTGCTGCGCTCTAGTATGGGCTTCTCACCGGCTGAGACAATATATGTTGACTCATACCACTTTGCTGATATCTAAGATGGATCCGATAAAGTACATCTTTGAGAAGCCTGCTCTGTCTGGGAGGATAACTAGATGGCAGATGATCCTAACTCAATATGACATACGATACACTACCCAAAAAGGTATAAAAGGTAGTGTGCTAGCTGATCATCTGGCTCATCAAGCTGTAGAAGATTATCAGTCCATGAAGTTTGAATTCCCAGACGAAGTCATCATGACATTAGACGACTGTGAAGAAATCAGGCCATATGACGAACCTGGACAAAGATCCCTATGGACCCTGTTATTTGATGGGGCATCCAGTGCACTTGGTAATGGTAACGGCGTTGTACTCATATCTCCGGAAGGGTTCCATACTCCCTTTACTACCAGACTTTGCTTCAACTGTACGAACAACATGGCAGAATATGAAGCATGCATCTTTGGTCTCAAGGCTGCCATAGACTTAGGGATCAAATCTTTACTTGTGTTTGGAGATTCAGCTTTGGTCATCAGTCAGATCAAAGGAGAATGAGACACTAAGCATCCAAACCTTATCCCTTACAAAGAACATGTTTTGACATTGCTACCACATTTTAAGCAGATTACCTTCGAGCACTTCCCGCGAGAAAAAAATCAGCTAGCATATGCTCTAGCCACAATGTCATCTATGTTTAAACATAATTGGGATAACGAAGCTCCCCAGATCACCATTGAACAAATGGACGAACCAGTACACTATCACGAGATTAATATTGAAGAAGTAGTGGACCAACCGTGGTTTCATGAAGTCAAAAGGTATCTCGAAGTTCAAGAATATCTAGAAGGAGCTTCAATCAATGATAAAAAGTTCCTAAGGAGATTCTCTGCTAAGTTATTCCTAAGTAATGGCATCCTGTACAAACGTAATCATGATTCTATTCTACTCCGTTGTATGGATAAGATTGAAGCTGAAAAGATTATGGCTGAATTGCATGAAGGTACCTTTGGCACTCACTCTAGTGGGCATACGATGGCGAAGAAAATCCTACGGGCAAGCTATTATTGGTCTACCATGAAAGAGGACTGCTATCAACACTCCCGGACCTGTCATAAGTGTCAAATCTATGCATACAAGGTACACGTGCCTCAGAATCCTCTAAATGTCTTAACAACTCATTGGCCCTTCGCTATGTGGGGAATCAATATGATTTGGGAGATCAAGCCTACCGCCTCCAATGGACACCGCTTCATTCTAGTGGCCATTGACTATTTCACGAAGTGGGTCAAAGCAGCTTCTTTTGCATTCGTGACTAAGAATGTTGTTGCCTGCTTCATCAAGCAGAATCTTATTTGCCGGTACGGTATCCAAGAAAGGATCATCACTGATAATGGTACAAACCTTAACAATACTATGATCACCGCATTGTGCGAGCAGTTCAAGATTCAACATCATAATTCATCCCCCTATCGGCCAAAGATGAATGGTGTCGTTGAAGCTGCGAATAAAAACATTAAAAAGATCATACAAAAATGACAGTCACCTACAAGGACTGGCATGGGATGCTACCGTTTACTCTCCATGGATACCATACCACGGCTCGCACATCAACTGGGGCAACACCCTACTCTTTGGTTTATGGCATGGAGGTTGTTTTACCTATTGAGGTTCAGATCCCCTCTTTGAGAATTCTGAAAGATTAAGGTTTGAGTGAGGACGATTGGATCCAGACTCGGCTTGATCAACTGAACTTAATTGATGAGAAGAGGCTTACTGCTGTTTTCCATGGTCAGATGTATCAAAAATGGATGATCAAGGCCTTCAACAAGAAAGTCAGACGCCAAGTATATCAAGTTGGAGATCTGGTGATCAAGCGCATCACCGTGCCACAAAGTGATCCCAGGGGAAAATGGACTCCTACCTATGAAGGACCATTTGTAATCAAGAACATCTTTTCTGATGGGGCAATGATCTTAAAAACCATGGACGACGACGACCTGCCACACCCTGTGAACGCAGACATAGTCAAAAGATACTACGCATAAGAGACCCGCTAGGTTGACACACCTAGGCAAAACAAGGGAATCCCGGCGAACCAAAAGGTTCGAGAAAAAATTAGGGATAAAATATAAAAAATATGTACACCCGACAAGTTGAAAACCCGAAAGGGCGACTTGGGCAAAAAAGGGTTTCCCGATGGATTGAAAACCCGAAAGGGCAGTCCAGGAAAAAGTTAGGGAATTAAAGCGTATGACTATGTCTCGTTGGATCACTTTAAGGACAACTTCAACCTCTTCACCGACAAACTCGGAGTTCTGATCGATCCAATCATCTTCGGACGAAGCAACGGATAGACAACATATTCAGAGATATGGAGGCTATAGCAGAATGGGAACCCCATGGGATTATCACATATAGCTATCTTTGTATAAATTTTTCTTATTTTTATGACATTGTCCTCTTACTAGGATGTTTGTCTCTTTTTTACAAAATACTTATTCAAAGTAAATACAAAGATATCTCGTTCAAAGTACAGAAAACTATTTGCCTTTTTCTTTACACTTATGTTTTTATTTGCAAAAACGTCCAATGATTCATTAATGAACATATGCATTTGAACATAATTACTGTTTGCAAATAAACAAAATGAAAAAGAACAATTACTGACAGGTTGAAAGAATAGGAAAACGTCTTCTAGGCTATTCCATGAGCAATCCTTACAGTACGTCATTAAGATCCCCAGCGGAGATGAAGCTTCAAATTATTAATCCCCGGTGGAAACCATCCAGTTTCTCCAAGTTCCCCAGCAAGTTGTCTTGAAGTCTGAAAATCAATCCGATAACGGTTAACTTCTGTTTCTCCCTAACCTAGGATGATTCCCAGTAGAGTGGTAGACGACCGAAACTCCCGAACTTTTTCCAAACAGGAATAAGCTTTTTTCCCACAGAGTTTTCTTTGTTCCCCAACAGAACGAGGATTCCCATTGTTCAATCCCCAGTAGAAGTCATCAAAATTCTCTGGATTCCCCAAGCAGATTACTCAAGCAGTATACGACATTGCTCTCAAAACGATTTTTTGTCAATACTCCAACTTCAAGACATGAAGAATCCACATATCCTCAGCAGCAGTCAAGGATTTATTTTCCTCAGCAATACAACGAATCAGCTTACATGTGCATACATTACATCCACATATCATAAACATTGATAAAACACATATATTGCATCATACATTTCATGCAACATAACTTTGTGTTTCAGCTAACATTTTACCCTTTTCTGGATAAGATTAACAGCTACCGTTTAACAATATGCAATCATGATACAGTTCAGATATGCTCCAGATACGGATGCCATCCTGATACTCATTCAGATTCAGATTTCAGATACAGTTCAAATATGCTCCAAACACGGATGCCATCCAGATACTTATTCAGACTTCAACACTCAGATACAGTTCAGATACGCTCCAGACACGGATGCCATTCTGACACTTATTCAGACTCAGGTTCATGATGCATTCCAGATGTGCTCCAGACACGGAAGCCATTATGTTGCTCACTCATATTCACCTTTCAGATACAGTTCAGATACGCTCCAGACACGGATGCCATTCTGAAACTTATTCAGATTCAAGTTCCAATACGCTCCAGACACAGAGGCCATTCTGCAACTTATTCATATTCAAGTTCAGATACAACTCAGATACGCTCCAGACACGGATGTTATTCTGTTGCTCATACATATTCAATCTCCAGATACAGCTCAGATACGTTTCAGATACGGACACCATTCTGATACTTATTCTTTTGACTTACAACTTACAATTCAACAAACATTCCTGGATGGCATCTACAAGCCCATCTCCAACAAGATTATATCACCTCTCCAAATGGCATCTTTAAGCCCATTTCCTCAACTACACTTTGTCGAGTGCAAATTTACCGGCACTCTAGTGTCCAATCATCTTTTACCTTCGAGTTACGAACGGCAAAACTCGCTAATCTAACTCTTCAGGTTCAAGATGATTGAACAGGGGCAGCTGTTGTACCCCAAAATTTTTCCTCTCATTTATCAGGACTTTCCTCACAAGACTTCTTTGACTCAAGACAAGATCAGGGTTTGCTCAGCTCACGACATCTCATCTTGCACTGATAACCCAAAATTAGGGTTTGAGTTTGCACAAGGAATTTTGGACCACCAATGCTTCATTTGACTTTCATACATCATTTTGTACCCCTAAGATTGCTGATGATAAGTTTCAAGCCTTGAACGACATTTTGGATCAGTCAATTGGATAATTGACCTAAAAATCAGCTGTATTGGGAAAAAAGTCAACCATGGCCAATTTACAGTCAAACTTCATAATTTTTTATGCACATCAACATTTTAGACTCATATTTACCATTTGATCAAGTTTGGATCACAACAACTCAAGAGATTTGATCAAATCATCAAAAGGGCAAAATGGTCAAAATTAGGGTTTTGACTGAGAAAGGGCAATTTATGATTTTTAACCTAGACAATGACCAATTGAGTTCAAGCATGATTTCAAGGATTCAATGGCATCATCTTGACTTAATTACATGGTCCAAAACATCTCAAGTTCATTGGATTGAAAGATGAAATTTGCAATTAACTAATCAAAAGTCAATTGTACACTGAAAAGTCAAACTTTGACTTTTTTGTCAAAAATCAAGTGCCAAGGGTCATAATTCATCAAGATATGTCAAAATGTAAAAATTGTTGACCAAGAAAACTAAATTTTAAAATTAGGGTTTTAATTTGAAAATTTTCATAACTTAGAATTTTTCTAAGTATAAAAAGTTTCTTATTTTTTCTCAACTTTGCACCACTTTTTCACCATGATGCATTTTGATTCAAAGAAAACTCCAAACATGAAGGTTGTAGACCTCCATGAAATATACAACTTTGATTCACAAACTTTTCCCTAAATATTCTTGTATCTCAAGTTATGAATTTGTGAACACATGGTCATGAACTTCTTAACTTAGTAAATTTTTGCCCTAATATAGGCAGATTTTGGACCCAACTTCATAGACATTTTTCACCTAGTTCCAAGAGGTATCTAAAAATTCATTTAAAATATGTATTATACAACTCATTGCAAGCTTTCAAAAATGTCCAAGAACTCTCCAAGATCATTTTTGAGTAGGGAGAATCGAAGAGAGGAAGTTGGCATTTTCTCACTTTTTGTTCAAGCCATTTCCATGAAGAAACAAGTTTCAAACCAAACCTATGCTGGCTATTTCTTGCTTTAAAGGTCCTAAACTTTCTATACACTCCTTAATTAAATGCATACTCAGTTCACAAAGCCTTTATCTTTGCTTTTGAAACTTTACACAAGTTGTAATTCCATTTTGGGCAAAAAGACTTCATTGCCATTTTCATAAAGTTGCACTTTTGCAATTTTGTCAACTTGGAGCATTGGACCTGTCCCCTTGATACAAACAAACTATATAGGTCTCAAGCAATTGGTACAAACTTATATCAACCCTAAAGCAAGCTGGTACAAGCATGTGGGTTTGGTCTTGTCAACTTTGCTTCAAGTACAAGAAAAGTTGCAAAAGGGCTAAGGCTTGCACAACTAGTAGGAAGCTGACTTTGGATCACTTCTATACTAATATGTAAACATTGTACAATACATTACACGCTTGGCTTGAACCTAGAACTCTCTCAAACTGAAAAAACACCAAAAATCTTCCTAAGCATATAGTTTCTGCAAAAGCTCAGCCAACTCTCATTTGGATCGTGTGTTTTGTGTTTAACCAATTCAAACATCTTATACACTTGATACCTAGTAAATCCAAGCTATCACCCTGGTTCTATAACCTCTGTTTCACCATCTGTCATTTTCAACTTGGAAGCTTGCAGTTGGATTTGGTTAAGGAGTTCCAGGCATCTTCAGAGCAAGATAAGGATTGGGATAGGTTCAGGGAAGCTCAAGGAAGCTCAAACAATCATCAAGCCTTCATTAAAGTCCCTACATTTCCATACACGATTCCAGCTGAAGGAGGTATTTTCTCAAACTCTATCTCTTTATACAGGCAACCTCAAGCCACAATTTGTGAAGGAAAAATGTAGTTCTCATCCTAACGAAGTTGTACATATCTTTACTTTGCATATATATTACTTGTGCTAAGAGAATTTGAAGCTTGAAATCTATGAAAAAATTAGGTCACGATTTAGGGATTCCAAAATTCTCTTTGGTCTTTGATAGTTAGGTTACATAATTTATATGGTTGGAATCGTGAGCTTAAATGCCACATTATTTTCATGTTATGAGTTTTTATTTTTATGCAAGCATGAGGAAGATACAGGTTGAACTGGGAATGGTGTGAAGAAGATGAACGAAGGACAGGGATGAAGTTCTGGGCTTTTTGTTGCTTGGGCCTTTTTTGTTTTTGCCAAACACCCCCTTGATCTGCTTTTGCACCCCCATTGCTAACTATTTCATATTTTATATTTTTATTTTTATTTTTATATTTAATACTTTTATTTATTATTCTTAATGATAAAAAAATCCTAAAAAATGATTTATTTGTTTTCACACTTTTATTTTATTTTATTTTATTTTCTCACATAAAAAATTAATTTATTTTGATAGAATAGAATTTATTTTCTTAATAAATTTGTAAATAATCAAATATACTTAATATTTTTATTTTATATTTTTATACTTATAAATACTTATTTTTTTTCACATATTTAATTTTTAATATTTAGGAATAATAGTATTTATTATTTTTATACAAAAATGCACAAAATAATAATATAGAACATTATTTTCTTTTAAATAAAAACTAGGGTTTAATCCCCTTCCAAAATTAAATATTATTTTTTCCCTTTTTTAGGTTTAAATTAAATATTTTTCTTACACAAAAACAAGACATAAAACATTTTTCTAACATGAGCATTGCATTGAATTTTAAATATTTGTATTATATTTATTTAATTCGCGCAAATTCGATTTGGTTGTAATAATATATTTAGCTTTATATTTGTGCAAATCCCCATTCAAATTTGTATTCCCCCCTCCCATAAAAATTGTTGTAATAGCTTAGTATATTTACATTACATAATTTATCGCTTTAAATGCCATGATTAGTAATTAGGGTTTGCATGACAAGAACAAAACAAAGCAAAATAGAAAACCTTAAATACAAGACAAAATCAAAAGCATGAAGATGATACATTTTGCACACAAGCACCCTTAGGGTTTCTCCCACTTGGTTGCCTAAAATAAAATGGCCATGTTACGCATGATAAGTATCTTGGCAAAACAAAACAAGTATAAGATCATAGTCCCTCGATGACACTATTCAAAAGTTGCCTAAACAAAATGATCTCGGTCCCTTAAAAATGCTAAGATACTTTACAACATTGCTATCATGGTTATACGATGACCCACGTCCGTCCCGTTTACATCCAAAGATAGGGTGGCTTACCAAATTAATGGTAAGACAACAATGTCAAAGGAATAGAAAATGCACAAGAAAGACATTTGAGTAGGTAGATAGCTTCTAAGTTACTTGCTCCATTTCAAACAATCCTTGCTATTTTCAAAAACAAACACACACACACACACATTTCAAAACATTGAAAACATTTTCAAAAGAAAAACCTCTTTGTATACATTCTTACGAACGAGAATCATTACAAAGATTTTCTAAAACAATGGCCTCTTTTACAAAATAATTTCAAAAACACATCAAACACCATTTCAAACAAAACAAAGCAAGTGATCTAAGCAAGTAACTAGGAGCCCATGGAAAACCATGGATGAAAAGGGTGCTAGCACCTTCCCTTTTCATGATCTACCCCCTGAACTCAAGAAAACATCTCAAAGGTATTTCCTGTGCTTTTTTACCTTTCCTTTTGGATAAAAGAAAAGTCGCTGGCGACTCTTTCTAACCGCAACATTTGCAATAAAACGCAAAACCTTCAAGTCAGTTCTCCCACTGCATCACAGGTTGCCTTACATAAAAATGGCCATATTATGCATGCGAAGTATCTTGGAAAAAACAAACAAGTATAAGACCATAGCCCCTCGATGACGCTATTCAAATTTGCCTTACAAAATGATCTTGGTCCCTCAAAAATGCTAAGATACTTTACATCATTGCTAATCATGGTTATACGATGGCCCATGCCCGTCCCGTTTACATCCAAAGATAGGGTTGCTTATCAAATCAATGGTAAGACAACAACATCAAAGGAAAAGAAAATGAACAAGAAAGACATTTGAGTAGGTAGATTAGTTCTAGTTACTTGCTCCCTTTCAAAACAACTATCCTTGCTATTTTCCAAAACAAACACACACATTTCAAAACATCTTACAAACAATGAAAAAAATTTCAAAAAGACAAACATCTTTGTATACATTCTTACGAACGAGAATCATTACAAAGATTGCCTAAACAAATGACCTCTTTTACAATATACTTTCAAAACCACACAAAGCACAATTTCAAAACAAAAAGCAAGTGATCTAGCAAGTAACTAAGAGCCCATGGAAAACCATGGATGAAAAGGGTGCTAACAACTTCCCTTTTCATAATCTACCCCCTGAACTCAAGAAATAATCTCAAAGGTCTTTCCTGTTCTTTTTAACCTTTCCTTTTGGATAAAAGAAAATTCGGTGGCGACTCTTGCTAACCGCAACATTTGTGATAAAACACAAAACCCTCAATTCAGTTCTCCCACTGTATCACAGAACTGGCGACTCTGTTGGGGAATATTATAAAAGTGGGGTTACCTTAGGGATAGATCACATTTATTTGCTTACATTGTTTGACTTGTATGCTTTACATTATGGTTCTTTGTTTGGGTTTGAAATCCTCTTCCCGGAATTGGGATACATTATGGGTAAATAGAAATGTATTGTGGAAACTGTGCACGGTATACCGACATGGTCTAGGAAATAACTATGTTAGTGTGACATTTGTGGGTACTGGTAGCCTTTGATTCAATCAAAGAGAATACGGGGCCGCTGAGTGATGTCATGAAGCACTAATGAACTTCTAGAACCCTTTACTTGACTAACTTGGCCTTTGGGATGTAGTGAGATGACCGACTTTGGTGCAGTCCGAAGTTGGTAGATACTTGATAGTACACTCATTGAGGGTTGGTTTCTTGGGATATTTCGGTCGCCATTAAAGAGGCTTGAGCTGAAACAATGACCAAGGAAACAATCCGGTGATATTGAGCTCCTTAGAACCCGGTTGCTATTTTTAGGACATGTTTAAGCCAACTAAACTTTAAGAGGGTACTTACCTATAAAACCCCATGCAAGCCTAAACTAAGAACTTGTTTCTTTTGCTTGTATATGTATACATGTACATAACATCATGGACATCATGAACATCATATACATCTACTAACCATTTCAAGGATTTTGGAGATTCATCTTTGTTCTTGTTTTGTAGGATATGGATTCACTTCGCAGGAAAACTATCAAAGTCAACCTTGTAATAATTCCACCACAACTTAAGGAGCTAGCTTCAAGGATCCCTGAGAACTCTCCATTCACCGAGAGGCATGGTCGTCTACTCAACTTGGTCACCTTCAACACAGATGAGGATATGATGAAGGTGCTCTTCTAGTTCTTTGATCCTTTGCACCATTGCTTCACATTTCCCGAATATCAGCCTGTGCCTGTTCCTTTCAACGGTACAGAAAGTGACCCAAAGCCAGAAGATATTGCTCAACCTCTGCACTTGCACTCATCTGATGTCATAACTCATTGGGAAACTAGAAGTGGTGTCAAATGCTTCTTAGCAAAGTTCCTGTTTGAGAAAGCCCAAAGTTATTGGAATTCCTTAGATTTACAAGCCTTTGAGGAAATTGTGTCCCTTCTAATCTATGGGATGGTTTTATTTCCCAATCCTGACCAACTCATATATGTGAGCACCATCAAGATCTTCATGTCACGCAACCCGGTGCCTACATTACTATGGGATATCCTACACTCTTTTCACACTCTCACAATGAGGAAAAGAGGTGTCCTTATGTGTTGAACTCCTCTCCTGGCAAGATGGTTTATTTCTCATCTTCCCCAATCAGTTTTAAAGAATGAGCAAGGTTCAAGGTTGTCACAAAGGTTAATGACGCTCAAACATTCAGATATTCATTGGTGCTCCCGATCCAAAGAGAATGTTATCATTGTTAACCGTTGTGGGGAATTCCCTAATGTCCCTCTACGTGGCATTAAGGTAGGCATCACTTATAACCCATGTTTAGCTCTAAGACAGTTTGGTTACGCCCGAAAGGATGACCCGCACGAGATGCTGATTCAAGGTTTGGTATTCGACTACGACAATAACGATCAAGGTCTTTACCAGAGATTCATACGAGCTTGAAGGATGCTAAACAAGGTGGATAGTAGGACTTTGGGACACAAGAATTCCATCCCTCTTGAGCCTTACCTAAAATGGGTACGAACCCGCGCTCAAAGTCTTATGATGCCTTTTACTTCCATTCTTCTGGTAATTATTGAGCCTGTTAAGGAGGGAGAAGTTCCATACACTATCCTACATCCTAACATGCCCACATCTCTTGAAGACCTACAAATGGATTATTTACAGCTCAAAGAAGAGCGAGATACTTTCGAAGCCCAATTCTACGCAAGCGAGAAGAAGGTTTTGGAACTCACTAGGCTACTTCATGAGGAGCAGACTCTAAATTCCTACATTGCACCAAAGAGGATGTGTACTATTTTTTTATCTTAGAGTTTTGTATTATTTTGTCCAAGGGGAATTGATGTACTCAAACTTTATCTTATTAATATAGCGTGTGTTTCCTTTTTGTCTAAAACGAACTTGAATCTTTGAAATCCTTGAAAACATTGCATATTGACATATCATTCATCATAACATAAATAGGTCTTTTGCAGCAAGTTCCTTCATCTCTCTACTGTTTATTTCAGTAAGATGGATCTCGAACAAACAATCAAAGATCTCCAAGCTCAGAACATGCAGTTTCAACATTTGCTCATGACCCTAGCCAAGGGGCAAGAAGAGTTGAAGACTCTGTTGGCTGAGGAGAGGAAAAAGAAAACAAAGAAGGTCACCGGGGTTTTAAACATGGGGAGAAGATTTCAGGGGCAGACTAGAAGAACCTTGAATTTTGCAACAACATCGGTGAAGGAGAGGGGAAAGGAAAGGAAACAGCGGTTCCGTCAGAATTTGAAGAGGAGGAAGAAGAGGAAGACTACTCTGAGGAACAGTATTCTCTAGCTGATGATAAGTACAGACATCTTAAAGAGCGTTTGAGCGCTATTGAAATACAAAAGGTGCCAGACCTAGACTTTGAAGAATTGGGATTAGTGTCAGGAATTGTGATTCCTCCGAAATTCAAAGTGCATTTGTTCGCAAAATATGATGGAGTGTCATGTCCTAAGATGCACCTCAGATCATATGTGAGAAAGATCCAACCACACTTTGCTGATAAAGACTTGTGGGTGCATTTTTTCCAAGATAGTCCATCTGGAACACAACTCGACTGGTTTTACCAACTGGAAAGGGCCAACATCCATAATTGGGAAGATCTTGTCACAACTTTCTACAAGCAATATCAATATAACACTAATTTGGAGCCTACCTGTTGTACCCCAAAATTTTCCCTCCCATATTCTTCAAAGTTTTGGCAAGCATTGCTCAAGTCTACTCAAGGGGTACACAGTCAACGACTCTCCTAAAGCCAGTCAAATTAGGGTTTTGGTTCCTGCAAGGAAGTTGAGGTTTTCAAGGGCTCAATCAAGTCCCATATGCTCATATACATTGTCAAGCACCTACATGTCAAGTTTCAAGGCTCACAAGGTCAAGTTGCACAATCAAAAGTCTCATTTGCTCAACAGTCAACTGTAGGGGCAAAATGGTCATTTGGCAGTCAAAAGTTAAAAATTTTGGTCAACATCTTATTTTGAAGTCACAATCATCATTTGGTCAAATCTTGACCATGTTTCCACAAGAATGGCTCAAAAATCATCAAGGTGTCAAAAGTTTCTATTTTTGGACAGCTGAAAAGTCAACTGTAACTTGACCAAGGCATAACTTTTTCATGGATCATCAGAAAAATCCCATCCAATGCTCATTTTGAAGGGGAATACATTTCGTACAACTAATCCTCACACTCCAAGTCCAAGAAATGCTCTCACAAAAAGTTATCAATTTCAACATTATAGGTCATTTTCAAAAGTCAACAAAAAGGCACTTTAAGTCAAAGACCATAACTTGAGATTGGTAAATAAAAATGACATGGGACCAAAGGAATTGGTTAGAGGAATTCAATACCTTTCCAAAATGTCAAAGAACATGTTCATAGCTTCAAAATTGAGCAAGATATGCATTGGAGAAGTAGGGAAATTTTTGTGAAAAGGCCAAAGTCAACTATCCTTGAAACTTCATTTTTGACAAAAGGGGCCCACTTTTTCCACTTGATTCAGCTTGGCCATGCCTCCCACGTGTCCCACAATTTATTTCAAGATTAAAAATTAATTTTTCCATTTTTATTTAATTTTATTTGATTTAATTCATTTTAAATCTTTAAAAATTAAATAAAAATCAAGAAAGTTAATGGAGGGATATATTTTGTGTTGAATTGCTTTGATGCACCATGAAGTACTTACCAAATTCGTGCAAGGCCTATTCCAAGCAAGAAATTCAAATTTTGACAAGAATGGTAAGTTGCTTTAATGGAGGTTATGGCAAAATCTCAAGCATAATTACAAGGCTTCAAGGCTCATTATATGGATTGATACTCATTCAAAACCATAGATGCAAGCTTTCACAAGACAATACAGAACCTAGAAACACTCCATACGGCAAAACCAATCTCAAATTTTCAAAGAAAAAGTGAGGAACTGAAAACCTATTTGCAGTGCAATTCGAAGCCTCTTTTGGATTCAAACAGCTTGCCTGAATCTCCAGGAGTCTTTTGCTATCAAAAACGAGCCCTAACACCATCACAATCAAAGCACACAACTCACACGGTTTGAATTATTTTTCAGAATTACATATCATCATTCGTGTGTTTTTAACCATGCTTTTGAATTGATTTATGTTAATAGGGATATTCTGGAGTTTTTGGCTTAATCCAATTTGGTTGTAGTGCCCTGAATAGGAATCCACCATTAGCGATTTCTAGGTTTTCAGAGACTTTGAAATTGGGGGTTTTGCTATACTATAAAATTAATCCTCCAAACACAAACAACCAAACTCAGAAGCTCAAGACTGATTGAACGGACATATCACGCCTAATTTATATCTAATGAGCGTCTAATCGCTATTTTTTACAGGCTTGCGTTTTGTGGGGGTTTAAAACCCCCGCTATGTGTTTTTATGTTTTGCAGGAACAATGAAGACGAAGGCCGTGGCAACGTGTGAGTGGTCAGCTCAAACTGGGCGCGCGCTTTTTCTTATTTCCAGCGTATAACGCATTTGTTTTATTTAATATTTCTTTTCTATTTCACTTATAAACGCGCATAGTTGGAAACGTGGTTTGTATTCCTTGGGACCTGGGTTCGATTCCCAGGTCTCCCCATAATTTTCATATTATTTTCTTTAAGGCGTTCCTGTTCAGATTCTCATCCAGGATCCACCATAGACCTCAGCCAGGAGCGCTCCAGGTGTCCATCAGCGCAGATCCAAGGGCCAAGCATGAGGGCCATGGTACCCTGGAGTCAGCGCATGCGTAGGCAACCAGAGAAAGTCCAAACGAGCTGAAGCTTTAGTGGGCCTTAAATCTCAATATCACACCCTCCTTCCTGGCCCAATACCCCCTTCCATTGGTTATTTCTTTTCTTTTCATTTTTATTTTCCAATTTAATTTCTAACCTTTTTTTATTTTATCACTTATTAACTTAACTAATATTTTCATTAAAAAAAATAGAATTAACATTATTATTATTATTATTATTATTATTTTATTTTGCAAATAAATATTAACAAATAAATAGTTTAATTAGGCAATTTTAATTTCTTTTCTTAATAATTAAAATAGATTTAGAATTAGGTAAAATTAACTTTTAATTTTATTTCTTTTTATTTTATTTCATAAAAAACATAAAAAACAAAAAATATATTTTCTTTTAATTAAATTAATTAATTAGTCATTAGTTAGTTTTAATTTCATTTTAATTACAAAAAGACCAAAAAAATCAATTTCTTTTCTTAAAAGGGTCAATACCCTTAGAACATTCCGATTTAATTTTTATTCGCGCGCATTTTATTTTGATTATTATGTAATTGCTTTCAAGATATGTAATAGTTAATTAGGTTTACTGCTTTATTTTAATTTCTCGTACTTATTTACCAAAAACGGGTCTTTGTACTTTTGGCGATGTATAGACCCGCGCCTTGTAATAGCGTAGGATTTATGTTTCCGCAATTTACTTTCCGCACCCCCTTAAGTGCTAAACTTCCATGAAAGAATGTATGGTAAATAAAAACAACTCGTAGCTCACTAATTACAAAGACAAACATTAACTGAATACAACACACAATGCACACACCACTTCTAGGGTACGCCTCACTCATTGCCTTTGAAACGTGGTCATCAAGTATAGGACGTCTTAGAGGTCACCCTTTGTCTAAAGATCCAGTCGCCTCGAAACAGTTGCCTCGAAACGGTTGCCTCGGATTAAAAAGGATCTAGGACATTAGGGTTACTTCTAAGGTGTCCTAACTGTTGCTTCGGTGACCACAATGTCCCTAAAATCGAATTGACCCGAACACCTCCAACGGTGGTGCTACCTACCTCTCAATTGTGGGATGGCACTACCTAAAGGACACTTACACAGCTTAATTCCTTAGGGTAGGTAGATGACTCATGGGTACTTGCTCTTTTCAAAACAAACAAAACAACTTTTCACACCCCATACTTTCAAAAAGTTTTCAAACAAAAACACTTCATACACTCTTGAGGACTGATACAAGAGTTACTTAGAAGTTTTTCAAACGAAACTTTTTTCAAACCCACTCACATTTTGAAAAGCAAACATTTTGAAAACATAAGAGCAAGTACCTAAGAGCCCATGGATAACCATGGATAGAAAGGGTGCTAACACCTTCCCTTTCTATAAATCTACCTCCCGAACCGAGAAACAATCTCATAAGGAATTTTGCTGTGCTTTTGTCCTGTCCATGTTGGAGAAAATAAAAGACGGTGGCGACTCTTGCTTACCATGACATTTCGCGAAACCAACTAAAAACAGTCAGTTCTCATTCCCACCGATCACATAACTGGCGACTCTGCTGGGGAATACTTAAAGTGAGGTGTACCTTAGGATAGCTTATACTTATGTTTTCAATTGAATGTTTTGTTTGCTTTATTATTATGGGCTTTATCTTGGAGTTTCATAGATCCTAACCCGGATCTGGGGATACCCTGTTAGGTAGCATAAGCTGTGAGGGACCTGTCCGGCGTAGACCAACACGGGTGAAGCAGTGGCTACGTTGGTGTGGCACCTTGGTCTGTACCGATATCCCTTCTGTTGCAACGAGGAGAATATGGGTCTTCTGAGCAGTCATTAAGCACCAACCGACCTTAGAACCCTAATGTGACCCAACTTGGCCATATAACAGTAGCAGTATGCTACACCCATTGAGGCTAAACTCTCGCGATGGTTCTGGCTGCAAGAAAAGATTGCGACGCTGGAGTTATGACCGATTGAGGGTAGTCAGTGATATTGGGATCCTCCAGAACCCGGTTACTTTTGATAGGACAGGTCTTAACCAACAAACTGAAAGAGGGTAGTACCCAAACTTCATGATGGCCTAAAATCTAAGGGCTCTCTGTGTGACTTGTGTGCCTTCAAATTTGACTACTTGCATGCTTGTTATCTGACACATGAGTTTCTTGCAGGGTTTGTTTACAATCCTTAATCTGGACTCATAACAGGGTTCACTTACATCACTCCACGCATAGCATAACATCATACCATTGCATACATCCTACATAAGGACTAATCCATTTCAAGGATCTCAAGGGTTTGTGATGCAGGTCATGATGAACCAAATGTCTAGCAAGGGGCAAAGGGGATTTATTTTCCTCTAGCCAAGGTTGTCCAGAAATCCAAGCATGATGACCTGAGTCAGGGGCTATGACCCACTCGATATGGTGAGCCTTGACTCTTGAAGAAGGAATCTCTACAATATGCAGTTCCTTCAATCAAGCTACCGGATCCCAACTCTAACAATTTTCTTGTTTACCCCGCGAGATCCTTGAAAACATTGCATGCATATCATACAAATCATTGCATTACAGGTACTCTTTTTTTTGACAGGTCACTTACCTTCGTCGTTGTTTATTTCGGCAATGGCTTCCCAACAAGATAACCAGGGTCTTCATGCTCAAGAGACTCGGTTCAGGGAGATCTTTTTAAGCCTATCCAAGGGGCAGGAAGAGTTGAGGACACTCCTCATGGGGAACTTGGCCAAGAAAAGTCCCGAAGATGATAAGGACGAACAGCTGAAACGTCTGAAAGCTGAGGTAGATTCAATGAGGACCCAGATGCTGGGGAGAATGGCTCTCATCCAAGGCTTAGCTCGGGAGCAAGAAGAGTTGAGGACCATGATCAATCAGCTTCCTCAAGACAGACACAACATGAAGCAAATAGTCCAAGTTAGGGACCAGGTCATTGATCAGCTTCTGAGAGGACAAGAGTCTGGCATGGTGAAGATTAGACCTCTCCAAATTGCTACCACTTCACAGGTCCAACCACAACCTCTCCCAGAGCAACGGGTTGATCAGAGCAAGCCAGACAAGCCTAGGAGGCAATTTACCAAGCTCAACACGTCGCTGTCTCAAGCTTTACAACATCTGTTGAGGTTGAATTTGGTAACTCTAAGGGACCCTCCTAAGAACCCCAACAAGACACCTTCAAGGTATAACCCCAACGCCCACTGCGCTTATCATTCGGACAGCCCGGGGCATGCCACAAACGACTGCTGGTCTCTGAAGAACAAGATCCAGGATCTGATTGATGAAGGAGCAGTGGAATTCACCCAAGATGGCCAGGCTGAGTTATTCTACTATCCCTGCAAGATTCATCACTTGAAGTGACTAGTTCAAATTAGAAGACTTTTGTTCATTAGATTTTTCAAGTTGTAATTTTCTTTTGATTGTTCAAACAATTATCGTCATAGCAAACTTTATTACTTTATCAATGCATCACATATGTCTGTTTTGAATCAATATATTCGCATTCGCTATTTTCAAACTACTTTCATTTTTTTGTGATGTTCAAACTCTCAATTAATAATTCTAAGCCTCTTGAGGGAGGATGACGAAAACGATACCACAATTTACCGTATGCTTTTGAACAGACCTCGCTGATGAGGTACAAGCATTGTTTCAATTCCTAAACACTGGAGTTATAAGGAAGATAATCCCTCGTCAACCCCCTTTGAGCCAAAGAAGTAGGTGTTTTTCTTTTCGAAAATTAAAACCCTTAATCATAACCTGGGGCAGGGTAGTTCTCTCAGCTGATCCAAGTGCACAACGAATGGCACCAGAGGAGTCCTTACAAAACAAAAGACAGTGATGGCTCCAAATAATCATAAAGACAGACAGTCATTATCCCTCAAAATAAACACCCATTAAGTCAAAACCTATGAAGGAGACTTACAAAAACTAGGGCATCCCGCTGACTGTAATCACAAAAAGGAACAGTTCAGGCAAAAAGAAACAGGGATAACAAAATCAAAAAAAAGGAGGTCCTACAAACCCTCAACCAAGAAAGAAATGACTGCCTATTCAGAATAAACTGTCAATGTCCAAACCATCACTAGATCATCAGAGCAAAGACTCAAACAAGGTCTAACGCACGATCAGCGGAGCTTAGGTTTGAAGAACATCACGAAGAGCGGGTGGGTACAAATAAATTTGATCCTTTATCCTTTGTTTCTTAAATTGTGAACCAGGCCACGTTATAACCCTAAAAAGTCCTAGCTGGAGCATGGGTTAATTCGAAAGCATACTGTTACAAAGGTATCCTGACTCATTAAGGCTCGCTGTAAAATCTTGAGTTGACATCACATGTTACATAATTCACTTGTTTTTATGAAAAAATACATTTTCAAAAAAAACTTCAAGACAGACATAAGCTTTGCATTTTTAACATAACTTTGTTTGCATATGACTTTTTGTCTGAACAACATAGAAGTTTGCACGACGAATGTCTAATGAACAAAAGCACCTACAAGCAAGGGGCATGGCATGATCATTGTCCATCATCTGGGGCAGTTAAGTCAAGATTCGGAGAATCTCTCAAAAGGCCAACCAACTTGGGGCAAATCTCCATCTGGATCACTTGGGGCATTGGACGATCGAACGAAGATCTTCTGGTAGTAGGGCAACGCAACACTACTGACAGGGGCACCTCCCTACATCCTAAGAGCACGGACATAGTCGAAAAATACTACGCACAATCAAAGACCCGCTAGGTTGACACACCTAGGCAAAAATAAGGGCTTCCCGGCGAACCAAAAGGGTTCGGGCAAAAATAAGGGATGAAATGAAAAATATGTACACTCAGCAAGTCGAAAACCTGAAAAGGCGGCTTGGGCAAAAATGGGTATCCCGGTGGACTGAAAACCCGAAAGGGCGGTCCAGGAAAAAGTTAGGGATCAAAAGCGTACGACTATGTCCCGTCATCTTGTCACTTGTCTACCAGAAGAAGATTTGTCAATCAGCACCTCCACAGGTACCTTCTCCCACAGAAACTGGGGCAATAAGAACTGTCTAAGCGATCTGGCTGCTCTGTCGACCAAGGTACCAAAGTAGGTTCAGCTGAAGAACATGATCAAGATACCTTCACTCCCCACAGAGTAAGACAAAATTCAGCCATACTCTCCCCAAGCAGAGTCGGTCTCCCATCAACCCTAACAAGGCGCCGTATCTCCAGCAAGTTAGCAATACTCTCCCCGAGCAGAGTTATCCTCAGTCAGCCTTAAGGAAGTTGGATTATCCCCCGAAGATCTTAACATTCCCCAACGGAGTATACAAATATTCCTCGCAAGCATCCCCGGCAATCTTGATCTAAGATTGTTCCCCGGCGGAATACCAAACATCCAGTGGAGCCACTTCCCCAGTCCAATTTGAAAAGTCTCCCCGGGAGAGCTCAATCAATCTCCCCAGTAGATTCAGGAAGCTTATCCCCAGTAGATTCTGGAAGCTTATCACTTGGAGAGTACGAACGCTCCCCCGACTTCATTCAAAGGTTATTTCCCCACCAGAATATAACTGGGTTATCCTCAGCCAAAAACCACGGAAAGATCGTCCTCGGCGAAGTTCATACTATCCCCCAGCGGAGTTCATCAAATCCTCCAATATAACATATCAACGGTATCCCCAGCGGAGTTATCATCAAACCTCAGCAAGGTATCTCTTCCCACAGAGTATTCCCCACAGAGTAATCTCTTCGCCAAGTTTATTCCCCAACAGAGTCATCTTCTCCTACCGGATTATTCTTGCAACCATCATCCCCAGCGGAAACGAAGAATTCTCCTCTTCAAACATCAGCCCAGGATCCAAGCTCCCGACATTCGTCAAGGATTTATTTTCCTAGACGAAAATACATTCATAAACATATCACATTTTCATACATCCTACTTACATACACGACGCATGCACATACGCATCATGTCACACGATCTCATCTATTTTTGAGAACATCTTGACATCATGCTTTTCATACATCATGACATTGCATACAACTGATGTTTTATCTTTTCAGGAAAAAGGTCAATCCAAAGATAATTACTATCAACTGTCGCAATTCCAGATTCGATACCTGTATCTAGCCAGGGCATATCTGTGAGCGATCATTTCCAAATTCGATTCCTGTATCCAGCCAGGGCACGTCTAAAGAGTTTGAAGATTCGATTTCTGTAGCCAGCCAGGGCATATCTGTTGACGACTAGTTCCAGATTCGATTCCTGTATCCAGCCAGGTCACGTCTGAAGATTTTGAAGATTCGATTCCTGTATCCTGCCAGGGCGTATCTGTTGACGACTATTTTCCGGACTCGATTCCTGTATCCTGCCAGGGCACGTCTGAAGAGTTTGAAGATCTGATTCCTGTATCCTGCCAGGGTGTATCTGTTGACGACTATTTTCCGGACTCGATTCCTGTATCCTGCCAGGGCACGTCTGAAGAGTTTGAAGATCTGATTCCGGTATCCAGCCAGGGCGTATCTGTTGACGACTATTTTCCGGACTCGATTCCTATATCCTGCCAGGGCACGTCTGAAGAGTTTGAAGATCTGATTCTTGTATCCTGCTAGGGTGTATCTGTTGACGACTATTTTCCGGACTCGATTCCTGTATCTTGCGAGGGCACGTCTGAAGAGTTTGAAGATCAGATTCCTGTATCCAGCCAGGGCGTATCTATTGACGACTATTTTCCAGACTCGATTCCTGTATCCTGCCAGGGCACGTCTGAAGATCCGATTCCTGTATCCTGCCAGGGTGTATCTGTTGACGACTATTTTCCGGACTCGATTCCTGTATCCTGCCAGGGCACATCTGAAGAGTTTGATGATCTGATTCCTGTATCCTGCCAGGGTGTATCTGTTGACGACTATTTTCCGGACTCGATTCCTGTATCCTACCAGGGCACGTCTGAAGAGTTTGAAGATCCGATTCCTGTATCCAGCCAGGGCGTATCTGTTGACGACTATTTTCCGGACTCGATTCCTGTATCCTTCCAGGGCACGTCTGAAGAGTTTGAAGATCTGATTCCTGTATCCAGCCAGGGCGTATCTGTGAGCGATCATTTCAAGATTCGATTCCTGTATCCAGCCAGGGCACGTCTGAAGAGTTTGAAGATTTGATTCATGTATCCTGCCAGGGTGTATCTGTTGACGGCTATTTTCCGGACTCGATTCCTGTATCCTGCCAGGGCACGTCTGAAGAGTTTGAAGATCTGATTCCTGTATCCAGCCAGGGTGTATCTGTTGACGACTATTTTCCGGACTCGATTCCTGTATCCTGCCAGGGCACGTTTGAAGAGTTTGAAGATTCGATTCCTGTATCCAGCCAGGGCGTATCTGTTGACGACTATTTTCCGGACTCGATTCTTGTATCCTGCCAGGGCACATCTGAAGAGTTTAAAGATCCAATTCTTGTATCCTGCCAGGGTGTATCTGTTGACGACTATTTTCCGGACTCGATTCCTGTATCCTTCCAGGGCACGTCTGAAGAGTTTGAAGATCCGATTCCTGTATCCAGCCAGGGCGTATCTGTTGACGACTATTTTCTGGACTTGATTCCTGTATCCTGCCAGGGCACGTCTGAAGAGTTTGAAGATCCGATTCCTGTATCCTGCCAGGGTGTATCTGTTGACGACTATTTTCCGGACTCGATTCCTGTATCCTGCCAGGGCACGTCTGAAGAGTTTGAAGATCCAATTCCTGTATCCTGCCAGGGTGTATCTATTGACGACTATTTCCGGACTCGATTCCTGTATCCTGCCATGGCACGTCTGAAGAGTTTGAAGATCCGATTCCTGTATCCAGCCAGGGCATGTCTGCATGAAGAGTTTGAAGATCAACCCCTGTAATAGGCCAGGTAATTATCTTTCTTTCTCAGGTACGCAAGTTCTCGCTAAGGAATCTCTTACGCGATCGACACCTAGATGGCATCTATAAGCCCATCTCCACAACTATCCATTACAGTTCCAAATGGCATCTATAAGCCCATTCCCGACAAGGTTCTGTCACACCTCCAGATGGCATCTATAAGCCCATCCTCCTATCCACCATCTCTCCAAATGGCATTTGTAAGCCCATTCCCGCTATCACACTGCTGATACTCAACTATGTGAGTGCAAATTTCTGGGCACTCTAGTGTTCAATCATCTTCCACCCTCGGATCACGAAAGGCACACAAGCCAATCTACATACTCATGTCTAAGAATCTTGAACAGGGGCAACTGTTGTACCCCAAAATTTTCCCTCCCATATTCTTCAAAGTTTTGGCAAGCATTGCTCAAGTCTACTCAAGGGGTACACAGTCAACCACTCTCCTAAAGCCAGTCAAATTAGGGTTTTGGTTCCTGCATGGAAGTTGAGGTTTTCAAGGGCTCAATCAAGTCCCCTATGCTCATATACATTGTCAAGCACCTACATGTCAAGTTTCAAGGCTCACAAGGTCAAGTTGCACAGTCAAAAGTCTCATTTGCTCAACAGTAAACTGTAGGGGCCAAATGGTCATTTGGCAGTCAAAAGTCAAAATTTTTGGTCAACATCTTATTTTGAAGCCACAATCATCATTTGGTCAAATCTTGATCATGATTCCATAAGAATGGCTCAAAAATCATCAAGGTGTCAAAAGTTTCTATTTTTGGACAGCTGAAAAGTCAACTGTAACTTGACCAATGCATAACTTTTTCATGGATCATCAGAAAAATCCCATCCAATGCTCATTTTGAAGGGGAAGACATTTCCTACAACTCATCTTCACACTCCAAGTCCAAGAAATGCTCTCACAAAAAGTTATCAATTTCAACATTATAGGTCATTTTCAAAAGTCAACAAAAAGGCACTTTAAGTCAAAGACCATAACTTTAGATTGGTAAATCAAAATGCATTGGGACCAAAGGCATTGGTTAGAGGACTTCAAGGCCTTTCCAAAATGTCCAAGAACATGTTCATAGCTTCAAAATTGAGCAAGATATGCATTGGCGAAGTTGGGAAATATTTGTGAAAAGGCCAAAGTGAACTATCCTTGAAACTTCATTTTTGACAAAAGGGGCCCACTTTTTCCACTTGATTCAGCTTGGCCATGCCTCCCACGTGTCCCACAATTTATTTCAAGATTAAAAATTAATTTTTCCATTTTTATTTAATTTTATTTGATTTAATTCATTTTAAATCTTTAAAAATCAAATAAAAATCAAGAAAGTTAATGGAGGGATATATTTTGTGTTGAATTGCTTTGATGCACCATGAAGTACTTACCAAATTCGTGCAAGGCCTATTCCAAGCAAGAAATTCAAATTTTGACAAGAATGGTAAGTTGCTTTAATGGAGGTTATGGCAAAATCTCTAGCATAATTACAAGGCTTCAAGGCTCATTATATGGATTGATACTCATTCAAAACCATAGATGCAAGCTTTCACAAGACAATACAGAACCTAGAAACACTCCATACGGCAAAACCAATCTCAAATTTTCAAAGAAAAAGTGAGGAACTGAAAACCTATTTGCAGTGCAATTCGAAGCCTCTTTTGGATTCAAACAGCTTGCCTGAATCTCCAGGAGTCTTTTGCTATCAAAAATGAGCCCTAACACCATCAGAATCAAAGCACACAACTCACACGGTTTGAATTATTTTTCAGAATTACATATCATCATTCGTGTGTTTTTAACCATGCTTTTGAATTGATTTATGTTAATAGGGATATTCTGGAGCTTTTGGCTTAATCCAATTTGGTTGTAGTGCCCTGAATAGGAATCCACCATTAGCGATTTCTAGGTTTTCAGAGACTTTGAAATTGGGGGTTTTGCTATACTGTAAAATTAATCCTCCAAACACATACAGCTAAACTCAGAAGCTCAAGACGGATTGAACGGACATATCGCGCCTAATTTATATCTAATGAGCGTCTAATCGCTATTTTTACAGGCTTGCGTTTTGTGGGGGTTTAAAACCCCCGCTATGTGTTTTTATGTTTTGCAGGAACAATGAAGACGAAGGTCGTGGCAGCGTGTGAGTGGTCAGTTCAAACTGGGCGCGCGCTTTTTCTTATTTCCAGCGTATAACGCATTTGTTTTATTTAATATTTATTTTCTATTTCACTTACAAACGCGCATAGTTGGTCCAGTGGTTGGAAACGTGGTTTGTATTCCTTGGGACCTGGGTTCGATTCCCAGGTCCCCCCATAATTTTAATATTATTTTCTTTAAGGCGTTCCTGTGCAGATTCTCATCCAGGATCCACCATAGACCTCATCCAGGAGTGCTCCAGGTGTCCATCAGCGCAGATCCAAGGGCCAAGCATGAGGACCATGGTACACTGGAGTCAGCGCATGCGTAGGCAACCAGAGAAAGTCCAAACGAGCTGAAGCTTTAGTGGGCCTTAAATCTCAATATCACACCCTCCTTCCTGGCCCAATACCCCCTTCCATTGGTTATTTCCTTTCTTTTCATTTTTATTTTCCAATTTAATTTCTAACCTTTTTTTATTTTATCACTTATTAACTTAACTAATATTTTCATAAAAAAAAATAGAATTAACATTATTATTATTATTATTTTATTTTGAAAATAAATATTAACAAATAAATAGTTTAATTAGGCAATTTTAATTTCTTTTCTTAATAATTAAAATAGATTTAGAATTAGGTAATATTAACTTTTAATTTTATTTCTTTTTATTTTATTTCATAAAAAACAAAAAATATATTTTCTTTTAATTAAATTAATTAATTAGTCATTAGTTAGTTTTAATTTCATTTTAATTACAAAAAGACCAAAAAAATCAATTTCTTTTCTTAAAAGAGTCAATACCCTTAGAACATTTCGATTTAATTTTTATTCGCGCGCATTTTATTTTGATTATTATGTAATTGCTTCCAAGATATGTAATAGTTAATTAGGTTTACTGCTTTATTTTAATTTCTCATACTTATTTACCAAAAACGGGTCTTTGTACTTTTGGCGATGTATAGACCCGCGCCTTGTAATAGCGTAGGATTTATGTTTCCGCAATTTACTTTCTGCACCCCCTTAACTGCTAAACTTGCATGAAAGAATGTATGGTAAATAAAAACAACTCGTAGCTCACTAATTACAAAGACAAACATTAACTGAATACAACACACAATGCACACACCACTTCTAGGGTATGCCTCACTCGTTGCCTTCGAAACGTGGTCATCAAGTATAGGATGTCTTAGAGGTCACCCTTTGTCTAAAGATCCAGTCGCCTTGAAACAGTTGCCTCGAAACGGTTGCCTCGGATTAAAAAGGATCTAGGACATTAGGGTTACTTCTAAGGTGTCCTAACTGTTGCTTCGGTGACCACACTGTCCCTAAAATCGAATTGACCCGAGCACCTCCAACGGTGGTGCTACCTACCTCTCAATGGTGGGATGGCACTACCTAAAGGACACTTACACAGCTTAATTCCTTAGGGTAGGTAGATGACTCATGGGTACTTTCTCTTTTCAAAATAAACAAAACAACTTGTCGCACCCCACACTTTCAAAAAGTTTTCAAAAAAAAAACACTTCATACACTCTTGAGGACTGATACAAGAGTTACTTAGAAGTTTTTCAAATGAAACTTTTTTCAAACGCACTCACATTTTGAAAAGCAAACATTTTGAAAACATAAGAGAAAGTACCTAAGAGCCCATGGATAACCATGGATAGAAAGGGTGCTAACACCTTCCCTTTCTATAAATCTACCTCCCGAACCGAGAAACAATCTCATAAGGAATTTTGCTGTGCTTTTGTCCTGTCCATGTTGGAGAAAATAAAAGACGGTGGCGACTCTTGCTTACCGCGACATTTCGCGAAACCAGCTAAAAACAGTCAGTTCTCATTCCCACCGATCACACTACCCGTACTCAACTTCAAGGTATGGTTATGGCTTCCAATGAGGTTTTCAAGGATTACACGCAGAAATGGAGAGATCTAGCTGGAAGAGTTCATCCCCTCTATCTGAAAGGGAATTGGTGGACATGTTCTTAGGCACTCTATCGGGCCCTTTCTTCAACCATTTAATTGGAAGCTCATATGTAGGATTTATTGAGTTAATACTGACCAGAGAGAGGGTGCAGGCTGGCATAAAAATGTAAAGATTCAGAAGGATTCATCTTCTTCTACAGCTGTGAGGAAGCCTTTTATTGGGAAGAAAGAACGCCGAACGCCGACCAATGGTAGGGGTTGTTATGATCCGAAAGCCTACATCTAATCAACCAAGAAGTAATCAACGGAGGGTGGAAAGGCCAGTCCGGAAATTCACCAGAATCAATATGACTTTGTCCCAAGTATTACCGCATCTTCTGAAATCCAATTTGGCAACTTTGAAAGAAGCTCCAAAAAACCCCAACATAGCGTCCCCTCATTATCACCCAAATGCCCGTTGTGCATATCATTCTGAAAGTCCGGGTCACGACACTAACAACTGTTGGGCCTTGAAAAACAAAATTCAAGACCTTATAGAGGCAAAATAAATTGAGTTTGATACGCCCGAGAAGCCAAACGTCATTTCTACTCCTATGCGCAGACATGGTCACAACACCAATGCTATTGCAGAAGATTTGTTTGTTACCACAGTTGATGAACTCGTAATTCCACTCCTAATCATTAAGAAACTTGTTGAAAGTCGGTATATTCCTGGGTTGTAATGAAGACTGCCACCAATGCTTATCCTCACCAATTGTTTGCTCTTTTTTGAAAACAGGCATTCAACGCTTGATAGACAACAAAGAGATCTTGTTTGAAAGTACTCCTATTTCACCTATTCCTGTTGAAGACGTTTCAATCATTACCATCTCCACCAATTCTTTCAGGGTCCCTAAAAGACCCGTTAGAATTACATCGGTACCGAAAACTACTCCTCTTATAATCACAATGCATGGGTCAGTCCCATATGAATCAGACAAAACTGTGCCATGGAATTACGGTGGGGATATCTACTACCATGGAATCAAACAAGATGGGTTAGCCACCAAAGAGATAAACTCAGAAGAAGAAGATTCCAACATTAGCAATATTGTCGGAACTAGTATGATTACTCGAAGCGGTAGGATCTTTTCTCCAGAGATTTCCCCCCCCCCCCCAAAGACAGTTTTTGGACCCGTGGCTGCTCCAAAGGTTACTTCGGTACCGATAATCATCTCTGTTAGTGCTCCTATTGACGAAGACGATACAACCCCTGCTGTCATTCCTACCAACACTCCTGCTACTGAAACTCGAAGAAAAAGTATTCAAGTGGATCCTTTCCAGACGAAGGCTCAACCACTGACTATCCCCGAGACCTCCAAGAAAGAAATGGAGGAGATCCTAAAAATAATAAGAAGGAGCAACTATGACGTAGTTGAACAGTTGGGACAAACTCCCTCCAAGATCTCCATGCTGGCATTGATACTGTGTTCCGAGGCACATGCGAAAGCCTTGGTGAAATTCCTAAAGATAGCCCATGTGCCTCAAGAGACATCTGCTGATCAATTTCAAGATTGCGTGGCCAGCTTGACAGCGGATAACGGCCTAGGCTTCTCGGATGCTGATCTGACACCAAGGGGAAGAAAGCACAACGAGGAATTACATGTCTTCATGGAATGTAGAGGAACAACTCTGGCCCATGTCTTGGTGGACACTGGCTCATCTTTGAATGTTTTACCGAAAAAAGCTCTCGATAGACTGGACTGCGAAGGACTGACGTTAAAGCCAAGTATAATAGTCGTAAGGGCATTTGATGGCTCAAAGAGGATGGTACACGGGGAGGTGGATATCCCCATAAAGGTTGGGACTCAAACTTTCAATTCAACCTTTTATGTAATGGACATCCGCCCCTCTTACTCTTGTTTTATAGGACGACCGTGGATCCATAATGCTGGCACTGTCCACGGAGAGGAAGAATATATGATTAGCCACCTCAATTCCTTCAAGTATGTGGAATTGGATGGCAGGTTCATTGAAACTCCTTTTCAACATTTCAAAGAAGTACCCCAAGAGGTAGCAGTGACCAAGACCGTGTCCCAGATTTCCAAGATTACAAGACCTCCACTCTGGATGTCATCTCTGAAGGACGCCAAAGCTGTAGTAGAGGAAGGTGGATGCACCACCTAGGGGAAACTTCCAGATATTCCGTATAAATCAGACAAGTTTGGCTTAGGTTTCACTTCAAGTCCTCAGAGGGTTGTACGCCATGCCCGTGCTGGAGGGCCACCCTTGAAGATTAGCAACCGAGAGGTCAATGCGGTAGAAGATGGTGAAGAGGATTGCAGCTTGGAGGATTGGATCTTTCCAACTATCGATGGAGGACTCCGCAATTGGGAGGCCAGAGACTTCATCCTAATAACTTTCATCCCTCAGTAATTTATCTTTTACATTTTGTTGGATATGTAATATTCAAAAATAATTTGCACTCTTAAAACCTTGTGTCTTGCCCGAGGCACAATGGTCCATTGTAAGGGTTATTATTTCATCTTCATATGACATTCAATGAATCATGGACGTTTTTCGCATACAAACTTTTGTGCTCATTGTTTTTATTTTACATTTTATTTTTAAGGATGGCTATACCCTTACACACACCCACACTCACAAATGCAGGTACCCCTCCGCTCTGGATCCCATGGGTAATGATACTGCTATGGCCTTTTGTGACTCTGAGAATCTAATCTACCAAGCTGAAGACGAAGGTGAGGAAGATTGTGAAGTACCAGGGGAACTTGCTAGACTATTACAACAAGAGGAATGAACCATTCAGCCTCATGAGGAACCTATGGATACAATACACCTGGGTACCGAGAAGGATAAAAAAGAGGTCAAGGTGGGTGCCAACTTGGAACCCAGTGTCAAGGAGTGTCTGATTCAGCTGTTGCATGATTATGTTGATATCTTTGCTTGGTCATATAAAGATATGCCGGGACTTGATACAGACATCGTGATACATCATCTGCCTACAAGAGAAGATTGTCCGCCAGTAAAACAAAAAGTCTGCCGCATGAGACCTGATATGTCAGAAAAGATCAAAGTAGAGGTCGTGAAGAAATTAAATACGGGATTATTGGCTGTCACTTCCTACCCTCAATGGGTGGCCAACATTGTTCCCGTACCTAAAAAAGACGGCAAAGTGCGAATGTGTGTGGACTATAGAGATTTGAATAGGGCAAGCCCTAAAGATGATTTTCCACTTCATCACATTGATATCTTGGTTGACAATACGACATAGCACAAAGTTTTTTCCTTCATGGACGGATTCTCAGGATATAACCAAATCAAAATGGCACCTGAGGAAATGGAGGAAACAACATTTGTCACACAGTGGGGAACATTCTGTTACAAGGTGATGCCATTCAGATTGAAGAATGCTGGGGAAACCTATCAGCGCGCCATGGTAGCCTTATTTCACGACATGATACATCATGAAATAGAGGTCTACGTAGACGATATGATAGCCAGATCACAAACAAAAGAAGAGCATTTGGATCACTTACAAAAGCTGTTTGAGAGACTGAAGAAGTACAAGCTGAGGTTGAATCCAAACAAGTGCATATTCAGAGTAAGGTCCGGTAAACTCTTAGGTTTTGTTGTCAGTAACAAGGGTATTGAAGTCGATCCTGCCAAAGTTAAAGCAATATAAGAGATGTCTGATCCTCGTACTGAGAAGGAAGTCAGAGGATTCTTGGGACGCTTGAACTATATTGCCAGATTCATTTCTCATCTAACAGCTACTTGTGAGCCAATCTTCAAACTATTGAAGAAAGATCAAGTAGTCAAATGGAATGATGAATGCCAAGTTGCTTTTGACAAAATCAAAGAGTACTTACGAGAGCCTCCTGTGTTAATGCCACCAGTCGAGGGAAGACCATTAATCATGTATCTGACCATTTTAGAAAACTCAATGGGGTGTGTATTGGGGCAGCATGTCAAGTCTGGCCAAAAAGAGCATGCTATTTATTACCTGAGAAAAAAGTTTACCGACTATGAAAACCGATATTCACTGCTCAAGAAAACGTGTTGTGCTCTGGCATGGGCTGCTCGCCGGCTAAGACAGTATATGCTGACTCATACTACCTTGTTGATATCTAAGATGGATCTGATAAAGTACATCTTCAAAAATACTGCTCTTTTTCGAAGAATAGCAAGATGGAAGATGGTCCTAACAGAGTACGACATACAGTATACTACCCAAAAAGCTATAAAGGGTAGTGTGCTAGCTGATCACCTTGCTCACCAAGCTGTAGAAGTCTATCATTCCATGAAGTTTGAATTCCCGGATGAAGACATCATGACATTAGACAATTGTGAAGAAATCAGGAAATATGAGGGACCTGAACAAGGATCCCGATGGACCCTGTTATTTGATGGAGCATCCAATGCACTTGGTAATGGCATCAGCGTTATACTCATATCTCCATATGGGTGTCATACTCCCTATACTGCCAGACTTTGCTTCAATTGTACAAACAACATGGCAGAATATGAAGCATGCATCTTTGGTCTCAGAGCTTCCATAAACTTGGGAATCAAATCTTTAGATGTGTTTGGAGATTCAGCTTTGGTCATCAGTCAGATCAAAGGGGAATGGGACACTAAACACCCAAACCTTATCCCTTACAAAGAACATGTTTTGACATTGCTATCACATTTTGAGAAGATTACCTTCGAGCATTTCCCGCGAGAAGAAAATCAGCTAGCAGACGCTCTAGCCGCAGTGTCATCTATGTTTAAACTTAATTGGGATAACGAGGCTCCCCAAATCACCATCGAATGAATGGATGAACCAACGCACCGTCACGAGATTAATACTGAAGAGGTAGTGGACCAACCTTAGTTTCATGAAGTCAAGACGTATCTTGAGGCTCAAGAATATTCAGAAGGAGCTTCAATCAATGATATGAAGTTCTTAAGGAGATTCTTTGCTAAATTCTTCCTCAGTAATGGCATTCTGTACAAACGCAATTATGACTCCATTCTGCTTCGTTGTGTGGATAAGGTTGAAGCTGAAAAGATCATGGCTGAATTACATGAAGGTACTCTTGGCACCCACTCCAGTGGGCATACGATGGCGAAGAAAATCATACGGGAAGGCTATTATTGGTCTACCATGGAAGCAGATTGCTATCAACACTCTTGAACCTGCCATAAGTGTCAAATTTATGTTGACAAGGTGCACATACCTCTGGTTCCTCTGAATGTCTTGACGGCTACTTGGCCCTTTGCTATATGGGGAATTGATATGATTGGAGAAATCAAGCCGAAAACCTCCAATGGACACCGCTTCATCCTAGTGGCCATTGACTATTTTAAAAAGTGGGTTGAAGCAGCCTCCTTTGCCCCCGTTACCAAGAATGTTGTTGCCCGCTTCATCAAGCAAAACCTTATTTGCCAGTATGGTATCCCGGAAAGGATCATCACTGACAATGATACAAATCTCAATAATACTATGATCACCGCTTTATGCGAGCAATTCAAGATCCAACATCATAATTCTTCTCCCTATCGGCCAAATATGGATGGTGTTGTCGAAGCTGCAAATAAAAACATTAAGAAGATCATACAGAAAATGACAGTCACATACAAAGACTACCATGAGATGTTACCGTTTGCTCTGCATGGTTATCGTTCCACGGCTCACACATTAACTGGGGAAACACCTTATTCTCTGGTTTACGGCATGGAGGATGTCTTCCCTATTGAGGTTCAGATCCCCTCTCTAAGAATTATGAAGGATTCAGGATTAAATGAAAACGATTGGATCCAGACTCGACTTGATCAACTGAACTTAATTGATGAATAGAGACTTACTGCTGTTTGCCATGGTCATATGTATCAAAAACGGGTGATCAAGGCTTTCAACAAAAAAGTCAGACGCCAAGTATATCAAGTTGGGGATCTAGTGATCAAACATATGATCTTACCACAAAGTGATCGCAGGGGAAAATGGACTCCTACCTCTGAAGGACCATTTGTAATAAAAAGCATATTCTCTGGTGGGGAAATGATCTTGACTACCATGGATGGTGACGACCTGCCACACCCTGCGAACGCATACATAGTCAAAAGATACTACACATAACAGACCCGCTAGGTTGACACACCTAGGCAAAACAAGGGGCATCCTGGAAAACCAAAAGGTTCGGGCAAAAATTAAGGATAAAATGAAAAAAATCTGTACACCCGGCAAGTTGAAAACCCGAAAGGGCGACTTGGGCAAAAAAGGATTTCTCGGTGGACTGAAAACACAAAAGGGCGGTCCAGGCAAAAGTTAGGAAATTAAAGCGTATGACTATGTCCTGTCGGATCACTTGACGGACAACCTTTGGCTTCCACTAATAAACTCAGAGTTTTTGATCAATTCAATCATCTTTGGACAAGGAAAATAGACAAGATACTCAGAGATACGAAGGCTATACCAGAATGGGAACCCCATGGGATTATTACAAATAGTTATCTTTCTTTGTATCAAATTTTTCTTGTTTTACGACAACATTCTCTTACTAGAATGTTTGTCCCCTTTGTACAAAATATTTATTCAAGGTCAATACAAAGATATCCCTTTGAAAGTAAAAAAAAACTATTTGTCTTTTTCTTTACGCTTGTATTTTATTTGCCAAAATGTCCAATGATTCATTGATGAACATATGCATTTGAACATGATTACGGTTTACAAATAAACAAAATGAGAAGACAATTACTTATAGGTTGAAAGAATAGGAAAATGTCTCTAGGCTATTCCATAAGTGATCCCCTACAGTACGTGATTTAAATCCCCAGCGGAACAAAGTTTCAAATTTTTAATCCCCAGTAGAAGTCGTCAGATTTCTCAGGATTCCCCAAGCAGATCTTACGAGCAGTACATGGCATTTCCCTCACAACAAATTTTACTTCTCTCAACCAAAGTTCACCAATACTTCAACTTCAAGACATAAAAGTCCACATATCCTCAACAACATTCAGGGATTTATTTTCCTCAATCAAACAACAATACAGCAAATCAGCTCACATTTGCATACATTGCATCCATATATCATAAACATTGATCAAGCAAATACATTGCACCATACACTTCATGCAACATAACTTTGATTTTAGCTAACATTTTATCCTTTTCAGGACAAGATTAACAGTTACCATTTGACAATATGCAATCAGATATAGTATGAATACGCTCCAGACACGGATGCCATTATGATACTCATTCAAATTCAACTCTCAGATACAGTTCAGATACGCTCCAGACACGGATGTCATTCTGATACTCATTCAGATTCAACTTTTAGATACAGTTCGGATACGCTCCAGAAACGGATGCCATTCTGATACTCATTCAGATACAACTTTCAGATACAGTTCGGATACGCTCCAGACACGGATGCCATTGTGACACTCATTCAGACACAACTTACAAATACAGTTCAGATACGCTCCAGACATGGACTGCGTTCTGATACTCATTCTTTCAGCTTACAACTTACAATTCAACAAACATTCTTGGATGGCATCTACAAGGCCATCTCCGACAAGATTCTATCACTTCTCCAAATGGCATCTGTAAGCCCATTACTTCTATCATCACATCATCGAGTGCAAATTTCTGGGCACTCTAGTGTCCAATCATTCTTTCACCTTCGAGTCACGAATGACAAAACTCGCCAATCTAACTCTTCAGGTTTAAGAAGATTGAATAGGGGCAACTGTTGTACCCCAAAATTTTCCCTCTCACTTATCAAAGATTTCCTCACAAGATCTCTTAAACTCAAGACTGCATTAGGGTTTGACAAGCTCAAGACATCTCATCATGCACTAATGACCCAAAATTAAGGTTTGAGATTGTACAAGGATTTTTGGACTATCAATGCTTCATATGACTTTAAAACATCATTATGGACCCCTAAGATTACTCATGAAAAGTTTCAAACCTTGAATCACATTTTTGATCAGTCAATTGGATAGTTGACCTAAAAATCAGCTGTATTGGGGAAAAAGTCAACCATGGCCAATTTACAGTCAAACGTCATAATTTTTTATCCATATCAACATTTTAGACTCATATGTATCATTTTGTCAAGTTTGGACAAAAATTCCTCAAGAAATTTGATCAAATCATCAAAAGGGCAAAATGGTCAAAATTAGGGTTTTGATTGAGAAAGGGTAATTTCTGATTATTTGACCTACCAAATTACCAATTGGTTTGAAGCATGATTTCAAGGGTTCAATTGTATCATCTTGACCTAATAACATGGTTCAAAACATGGCAATTTCATTAGATTGACAGATGAAATTTGTACTCAATTAATCAAAAGTCAATTGTATACTGAAAAGTCAAACTTTGACTTTTTGGTCAAAATCAAGTGCCAAGGATCACAATTCATAAAAACATGTCAAAATGTGAAAAGTGTTCATCAAGAAATCAAAGATTGAAGATTTTGTTTTGAAATTTGAAATTTTCTTAACTTAGAAATTTTTCTAAGTATAGAAAATTTCTTATTTTTTCTCAACTTTAAGCCAAATCTCCACCATGATGCAAGATGATTCAAAGAAAGTTCCTAACATGAAAGTTGTAGATCTCCATGAAATCTACAACTTTGGTTCACACATTTTCTCCTAAATATGCTTGGATCTCAAGATATAATTTTGTGAATACATGCCCATGAACTAAAATAACTTAGTGAAATTTTGCCATAATTTAGGCAGGTTTTTTACCTAACTTTATGGAAACTTTTCACCTAGTTCCAAGAGGAATATTGAAATTCATTTCAAATATTAGTTATAGAGCACATTACAAGCTTTCCAAAATGTCCAAGAACTCCTTGAGATCATTTTTGAGTTGGGAGAATCGAAGATATGAAGTTGGAAATTTCTCACTTTGATTTTAAGCCATTCCATGAAGAACAAAATTCAAATATGAACCTATGATGCTTAATCCTTGCTTTACAGGTCTCAAACTTGTTTCTCACTTCATAATTTAATGCTTACACAGTTGATAAAGCCTTAATCCAAGCATAAGAGTCTTTGTCCAAGCTTTAATTCCATGAATGGCACAAAGTTGCCATTGCCATTTTATTAAAGCATAACTTTTGCAACTTTTCACTTCTTGAGCTTTGCACCTATTCTATCTGCACACACAAGTCCTATAAACCAAAAGCAAATTGTCTAGGACTTGTACAAACTCCAAGCAGGCCTGTACAAGCATGTAGAGAGTTGTCTCCTCACCTTTCGTAAAAAGCAAGGAATAGAGAAAAAAGCCTACATTTGAGAAATCTGTTGTGGAGCTGACTTGAAACCTTCTCTATACTTATACACAAATACATTGCAACCTAACACATGATTTCTCAAGGCCAGAAGCTCTCTAAAACTCCCTATCACCAAAAACCTGTCATAACTAGCAGTTTGAGACCAAGCATAGCAATCCAAAAATCTACTCGTGCGTTTCAAGTTCTAATCACTCAAACACTTAACCTACCTCATATCTAAGTGTTCCAGACCATCGCCCCTTCACTGTAACTACTCCTTCTCCATCTTCCATTTTTGCATTTCAAGCTTGCAGGTTGACTTGGATGGAGAGATTCATGCACTTTCAAAGCAAGGCAAGGATTGGAACACACTCAGGGAGGTTCAGGCAAGCTAAAGGAATCTTCAAGCCTTCATAAAACTCACTCAAACTCCATTCACGATCTCAGCTGAAGGAGGTAAAAACTCTAACTTCTATCTCTTCATACAGACATCCATTGGTCTCGATTTGTGAAAGGGAATGTAGATATTATTGTTCTAAAGCCAACCAGGTGCATAGATTTCATTTATGTTCATTATGTATAGAGAATTTTAGATTTCAAATTTCTGTAAAAATTAGGTTTTAAATTAGGGCCATTGAAATTAGCTTTGATCTTTGACTGATAGTTTACATGAGTTACATGGTTGAAAACCCGGGAAAAGTACTACCATTTTCATGTTTGAAGTTTCCATTTTCATGGAGAAATGAGGGAGATATGATTGGTCTGGCTAGCTTGAGGAAGAAGATGAAGTACAGGGCAAGGAGGCGTTATGTGTTATGTGTTTTATATTTCATATGAACTAACGGATGTACAGCCACCCCAGCGACAAGGCAGCGCGCTGAGAATGCCAATGTCATGGGTTCGTTCCTTGGTGCCTGCCTTTTGTATATTTTCTCATTTTTGCCATTTTTCTCATTTTTGCAGCGCTGGGCTTTTGTTCATTTGGGCTTATTTTTTTTCCTAATGTTACCTCCTGATTACTCAGGACACTCCTGGCCCAATTTATTTTCATTCATTTATTTTATTTTTGTTTATTTCATTAAATATTTTTCTTTTGCATTAAAAAATAATTAAAATATCTAAAACATGATAAATATTGCATTTTATTTATTTTATTTTATTTTCACATAAAAAATATTTTTATTAAATTATATACTAACTATTTTTCTTAAATAAACTTGTAAGATAAAATAGACTTAGATATATTTTAATCCGTTTTTCTTCATACTTGTAAATAGTTATTTTGATATATAAAAAGACTAAATATTTTCATAAATATTATATATTATTCTAAGACAAAAAATACACAAAAATAATACTTAAATAACTTTATTTTCTTTTAAATTAGAAATTAGGGTTAATCACCTTTTTCAAGAAATAATTTCCTTTTTTAATATTATTAGGTTTAATTCAAAAATTTTCTTTATATGAAAAACAAAACAAAACTATTTTTTCTTGCATGCATACCATTGCATATTTATATTGTATATTATTCAAATATTTGTACAAATTCGATTTGGTTGTAATAGCTTAATTAGATTTACATTGTTGCAAATCCCCATTCATAATTTGTATACCCCCCTCCCATAAAATGTTGTAATAGCGTAATAATCTTTAAATTACGCAATTTACCGCTTTTATATACCATGCTAGTAATTAGGGTTTGAATGGCAAGATCAAAACAAATCAAATAGAAAACCCTAATCCAAGACAAAATCAAGCACGAAAATAATACACTTTCACACAAGCACCCTTAGGGTTACTCCACTTGGTTGCCTTACATAAAAATTGCCATATTATGCATGCGAAGTATCTTGGCAAAAACAAACAAGTATAAGATCATAGCCCCTCGATGACGCTATTTAAATTTTCCTTACAAAATGATCTTGGTCCCTCAAAAATGCTAAGATACTTTACATCATTGCTAATCATGATTATACGATGACCCACGCCCGTCCCTTTACATCCAAAGATAGGGTTGCTTATCAAATCAATGGTAAGACAACAATATCAAAGGAAAAGAAAATGAACAAGAAAGACATTTGAGTAGGTAGATTAGTTCTAGTTACTTGCTCCCTTTCAAAACAACTATCCTAGCTATTTTCTAAAACAAACACACACATTTCAAAACATCTTACAAACAATGAAAACATTTTCAAAAAGACAAACATATTTGTATACATTCTTACGAACAAGAATCATTAAAAAGATTGCCTAAACAAATGGCCTCTTTTACAAAATACTTTCAAAACCACACAAAGCACAATTTCAAAACAAAAAGCAAGTGATCTAGCAAGTAACTAAGAGCCCGTGGAAAACCATGGATGAAAAGGGTGCTAACACCTTCCCTTTTCATAAACTACCCCCCGAACTCAAGAAATAATCTCAAAGGTCTTTCCTGTGCTTTTTCACCTTTCCTTTTGGATAAAAGAAAAGTCGGTGGCGACTCTTGCTAACCGCAACATTTACGATAAAACGCAAAACCCTTAAGTCAGTTCTCCCACTGTATCACACATACATTAATATCTTGTTGGCATATTACCATGTTTTGCAGAGTTGTGTTATCCTCTCTTCAATAGAATGTCAACCTTAGGCAGAAAGTGTATATTCTTTCAATCTCCCCACTGGGTTATCCCTCATGGAAGATTTTTTATTTATCCTTCTTATACAGCTCTTTGTCTGGATGGAATGTGATTCCCTTTTGAGTTTATTTCACATGAGGTGTTATTTTTGTTTACTGATTCATTCTGGTTTATTTCTGTATTGAATCTATGGTCCCCAGTAATATTATTATTTTAGTTTCTGCAATCTTTGAGCTCTTGTTTGAGAATGTCAATTTATTTTGCCACGAGAAAACTTTATCTCCTTAGCAGGAATATATTGACATTCCCCACGAAGTCCTTTCTTTTCCCCAGGAAATCGTTGTTGCAATTTTTTTCTCGTAATAGCAAGTGGCAGGTCTCTTTATTTGAACAACATGTACTTTCCCAATAAGGTTCCTAGAGAATATTCAGATTTGTTACTCCAATGAATGGTAGCCTTGTCATTATGGAAGGTAGTTTGTTGTTGAGATTTGTTACTCCAATGAATGATAGCCTTGTCATTAAGGAAGGTAGTTCGTTTTTGAGATTTGTTATTCCAGTGAATGATAGCCTTTTCATTGAAGGTAGTTCATTGTTGAGATTTGTTACTCCAATGAATGGTAGCCTTGTCATCATGGAAGGTAGTTCATTGTTGAGATTTGTTACTCCAATGAATGGTAGCCTTGTCATTATGGAAGGTAGTTCATTGTTAAGATTTGTTACTCCAATGAATGGTAGCCTTGTCATTATGGAAAGTAGTCCGTTGTTGAGTTTTTTTACTCCAATGAATGATAGCCTTGTCATTATGAAAGGTAGTTCGTTGTTGAGATTTGTTACTCCAATGAATGGTAGCCTTGTCATTATGGAAGGTAGTTCGTTGTTGAGATTTGTTACTCCAATGAATGTTAGTTTCGTCATTATGGAAGATAGTTCGTTGTTGAGATATTTTTCTGATGGATGGTACTCTCAGCATTATGGGAGATAGTTCATCATTGAGATTCGCATTACTCTGAAGAAGTTCATTTTTTTCCATTTATAAGTTCTGATGCTAATAATTTGTTACCACCCCTAATATTGGTATTTACCAGTATTATCTTACCATTTCTTTCCTTGGTAGGTCGACATTGCTTTTTTGATATCTCCTCAGTAAGTGGATAGTTCACAGTCATCTGTCGATCACGAATATCCTTTACTTTATCTCCTCAATCTTTGAGTTAATGACACCTTTTCTGATCTTTGAGATTTACCCCAATAGAGTTGGGTCTCTTGTTCACTAGTGATTTAATTTCCTGGTCGGGTTTTTCTTTTGATCGTTGTTTTTATTTACTACATCCCCAGTGGGGTCTTGTGTCTTTTTTTTTAGATTTTCTCATTTGCATTCATAATCATAAGTGTAAGTGTTTGTTGGCAGCAATTATGGTAAAACAATGTGTTGTTAATGTTTTGCTAAATGTCTTGACATTTGTAGCAAACTGTTTTGAATAATGTCAAAGCAGATGTCTTGACATCTACCTGCTGTACTGATCTCATCCAACATCAGTATATGTTTTTCTGTTTCCTGATTTCCAACGCTTCATAATTCAAGATTTATAACTCATAGGCAGCGAAAAATATGGAGGAATATTTTTCAAAATGCATGGATTTTATCTTGACCTGTTTATATGGAAATATTCAAAAGAATTGAATATTGGGTTTTAAAGCCCAAGCCCACAGTTGCGCATATATAAGGACTTTCTTCCTTATTCAAACTACTGCAACTTTTGAAGAAGAATACTTTCTTTCTGTTTTAAAAAGTCTAAGTCTTTTAATTGTTAAACACTCTAGTAATGATTGAATACTTGTGTTGTTATTTGGGTTGCTAATTGTGTATCATTCATAAGCTTTTAAGCATTGAATGATTGAAGTTTTTAACCTTATTAATATTGTTGTTTATTCACTGTAAGTGATTGAAGGGATTTGAGGAGGGCCTCATACCTAGGTGAGTCTTAGATAGAAGTATAGCACGGGTAGTGATTAAGTGATTAGATCGACAACTGGTTATTTACTGAGGGTCTATGAATTGATACTATTTAGTGGACTTGTCCCTGGCTTAGTAGCCCCCAGAGTAGGTGTTATTGTACACTGAACTGGGTGAATAATCTCTTGTATTTTTAATACTTTTGATTTTACTGCTCTTTACTTGTAAACAGATATTTGTGTCGTGACATCTTATTCAACATCACATATATGATACCAGAATTTTAATTGGTATCAGAGCATGCACATTCTCTTTATCTGGGTGAGATCCAGGGAAGATACTTTCTGGTACTATGGACAAGGAAGGAGGATTTGTAAACAGACCACCCATTTTGGATGGAATTAATTATGACTACTGGAAACCACATATGGTTGCCTTTTTAAAGTCTTTGGACAACAGGTCTTGGAAAGCTGTTTTAAAAGGATGGAAACACCCTGTCAAATTGGGAGAAAATGGAGAACCTACTTCTGAGTTAAAACCAGAAGAAGATTGGTCTGAAGAATAATATGAAATTGCTCTTGGAAATTCTAAAGCCTTGAATGCTATATTCAATGGAATTGACAAGAACATTTTCAGATTAGTGAACACATGTGAAGTAGCTAAGGATGCATGGGGAATTCTTCAATCTACTCATGAAGGCACATCCAAAGTTAAGATGTTAAGACTTCAGGTGCTCACCACAAAATTTGAGAATTTAAGAATGAAGGATGATAAAAGTATAAATGACTTCCATATGAACATTCTTGAAATTGCTAATGCCACCAGTGCTTTAGGAGAGAAAATACCTGAAGATAAATTGGTGAGAAAGATGCTCAGGTCTCTTCCCAAGAGATTTGATATGAAAGTGACTGCTATAGAAGAATCTCAAGACATTGACAAAATGAAAGTGAATGAACTTGTTGGATCCCTTCTAACATTTGAATTAAGCATCAATGAAAGATCTGAAAAGAAGAACAAAAGCATAGCCTTTGTATCAAATACTGAAGATGAAGAGGAAGACTGTGATTTGGATACAAATGGAGGAATATCAAATGCCTTAGCTATGCTTGGAAGACAGTTTAACAAAGTGATAAAAAGAATGGATAGGAACCAAAGATCAAATGTCAAGAACATCTCATCTGACATCCATAAGTCAAATGAGTTTGAAAGAAAAAGGGCTGAACAAAAATTCAATCAAGGGAAGGGAGTACAATGTCATGAATGTGAATGGTTTGGTTACATTAGAGTTAAATGTCCTACATAACTTAAGAAACAGAAGAAGAATCTATCTATTACTTGGTCTGAAGAGGACTCAGAGTGATCTTGAAGAATCTACCAAGTATGTTAAAGCATTAACAGGAAAATATGTATATGATGAAGAGCCTAGTGATGGGGAACTAACCTTTGATGAGTTAACTGCTTCATACAAAGAATTGTGTCTCAGAAGTGCAGAAGTGTGTCTTGAAGGGGAGAAATAGAAAGCCCTCATAACTCAGCTGAAGGAGGAAAGGGAAGAGCATCTTAAAACTATTTTTGATCTGGAAAGTGAAGTGTCTTCTCTGAATTCAAATCTTGATAGAATGGTCAAATCTCTCAAAATGCTAAACAATGGTTCTGACACATTAGATGAAATTATCCAAACAGAAAGAGGGACAAGAGACAAGAGTAGTCTAGGTTTCAATGAGAAAAAGGAACCTAACTCATAAGAGCTTTCATCTGTTTCCACTCATGCCAAGTCTAGACCAAAGATGTCGAATCAAATGTCCCAACATCTAGGCAATCATCGTGGCAAGAAAGGACATCATGGCAAACATCATGGAAAGAAAAATTTTAACCACACCAAGGAGAATTCCAAGCCCTAGAGATGTCATCACTATGGAAGGCTTGGTCATATAAGGCACTTCTGTTTCAAATTGTATGGGTATCCTAAGACTACTCTTCCTCCCAAGACTGATAAGATGCCACAAAATAGCAAAAAGAAGAAATAGTGGATTCCCAAGTCTAATGTTGCTAGTTTCATAGCTCACACCTCCCTCATAGTATCAACCAAAGATGACTGGTACTTTGATAGTGATTGTTCTAGACATATGACAGGTGTCAAGAATCTGTTGGTGGATGTAAAATCTCATTCCACTAGTTATGTGACTTTTCGTGATGGAGAAAAAGGTGAAATCAAAGGTGTTGGTAAACTTGATTATTCAGGAGTCCTAAATCTTGAAGATGTGTTACTTGTTAAAGGTTTAACAACTAACCTGATAAGTATAAGCCAATTGTGTGATCAAGGATTCAAAGTTAACTTCACCAAGGATTAATGTCTTGTGTGCAATGAAAAGAATGAAGCTATTATGAAAGGAATCAGATCTAAAGACAACTGTTATCTATGGGTTCCTAAAGAGTTGTCCTCAACATGTGTTTTAGCCAAAGAGAATGAAGTTAAACTATAGCATCAAAAATTGGGGCACTTGCATCTGAAATGTATGAAAAGAATTATATCTGAAGAAGCAGTAAGAGGGATTCCTAAGCTCAAGATAGAAGAAGGTAGAATATGTGGTGACTGCCAGATTGGAAAGCAAACTAAGATGTCACATCCGAAGATCCAACATCTCACTACATCAAAAGTTTTAGAACTTCTTCACATGGACTTAATGGGACCTATGCAGGTTGAAAGTCTTGGTGGTAAGAAGTATGCCTATGTTGTTGTAGATAATTTTTCTAGATACATATGGATAAGCTTTATTAGAGAAAAATTAGAAACTTTTGAAGTGTTTAAAGATCTCTGTCAAAAACTTCAAAGGGAAAAGGAAAGTCATGTCATAATAATCATAAGTGGTCATGGAAAGGAATTTGAGAATAATAAATTTTCTGATTTTTTCTCCTCTAAAGGAATCAGCCATGAATTCTCTTCTCTCATTACTCCTCAACAAAATGGGATTGTGGAACGCAAGAATAGAACTCTCCAAGAATCTTCCAGATCCATGATTCATGCTAAGAAGTTACCCTACCATTTTTGGGCTGAAGCTATGAATCCTGCATGCTATATCCATAATAGAGTCACTCTAAGGAAGGGCACTTCAGCCACCTTGTATGAAATATGGAAGGGAAGAAAACCAATTGTTAGATACATTCTTGTTTTTGGAAGTAAATGCTACATCTTAGCTGATCGTGAATAAAGGAGGAAGATGGATCCCAAGAGTGATGAAGGAATATTCCTGGGTTACTCTACAAATAGCAGAGCTTACAGAGTGTTTAACTCTATAACTAAAGTTATGATGGATTCAATCATTGTTATTATTGATGATAGAGGATGGAGTGCTGAAGAAGATGTCTCAGAAGATGTTGGAACATCTGTGTCTGATGTTCCAATATAATCAAATGATAAAAGTATTGATTCTAATCCACCTCAAGAAGACCCTGAGCCTAGTCATCTCAATAAAGGACCTTAAATTAGAACCTAGAGAGGTCATCCTAAGGAGCTTATCATATGAGATCTAAATAAAGGAGTTACTACCAGATCAAGAGATGGGATATCAAACTTTTGTTTTGTGTCAAAGGTTGAGCCTAATAATGTCAAAGAGGCCCTAACTGATAAGTTCTAGATTAATGCTATGCAAGAAGAGCTAGAACAATTCAGTAGAAATAAAGTTTGGGATCTGGTTCCAAGACCTGAAGGGACAAATGTAATTGGCAAAAAATGGGTGTCCAAGAATAAATATGATGAAACAAGTGTGGTCACTAGAAACAAGGCAAGGTTAGTAGCACAAGGGTATACTCAAATTGAAGGGGTTGACTTTGATGAAACTTTTTCCCTTGTGGCCAGACTTGAATCAATCAGACTACTGTTGGGAATTGCATGCATATTGAAATTTAAATTGTTTCAAATCGATGTAAAAAGTGCCTTCTTAAATGGCTATCTGAATGAAGAAGTTTATGTGGAACAACCAAAGGGATTTGTTGATCATAGTTTTCCTAAACATGTATACAAACTGAAGAAAGCTTTGTATGGATTAAAGCAAGCTCCAAGAGCTTGGTATGAGAGATTGATACAATTTCTTGTTAAGAATGGATACAGGAAAGGTGGCATAGACAAAACTCTTTTTGTCAAGGAAGAAGAAGGGAAGATCATGATTGCAAAGATTTATGTTGATGATATTATTTTTGGTGGGATGTCAAATGAGATGGTTCGACATTTTGTCAAGCAAATGCAATAAGAATTTGAAATGAGTCTTGTTGGTGAATTAACCTATTTTCTTGGCCTACAAGTTAAACAAATGGAAGATTCCATATTTTAATCTCAGAGCAAGTATGCCAAGAATATAGTGAAGAAGTTTGGGATGGAAAATGCCAGTCACAAAAGAACCCCTGCTCCCACACATCTGAAGTTGACTAAGGATGAAAAAGGAGTGAGTTTATATCAAAGTCTCTACAGAAGTATAATAGGCAGTCTTTTGTATCTCTTAACTAGCAGAGCAGACATTGCCTTTGTTGTAGGGGTGTGTGCAAGATATCAAGCTGATCCTAAAGTTAGCCATGCCAACCATATGAAGAGGATTATTAAAGATGTGAATGGGAAATATGACTATGGTATGCTATACTCTCATGGATTAAATTTTTCCTTAACTGGTTTTTGTGATGATGATTGGGTAGGAAGTGCTGATGATAGAAAAAGTACATCAGGAGGATGCTTCTTTCTGGGAAATAATCTCATATCTTGGTTCAGCAAGAAGCAAAATTGTGTGTCTGTATCCACTGTTGAGACTGAGTATATTGTTGCAGGAAGTAGTTGCTCTCAACTGGTTTGGATGAAACAAATGTTAACATAATACAATGTCAAATAAGATGTCATGACATTATTCTTTGACAATTTCAGTGCCATAAACATATCAAAGAATCCTATTCAACACAATAGGACCAAGCATATTGACATATGTCATCACTTCATAAGAGAGCTTGTTGAAGAAAAGATTGTTGCCTTAGAACATGTAGCCATTGAATTGCAACTGGCTAACATCTTCACAAAGGATTTGGATGCTAATAAATTTGAGAATTTAAGAGGAAAATTAGGGATCTGTTTATATGAGGATTTGTAGCAAGTAATGGCGTGTCGGAACACCATTAAAGTGATATTGTATTATTTATGTTTCCATCAAATAAAATTTCTAAAGAAATTGTTACAAGACTGCCTCAAAGTGTTTCCCACACGCTACGAAAATTCATCTCTCTACATTCACAAACTCTTCATTCTCCTCTACAGAAAAAGAACCCTTTCCATTCTTCATCTCTGTGTTCAAAAATTCTCAAACATGTCTCAACATCATACATCATATTCCTCAAAATCTGTCAACCTCCCTGAAAATATTTCCCTTGACAGAGTACTCAATGCTACTCCTCTAACAACCATGCCACCTCTTGATAAAAAGGTCAAGAAACCTAGATTATCACCTGCAAAGAAATCCAAAGTTGATAGAGGTAACTCTTCTACTGCAACTGATAATAGGACAAAAGAAGAGATTGTTAATGTTGATAGAAGCATCAGAAGGCTAGTAGACAGAGTGTTAAATAAAGGCTTTGTTGTTCCTGGGATTTCTACCACCTTGCTCGTACGCCTCCTCCTGCTGACAAAGGAAGTAACCCTAAAAGTGTTGATGTTAAATCATCCACCTTCAAGAAAGATAATGATGAAAGCAAACTTGAGAAGCTTGTTATCTCTGCTCTGAAGGAAGTGGAAGAAGAAAATGTTGAACAAGATGTTGAAGAGAACTCTCCTACTAAGGAAGATGATGCTACCTGCAAGGATGGAGAAGGTCACAATGTTGAGAATGTAGTCAATGTAGAAGAGCTGGATGATAATGAGCTCGTTACTAATGTGGTACCTGGTATTGCAAGAAGGCTAAAATCCAGGAAAGTGAAGGATGCAAGTGTCACACCCCTTTCCAAAACAACCCAGAAAAAAATCATGTATGGACACCCAAATCCAAGAATTGAAGTGGTTCCTCCCTCTAGAAAAAGAAAAGTTAGACCTCTTAGCTCCACATATTATAATGAGGATGCTTTAAAAAGATCAGAGTAAGAAGAAAGATGTGGTTGTTGAAGAAGTTGACTCAGACTATGAGGTTGAGCAAGATTTCCAGGACATCTCTCCTATCAAAAATTATGCAAGCAAGAAGATTTTTGTTAGGGTTCTTGATGCCCCACTTGACAACATCTCCTTCCATTTTGTTGGGAATGCTGAAAAGTGGAAGTATGTGTATCAAAGAAGGATTTCCCTAGAGAGAGAACTGGGAGCTGGTGCTTTGGAATGTAATTACAAGCTTCTCAAGTCATATTTAAAGCATGTGATTTGATGATGACAACATGGACATTAAGTTTCAAAGGATGTGCAAAAAGCTTATCAACATCAAATAAAAAGTCTTGAAGATTATTGAAGATTATTGAAGAATTATTGAAGAAATCATCAAATGTCAAAATGGTATAAATAATTCTTTAAATCTTGAATATAGATTTTCACAATATGCATTCATCAACATATACATATTCCATAACTTTAACATCAAGAAAAACTTTGTTTGAAATATCTTTCAAATTGTATTTTTGAAAATAAACCTTTAGGAACCGGTTCCTCCCTAACAGGGAACCGGGTTCTAGCTTTTCTCAAAATACATGTCCCTGGTTTTTGTACCAGGAACCGGGTTGTACCAATAGGGGAACCGGTTCCTGCGTGATAAATTTGAATTCCAACTTATAACGTTCACTAAGAACCGGGTTCTGTCAGTGTCGGAACCGGTTTCTAGCGAACCAATGCAGCTTTTACTTTGTTTTTTGAACATTTTTAAAGTGGTATCTTTTCATGAATGCATTGCAACTTTCCATATGAATTGGCATGAATGAAGAGGTTCCTACAACTTTATAAAATGCAGATTTTTCAGATTTTAAAAACAAGAACACAATAACACTTTCATATATGTTCAATGTTCAATACTTCAATTTTCAAATTAACAAATATCCTTCTTCATTAACAATTTTCTCATTTACTCACATTTGAAATTATACTTTCATGTGTTCATAATTTTGTGAAACTTGCCATATACACTTTCATTATCATTTCAAGTTTCATTCATACATTGTGAACATTTATACACATTGTTGAGAATTGTTTTTATCTTGAAGAAGAAGATCAATTGAAGATTGATAAAGCTCTCCATATACTTAAAAATTAATCATTGTATTACTTAAAGATTTTCCCTTACTATCCAGGATTGTTGGAAGTAAGTGTTGTGATTTGAAGAGGATTGTTCTTCATTCCCATTAGTGTTTGTTTGGTCTTAAAGGTGTTAAGAACCTTTGATCACCCTATAGGTTAGATAGTAAGCATAGGCTGTACAATCATTCTAAGTATAGTGAAATCTCTTTCATGTTGGAAAGGGGACTGAAGTACTCTCGGATTGTGAGGGGAACCAGGATATATCACCGTGTTCTTTACTTTTCCGCATTTATCACTGTCATCACAATAATCGAGAAAAGATAAGGATATAATCAAAACCTTCAAATACTTAACCAAAAATTACTACCAAGCATTCTCATAAAACCGAGTAAATTTTATAAGACCTAATTCACCCCCCCCCCCTCTTAGGCACTCTGAGACTTACAATTGGCATCAGAGCAAGTTATAGGTAACTTGTTCCTAAAGATCCAGAATGGCTTCCGCAAATCATCAACCAGTCTTCAGAGATGGTGGTAGTAACAACAAGCCTCCTCTATTCTGTGGTGAATATTTTGACTTCTGGAAAATACGCATGAAGGCGCATTTAGAAGCACAAGGAGAGGAAGTATGGGATGCTGTTGAAAATGGTCCATTTATCCCGATATCTGTTATCAATGGCATTGGTTCTGTAAAGCCCAAAACTGCATGGGACGACGATGATAAAAAGAAAGTTCTCTATGACAAAAAGGCAATAAACCTTCTTCAAGGTGCACTCAGTATGGACGAATTTTTCCGTGTCTCGAATTGCAAAACAACAAAAGAAATATGGGATACCCTGGTTCAAACTCATGAAGGAACGACTGAAGTAAAAAGATCAAGGCTAAATACCTTGAGTCAAGAATATGAACTATTTCGAATGCAAACCGAAGAATCCATTCTTGACTTACAAAAGAGATTTGTGCATTTGACAAATCACTTAAATGCTCTTGGTAAAACCTTGACAAATGATGAACTCAACTTGAAAATGCTTAGATCATTGACTAGGGAATGGCAACCAAAGGTAACGGCAATCTCGGAAAAGAAGAGTCTCTCCGCAATGACTTCCGCTACATTATTTGGCAAACTTCAGGAATATGAAACAGAACTCGGTAGACTTGAAAAACATGAAAATTTAGAGAAGAAATCCAAAGGCATTGCCTTGAAAGCTGATTCAAAAGAAAGTCAAGATAAAGATGCATCGGAGGAAGATGAAAACTTCTTGCTTCTTGTAAAAAGGTTAGGAAAATATTTTGGTCATAAAAATAATCTTCATAATGCTAACTTTGTCAAAAGGAAGAAATTTTATAATCATAAAGATAAATAAGCCTCCACATCAACACAAGATGTCACATGTTATGAATGTGGAAAGCAAGGTCACATAAAGCCGGATTGTCCAAAACTCTCCAAGAAAAATGGATTCAAAGGCAAAAAGGAGTTCAAGAACAAAAAGGCTTATGTTGCATGGGAAGATAATGCGATAAGTTCTTCATCCGATTTGGAAAGCGAGGAATGTGCAAATCTAGCATTAATGGCTTCACATCACTCCGACAATGAAGAAGAGGTTAGTAATGAATTTAATCTTTTTGATGATGATGTTCAAGATGCTATTGATGAACTCTTGAAAGAATGCAAAAGTTTATACAAAAAGGTGTCAAATCAAGAAAAAGAACTTCTAAGTTGTTTAGAAAAAATTGACACCATGACTAAAGATTTTGATCTTCAAAAACAGAACTTTATTAAAGAAAAAGAAAACTTTGCATGCTCCAAGTGTGAATCAAATGTCTTTCAAATTGTTCAATTAAAAAGATTCATTGAACGATATGAAAAAGGACAAATAGGATTGGAAGGATTACTAAGCCAACAACGTTATCCAAATGATAAAAGGGGTCTTGGTTATGTGAATTCTAAGAAACCAAGTAACAATCCCACTGTTTTTGCAAAGGCTAGTAATAGTTCCAATCCCAAGAAAGTAGAAAAGAAGAAAGTTGTTCATAATCATCAAAAGAAAAAGGCTAATGTATCGAAAAAGAAAACATTTCCTAAGAAGAAATCTTATCCTTCTAGATATAGAAGTAACTTTGAACCTACTTGTTTTTATTGTGGTATTAAAGGCCATACACCTAATGCTTGCTATGTTAAAAATTTTAGTATAGCAAGTGGGCATTATGTGTGGGTGAAAAAGGGAACTAACTATGAAGGATCCAAGGCAACTTGGGTACCTAACAAAGAATAATTTGTTTGTGTAGGTATGCTTGAAATCCACATCAAATGTTTGGTATCTTGATAGTGGATGTTCAAAGCATATGACAGGAGATGTACACCAATTTTCATATCTAGTACATAAAGCCAAAGGGTATGTCACCTATGGAGACAACACCAAAGGAAAGATTCTTGGCGTTGGAATAGTTGGCACACTTCCATCCATTCAAATTGAGGATGTTCTCTATGTTGAAGGATTAAAGCACAATCTTCTTAGCATAAGTCAACTTTGCGATAGAGGGTTCAAGATCAAATTCAACAAAGATGAATGTCTCATTATGGTTGAGGCAACCAATGAGGTAAAACTCAAAGGTATAAGAACTAACAATATTTTTATGATTACTTTAGATGATTTATCTCTGAAGGTACAATGTCTTATGGTAAACAACAATGACGCTTGGTTATGGCACAAGAGGATCGCTCACATTCACATGGAGCACTTGAACAAATTGGTTAAGCATGACTTAGTTATTGGTCTACCAAAGATGAAGTTCATCAAGGACAAATTATGTAATGCATGCCAAAAGGGCAAACAGACCAAAACAACTTTCAAATCTAAGAATGTGGTATCTACTACAAGACCACTACAATTGTTACACATGGATCTCTTTGGTCCATCAAGAACAAAAAGCTTCAGAGGTAATGTATACACTTTAGTCATTATTGATGATTTTTCTAGATATTCTTGGACTTTGTTTCTTGTGCAGAAAAGTGATGCTTTCAAAGCCTTTAAGAAGTATGCTAAGCAAATCCAAAATGAAAAATCACTAAAGATTGTATCCATAAGAAGTGATCATGGTGGAGAATTCCAAAATGCTCATTTTGAAGAATTTTGTGAAGAACATGGTATCTCTCATAATTTTTCAGCACCTAGAACTCCATAACAAAATGGAGTAGTTGAAAGAAAGAATAGGTTTCTAGTGGAACTCGCAAGAACAATGCTTAGTGATGCAAATCTTCCTAAATATTTTTGGGCGGATGCGGTTAGTACGACATGTTATGTTGGAAATCGAGTTATCATTAGACCTATAATAAAAAAGACTCCATATGAACTCTTCAAGGGAAGAAAGCCAAATATTGCTCATTTTCACATTTTTGGATGCAAGTGCTTTGTTCTTAACAATGACAGGGATAATCTCGTGTTTGTCTTTGCGCTCGCTTTCAAGCAAATCCAAAGGAATCACACCTCATGGCAGTTAAAAGGATCATGAAGTATCTTAAAGGAACAATCAATGTCGGCCTATGGTATCCAAAAGGAAGTACTTGCACTTTAATTAGTTATTCTGACGCGGATTATGCAGGTTGTAAAACTGATCGTAAAAGCACAAGTGGTACTTGTCACATTATTGTAAATGCATTAGTATCATGGGCTTGTAAAAAGCAAGCATGTGTTTCTCTTAGCACGGCCGAAGCAGAATACATAGCAGCAGGTAGTTGTTGTGCACAAATTCTTTGGCTCAAGCAACAACTCCGTGATTACGGACTTGATCTCGGATGCATTCCTCTTCGATGCGACAATACAAGTGCTATCAATATTACAAAGAATCCGGTCATGCATTCAAGAACCAAACATATAGATATTTGACATCATTTTCTCCGTGATCATGTACTTAAAGGAGATGTCGAAGTCACTTTTGTGGATACTCATAACCAACTCGCAGATATCTTCACTAAACCACTTGCTCGAGAACCTTTCTTCAAAATCCGAAGAGAACTTGGTATTTTGGATGAAGGTGATATCTAATGTTTCTCTTAAGATGCATGTCTTAATTTTTAAATGTATCTATTTCACTCTTTTTCCCCATCCTTTTTGATGTTAACAAAGGGGGAGAAGAGTATGCATGTATGTTGTTTTGTTTCAAGAAATTGCAGGCCCAAATAAATATCAAACTCTCTCCAAAATTCAAAGAATCATGGACTTAGGGGGAGCATACAATTTAGGGGGAGCCTTGCATTTGCTCAACATGTTCGCTACACAAAACAACATGAACATTTCAAGAAATCGTTTTCAAGACTTGGTTGTCATCATCAAAAAGGGGGAGAATGTAATTACAAGCTTCTCAAGTCATATTTAAAGCATGTGTTTTGATGAAGACAACATGGACATCAAGTTTCAAAGGATGTGCAAAAAGCTTATCAATATCAAATAAAAAGTCTTGAAGATTATTGAAGATTATTGAAGAATTATTGAAGAAATCATCAAATGTCAAAATGGTATAAATAATTCTTTAAATCTTGAATATAGATGTTCACAATATGCATTCATCAACATATACATATTCCATAACTTTAACATCAAGAAAAACTTTGTTTGAAATATCTTTCAAATTGTATTTTTGAAAATAAACCTTTAGGAACCGGTTCCTCCCTAACAGGGAACCGGGTTCCAGCTTTTCTCAAAAAACATGTCCCTGGTTTTTGTACCAGGAACCGGGTTGTACCAATAGGGGAACCGGTTCCTGCGTGATAAATTTGAATTCCAACTTATAACGTTCACTAAGAACCGGGTTCTGTCAGTGTCGAAACTGGTTCCTAGCGAACCAATACAACTTTTAATTTTTTTTTTGAACATTTTTCAAGTGGTATCTTTTCATGAATGCATTACAACTTTCCATATGAATTGGCATGAATGAAGAGGTTCCTACAACTTTATAAAATGCAGATTTTTCAGATTTTAAAAACAAGAACACAATAACACTTTCATATATGTTCAATGTTCAATACTTCAATTTTCAAATTAACAAATATCCTTCTTCATTAACAATTTTCTCATTTACTCATATTTGAAATTATACTTTCATGTGTTCATAATTTTGTGAAACTTGCCATATACACTTTCATTATCATTTCAAGTTTCATTCATACATTGTGAACATTTATACACATTGTTGAGAATTGTTTTTATCTTGAAGAAGAAGATCAATAGAAGATTGATAAATCTCTCCATATACTTCAAAATTAATCATTGTATTACTTATAGATTTTCCCTTACTATCCAGGATTGTTGGAAGTAAGTGTTGTGATTTGAAGAGGATTGTTCTTCATTCACATTAGTGTTTGTTTGGTCTTAAAGGTGTTAAGAACCTTTGATCACCCTATAGGTTAGATAGTAAGCATAGGCTGTACAATCATTCTAAGTATAGTGAAATCTCTTTCATGTTGGAAAGGGGACTGGAGTACTCTCGGATTGTGAGGGGAACCAGGATATATCACCGTGTTCTTTACTTTTCCGCATTTATCGCTGTCATCACCATAATCGAGAAAAGATAAGGATATAATCAAAACCTTTAAATACTTAACCAAAAATTACTACCAAGCATTATCATAAAACCGAGTAAATTTTATAAGACCTAATTCACCCCCCCCCCCTCTTAGGCACTCTGAGACTTACAATTGGCATCAGAGAAAGTTATAGGTAACTTGTTCCTAAAGATCCAAAATGACATCTGATTGAGCGGGAGCTTAATACTTGAGGGGGAGCCTCATAAATTAGAATATGTTTTGACATCTTCCTTTGCTAACAGCTAACTGATAACTGAGTTTATGCTTGCTTTGCTTATGTTGCTAATCTGTTTTCACTCTGATAATGTTTTAGCAAAAATTTGCCAAAGGGGGAATTTGTAAGTGTTTGTTGGCAGTAATTTTGATAAAATAATATGTTGGTAATGTTTTTCTAAATGTCTTGACATTTGTAGAAAACTGTTTTGAATGATGTCAAAGAAGATGTCTTGACATCTTCCTCCTGAACTGATTTCAGCCAACATCAGTATATGTTTTTCTGTTTCCTGATTTCCAGCGCTCCATAATTCAAGATTTGTAACTCACAAGCAGCGAAAAATATGGAGGAATATTTCTCAAAATGCATGGATTTCATCTTAAATTGTTTTTATGGAAATATTAAATAGAATTGAATATTGGGTTTTAAAGCCCAAGCCCATAGCTGCTCATATATAAGGACTTGCTTCCTTATTCAAACTACTGCAACTTTTGAAGAAGAATACTTTATTTATGTTTTAAAATGTCTAAGTCTTTTAATTGTCAAACACTCTAGTATTTATTGAATACTTATATTGTTATTTGGGTTGTTAATTGTGTATCATTCATAAGCTTTTAAGCATTGAATGATTGAAGTTTTTAAACTTATTAATTCTATTGTTTCTTCATTGTAAGAGATTGAAGGGATTTTAGGAGGGCCTCATACCTAGGTGAGTCTTAGGTTGAAGTATAGCACGGGTAGTGATTAAGTGATTAGATTTTAAACTGGTTGTTTACTGAGGTCTATGAATTGATACTATTTAGTGGACTTGTCCCTGGCTTGGTAGCCTCCAGAGTAGGTGTTGTTGTACACTGAACTGGGTGAACAATATCTTGTGTTTTTACTACTTTTGATTTTACTTCTCTTTACTTGTAAACAGATATTTGTGTCGTGACATCTCATTCAATATCACATATCTGATACAAGAATTTCAATAAGCATTGCATGGATCCTTGGGACCAAAAATAGGGCTTGTTTTATATTTAAGTATCTTCAATCGCGTTGACACGAAGACTTTAACTTTCGCATCCCCGTATAGAAGACACTTAAATAAGGTCAGTTGTTGTACCCCAATTTGTGCCCATAAGATTCCTCTATCATATCATCTCAACTCAATCATAACAAGATCACACTAGGGTTTGGTTCTTCTCCTTATCTTTAGCTTTGCTCATGGGGAATCACCAAGCACCTTGATTTGTATTTTTTGATCATCTATGTTTTAGATTGATTAAATTTTAACTAATAAATACAATGAATGTTTTCCCTAATTGATGATATTATAGGTGAAAGCACAACACATTCCATCAAGTTGATCTATAGGTTCATGAGTTTATTTCCATGCCTTTTTCAACAAAGATTCATTAAGATTCAAGCTTCATAATTGAAGAAGCTTTGAAGTAATATTATGAAAAAGTCTATTATGATTCATCAATGCCTCCAGTTGTCAAAGATAGTTCAAAGATGTAAGGGTTTATGGAAGAAGTTTGACCTAATTGGACAAGTTCTTGATCTCTTGATCGCAATTGAATATTTCCCTCAATTCTTAATACTTGGAAGTGGTTATGGTTTCTATGATATCTCATTATCATCCTAAACAACTTCTATTTACATGAAAAAAGTATTTGTTCAAAAAATTTGTCAAAATTGAAAAGCTTTTCCAAGGAATTTTGTTGCTTTATGAGTTAGGGTTTTGAACTTCTAAAGACTATATCTTGCTCATATTTTGGTATTTTTGAGTTATTCCAAAAACATGCTTCTCTTCAAAGGGTTATCAATAAATCAATTCAAAAGTTTCAAGAAAATTTTTGTTGGAAGATACCTAATGATGAAGAAAGATTACAAGTCCTCTAGATAGGCCATCAAATTCCCTTATGTGACTTCAAAAGATCAAAAATTGGTCAATTTTTATCTCCTTGAGCCCATTATTTTTCCACAATAATCCTAAGGATGTTAACTTCAACTCTTCTTTTATGTGCAAATATTGAAAATGGATGGAAGATTTCCTAAGGATGCAAAAGATTATAGGTCATCTCATGAATTTTCACCAATTTTGCAAGACCATAACTTTTTCAATACTTTGTGTTTTTCGGTGATTCAAGTTTCACAATTCTCTTTAGGATGTATATTTCAATATACCATTAATGATCAAATCTCAATTTTGGAGGAAAGTCTTATTTGAGCTCAAAACATTACAAGTCATTTTTGAAGAGAAAACTTGAAATTTTTCTAAGTATAAAAGTCAACATCTTTTTCTCAACTTTGACTCATTACAACTCTTAGCTCAAACATCCATAAATTCAAACTCTTTTGAAATTATAAATCTTGTGATCTAATCATTCTAAAGCTTCAAGAATCATACCCTAAGACCACTTGAGTTGTGAACGCAATTGATTCAAAAATGGTACCTTGAAACTGAAGTTTCACTTCAAATCAGAACTTGAAATTCATGTTGTGGGTTCTAAACATCAAATTAGTATGTTTTTTTGGTCTAAACATGTTTAAGCAACTTGCCAAAGTCGATTATAGCCTTGAAACACAAGGATATAATGAGTTTTGATGCTAAACAGGTCACATACTACTCATGTATCAGGTTCACACGAGTTCCCTCCAAATTTCATCATTCCACACGCTTGAGCATCCCACTTGTTTCCCTATAAATAGAGGACCATACCTCATTCATTTTCTCAAGCTTGAAGAGCTAAAATCACTCTGTCAAATTCCCTCCATAACACCCTTTTCTGAGATTTCAAATTCCTATTTTCTCCACTTCTCAATTCAATTTATTCATTGATCTTTCATTCTTGAACTTCCTTGAAGCTAACAAAAGAAGAATAAGCCTCGAGGTGCCCGGAATCGTGCTAGCCAAGTCCATTTATAGAGCAACTTCATCTGACTTCGTTCAGGTAGTTGAAGGCATCAAATATTCTAACTCAAATTACTGGAATGGTCTATGATGTTCACTGATTCTTGCTATTAACTCAATTTTGGTGAACCAATGTGTTTGATACTTTTGTTTTCGATTTCAAAATTTTCAAAACATCCCTGATCTTTTTCAAATCGAGTAAGCTATGTTTTATATAAATTTAGCGCGAGGATATGTTTGTGATCATCTTGAAGAGACGCATCGAATGATACCATTATGAGCGTCTAAATTTACAGATTTAAGGATTATGATTTCACCCTAGTTGCAGGGTAGCTGGAAGTTGAAGATGACCTATGTGGCCTCTTCAACCAATGAAAGCGTGACAATTGAAAAGTTGTGATTGGCCTGACTTTTGTGACTTTTGTGCGTGTTTGTTGACCAGGGATCACCATACATCTTCTTTCTGAGCCACTAGATGTGTCAGCGTGTTTTAGTTAATTGGATCCAACACCTCACATTATTTCTTATTTATTTATTTTTATGAAATTTGTTTAAAATTTGTTTTAATTTCAAAAGTTCATAACTCTTTTATTTTTTATCCAAAAATTATAAAAAAATATATATACAAGAATACTTTGAATTATTTCTGACTTTGTGAATATTTTTTCATATTTTCATTTTAAGGTTTGATATTTTTCATAATTTTTGCTTTGTTTGATTTATTTTAATTGTTTAAAAAATACTTTCTGACATTTTTAAATTCTGAAACTTTTTATAAAAATTATTTTCATTGTCACTAACTTTCTGAAATTTTTTTAGAATTTTATTCTGACTTTTACTATTTTTGATCTTTTTTCACTTATTTAAGTAGTTTTAATTAGTTAAAAAATAGTTTCTGACTTAAAAAAATTACCAAAAATTTTATAAAAATATTTGAGCTCATTTCTAATTTTCCTGTGGTCTGATTGACTGTTTTGAATATAGTTTCTATTTTCCCCTTTTATTTTTATTTAAAAACCATTTTTTAAAATCTGTTTTTTCTTTATTTTTAAATACAATTTTATTTTTTATATATTCTGGTTGATCTTGAACTATGAAATTTTGATCATGAGCTTCATTAACATCATTGGATCTTGGGTGTTGAGTTTAACTCCACCAAAATGGATAGATGATTTTAATGGTGGCTTGATTAAATTTTTGGTTCAAATATGGTTTAATTCTTATCCCTTCCCTCTTCATGTCATCCTCTTCTTATTGTGTCACGTGTTGTTAGAGGATGATATACATATCATCTTTCCAAATATATGACACATAAATTTCTATTGACCGTCCTCAAAATAGGTGTGACTTCTATATAAATCCACTTACGATTGCTTAACATAGCGCTAAATTTTATCCTGATTCAAGAAACGATCATTTGTGGCCCAAACCCATGTTTGTAAGCCCAATTTTGTTAATTTGAATCCTTTGATCCAATAACCTTGAGATTCATTGTTAGGAGGCTTTGGTCTTATCAATCCTCTAATAAATCTTCATAAGCTTTGGTCAAAGTGAATCACTTAAATATCGTTGATCATCCATTGTTGCCTTGAGAATTTTAAATGAATGATATACTTGACAAAAAACAAATGAACCTTGTTGTTGAGAGGTTTTGATTTTTTCAATCTTCTAATGAGTTTCAAATACAAGTTTCAAGATGGTCATTCAACTAACCTCTAATTTCTAACAATGAACTTTATTTTATGCTTTTACTTTATGCTTTTACTTTAAGTGCATTTATTTTAGTATTTATATTTCATGATATTTTCATCTTTGCTCATTTGAGCATTTACTTTTATGTAATTTTTTATTTTTGCTTAGTTGAGTCTTTCATTTTTTTTTGAAGATACCTAATAATCAACTTGAACCATAAAAAACTTTAATGTTACTTTGAATACTTGGTTACTATCCTTGGAATTATGGAGATTGTGGACTTCTTGGACTTAGAAATAGAAGTTGTGGCCTATCTTGAGACCTTGTGACCTCAACTGTTATTTTGTTTGGAGCTCCTGGGGATTACATGCTTTGTCTGTGATCGGGAATTCATTTGTATACAGTCGTTACTCTGCCTAATTTTGTGAAGACTTAATTCATTTAAAGATTGGTTTTCTTAAGAGGTTTATTATCTTTTCTTGTTTGGTTTTAATCCAAAGGATTGGAATTTTACATTGAATCATTGTGTTAAGTGTTGGCTTCTTGTTGGTTAGACGGTTCTTTTCCCTAGCTTTTACCTTATGTTTAGGATAGTCCCTTCATCTCCTCCCATCTTCTTTAATTTCAAAAATCTTCTCCCTCCTTTTGAAAACTCTTAATTTTTTTAAACTCGAACCGCTTTCACAATAAACTTGGACTTAGGTCCATACCTTTTCAAAACATTTTCTTAATCAAACTTTAATGAATTTAATAATACTTTGAAATTTCTGTGAGAAGAATAAAAGTCAATCACTCTCATTCAAACCATTTTTCCACTTTGGATTTTTACCTTAAAACTTTTCTCAAAAGATTATACTCTTGTCAATCCTTGTAGTGATGTGAGCTACTATACTTCTACGATATGTAGTGAAGTAAGATATTTTTAACTTGGGTGTTGCGTGAGGCTTTGTTGATTTTAAAATCCAAGATATATCCTCCACTTTGAGATGACACAAATTATCTTTTCTTATAATCGTGGGTAGTAAGTATGTTCTTCCAATCGGATACAATGATGATGTCTCGTCTCTTAAAATTAACCAACATACTTGTGTTTTAAAAAAATTTAAAAGGTGTGTAAGTGTTTAGTTATTGGCATATATTTTTGGTAAAACCAGGTGTGTGAATGTCATGACTGATGTCATAACATTCTGGGTTATTAGGTACTTTATGCAGAAAAAGAATGGTATACAGTATCTGCTCTTTATGAGTGTGTATCTGAGCATTTTGCAATGATCACATTTATTACATTCTACCAAAATCAGTAAACAGGATTCCTGTTGTCATAACCAGTGTTAAGACATCCTGTACTGATCTAACAGTTATGCAGTTTTGTTAATTCTGAGATTTTTCAGGAATTTGGTTCATACATTCCAGAACAGAGTCTCACGTGGACTTTAGGTTAACTTAGCTCAACCCTAATCTGGTTGATAAAGCCTTGTGACTAAGTCTTGAGGTTAACCCTAATTAACCCTAGCTTTTCTTGGAAGCCCTAATTGAAGAAACAGCTGCATATATATTCAACAAAAAGGCTGTTGGGAAAATCAACTTTTTGACAGAAGATCAACTAGGGGCTGTATAGTTTTAACTACTGTAATCCAAGCAAGTATCATTGTGATAAGTGACTTGGAGTAGGTTTTGATTGTAAGGGTGGTGTATCACTCAAAGCTTTGAAGCACGGGTGTTTGTGTCACTTGATTAAAGCTTTGAAGCAAGGTCAAGTTAGGTTTATGTATCACTCAAAGCTTTGAAGCACGAGTGTTTGTGTTACTTGATTAAAAGATGTGAAGCATAATCAAGTGTATGTTCTGAATAGTGTCTTCATTATTTCATTAGTCAATTGTTTAGTATCACTGCTGTGATTGAGGGGGAGTGAGTAGGAACTCAGGTTTAAGTTTAACTTAGATTGAAGTTGCATTGGGTAGGTCTTAAGTGAAGGAGATAAACTGGTTGGTTTATTCCTGAATTAATATCTCTTATAGTGAATTTCCTCCCTGGCTTGGTAGCCCCCAGAGTAGGTATTGTTTCACACTGAACTGGGTAAACAATTGACTGTGTTCTTTACTGTTTTTGATTTACTGTCTTATATAAAGTCAGATATGCTGTCATAACATTCACTGTGACATTGAGTATCTGCTGCCAGAATTTCAATTGGCATCAGAGCAGGCACCCTGCCTGTCTTACTGGGTGAGATATAGGGATATCACTTTCTGGCGCTATGGACAAAGAAGGAGTTTTTGGAAACAGACCACCCATTCTGGATGGATCAAATTATGACTACTGGAAACCTCGTATGGTTGCCTTTTTAAAATCACTGGACAAAAAGGATTGGAGAGCTGCTGACAAAGGATGGAACCATCCCACCATAACTGAGAAAGATGGGGCAATCAGTCTGCAACCTGAGGAAGAATGGAGCAAAGAAGAAAATGAGTTAGCTCTGGGCAATTCCAAAGCATTAAATTCCTTGTTCAATGGAATTGATAGAAACATATTCAGACTAGTACATCAATGTGAACTGGCCAAGGAAGTTTGGGACACTCTCAAAACTACCCATGAGGGCACATCCAAAGTAAATATGTCAAGGCTTCAGATGCTGACTACCAAATTTGAGAACCTAAGGATGATGGAAGATGAAACCATTCATGAGTTTCACATGAACATCTTGGAGATTGCCAACACCTCAGGAGCATTGGGAGAAAAGATGTCAGAAGAAAAACTGGTGAGAAAGATTCTCAGATCCTTGCCTAAAAGATTTGCAATGAAGGTAACTGCTATAGAGGAAGCCCAGGATATCAACAATTTGAAGGTGTATGAACTCAATGGGTCTCTTCAGACCTTTGAGATGGGAATCAGTGACAATGTCAACAAGAAAAACAAGAGCATAACACTTGTATCTAACTCTGAAGATGAAAATATTTCAGAAGCTATAGCCATGCTTGGAAGACAATTTAACAAACTCATCAAGAGAATGGATCCAAAGTCAAGGTCAAATGTCAAGAACATTCCTTCTGACATTAACAGATCTTATGACTCCAGCAGAAGACCAAAGTCTGAAGAGAAGGGAAATCAAAGCAGAGGAATTCAATGCCATGGATGTGAAGGATATGGGCACATTCGAGCTGAATGTCCTACCTTTCTTAAGAAACAAAAGAAAGGAATGTTTGTTACTTGGTCTGACTGTGATTCAGAAAGTAATTCTGAAGAAGAATCTGCCAAACTAGTTACTGCACTAACTGGTATTTGTAACTCTGATAGTGACTCTAATGATGAGGAAGTGACATTTGAAGAACTGGCTGATTCCTACAAGAAATTATGTATCAGAAGTGCTGAAGTCTGTCAGCAAAATGAGAGACAAAAAAAACTCATAATAAAGTTGGAGGCTGAAAAAAGGGCAGACACTGATACTATAATTCCTCTAGAAGGGGAGGTTCAATTGCTAAACTCAAAACTGGACCAGATGACCAAATCTGTCAAGATGCTGACAAATGGAACTGACAAATTGGAAGAAATCCTTCAGGTTGGACAAAATCTGGGAAATAAGTCTGGTCTAGGATTTGTGGCAGCAAAGAAATCTGGTATAGACAAGAAGATCAGGCCTGACAAAAATATGTCAAAGCAGATGTCACAACATAGCACTCAAGATCGTGAACAGAGAAATAAGAAGAAGAAGTATCAAAGATGGAGATGTCATCATTGTGGGAGGTTTGGTCACATAAAGCCATTCTGCTTCAGATTATATGGATATCCTAATCAGAACCCAGTTGTCAAACCTAAGTCTAACAAGGTACCATATACTCCACAGTGGAAGAAAAAGGCTACTGCCCTTATAGCTCACACTTCCCTTAGAGTCTCTGCAAAGGAAGACTGGTACTTTGACAGTGGATGCTCTAAGCACGTGACTGGAATCAAGAACCTTCTCAATAATGTTAAACCTCACACCACTAGTTATGTGACCTTTGGAGATGGTGCTAGAGGAGAAATCAAAGGAGTTGGAAACTTGGACTTTCCTGGAGTTCCAAATCTAAATGAAGTATTGTTGGTAAAAGGCTTGACTGCTAATCTCATAAGTATCAACCAATTATGCGATCTAGGATTCAAGGTCAACTTCTCAAAATCTGAATGTCTTGTAACTAATGAGAAACAAGAAGTTGTAATGAAAGGAGTCAGATCTAAAGACAACTGCTACTTGTGGGAGCCTGAGAACACTAATTACTCTACTGTGTGTTCTATTGCCAAAGAAGAAAAAGAAGTGAAACTGTGGCACCAAAAACTTGGCCATCTACATCTAAGAGGAATGAAAAGGATTATATCTATGGAGGCAGTCAGAGGGATTCCAAGACTGCAAATTGATGAAGGGAGAGTATGTGGTGAATGTCAGGTTGGTAAGCAGACTAGGATGTCACATCCAAAGTCAAGACATCTGACCACCTCTAAGGTTCTAGAACTTCTACATATGGATCTGATGGGACCAATGCAGGTGGAAAGTCTTGGTGGAAAAAGATATGCTTATGTTGTTGTGGATGATTTTTCCAGATTCACCTGGATTAACTTTAGTAGGGAAAAATCTGATGTATTTGAAGTTTTTAAAGAACTGTGCAAAAGAATTCAAAGAGAAAAAGAAGGGTGCATTGTCAGAATCAGAAGTGATCATGGCAAGGAATTTGAAAACAGTAAGTTTAATGAGTTATGTTCCTCAGAAGGAATTAATCATGAATTCTTTTCTCCTATAACTCCTCAACAAAATGGAGTTATAGAAAGAAAAAACAGGACCATACAGGAATCTTCCAGAGCAATGATACATGCCAAAAGACTTCCTATTCATTTTTGGGCTGAAGCTATGAATACAGCCTGTTATGTCCATAACATGGTCACCTTGAGAAAGGGAACCTCATCCACCATTTATGAACTCTGGAAAGGAAGAAAGCCAACAGTGAAGTACTTCCATGTATTTGGTAGAAAATGCTATATTCTGGCAGATCGTGAACAAAGGAGAAAGTTGGACCCTAAAAGTGATGAAGGAATATTTCTAGGATACTCCACCAACAACAGAGCTTATAGGGTATTCAATTCCAGGACCAAAGTCATGATAGAATCAATAAATGTCATAGTTGATGATTATCATGAGGAAACAACTGTCCTTTGTAATGTTGAGACATTCTTTGAGACTTCAACTCAACATAATGATCTACCTAACACCACTGCAGAAGACTCTGAATCAAAGGAAGCTAGCAAAAACCCTTCCATCAGAATTCAGAAAGATCATCCTAAAGAACTCATCATAGGAGATCCTAACAGTGGAGTCATTACAAGATCTAGAGAAATCATCTCAAACTCTTGCTTTGTGTCTAAAATTGAACCAAGAAATGTTAAGGAGGCTTTAACTGATGAATACTGGATTGGAGCAATGCAAGATGAATTGAACCAATTCAAGCAACATGAAGTATGGGAGTTAGTTCCTAGACCAGAAGGAACAAACATCATTGGCACAAAATGGATCTACAAGAACAAATCAGATGCTGAAGGAGTTGTCACCAGGAATAAGGCAAGACTTGTTGCTCAAGGATACACTCAAGTTGAAGGGGTTGATTTTGATGAGACCTTGGCCCTTGTAGCCATACTGGAATCAATCAGACTCCTATTGGGAATTGCTTGTCTCGTGAAGTTCAAGTTATTTCAGATGGATGTAAAAAGTGCCTTCCTAAATGGGTACTTAAATGAGGAAGTTTATATGGAACAGCCTAAAGGTTTTGTGGATCCAAACTACCCTGATCATGTCTACAAATTGAGGAAAGCTTTATATGGCCTGAAACAAGCTCCTATAGCATGGAATGACAGGTTGACAAAATTTCTCTCTGACAAAGGATATAGAAAAGGAGGCTTGGATAAAACCCTCTTTGTCAAAAATGAAGGAGGAAAGATAATGGTAGCTCAAATCTATGTTGATGACATAGTGTTTGGGGGAATGTCAGTTAAAATGGTTAAACATTTTGCTGACCAAATGCAGGCTGAATTCAAAATGAGCCTCATGGGAGAATTGACCTACTTTCTTGGACTGCAAGTCACACAGATGGAAGACTCAATTTTTTTGTCTCAAAGCAAGTATGCAAAGGACATTGTCAAGAAGTTTGGTATGGAGAATGCCAGTCACAAAAGGACTCCTGCTCCTACTCATTTAAAGTTATCCAAAGATTCAAGTGGGGTTAAGGTGGACCAAAGCCTGTACAGAAGCATGATAGGAAGTCTGCTATACTTAACAGCCAGCAGACCTGACATTGCTTTTGCAGTTGGAGTATGTGCAAGATACCAAGCTGATCCCAAAGTCAGTCATATCAACCAAGTGAAGAGAATTTTGAAGTATGTAAGTGGAACTTACAACTATGGCTTGCTGTACTCTCATGGTTGTGAACCAACTCTGACTGGATACTGTGATGCTGATTAGGCTGGAAGTGCTGATGATAGAAAGAGCACCTCTGAAGGATGTTTCTTCTTAGGAAATAATCTGGTCTCCTGGTTCAGCAAGAAACAGAACTGTGTGTCTCTCTCTACTGCTGAAGCTGAATACATAGCAGCTGGTAGTAGCTGTTCTCAAATGATCTGGATGAAATAAATGCTTACTGAGTATAATGTCACACAAGATGTTATGACATTGTACTGTGACAATCTGAGTACAATCAACATTTCCAAGAATCCTATTCAGCATAGCAGGACCAAGCATATTGACATTAGACATCATTTTATTAGAGATCTTGTAGAGGAGAAGACAATTAAACTGGAACATGTTGCCACTGAACTACAGCTGGCTGACATTTTTACCAAAGCACTTGATGCAAATCAATTTGAAAATTTGAGGGGCAAGTTGGGTATTTGCCAACATGAGGAAATGTAGCAATTAATTTTGCTTAAAACAAGGGATGAAGGAGATTTTTGTGTTAAGTCTATTTTGATTGGGTTAATAATTTGTTTTCCTATTTCTTTCAAAATTGTTAAGAAGTTGAATAGACACTCATTTACCTCCTTCCTCTCTCGGCTCTGCAACAATCCCCATTCTCTCAATCAAAGATTTCTCTCTTGTTGTTACTGGTTTTCTAAGACTATCAAAATGTCTCAACTATCCATGACATCATCCTCTTCCAAGACGACTGTTTCATCCGCATCATCTGATCGAGAACCTAGGGCAATCACAACATGCATGGATTCTGAAGTTCTGGAGATTACTCCTCTTAGAGAACTGGCAGCAAACCCCTCTAAGGTTAAAAAGCTGAGAACAAGGCATGCAGGAAGGTCTCAAGATACTTCATCCGGTAATCCCTCTCAACCATCATCTTCTGTTCCAAATAGGGAAGGCTCAGCTTATGTTCATCAAGCAATAGCTAGGCTTGTTACAAGAATTCTGAATGAGAACCACTCTGTACCTGACATTTCTGTTCCTTTAAATCAAGAATCTGCTAGTCCAAATGTTGAAATAAATCCAGATGTCTCTAAGAATGTTGAGACACCGGAAGACAACATTCAGAAATCATCTGAAAATCTTGATGATCTCCAGAACCCTTTAGAGAAGGATGTTGAACCCCCGGTTATTGATGTGGATGAAGAATACTCTGACAATGACCTAATTGCAAATATCAACCCTAGCATAGATAGGAGGATGATGAACAGAAAAGGTAAGAAGGATGCTGCAAAATGTCTGACCAAAGAGAAGACTGCTGATGTTGCTCATAAGAAAACCAGGTCTGAAGGCAAGACTGGTGTAGAAACTGTGAAGTCTGGATTGTCCAAAGGGAAGGTGAAGACCCGAGTACCTGCTGGTAATCTCTCAAAGCCTGTGAGACAACCAATAGCAAAGAAAAGGAAAGAGCCTGAACCTTCTAATTCTGATGAGGAATCAGAATTTGAAGTTGATGCTGAAGACATTCCTCTCAGAAGGAAACTCCCATCAAGCAAAATGTCTAAAGTTCCTGAAGTCCCCACTGACAACATTTCTTTTCACCACCCTGAAAATGCCAACAAATGGAAGTATGTTTGTTTGAAAAGAATAGCCTTGGAAAGAGAACTGAACAATGGTGCCATGGAATGTAAGGAGATCATGGACCTAATCAAAACTGTTGGGCTAATGAATACTGTGGTAAAGTTTACCAACTGCTATGAAAATCTTGTCAAAGAATTCATAGTGAATTTATCTGATGGATATGCTGATGGAAGGTCAGCTGACTTTAAGTGTGTCTATGTGAGAGGAAGAAAGGTTAATTTCTCTCCCTCTGAAATAAACAAATTCCTTGGAAGACCAGATGAGGATTGTCCTGAACTAGAGGTTACTGACAACCAAGTATGCCAAACCATCACTGCAAATCAAGTAAGGAGATGGCCCTTAAAAGGCAAGCTGAATGCAAGCAAGCTAAGCATGAAATTTGCCATCCTGCACAAGATTGGTGCAGCCAACTGGGTTCCTACCAACCATAAATCAACCATCTCCACAGGATTGGGAAGATTCATTTATTTTGTTGGAACCAGGACAGAATTTGACTATGGCAGGTATATCTTTGATCAAACTTTAAAACATGCTGGAAGCTATTCTGTTAAAGGCCCTATTGCCTTTCCCTCCCTCCTATGTGGTATTGTCCTTGCTCAGTATCCTGACATTCTAGTGGAAAGAGATACTATATGCAAAAGAGCCCCTGCTCTTGGGTTGCACTATAAGCTATTTCAGGGAACTCATGTTCCTGACATTGTCATGACATCAGCTGAGACATCAACTGTCAAAACTCAGTCCAAGAAATCTGATGTTATAGCTGTGCTGAAGGAAACCTGCAAAGAGCTGGAGACAAGGAAAAGGACTCTTGAGAACGTAATTGCTAGACTAGAACAGGAGGAGACTGAAGGACAAAGAAGGTAAGAGGATGCTGCTGAAGATTAGCTTAATGCTGAAGATAGTGCCTCCTCTGAAGATGACAGTGCTTGAAGATTAGTGGAGTGTCAAGCTTGCTGCTGATACCTGTTGCTGCAAGTGATTTCAGACTTTTTGTTGTTTTTATTATTCATTTTGGATGACTGTATAACCTAAAAGTACATGTATCTTTGGCCTATTTATGGCTAAAGAAGGGGAGAAGATTATGTGTTAATTATACTTGGTAGACATTAATTTTTCTGCAGACATATTATTTCTGCTGCTCTTTATTCTTTGATTGTTTAGGGGTTTTAGCCAAAAATTTGCCAAAGGGGGAGTTTGTAAGTGTTTAGTTATTGGCATATATTTTTGGTAAAACCAGGTGTGTGAATGTCATGACTGTTGTCATAACATTATGGGTTATTAGGTACTTTATGCAGAAAAAGAATGGCATACAGTAGCTGCTCTTTATGAGTGTGTATCTGAGCATTTTGCAATGATCACATTTATTACATTCTACCAAAATCAGTAAACAGGATTCCTGTTGTCATAACCAGTGTTAAGACATCCTGTACTGATCTAAGAGTTATGCAGTTTGGTTAATTCTGAGATTTTTCAGGAATTTGGTTCATACATTCCAGAACAGAGTCTCACGTGGACTTTAGGTTAACTTAGCTTAACCCTAATCTGGTTGATAAAGCCTTGTGACCAAGTCTTGAGGTTAACCCTAATTAACCATAGCTTTTCGTGGAAGCCCTAACTGAAGAAACAACTGCATATATATTCAACAGGAAGGCTGTTGGGAATATCAACTTTTTGTCAGAAGATCAACTAGGGGCTGTATAGTTTTAACTATTGTAATCCAAGCAAGTATCATTGTGATAAGTGACTTGGAGTAGGTTTTGATTGTAAGGGTGGTGTATCACTCAAAGCTTTGAAGCACGAGTGTTTGTGTCACTTGATTAAAGCTTTGAAGCAAGGTCAAGTTAGGTTTATGTATCACTCAAAGCTTTGAAGCACGATTGTTTGTGTTACTTGATTAAAAGCTGTGAAGCATAATCAAGTGTATGTTCTGAAGAGTGTCTTCATTATTTCATTAGTCAATTGTTTAGTATCACTGCTGTGATTGAGGGGGAGTGAGTAGGAACTTAGGTTTAAGTTGAACTTAGATTGAAGTTGCATTGGGTAGGTCTTAAGTGAAGGAGATAAACTGGTTGGTTTATTCCTGAATTAATATCTCTTATAGTGAATTTCCTCCCTGGCTTGTTAGCCCCCAGAGTAGGTGTTGTTTCACACTGAACTGGGTAAACAATTGACTGTGTTCTTTACTTTTTTTGATTTACTGTCTTATAGAAAGTAAGATATGGTGTCATAACATTCACTGTGACATTGAGTATCTGCTGCCAGAATTTCAAGGTGAACTACGAGTACCCTGATCCCCTATTGCACAGAAGGTGGTACGTAGGCACTAAAGGTTCGCAACCGCGGAGGGTGAAAAAATCATAAAAAATACTTCTCTTCTCATCTGTACAATCTATTTTTGTATACAACATTTTATAGCCAAAATACACAGATTTTCAAAGAGGTTCATGCGGAGTACCGTAGATGTTTAGGGTGCTAATACCTTCCCTATGCATAACCAACCCGTAAACTTAAATTCTCTCCCCCTCTTTTGGGTTATTCGCTCTTTTCTCATTCCTTTGGAAACAATAAAGCGCGGTGGTGATTTTTATTTTGATCTGTACGAGTCAATTCAATCCAATGGCTTAGTCTCAACATTTCTACTGCTACATCAACTATGCATGATGTATGTATGAATGTATGAATGTTATCATGTATATGCTGACAAAACAAACATACAACCTTGGGAATAACCAGACAAAACCAACTTGGGTAAAGACAACACTCAGCTAAATCACATCTAGGATCAAGATTCCATGAGAGAGTAAGCACTAACTAAGGAAACGAATTCCTACTTCACGACTTAACTCCACTGGGAAGAAACATGGCTTGAAAATAATCACAGCATAATATGATAGCAATAAACCAATATAGTTGCAAGGAAATAACACCTTCCTTCGGGCTTCATCGGGGAATGACATACCAACTCCACTAAGGAAGCCAATGTCATATTGTCTAGACTTTAACTGGGGATTCCAAACTGGCTTCACTAGGGAAAACAATGCCACATAGTCGAGGGGAGCATAAATACATTCTTGAATATCAATAGTAATGGTTGTGAAAAATTCTCTAGGTAGAATTATAAAACTTCATGGGGATAACAACTTTTAGATAGAAGCATCAACTTCGCTTCATTTGGGGATCTAAAAAGTTCACAACGCAGCAGGAAGTAAAAGTTATGGGGATTTTAAATTAAACTCAGCACTAGGCAAGAGAAAACCCAAAAATTTGACAATTGTCTCAACATTTCTTAGAAAAGATACTTCCCTTGTCTGGCTACTCAGTTGGAAACAAAATCTGTGTCAAGTCCTGACTGGAGAATTTGGGATAAAGGTATCAAACCATAAAAATCCAACATCATATAATCAACATGGAGAAAAATCTTGACCAAGATTTAACTGGGGAAAATAGGATTATAGGACCAACATCGCATCATATATAAATTGGTATAAAATTCAACTATCCAAGGGATCAAACACAAGAGGATCATGTGCATATCAGCAAGAGTAATCCTGATATACCTCTTGGGGAATCTATTCAAAACTTCAGAGTTCATCCATCCTTGGAATCACTGCTTTTGTTACATTTGAATCACATAATTAAGGTAAAAAGTATTTTGCAAATTCTTTTTAAAAACATGTTTTTTTATTATTAAGTCTTTTTGTTTTGAAAGTTACTATAAAAAATAAATGAATTTTTTGTAAACAGAACAACATAGGAACTACAAAGAATTGGATAAAGGCTCAAACTTTATTAATAGAATGGTATTCCACAAATGGCGTGACTCCATGGATGATTACAAAGTTTGGAAAATGGTAAATATATGGAAAAGATACATTGAAATACAATGACCATTATTCTCCCTAACAAATTTGAACTTTTGAGCAGAGGCTTCAGTTGAAGTGTAATGAGAATCTGAGAAGATTGTCGCTTCAATGATCAAGTCTTGTCTGACGAAGATACTTGCCAGGAAATCCCTACCTTTTTCTTAGGTTTCCCTCGCGGGTTTTCAACCTACCGAGAAAATTTATTATGTTTATGTCTCTAACTTTTGCCTAGACCACCCTTTCGGGTTTTCAGCCTATCGAGACACTCTTTTTTTGCCTAAGGCTCTCTTTCGGTTTTTCAACTTATCAAGTTGTTCTTTTATTTCTTTAGGCAAAGTATTTCTTGACTGCGTTAGCATTCATAGGAGGTGGGAACTCCTCACTATCCATAGTTTCAAGAATTAATGCACCACCAGAGAAGGATTTCTTGACAACATATGGGCCTTTATAATTAGGAGTCCACTTGCCCCTAGAATCAGCGTTAAAAGACATGATCTTTCTGAGCACGAGGTCGCCTTCTATGAATTCACGAGGCTTTACCTTCTTATCAAAATATTTCCTTATTCTTTTAAGATATAATTGACCATGACACAAGGCCGTCATTCTCTTTTCTTCAATTAAATTCAAATGGTCGAACATGTTTTGGACTCATTCAGCCTCAGGCAACTTGGTTTCCATTATTAGACGCAAAGAGGGAACCTCTACCTCAATGGGGAGCACTGCTTCCATAACATACACAAGAGAGAATAAGGTTTCCCCTATTGAGGTGCGGACGAATGTACGATACCCATGCAAAGAAAAAGAGAGCATCTCATGCCAATCCTTATAGGTAACAACCATCTTTTGGATGATCTCCTTAATGTTTTTATTAGCAGCTTCAACAACTCCATTCATCTTGGGCCTGTAAGGAGACGAGTTGTGTTGGACAATCTTAAATTATTCACAAAGTTATGTCATCATTTTGATATTCAATTTTGAGTTGTTTTTGATGATAATTCTGCTTGGCACACCATATCGATATATAAGATTGTTCTTGATAAAGCGTACTACCACCTACTTGGTGACATTAGCAAAATAAGCTGCTTCAACCCACTTGGTAAAGTAGTCAATTTCCACTAAGATGAAACGATGTCCATTCGACGCCTTGGGTTCAATCATTCCAATCATATCAATAGCCCACATAGAAAAAGGCCATGGGGAAGAAATAACATTGAGAAGCGTTGGAGGCACATGAATATCATTAGCATAGATCTGACACTTATGGCACTTCTTCGCAAATTTGTAACAGTCAGATTCCATTGTCAGCCAATAGTAACTTACCCTAAGCATCTTATTTTCCATTGAGTGTCCATTGGCATGGGTATCAATGGAACATTCGTGGATCTCATGCATTAACATGTCTTGTTCATGTCTATCCGCGCATCTGAGCAAGACCATGTCATAATTTATTTTGTATAGCACATCTTCATTGAGGAAAAAGCTACTTGTCAACCTTCTTAATGTCTTTCTATCTTTGTTTGACGAACCAACTGAGTATTCATGGGTCTGAAGGAAGTGCTTGATATCATAATACCAAGGTTTTCATCTAACGCCCCCTCTATAGCAAACACATGAGCTGGTCTATCCAGACGTCGAACTGTAATCTGAGGTAGATCGTTCCAAGCATTCACTTGGTATATGGAAGCAAAAGTGGCTAAAGCATCTGCTATCTGATTCTCATCTCTGGGAATATGATGGAATTCAACCTTGTTGAAGAAAGGTAATAATATTCTTGCATAATCTTTATAGGGAATCAAGCCAATGTGACGAGTCTCATATTCTCCTTTGATCTAATTTATCACTAAATCTGAATCAACATTTTGATTTTGAGATCTATAGCCTCTTAAAGACCCATGATAGAAGCTTCATACTCCGCCATGTCATTGGTACAATCAAATGCCAACCATGCAGTAAAAGGGAAATATGACCCATGGGGAGTGATAATCACGACACCAATTCCTTTTCCATAAGAATTTATAGCTTCATCAAACACCATACCCCACCAGGATTCAGGATCAGGACCTTCCTCAGGCAAAGGTTCATCACAATCTTTAACTTTCAAATATATCACATCCTCATCATGGAAATCATACTTAACAAACTGATAATCATCAACCGGTTGGTGAGCAAGGTACTCTGCTAACACATTTCCTTTAATAGCCTTCTGAGTACCGTATTCAATATCATATTTAGACAACAACATCTGCCAATGGGTAATTCTTCCAGTAAGAACAGGCTTTTCAATGATATACTTAATTTGGTCAATTTTGGAAATCAACCAAGTAGTATGATTCAATATGTATTGTCGCAATTTATTTGCCACCCAAGCCAAAGCACAACATGTTTTTTTAACATAGAATATCATGACTCACAGTCAGTGAACTTCTTGATCAAATAATAAATAGCATATTATTTTCTTCCCATTTCATCTTGTTGTCCCAAAATACCGCCCATGGAATTATCTAACCCAGTCAGATACATAATCAATGGTCTTCCTTCAAAAGGAAGCAGAAAGATAGGAGCTTCAAGAAAATACTCTTTAATGGTTTCAAATTCCCTTTGACAATCGTCCATCTACACACACCCTTGATCTTTCTTTAACAGCTTACAGATTGGTTCACACGTTACAGTCATATGGGAAATAAATCTGGAAATGATTCAAACTTCCAAGGAAGCCACTAACTTGCTTTTATAGTTCTTGGTGCAGGCATTTCTTGAATTGCCTTAACTTTATTAGGATCAACTTCAATTCCTTATTGGCTGACAATGAAACCTAGAAACTTTATTAAACGAACACCAAAAGTACATTTATTTGGATTCAAACGTAGATGATACTTCCTCGAACACTGAAACAATTTCAACAAGTCTTCTATATGTCCTTCCTTAATCTGATATTTGGCGATCATATCATCAACATATACTTTAATTTCCTTATGCATCAGGTCATTGAATAAGGTTGGCATAGCCCTCTGGTACGTTGCACCAGCGTTCTTCAACCCGAAGGGCATCACTCTGTAATAGAATATTCCATAGGGTGTGATAAACGTTGTTTTTTCCATGTCCTCAGGAGCCATCCTAATTTGATTGTATCTGGAAAAATTCGTCCATGAACAAGAACACTTTGAATTTTGTTTCACTATCAACCAACATATCAATATGTGGCAAAGGGAAGTTATCTTTCAGACTTACTTTATTTAAATATCTATAATCAACGCATATGCGGACCTTTTCATCTTTCTTTGGTGCTGGAACAATATTGGAAATCCACTGAGGGTACACTAATTTCACAAGAAAACCAACATCAATCTTCTTCAAAACCTCTTCTTTAATCTTCACTTCCATGTCAGGATTAGTTCTTCCGAGCTTCTGCTTAACTGGTGAACATTCTGGCTTAAGCGACAAACAATGTTCCACAATATCGTTATCCAAACCAGGCATGTCTTGATAAGACCAAGCAAAGATATCCACATAATTTTTCACCAATTCAATCAACCTTCTCTTCACATCGGAATGAAGAAGTGCCCCGATCTTGACTTCTTTCGGATCTTCCTCTGAACCTAAGTTAATAGTCTCCAATGGCTCTTTATACGGCTAAATGGTATTTTCCTCGTGCTCAAGAAACTTTGAAACCTCTTCTTGAATTTCATCATATTCCTCTTCTTTAGCCACATACACAGGATATTCAAAGTGGGGAGAGAGTGCAGTGTTATTGCACTCAATGGGTTTTTGAATTAATCTGCACATATGATTTATGATTGATTTTAGAAACTCACACATGTAACAAGTGATATGCAGATTCATTTACATTCATTATTTATTTTGAAATGTTTTTTTGTTTCCATTTTCCAAGAAAAAGCATAAAATAATGGCATAATTTGAGAATCAAAAACAACTTTTATTAATGATCTTAAAAATCAAAACAAAAGATACATCCATACAATCATTACTTCCACCCATGGCAGAGTGAAAGACTTTTGAAAAGACCAACAAAAAATAAAATACTTTGAAATATGAATGCAAGGAACATCAATAGTGATCCCGTTCTGGATTCTGACTCCATGTGTCATGAAGTTCGACATCTCTTGCTCTGGCTCATCTTCGAGAATAGAATTGATCCTTGGAGTAGTCGAATGAAGATATCATGCACTGTAAAAGATGTCTTGATATTTACTCAAAGTGGACTTTGGCTTCACAACTTCCTTCTTCTTGGAGAAACCCAAACCAGTCCCATTCCTGTTCACCGGTAGATTAATAACCTTCCCCAACACCTTGCTAGGGACTTTTTGCACTACATACTGCCCATCCTTAAATGAGGAGATATAATCTTCACTCTTTCTTATATTGTCGATGGAAAAAGCATGGAACTGAATTCCAACAACGACTTCATCAGCTTCTATAATGCTAATGGAAGACAAATGAGATATCAACAGATCTTGCTCACCGTTCACAATGACTATCTTTCCTTCACGGACAAATTTCAGCTTCTGATGCAAGGTTGAAGTAACAGCTTATGCTTCAAGAATCCAAGGTCGTCCCAATAAGAAACTATAGGCTGGGACAATATCCATAACTTGAAAACTTATTTGGAATAGGTGCAGACCTATATGAATAGGTAATTCTACTTCTCTGATGATAGACTTTCTCGAACCATTAAAATATTTCACTATAATTCCAGTTGGGCGCATAGGAGTTCCCTGGTACTTAAGCTTCATGCGAGTACTTCTCGGTATGATATTTAAAGCAGATCCATTGTCAATCAGCACATTGGACAAAGAGTCATTATTACAATTCATAAATATATCGAGAGTCAACTTATGGTTTCTCCCTTCATCAGGCAACTCGTCAGCACAAAAGCTTAGATTATTATAAGATTTAATATTCCCCACAACACCGTTGAACTAATCTAAAAACATATCACTTTCAACAAAAGCCTGATCCAACAACCTCATCAGAGATTCCTGATGAGAAGAGAATTTTATCAACAAGGCTAGAATGGAAATCTTAGATGAAGTTTGCAACAACTGATCCACAATTTTGTAATCACTCATCTTGATGATTTTTAGCAGATCATCAACATCCTTTTCCAAGGCGGTGCCACTAGATTCTCCTTCCACTTTCTTAGGCTCAGCATAAGTCTCAACAATCTTTTTTCCAGGATTAACACTTCCTCGAAAGGTAGGGGCGAAGACACGACCTCTGCGAGTTATCCGACTAGCTTCAGCAATATTCTCAACATGGGAAAAAGGTTGGATAGGAATTTGCACAGCATCTTCCAGGATAGTTGCATTGTACTTGTACGACACAGCTTTATCTGATTCATATGGGATATGACCATGCAGACAAATAACCACAAGAGCAATAGTAGGCTTATTGTGGTACTCAATTTCTACAAGAGCGGGGTCACCAAAACATAGTACAATAACATTCACCCCCACTTATTCAGAATATTCAAGCATCGCAGAATCATTATCAGAAAACATACCTTCATTAGAAGAAAAGAACTCATCAGCAGAAATGTACTCATCCTTAGACATGGCCTCAACAGAGTAGTCTTTAATCACATTAACTCCATTATAATCGTCTTTGTTGTCTGCGACTCTGATAGTACCATTATATAACAACAATTGAACACCTCTTCTTACAACAAAACAACCACGGGAATCCCTACAACATATCTGACAGGACCCATAATGATGTACCTCCTGGCCATCCATGTGAAAAAATGCGGCTGCACCAAATCATCATTCATGTAATTCACATCAAGAATTAAGAATTCACTGGGACATCCATAAACCATTTTCATATCTTCTTCATATTCATCCCTTGGTATGATGATATGGATAAGACCTTCATCCATCATTTCTTCAAGATCAACTCTCGCTTTATCGCATCCATGGATATCTGAACTACAAATACTACAACCCGCATGATCGTGTGTATAATATTTGAATTCACAGAGACCAGCATGCATCTTCACTAAATCACCTCTGACTAGGTTGATATCAAAAATATGGAAATCTCTAGGACAACCAGTAATCATATTTATGGCGCTTACACTTCCATATTTGGGTAGTGGATTATCCTTCACATTGGGACCAATATATTTAAAAGACAAGAGACCAAATCTTACCATTTTATGCACCTCAAACTTCAATGGATAACATTTTTCAATGTTTTACCCAGGGGCTCCTTGATGAAAAGCACAAGTCTAATCCGCCTTATAATACCATGGTAAAGGTGAAGGTATAGTAGGAGGAGATCTAGTCAGCACCAATTTCTTCTAAATTTAAAGCTGGAAACAATTATGCATAACTCATCAGAATAAGATCAAAAGCTTCTCTCTTCTGACCTTGCCCTTGATTATCTTTAGGAGGTGTTCTCTGATAGACAACATTATTCAGAGTTACACTGAAGATTGGAGTTACAGAAGAAACTTGTTATTGGTGTTGATGACGTCGTCTCTGAGGTCTAACTTTTCTTTCCTCAATGACAGCATTTGTTTCACTTTAATTATTTCTAGAAAACCCATATGATGATATCTTTTTTCCACTAGAACCTTCGTCTTTTTCCAATTATCCTTCCCTGATAGTTTCTTCTAGACGAACACTCATGCTTACCATCTCAGTGAAATCACTCAGTGCACTTGCAACCATCCTTTCATAATAAAATGAACCAAGGGTTTTTAGGAAGTCCTTAGTCATTTCTTGTTCTCCCATCGGGGGTACCACTTGGGCAACAACTTTGCATCAATGTTGCACATACTCTTTGAGTGACTCCTTATCTTTCTGAACCATTGACCTCAATTGATTGCGGTCAGGTGCCATAAACCTGTTGTACTTATACTATTTCACAAAAGCTTCACCCAAACCATTGAAGGTGCGAATGTTGCTACTGTCCAATCCCATATACCATTTCAAAGCATCACCGATTAAAATATCCTGGAAGAAATGAATAAGAAAGCGTTGGCCATCAGTGTGAGTGGAAATTCTTCTGATACATATCACCAGGTGATCACGGGGACCAGAGTTGCCATTGTACTTCTCAAATTCTGGTACTTTAAACTTTGCTAGCACTTTCACGTTAGGAACTAGGCAGAGATCACTGGCACTCTGTCCGAATAACTCTTTTCCTCTAAGAGCCTTGACTTCTTTCTGCATTTCATTGAATTGATCCTTGTGATACGGTGGCAGAACCAACTGTTAATACGGGTTTGCGTTTTGTATTCGCAAATGACACGGTAAGCAAGAGTCGCCACTGACTTTTATTTTATCCAATCAGGAAAAGGAAAAAGAACAGAAAAACCTTTTTTCGAGAATATTTTGAGTACGGGGGGTAGATTATAGAAAGGGAATGTGTTAACACCCTTCCTATCTGTGGTTTTCCACGGGCTCTTAGGTACTTGCTCATTTTGAAATTGCTCGTGTGTGCTTGTTTTGAAAAGTTTTGTTTTACTTCATTTTCACCCTTGTTTCTGTCCTCAAGAGTGTTACGAAGTTGTTTTTGAAAACTTTGTCTGAAAAGTGTTTGGTGTGAAAAAGTTTGTTTATTTTGAGCAAGTACCTAACAGTTATCTACCTACTCGAAAAAAGTCTGTTCGTTTTCCTTTAGACAATGTTATCCTATTATTAAGGAATAGGTAGCACCTTCGTTGGAGTTTTAAGGGACATTCGAAGGGACAAATACGATCACAAAAAGCAATGTTAGGAAATGTTAGTAATCATCCTAAAGCCTTAAAGATCTTTTTCCGAGGCAACATCAGAATGGGTCATTTTATATCTTTTGGGGCTAAAGGACGACCACTAACAAACCCTATACTTTATGACTGTTTGATCGAAGGCACCCGGAGTGGAGTAAACCCTAGGAGTGAGCATGTGCGAGTGAATTTTTTCAATTAATTTGTTTTTGCACATTTAGGGTTTTCTACCGTTTTAATTTTCAAGTATTCTTTTCATACAATCCTATTAGCATACATCTAACAGTTTATAATTTGTGAGAATTAAAAGTGCAGAAAGTTTAAAGTTCTAACTATTACATGGCTTTCGCAGGTACATAATTATTTTTTACTGTAAAATAAAAGCGGAATTTAAAACCCTAATTACTATTACAAACTCGGATCAGTTACAATAATAATAAAAAGGAAATTAAAAAAAAAGTGTGCGGCGAATTAAAATGCGAGAATTAATTAAGAAATCCTAAAATCTGATTGAAAAAATATTTAAGTTATTTTTTGAGAAAAATTAGGTTATGTACAAATTAACCCTAATTCTAATTATTATAAATTTTGAAAAAAATTAAATTTCCCTAGTTTAAATTAAACTAATTAATTATGGAAATAAATATTTTTTATGGAAAATATGATTTTTTTGATGTTTTTTGTAATTTTTGATTAAATGAAAAAAATGATTTTTGGGCTATTTTGTAAAAAGAAAATAATTAACAAAATAAATTAAAATAAGAAAATAAAAAGAAAAGGAAGAAATTGGGCATGTATAGCAATCCAGGGGGGATATGATGCTGAATTTGTCAAGGCCCATTAGCTGCTCAACCCACTATCTGCGCTAGATTCAGTGGTGACCATGATTGGAGGGTGCACCATGGTCTTTGCTGCCTGGGATGTTGGATTGGATTGAAGATGAATCTGTTGGCTGGATTGTGTCGCTGCATGGTGGACGCCTGGAAGCATAACACGCTAGATCTATAATCAAATATTGAGAAAACAAAGAAAACGCTTGGACCTGGGATCGAACCCAGGTCCTCCCACTTTCAAACACACGTCCTTGCCATCTGCGCTGCACTGCTTAATTGATAATATAATAACAACAATATATTATATTTTAAAAAAACGTGGATAACTGAAACAACTAAAAACACGCGCCTATTATTCAAACAGGCCAATGGTTATCATCCACCTCATCACCTTTTTCCTCATTTCGTCGTTTTAGGTACAACATTTTTACCTACAGACATCTTCCATAGCTACAAACCTGCAACCTTCCAAAATCAATAGCAAGCATGATAAATTAATTCTAAGCACATGGATCAACTCGTTTTGATCTCACGAGTATGATAGTACTCTTTTCTTGTCCCAATTTCGCATGTACAAAGAAACCCTAAAATGGAACCTCAAACCCTAAGAATGGTAATCATCAATATATGCACTGAAACATCAATTAAACCATTCAAACATGTTGCAAATATGTCAACAAACACAAATATATCATTAAAACATGTTTATGATGCAAGAATCATTGTAACCAGATTTTGAAAAAGAAGCAAATCGTGAGAGTATTATGTGATGATTCTGGGCTTGTGGTGGCATGCAAATGATCCTATTAGCTTCAAGAGATATCAAGGAAAGGATTGGAAGCCTTCAATTGCTGTGAATTTCCCTCTAATCTTGAAACCGATCCACACTTTTTTTCCAAAATTTTCAGTTTGGTTTGATGCTTTCACGACCTTCAATCCTTCTTCATGTGCATTGGATATGTTCTATATATGTAATGGAATACATTAGGTCAACAAAAACGAGCTAAATCTTGGTCCATTATGAAGATTTGATTTGGTATTTATCCTTGTATGATATCTTTCTATATCAAGCCAAATCATGCCAATTTTGGTTCAATTTGTTTTGCACGTTTTGGATATGATTTGTCAGTCTAATTGGATTTGATTCCACCCAAAATCTGATCACAAAACAAATCTTTGATATTTTTTGCTATTTATTTGATTTAATTTGACTTTTAAATGATAAAAATCAAAATAAAATAAATTAATAAAGAAAAAGATGTGTGGGTGCTGAATTGGACTGTGGACCATGTCATAAGCAAGATTCAATCATGAAAAACTAGGCCCATTTGACAAAAAAAGGTATTTTTGAGCACATTTGACTTTTGGCAATTTTGCAAAAATGGCCAACTTTTCCAAGGCATATCTCCTCCAATTTTAACCCTAGAGAGGTGTTCTTTGACTTTTTTGAAATATTGGGATGCCCTCTAAACAAACATTTTGGTCTCATCTCAAACGGGTCTTCCATGTTCTTGTAAGAAGCTTTGACCTAAAAGGTGTTTTTGTTTACTTTTCAAAAGCACCTATAATGTAGAAATTCCTATCTTTTGATGAGTGCATATTTTGAACTTGAGGGATGCATATGCGTTGTAGGGAATCGCATCCTCTTCAAAATGAGCCATTGATGGAAAATTTCTGATAAAGTATGAGGAAGTTATGTTTGGTAAAAGTTTGGTTGACTTTTCATGAGAAACCCTAATTTAGCAATTTTTGGGTTTTGATGAATTTAGGGCATTCCTTGGGGAATCATGATCAAACCTTGATCTAATGATGGATATTACTTCAAAGTGTTTACGTTGACCAAAAATCTTGAAGTTTGACTGTATGTGGGCCACAATTGACTTTTGACCTAGTATAGTTGATTTTTAAGCATCTAAGCAGTTGACTAAGCAAACCTCTTGTGTAGGGCATAAAACTTGACATGGATGATCTTGAGAACATATTAGGACCATGTAAATCATTTGGGACCTTTGGAGCTCCCATACCCTGATGAAAATGGAAACCCTAATTTGGGGTACATTGCCTTAGGAGAGAGTTTGTCTGGTCAACTCTTGGGCATCCTTGAGCAACTTGAGGACCTCAATGGGCATGAATTGAGTAAAATGAGAGGACAAATTTTGGGGTTCAATAATCCTGAAAGTCATCCAATCGGTCATAGAAGCCCAACCTTTCCCTTGGTGGAGGAATGTGATGATAAACTTCATCATTAATAATAGGCATAACATTCACTATAGGAGGCGCAACATAATGAATCTCATTATTGGCTAAAGGAGTAGCATGTACCGCAGGAGGCGCAGAAACAAAAACAGTTTGAGTAAATGGTGCAACTTGAGCAACAGGATTGTAACCCTCCGACCTGAAGTTCTAAGGCATTCCCCATGGGTAACTTTGAGGCATACGGTATTGATCAGCAGTAACTAGAATAACAGAGATGGGAACTGACGGAAATTCCGAAGCAATAGTCATATGTTGTGGCTGAGTAGCACGAGAAGACAGAGAAGGTGGTGGATGATTCTGAGCAACCACCAATGATTCCACCAAAACAGTCAGATTGGCCATACCATCCCTCAAATAAATAACTTCTTGGCACAACCGATGATTCTCTTGTTCAAGATTTTCCATCTTCTTCCTGGAATTAGCCCGAGTATTATAGCAATGAGACAACTTGCTGACTGTTGAAGCAGAGAAATATGTAAGACACATGGGAATGAATAGGAATGCAAAAAATATGTGCAAAAATGATCCATGATATGAAATGCACGTGATTTATTTTGTTTATTCAAGGAACTCAAAGAATCATCAAGAATTCCAAATATTAGAGTACTAACATTTTTAGAAATACTGAAAATTTCATTTTAATAATAACTTTAGAGTGGATTACAACTTTTAGTACAAGTTTCAGTAATCCTAAGTACAAGACAATAAAGATAGAATCTAAAATCCTAAGGAGCCAAAGTTGATGAAGATCTCTCCACACATTAACGCTTTCCCATGAGTCTCGCAATTTGAGCCTCCAACTGCTTATTCTCTTATGTGTACTGGTCGGTGACTTCTTTCCATTTACCAGAATCAGAAAATGAGTGACCAGGACCTGGCTGAACTCTAGAGGAAAATAATTCCTCTTTCTTATCCATCATCTCCACAACACGAATCTCAAGAATCTCAATCAAGTCATCCTTCTCATTCAATTCTATTGAGTAGGACACCTCTAAAGTCTGGTACTTATTCTTCCATGCTTCCTTCTCTTGCTGCATCCTAACCAGGGCAAGCTGAAGTTTTTCCACATCATCTAAGAGAGGGGGAGCAGTCCTCATAAACATATTAGGTATAAGTTCTTCACGATAATAGGGCATATTCAACTAAATTTCTCTTACTTGTACCCAATAGAGGTGAGGCTCCAAGGAAACAACTCCTCTTGGTCCTAAATCTTTTCTACCTTTTCTATGAATATGGTGTCAAGCCTTCTCAATCTCTTTCTTAGCTTCCATATGATCTTCTCCTTCTTTGAGAAATAAACCACTCAGATGAATGTGGTTTGGCTTGTCTCTTATTGGATATCCAAGTTGACAACGTCCGAGAACATGATTATAGTTAATTCCTCCCTTGTTACCAAGAAGAGTAACATTGGGGAAACTACCACATCTATCAATAATATCTACATCATAATAAGCATGATGATACCAAACAATGTCAGAATGAGTGAGTGCCATAATCTTTAGGGCCCAACGAGGTTCCTTCTTGGTATCCCAAAAAGCAACAGACCGGGGTAAGTGAGAAATAAACCACTGATATAATAACGGTGTGCAACAAATGATTATCCTCCTTTATAGAAATTCCAAAGATGGATGGAATAATAAGTATCTCCTAGCAATGTAGGGACTGAATTCCCAATCAGAAAGATCCTAATGGAGTTAACATCCACAAATTCGTCAATGTTAGGAAACAAGAACAACCCATAGGTAAGGAAAGCATAGATAGCCTCAAAAGAAATTGTACTCTTCATCTTGACAAAGTAACGAGTTTTATCTAATAAAAACCGAGCAGGTAAACCCTTGATACCTCCTTTGGTAGTCATGTTAGCCTCAATCTCATACTTCTTCAAATGAGTCATGGCAGCAACATCATGAGACTTAGGCTCTCCTTATAAGTCGGTGAAAGGAACACAGTCAGTAATAGGTAAACCAAGTAAGTAAGAATACTCCTCCAATGCGGGTATCAGCTGATAATCAGGGAAAGTAAAACACAGGTACAATAGATCATAGAACTGGACCAATGTAGAAAGAATACCCTCCTTTATCTTGAGCTTCATAAGAGGCATGACGGATCCATACTTCTTCCCGAAATTTGTAGAGCTCTCAACATCAAGAATCAAAATCATCAGTTCCTCTATCTTAGGATCCTTGAAATTGTACTTCCGAGTCATTCTTTTTCCAGAATCCATGGTCAAAAAGTACTTAAGATATTTGCAAAAGTCAACTTTAAGTTCCTTGAGTCAATTGTTCTAAAGGATGCTTATGGGTGCATGAATGCATGATGCAACAATCACACACAAGATCACAAACATAGGGGGTTCATAGGTTCGATGTTACGAGCATGAAGTCAAAGGTACTACCCATAAGGTACGGACTAATAGTTTATCATCTGCTGAACAAGGTTCTAAAAGGTTCCCAGAGTCTACATCCTTCCTTTAGATATTGCCAACGTCCTGATTAACCTGGTAATCAGCAATATTCTCAGGAAAAACTCAATTGAGTGTATCATGGCGTGACAACCACTTCTGGATTACTCCGTCATAGTCTCTGCACTCCACCTAAAAGGCCAAGATGGGTTAAGGATTCTACGGTCCTCGGCTTTAGTAGGCTCCCAAGTTGAAAGTAGCATGTCTTCCCGATTGCTCGGTAAACAAATACTACAATCAAAGGGGCCTCCACTGAGTAGGGGATATCATGTCTCTTGTTTTGGGATCCCTCCCTCAAAGTTAACATGACTATACCGCCCATCCTATCTTAATTTTTCCCAAGTCCGGGTAGAGGACTTATGAGAAATCACCAAGCACCCTCAAAACCAGGAAAATCCAGACAAACATATATAAAACACATAATATACAACAAATAATAGCACATACATAATATAAAAAAAGATACGCTCAACCCAGTTATAGATGGACCAATATCTGGTCGATCTTTCCTCAGCGAAGTCTCCATTTTTCTCTGGCCGTAGAAATGTTAAGACTAAGCTATTGGAATGACTTGACTCACACAGATCAAATAAAAATTGTCACCGCGCTTTAGTGAAAATAAACCCAAAAGAGAGGGGGAGAGAATTTAGGTACGGAGATTAGTTTTGCAAAGGGAAGGTATTATCACCCTAAACATCTATGGTACTCTGCATGAACCTCTTTGTAAATTTGTGTATTTTGGCTACAAATGGTGTATACAAAAATAGATGGTGGAGATGAGAAAAGAAGTATTTTTTTACAATTTTTGCACCCAATGCGGTTGTGAACCTTTAGTGCCTATGTACCACCTTCTGTGCAATAGGGGATCAAGGTACTCGTAGTTCACCTCAAAAAATTTATAACATAAGTATGTTAGTTAATTTTAAGAGAAGAGACATCATTGTCATGTCCGAGTGGATGAAATACTTACCACCCACAATCATGAGAAAGGAGAATTTGTATAATCTCAAAGTTGAGAATATAGCTTTGATTTTAAAATCAATAAAGCCTCACTTAACACCCAAGTGTAAAATATCTCACTTTACTTTATATCATAGAAGTATAGTAGCTCGCATCACTACAAGAATCAACAAGAGTTTAATCTTTTAAGAAAAAGTTTAAAGAAAAATCTAAACTGGAAAAATGGTTTGAATGAGGTTATTTTACTTTTAGTCTTTCAAAAAGATGTTAAAGTATAGTTAAGTTGATTAATGTTTTATTTAAGAAAATATTTTCGAAAATGCATGGACCTAAGTCCATGTTTATTATGAAAGTGATTCAAGTTAGAAAACATGGAGAGTTTTGAAAAGGAGGGAGATGATTTTGAAATTAAAGAAGATGGGAGGAGATGAAGGGACTATCCTAAAGCATAAGGTAAAAGTTAAGGAAAAGAACAATCTAACTAACAAGAAGCCAAAACTTGAGATAAGTACTCAATATAGAATTCCCATCCTTTGGATTAAAACGAAGAAAGCAAAAATACTAAACCTTTGAGGGATACCAAGCTTTAGATGAATTAAGTTTTCACAAAAAATTGTGCAGAGTAACAATTGTATACAGAGGAATTCTCAATCACAGGCAAAGCATATAATCAGAATAACCTGCACACAAAGAAAATAAACCCAATGTCTTGGAGTAAACCCCAAGAACTTCAGGCAAAATAACAACAGAGTCACAAGGTCCCAAGGGTAATCAAGGCTTCTAACCCGAAGTCTCAAGTGAGAAGAATAAAAAATACATAAAGATAAATGCTCAAATGAGCAAAGTTAAAATCACATAAAGATAAATGCTCAAATTATCAAAGATGAAAAATAGCATGAAATGTAAATGCTAAAGTAAATGGTGCATAAAAGTAAAGGCATAAAATAAAGGGAATAAAATAAAAGCACAAAGTAAAGTCATTTGTTAATGAATTAGAAGTTAAAGGTTAGTTGAATGACCATCTTGAATGACCATCAAAGCTTCTCAACAACAAGTTTCATTTACTTTTTGTCAAGTATATCATTTATTTCAAGTACTCAAGGCAAGCATATATGATCAACAGTGTTTAAATGACTCACTTAGACTAAAGTTAATGAATTTCATTAGAGGATTGAAAAGATCAAATCCTCCTAACAATGAAATTCAAAGTTATTAGATTAAAGGTTTCAAATTAAATATACTTGGGCTTGCAAACATGGGTTTGTCCCACGAATGATCATTTTTTTGAATCAGGACAAATTTAGCGCTATGTTAAGCAATCATAAGTGGACTTATGTAGAAGTTACACCTATTTTAGAACTGGAATATAGCAATTTATATACCACGTGTTAGAGAAATGATATATAGATCATTCTCCAACAACAATTAGCACAAGTAAGAAAGGGATAAGACGAAGAGGGAGGGGATGTAACAGATGAAATTAGGGTTTCAAATATCATCAACATCGTTCATCCATTTTGGTGGATTTAGTTTTTCAACCTATCAACACCCAAGATCCAATGAGGTTGAGGAACTTGTCCCAAAACAACACCAAATCAGGACCAAATAAAATAATAAAATAATACTTAATAAAACAATATTTAAAATGATTAATAAAAGGGAAATAATTGGTAAAATACACAAAGTATATTAAAACATCAAATCAAAATTCTAAAAAAATAGTTAGAGGTCAAACATGAGTCAATAAGTGTTGACAAAAATTTTCAGAATTTTTTAAAGTCAGAAACTATTTTTAAAATTTAATGAAATAAGCAAAATAAACCAAAGTTTGTGAAAAATAGTAAAATAAAAAATAAAAATAAAATGAGGTCACTAATATTTGTCAAGAGGTCATTGGATCCTTCTAGAATTTAAAAATCTATAAAAGTATGTTTAAATAATTAAACAAGTTAAATAAAGTGAAAAATAATAAACAATATCAAATCACAAAATAAAAATGTGAAAAATTAAAAATCAGAAAGAGAAAAATCATAAGTATTTTTTATAATTTTTTTCAAAATTTTCGAAGTTGAAATGAATTTTTTATGAATTTTTGAAGTTTAAAACAAATAAAATATAAAATCAGAAATTAAAATAAACCCGAAAAGATGTAGACCATTGGATCAATGTTAAAACACGTTAGTAATCAAATCCAAGGGATCTGGCACACTGTGCATGATATGGAAATTATTGAATAAACCACCAGATCATTTATTTAAAACAAATTTTGAAAAAAAATGTGTGGCGCGATATGATTGGCTGAAGGGAAGACATGTCACCATCTTTAACCTCCATCCGCGCACGAATTACAGGTTACACAAATTATAAAATTAGAAGCTCATACCGGTGTCATTCGCTTTGTCTCTTCAAGAAGATTTCAATGGTACCCTCACGAAAAATTTATATAAACTGTAGCTCATTCTATTTGAAAAAAAACCAAAAGAAACAAGTTGGAAAGGGATTTGAAAATTCATGAGTAATACTCACTTCCAGTTAAAAACTAAAGATGCAATCAATATCAGAGTGGTAAGGGATACATTGTAGCAACAAGAATAGAGAGAATTGATGGACGAATCTACATGTTGATGTTTAAATTCAGAGCTCTGAAACTTGACTTGGCTCTCACAATTCAGGGAACCTCAAGGCTTGATTCTTCTTCTGTTAGCTTCGGGAAAAATTCAAGGATGAAAAATTAGCAAAGAAACTGGATTGAAAGATGCTTTAGAATTGAATTCGAAGTTGTAGAATTATGAATTATGGAGGGAGTTCAACAAAGGTTCTTTGGCTCTACAAAGCTTTTCCAATGAGTGGGATATCATCCTCTATTTATATGGAAGTGAATGATGACGAGAAACAAGAGGAATTATGGGCAAATCGTGCATACCAAGTCAGCTATGATCATGTCAAACGTGTGACTTGAAATGCCTCAAAATGACTTTATATCAAGTGTAATTCTTGTCAAAATGAATATGAACAATTAGTTAAACATGTTTAGCAACTAAACCTTGAGTAATTTGACATGTAATCCAAATTTACCCGTGGTAAAAAATTCTGACTTGAAGCAAGAACATATTCCATGGAGCCAACTTCAATAATGCGTAGCTCACTACTCATGGTACTTTATGGGATGGTTCTTAAAGAATTTTAAAGAAAAGTTTACAACCTTTACAATGTTCCAAGAAATATATCATTTGGATGCTTGAGCAAAAAGTTATGTCCAATTGAATTTCTGAAAAACACACGGACACACAGATGTTTTGTACTTAGAAAAATTCTAAAGTGTTGAACTTAAAAATGACCTATAATGTTCTTCAAAATTAAATAACTTTCTACTCAAAATTTGATCTTGATTTCTGAAGATAACATGAAGTGGACCTCTTGAATTGAATTGTGGAATTGAGATCACTCAAAAATCATAAAAATTGAAAGAGTTATGGCATGTGGAAGATGATGAACAAATTTGAGGAAAATCACAAAAGACCTATAATCTTTTCAATTCTTCAACCACTTTCCAAGCATTATCAAGTCTTGCACATAAAAACAAAGTTGTAGTAGACACCCCAAATATTATTATGGAAAATTAATGGGCTCAAGGAGATAAAAATTGACCAAGTTATGATTATTTAAAGTCAAACCCTAAAATTCAAATGATCTTGAAGGAGACTTGTAATCTTTCTCAACCTTTAGTGATCTTTTATTAGCCTTAGATTTCTGAAGAGATATTGTTAAGGATCCTTTAAAGAGAATCATGGCTTTAGACCTAACCAAAAATATCAAACAATGAGCAAGATATGGTCCTTATAAGTCAACAAATCCTAGCTCAGAGAGTGTCAAAATGACTTGAAACCCCTTTCAACTTTTGATGATTTTTCTTGCACAATTGGATCTTATCATGCGAAGGGAGGATATTGTTAATGATGATAAGAATCCATAGAAAAAATAACCAACTTAAAATATTTAAAATTGAGAGAGTTATGCACTTGTGATCACTGAATCTAGTATTTGCTCAATTAGGTCAAACTTGTTGAGCAAACCTTGAATATTTTTGAACTTTCTTGGAAAAATAAAGCATGATTAATCATAAGAGGCCTTGAAATGTTGTTGTATTGAAGCACACTAAATAATGGAGCTTAGGTCTTAATGAAGCTTGTTGAAGAAGGCTTGGAAATAAACACATGAATCTATGAATCTTCTTGATGAATTCCACCACTAACTTTGAGGAGATCTTGACCTAAATAAAGTGAAAGGGCTCCTTGAACCACACATTTTTGATGCCATGGACATGAAATTGAAGATTGAGCTCTTGCAATCCGTTAGAGAACCATTTGATTAAGAATCACCCCTCAAATCCTATATTAGATGGTGAGATGAATGCAATTGTGATCACCTACGATATGAATATTCAAAGGAACATATATACACATATTAATGTTAGTTAAAAAAACACATGTATAAGATACACAATTCAAGGTGCTTGGTAATCCCTCAAGAGAAAACTTAAAGATAGGGTAAAGAGAGAAACAACCCTAATGTGTGTGTCTTAATGCATGTGACATGAGAAGATGAGAAATCTTAGGGACAAAATTAGGGTATAACACCCCAAACTTTAGAAAGAAAAGCCGAAGAATAAATTTTTCAAAGAAAAGAGGAAAAGTCTTATGGTAACATGGGATGAGTCAGAATCTGAATCAGAAGATGAATGAACCAATATAGCATTAATGGCCAAAGCATTAAATGACGCAAATTCATCAGAATCTGAATCAGGCTTAGATGCAAAAGATATATTTTATAAATTCTCTATATCTCAATTAGAAGATAGTTTGTCTGAAATTCTTGTAAAATATCAGTAACTTCAAATCAAATACAAGAACCTGAAACATGGTCTAGTATCATAAACTTAAGAAACTAGGAAACTAAAAGCAGAGCCCTGAGCTAAAAGAAAAAAATTCTAAATTTGAAAATGAAAAATTATTTATTAAAAATGAATTACAAAAAGCTCAGAAAGAATTTGTCTCAAAAGCTTCAACTAGTTCTGATAACATCATAAAAAAATATGATTATAGCTTTCAAAAATTTCTAGCTAGAAACATAGATAAAATCAAGATGGCTTCAATTATCTATGGAGTTAGCATAAACGGTAGAAAAGGTATATGATATGTGAAACCAAGCGGGGAAGAACCATATCAACCAAAACAAGTATATGACATGGTCATAAAACACACACCTCTGAACTCACATTTCACATATGGACACACACATGATATAAAATATACTAGTGAATCATATTTTGTGAACTCTTATGTAAAATGAAAATTCAATCAGAATTTCAAAAACTCTAACCAAAAAGTACCCAAAAAGATATGGGTACCTAAGGATAAAATTACCTATGTTGCAGATGCCCTTAGCAGCAGAGTTGAAACACCAGTCTATGTACCTAAACTCTGGATGCTCCTGGCACATGACAGGAAGAAAGCATATGTTTAAAAACCTAGAACTTATATTTGGAGGATATATAGGTTTCAGAGGCAATCAGAAAGGAAAAATCATTGGCTCTGGAGTTATTGGTAACGGTACACTTCCCTCTATAACTAATGTTATTTTAGTAGATGGATTAATGCATAATTTGTTGTCCATAAGTCAATTAAGTGACAACGGTTATGATATAATCTTCAATCAAAAGTCCTGCAAAGCTGTTAGCCAGAAAGATGAATCAATCCTATTTAATGGTAAGAGAAAGAACAACATTTATAAGATTAAGCTTTCTGAACTGAAATGTCAGAATGTAAAATGCCTTACGTATGTTAACAATGAGAAATGGGTTTGGCATAGAATATTAGGGCATGTTAGTATGAGAAGAATATCTCAGATTAATAAACTCAATCTGGTCAGAGGACTTCCAAGCCTGAAGTTCAGCTCAGATACTCTGTATGAAGCATGTCAAAAAGGAAATTTGCAAAACCTTCTTTTAAATCTAAAAATGTTGTTTCTACCTCTAAACCATTAGAACTTCTGCATATAGATCTGTTTGGACCAGTGAAAAATGCATTTATTAGCAGCAAGAAGTATGGATTGGTGATCTTATATGACTATAGCAGATGGACATGGATAAAGTTGTTAAGACACGAGGATGATTCACACTCTATGTTCTCTACCTTCTGTAACCAAGTTCAGAATGAAAAAGAGTTTAGAATTGTAAAAGTCAGAAGTGATAATGGTGGAGAATTCGAGAATAAAATTTGAAAAGTTTTTAATGAAAATGGCATTTCCCATGATTTTTCTTGTCCTAGAACTCCCCAACAAAACGGATTTATAGAACGAAAGAATAAAACTTTACAAGAAATAGCCATAACCTTGATTAATGAGACTAACATTGTTAAACACTTATGGGAAGAGGCAGTTAACACAGCATGCTACATTCAGAATAGAATCTCCATAAGACCTATTCTGGAAAAGACTCCATATGAACTTTGGAAGAACAAAAAGTCCAACATTTCTTACTTCCATCCATTTGGATGTACTTGTTTTATTTTAAACACCAAAGAACATTCGAACAAGTTTGATTCTAAGGCACAAAAGTGCTTCATGTTAGGATACTCTGAACGCTCAAAAGGCTATAGAGTATATAATACAGAAACACGAATTATGGAAGAATCCATTAATTTCAAATTTGATGATAAGCTTGGCTCTCAAAAGTCAAAGCTAGTTTAAAAGTTTGCAGATTTGGAGTTAACCTTTTCAGAACCTAAGGAGACGGTACAAGAAGTCAAAGAATCAGAAGTTCCCACTTTTGAAATTGTCGTTGCTCCTTCTGATCCCCCACAACAAAGGAGAAACAAAACTGCAATCTCTTATCCTGAATATTTGATTCTGGGAAACAAAGATTCTTCTGTCAGAACTAGATCAACCTTCATACCTTCTGAAGAGATGCTTTTGGGTTTGGTGTCTCTGATTGAGCCAACATCTATTGATAAATATCTCCTAGACAAAGACTAGATTCTTGAAATGGAAGAAGAACTGAACCAATTCTAAAAGAATTTTATATGGGATCTTGTTCAGAAACCTAAAGGTGTCCATGTCATTGGAACCAGATGGATGTTCATAAAGAAGCTCAACGAGAAGGGTGGAGTTGTCAGAAACAAGGCACGACTGGTTGCACAAGGTTATGGTAAGCAAGAAGGAATAGACTATATAGAAACCTTTGCACCAATATCCAGGTTAGAAGTAATTCGTTTATTAATTTCTTTTTCTTCTAATCATAACATCATCCTTTATCCGATGGATGTTAAGAGTGCATTTATGATGGTTACATTTCTGAAGAAGTATATGTTAAACAACCTACTGGATTTTAAAACTCTGAGAAATAAGATTATGTTTTTAAACTCAAGAAATCTCTTTATGGTCTAAAGCAAGCTCCAGAGCCGTGGTATGATAGATTGAGTAATTTTATTTTAGAAAATAAATTCACTAGTGGGAAGGTTGATACTACACTCTTCTGTAAAACATTCAAAAATGATATTCTTATAGTTCAAATTTATGTTGATGATATTATTTTTTGTTCTGCTAATCCCTCTCTTTGCGAGGAACTTTCTAAGTTGATGTAGGCTGAGTTTGAGATGAGTTTGATGGGAGAACTGAAGTTCTTTCTGGAAATTCAGATTGATCATCAATCAGAAGTCACTTACATTCATCAAAGTAAGCATACTAAAGAACTTATGATGAAGTTCAACATGATGGACAACAGACCAGCAAAGACTTTGATGCATCCAACATGCATCCTAGAGAAAGATGAGGTAAGTGGAAAGTTATGTCAAAAGTTGCATCATGGTATGATATGCTCTCTTCTGTATCTAACTGCTTCCAGACCTGATATTTTATTTAGTGTCAACTTATGTGCTAGATTCCAATCTGATCTTAGGAAATATAACTTAGTTATTGTTAAGACAATTCTAAGGTATCTGAAAGGAAAAACTAACCTTGGCTTGATGTATGAGAAAACATCGGAGTACACTCTTTATAGTTTTTGTGATGCAGATTAAGCTGGAGACAGACTGGAGAGGAAGAGTACTTCAGGAAATTGTCATTTTCTTGGCAAGAATCTGATTCCATGGTCAAGCAAGAGGAAATTAACAATTGCACTTTCAACAACAAAGGCAGAATACATCTCAACGTCACTGTGCAGTACTCAAATTTTATGGATGAAGAATCAGCTGGAAGACTATCAGATTTATGAGAGTAACATTCATATGTTTTATGATAACACAATTGTTATTTGTTTAAGTAAATATCCTATTTTACATTCTAGGTCTAAACATATAGAAATAAAACATCATTTCATTAGAGATTATGTTCATATAGGGATTTTATCTTTAAAATTCGTAGATACAAACCACCAATGGGCTGATACCTTTACAAAACCCTTAGTTGAAGATAGATTTCTTTTCATTCTGAAGCATCTGAAAATGGACTATTGTCCAGAATAAGAATTCATCATAATCAGATACGTTTAGTCGTAGTCTGAAGAAATGAGATTTTGATATAAACAAAAAGTATTTTCTTTTTATTCAGAACCTTAGTGTTGTACCCCAAAATTTTCCCTCTCTTTACTCAAGACATTTCTCACAAAGATTTTCAAAATCTCAAGTTTGCACAAGTACAAAGTATACAAAAAGGGTGTGCAGATGCAGGTAACTATGTTGAATTTAAAACTGGTTCAGGCTGCATGACTGATTGAAAGGAGTGGTTGGCAGATTTGGAGAAATCGAAGAAGAAGCTTTGACCCACAAGCTTCGACTAAGCATTGGCTTATTTCATGCTTGCTTCGATCCACTGAGCAGTGGCTTATTTCATGCTTGCTTCGATTCACAAAGCAGTGGCTTCCTTCATGCTTGCTTCGATCCATAAAACATTGGCTTCCTTCATGTGTGCTTCGATCCACAAGGAAATGTCTTCCTTCATGCTTGCTTCAATCCACAAGGCAATGACTTCCTTCATGCTTGCTTCGATCCACAAAGCAGTGACTTCCTTGATGCTTGCTTCGATTCCACCTCTAAACCCTTCAACAGACATAGTTTCTACATTATGAATTACAATTGGTGGATTCGAAGAACATATATTTGGTGGTCTATTCGAAGAATATACATTGGTGGATTCGAAGGACATACAATTGGTCCATTCGAAGAACATACATTGGTGGAATTGAAGAACAAGCAATATGGTTCATTCGAAGGACATACAATTGGTCCATTCGAAGAACACACAGTTGCTGGATTCGAAGAACATACAATATGGTCCATTCGAAGGACATACAATATGGTCCATTCGAAGGACATATAATTGGTCCATTTGAAGGACATATAATGGGTCCATTCGAAGAACACACAATTGGTGGAAACAAGTATTGTTTTGTCTTTTGATGAGTCTGGTCGAAGGCTTCTTAAAAAAGTCCTATTTGATGCCAAGCCCAAGTTTGTTGTACTGTCCACATAACAGCCCAAAAGCATGTCAAAAGCAGTTTGTTGCACTGATATGAAACAGCCCTGCACCAAGCTGCCACAACACTCAAAAACTGCTGCAAAACAGTCCTGTTATGCTACTCCTAATTTGCATTAAAATAGCATATAAGAGCTGCACCTTGAAAGCTATGAAAAGAACATACCTAAACTGTTCAAATTTCATTTGTTTTCCCCCCAAAATACCAGCAAGACTCTTCTATAAATAAGTTGTTTCACAACACATCTAAGAGGGGGCTATTCGAAGGGCTTTTTGACCAACAAAGAGAGGATTTTTGGCAAGGCAGAGGGAGAAGAGAAGAAGAAGAAAAAAGAGAAGAGAGAACACTTAAAACACTATTAAACCCAGAACCAAAAAATACAACACCTCTGTTTGTTCTCTCTTTCGAATCCAAGTTTTCCTATCCTTCGAACTCAGGTTCCTTCATTACTTCGAATTCAAGAATATTCAGGGCAGCAAATCAAAGTTCAAAACACCAACTTCGGATTCAAGGTAAGTCTTCCTGACTTTAAACCATTCATTTTAATCATAACATGTATATAATCATTTCCTTCGAAGCTAACTTTTCGTTTGTCTTCCTTTCTTGTCAATTATATGTTAAGAACTAACTTGTACAGAACATAAAACAATGTTGGAGTAAAATATAACAGCATGGTTCTACATAAAGCCCTAGGCTTCAAACATACTGCATCACAATCCCAAAAGAAAGAAAACAAAAAAAAGGTTGTGAATCGAAGGGTGTATGTTTCAATACACACTGATTTGCAGGCCCAAACGAAAGAAAGCATAAGGGGGTGTGAATCGAAGGACATATGCTTCGAACATACTGCATGAATCGAAAGACTTGTTTTTCTATCTTTTGTGTTGTTTTTGTTTTTATATTTTATTGCTATTCAACATGGTTGTAATAATTAGGACTTTTATTGCTTTCCAACCCCTATTTGTAAATTTGTATACCCCATCCCCAAAATATGTAATAGCGTAGGACATTTATTTTCTGTAATTTATCGCTTTTTATATAAAATGCTAGTAATTAGGGCGTGCATGGCAAGATAAAATCAACCCTTAGAAAATCGTAATCAAAGACAAAAATGCATGCAATCAAACACACTATTCACACACGTGCACCTCTAGGGTAACCTCGCTTATTACCTCGGAAAATAGTCATGTCCCTCGAGTATGGGCATTTTAGCAAAGACCCTCGATTAAAAAGATCATAGTCCCTCGATGTACCTCGATGTTTCCTTCGGTAAATGATCTAGTCCCTTATGAAAATTGCTAAAACGTCTCATAAGTTGCCTCTTGTGACTATACGATTGACCCACGCTCGTCCCTTCATATCCAGTGATGGGGCTTCTTATCAATCAATGGTAAGATAGCAACATCTAAAGGATGAGGAAAAGAACATAGACCATTTTATTAGGTAGGACGCTCATAGTTGCTTGCTCTCAAACTAAAACCTTTTCCACACTTACACTTTCAAAACATCTTCAAAAACAAACACCTCTTTGAACTATTTTCAAAACCAATACTTTGTACGCATTCTTATAGAGACGAGAATCATTAAAAAGTTGGCCGCGACAAAGGAATTTTGCGAAATACTTTCAAACTTACACCCATCACAAAACACATCTTCAAACAAAGCATTTTTTTATCTAGAAAGCAACTAAGAGCCTATAGATAACTACGGATGAAAAGGGTGTTAACACCTTCCCTTTTCATAACCTACCCCCCGAACTCAAGAAAACATCTCTAAAGGTCTTTCCTGTTCTTTTCACCCTTTCCTTTATTAGATAAAAGAAAAGTCGGTGGTGACTCTTGCTATCTGTAACAATTGCAATAAAAAGCAAAACCACCAAGTCAGTTCTCCCACTGTATCACAGACATGGCGAATCTGCTGGGGAGTTAACTTAAAAGTGGGGTTACCTTAGAGCTAGATCACACTTATTTGATTTCTTTGTTTGACTTGATTATTTATATTTATGGGTCCTTGTTTTGGTTTGTATTGATCATCTACCCGGAGTAGGGAATACCATTAGGTAAGTAGCAATAGATCGTGGAAGCTGTGTGGGGTATACTGACATGGTTGAAGCGATGGCTACGTTAGTTTGACACATTTGTTGGTACCGGTAGCCCTTGAGTTTAGTCAAGGAGAATACGAGGCAATTGTGTGGTGTTATGAAGCACTAGCTGACCTTAGAACCTTTAATTGAATAACTTGGCCATTAGGAAGTAGTGAGATAACCGGATTTGGTGCAGTCTGAAGTTGGTTGATACTCGATACTACGCTCATTAAGATCGGACTTTCGGGATATTTTGGTCGCTAATAAAGAGGCTTGTGCTGAAACAATGCCCGATAAAGAAAGATCAGTGATATTGAGATTCCCTACAACCTGATTACTTTATAGGACAGGTTGAACCAACTAAGCTTCAAGAGGGTACTTACCTATGAACTCTATGTAAGCCTAAACCTAAGGACTTGTCTGCTTTGGGTGTATATGATTATTTGTACATAAAGACTTTTCTACTTTGTACACTTGTACATAACATCATAACATCATACTATAGAATTTTCAATAACCTTTTCAAGGATATCAAAGGTCTATTATGCAGGGGTATATTGAACCAGACGTCTATCAAGGGGCAAGAGGATTTATTTTCCTCTAACAAAATTCTCTCAAAGACCAAAGCCCGATAACTTGAGTCAAGGGCTATGACCCACTTGACATGGTGAGCTTGATTCTCGTGGAAGGACATCCAACGATACGAAGTTCTCCAATCAAAGATGTGACCAAAGTTCAACTTCTAAACATCTTCTAGTGTTTACCCCGCGAGATCCTAGAAAATATTGCATCCACATACCATGTATCATATCATGACAGGTTTTCCCCACATGGGTTTCTCATCTGCTTATTGTTTATTTTAGTAGAGATGGATCTAGAGAAAACAGCGAAGGATCTTCAAACACAAAATGCTCAATCTAACAGATGTTCCTGGCTTTGGCTAAAGGACAAGAGGACCTGAAGACTCTCATTCTCAAAGATAAGAAGAAAAATATGAAGAAACCAGTGGGTGTCTTGAACATGGGAATAAGGTTCAGAGGACCAGCAAAGTGAGCTCTAGAATTCGCAACTCCGTCAAATGAGGGGGACAATCAGACAAAAGAAGGGGACCATAGTCTGGGGTCTAACAAAGAAGAGGCTGACTATGCTGAGGAACAATATCCTCCTGCTAACGAAAAATATAAATAGTTGGAGGATTGTCTCAACGCCATGGAAATTCAGAGAGTACCTGGTCTAGATTTCGAAGAATTAGGGTTGGTTTCTGAAGTGGTCATTCCACCAAAGTTCAAGGTTCCCGCATTTGCTAAATATGAAAGGGTTTCATGTCCTAAGCTGCATCTGAGGTCTTATGTCAGGAAGATCCAACCTCACATCGCTGATAAGAATTTATGGATGCATTTCTTCCAGGAAAGTTTATCAGGGACTCAATTGGAATGGTTCTATCAGCTGGAAGGAACCAACATCCGCAACTGGGAGGATTTGGCTGCTGATTTCTACAAGTAGTACCAATACAATGTCGACCTCGCTCCAACCCGTACACAACTCCAAAGCATGTTTATGGCTTCTGGTGAGGGCTTCAAAGATTATGCCCGGAAATGGAGATATCTTGCAGGAAGAGTCCAGCCTCCTCTGTCTGATAGAGATCTGGTAGATATGTTCTTGGGTACTTTGTCAAGCCCATTTTTAAACCATCTGATTTAAAGCTCTTCAGGTTGGTTCACCGAGCTGATATTGACAGGTGAAAGAGTAGAAGCTGGTATCAAGAGTGTTAAGATTCAAAGGGAAGCATCTTCAAGTGCAGTGAAGCAGCCTTTCAATGGGAAGAAAGAGCCCAAAGTTGTATATGGCCAGGAGGGACATGCTAGAGATAACCACAACTAATTTTTGGGAGTTGTGCTAATATCTAATCCTACGACTGTACAACAACGTCAACAGGGTAATCAGCGTAAGGAGGTCGCGCCTAAAAGACAATTCACCAAGATCAACATGTCACTGGCTCAAGTGTTACAACACATGTTGAAGGCAGAGTTGATTACGTTAAAGGCTTCTCTCCAGAATCCCAATACTTCTGCTCCTAGTTACCACCCTAATGAAAGGTGTGCATACCATTCTAATAGTCCTGGACATGATACAAATGGGTGTTGGGCTCTGAAGAACAAAATTCAAGATATGATTGATGCCAAGGAGATTGAATTCGACCCTTCTAAAGCTCCCAACGTTATCACTTCTCCCATGCCAAATCATTGAGAGCGTCCACTTAATTTTTTCTTTTTTAATTGTAATTTCTTTGTTTGCTTAAAAACTTATGTCAGACTTTGGTTACTTTCATTAATGCATTGCATATGTTTGTCTTGAATTAACCCATTTGTTTTCACTATATTAAAATCGTGCTTTTATTCCCATGTTTTTGTGATATTCAACTCTCGTTAAAAGTTGCAAGCCTTTGGAGGGAGGACGATGAAAACAATACCATAATCTCATACAATATTCTTTTGGACAGACCTTGTTGACGATGTATATGCGTTCTTTCAATTCCTAAACAGTGGAGTTATAAAGAAGATAATCCCTAGTCAACCCTTTTGAGCCTAAGAAGTAGGAGTTTTCTTTTTCACACAAATTGAAACCTTTAATCAAAACCTGGGGCAGGTTAGTTTCTCAGTTAATCCAAATGCGTGTTCAATCATAAGCTTTCACTTCATACACAACGAGTGACATCAAAAACATACTTTTGAATCAAAAGCCAAAGATGGTTCCCCGTAAAATAGGCAGTCATTATCTCTCAAAAGAAAAGCCCACTGAGTCCAAACCTATGAAGGAGACTTAAGAAAAATTGGGGCATTCCACTGGCTGTAATCTCAAAACAAGAACAGTCAGGCAAAAATTAGGGACAGTAAATCAAAAAGAGGGAACTACAAATCCTCGACAAACATGAAAAATGTTGCAAAAATGACTGCCTTCGCGAATAAACTTTCAATATCTGAACCATCACCAAAACGTCATTCCAGACTCAATTGGAATTCAAAATGCATAATTAACTGAGTTTAGGACTGAAGAACATCATGAAGAACGGGCAGGTACAAACACACTTTGAGCCTTATCCTTTGTTTCTTAAACTGTGAACTAGGCCACGTTACAACCCTTTCAAAAGTTATAATTGAAGCATGAGTCAGTTCAAAAGAATATTGTTACAAAAGGTATCTTGACTCCTCTAAGGCTTACGGTAAATCCTGAGTCGAATTCATTTTCTTAAAAAACTCTTTTACTTGTTAAAACTGCATTTTCAAAACTTCAATACAAACATAAACTTTGCATTGTTTGACTATCGTTGTTTGCATATTGCTAATTGTTTGACAGCGGAGAAATTCACACGACGGATATCTAATGAATGGAAATCCTCACAATGAACAGAACCACTTCCATTGACAAATCTTCCATAATCAAGGGGAATAACATGATTATTGTTCAACCCGTCTGGGGCAGTCAAGTCAAGATTCCAAGAAATCTCTCATAGCCAGGGGTAAGTCTGCATCTGAATCACTTGGGGCATTGAACATGAATTCCAGCAAAGGGTCACGTACTGCCAAGCAAACGTTGTCTGGAAGCGCTACAACACTTACTACTAGGGACAACGACAAATCCCCATAAAGTCCCTTTCATAAGGTGATCCCTAGTGAAGTCTCCAGAGCCACCTCTTTAAGGTTATCCCCACAGAATAATCTTCACAGATAAGGGTACAAACCCCACAAGGCTAAGTTCATGGATATCCCCACAAAGTTGGATCCATGCAATCACCAGCCAGAGTTTCAACCTCCGGAAAACCTCTCCCCGTCCGAATTGGTCTTAAGTGGAAGCCTTGAGGATTTCTGCCATAAGAAAACACTTCCCCGACAGATTGTCAAATGATCTCTTTAACAGGGGTTATTTCCCCAACAAAACATAAATTCCCCAGTATGAGTCTTTCTCTTAGACCAATACAAATCAACAAACAAAAACCTTTAATCCCCGGTAGAGTCACTAATATCCCCCACGGAGTTGTTGCTATCCCCAAAAGTTACTAAAACCTAGACCCGACCAGATATTAGTTTAACTTCTTCAAATCTCTAACAAAATTCCTCTTCCCCAATAAAGTTTTCCACTATCCTCAGTGAGTTGCTGCAAAACCTGGAAGTCGACCAGATAACAGTTAACTTATTTATCCCCAACAAGTTGTTAACTTCCATTCTCTCCAATCAAGAGTATAACTCCCCAGTAGAGAAACGAATAACTAAAACTCCTGAACTCTTTTCCCCAAGTATAAATCCACACACTCCATAAATATTTATCAAAGCCAAAGCCAATCTTCCCCAGCGGATTTCTCCTCAAAAAAAGAAAACGGGAATCCCCAGTGGAAACATCCTTAACAAAGTTTGAAGATACACATATTCTTCATCCCCAGCAGTAGTTTGGGATTTAATTTCCCATATCTCACCAGCATTTGTCAAGGATTTATTTTCCGAGACAAAGATACATTTCAACAAATATTTCACATTCATACATCATATTACATACATGATAAATGCATACAACATAATCTCATTTTGAGAACATCGTCAATCCATGCATACATCTACATGCAACTAACCCTCTTCCTTGCAGGAAAAGGCAATCAACAAAAGTCCTCTTTTGGAAAATATCATAACCATTTCTTAAATAGGTCAAAGATTAATTCCTAAAACAATCCATGGCAACTATCTCTACGACCAACAAAAAACAGGTTCCAGATTAATACCTGAAACAAGACAGGGCAACTATATGTGAACAATTGATTATAGATTAATACCTAAAATAATACACGATAACTATCTGCATGAGCTGATTTAAGATTAACTCCCGAAACAAGCCGGAGAAACTATATTTCTCTCTCAAATAGGTCAAAGATTAATTCCTGAAACAAGCCAGGACAACTATCTACACTACCAGTTGAAGCAATCCTACACGGGTTCCTTCGCATACACTCTTTAGATACAATCTAGATACGATCTAGAGACGGATGAAATTCTAACACTTATTCTAGATTCTCTTCTAGAAACAGTTCAGATACGATCCAGAGACGGATGAAATTCTGACACTTAGTCCAGACTCTCTTCTAGAAATAGTTCAGATACAATCCATAAATGGATGACATTCTGATACTTATTCCATATTCTCTTCTAGAAACAGTTTAGATACGATCCAGAGACGGATGACATTCTGACACTTAGTCCAGATTCTCTTCTAGAAACAATTCAGATACGATCTAGAAACAGATGACATTTTGACACTTATTCCATATTCTCTTCTAGATACAGTTCAGATACGATATAGATAGGGATGTCATTCTGACACTCATTCAATACAGTTCATATACGATCCAGATGTGGATGTCATTTTGACACTCATTCAACATATCTTTCAAATAGAGTTCAGATACGATCGAGATACGGATGTTATTCTGACACTCATTTAACATATCTTTCAAATACTGTTCAGATACGATCCAGAGACGGATGTCATTCTAACACTCATTCAACATATCTTTTGAAATACAATTTAGATACGATCCAGAGACAGATGTCATTCTAACACACATTCAATATATCTTTCAGATACGAGTCAGATACGATCCAATTATGGATATTATCCTGATACTCATCCCACTACATCTATTGTCTCAGTATAAATCGACCAGAGATTTATTCTGATATTTCTTCCAATTTCTACCAACATTTACCTTTGGATGGAACCTATAAGCCCATCTCCGATGACTCTCCATCACCTCTACAAATGGCATATTTAAGCCCATTCCCTACACAATCAACTAACACATGGTCGAGTGCAAATTTCTAGGCACTCTATTGTTCAATCATCTTCCACCTTCAAGTCACGAATGGCGGACTCGCCAATCTAACTCTTCAGGTTTAAGAAGATTCAATATGGGAAGCTGTTGTACCCCAAATTTTTCCCTCTCTTTTCACAAGACATTTCTCACGAAGATTTTCAAAAGCTCAAGTTTGCATAAGTACAAACAGACAAAAAGGGTGTGCAGATGCAGGTAACTATGTTGAATTCAAAATCTAGTTCAGGTTACATGACTGATCGAAAGGAGTGGTTGGAAGATTTCGAAAAATCAAAGAAGAAGATTTGATCCACAAGCTTTGACTGAGCAGTGGCTTCTTTCATGCTTGATTCGATACACTGATCAATGGCTTATTTCATGCTTGCTTCGATTCACAAAGAAGTGGCTTCCTTCATGCTTGCTTCGATCCATAAAACATTGGCTTCCTTCATGCTTAATTCGATCCATAAAATAATGGCTTCCTTCATGCTTGCTTTGATCCATGAGGCAATGGCTTCCTTCATGCTTCCTTTGATCCATAAGGCAATGGATTCCTTCATGCTTGCTTCGATCCACAAAGCAATGTCTTCCTTCATGCTTGCTTTGATTCCACCTCTAAACCCTTCAACACACATAGTTTCTACACTATGAATTACAATTGGTGGATTCAGAGAACATACAATTGGTGGATTCGAAGAATATACATTTGGTGGTCCATTCGAAGAATGTACATTGGTGGATTCAAAGGACATACAATTGGTCCATTCGAAGAACATACATTAGTGGATTCTAAGAACATACACTTATGTTGTTCCCCAAAATTTGCCCTCTCATATTTTTTCAAGATTTTTCTCTTACATAGGTGATTACAAATACTTGATTAAAGAAAAAAATAAAAATTTTGAAGATAAACAAGGAGTTTCCGATTGGCATATTAAGAAGGTCTTCGATTGGCATCTGGACAAAGGTATTTCGATTGGCATTTTAACAAGATCTTTGATTGGGCATTTGGAACCCTTCGATCAAGATTTGGTCTGCAAGTCTCCGATTGAGAGTTAGACCCCCTTTAATCAAGTTTAACTCACAAAAGATTTGATTCACAAAACAAAGGCCCCTTTCGAATTACCTTCAGGGCACAAGGAAAAAGGCTTCTTTCGACTGGCCTTTGATGCACAAGGCAAGAACCCCCTACAAGTGTGTTTCGATTCACCAGGCCAAAAGCCCCTTCATGCTTGCCTTGGATCCACTAAGCCAAAGGCTCCTTTCAACTTGCCTTAAATGCACAAGGCCAAGACTCCTCAACACAGATTCTACACTATGGCACACAATATGGCCCCTTCGAAAGAGCATTCCAAAGGTCAAGTCGAAGGACACACATTGGAGAGTCATTCAAAGAAGGAACAAAGCATGCATGTCGTCCCTTCAAAATAACACACACATTGGTTCAAAATGAAGAATACACAAAGGGCCCATTTGAAGCACACTTTGATGGGAAACACATGTTGTTGTCTAAAAAGGGGGTCTGGTCAAAGGATGGATCTAGTTGGTCAAAATGAAAAAAAAATATTCAAAGAGGCCTTCTGTCCCAAAATCCAACATACTTCTAGTTTCAAACCAACATGCACAAGAACATTCATGCCAAGGGAAGCTTCGACTGACCAGAATGAAGTATTTCGATTGGGCTCAATCGAAAGAGTTATAAGAATGAAACTAGATCCATTCGAAGGAGGCAACTCAAGGTCAATCGAAGGGCATGGCTGGAAGGTATTCAGAGGAATGAAGTATGTCCAAGTTCATCCCAAGCTTTCGATTCCCATCAAGTTGGAGGCCCAAAAAAACTCAGAGCAAGCTGGCAGAAACGCATGATTGGATCAAATATGGCAAGTTTTCATGCAAAAATTAAATTAAACCTCTCCCTCATGATGAGCAAAGATTTGATACACAAATGTTGACATAAATATTTTCCAATATAAACCCAACACTCTCAAATGCACGGAGACGACATCATATGCGCAGCCTGTCTCACTAAAAAAATCTCCACAAATCTTTGAAATCGTTTCAAGTTTTTCTGAGCACAGTGCAGTCACCTTCAATCCAATTCCAGAAGCCATCCCCAATCATCACACAAGCCCAGCGCAACCTAAAACACCCCCCAGTAGTAATCGGTTTTGTATATTTCTTTGATTCAAACTTGTAGAAATATGTATTGTTGATCCATTTAATGTATGCATATATATTTGTGATAATGATTAGAAAAGGTCTGATGTTTTACATGACGGCTTAAGTGCTAAAATTGCAGGTTACCATGGCTAGAGGTTTTTTAAACATATCACTTTCAAAATCCATGGTACAGACTGTTGTAGATCAAAACAACCCCAGATTCGGGTTCAGGGGCTGATTTCGTATGGAATAGTTTTTCCATTGTTTGGTTTTGAAACTAAAAAACTTGTAGGATTCAATATTAGTTTCCTTCACTTCGATTGAAAAAGCTAGCTCATACGGTAATGGAAGGTGTGCGCTGGATGAAGGACCCGGGTTCGAATCCCAGGTCAGGCATTTTTGTTTTCTTTCTAACATGTCTGTTTGCAGATCCAGATCAAAAACCACCTCCTGCCCAGAATCAAAGGATAGTTTCCTTCATTGGATCGAAGGATAACCATCCTCCTCTGGATCAAAAAATCCTTGTTCTCTGGATCGAAGGACTTGTTTCTTGCATTTCTTTCCTTTGTATTATGTACTCCTTTCTTAATTCTCTTTTAAATTAACAGTAAATAAAAAAACACAAAAAAATTAGGTTTAGTTTGTTTTTAATTAAAATTATTAACTAATTAATTTAATTACTTTAACTTCTTTCTTAAAATTAAAATTAAATAGACTTAGATTTTATTTTATTTCATAAACACAAAAAAAAAATAAAAAGATTTCCTTTTACCTTAGGATTTTTAGACTTTCTTTTTAATTCGTTTGTGCGTTTATTTACTTTTGCATTTTTCAACTTATTGTAATTGCGCATGGGATATAATAGAAATTAACTAGGACTTTTTATCTCTTTCCTTTATTTTTCCAAGTTTCTGACATGTAATTAATCCCCAAAGCCTTGTAATAGCATAGGATTTATGTTTCTGCACTTTACATTTCTGAACTTTTAATTACTGTATATATTAACTGCTAAACTAATAGGATTGTATGACAAGACTAAAAATCAACGCTAACAAACTTAACACAAGATAAATAAACTGAATTGAATCACATGCACATATACACCTCTAGGGTACTCCCAATTCGGTTGCCTTCGGAAAACAGTCACAATTCTCGAAACGTGAGAAGTTTTAGTGAATATCCTCCTGTTTAAAGATCACTAGTCCCTTGATGACCCTCTCTATGTTTCCTCGGTTAAAAGTGATCTCAGAACTTTAGGGTGGTTACTAAAGCCTCTTTCTAAGTTGCCTCTGTGACTGTAACGTCCCTTCAATTGTCCCCCATACATCCAACGATAGGGCTACTTACTCACTAATAGTAGGATAGTGTTGTCTAAAGGATAAGGAGGAAAAGAACAAACTTTTTCGAGTAGAGTAGATAGTTCCTAGATGCTACACTAAAAAAAACTTTTTTCACTTACACAAAACAACTTTCAAAAACATTTTCAAAAACGCTTTATCAACACTCTTGAGGACTGATACAAGAGTTATCATAAAGCAAATTGCCTTACTATTGGAATTTAAAAAATAATTTTCAAAAACACACAAAGCACAAGGTATTTCAAAATGGGCTAAGCATCTAAGATCCCATAGATAACTACGGATGGAAAGGGTGTTAACACATTCCCTTTCCATAATCTACCCCCCTTACTCAGAAAATCTCGAAAAGGTCGTTTTCTGTTCTTTTCACCCTTTCCTTAACTTGGATAAAAAAAAAGTCGGTGGAGACTCTTACTTATCGAAACATTTGCAAACAAAAATGCAAAACTAGTATTAAACACTTGGTTCTGCCACCGTATCATAGAATTGGCGACTCTGCTGGGGATTATAAAAAGTGGGGTTACCTTAGAGTCTAGTTCATTTTAAACTGCCTTACCTTGTATTCTTTGTCTGCTCTACTTTTGAGGGCTTGTTAGGGTTATTTATTAAAGATCCTACACCCGGATCTGGGGCACCTTTTAGGTAAGTAGCAATAAATCATGGAAGTTGTATGGCATATACTGATATAGACGAAGGGATAGCTACATTAGCGTGATACTTTGGCTTATACTAATGTACCTTAAGTCAGTCAAGGATAACATTAGACTTCCTTAGTGTCATTAAGCACTAACTGACCTTTAGAACCATTAATTGACTCATCCTAAGCCATTAGAAAGTAGTGAGATGGCCAGCTTTGGTTCCGACTAAAGATTGGTTGATACTCAATACTACACTCATTGAGACTAGACTTTTGGGATATTCTGGTTGCAATACTTCGGTGCTTGAGCTAGAAAAATTCCTAAAAGGAAGGTCAGTGATATGAGACTCCTTAGAAGCCGGTTACTATTAATAGGACAGGTTGAGCCAACTAAACTTCAAGAGTATACTTACCTATGGAATCCATGCAAGCCTGAACCTAAGGCTACTTATGTGATTTGTTTGCTTTCATTATCTAACGAATTGAACTCTTTGCAGGGTTTTGTTTATTATCTGATAATATGAGTCATTGCCCAATAACTCGAATTTCCTGCAAGACATACTTGTCTTCATCACCCTATATTTTTTTCTTGATGCATAACATACATATCATAGCATCATACCATAGCATTCCCTTAAGCATTTCAAGGATCTCAAGGGCATGTGATGCAGGTTATGATGAGCCAAACGTCTAGCAAGGGGCCAGGGGATTTATTTTCCTCTGGGCAACACCGTCAAAACACAACAACTTGAGTCAGGGGCTATGACCCACTTGATATGGTGAGCTTGATTCTCGTAGAAGGATGATCAATGATACGAAAATTTCTTAAACCAAAGCCACAGTTGGATCCTAACATATTTTTGTGTTTACCCCGCGAGATCCTTGAAAACATCGCATAAGCATACCATGCATGCCATTTCATAATAGGTCTTGTAGTACAGGTTTCTCATATTTTCGCTGTTTATTTCAGCAAAAGAAATGGCTCTTGAACAAACAGTAAAGGAGCTTCAAACTCAAAACGCTCAGTTCCAACAAATGTTCTTGGCTCTGGCTAAAGGGCGTGAATAACTGAAATCCCTCGTCATCAAAGAGAAGAAGAAAAAGGCAAAGAAACTGGATGTTGTCTAGAAGATGGGAAGAAGACTCAGAGGACCGATCAAACAAGCGCTAGATCTCACAACTCCATCAAATGAGGGGAATAATCATGAAGAAGATAACAACCAGGGGTATGATAAAGATGAAGTTGACTACTCTGAGGAACAGTATCCTCCTGCCGATGATAAATACAAACAGCTAGAGGATCGTCTCAATGTTATGGAGATTCAGCAGATACTTGGCTTGGACTTTGAAGAGTTAGGGCTGGTTTCTTGAGTGGTCATCCCACCAAAGTTGAAGGTTCCCACATTTGCTAAATATGATGGGATTTCTTGTCCTAAACTTCACTTGAGATCATGTATCAGAAAGATCCAGCCTCACATTACTGACCGGAAGTTATGGGTCCATTTTTTCCAAGAAAGTTTAGCTGTCACTAAACTGGAGCGGTTCTATCAGTTGGAAGGAACCGACATTCATACCTGGGAAGACTTGGCTGTTGCTTTCTACAGGCAGTACCAATACAATGATGACTTCGCTCTAACCTGTACTCAACTTCAAAGCATGTCTATGGGTTCTAGCGAGGGCTTCAAGGATTACGCCCAAAAATGGAGAGATCTTGCAGGGAGAGTCCAGCCTCCTCTGTCTGATAGAGAGTTGGTAGACATGTTCTTGGGCCCTTTGTCTGGTCCACTCTTTAACCACTTGATTGGAAGTTCTTCGGTTGGGTTCACAGAGCTGATACTGACAGGTGAAAGAGTAGAAGTTGGTGTCGAGTGGGAAGATTCGGATGGCTACATCTTCTAATGTTGAGAAGAAGCCATTCAGTGGCAAGAGGGAAGCTAATGTTGTATATGTCCAGGAGGGACGTGCTAGAGGTAACCATAACTAATTTCTGGGGGCAGTACTGGTCTCTAATCCTACGCCTGTGCAATGACATCAACAAGGGAATCAGCATAAGGAGGTCGCGCCTAAGAGACATTTCACCAAAATCCACATGTCACTAGCTCAAACGTTACAACACATGTTGAAAGTAGGATTGATTACGTTAAAGGCTCCTCTACGGAATCCTAATACCTCTGCTCCTAGCTACCACCCCGGTGAAAGGTGTGCATACCATTCTGATAGTCCTGGACATGATACGAATAGTTACTGAGCTCTGAAGAACAAAATTCAGGATATGATTGACGCCAAGGAGATTGAATTCAACCCTCCAGAAACTTACCATGTGATCACTGCTCCTAGGCCAAATCATTGAGAGCATCTATTTCATTTGTGATTTTTCAATTGTAATTTCCTTTGCTTGTTCAAACAATTACTGTTATGTCAAACTTTGGTTTTCCCATTAATGCATTGCATATGTTGGTCTTGAATTATTATGTTCATTATATTTAAACTACTTTCTTACTGTGATATTCGACTCTCTATTAAAAGCTATAAGCCTTTAAGAGGGAGGATAACAAAAATGATACCACAATATCTACCATATGCTTTTGAACAGACCCCGGTGACGATGTATAGGCGTTGTTTCAAATCCTAAACAGTGGAGTTATAAGGAAGATAATCCCTAGTCAACCCCTTTGAGCCTAAAAAGTAGGAGTTTTTCTTTTCACGCAATTTAAAACTCTTAATCATAACCTGGGGCAGGGTAGTTTTCTCAGTTAATTCAAATGTGCATTCAATCACAAGCTCTACCTTCATACACGACAAATAGTGTAGAAGATTCTCTCGAAAAGATGGTAATGGTTCCGCATAATCATTAAAGCAGGCAGTCATTATCTTTCAAAAGAAAAGCCCGCTAAGTCAAAAACTATGAAGGGGACTTAAGAAAAAACGGGGGCATCCCGCTGACTATAATCGCAAAAGAAATAGTTCAGGAAAAAGTATGGATAAAAAAATCAAAAAAAGAGATCCTACAAATCCTCAACAAAAAATAAAAGGTTACAAAAATGATTGCCTTCTCAAATAAACGTCCAATCTCTTAACCATCACCAAGTATCAGAGCAAAGATTCCAGAATCAGTTGGGATCTAAATGCACAATTAGCTGAGCATAGGATTGAAGAACATCACGAAGAACGGGTTGGGTACAAATAAAATTTGAGCCTTTATCCTTTGTTTCTTAAACCGTGAACCAGGCTTTGTTATAACCATTAAAAGTCCTAGATGAAGCATGGGTTAGTTTAAAAGCATACTGTTACAAAAGGTACCCTGACTCCTATAAGGTTTGCTATAAATCCCGAGTTAATGTCACACTCCTACAAAATTCGCTTGTTTTACTAAAAAATGAATTTTCAAACTTCAAGACAGACATAAGCTTTACATTTTTAAAAAATACCATTACTTGAATATGACTATTTGTTCAAACAGAAGAGGAATTCGCAGACGAAAATTCAATGAATGAAAATCCTCTCGATAAATAGAATCACCTCAGATGGAAAAAAACATTTCCAGTAACAGGCCTTCCAAAATCAAGGGTATGACATGGTGCCTAACACATCTGGGGCCGTCAAGTCAAAATTCCAAGAAAATCTCTTAAAGTCCTGAATAGTCGGAGCAGGTCTCCATCACTTGGTGCATCAAATGTAATTTCCATCAAAAGAGCACGTACAATCAAGCAAAGTGAACGTTCCCCAACGGATTTCTTCTCAAAACAATAAAACAGGAATTCCCAGCAGAAACATTCTAAATAAAGCAGACTTTCTTCTAGAAACGGTTCAGGTACGATCTAGAGACGGATGTCATCCTGATACTTATTCCAGATTCTCCTCTAGAAAAGGTGTGGATACGATCCAGAGACGGATGTCATTCTGACGCTTATTTCAGACTTCCTCTAGAAACGGTTCAGGTACGATCCATAGACGGATGTCATCCTGATACTTATTCCAGATTCTCCTCTAGAAACACTGCGGAAACTATCCAAAGACGGATGTAATTCTGACACTTATTCCAGAATTTCTTCTAGAAATGGTCCAAGTACGATCCAGAGACGAATGTCATCCGGATACTTATTACAGATTCTCCTCTAGAAACGGTGCGGGTACGATCCAGAGACGGATGTCATTCTGACGCTTATTTCAGACTTCCTCTAGAAATGGTTCAGATAGATCTAGAGACGGATGTCATCTTTATACTTATTCCAGATTCTCCTCTAGAAACGGTGCGGATACGATCCAGAGACCGATATCATTCTGACACTTATTCCAGATTTTCTTCAAGAAATAGTTCAGGCACGATCCATAGAAGGATGTCATCCTGATACTTATCCTAGATTCTCCTCTATAAATGGTACAAATACGATCCAGAGACGGATGTCATTCTGACACGTATTCTAGATTTTCTTCTAGAAATGGTTCAGGCACGATCCAGAGACGGGTGTCATCCTAATACTTATTCAAGATTCTCCTCTAGAAACGGTGCAGATACGATCCAGAGACGGACATCATTCTGACACTTATTCCATATTTTCTTCTAGAAATGGTTCAGGTACGATCCAATGACGGATGCCATCCTGATACTTATTCTATATTTTCCTCTAGAAACGGTTCAGATACGATCTAGAGACAGGTGTCATTCTGACACTTATTTCAACACATCTTTAAATACAATCACGACATAGATTTATCCACAAAATCCCCGCAGATACCTTCTCCAGCAGGTACAGAGGTAGGGGCATCCTACTACAAGGTCACTGCCATATTTTCTGTATGCAACCTAATGATGTCAGGTGTTATTATATCTCTGCAGGGCAAGAATCTCCAATTACTGCTCCAACATCTAAAATTTCCCAGTAAAGTCTCCAAGCTTCTCAGAATTCCCCGACTGGATTTAAACAAAATCCCCAAACAGTTCACAGAGTTCACCTTCCCCAACAGAGTTTATTTCTCTAACAACAGAAGTTCATCTCCTAGCATGTCAACTTCAAACAAAATCTAAAGACATATATTCTTCATCTCCAGCAACAATTGGGATTGAGTTTCCCTAGTTTGACAACACTGCAATGGAACCACTGACACGTTCATACATTGCATTCATACATCATTTCTACAAACATCACAGCATATACAGCACAAATGCATATATCATAATCTCATTTATTTTGAGAGCATCATGCAATTCTTACATCATGACATTGCATGAAACCAACTTTACCTTTTTAGGTTGAATTCGCAGACAAACGAATATTATCAACTTATATAGCTGACCAAAGATTAATGCCTGAAACCAGAAGGGGACATTATTTGCACGACCAAGCGGTATGAACTGCCGAAGTAATACGGGTTTACTAAGAAATACAGCAGGCCACAGATTAATTCCCGAAATTGGACGGGGAAACTATCCATGTGACCAATAAAATAAGTCCCAGATTAATACCTGAAACAAGCCAGGAGAACTATCTATGGACGACTGATTGTAGATTAATACCTGTAACAAGCCAGGATAACTATCTCAGCGACCGGCAACTTCCAAGTTCCAGATTAATACCTGTAACAAGCCAGGAGAACTATTTATGGACGACCAACTGTTGATTAATACCTATAACAAGCTAAGAGAACTATCTACATAAGGAGATTGCAGATTAATACCTGTAACAAGCTAGGAAAACTATATTCCTTTCTCAGGTCAGAGATTAATACCTGTAATAAGCCAGGACAACTATCTCAAATAACTGCCAATTTTCAAGTTCCATATTAATACTGAAACCAGACAGGACAACTATTTGTGAACAGATGATTTATAGATTAACACCTGAAACCAGACAGGAAAACTATCTACATGACAAGAAGAAGCAATCTTACACGGGTTAATTCGCATCATCTAGATGCAGTATAACACAGACTAATCCTGAAGCAGCCCCACACAAGCTCCTTCTCATATATCTCCTGATGAAGACTAACACATACTCATCTTGAAACAGCCCTACACAGGCTCTTTCTAATGCATTTTCAGGTAAAAGTTAATTCCATTATCCCCAACAAGTTACTGTGAAGCCTGGATTTCAACCAGAAAACAGCAAACTTTCGTCTCTCCATTCCAGAGATAACTCCTCACTAGAGCCTTGGACAAATGAAGTTCCTAGATTCTATTCCCTACAAAATTGTCCTCAAGCAGGAGAACAACAGAAACCAACAGTCCCCAGTTGAATCCTCCATAGACAGTAGGAGCAAGAATTCCCCACAAAGGGACTATTTATGAAGTCAGCATCTACTTTGGATGGCATCTTTAAGGCCATCTCCGACAACTCTTCGTCATCATATCCAAATGGCATATGTAAGCCCATTCCCTACACAATCAACCCTCATATCATCGAGTGAAAATTTCTGGGCACTCTAGCGTCCAATCATCTTCCACCTTCAGATCATGAAAGGCACACAATCCAATCTAAATCCTCAAGTTTAAGAAGATTGAATAGGGGCAGCTGTTGTACCCCAAAATTTGCCCTCTCATATTTTTCCAAGATTTTTCTCTTACATAGGTGATTACAAAAACTTGATTAAAGAAAAAAAATTAAAAAAATTGAAGATAAACAAGGAGTCTTCGGTTGGCATTTTAACAAGGTCTTCGATTCGCATCTGGACAAAGGTCTTTCAATTGGCATTTTAACAAGGTCTTCGATTAGGCATTTGGCACCCTTAGATAAAGCTTTGGTCCGCAAGTCTTCGATTGAGCGCTGGACCCCCTTTAATCAATTTTAACTCATAAAATCTTCGATTCACAAAACAAAGGCCCCTTTCGACTTGCCTTCAGCGTACAAGGCAAAAGGCTTCTTTCGAATTGCCTTTGATGCACAAGGAAAGAACCCCCTACAAGTGTGTTTCGATTCATTAAGCCAAAAGCCCCTTCATGCTTGCCTTGGATCCACTAAGCCAAAGGCTCCTTTCAACTTGCCTTAAATGCACAAGGCCAAGACTCCTCAACACAGTTTCTGCATTGTGACACACAATATGTCCCATTCGAAAGAGAATTCCAAAGGTCCAGTCGAAGGACACACATTGGAGAGTCATTCGAAGAAGGCACAAAGCATGCATGTGGTCCCTTCAAAATAACACACACATTGGTTCAAAATGGAGAATAAACAAAGGGCCCATTTGAAGGACACTTTGATGGGAAACACATATTGTTGTATAAAAAGGGGGTCTAATCAAAGGATGGATCTAGTTGGTCAAAACGAAAGAAAAATATTGAAAGAGGCCTTCTGGCCCAAAATCCAACATATTTCCAGTTTCAAACCAACATGCACAAGCACATTCATGCCAAAGGAAGCTACGACTGACCAGAATGAAGTCTTTCGATTGGGCTCAATCGAAAGAGTTATAAGAATGAAACCAAAGGCATTTGAAGGAGGCAACTCAAGGCCAATCGAAGGGCATGGCTGGAAGGTATTCGAAGGAATAAAGTATGTGCAGGTTCATCCCAAACTTTCGATTCCTAACAAGTTGGAGGGGGAAAAAAACAACTCAGAGCAAGCTGGCAGAAATGCATGATTGGATCAAATATGGCAAGTTTTCATGCAAAAATCAAATCAAATATCTCCCTCATGATGAGAAAAGATTTGATACAAAAATGTTGACCTAAATCTTTGCCTATACAAACCCAACACTCTCAGATGCACGGAGACGACATCATATGTGCAGCCTGCCTCACTAAAAAAACTCCACAAAACTTTGAAATTGTTTCAAGTTTTTCTGAGCACAGTTCAGTCACCTTCAATCCAATTCCAGAAACCATCCCCAATCATCACACAAGCCCAGCACACCCTAAAACACCCCCACGGTAATAATCGGTTTGGTATAATTCTTTGATTCAAACTTGTTGAAATATGTATTGTTGATCCATTTAATGCATGCATATATATATATATATATATATATATATATATATATATATATATATATATATATATATATATATATATATATATATATATATATATATATATATATATATATATATATATATATATATATATATATATATATATATATATATATATATATATATATATATATATTTGTGATAATGATTAGAAAAGATCAGATGTTTTACATGAGGGCTTAAGTGCTGAAATTGCAGGTTACCATGGCTAGAAGTTTTCGAAACATATCACTTTCAAAATCAATGGTATAGACCGTTGCAGATCGAAACATCCCCATATTCGGCTTCAGGGGATGATTTTGTATGGAATAGTTTTTTTCTTGTTTGGTTTTGAAAGTAACAAACTTGCAGGATTCAATATTAGTTTCCTTCACTTTGATTGAACAAGCTAGCTCAGACGGTAAAGCAAGGTGTGTGCTGGATGAAGGACCTGGGTTCAAATCCCAGGTCAACCATTTTTGTTTTATTTCTAACATGTTTGTTTGCAGATGCAGATCGAAAACCACCTACTGCCCAGAATCGAATGATAGTTTCCTTCATTGGATCGAAGGGTAACCATCCTCTTCTGGATCGAAATCTCCTTTTCCTCTGGATCGAAGGACTTGCTTCTTGTATTTCTTTCCTTTGTATTATGTACTCCTTTCTTAATTCTCTTTTAAATTAACACTAAATAAAAATCAACAAAAAAATTAGGTTTAGTTTGTTTTTAATTAAAATTATTAACTAATTAATTTAATTACTTTAACATCTTTCTTAAAATTAAAATTAAATAGACTTAGACTTTATTTTATTTCATAAACACCAAAAAAAAACAAAAAGATTTCCTTTTACCTTAGGATTTTTAGACGTTCTTTTTAATTTGTTTGCGCGTTTATTTACTTTTGCATTTTTCAACTTATTGTAACTGCGCACGGGGTGTAATTGAAATTAACTAGGATTTTTTTATCACTTTCCTTTATTTTTCCAAATTTTGGACATGTAATTAATCCCCAAAGCCCTGTAATAGCATAGGGTTTATGTTTCCGCACTTTACATTTCCGCATTTTTAATTACTATATATATTAACTGCTAAACTAATAGGATTGTATGACAAGACTGAAAATCAACGCTAAGAAACTTAACACAAGATAAATAAACGGAATTGAATCACATGCACATATACACCTCTAGGGTACTCCCACTTCGGTTGCCTTAGGAAAACAGTCACAATTCTCGAAACGTGAGAAGTTTTAGTGACTATAACCCAGTTTAAAGATCACTAGTCCCTCGATGACCCTCTCGGTGTTTCCTAGGTTAAAAGTGATCTCAGAACTTTAGGGTGGTTACTAAAGCCTCTTGCAAAGTTGCCATTATGACTGTAACGTCCCTTCGATTGTCCCTCATACATCCAACGATAGGGCTACCTACTCACTAATAGTAGGATAGCGCTGTCTAAAGGATATGGAGGAAAAGAACAAACTTTTTCGAGTAGAGTAGATAGTTTCTCGATGCTATGTTCAAAAAACAAACTTTTTACACTTACACAAAACAATTTTCAAAAACATTTTCAAAAACGCTTTATCAACACTCTTGAGGACTGATACAAGAGTTAGCATAAAGCAAATTGCCTTACTATTGGCATTTCGAAAATAATTTTCAAAAACACACAAAGCACAAGGTATTTCAAAATAAGTTAACCATCTAAGAGCGCGTAGATAACTACGGATGGAAAGGGTGCTAACACCTTCCTTTTCCATAATCTACCCCCTTACTTAGAAAATATCGAAAAAGGTCTTTTTCTTTTCTTTTCACCCTTTCCTTAATTTGGATAAAAGAAAAGTCGGTGGCGACTCTTGCTTAACACAACATTTGTGAACACAAACGCAAAACCAGTATTAAACAGTCTGTTCTTCCACCGTATCACAACTTAAAACACTCTTAAACCCATAACCAAAAAATACAACACCTCTGTTTGTTCTCTCTTTCAAATCCAAGTTTTCCTATCCTTCGAACTACGGTTCCTTCATTCCTTCAAATTCAAGAATATTCAGGGCAGCAACTCAAAGTTCAAAACACCAACTCCAGATTCAAGGTAAGTCTTCCTGACTTTAAACCCTTCATTTCAAACATAACATGTAAATAACCATTGACTCCGAAGCTAACCTTTCGTTTGTCTTCCTTTCTTGTCAATTATATGTTAAGAACTAACCTGTACAGAATATAAAACAATGTTGGAGTAAAATAATATAGCATGGTTCGACATAAAGCCCTAGGCTTCGAACATACTGCTTCACAGTCCCAAACGAAAGAAAACAAAAAAAAAGGTTGTGAATTAAAGGGTGTATGTTTCGATACGCACTGATTTGCAGGCCCAAACAAAAGAAAGCATAAGGGGTGTGTAAATCGAAGGACATATGCTTCGAACATACTGCATGAATCGAAAGACTTGTTTTTCTCTCTTTTGTGTTGTCTTTGTTTTTACATTTTCTTGCTATTTTTATATGGTTGTAATAATTAGGACTTTTATTGCTTTCCAATTCCCATGTGTAAATTTGTATACCCCATCCCCAAAATATGTAATAGAATAGGACATTTATTTTCCCAATTTACCGCTTTTTATATAAAATGCTAGTAATTAGGGCGTGTATGGCAAGATAAAATCAACCCTTAGAAAATCCTAATCAAAGACAAAAATGCATGCAATCAAACACATTATTCACACACGTGCACCTCTAGGAAAACCTCGCTTGTTGCCTCAGAAAATAGTCATGTCCCTCGAATATGGGCATTTTAGAAAAGACCCTCGATAAAAGAGATTGTAGTCCCTCGTTGTACCTTGATGTTGCCTTCGATAAATGATCTAGTCCCTTACGAAAATTGCTAAAACATCTCATAAGTTGCCTTCTATGACTATACGATTGACCCACGCCCGTCCCTTCATATCCAATGATGGGGCTTCTTATCAATCAATGGTAAGATAGTAACATCTAAAGGAGGTGGAAAAGAACATAGACCTTTAGATTAGGTAGGAAGCTCGTAGTTGCTTGCTCTCAGACTAAAACCATTTCTACACTTACACTTTCAAAACATCTTCAAAAACAAACATCTCTTTGAACTATTTTCAAAACCAACACTTTGTACGCATTCGTATAGAGACGAGAATAATTACAAAGTTATCCGCAACAAAGGCATTTTGCAAAATAATTTCAAACTTACACCCATCACAAAACACATCTTCAAACAAAGCATTTTTTGATCTAGAAAGCGACTAAGAGCCCGTAGATAACTACAGATGAAAAGGGTGCTAACACCTTCCCTTTTCATAACCTACCCCCCTGTGATGCGGTGGGAGAACTGACTTGGGTGTTTTGCGTTTGTGTTCGTAAATGTTGCGGTTTAGCAAGAGTCGCCACCAACTTTTCTTTTATCCAAAAAGAAAAGTGAAAAATCATAGGAAAGACCTTTAGAGATGTTTTTGAGTTCGGGGGGTAGATCATGAAAAGGGAAGGTGTTAGCACTCTTTTCATCCATGGTTTCCATGGACTCTTAGTTACTCGCTAGATCACTTGCTTTTGTTTGAATGTGCTTGTGGTGTGATTTTTGAAAGTATTTTTGAAAATGTCTTTGTAATGGTTCTCGTTTCTATAAGAACGCGTACAAAGTTTTGTTTTGAAAATAGTTCAAAGAGGTGTTTGTGGGATGTTTTTTGAAAGTGATTTTGAAAAGGGTTTTCTTTGTAATGGCTCTCGTTTCTATAAGAACGCGTACAAAGTGTTATCTTTTGAAAATGTTTCAAAATGAGAGTGTCGGTGTGTAAAATGTTTTTGTTGTGAGGAAGCGAGTAACTGAGAGCGAACCTACCTACCCAAAAGGTCTTAGATGTGCTTTTCCTCCTCCTTTAGATGTTACTATCTTACCATTGATTTGGTAAGAAGCCCCATCGTTGGATGTGAAGGGACGAACGTTGGAACGTTTTGTATAGTCATAGAAAGCAATGTTGCAAGGTATCTTAGCATTTTTCTTTTAGGGACTAAGATCATTTATAAGGCAACTTTGAATAGCTTCATTGAGGGACTATGATCTTGTATTTCGATTGGTTTTGCTAAGATACCCCGCATGCGTAACATGACCACTTTTAGGCAACAAGTGGAGTTAACCTTAAGGGTGCTAGTGTGCAAGTGTGTTTGATTACATTCATTTTAGTCTTGATTAGGGTGATCTATTTGTTGATTTTATCTTTCCATACACACCCTAATTACTAGCATTTATATTCGAAAGCGATAAATTGCATAAATGTAAAGTCCTACGCTATTACAATATTTGGGGGATGGGGGTACATATTTACGAATGGGGATTGCACATAAAATTAAATCGTAAATTATTATTACAACCATATCGAATGGATAAGAATGTACAAAAGATGTAAAATGGACTTATTTTATTTTAAGAAAAAATTTTTGATCTTTTATTTTAAGAAATAAAATAAAGCATGTAAAAAATAAATAAATGTTTTTGGTGTCTTTTTGATTAATGAAAAAGAAAGTAATAGCAAAAATAGTGAGAAAAAGAAAAATAGAATCAGCGTATTGTTGACTAAAGGAGGTCAGAAGTTCTGACTCTGGCCTGTTGCAAAACAGATATCCTGTTAGTGAAAAAATGGGTGAAGTCAGAAGTTCTGGGTCCACTGGGAACAAGGTAGTTTTCAGAAGTTCTGGTACCACCGGCAACAAAGTAGATTTCAAAAGTTCTGATACCACTGGTAGAACTTAGTCTCCCTCTCCATGCTAATCAGAACATCTGCAACTTGGTCATTTCTCAACAAAACAGAAGATGTGCTTATGACAGTTATAGCAGGTGTCATAGTGTTTCAGAAACAAGAAATATCAGAACTACAAATCAGAGGCAAGTATGAATTTGCTAATCCTAATTCTAAGTTCTAATTTCCTCAAGAAGTTCTGAACTGATTTATTCCCTACTTAGGCAGGCATATGCATGAGATCTCACAATATGTACGACATCAGAAACATGATATCTACATTGTATTTTTGAACATGCAATTCTGGTAATGCTTAAGTAATGTGGTGAGAGTTAGCAGAAACTTACCTTGCAACTGGAAGAGATTCTGTGAGCCTGAGTTAACCTCAACTCTGATGATGTTCTGAGCAGCTTCTTCACATACTCAGCAGGCTGGAAGTTTTCAACTTCTGGAACAACAAAGGGGTGATATTCTGATTTGTTTGAGGTGGAGGTGGATGAAGAGTGTATAGCAGTATGAACACAGAAGTTAGGATAACTTCTAATATGCAAGGAATCAAAAGTTAATGGTTTTGTATGTTTTGTTTACAGTTTTTGGAACTCTTGGAATTTTGGCAGGGGTTCAAGGCTTTTCTTTTCTCAAATTTTCGACCCTTTCACAGTTGCAAATGTAGTTCAATTTATATGCAAGTGTGATACGGTGGGAGAACTAACTTGATGTTTTGCGTTTTGATTGCGTTTGTGCGGATAGCAAGAGTCACCACCGACTTTTCTTTTATCCAAAAGGAAAGGTAAAAAAGCACAGGAAAGACCTTTCGAGATTATTTCTCGGGTTCAGGGGGTAGATTATGAAAAGGAAAGGTATTAGCACCCTTTTAATCCATGGTTTTCCATGGGCTCTTAGTTACTCGTTTAGATCACTTGTTTTCATTTGACAGTGTGCTTGTGGTGTGGGCTTTGAAAGTATTTTGAAAAATCTCTTTGTAATGGTTCTCGTTTCTATAAGAACGCGTACAAAGTTTTGTTTCGAAAAGTGGTTCAAAGATGTGTTTGTGAATTGTGTTTCGGAAAGTGTTTTGAAAAGATGTTTTGCAATGGTTCTCGTCTCTGTAAGAACGTATACAAAATGTTTTGTCTTTTGAAAATGTTTTGAAATGAAAGTGTAGGTGTAAAAATGTTTTTATCGTGAGCAAGCGAGTAACTAGGAGCGAATCTATCTACTCTAAAGGTCTTAAATTGTTCTTTTCTTCCTCCTCTTAATATGGCTATCTTACCATTAATTTGGTAAGAAGCCCCATCATTGGATGTGAAGGGACGGGCGCGGGTTAATTTTTACAGTCATCGAAGGCAACTTATGAGACGCTTTAGCAATTTTCGTAAGGGACGAGATCGTTATATCAAAGGCAATGTCGAGGGTCATCGAGGGACTACTTTTTTATCGAAGGGTCATTGCCAAAGCATCCCATATTCGAGGGACATGACTGTATTTCGGAAGCAACGAGCGAGGTTACCCTAGAGGTGCGCGTGTGAAAAAGTGTGTTTGCTTCAAGTTATTTTATTCTTTGATTAGGTCATCTAGCGATTGATTTTTGAATCTTGCCATACACGCCTAATTACTACATAGTATAAGGAAAACAGTAAATTGTGGTAATTAAAATTCTACGCTATTACAAAGTGTTCGGGAATGGGGGGTACAATTTTTTTTTACAAATGGGGATAAGTCAAATGCGATTTAAGGGTCCCAATAGCAAACAATACAACCAAATCAAATTTTGAACGATTAATTAAAAGCTATAATAATCTATGAAATAAAATTAACCAATGAAATATGGAAATAAAATTTTATATATTTACTTGTAAGGAAGCAAGAAGAAAAATAAGATATTATTTAAAGAAAATGTTCAACTAAAGAAATTAAATCAAAGTGTATATTTTTTTTATCTTTTAATATTTTTCATGATGAAAATAATTAATTAATCCTATGAAAGATTTATATTTTATATTTTTTGAATATGAGAAAATTAAAAAAAAATGTTCTATTTTTTTGTGACATTTGTATCATGAAAAAGAATCAAAAGGAAATTAATAGCAAAAATTTAATAAGAAGCAAATTAGGAACAAAAACAAATTATTCAAAACAAATAATGTAAACAAAAATTATAAATTAAACAAATGAGGGGGGGTGTATGCAGTGAACAGAAATGGGCTTATGGAGAAAAGGCAAGGGGTCACCCAACACAAATCAACAAACCAAAACCCAAGTTCCTAAACCAAATGCCAATCACGAATTAATGGGTAATCAAGAAATTTAAGGTTTTGGTCTATCTTCCCTTTCACGCAGCGTTGTTCTTATCTCTGCTCATCCTTTCCACCAGCTAAATTCTTCTAAAATTCCTCACTACCATGTTCCTGACTTACCTCGCAAACGAATCGCTCTCTTCAGTAACAACCCACGCCTCTTTGTCTCACAGCGGCTAACATCTTTTTGAAACCCTTTTTTATGAATTCAGATTTAGATCAGAGAGACCAAAAATCGTCTCATCCTTGACCTCCCTCAACCTCTTTGTTACCGGAATATACCTCTCTCGTCTCCCTAATCTAACCCTAGCGATTTTGAAAAGGTAAGATTTTTTTTGTTATTTTCATAGCTTAAAGATTTTTGTTGATTTTTCCTCTAACTACCCATTAGTTCTTTATAGATGCAGAAATTATGCTATGGAGGTATGAGAATGGGGGGAGAACTCATACCTGTTGGAGCCTTATAACTTCTCCCTTGCCTTGCTGTTTTTTGTGATTTTCTGTAAAATAGGAATGGAGAGGCGAGATTGAGGATGGTATTCAGTGGCGGCAGAAGATTTATGAGGGAAAGAGATGAGGATGGGGGCGAGGCTCTTCTGGATTGTTAGTAATTTTTCTGTCTTCTTTTTGGCCTTTGGCTTTGGCTCAGATGGTATGTTATCTCTTTCTTGGTTATCGAATTTTTGAATGATGACTGTGTTGTTTCTGTGTTTTGGGTGATGGTTCTTTGGTTCTGTGTTTTGGATGATGGTTATCACGTTTTGGAATTTTTGATGATGGATGTGTTGTTTTTGTGTTTTGGGTGATGGTTCTTTGGTTCTGCATTTCGTATGATGGTTATCAGGTTTTGGAATCTTTGATGATGGCTATTTTGTTCTGAGTTTTGATGAACATTAGACTTGTTCTTGCTCGCTATGTTACTGTGTTTGAATAATGAATAATTGTTCTCTTTTTTCTGGCCCTTTAATCCATCGCCCCTCTCTGTTTTTATTGACCTTTTCTTATGTTGTGGCCTTTTTGCCTTTGGTCTCTACAACAGGTTTTTGTGGTCCTGTGATTACAGTAGGTTTTTTCTGATTTTGTATTTTACCTGTTTTTGATGATTTTTGGGTTTACAGTAGGTTTTGGTGATTTTTGGGTTTACAACAGGTTTTGTTCTGATTTTGTATTTTACAGCAACTCTTCTTTTTGTAGCAGAGCTTTTGGAGGATGTACTTTGGGCAATTCTGTAGCCTAGGTGACCTCTTTCCTCTCTTCTCTCTCAATGACAATAAAAAGCAATTTTCTCTTTTGCTTATTTTACCATTCTGAAAGGTTTGCAGCACTTGGAAAATGATGATACTTTGTCTCTTGAGCAAGTTGACTTGCTATTTTGTTTGATTTAGCATCTAGCTATTTGTTATATTTGCCACATTGCTGCCTTGTTTTAGCTTATGATGATGCTATTTGTTTCAGTTTGTGATGATGTTGTTTGTTTCGGTTTGTGATGATGCTGTTTATTTCAGTTTGTGATGATGCTGTTTGTTTCAGTTTGTGATGACGCTGTTTGTTTGGACGTTTGTAGCATTTTGATATTGTGTGCAGCCTTGGGCTATCATGTTCGTGAATTTCTCTTTTTCCTTCATCTTTGTGAACCAAGAAGGACAACCTTCTTGTGATTTGCAACTGGGGGAAATAGGTTGTGATGAAATAAATAACATTATGATTCCACGTTGCAAACCTTAATGATGAACTTATGAAATAGCTTTTTTTTTGGAAAATTCTTTGTTCATGTTCATATATTTTTTTATTAATCATGCTTTCTTTCTCTTGTTTTCATGTGAGAAAAAGTGGAGATGACAAAGCAAAGAACGCAAGAAATCCATGGCAAACATGAAAGTCTTGGAGAAAATCAAAGGAATTTGATATAACTTCAATCTACAAATAACCTAATCATGGATTAGTTCTCTTAGGCCAAACATTCACTTGATTTTCTTTGTAACTTAGAAAAAAAAATTTTGTATTTTGATGTATTGTATCCAATAGTTGTACCAACTTATCTTTAAATACAATAAGTTGTCAAACATAAAGTATTAAAAGAATTTGAAGTTTTGTAACAATCTTGGACGGTGTGTTTGAAATTGGAGAAGAACTTGAATTGTAGTATAAAGTATTCTTGTGTTATTTTATAACTTGAAATCCTTTATAAACAACAATTTGTAATTTATCTTCGTGTCCTAATTGATTTTTTTTGAAGTTCCCAATTAGGATATTTGAAATAAAATGCTCCAGTCTGGTAACTTGAATTCCAAATAATCAAAATAACTTTGTAACGGAATTTCAAACAAGCACGCACTTTGTATTCCATTCCCTAAACAAAATAAATGTTTTAAGGACGTAAATCATCTGGTCAACCTGAATCCTAAAATCATGATTGTCCTAAATGACAGTCTTAACCTCCATCTCTTGTCTCAAACAAATCATGCTCTGAGAACACACATTAACCTTTCAGTAAACTGTGTTTAAGAAAAATTCAAAATCAATCAATGCCTTGTGATGATTTGATAATTTTAAAGTCGTCCAAACTCAAATTTCTTTCGATTCTCTGAAGATAAACCCGTGAGCAACATCACATGTGACCATGAACAGACATAATCGTCTCAAAGTTTTGTAACTTGAAGAAATCATAACTATAACCCTTAAGAAGCATGAAGACCTATGAAGGCCAATTGGATCTTTGAAAACTCATTTTCTTTTGAGAATTGAAAAAAACCCTAATTGCTGATTTACTGCCTCAGAAGAGAATATGTCTGGTCGATTTCTGATCCAACTTGAATATCCAAGAAACCCTAGGGTTGTATCTTGTATGAAAAATGGGAGGGAAAATTTTGGGGTACAACAGCTACCCCTATTCAATCTTCTTAAAGTTGAAAAGCGAGATCTACATGTTTGTCGTTCGTGGCTTGAAAGTAGAAGATGATTGAACACTAGAGTGCCCAGAAATTTGCACTTGATGACGCGCTAGTTTGATTGTGTATGGAAATGGGCTTAAAGATGCCATTTGGAGAAACAAATGAGAATTGTCGGAGATGGGCTTGTAGATGCCATCCCAAGGTGATTGTTGACGGAAAGTTTGAACTTGATCTTAATCTGGAGACGAATCAGAATAAACCGTTTAGAGATTTATCTAAACCAATAAAAATCTGGAGACGAATCAGAATAAACCGTTGAGAGATTTATCTGAACCAGTGAAATAATCTGGAGACGAATCAGAATAAACCGTTGAGAGATTTATCTGAACCAATGAAATAATCTGGAGACGAATCAGAATAAACTGTTGAGAGATTTATCTGAACCAATTAAATAATCTGGAGACGAATCAAAATAAACCGTTGAGAGATTTATCTGAACCAGTGAAATAATCTGGAGACGAATCAGAATAAACCGTTAAGAGATTTATCTAAACCAGTGAAATAATCTGGAGACGAATCAGAATAAATCGTTGAGAGATTTATCTGAACCAGCGAAATAATATGGAGACGAATCAGAATAAATCGTTGAGAGATTTATCTGAACCAGTGAAATATCTTGAGATGAATCAGAATAAACCGTTGAGAGATTTATCTGAACCAGCAAAATAATATGGAGACAAATCAGAATAAATCATTGAGATATTTATCTGAACCAGTGAAATATCTGGAGATTAATCAGAATAAACCGTTGAGAGATTTATCTGAACCAGTAAAAATCTGGAGATGAATTAGAATAAATCGTTGAGAGATTTATCTGAACCAGTAAAATATTTGGAGATGAATCAGAATAAACCGTTGAGATATTTATCTGAACCAGTAAAAATCTAGAGACGAATCAGAATAAACCGTTGAGAGATTTATCTGAACCAGTAAAAATCTATAGATGAATCAGAATAAACCGTTGAGAGATTTATCTGAACCAGTAAAAAATCTGGAGATGAATCAGAATAAACCGTTGAGAGATTTATCTGAACTAGTGAAACATCTGAAGATGAATCAGAATAAACCGTTAAGAGATTTATTTGAACTAGTAAAAATCAGCCTTTTCTCAGAAACTGATATGTATTTGACTTGTTGAAAATTTGTGTCTGTCAGAAATTTGTTGATAAGAACTGTCTAATGACTCTTTCCTGTAAAAAGATGAAGAGTTAATTTTATGCAATGCTATGATGAATGCGATCCGTGGTGTGATGTTTACCTCTCAAAATAAATGCAAATGTATGTACTTGAGTTGTCAATGTTATGATGTATGGATGCAAATGTATGGAAATAAAAGATTGTTTGTGCCGTAGTGTTGCTGGAAGCAGGGAAAATAAATCCCCTTTGAAGCACGGATGGGTGAATTTCTAAGTATAAACTCTGTCGCAGAAGAGATAATCCATTCATTGCTTATGATATCCTGCTGGGGAAATTTGAGAAGTTGGGCAACTTGCTGGGGACATTTTGGACCAGTGGTTGGAAATTTTTGCTCTGGCTGGAGAAAGCACCTATGGGGGTTTTATGGAATGGCTTACAGATATTATTCTATTTCTTAAAGTCATTAGTAATTGTCTTTCCGTTTTTTTCTTTTATTTATTTGTAACAGTAATCACGTTCAAATGCATATGTTCAAAAATAAATCGTTGGACGTTTTTGTAAATAAAACATAGAAATAAAGAAAAACAGATGGTTTTGCACTTTCAAAAGGGATATCTTTGTATTAACTTGAACAAGTGTTTTTGTACAATGAGACGAGCATTTTAGCAAGAGAATATCGTTGTAAAAAAAACGAAAACCGATACAAAGAAAAGATAGCTATGTGAAATAATCCCATGGGGTTCCCGTTCTGCTATAGCCTTCATGTCTCTGAATGTCTTGTCCGCTGGTCGCCTCGGCGAAGTCGATTGGATTGATTTAGAGCCAATTGAGTTGATTGGTTGACGCTGGCGATTGTTTTCCAGATGATCCAACGGGACATAGTCATACGCTTTAATCCCTAACTTTTGCCTGGACCGCCCTCTCGGGTTTTCAGTCCACCGGGATATCCTTTTTTGCCCAAGCCGCCCTTTTGGGTTTTTGATTTGCCGGGTGTACAGATTTTTTTTATTTTCATCCCTTATTTTTGCCCGAACCATTTTGGTTCGCCGGGAAGCCCTTATTTTTGCCTAGGCCAGTCAACCTAGCGGGTCTTTGATCATGCGTAGTATCTTTTAACTATGTATGTATTTACAGGGTGCGGGAGGTCGTCGCCATCCATAGTAGTCAAGATCATTTCTCCACCAGAGAAAATGCTTTTGATTACAAACGACCCTTCATATGTAGGGGTCCATTTTCCCCTGGGATCACCTTGTGGCAAAATGATACGCTTGATTACCAAGTCACCGACCCGATATACCTAACGTTTGACCTTTTTATTAAAAGCTTTGATCATGCGTTTTTGGTACATCTGACCATGACAGATAGTTGTAAGCCTCTTCTCATCAATCAAGTTTAGTTGGTCAAACCGAGTCTGAATCCAATCTTCTTCATTCAAACCAGCATCCTTCATGATTCTTAGAGAGGGGATATGGACCTCAATAGGCAAGATAGCTTTCATGCCGTATACGAGAGAATAAGGTGTTGCCCCAGTTGATGTGCGAGATGTGGTACGATACCCATGGAGAGAGAACGATAGCATCTCATGCCAGTCTTTGTATGTGACTGTCATTTTCTGTATGATTTTCTTAATGTTTTTGTTAGCATCTTCTACAGCACCATTCATCTTTGGTCGGTAAGGGTAAGAATTGTGATGTTGAATCTTGAATTGCTCGCACAAAGTGGTGATCATAGTGTTGTTTAGATTCCTACCATTATTAGTGAGGATTCTCTCTGGGATACCGTACCGACAGATGAGATTTTGCTTGATGAACCGGGCGACCACATTCTTAGTAACGGAAGCAAAGGAAGCTGCCTCAACCCACTTTGTAAAATAGTCGATGGCCACTAAGATAAAGCGGTGTCCATTGGAGGCCGTTGGCTTGATTTCCCCAATCATATTGATTCCCCACATAGCAAAGGGCCAAGGAGCCATCAAGACATTCAGAGGAACCAGAGGTACATGCACTTTGTCAGCATAGATTTGACACTTATGGCAAGTCCAAGAGTGTTGATAGCAATCTTCCTCCATGGTAGACCAATAATAGCCTGCCCATAGGATTTTCTTTGCCATTGTATGCCCACTGGAATGAGTACCAAAAGTGCCTTCGTGTAGCTCACCCATGATCCTTTCAGCCTCAGCCTTGTCTACGCATCGCAGCAATACAGAGTCATGACTGTGTTTGTACATAATGCCATTACTAAGGAAGAATTTAGCCGAGAACCTTCTTAGGAACTTCTTGTCATTCATCGAAGCTCCTTCTGGAAATTCCTGAGACTCAAGATACCTCTTGACTTCATGAAACCAAGGTTGGTCCACTACTTCTTCAGTATTAATCTCGTGACAGTAGGTTGGTTCATCCATCCGCTCAATGGTGATTTGAGGAGCCTCGTTATCCCAATTAAGTTTAAACATAGATGACATTGTAGCTAATGCGTCTGCTAGCTGATTTTCTTCTCACAGGAAATGCTCGAAGGTAATCTTCTTGAAATGCGGAAACAATGTCAACACATGTTCTTTATAAGGGATAAGGTTGGGGTGCTTGGTATCCCATTCCTGTTTGACTTGACTGATGACCAAGGTTGAATATCCAAATACATCCAAGTGTTTGATCCCCAAGTCTATGGCAGCCTTGAGACCAAAGATGCACGCTTCGTATTCTGCCATGTTGTTTGTAAAGTTGAAGCAAAGTCTGGCAATGAAGGGAGTATGACATCCTTCTGGAGATATGATTACGGCGCCGATGCCATTGCCAAGTGCGTTGGATGCCCCGTCAAAGAACAGGGTCCATCGGGATCCTTGTTCAGGTCCGTCATATGGCCTGATTTCCTCACAGTTGTCTAACGTCATGATGTCTTCATCCGGGAATTCAAACTTCATGGACTGATAGTCTTCTACAGCTTGGTGAGCAAGATGATCAGCCAATACACTGCCCTTTATAGCTTTCTGGGTAGTATATTGTATGTCATATTCTGTCAGGATCATCTTCCATCTCGCTATTCTCCCAGAAAGAGCGGGCTTCTCAAAGATATACTTTATCGGATCCATTTTAGATATCAACAAAGTAGTGTGGGTCAGCATATACTGTCTCAGCCGATGAGCAGCCCATGCCAGAGCGCATCAAGTTTTCTCAAGTAGTGAATATCTTGTTTCACACTCGGTAAACTTTTTGCTCGGGTAATAAATAGCATGCTCTTTTCGGCCAGACTCGTCATGCTGCCCCAGCACACACCCCATTGAGTTTTCTAAAACAGTTAGATATAAGATCAATGGCCTCCCCTCGACAGGTGGCAACAACACAGGAGGTTCTTGCAGGTATTCTTTGATTTTGTCAAAAGAAACTTGGAATTCGTTGTTCCATCTGATTACTTGATCTTTCTTCAAGAGTTTGAAGATTGGTTCACAAGTAGCTGTCAGGTGAGAAATAAACCTGGCTATGTAATTCAGACGTCCCAAGAATCCTCAGACTTCTTTCTCAGTATGAGGAGACGACATTTCTTGTATCGCTTTAAACTTGGTAGAATCAACCTCGATTCCTTTGTTGCTAACAACGAAACCCAGGAGTTTACCAGACCGTACTCCGAATGTACACTTGTTTGGATTCAATCTCAACTTGTACTTCTTCAGCCTCTCGAACAGTTTTTGTAGATGATCGAGGTTCTCTTCTTCCTTCTGCGATCTGGCTATCATATCGTCTATGTAGACCTCTATCTCATGGTGTATCATGTCATGAAATAAAGCTACCATAGCGTGTTGATAGGTTGCCCCAGCATTCTTCAATCCTAATGGCATGACCTTATAGAAGAAAGTACCCCACTGTGTAACAAAGGTCGTTTTCTCCATATCCTCAAGCGCCATTTTGATTTGGTTGTAGCCCGAGAAGCCATCCAAGAAGGAAAACACTTTTGTTGCGCCGTATTATCCACAAGGATATCGATGTGGGGAAGTGGGAAATCATCTTTGAGGCTTGCCCTGTTTAAGTCTCTGTGGTCCACACACATCCGCACTTTACCATCTTTCTTGGGTACAGGGACAACATTGGCCACCCATTGGGGATAAGAGGTGACAGCCAAAAATCCAGCATTGAAATGCTTCATAACTTCTGCTTTGATCTTTTCTGACATGTCGGGCCTCATACGACGAACCTTTTGCTTTACTGGGGGACAATCTTCCTTTGTAGGCAGACGATGTACCACAATGTTTGCATCCAATCCTAGCATGTCTTCGTACGATCAGGCGAAGATCTCAACATAATCGTGCAATAATTGAATCAGACGCTCCTTGACATTAGGTTCCAAGTTGGCACCCACCTTGACCTCTTTCTTATCTTCTTTAGTTCCCAAGTTAATTGTCTCGACCGGCTCTTTGTGTGGCCCAATGGTCCTTTCTTCTTGTTGCAACAACCTGGCCAACTCTCCTGGCACTTCATAATCTTCCTCACCTTCGTCGTCGGCTTGGTAGATCGGATTTTCAAAGTCACAATTGGCCATAGCAGAACTGTTACCCATGGGATCCTAAGTGGATGTAGATCTGCATTTTCAATATGTGAGTGTGTGTAAGAGAAAAGCTACCTTTGAAAGAAATAAAAATGTAAGAAAGAAAAAACAAAGAAAACAAAATTTGATGCAAAAACGTCCATGATTCAATAATGACATATGAGAATGAAGTGACAACCCTTACAGATGGACCATTGTGCCTCGGGTAAGACACAAGGTTTTAAAAATTCTGAATTGTTTAAATAATACAAGCCTGAAAATATTAAAAGACAATTACTCTGGAATAAAAGTAATAGGAATGAAATCTTTCGCCTCCCAATTATTGAGCCCTTCGCTGATGGTTGGAAAAATCCATTCATCTATGTCACAGCTGCCATCACTATCTTCTATTGCATTGACTCCTTGATTGTTGATATGTAGAGGTGGCCCCCCTGCGCGAGAATGGCGGACAGCTTTCTGAGCCTCTGAAGTGAACCCCAACCCAAATTTGTCGGACTTGTAGGGAATATACAGAAGCTGACCCCAGATAGTACATCCTCCCTCTTCAACTACTGCTCGAGCGTCTTTCAATGAAGCCATCTTTAGCGGAGGTCTGGTAATCTTCGGGACCTTTGAAGTATACTTGGTTGCTACGACTGTTGCTGGAACCTCCTCAAAGTTCTGGAAGGTAGTCTCTATGAATTCACCATCCATTTCAACATACCTGAAAGAGTTCAAATGGCTAACCATGTATTCCTCTTCTCCGTGAACTATGACAATCTTCCCTCTGACCGGGTATTTTAGCATTTGGTGTAGGGTGGAAGTGACGGCACCAACACCATGGATCCAAGGTCGACCCAACAGACAAGAGTACGAAGGGCGAATGTCCATCACATAGAAAATTGAGTCAAAAGTCTGAGTCCCAATTTTTATGGGGATACTAACTTCTCCATGCACTGTCCTCTTGGAACCATCAAAGGCCATTACTATGATGTTGCTAGGTTCCAAGATGAGTCCCTCGCAATCCAGTCGGTCAAGGGCATTTTTGGGCAAGACATTCAATGATGAACCGGTATCCACCAAAACATGGGCAAGTGTGGTGCCCCTGCATTCAATGGAAATATGTAAGGCATCGTTATGCTTTCTTCCCTTAGAGGTTAAATCAGCATCGGAAAAGCCCAATCCGTTATCAGCAGTTAGACTGGCCACACAGTCTTCAAATTTGTCGATGGAGGTCTCTTGGGGCACATGAGCGGTCTTAAGAAACTTTAGCAAGGCTTTGGTGTGAGTTTCAGAGCACAAAAGTAAGGACAACAATGATATCTTCGAGGGGGTCTGCCCCAATTGTTCTACAATGTTGTAGTCTCTTTTCTTGATTATCTTCAGGATTTCTTCTATTTCTTTTTTAGAAGCTTCGAGGATGACTTCGGGATGTTCTCTTGCTTGGGCAGGCTCAACCAAAGCCTCTTTGCCCCTTGTATCGGCAGTAGGGATAACAGCAGAAGTATCACTGGCGATGTCAGTAGGAGTGGCAATAGTGATGATCACAGGAGTAGCAACGGTCTTTGTAGAAATCTCAGGTGAGAAGACTCTTCCACTTCTTGTTATTTTGCTGGTTCCAGTGATGTTACCGATATCAGGATCAATATCTCTCTCAACTTCATTTGTGACAGCCAACTGATCTTACTTGACGTCGTAGTAATAAATTCCAGCCTCATAACTCCATGGAATAGCTTTATTTGAGGAGTGTGGTATTGGTCTTGGCATAGTGATGATTAATGGTGCAGATCTGGGAGCAGATGTAATCCTGACGGGTCTTTTGGTGGAGACCCTGGGAGGATTTTCAGAAATTGTGATTATCGAAACATCTTGATAAGATCTTTTGATAAGAGGTAGCTTTTCAAATAGGATTTCCTTACTATTCATAAGGCGCTAGACGCCTATCTTTAGTAACAAACAACCGTTCGGCAAAGATCTGCAAAGGTGGCAATTTTCATCGCAACCTGGGAACAAGCTGGCTTGCAGTAGATTTTCTTTAATGGTCAACAGAGGAGTAACCAAGTCATTCACGGAGGAAATAAAACGATCATCATCAATGGCGTTGATACCTTGGCCATGTCTGGGCATTGGTGTCGTTATTACATTAGGCGTTTCTGGGGGCTCAAATTCAATCTCCTTCGCATCGATAAGGTCTTGCACCTTATTCTTTAAGGCCCAACAGTCATTTTTATCGTGCCCCGGTGTTGTACCCCAAAATTATCCCTCTCATTTTATCAAGTTTTTCCCCCACAAGGCACCTTGGACTCCATACGGGATTAGGGTTTGCTCTGCTCAAGACATCTCCTTGCACTGTTGACCTGAAATTAGGGTTTGAGTTTGCACAAGTATTTTTGGAATTCCAATACCCCATGTGACTTTCATACTTCATGTTGGACTTATAATATTGCCCATACCAAGTTTCAAGCCTTGAATCAAATTTTTGCCCAGTCAATTGGACAGTTGACCTAGAAATCAGTTGTATTGGGGAAAAAGTCAAATGTGGCCAATTTACAGCCAAACCTCATAATTGTTTAACCACATCAACATTATGGGCTCATATGAACCATTTGATCAAGTTTGGACCATAACTCCTCAAGAAATTTGATCAGATCATCAAAAGGGCAAAATGGTCATTTTTAGGGTTTTGACTACAGAGGGGCAATTTCTGATTTTAACCTAGCCAATGGCAAATTGGGTTCAAACATGGATTCAAGGACTCAACTGCATCATATTGACCTATTCACAAGGTTCAAAAGATCTCAATTGCATTGGATTGACAGATGAATTTTCCAATCAATTGATTAAAAATCAACTGTACACTGAAAAGTCAAACTTTGACTTTTTGGTCAAAATCAAGTGCCAAGGGTCATTTTTAATCAAGATGTGTCAAAACATGAAACTTGTTCATCAATAAACCTAATTTTGCAAATTAGGGCTTAAAATGGAAAATTTTCATAACTTAGAAATTTTCTAAGTTATGAAAATTTCTTATTTTTCCCCAACTTTGCCCAACTTTTTCACCATGATGCAATTGGATTAAAACAAAACTTCCAAAATTAAAGTTGTATTCCTACACAAAATATACAACTTTGATTCACATAGTTTTCCCAAAGGATGCTTGGATCTCAAGTTATGATTTTATGAATAAGGGTCCAAAAACTTTCTAACTTAGGGAAATTTTGCCCTAGTTTAGGCAGGATTTTGACCTATCTTCATGGCAATATTTCACCTAGTTCCCATTGGAATCTCAAAATGAATTTCAAAGATGGATTGTAGATCATGTTACAATATTGCCAAAATGTCCAAGAACTCTCCAAAATCATTTGTGGTTAGGGAGAATCGAAGGTTTGAATTTGGAAAAATGTCACTTTGATCCATGGCATTTTTCATGTTGCTACAAGTTGCAATTTCTATCCAGCCTTGCTTGTACTTTCTTACAGGTCCTTAAACCTTTCCACACTCAAAAATTGAATGCAAACTAAATGGATTAAGGCATTATTCTGATCTTTAGAAGTTTATACAAATGATTAATCTAAAAATGGCAAAAAGTTAACAATGCTATTTTGATAAAGTTTACTTTAGGCATTTTTGTTTCCCTTGAGCCTTGAACCCAAGACTGTTGCAGCAAACCAACTCCATAAACTTAGGCAAAAGTATACCAACTCATAGCAGACCCTAAGCTAGATGTTACAAGCCTTTGCATTGTCATTTCACACTTTTCTTCAAAACCAAGTCAACTTGCAAAAACCACATAACTTGGCAATCTGATAAAACCAAAGCTTGTCAACATTTCAAACAGGTTTTCCATATCACACTAAGTCAGAAGCACGAGCTAACCACTTCTCAAACCTTCCAAAACACAAAAATCACATTTTCTTGCAAAACAGGGCAAGTTCTGCAGTTGTACTTCCATCTTCCAATTGCCTCGTGCGTTTTTCCCCAAACCTCTTCCAACACACCCCATACAACCTACCTAAACTATCCCAACCATTCCCAATTGACTGTAACTCCATTTACTCACTCCACCATTTTCAAATTCTGACTTTGCAGGTTGAGTTCTATAGAGAGATTTAAGCAGGTTCAAAGCTAGCTAAGCATTGGGAAAGCTCCAAGGAACTTCAAGCAAGATCACAAGCATCTCAGGCCTCACTGAAAACCCCTACATTGCAATACTCAAGCTTGACTGAAACAGGTAAAGTTCAAACTTCTATCTCTCTATTTAGGAATCATTAGGCTTAGGTTTGTGAATAAAAAATGTAGTACTCATTGCCCTTGAGCTGTACATATGCATAGATTTCATTTAAGTTAACTGAGCTGGGAGAATTTGAATGATGAACTTTCTGAAAAAACTAGGTTAGAAATTAGGGCTAGAGAAATTCTCTCCGGTCTTTGAGAGTTAGGTTAAGTTTTTTATATGGTTAGAATCGTGTGATTATGCTCTATAACTTTCATGTTACAAGTTTTTGCTTTTGAGCACGTATGCAGGATTTCCAGTTTTGAATACAGGGCGCGCGTTATTTGGTTCAGAGGTTGAAGATGAAGTCCATCTGGGTTGGGCCTGGCTTGGCATGACTTTTTGCACCCCCCCTGCTTGTTGTTTACACCCCCTCAGCCCATTTGTTTATTTTTCATATTTTTTTTATTTCTTTTTAAGTTTCTGACTTTATTTTATTTTTTCTAAACATTAAAAAATATCAAACATATTTTCTTAAATTTTCATATTTTATTTTATTATTTTTCTAGCATAGAAATAATTATTAAATAATATACTTTTATTTTCTTAAAATAAAAACTTATAAATATTATAAAAATATTATTTATTTTTATTTTTATTATTTATACACTTAAATAATATTTTCTCACATTATTTTTATTTTTTAACATTTGTATATATTTTATTTATTTTCTTGTACATAAATAAATAATTATAATATATATATTTTCTTAAACCAAATTAGGGTTTCCACCTTTAATAAAAATAATCTTTTATTTTCTTATTTTGGATACAAAAATAATTTATTTTTACATACATAAAAATAATACAAAAACACTTTTGCACATTTATATTTAATTGTCCATTTAAATATTGTCCATTTATTTATTTGAACATTTAATTCAATTTGATTGTAATAGTTGACTTAGGGTTTTAATTTCTTGCAAATATCCCATATTCAAATTTGTATCCCCCTCCCCATATCAATGTTGTAATAGTCGTAGATTTATTTTTACGCATTCTATTGCTTTCAAATATGCCATGATAGAAAGATTAGGATTTGTATGAAAATATCCAAAATCAAACAAATAGCTTGACTAAAATAAGAAAAAAATGCATGAAAGTGACAACACAATGCACACAAGCACCCCTAGGGTTTCATCCACTTGTTGCCTTAAAAATGGCCATGGTATGCATGCTAGATGTCTTGGCAAAACAAAATCAAAACAAAAAGATCATAGTCCCTCGATGACGCTATCTTGGTTGCCTATACAAAGTGATCTAGTCCCTCAAACAAAAACTTGCTAAGATACTTAGCACTATTGCTATCATGGTCAATACGATGACCCGCGCCTGTCCCGTTTAACATCCAAACACAAGGTTGTTTACCAAATACAATGGTAAAACAACATTGTCAAAGGGTTAAAAATATATAGGAAAGATCTTTGAGTAGGTAGGTAGATACTCCTAGTTACTTGATCAAAACTTGCAAACATCCTTTCTATTTTCAAACACACATCGCAACACAATTTTCAAACATTTTCCCAAAACAAACTTTCAAACATTGAAACATTTTTCAAAAGACAAAAAAACTTTGTATACATTCAAACAAGAATCATTACAAAGGTTGCCACAACGATGGCCTCTTTTCAAAATATTTTCAAAACCACACACAAAGCACCATTTCAAACAATTGAAAAGCAAAAGCAAGTGATCTAAAACAAGTAACTAAGAGCCCATGGAAAACCATGGATGAAAAGGGTGTTAGCACCTTCCCTTTTCATAATCTGCCCCCCGAACCCAAGAAAACATCTCAAAGGTCTTTCCTGTGCTTTTTGACCTTTCCTTTGGATAAATAAAAAGTCGGTGGCGACTCTTGCTAAACCGAAACATTTGCGAACACAAACGCAAAACCTCAAGTCAGTTCTCCTACTGCATCACAGAACTGGCGACTCTGCTGGGGATATACTTAAAAGTGGGGTTACCTTATGGTTTTAGATCATATTTACATGCTTATCTTGTTTTCCTTGATTGCTTTACATTTGGTTCTATTGTTTGGGTTTGAAATCCTCTACCCGGATTTGGGAAACATTCATAGGTAAATAGCAATACATTGTGGAAACTGTGCGGGGTACACCGACATGGTTGAAGCAATAGCTATATTAGTGCGACATATTTGTGGGTATCGGTAGCCTTTGAGTTAATCTAAGAGAATACGGGGCCGCTGAGTGATGTCATGAAGCACTAATGGACTTTTAGAACCTTTACTTGACCATCTTGGTCTTTTAGGGGTAGTGAGATGGCCGACTTTGGTGCAGTCCAAAGTTGGTAGATACTCGATACTACACTCATTGAGGGTTGTTTTCTTGGAATATTTCGGTCGCCAGTAAAGTGGCTAAACTGAAACAATGAACACAGAAAATAATCCAGTGATATTGAGCTCCTTAGAACCCGGTTACTATTTATAGGACAGGTTGAGCCAACTAAACTTCAAAAGGGTACTTACCTATGAAACCCCATGCAAGCCTGAAACTATGATCTTGTGTGACTTGTTTGTACATATATACTTGTGCATAACATCATAAACAGCATGAAGCATCATGTACATCCACTAACCATTTCAAGGATTTGGATCTTCATCTTTGTTCCTGTTTTGTAGGTAATGGATTCACTTCGCAGGAAAACCATTCAAGTCAACCTTGTGAGAATTCCTCCTCAACTCAAGGAGCTAGCTTCAAGGATTCTTGAGAATTCTCCATTCACCGAGAGGCATGGTCATCTTCTCAACTTAGTCAATACCAACACTGAGGAGGATTTGGTGAAAGTTCTCTTCCAATTCTTTGACCCCCTACACCACTGCTTCACATTTCCTGATTACCAGCTTGTGCCTACTTTGGAGGAATTTTCTCAACTCCTGAGGATTCCTATTCTCCATCAACTACCCTACAACTTTACGGAAAGAGATCCAAAGCCTGAAGATGTTGCTCAAGCCCTACACTTGCAACCATTTGATATCATAGGTCATTGGGAAACCAGAAGTGGTGTCAAGGGTTTCTTGTCAAAAGTTTCTGTTTGAGAAGGCCCAAAACTGCTGGAATTCATTGGAATTAAAAGCTTTTGAGGAGATTGTGGCTCTTCTCATCTATGGGTTGGTCTTGTTCCCAAACCCTGACCAACTTATAGATGTCAATGCTGTCAAAATTTGCATGGCTCGCAACCCTGTGCCTACATTGCTTGGGGATATCCTCTACTCATTTAACACACGAACAATGAGGAAAAGAGGTGTTCTCATGTGTTGTACTCCTCTTCTAGCAAGGTGGTTTATTTCTCACCTTCCCCAATCAGTTTTGAAGAATGAGCAGGGTTTGAGGTGGTCACAACGATTGATGACTCTTACACATTCAAATGTTCATTGGTGTTCTCGATCCAGAGAAAATGTTATCATCATTGATCGTTGTGGGGAATTCCATAATGTCCCTCTACTTGGCATTAGGGGAGGCATTACATACAACCCCTGCTTGGCTCTGAGACAGTTTGGGTATGCCCGAAGGGATGGCCCACATGACATGCTGATTCCAGACTTGGTTTTTGACTTCGACAACGACAATCAAGGACTTCGACAAAGGTTTATCCGAGCTTGGAGAATGCCCAACAAAGTGGACAGTAAGACTTTGGGACACAAGAATTCCATCCCCCTTAAGCCTTACCTCAAGTGGGTACGAACCCGCGCCCAAAGTCTTATGATGCCTTACCCCTACATACTTCCTATTATCAAAGAGCCTGTTATGGAAGGAGAGGTTCCATACACCCTCCTACATCCTGACATGCCAACATCACTTGAAGATTTACAAAGGAGTTGGATACAGCTCAAGGGAGAATGCGATACTTTTGAAGCCTAATTCTATACCAGTGAGAAGAAGGTCTTGGAACTTACTCGCCAACTTCACGAAGAGAAGACTCTCAACACCTACATCGCACCAAAGAGGATGCACAACGTCTTTTTACATTAGAATTTTGTATCATTTTTCCCATGGGGCATTTATGTACTAATAAATTCTTCTTATTAATATGACGTGTGTTATTTTTTGTTTGCAACAAATTTGAATTTCTAAATCCTTGAATGCATTACATGAATAACACATCATTCATCATATGCATAAGCAGGTCTTCATACCCGGTTTCCTTATCTCTCTGTTATTTATTTCAGCAAGATGGATATAGAGCAGACAATCAAAGACTTACAAGCGCAGAATTCACAGATCCAACAGCTACTCATGACCTTGGCAAAGGGTCAGGAGGAGCTCAAAGGTCTACTGGAAAAGGAAAAAGAGAATAAGAAAAAGAAAAGAGTTGGTGTGGCTACCATGGGTAGAAGATTTGAAGGTCAAGCAAGAAGGGTCCTGGATTTCCCATCAACATCTGATGAAGGGGTTGGAAAGGGTAAAGGAACAGCAGTGCAATTTGAATCTGAGGAAGAAGAAGATGAAGAGGATGAAGATTATTCTGAGCAGCAGCACCCTCCTACAGATGACAAATACAAGAATCTGGAAGAGCGTCTGGCAGCAATGGAGGTGCAAAGAGTGCCTGGGCTGGACTTCGAAGAGCTAGGGTTGGTTGTTGGGATTGTGATTCCCCCTAAATTCAAGGTGCCTATATTTGCTAAATATGATGGTTTTTCTTGTCCAAAGATGCATCTGCGGTCTTACGTCAGAAAAATCCAACCTCATTCTCCTGACAAGGACCTGTGGGTTCATTTCTTCCAAGATAGTCTTTTGGGGACACAATTAGATTGGTTCTACCAGCTAGAAAGGTCTGATGTGCACAACTCGGAGGATTTGGCTGCTGCGTTCTACAGACAATATCAATATAATACCGACTTAGCACCTACCCGTACTCAATTACAAAGTATGGGCATGGTATCAAATGAAGGTTTCAAAAAGTATGCCTAGAAATGGAGAGATTTGGCGGGATGAGTGCAACCACCTCTGTCTGAGAGGGAGCTGGTAGATATGTTCTTGGGTACACTGTCCGACCCCTTTTTCAATCACCTGATTGGAAGTTTGTCTGCGGGGTTCACCGAGTTGATTCTGACCGGTGAGAGAGTTGAAGCCGGAATCAAGAGCGGAAAAATTCAAAAGGATGCATCTGCTTCCACTGCCATCAAAAAGACCTTTCCAGCAAAGGAAGAGGTATCAGTTGTCTACTCTCAGAGATGTCAAGGAAGAGTTGAGCGTCGGCCAGCGGTGGGGGCTGTAATGATTCAGAAGTCTACAGTCGATCAGCTTCGAAACAATCAACCCAGAACCAACCAAGCAAGGGTGGAAAGGCCTGCACGGCAATTCACCTGGATCAATATGACACCTGCCCAGGTTCTCCCTCATCTGTTGAAGTTAAACCTTGCAAGTTTGAAGGAAGCGCCGAAGAATCTGAATACATTTTCTCCTTACTACCATTCAAATGCTAAGTGTGCTTATCATTCAGACAGCCTGGGACATGACACCAACAATTGTTGGGCCCTCAAGAATAAGATTCAGGATTTAATAGACGCTAAAGAAGAGGAATTCGATGCCCCTGAAAAGCCTAACATGATCTCTGCTCCAATGCCAAAACATGGTCACAATGTCCATGCTGTTGAAGAAGATCTTTTTGTTGCTACTGTTGATGATTTGATGACTCCGCTACCGATAATCAAGTTGAATTTGCTAAAGGCTGGGATTTTCCCAGGATGTGAAAAAAATTGCTACCTTTGTTCATCCTTACCAACCGACTGTCCATTGTTGAAATTAAGCATCCAGTGCCTAATGGATAACCAAGAGATCCTTTTTTAGAAGACTCCTATTACACTGACTCATGTTAATGATGTTTCGGTAATTACCATATCCTCCAATCTTTCCAAGGTCTCCAAAAGACCTGTTAAGATTACATCCGATCCAAAGATTGTACCTTTGAAGATAACTATGTCGGGGCATATCCCGTACAAGTCCAACAAATCAATACCGTGGAACTATGGGGGAGAGATCTTCTACCACGGTGTTAAGCAAATTGAATCGATTGAAGAGATTTCTGATGAAGAGACTTCCAACATTGGAAACATTACCAGAACGAGTAAAATCACCCGCAGCGGAAGAATTTTCTCTTCGGAGATTGCACCTCCAAAGGCAATCTTCGGACCCTCAGCTGCTCCTGAAGTTACCCCTGTACCGGTCAACATATCTGCGAGAACTCTAGTTATTGAAGAAGTTGTGACTCCTGAAGTTGTACCCTCTACTGCTGATGATGATAGAGGTAAAGGGATCCAAGAAGAGCCCGTCAGGACAAGGGCTCAACCGTTGATCATCCCTGAGACCTCTCAAAAAGAAATGGAAGAGATTTTGAAATGGAAGCAATTATAATGTTATGGAGCAACTGGGGAAAACCCCCTCAAAAATATCTATGCTGGCCTTGTTGCTTTGTTCAGAAGCTCATGCCAAAGCTTGGATCAAATTCTTGAAGACGGCCCATGTGCCCCAGGAAACCTCTGCGGACCAGTTCCAGGAATGTGTAGCTAGCCTAGTAGCAGACAATGGTTTAGGGTTCTTCGTCGCTGACCTAACAATCAAAGGGAGAGAGCATAATGACGCTTTGCATGTCTCGGTAGAATGCAGAGGGACTACTCTGGAACATGTTCTGGTAGACACTGGTTCATCGATGAACGTCTTACCAAAGAAGGCATTGGACAGGATAGATTGTGAAGGTCTAACTTTGAAGCCCAGCAACATCATTGTCAGAGCCTTTGATGGTTCTAAGCAGATGGTCCACGGGGAGGTGGACATCCTGATTAAATTGGGTACTGAAACCTTCAATTCCACATTCTATGTCATGGACATCCGTCCCTCCTATTCTTGCTTGTTGGGAAGACCCTGGATTCATCGTGCTGGAGCCGTCACTTCAACTCTGTATCATAAGCTCAAGTACCCCGTCCAGGGGAAAATTGTGGCAGTTCACGGTGAGGAGGAATACATGATAAGCCATCTTAATTCTTTCCGCTATGTGGAATTGGATGGTGAATTCATCGAAACCCCCTTTCAGCATTTTGAAGAGGTAGCTCAGGAGATTGCAGCAGTGCCTTCTGTACCCATGATTACCCGACCTCCGCCTCGGATGTCGTCACTCAAATATGCAAAGGCTGTGATTGAAGAGGGAGGAAGCATCATCTAGGGGCAGCTTCCCGATTTTCCTTTCAAGTCTGATAAATTTGGCTTGGGTTTCACATCTACTAGTCAAAAGGCTGTGTGTCGCTCCCGAGCTGGAGGGCCACCAGTGAAGATCACTCATCATAGAGTCAGTGCTTTGGAGGATGGTGAAGAGGAGAGCAACCTTGAAGACTAGATTTTCCCTACTATTGAAGGAAGATTGTGCAATTGGGAGGCAAAGGACTTTATTCCCATTACTTTCATCAATCAGTAATTTATCTTTCAAACGTTTATGTTGGTTTGTAATAATTCTTAAACAATTCATACACTTTTAACCTTGTGCCTTACCCGAGGCATATAGGTCCATTTGTAAGGGTTTGATTTTTCATCTTCATATGTCATTTTAATGAATCATGGACGTTTTCATATATAAACTTTTGTGTTCATTTTCTTTCCTTTTACATTTTATTTGTTTAAAGGTGGTTATCCCTTACACACACCCACACTCACCAATGCAGGTACCCATCCATTTCGGATTCTATGGGTAACAATTCTGCTATGGCCTTCAGTGACTCTGAAGATCTGGTCAATCGTGTCGAATACGAAGGTGATGAAGACTGTGAAGTTCCTGGAGAGTTGGCTAGACTGCTACAACAGGAAGAAAGGGCTATTCTACCTCACGAGGAGTTGTTAGAGACTATCAACTTGGGTACAGAGGAAGACAAAAAAGAAGTTAGAAAGGGTGCCAACCTAGAGCCAAGTGTCAAAGAGCGCTTAGTTCAGCTGTTGAATGAATATGTTGAAATCTTCGCCTGGTCCTACGAAGATATGTCGGGACTTGATACAGATATTGTGGTTCACCGTCTCCCTACAAGAGAAAATTGTCCACCGATTAAACAGAAAGTTCGCCGCATGAGGCCCGATATGTCTGAAAAGATCAAAGCTGAAGTGATGAAGCAGTTCAATGCTGGTTTTCTTGCAGTTACATCCTATCCATAATGGGTTGCTAACATTGTGCCTATGCCTAAGAAGGACAGCAAAGTCAGGATGTGCATGGATTACAGAGACTTAAACAGGGCTAGCCCTAAAGATGACTTTCCACTACCGCACATTGATATCTTGGTTGACAATACAGCTCAGCACAAGGTATTTTCTTTCATGGACGGATTCTCAGGGTACAACCAGATCAAAATGGCCCCTGAAGGCATGGAGAAAACTACTTTTGTTACACAGTGGGGTACGTTCTGTTATAAAGTGATGCCATTCGGACTGAAGAATGTCGGGGAAACCTATCAGCGCGCCATGGTAGCTTTGTTTCATGACATGATACATCATGAGATAGAAGTTTACGTGGACGACATGATATCCCGTTCATAAACTGAAGAAGAACACCTCGACCATCTGCAAAATCTATTTGTCAGGTTGAAAGAATACAAGCTCAGATTGAACCCTAACAAGTGCACTTTCGGAGTCAGGTCCGGTAAACTCTTGGATTCATCGTCAGTAACAAATGAATCGAGGTTGATCCTGCCAAAGTCAAAGCTATATAAGAAATGCCTTCCCCTCGCACTGAGAAGGAGGTTAGAGGTTTCTTGGGACGACTAAACTACATTGCAAGGTTCATTTCTCACCTAACATCTACCTGTGAACCGATCTTTAAGTTGTTGAAGAAAGATCAGGTGGTTAAATGGAATGATGATTGTCAAGTTGCTTTTGATAAAATCAAGGAGTATTTGCTGTAACCTCCTATCTTGATGCCACCCGTCGAAGAAAGGCCGTTAATCATGTATCTGACTGTCCTGGAGAATTCAATGGGGTGCGTACTAGGCCAACATGACGAGTCTGGCCGAAAAGAGCATGCCATTTATTACCTTAGCAAAAAGTTTACCGACTGTGATACTCGCTACTCACTGCTCGAGAAAACTTGTTGGGCTTTGGTATGGGCTGCTCGCCGGCTAAGGCAGTATATGTTGACTTATACCACTTTGCTGATCTCTAAGATGGATCCGATCAAGTACATCTTCGAAAAGCCTGCTCTATCCGGAAGAATCGCTAGATGGAAGATTATCCTCACATAGTATGATATACAGTACACGACCCAAAAAGCTATAAAGGGGAGTGTGCTAGTCGATCATCTGGCCCATCAAGCTGTCAAAGATTACCAATGCATGAGGTTCGACTTCCCCGACGACGACATTATGACAGTGGACAACATTGAAGAAAATAGACCGTATGATGGACCTGAACAAGGATCTTGATGGACTCTGTACTTTGATGGTGCCTCCAACGCACTTGGCAATGGTATCGGTGCGGTACTTATTTCTCCAGAAGGTTGCCATACACCTTTCACTGCCAGACTCTGCTTCAGCTGCACCAACAACATGGCCGAGTATGAAGCTTGTATCTTTGGTCTCAAGGCCGCTATTGACTTGGGAATCAAATCTTTGATTGTATTTGGGGACTCGGCTTTGGTAATCAGTCAAGTCAAAGGAGAGTGGGATACTAAACATCCAAACCTCATCCCTTACAAAGAACATGTCCTGACATTGTTACCTCATTTCGAGCAGATCACCTTCGAGCACTTTCTGTGAGAAGAGAATCAGTTAGCAGATGCGCTAGCTACAATGTCATCCATGTTTAAACTTAACTGGGATAAAGAGGCTCCCCAAATCACCGTTGAAAGGATGGACGAACCTGCACATTGTCACGAGATTAATACCGAGGAAGTAGTGGACCGATCGTGGTTTCATGACGTCAAAAGGTATCTCGAAGCACAAGAATACCCCGAAGGAGCTTCAGTCAACAACAAAAAGTTCTTAAGGAGGTTCTCTGCAAAGTTCTTCCTGAGAATTGGTATCCTATAAAAGCGCAATCATGATTGCATTCTACTCCGTTGTATGGACAAGGTTGAAGCTGAACAGATCATGGCTGAACTGCACAATGGTACCTTCGGCACTCACTCAAGCGGACATACGATGGCTAAGAAGATTCTACGGGCAGGCTATTACTGGTCTACTATGGAAGCTAATTGCCATCAACATTCCCGTACTTGTCACAAATTCCAAATCTATGCAGACAAGGTACATATACCTCCAGTTCCTCTCAACGTCTTAACAGCTCCTTGGCCATTCGCGATGTGGGGAGTCGACATGATTGGAGATATCAAGCCTACAGCATCCAATGGACACCGTTTCATCCTGGTGGCCACTGATTACTTTACCAAGTGGGTTGAAGTTTCTTCCTTCGCACCTAACAGGATCATTACTGACAACGGTACAAACCTGAACAACACTATGATCACCGCTCTGTGCGAGCAGTTCCAGATTCAACATCACAATTCATCTCCCTATCGGCCTAAGATGAACGGTGATGTCGAACCTGCGAACAAAAATATCAAGAAGATCATACAAAAGATAACAGTCACCTACAAGGACTGGCATGAGATTTTATTGTTTGCTCTGCACGGGTACCGTACCACGGCACACACTTCAACTGGGGCAACACCCTTTTCTTTGGTATACGGCATGGAAGCTGTTTTACCTATCGAGGTTCAGATTCCCTCCTTGAGAATCATGAAAGATGCTGGTTTGATTGAAGACGATTGGATTCAGACCCGGCTTGATCAACTTAACTTGATTAACGAAAAATGACTTACTGTTGTTTGCCATGGTCAGACGTATCAAAAATGGATAATCAAGGCTTTCAACAAGAAAGTCAGGCGCCAGGTATATCAAGTCGGGGATCTTATAATCAAGCGGATCATCTTGCCGCAAAGTGATCCCAGGGGAAAATGGACTCCTACTTTCGAAGGACCATTTGTGATCAAAAACATCTTTTCTGGTGGGGCAATGATCCTGACCACCATGGACGGCGACGACCTACCGCACCCTGCGAATGCAGACATAGTCAAAAGATACTACGCATAAACGACCCGGCAAGTTGAAAACCCGAAAGGGCGACTTGGGAAAAAATGGGCATCCCGGTGAATCGAAAACCTGAAAGGGCGGTTCAGGCAAAAATTATGGATAAATATAAAAAAATGTGTACACCCGGCAACTTGAAAACCCGAAAGGGCGACTTGGGCAAAAAAGGGTTTCCCGATGGACTAAAAACCCCAAAGGGCGGTCCAGGCAAAAGTTAGGGAATTAAAGCGTATGATTATGTCTCGTCGGATCACTTTAAAGATAATCTCTTCACCGACAAGCTTTGGGCTTCTGATCAATCTAATCATCGTCGGACGAAGCAACAAATGGACAAGATATCTAGAGTTACAGAGGCTATAGCAGAGTGGGAACCCCATGGAATTTTTACACATAGCCGCCTTTCTTTGTAAAAAAATTTCTCAATTTTATGACAACATTCTCTTACTAGGATGTCTGTCTCCTTTGTACAAAATACTTACACAAAGTTAATACAAAGATACTTCAAAGTGCAGAAAACTATTTGCCTTTTATTTTTCTTTACACTTGTGTTTTATTTGAAAACGTCCAATGATTTATTAAATAAGCATATGCATTTGAATATAATCATTGTTTACAAATAAACGAAATGTGAAAGAATAATTACTGATAGGTTGAAAGGATAGGAAAATGTCTTTAGGCTATTCCAAGAGAAATCCCCTGCAGTATATCATCTAGACCCCCAACGGAGCTACAACCTTGAAATACATATCCCCAGCGGAAATAAATTTCAAAATCCTCGCCAGAGTCGAAACTTCAAACTCCCGATCCCCAGCGGAGTCATATTTCAAACCTTTAATTCTCATCAGAGTTAAAATCCTCAGCAGAGCAGAAACTTTGGGTCATAATTCCCCAGCGAAGATGAAACCTTCTTCCCCAGCAAAGTCAAATTTCCAACTATCAATCTACAGAAGAAATCATCCAGTTTCTCCATATTCCCCAGCAAGTTATCTTAAATTCTGAGAATCAACCAGATAATAGTTAACTTTTATCCCCAACTAAGGATGATTCCCCAGTAGATTGGCATACAACCCAAACTCCTGAACTTTTTCCAAACAGGAATAAGCTTTTCCCCCAGGGAGTCTTGAACTTACCCTCCAGCAGGATAACTTACTCGCCAACAGTATAGTTATTCCCCACAGAGTTTTTACTCCCCAACAGAATGAAGATTCTCATTCATAATTCCTCAATTTGAAGTCTCCAGGGATTTATTTTCCCCTAGCAGATTAAAGATTCTCAGTCTGGACTCCCCAATGAAGTTACCTGAGTATTCATAACTCCCCAGCATGAGTTTGTCAGAATTTTTAATCTCCTGCAGATCGAATATGATCATTCTCATTTCTCCAGTGAAGCCCCCAAGGCATCAATTTCCCCAGAAGATCGAAGTTTCTCATTCTTAGTTATCCGCAGAAGCCATCAAAGTCTTCCTTATTTTCTAGCAGATCAAGGTTTTCTTTCATCTAATCCCCAGTGGAGACCATCAGAGTTTCCTTATTCCCCAGCCGAGCAAGGATTCCCATTGGTGTAATCTCCAGCCACAATCATCAAATTTTTATGGATTCCCCAGGCAGGTTTCTCAAGCATACTTGAAGGATCCTTATCCCTAGGAAAGTCATGAAGGGTTCTCACATCCCACAGAGTTTGTCAAAGTTCTTATTAATCCCCACTAGTTGCCAAGGATTTTCTATCCCCAACAGTGGTCCAAGGATTTCTCATCCTCAGCAATCAAAGATTTTGGAATCCCCAGCATCGGTCCAGGATTTACTTTCCCCGGCAGCAGTCAAGGATTTAATTATCTCCAGTTCTCAAGGATTTATTTTCCTCAGCAAGACAGCTAATCAGCTTACAGGCGCATACATTACATTCATATATCATGAACATTGATAAAACACATTTTATTGCATCATATATGTCATGCAATATAACTTTGTGTTTTCAGCTAACATTTTACCCTTTTCAGGATAAGATTAAAAGCTATCTTTGACGAATATTAAAGATTTCAGATACAGTACGGATACACTTCAAGACATGGAAGTCATTCTGCTACTCATTCAGATCTCTTATTCAGATACAATATGGATACACCCCAGACACGGAGGTCATTATATTACTCATTCAGAATTCAGAGTCAAGATACAGTACGGATACGCGCCAGACACGGATGCCATTCTGTCACTCATTTAGACTTCAACAATCAGATACAGATTAGATACGCTCCAGACACGAAAGCCATTATATTTCTCATTCAGATTCAACTATCAATTTCAAGTCCAGATACACTCCAGACACGGAAGTCATTCTGTCACTTATTCAAATCCCGGTTACAGTACGGATACACTCCAGACACGGAAGTCATTATGTCACTTATTCAGATCCCAGTTACAGTATAGATACACTCCAAACACGGATGTCATTCTGCTACTCATACATATCTCAACTTCAGATACAGTCCAGATACGCTCCAGACATGGTAGCCATTCTTTCACTTATTCAAATGTTATCCCCAGCTCAGAGATGCTCCAGACACGGATGTCATTCTGTCGCTTATTCAGATTTCAAATTCAGATACAATACAGATACACTCCAAACACGGCTGTAATTCTGTTATTCATTCAAATTCAAATACAGATACAGCTCGGATACACTCCAGACACGGACACCATTCCCTTGCTCATACTAATCCAATCTCCAGATACAACTCAGATACGTCCAAGATACGGATACCATTCTGATGTTCATTCTCCTGATTTTTCAACAAACATTCTTGGATGGCATCTTTAAGCCCATCTCCAACAAGATTAAATAATCTCCAAATGGCATCTTTAAGCCCATTTCCTCAACTATATTTTGACGAGTGAAAATTTACGGGCACTCTAGTGTCCAATCATCTTTTACCTTCGAGTCACGAAAGGCAAACTCTCCAATCTAACTCTTCAGGTTCAAGAAGATTGAACAGGGGAATCTTTTGTACCCCAAAATTTTCCCTCTCATTTTATCAATTTTTCCCCCACAAGGCTCCTTGGACTCCAGACAGGTTTAGGGTTTGCTCTGCTCAAGATATCTCCTTGCACTTTTGACCTGAAATTAGGGTTTGAGTTTGCACAAGGAATTTTGGACTTACAATACCCCATGTGACTTTCATACTTCATGTTGGACTTATAAGATTGCCCATACCAAGTTTCAAGCCTTGAATCAAATTTTTGCCCAGTCAATTGGACAATTGACCTAGAAATCAACTATATTGGGGAAAATGTCAATTGTGGCCAATTTACAGTCAAACCTCATAATTTTTTATCCACATCAACATTATGGGCTCATATGAACCATTTGATCAAGTTTGGACCACAACTCCTCAAGAAATTTGATCAGATCATCAAAAGGGCAAAATGGTCATTTTTAGGGTTTTGACTGCAGAGGGGCAATTTCTGATTTTTAACCTAGCCAATGGAAAATTGGGTTCAAACATGGATTCAAGGACTCAATTGCATCATCTTGACCTAGTCACAAGGTTCAAAAGATCTCAATTGCATTGGATTGACAGATGAACTTTCCAGTCAACTGATCAAAAATCAACTATACACTGAAAAGTCAAACTTTGACTTTTTGGTCAAAATCAAGTGCCAAGGGTCATTTTTCATCAAGATGTGTCAAAACATGAAACTCGTTCATCAAGAAACCTAATTTTTCAAATTAGGGCTTAAAATGGAAAATTTTCATAACTTAGAAATTTTCTAAGTTATGAAAATTTCTTATTTTTTCCCAACTTTGCCCAACTTTTTCACCATGATGCAATTGGATTCAAACAAAACTTCCAACATGAAAGTTATATTCCTCCATAAAATATACAACTTTTATTCACAAAGTTTTCCCAAAGGATGCTTGGATCTCAAGTTATGATTTTATGAATAAGGGTCCAAAAACTTTCTAACTTAGTAAAATTTTGCCCTAGTTTAGGCAGGATTTTGACCTATCTTCATGGCAATTTTTCACCTAGTTCCCATTGGAATCTCAAAATGCATTTCAAAAATGGATTGTATAGCATGTTACAAGCTTTTAAAAATGTTTAAGAACTCTCCAAAATCATTTGTGGTTAGGGAGAATCGAAGGTTTGAATTTTGCAAAATGTCACTTTGATCCATTGCATTTTTTATGTTGCTACAAGTTGCAATTTTCTATCCATCCTTGCTTGTACTTTCTTACAGGTCCTTAAACCCTTCCACACTCAAAAATTGAATGCAAACTCAATGGATTAAGGCATTGTTCTGATCTTTAGAAGTTTACACAAAGGATTAATCTAAAAATGGCAAAAAGGTAACAATGTTATTTTGATAAAGTTTACTTTAGGCATTTTTGTTTCCCTTGAGCCTTGAACCCAAGCCTGTTGCAGCAAACCAACTCCATAAACTTAGGCAAAAGTATACCAACTCTTAGCAAACCCTAAGCTAGATGGTACAAGCCTTTGCATTGTCATTTCACACTTTTCTTCAAAACCAAGTCAACTTACAAAAACCACATAACTTGGCAATCTGATAAAACCAAAGCTTGTTAACATTTCAAACAGGTTTTGCATATCACACTAAGTCAGAAGCACGAGCTAACCACTTCTTAAACCTTCCAAAACACCAAAATCACATTTTCTTGCAAAACAGGGCAAGTTCTGCAGTTGCCCTTCCATCTTCCAATTGCCTCATGCGTTTTGCCTCAAACCTCTTCCAACACACCCCATACAACCTACCTAAACTATCCCAACCATTCCCAAGTGACTGTAACTCCATTTACTCACTCCACCATTTTCAAATTCTGACTTTGCAGGTTGAGTTCTATAGAGAGATTCAAGCAGGTTCAAAGCTAGTTAAGCGTTGGGAAAGCTCCAAGGAACTTCAAGCAAGTTCACAAGCATCTCAGGCCTCACTGAAAACCCCTACATTGCCATACTCGAGCTTGACTGAAACAGGTAAAGTTCAAACTTCTATCTCTCTATTTAGGAATCATTAGGCTTAGGTTTGTGAATAAAAAATATAGTACTCATTTCCCTTGAGCTGTACATATGCATAGATTTCATTTAAGTTAACTGAGCTGGGAGAATTTGAATGATGAACTTTCTGAAAAAACTAGGTTAGAAATTAGGGCCAGAGAAATTCTCTCCGGTCTTTGAGAGTTAGGTTAAGTTTTTTATATGGTTAGAATCGTGTGATTATGCTTTATAACTTTCATGTTGCAAGTTTTTGCTTTTGAGCACGTAAGCAGGATTTCCAGTTTTGAATACAGGGCGCGTGTTATTTTGTTCAGAGGTTGAAGATGAAGGCCATCTGGGCTGGGCCTGGCTTGGCATGACTTTTTGCACCCCCCTGCTTGTTGTTTACACCCCATCAGCCCGTTTGTTTATTTTTAATATTTTTTTTTATTTCTTTTTAAGTTTATGACTTTATTTTATTTTTTCTAAACATTAAAAAATATCAAAAATATTTTCTTAAGTTTTCATATTTTATTTTATTATTTTTATTATTTTTTCTAGCATAGAAATAATTATTAAATAATATACTTTTATTTTCTTAAAATAAAAACTTATAAATATTATAAAAATATTATATATTTTTATTTTTATTATTTATACACTTAAATAATATTTTCTCACATTATTTTTATTCTGTATCATTTGTATATATTTTATTTATTTTCTTGTACATAAATAAATAATTATAATATATATATATATATATATATATATATATATATATATATATATATATATATATATATATTTTTTTTTTTTTTTCTTAAAACAAATTAGGGTTTCCACCCTTAATAAAAATAATCTTTTATTTTCTTATTTTGGATACAAAAATAATTTATTTTTACATACATAAAAATAATACAAAAACACTTTTGCACATTTATATTTAATTGTCCATTTAAATATTGTCCATTCATTTATTTGAACATTTAATTCAATTTGGTTGTAATAGTTGACTTAGGGTTTTAATTTCTTGCAAATATCCCTTATTCAAATTTGTACCCCCCTCCCCATATCAATGTTGTAATAGTCGTAGATTTATTTTTACGTATTCTATTGCTTTCGAATATGCCATGATAGAAAGATTAGGGTTTGTATACAAAAATCCAAAATCAAACAAATAGCTTGACTAAAACAAGACAAAAATGCATGAAAATGACAACACACTGCACACAAGCACCCCTAGGGTTTCATCCACTTGTTGCCTTAAAAATGGCCATGGTATGCATGCTAGGTGTCTTGGCAAAACAAAATCAAAATAAAAAGATCATAGTCCCTCGATGACGCTATCTTGGTTGCCTATACAAAATGATCTAGTCCCTCAAACAAAAACTTACTAAGATACTTAGCACTATTGCTATCATGGTCAATACGATGACCCGCACCTGTCCCGTTTTAACATCCAAACACAAGGTTGTTTACCAAATGCAATGGTAAAACAACACTGTCAAAGGGTTAAAAATGTGTAGGAAAGATCTTTGAGTAGGTAGGTAGATACTCCTAGTTACTTGATCAAAACTTGCAAACATCCTTGCTATTTTCAAACACACATCGCAACACAATTTTCAAACATTTTCCCAAAACAAACTTTCAAACATTGAAACATTTTTCAAAAGACAAAACAACTTTGTATACATTCAAACAAGAATCATTACAAAGGTTGCCACAACGATGGCCTCTTTTCAAAATATTTTCAAAACCACACACAAAGCACCATTTCAAACAATTGAAAAGCAAAAGCAAGTGATCTAAAACAAGTAACTAAGAGCCCATGGAAAGCCATGGATGAAAAGGGTGTTAGCACCTTCCCTTTTCATAATCTGCCCCCCGAACCCAAGAAAACATCTCAAAGGTCTTTCCTGTGCTTTTTGACCTTTCCTTTGGATAAATAAAAAGTCGGTGGCGACTCTTGCTAAACCGAAACATTTGCGAACACAAATGCAAAACCTCAAGTCAGTTCTCCCACCACATCACACCCGGGCTTTCAGAATGATAGGCACATCAGGTGTTCGGGTTGTAGCGGGGAGAAGCAATATTGGGATTCTTGGGAGCTTCCTTTAAAGTTACTAGATTGGTCTTGAGAAGGTGTGGCAAAACCTAAGACATGGTCATGTTAATCCGGGTAAATCGTCTCATGGGTGCTTCTGGTTTGCGCTGATAATTTCGCTGCTGATTTGTCGCAGGATTAGAGATCATGATAGCCCCTATTGCTGGACAACGGTCGGTTTTGTTTTGATTCCTATGGTCATACGCATCACTAACCTCCTTCTTTACAACAAAAGGTTTCTTCACCATACTTGAGGATGCATCTCTTTGAATTTTTCCGCTTTTTATACCGGCTTCGACCCACTCAGCAGTCATGATTAATTCGGTAAACCCAGATGAAGAAGGTGATTGAAAAATGGTCCTGACAAGGTGGCAAGGAACATATCCACTAATTCTCTGTCGGATAAAGGGGGCTGGAACCTGCCTGCGAGATCCCTCCATTTTTGAGCATAGGTTTTGAAACCCTCATCTGTTCCCATAGACATACTTTGTAATTGTGTCCTAGTCGGAGCCAAATCAACATTATACTGATACTGTTTGTAGAAAGCGGCGGCCAACTCTTTCCAGTTGTGAACATTGGACCCTTCTAATTGGTAGAACCAATCCAACTGAGTCCCCGGTAAGCTCTCCTTGAAGAAATGCACCCATAAATTCTTGTTAGCCGTGTGGGGTTGAATCTTTCTGACATATGACCTCAGATGTAGTTTCGGGCAAGAGACACCATCATACTTGGCAAAAGTTGGGACCTTGAATTTCTGTGGGATGACAACCCCTGAGATGAGTCCTAAATCTTCAAAGTCCAAACAGGGTACCCTCTGAATCTCCATGGCATTCAAACAATCCTCTAGTTGTTTGTATTTATCATCAGTAGGAGGATATTGTTCCTCAGAGTAATCAGGCTCTTCCTCTCCTTCAGATACTGGGTCGTCGTTCACTTCCTAGGTCTCGGATCCTTGATTATCTCCTTCACCCGATGATGTTGCAAAGTTTAAGGTTCGCCTGGTCTGCCCTTTAAACCTTCTTCCCATGATCACAACTCCGGTTGGTTTCTTCATTTTCTTCTTCTTCTCTTTGGCTAGCAGAGTCTTCAACTCCTCTTGTCCTTTTGTCAGAGCCATGAGCATTTGTTAAAACTGGGCATTCTGTACCTGAAGATCTTTCACAGTTTGTTCAACATCCATCTCACTGAAATAAACAGTAGAAGGATAAGGCGACCTGTTATGAGAAACCTGTATGATGTTATGATGAATGAAGATGCAATATGCAAATGATTTCAAGGAAATTTAGAGATTTAAAATTGTCCAAACAAAAAAATAACACACGTCATATTAAATAAAACCAAGTTTGAATACATCATGCCTCCTTGGGCTTACAAAGAAAGAAACGAAATACAACAAAAACTCCTAAGACAAAAAGACCGAACGCATCCTCTTTGGAGCAATGTAGGTATTCAGATTTTTCTCTTCATGAAGCAGTTTGGTGAGCTCCATAACCTTCTTCTCACTGGCGTAGTACTGGGTTTCAAAGGTGTCTCGCTCTTCCTTTAACTGAACCCGAGCTTTCTGCAGGTCTTTGAGAGAGGTAGGCATGTCAGGATGAAGAACGGTGTATGGGACGTCTCCTTCAATAACAGGCTCAATGATGACAGGAAGGATGGAAGGGTAAGGCATCAAGAGACTCTGGGCACGAGCCCGTACCCACTTACGGTAAGGCTCGAGAGGGATAGAGTTTTTACATCCCAAAGTCTTACTGTCCACCTTGTTCACCATTCCCCAAGCACGTGCAAACCTCTGGTGATAACTTTCGTCTTCTTTGTCGTAGTCAAACACCAAACCTTGGATGAGCATCTCATGAGGTCCGTCTCTTCGGGCATACCCAAACTGTCGAAGAGCTAAGCACGGGTTGTAGGTGATACCTCCACTAATACCTAGTAGAGGTACATTAGGGAACTCCCCACAATGGTCAATGATAGAAATATCTTCCAAGGATCTCGAGCACCAACGGATATCAGAGTGGGTGAGAGACATCATCCTTTGAGACCAAGTCAATCTTTGCTTGTTCCTCAATGTTGACTGAGGCAGGTGTGAAGTGAACCACTTAGCGAGTAGGGGTATACAACACAAAAGGGTACCTCTTTTCTTCATGGTACGGGTATGAAGGCAATGCAATATGTCTCCTAGAAAGGTGGGTATAGGATTGCGAGAGAGAAAGACTTTGATGGCATTAACGTCTATGAATTGGTCCGAATTTGGAAACAGAACCAAACCATAAATGAGGAGAGCTAGCACGTCTTCGAAAGCTTGGAAATCCATGTCATCCCAGAATGAACGAGATTTTTCCAATAGAAACTTAGCTAAAAAGCCTTTAACCCCACTTCTTGTTTCCCAATTGGCTACGACGTTGGCCCTCTTCACATGTAAAGCTTCGGTGATGACTTCATGTTTTGGAATCCCTTCTAGACCGGTGAATGGTATCTGATTAAGCACGGACACTCCTAAGAGCAGAGAGAACTCTTCTAGTGTAGGTACCAACTGATAGTCCGGGAAAGTGAAACAATGATGTACGGGATCAAAGAATTGGAATAGTACACACATCATCTCTTCTTGGAAATTGGATGTAGCCAAACTGAGGAGTCGACCATACTTCTTGGTAAAAGGATAATCCCCGGGCACTCTTGAAGCTAGCTCTTAAAGTTGAGGATGTGCTTTTACAAAGCTGATTCGAATGGTGTTTCTTCTGAGAGAATTCATGTCCTACAATACAAAAACAAAGATAAATTTATAAATCCTTGAAATGGTTAGTGAGCATGCATATGATGTTGATGATGTTTATGATGTTTATGTACAAGTAAACATATACACACACAACAAACAGATCCCTATGTTTTAGGCTTGCATGAGTTTTGTAGGTAAGTACCCTCTTGAAGTCTAGTTGGCTCAACCTGTCCTAGAAATAATGATCGGGTTCTAAAGGATCTCAATATCACCGACCTTTCTCTTAGGCATTGTCTCAGCACAATTTTCTTGCAACCGAGATATCCCAAAAGTGTAGCCTCAATGAGTGTAGTATCGAGTATCAACCAATTTTCAACTTTACACCGAAACCGGCTACCTCACTACATCCTAATGGCCAAGTTTGTTCAATTAGGGTTCTAAGGTCAATTAGTGCTTCATGACGCCACTTAGCGGCCCCATATTCTCCTCGATTCACCACGAGGGATACTAGTACCCACAAATTCGTCACACTAACATAACCATTGTCTCAACCATATCGGTCTACGCCGTACGGTCTCCATAATCTATTGCTATTTACCTAAAAAGGTGTCCCAGATCCGGGTGGAGGATCAAAGCAAGCCCAATACGAAGAACTAAATATAAAGCACACAAATCAAATAATGAAAGCGAGTAAAGGTAATCTAACCCTAAGGTAACCCCACTTTTTTATTATTTCCCCAGCAGAGTCGCCAGTTCTGTGATACGGTGGGAGAACTGACTTGATGTTTTGCATTTCGATCGCGTTTGTGCGGATAGCAAGAGTCGCCACCGACTTTTCTTTTATCCAAAAGGAAAGGTAAAAAAGCACAGGAAAGACCTTTCGAGATTATTTCTCGGGTTCGGGGGGTAGATTATGAAAAGGGAAGGTATTAGCACCCTTTTCATCCATGGTTTTCCATGGGCTCTTAGTTACTCGTTTAGATCACTTACTTTCATTTGACAGTGTGCTTGTGGTGTGGGCTTTGAAAGTATTTTGAAAAATCTCTTTGTAATGGTTCTCGTTTCTATAAGAACGCGTACAAAGTTTTGTTTCAAAAAGTGGTTCAAAGATGTGTTTATGAATTGTGTTTCGGAAAGGGTTTTGAAAAGATGTTTTGCAATGGTTCTCGTCTCTATAAGAACGTATATAAAACGTTTTTGCTTTTGAAAATGTTTTGAAATGAAAGTGTAGGTGTAAAAATGTTTTTATCGTGAGCAAGCGAGTAACTAGGAGTGAATCTATCTACTCGAAAGGTCTTAAATTATTCTTTTCTTACTCCTCTTAATGTGGCTATCTTACCATTAATTTGGTAAGAAGCCCCATCATTGGATATGAAGGGACAGGCGCGGGTTAATTTTTACAGTCATCGAAGGCAACTTATGAGACGCTTTAGCAATTTTCATAAGGGACGAGATCGTTATATCGAAGGCAACGTCGAGGGTCATCGAGGGACTACGATCTTTTTTATCGAAGGGTCATTACCAAAGCATCCCATATTCGAGGGACATGACTGTATTTCCGAAGCAATGAGTGAGGTTACCCTAGAGGTGCGCGTGTTAAAAAGTGTGTTTGCTTCAAGTTATTATATTCTTTGATTAGGTCATCTAGTGATTGATTTTTGAATCTTGCCATACACGCCTAATTACAACAAAGTATAAGGAAAACAGTAAATTGAGGGAATTGAAATTATACGCTATTACAAAGTGTTCGGGAATGGGGGGTACAATTTTTTTTACAAATGGGGATGAGTCAAATGCGAGTTAAGAGTCCCAATAGCAAACAATACAACCAAATCGAATTTTGAACGATTAATTAAAAGTTATAATAATCTATGAAATAAAATTAACCAATGAAATATGGAAATAAATTTTTTTATATTTACTTGTAAGGAAGCAAGAAGAAAAATAAGATATTATTTAAAGAAAATGTTCAACTAAAGAAATTAAATCAAAGTGTATATATTTTTTTTATCTTTTAATATTTTTCATGATGAAAAGAATTAATTAATCCTATGAAAGATTTATATTTTATATTTTTTGAATATGAGAAAATTAAAATAAAAAAAAAAAATATATATATATATATATATATATATATATATATATATATATATATATATATATATATATATATATATATATATATATATATATATATATATATATATATATATATATATATATATATATATATATATGTGTGTGTGTGTTCTATTTTTTTTTGTGACATTTGTATCATAAAAAAGAAATTAATAGCAAAAATTTAATAAGAAGCAAATTAGGAACAAAAACAAATTATTCAAAACAAATAATGTAAACAAGAATTATAAATTAAACAAATGAGGGGGGGGGGGGGGGGGGGGGGGGTGTATGCAGTGAACAGAAATGGGCTTATGGAGCAAAGGCAAGGGGTCACCCAACACAAATCAACAAACCAAAACCCAAGTTCCTAAATCAAATGCCAATCACGGATTAAGGGGTAATCAAGAAATTTAGGGTTTTGGTCTGTCTTCCCTTTCACGCGGTGTTGTTCTTATCTCTGTTCATCCTTTCCACCAGCTAAATTCTTCTAAACTTCCTCACTACCTTGTTCCTGACTTACCTCGCAAACAAATCGCTCTCTTCAGTAACAACCCACGCCTTTTTGTCTCACAGCGGCTAACATCTTTTTGAAACCCTTTTTTGTGAATTCAGATTTAGATCAGAGAAACCCAAAATTGTCTCATCCTTGACCTCCCTCAACCTCTTTGTTACCGGAATATACCTCTCTCGTCTCCCTAATCTAACCCTAGCGATTTTGAAAGGGTGATATTTTTTTTGTTATTTTCATAGCTTACAGATTTTTGTTGATTTTTCCACTAACTACCCATTAGTTCTTTATAGATGCAGAAATTATGCTATGGAGGTATGAGAATGGGGGGAGAACTCATACCTGTTGGAGCTTTATAACTTCTCCCTTGCCTTGCTGTTTTTTGTGGTTTTCTGTAAAATAAGAATGAGAGGCGAGATTGAGGATGGTATTCAGTGGTGGCAGAAGATTTATGAGGGAAAGAGATGAGGATGGGGGCGAGGCTCTTCTGGCTTATTAGTAATTTTTCTATCTTCTTTTTGGCCTTTGGCTTTGGCTCAGATGGTGTTGTACCCCAAAATTTGCCCTCTCATGTTTTCCAAAGTCTTCCCCCTGCATGGTTGATCACAAACTCTTGCCTAAGTAAAAAGAAAATTTTTGAGTGGTGCTTTAAGTACCTTTCGATTGGCATTCTGAAAGACTCTTCGATTGGCATTCTGAAAGACCCTTTGATTGGCATTCTGAAGGAGCATTTCGATTGGCATGGACAAAGCACTTCGATTTGCATTCTGAAAGACCCTTCGATTGGTGTTCTGAAGGAGCCTTTCGATTGGCATTCTGGACAAGCACTTCGATTAGCATTGTGTCAAGGCAGCTTCGACAGGCATGTGAACCATGTCCTTCGATTAGCATGAACAACACCTTTTGATTGTCCTGTTAACAAAGCCTTTCGACTGGCCTGTTAACAAAGCTATCTAGAGGGCAACCAAAACATGTCCAGGTACACTGAACATGAGAAAATGGCATGTTTCCCTTGCAAATATAGAAATAATTAAATGCTGATTGTGGATTTAATTCCTGAGTTAAAGGCCAGATTCTTGCCTTTTCTGTTCCTAAAGAGCTGATTCAACCAGAGTGTTTCTGTTCAACCCAACACCATTCGAAGAAGCATTCAGAAGGCCCATTCGAAAGATACATGGGAACTCCATTCGAAGGAAGCATCTCAAGACCATTCGAAGAAGCATTTAGAAGGCTCATTCGAAAGGTACATGAGAAGTCCATTCGAAGGAGGCAACTCAAGGCCAATCGAAGAGCATGGCCTGAAGGCATTCGAAAATCAAAACATGTCCAGGTTCATTCCAGATTCCAAAGAGACATGAATATTTCAAAAAAGGAAATTATTTAATGTGTTTGATTCTTGTCTCATGGCTTTTATGGCCTGATTAAATGTTGTCTCTTGCTGTTACTGCACCCTCACACCCCTATAAATACAGAGGCCAGCATACATATCCAGGACACGAAAATTATACAAGGGGAAGACACGAAAAAACATACAACAGGAGAACAAAAACATTGGAGTTACGCTTCCAAAAGTTGTCAACATTTTCAGAGGTGATCCAGGCCAAAGAAACCCTTCAACAAAAGATCACAATGCCCATAAGCCCCAAATCACAAGTGCCTACATCCAGGAAGTGCCCAGATCGAAGGTGCCTACATCCAGGAAGCGCCCAAATTAAAAGTCCAATCTGCTGGTAAGAAAGGGTAAACTATCCAACCTCATATTTGCATAATACATTCATACTGGTTGTTACCTTCGATTTTCTATCCTAGACAGGATCAAGAGGCCTGGGTTTGGCACCCAGACCATGTCCCTCGTTTGCTAATATTTGTTGCAGACATAGCCTGAAGAGACCCAGCAAGCGCAGGATCGAAGGGCCTAGGGTTCAATACCCAGGCCCTGTGTTTTATTTTGCTAACATGCTTTTGCAGGTATAACATCCCAGATCGAAGGAGACACCTTCTCTGGATCGAACCCATTAGCATGTTGGATTGAAGGAGGCATCTCATTCCTGGATCGAAAGCCATGGCCTCCATGATCAAAAGACAATCCTCTTCCCTGGATCGAAGGCTACTCACGCCTTACTGTCTGGCCCAATCGAAGTGTCCATTCCCTCCTGGGTCGAAACTCCTTTTTTTTAACTGGATAGAAGGATCCCCTCTTGTATTTTATTTTTGTTTTCATTGACATCTTTTTATCTTTTTTTAATTAACATTAAAATCAAAAAACCACAAAAAACATTAGGCTAGTTTTTTCTATTAAAATTAACTTTGTTAATTGATCTCTTAATTATCTTAACATTTTCTCAAAACTAAAATTAAATAGATTTAGATCATTTTCCCAAAATAAAATAAAACAATAAAAAGATTTTATTCTTAGGATTTTTAGAGTTTATTTTCAGATTCACGCGCATTTATTTTATTATAATTGTCTACTGGTTTGTGATAGCTTAGCTAAGACTTTTACACTTTACTGCTTTATTCCCCCAATTTTGGACATGTAAATAAATCCCCCTCCCCGAAGCCTTGTAATAGCGTAGGATTTACAATTCCCGCACTTTAAATTCCTGTACATATATTAACTGTTTAGATGTATGCTAACTAGGCTAGGCTATGCATGACAAGATTAATTCTTAACTTCAAATCAACCGTAGCTCACCATAACATGTACAAAGATAATATAAACTGAAAATTGACACACTCGCACATGTCACTCTTGGGTTACGCCTCACTTGATTGCCTCAAACGTGGTCATTGAGTATAAGAAGTCTTAGAGGTCGCCCTCCTGTCTAAAGATCAAAGTTGCCTCGAAACGGTTGCCTCGATAAAAATGATCTAAGATATTATGGTTGCCGCTAAAGCGTCCTAACGTTGCTTTAGTGACCACACGTCCCTAAAATCGAATTGACCCTTAAAACTCCAACGACGGTGCTACCTACTCCTCAATAGTGGGATAGCACTGTCTAAAGGGCGTTTGCACAATTTAATTCCTTTTCGAGTAGGTAGAGGTTCTTAAGTACTTGCTCATTTTAAAAACAAAACAAAACTTTTCGCACTTACACTTTCTTCAAAAACAAAACAAAACTCTTTTCAAAACCCATAAACACAAAGAAAAGCAAACTTTTGAAAACATAGTGAGCAAGTACCTAAGAGCCCGTGGATAACCACGGATAGAAAGGGTGCTAACACCTTCCCTTTCTATAATCTACCTCCTGAACCCGAGAAACATCTAGAAAAGGAATTTTTTTGTGCTTTTGTCCTTTCCTTGTTGGATAAAATAAAAGACGGTGGCGACTCTTGCTTACCGCGACATTTTGCAAAAACAAACGCAAACGCGAACCAGCATTCCAAAACAGTCAGTTCTCATTCCCACCGATCACAGAACTGGCGACTCTACTGGGGATTGATTAAGTGAGGTGTACCTTAGGAATTATATCACTTGTGTTTTCATTTGTATTGCTTTGTATGCTTTTAATTGTGGGCTTGTATCGGAGTTCTATAAATCCTAACCCGAATTTGGGAAACATTCATAGATAGCAATACGTTGTGGAAACTGTGTGGGGTATACCGACACGGTTGAAGCAATAGCTATATTAGTGCGACATATTTTTGAGTACCGGTAGCCTTTGAGTCAATCAAAGAGAATACGGGGCCGCTGAGTGATGTCACTAAGCACTAATGACCTAGAACCTTACTTGACCATCTTGTCCTTTTTAGGGGTAGTGAGATGACCGACTTTGGTGCAGTCCGAAGTTGGTAGATACTCGATACTACACTCATTGAGGATTGTTTTCTTGGAATATTTTGGTCGCTAGTTCAGTGGCTAAACCAAAACGATGAACATAGAAAACAATCCAATAATATTGAGTTCCTTAGAACCCGGTTACTATTTATAGGACAGGTTTTAAGCCAACTACACTCAAGAGGGTACTTACCTATGAAACTCCATGCCAGCCTAAACTTAAGGTTGTTTGTGTGACTTGTGTGCTTTCAAACTTGAACTGCTTGCACATACTTGTTATCTGACAACATGAGTTCCTTGCAAGTTTTGTTTACAGTCCTTATCCAATAATTTGGATTTATTGCAGGGCTTACTTACATCACCTCACACTTGTGCTTAAATGCATAGCATACACATCATAACATCATGCCTTAGCTTTTCTTTAACCATTTCAAGGATATCAAGGGTCTGTGATGCAGGTTATGGTAAATCAGATGTCCAGCAAGGGGCAAAAGGGGATTTATTTTCCTCTAGCCAACGCCATCTAGAGATCAAAGCATGAAAACTTGAGTCAGGGGCTATGACCCACTCGATATGGTGAGCTTGAATCTTGAAGAAGGACTCTCAGAAACATGAAGTTCCTTTAATCAAGCTACCAGGTTCAGATTCTAATAGTTTCTTGTTTACCCCGCAAGATCCTTGAAAACATTGCATACATATATCATACATATCATTGCATAACAGGTCTCCCAGTACAGGTCTCTTATCTTCTTCGCTGTTTATTTCAGCGATCATCATGTCTGCTGAAACTTCCATTGAGCAAGCTATCAAGGCCCTCCAAGCCCAGAATGCCCAATTCCAAGAGTTGGTCATGAGCCTAGCTAAGGGTCAGCAGGACCTGAAGACCCTGATTCTGAAAGAGAGGAAGAAGAAGAAAAAGAGGACCATCCTGTTCAACACTAGACGCAGGTTTGGAAACGGGTTGCAGAACAAAGTTGATCTGACCACCCCATTTGAAGGGAAAGACAGTCCACAAGAAAGGAGGGCTCCTAGCCCTGAAGTCTCCGACAACGGGACGGACTATGTTGAAGAACAGTATCCTCCTGCTGAGGATAAGTACAAACAGCTGGAAGACCGCTTGAACGCTATGGAAATACAGAAGGTGCCCGGTTTGGACTTCAGAGATCTGGGCCTATCATCTGGGGTGGTGATTCCCCATAAGTTCAAGGCACTTGCCTTTGCCAAGTACGACGGAGCTTCCTGTCCCAAGATGCACCTCTGGTCATATGTGAGGAAGATCCAACCTTACACTACTGATAAGAACTTGTGGATCCATTTCTTTCAAAACAGTCTCTCAGGGACTCAGCTTGAATGGTTATGTCCACTGGAAGGAGCTAACATCCGCAACTGGGAGGACCTTGTTGCTTCTTTTTACAAGAAATACCATTATAATGCCGACCTTGCTCCCATGCGTACTCAGCTTCAGGGTATGTCTATGGGTACAGGCGAAGGCTTTAAGGACTATGCTCAAAAATGGAGAGACCTTGATGGAAGGTTGCAACCACCTTTAGCTGATCGTGAACTTGTTGATATGTTTTTGGGGACCCTGTCTGGTCCATTCTTTAACCACTTAATCGAAAGCTCTTCAGCCGGGTTCACAGAGCTAATACTGACCGGCGAAAGGGTTGAAGTTGGCATCAAAAGTGGGAAGATTCAAGAAGCTACACCTTCTGATGTTCAGAAAAAGCCCTACAATGGGAAGAAAGAGTCCAGTGCTGTCTACAGTTCAAAACGACAGAATAGACCTGAACACCGCCAAGCTGTCAACGCGGTTGTTATTTCAAAACCTGCTGGTGCTCCTCAGCATCACAACCAATAAAGGGGCGAGAAACCTCGAAGGCAATTCACTCGTCTCAGCATGACTTTGTCTCAGATGTTGCCACAGTTGCTGGAGACCAACCTGGTGACTCTAAAAGAAGCTCCGAAGATTTTAAATACAACATCACTGAAGCATAACCCTAACGCCCGCTGCGCTTATCACTCTGATAGCCCGGGGCATAATACGGATTATTGTTGGGCTTTGAAGAACAAGGTTCAAGACCTGATTGATGCCAAGGAGATCAAGTTTGACCCTCCGAAGACTCCAAACATAATCACTGCTCCTATGCCAAATCATTGAAGGCTTTTGTTTCATTTGATTTTCAAGTTGTAATATATCTTTGTTATTCGAACAATCATCTATTAATGCCAAACTTTGTTTCATTAATGCATTGCATATGTTTGTCTTGATTTGATCCAGTAATTTTAATTACATTTAAACTATGCTTTTTACTCACTTTATGACATTCAACTCTTGCTAAATGTTATAAGCGTTTAGAGGGAGGATGACAAAACAATGCCATAATCTCATACAGTATGCTTTTGGACAAACCTTGCTGACGATGTACAGGCATTCTTTCAAATCCTAAACACTGGAGTTATAAGGAAGATAATCCCTAGTCCACCCCTCCGAGCCAAAGAAGTAGGAGTTTTCTGTTTTAAATACAAATTGAAACCTTTAATTTAAACCTGGGGCAGGGTAGTCTCTCAGTTAATTCTAAAAAAAAAAGATGCGCACTGAAGTCGCAAAACTCTCAGTTCATAATACAATGAACGACATCAAAAGCATTCCTCTGCAATCAAAAGACAGTGGTGGATCCTTATCTCACAGGCAGTCAATCCCTCAAAAGAAAAAGCCCACTGAGCCAAAACCTATAAAGGAGGCTTAAGAAACTGGAGCATCCCGCTGACTGTAATCTCGAAAACAGGAACAGTCAGGCAAAAGTTAGGGATAACAAATCAAAAGAACGAGTTCGCTACAAATCCTCAACAACATGAAAAATGTTACAAAAATGAATGCCTTCCAACAAATTCAACTTGTGTGAACCATCACCAAAAACGTCGTTCTAAATTCGAATAGAGTTCGGTGCACAATTAACTTAGTTTAGGATTGAAGAACATCACGAAGAGCGGGTGGGTACAAATATACTTTGAGCCTTTATCCTTTGTTTCTTAAACCGTGAACCAAGCCACGTTACAACCCTTCAAAAGTCCTAACTGAAGCATGGGTTAGTTCAAAAGCATATTGTTACAAAAGGTATCCTGACTCCTGTAAGGCTTTGCCCTTAATCTTGTGTTGAATTTGTCTTATAAAAAGTTTTCTGCTAAAAAATGCATTTTTCAAAACTTCGAGACAAGCATAAACTTTGCATTATTTAAATATCACTGTTTGCATTTGGCTATTTGTTTGACAGCGGAGAAATTCACACAACGAATATCCGATGAACGAAAGCCCTCTCAGTGAACAAAATAACTTCAAAAAGGATGACACTTCCATTGACAAATCTCCTTCCAATCAAGGGGCATGGCATGATCATTGTTCGTCACTTGGGGAAGTGAACATCAATCTCAATGAAGGGTTCTGTACAATTAAACATTTTCTGGCAATGTCCCAAACACTTGCTGATAGGGGCAATGACAGATCTCCCCAGAATCCTTCTCATAGGATAACTCCCAGCAAAGGTTTAATCTCTGAAAACCTTTCCCCAGCTGAATCAACCTCAAGAATCCTCGAGGATTTCCCCCAACGAAGATGTCACCTCTCTAGCGGACTGACGACAGGGTTTAATTCCCCAACAACACAAGGATTCCACAGCTTGAGTTTGCCTCTCCGACTACTACAAATCAAAGGATCACAACTCCTCTTCCCCAGTAGACTACTCTGCAATCCCCAGCAAGTTACTGCGAAACCTGGACACGACCAGATATCAGTTCAACTTCGACTCCCTAGTAGAGCAACGGACGACTAAGACTCCTAAACTCTTTTCCCAAGCAGAAATAAACATACTCCCCACAGAGTTTTCAATATCCCCCAGCGGAGTTCTCCTCAAACAACAAAGCAGGGATCCCCGGTGGAAACATTTTGAGCAAAGTCCAAGACAAAATTACACTTCAACATTCATAACATATGCATACAAACTACATATGACACAAATCTCATTTTACTTTGAGAACATCATTACAAAATGTGTACATCATGACAATGTGTACATCATGACAATGCATACATCATGACATTGCATACAACTAACTCTTTACCTTTTCAGGAAAGATCAATCAACATGCAAAGATCATCATCTTCTGAGATCCCTTCTATATACAGTTCAGATACGATCTAGAGACGGATGTCATTCTAACACTCATTTAATGCATATTTCAAATACAATTCAGATACGATCCAGAGACGGATGTTGTGATCGGTGGATCTGGAACTGACTGTTTAACGCTGGTTCGCGAAATGTCGCAGAAGCAAGAGTCGCCACCGTCTTTTATTTTCTCCAAATGGAAAGGACAAAAGCACAGAAAAATTCCTTATAGAGATTGCTCTCGGTTCGGGAGGTAGGTTATAGAAAGGGAAGGTGTTAGCACCCTTTCTATCCATGGTTATCCATGGGCTCTTAGATACTTGCTCATTTGTGTTTTCAAAATTGGTTTGTTTGCTTTTCAACTGTGGGTTTTTAAAAAAAAGGTTTCTTTGAAAATTTCAATTCGACTCTTGTATCAGTCCTTAAGAGTGTTTGAAAAATTGCTTTCGAAAGCTTTTTGAAAATGTGTTGGTGTGAAAAGTATTTTTTTGAATTTGTTTTGAAGTTAGAGCAAGTATTTAGAGTCGTCTACCTACCCTAAGGAATTCGTCTGTGTAGATGTCCTTTCAAGTAGTTCCATCCCACCATTGAGAGGTAGGTAGCACCACCGTTGGAGGTATTCGGGTCAATTCGAGGTTCGGGACATGGTGATCACCAGAGCAATGGGAAGACACCTTAGAAGCTACCCTCATGCCAGATTCCCGGATCATGAGGACTTACTAAGACATTCTCTACTCGACGATCACCTTTCGAGGCAAGGCAACAGTGAGGCGTACCCTAGGGGTGGTGTGTGCGATTCGTGTGTCGTTTTCAGTTATTTTTGTCTTTTGTCATGTTATTGGTGATCTAACGTTTATTTTTATTTTTGTCCATACATTCTTTCATGCCATTATTTAACAGTTAAAAATTGCGAAAAGTAAAAGATTCTAAGCTATTACAAAAGGCGCGGGTCCACATCGCCAAAATTAAACCAGGACCCGGTTTGACAGAAAAAATAAAGAAAGTAAAGAAAATAAAGAATTAAAAGTGCGAAAGATTAATTACATGGCCTCGAGAGAGATACATAAATATTTAACGAAATAAAATAAATATGCGAATAAGGATTAAAACGAGGGCATTGGACCCTTTTGCAAAATTAAAATTACATGGAATTAATTAATAAAGAAAAAGAAAAGGAGATGTTTTTGGTATTTTTTAGTATTTTAGGATTTAATATGAAAAAAGAATTAATTGAAATTAAATGCTAACCCTAATTCTATTTGTTTTTTAATTTATTAAGAAAAGAAGATTAAAACCTAATATTAACCCTAATTAATTTACATGCAAATTTAATTATAAAAATAAATATTTAATTATTTAATTATTATGGAATAAAAGAAAAAAAGAATAACAAATTAATTAAACCCTAATTCTATGTTTTTTAGATTTTTTATTAAAAGAATTAAAATTAAAACCTAATTTAACTAAGTTTAATTATATACAATTTAATTACAAAAAATATTAAAACAAAAATATTTATTATATTTTTCCTCTTTTCTGATTTTTTGATTAGTTATGTTTTTTTATGAAAATAATTAATTAATTAAACAAATAATAATTAAAAGGAAGTAAAATAAAATAAAGAAAAAATAAAGAAGGTTTGCAAACCTAGGGGGTTCAGACCCCAAATAGGAGGTGTTTCCTTTAGCAATCTGGCCCATCAACCTTTAGGCCTGGTGGACTTTTTGGTTAGCATGTATGCGCGTTGACTATAGTGCGCCGTGTCTTCCAGATCGTGGCCTTCTGATTGATCTCCTTGGCTTTGTGAATGGCTTGATTTTGAAGGCGTATGGTATGCCTTTACACTGAAGCTGCATGTAATCATTAAAGAAAAAATAATATGAAGGGGGGTGAGGACCTGGGGCTCGAACCCAGGTCCTAGAGATTACCAGTTTCATGCCTTGCCAATTGTACTGAACGCGCTTCTTGTATATTAAATAACTGAAGAATAATATAATGAGAAAATAATGGTTAGTGGAAATCAGCGCGCGAAATTTAAACTAGCCAACCAACTTATGCCACGAGGTCATCTTCCTCGTTGTATATTTTTTTTTCCTGAAATACAAAGGACAAAGGCCACGGTTTTTAAATCGCTCCCATAGGCACCCTTAGAGAAAATAGCGAATAGCCATTGGATGCTCATAAATTGAGCGCGAGGATAGATTCATGACCGTCCAGACATGCTTGATTCAATGATGTAAGTCTTGAAGGCCAATTTTTCCTTAATTTAAAACCCCTAATTCCAAGTCCTGAAAACCCTAGAATTTGATAATGGTGAAATCGTATATAGCATGTAATAATCCAATCAAAGCATATGGTTAGTTTCAGAACAAGTCAATTAGTATGAATGCATCAAAAAAACGCAATGAAAAGGTCTAAATATGGAAACACGATTATGCATTTTATTTGAAACAGTTTGAATCCATTGTACCAATTCTGGGCGTATGAAGGTTGGAAAGTGATCCAGTTAGCTTCAGGGGGACACGAGGAAGCTTTTGCAATTGGTCTTGTGCTTTGAATCAACCTAAAACCTGATTTTCAGTTTTGAGTTTTTTTGCAAAAAATTTCAAGTTGGTGAATGGTTTCTAGCGCAGCTCAGTGGTCCTTTTTCATTAGGGTTCGTTCTATGCTTATGTAAGAGTGAATTAGGTTAAGAATTCTGATCAAAATCCATGCATTGATGGTTTATGAGATTTGATTTTCAATCATTATTTTTTCAATCTTTTTCATGCAATTTTGTACCAATCATGATCCAATCAATCCAATTCCTTCCAAATCTGATCATGCACGAATCATTGAGCCTATTACATGTACAAAAAGATTTGATAAGTTAAGTTAAGTATTTTTCATGTATTTTTATTTAATTAAATGATTTATTAATAATAAAAAATCCAAATAAATAAATAAAAATGGAGAAAAACTTCGCTTTGGGCCTAATGGTCGTGCACATGCTTGGGACAACGAATTGTGGAAGAAAAATGGGCCCATTAGCAATTTTAGGTCATTTGAATCAATGTTGACTTTTCAAAATATCCAAAAATTTCCCAACTTCCACAAGACATAACTTGCTCAATTTTTAAGCTTTTCTCATGTTCTTGGACATTTTGGAAAGGTCTTTGAGTCCTCTAACCAATGCCTTTGATCCCATGTCATTTTGATTTACCAATCTCAAGTTATGGCCTTTGACTTAAAGTCCCTTTTTGTTGACTTTTGAAAATGACCTATAATGTTGAAATTGATAACTTTTTGTGAGAGCATTTCTTGGACTTGAAGTATGAATATGAGTTGTAGGAAATGTCTTTCTCTTCAAAATGAGCTTTGGATGGAATTTTTCTGATAATCCATGTGAAAGTTATGCCCTGGTCAATTTACAGTTGACTTTTTCAACTGTCCAAATAAGGAAACTTTTGCATCTTGATGATTTTTGAGCCAAGCTTTGAGAATCATGATCAAGCATTGATCAAATGATGTTTGTGACTTCAAAATGAGATGTTGACCAAAAATTTGAACTTTTGACTGCCAAATGACCATTTTGCCCCTACAGTTGACTGTAGTGTAATTTAGGGTTTTGACTGTGCAATTTTGTGCTGAAAGTCTTGAAACTTGATATGAGGATGCTTGACCATATTTATAGGCATGTGAGACTTGATTGGACCTTTGGAACTTCATTTTCTTGATCAGAACAAAAACCCTAATTTTGACTGTTCAGGAGGCTTTTGCACTGTGCAACCCTTGGGGAATTTTGAAGCTTTGACTTGGCAAATCTTTGAAGAATATGGGAGGGCAAATTTTGGGGTACAACAGTTGCCCCTGTTCAATCTTCTTAGACCTGAGGATGCAGATTGGCCGACATGCCTTTCGTAATCCGAAGGTGGAAGATGATTGAACACTAGAGTGCCCAAAAATTTGCGCTCACATAGTAGTGGTGTGATGATGGAATGGGCTTATAGATGCCATTTAGAGGTTGATGAGTAGGACGATGGGCTTATAGATGCCATCTGGATGTTGATCGCGTAAGAGATTCCTTAGCGAGAACCTGCGTACCTGCAAAAGAAAAAAAGAGTACCTGACATGTTGCAGGAGCTGGTTTTCAGATGCTTTGTATAAATGTGTCCGGACTGGTTACAGGAGTTGGATCTGGAGCTTCACAAGATGATGAATGAACCAGGGATGGTTACTACCTCAGCATGAACGGTGAGAGAACCTTGGGTGACTTTAACTTCAACAACGCTCGTTGAGAAAATCTTGGTGGGAATTACCATCTTCGCAGTATCGGGAAGAGAACCAATAGGTAATTATAATCTCAAAAGCGGACGTTTTGAGAAAAACCTGGGATGGAATTATCATCTCACGCACCGTCGGGGAGAGAACCATAGGAAATTATAATCTCAAAAGAGGACGTTTGAGAAAAACCTGGGATGGAATTATCATCTCACGCACCGTCGGGGAGAGAACCATAGGAAATTATAATCTCAAAAGAGGACGTTTGAGAAAAACCTGATAACTTCTACTGAGTCTTCATCAGAAAAATTTGTTGGGAGTCGATTTAGCTGGACTAGAGAAGGCCTTAGACTAGATAAGAAATCTTTGGAGTTGATTAACTGAACCGGCCTAGGTCTTGAAATATGATTGAGAATTTGACTGAATCTTTCCTGAGAGGTAAAGGTCAGTCATATGCAATGCATGATATGGACCAAGCAATGATGTTCTCAACATAAATGAGATTTATATGATATGATGCGTCTATGCATGCTATAATGATGTATGTGATGTCTTATGTATGCTTTCGTCTAGGAATGTAAATCCTTGACGGGTGCCGGGAAGTCACTCCTGGGCTGATATTGAAGAATAAGCTTTTACTCCTGTTGGGGATGATAACTGCAAGAATACCGGTAGGAGAAGATGATTCCGTTGGGGAATAAACTTGGCGAATGGAATAACTCTGCGGGGAGGAAAAATACTCTAGCGACCTTGCTGGGAGGCAATACTCTGTGGGGAGAGGGATGCTTTGCTGAATTGATAATAACTTGCTGAGGATACTCTTGTTGTGTTGGAAGTGTTGATAGACTTTGCTGGGGATAAGAAGACTGTATTGACGACGACCTTTCCGTGGCTTTTGGCTGAGGATAACCCAGTTATATCCTGTTAAGGAAATAACTCTTTAAATAAAGTCGGGCGACGCGTTCGTGCTCTGTGAGGGATAAGCTTCCAGAATCTACTGGGGATAAGCTTACTGCTTGGGGAGATGAATTCCAACTTTCCTGGGGAACTGGGTTGGACTCTCATGGGGAAGTTTTGAACTGCGGGGAAAGTGATTCCTTTGAATGTTTGATATACCGCCGGGGAACGATCTTTAGACCAAGACTGCCGGGGATGTCTATTAAGAGTGCATATATGCTGCTGGGGAATGTTGAGATCTGCTGGAGGATACCCAACTTCCTTAAGATTTGATAATGGCTTTGCTTGAGGAGAGTGTACTGACTTGCTGGCTCACTCTCTGGGGAATTGGGATGTACTGGTTATGTTCTTCAGCTGAACTCACCTTGATACCTTGGAGGACAGAACAATTAGATTGCTTAGACAACTCTTTATTGCCCCTGTTTCTGAGGTGGGAGAAGAAGACCTGTGAAGGGCTGATAGATGGACCCACCTTCTTCTGGTAGGCAGGTGACAAGATGACAGGACATAGTCGTACGCTTTGATCCCTAATTTTTTCCTGGACCTCCCTTTCGGGTTTTCGGTCCACCGGGATACCCATTTTTGCCCAAGCCGCCTTTCCAGGTTTTCGACTTGCCGGGTGTACAGATTTTTTCATTTCATCCCTTCATTTTGCCCGAACCCTTTTGGTTCGCCGGGAAGCCCTTATTTTTGCCTAGGTGTGTCAACCTAGCGGGTCCTTTTTTGCGTAGTATTTTTCTTTGACTATGTCCCCGTTCTCAGAGTGTAGGGAGTTGCCCCTGTTAGAAGTGTTTTGTCATGCCACCAGAAGGTATTTGATCAGGCAAGATTCGTTGTTGGAATGCTCCAAGTGACTCAGGCGGAGATTTGCCCCAGGCTATTTGGCCTTTGAGAGATTCTCCGAATCTTGATTGGACTGCCCCAGATGGTGGATAATAGTCATGCCATGCCATGCCCCTTGATTGGAAGTGCTTCTGTTCACTAGGTATTCATCGTGCGAATTTCCCTGCTGTTCAAACAAAAGGTCATATGCAAACAAAGTTATGTTAAAAATGCAAAGCCTATGTCTTTCTTGAAGATTTTGAAAATGCATTCTTTTTTATAAAACAAGTGAATGTTTGTAAAACATGATGTCAACTCCGTATTTACCGTAGGCCTTAAGGAGTCAGGATACCTTTCGTAACAGTATGCTTTCGAACCAACCCATGCTTCAGCTAGGACTTTTAAGGGTTATAACGTGGCTTGGTTCACGGTTTAAGAAACAAAGGATAAAGGCTCAAATTTTATTTGTACCCACCCGCTCTTCGTGATGTTCTCCCAACCTAAACTCAGTTGATCATACGTTAGACCTTGTTTGAGTCTTTGCTCTGATATACTAGTGATGATTCGGATATTGAACGTTTATTTGAATAGGCAGTCATCTCCTTTTTTGTTGAGGGTTTGCAGGACCTCTTTCTTTTTAATTTGATTATCCCTATTTTTGCCTGAACTGTTCTTTTTGTGGTTACAGTCAGCGGGATGCCCCAGATTTGTAAGTCTCCTTCATAGGTTTTGACTTGTTGGGTTTTTATTTTTTCTTTGAGATAATGACTGCTTGTCTTTATGATTGTTCGGAACCATCACTGTCTTTCTTTGTTTTGTAAGGACCTCTTTGGTGTCATTCGTTATGCACTTGGATCAACTGAGAGAACTACCCTGCCCCAGGTTATGATTAAGGGTTTTAAATTTCGAAAAGAAAAACTCCTACTTCTTTGGATCAGAGGGGTTGACGAGGGATTATCTTCCTAATAACTCCGGTGTTTAGGGATTTGAAACAATGCCTGTACTTCATCAGCGGGGTCTGTTCAAAAGCATATTGTAGACTGCGGTATCGTTTTCGTCATCCTCCCTCAAGAGGCTTAGCATTTTCAATCAAGAGTTGATCATCACAAAAATATGAAAACAGTTTGCATATAGTGAATGCGAATATATTGCTTCAAAACAGACATATACGATGCATTAATGAAATAACAATGTTTAACACGAATAAATGTTTGAACAAAAGAAAATTGAAACTTGAACATTCGAATGAACAAAAAAAATTCTCAATCCTAGCCATGATTTGGCAAGGGAGCAGTGATCACGTGGGGAGTCTTGGGTACTTTAAACTGAATCTCTCCAGCGTCGAGCATGTCTTGGATCTTATTTTCCAAGCTCCAACAATCATCTGTAGTATGACCTGGGCTGTCAGAGTGATAAGCGTAGCGGGCGTTGGGGTTATACTTCGGTGACGTTGTATTTTGAAACTTCGGCGCCTCTTTTAGTGTTACCAGCTTGGTCTCCAGCAACTGTGGCAATATCTGGGATAAGGTCATACTGAGCCGAGTGAACTGCCTACTCTCGTTCTTTTGTTGGCTGTGATGTTGAACTTGTGACACTGGAGTCATTTGAGGAGCTCTCCCCTTACCTCCTTGTCTCAAAGGTGGTTGAACGATGACTGGCTTTTTGCCCTTAGACTTGTGCCCCAGTTGGTTGCCCTGAAGCAGTTGGTTGACAAGAAACCAGAGCTCGTCTTGTCTTTGAGCTAACCCTTGAATGGCAGTCACCTGCCCCAGCATCTGGACTTTCAATGCATCCACCTCAGCTTGTAGGTGTTTCAGCCTTTCATCTTCAGCACTGTTCCTGACAAAGGTCTCCATGAGAAGCGTCCTTAGCTCTTCCTGCCCCTTGGATAGATTCAGGAGGATTTCCCCGAACCGAGTCTCTTGAGCAAGAAGGTCCTGGTTGTCTTGTTGGGAAGCCATTGCTGAAATAAACAGCGGGAAAGGTAAGTGACCTGCAACAAAGATACCTGTTATGTAATGATGTGTATGACATGCATGCAATGTTTTCAAGGACCTCGCGGGGTAAACAAGAAAATTTGTTAGCATTTGGGTCCGGTAGCTTGATGGAAGGAAACTTCATATTTGTTGAGAGTCTGTCTTCCAAGGGTCAAAGGCTCACCATATCAAGTGGGTCATAGCCCCTGACTCAAGTCATCAACCTTATTTTGCTTTCCAAACAACCTTGGCTAGGGGAACCTTCTTCGGGAGTCAAAGCTCACCATATCAAGTGGGTCATAGCCTCTGACAACTTTGGCTAGAGGAAAATAAATCCTCTTTGCCCCTTGCTAGATGTTTGATTCATCATGACCTGCATCACAAGCCCTTGAGATCCTTGAAATGGGTTAGGATGTATGCAATGGTATGATGTCATGCTATGCATGGGGTAATGTAGGTAAACCCTGTCACGAGTCCCAATTAAGGACTGCAAACCAAAACCTGCAAGAAACTTAGGATACCCTGTTATGAGTCCCAATTAAGGACTAAAACAAAACCTGCAAGTAGTTTAGTACACCCTGTTATGAGTCCCAATTAAGGACTAAACACAAAACCTGCAAGAAACTTAGTAAGCCCTGTCATGGGTCCCAATTAAGGACTAAAACAAAACCTGCAAGTAGTTCATGTGTCAGATAAAGCATGCAAATAGTCAAGTACGAAGGCACCCAAGTCACACAAAAGATCCCTTAGAGTTTAAGGCCAGCATGGGGTCTGGGTATTACCCTCTTTAAGTTGGTGGGCTCAACCTGTCCTATCAAAGTAACCGGGTTCTAAGGTTCCCAATATCACTGGATTGCTTTCATTGTTCATCGTTTCGATTTAGCCACTGAACTGGCGACCGAAATATTCCAGGAAAGCAACCCTCAATTGAGTGTAGTATCGAGTATCAACCAACCTCGGACTGCACCAAATTCAGTTATCTCACTACCCTAAAGAGGCCAAGATAGTTCAATTAAGGTTCCTAAGGTCTGTTGATGCTTCGCGACACCACGCGGAGGCCCCGTACTCTCCTTGACTGAACTCAAGGGTTACCGGTACACACCAAAGTGCCACATCAACGTAGCAGACTGTTTCAACCATGTCGGTATACCCCGCACAGTTCCCTCACAGTCTTGTTGCTACTTTCTAAGAAGGTATCCCCCAGATCCGGGTTAGGATCTATAGAACTCCCAAGCAACCCACAATTTAAAGCACACAAGGAAAACAATTGAAAACACAGTTATGAACTAGCCCTAAGGTACACCTCACTTTAAGTGTCCCCAGTAGAGTCGCCAGTTCTGTGATCGGTGGATCTGGAACTGACTGTTTAATGCTGGTTCGCGAAATGTCGCGGAAGCAAGAGTCGCCACCGTCTTTTATTTTCTCCAAATGGAAAGGACAAAAGCACAGAAAAATTCCTTATAGAGATTGCTCTCGGTTCGGGAGGTAGGTTATAGAAAGGGAAGGTGTTAGCACCCTTTCTATCCATGGTTATCCATGGGCTCTTAGATACTTGCTCATTTGTGTTTTCAAAATTGGTTTGTTTGCTTTTCAACTGTGGGTTTTTAAAAAAAAGGTTTCTTTGAAAATTTCAATTCGACTCTTGTATCAGTCCTCAAGAGTGTTTGAAAAATTGCTTTCGAAAGCTTTTTGAAAATGTGTTGGTGTGAAAAGTATTTTTTTGAATTTGTTTTGAAGTTAGAGCAAGTATTTAGATTCGTCTACCTACCCTAAGGAATTCGTCTGTGTAGATGTCCTTTCAAGTAGTGCCATCCCACCATTGAGAGGTAGGTAGCACCACCGTTGGAGGTATTCGGGTCAATTCGAGGTTCGGGACATGGTGATCACCAGAGCAATGGGAAGACACCTTAGAAGCTACCCTCATGCCAGATTCCCAGATCATGAGGACTTACTAAGACATCCTCTACTCGACGATCACCTTTCGAGGCAAGGCAACAGTGAGGCGTACCCTAGGGGTGGTGTGTGCGATTCGTGTGTCGTTTTCAGTTATTTTTGTCTTTTGTCATGTTATTGGTGATCTAACGTTTATTTTTATTTTTGTCCATACATTCTTTCATGCCATTATTTAACAGTTAAAAATTGCGAAAAGTAAAAGATTCTAAGCTATTACAAAAGGCGCGGGTCCACATCGCCAAAATTAAACCAGGACCCGGTTTGACAGAAAAAATAAAGAAAGTAAAGAAAATAAAGAATTAAAAGTGCGAAAGATTAATTACATGGCCTCGGGAGAGATACATAAATATTTAACGAAATAAAATAAATATGCGAATAAGGATTAAAACGAGGGCGTTGAACCCTTTTGCAAAATTAAAATTACATGGAATTAATTAATAAAGAAAAAGAAAAGGAGATGTTTTTGGTATTTTTTAGTATTTTAGGATTTAATATGAAAAAAGAATTAATTGAAATTAAATGCTAACCCTAATTCTATTTGTTTTTTAATTTATTAAGAAAAGAAGATTAAAACCTAATATTAACCCTAATTAATTTACATGCAAATTTAATTATAAAAATAAATATTTAATTATTTAATTATTATGGAATAAAAGAAAAAAAGAATAAAAAATTAATTAAACCCTAATTCTATGTTTTTTAGATTTTTTATTAAAAGAATTAAAATTAAAACCTAATTTAACTAAGTTTAATTATATACAATTTAATTACAAAAAATATTAAAACAAAAATATTTATTATATTTTTCCTCTTTTCTGATTTTTTGATTTGTTATGTTTTTTTATGAAAATAATTAATTAATTAAACAAATAATAATTAAAAGGAAGTAAAATAAAATAAAGAAAAAATAAAGAAGGTTTGCAAACCTAGGGGGTTCAGACCCCAAATAGGAGGTGTTTCCTTTAGCAATCTGGCCCATCAACCTTTAGGCCTGGTGGACTTTTTGGTTAGCATGTATGCGCGTTGACTATAGTGCGCCATGTCTTCCAGATCGTGGCCTTCTGATTGATCTCCTTGGCTTTGTGAATGGCTTGATTTTGAAGGCGTATGGTATGCCTTTACACTGAAGCTGCATGTAATCATTAAAGAAAAAATAATATGAAGGGGGGTGAGGACCTGGGGCTCGAACCCAGGTCCTAGAGATTACCAGTTTCATGCCTTGCCAATTGTACTGAACGCGCTTCTTGTATATTAAATAACTGAAGAATAATATAATGAGAAAATAATGGTTAGTGGAAATCAGCGCGCGAAATTTAAACTAGCCAACCAACTTATGCCTCGAGGTCATCTTCCTCGTTGTATATTTTTTTCTGAAATACAAAGGACAATGGCCACGGTTTTTAAATCGCTCCCATAGGCACTCTTAGAGAAAATAGCGAATAGCCATTGGATGCTCATAAATTGAGCGCGAGGATAGATTCATGACCGTCCAGACATGCTTGATTCAATGATGTAAGTCTTGAAGGCCAATTTTTCCTTAATTTAAAACCCCTAATTCCAAGTCCTGAAAACCCTAGAATTTGATAATGGTGAAATCGTATATAGCATGTAATAATCCAATCAAAGCATATGGTTAGTTTCAGAACAAGTCAATTAGTATGAATGCATCAAAAAACGCAATGAAAAGGTCTAAATATGGAAACACGATTATGCATTTTATTTGAAACAGTTTGAATCCATTGTACCAATTCTGGGCGTATGAAGGTTGGAAAGTGATCCAGTTAGCTTCAGGGGGACACGAGGAAGCTTTTGCAATTGGTCTTGTGCTTTGAATCAACCTAAAACCTGATTTTCAGTTTTGAGTTTTTTTGCAAAAAATTTCAAGTTGGTGAATGGTTTCTAGCGCAGCTCAGTGGTCCTTTTTCATTAGGGTTCGTTCTATGCTTATGTAAGAGTGAATTAGGTTAAGAATTCTGATCAAAATCCATGCATTTATGGTTTATGAGATTTGATTTTCAATCATTATTTTTTCAATCTTTTTCATGCAATTTTGTACCAATCATGATCCAATCAATCCAATTCCTTCCAAATCTGATCATGCACGAATCATTGAGCCTATTACATGTACAAAAAGATTTGATAAGTTAGGTTAAGTATTTTTCATGTATTTTTATTTAATTAAATGATTTATTAATAATAAAAAATCCAAATAAATAAATAAAAATGGAGAAAAACTTCGCTTTGGGCCTAATGGTCGTGCACATGCTTGGGACAATGAATTGTGGAAGAAAAATGGGCCCATTAGCAATTTTAGGTCATTTGAATCAATGTTGACTTTTCAAAATATCCAAAAATTTCCCAACTTCCACAAGACATAACTTGCTCAATTTGTATGCTTTTCTCATGTTCTTGGACATTTTGGAAAGGTCTTTGAGTCCTCTAACCAATTCCTTTGGTCCCATGTCATTTTGATTTACCAATCTCAAGTTATGGCCTTTGACTTAAAGTCCCTTTTTGTTGACTTTTGAAAATGACCTATAATGTTGAAATTGATAACTTTTTGTGAGAGCATTTCTTGGACTTGAAGTATGAAGATGAGTTTTAGGAAATGTCTTTCTCTTCAAAATGAGCTTTTGATGGAATTTTTCTGATAATCCATGTGAATGTTATGCCCTGGTCAATTTACAGTTGACTTTTTCAGCTGTCCAAATAAGGAAACTTTTGCATCTTGATGATTTTTTAGCCAAGCTTTGAGAATCATGATCAAGCATTGATCAAATGATGTTTGTGACTTCAAAATGAGATGTTGACCAAAAATTTGAACTTTTGACTGCCAAATGACCATTTTGCCCCTACAGTTGACTGTAGTGCAATTTAGGGTTTTGACTGTGCAATTTTGTGCTGAAAGTCTTGAAACTTGATATGAGGATGCTTGACCATATTTATAGGCATGTGAGACTTGATTGGACCTTTGGAACTTCATTTTCTTGATCAGAACAAAAACCCTAATTTTGACTGTTCAGGAGGCTTTTGCATTGTGCAACCCTTGGGGAATTTTGAAGCTTTGACTTGGCAAATCTTTGAAGAATATGGGAGGGCAAATTTTGGGGTACAACAGATGTCATTCTGACACTCAATCAATACATGTTTCAGAGACAGTTCAGATGCGACCCAGATATGGCTGACATTCTGATGCTTATTCCAGATTCCTTCTAGAGACAGTTCAGATGCGACCCAGATATGGCTGACATTTTGATACTTATTCCAGACTCCTTCTAGAGACAGTTCAGATGCAACCCAGATATGGCTGACATTCTGATACTTATTCCAGATTCCTTCTAGAGACAGTTCAGATGCGACCCATATATGGCTGACATTCTGATACTTATTCCAGACTCCTTCTAGAAACAGTTCAGATGCGACCCAGATATGACTGACATTCTGATACTTATTCCAGATCCCTTCTAGAGACAGTTCAAATGCGATCCAGATATGGCTGACATTCTGATACTTATTCCAGATTCATTCTAAATACAGTCCAGATACGATCCAGATTCGAATGTCATTTTGTCACTCATTTTAAATTACAGTCTAGATACGATCCAGATTCGGATGTCATTCTATCACTCAAATTACAGTCCAGATACGATCCAGATTCGGATGTCATTCTGTCACTCATTCAAATTACAGTCCAGATACGATCCAGATTCGGATGTCATTCTGTCACTCATTTCAAATTACAGTCCAAATACGATCCAGATTCGGATGTCATTCTGTCACTCAAGTTATAGTCCAGATACGATCTAGATTCGGATGTCATTCTGTCACTCATTCAAATTACAGTCCAGATACGATCCAGATTCAGATGTCATTTTGTCACTCATTCAAATTATAGTCCAGATACGATCCAGATTCGGATGTCATTCTGTCACTCATTCAAATTATAGTCCAGATACGATCCAGATTCGGATGTCATTTTGTCACTCATTCAAATACATTTCAGATACGCTCCAGATGCAGACGCAATTCTGACAATCATCCAGACTCAACTCCATTCTCCAACAGCTCCGGGATTTATTTTCCCAGCAGAAACATCACATTTCCCTACGTCATAGTGTGGACAAGTACTATAACCTCAACGGTATACTCCTTTGAGCATGAGTCAGTTCCTAGATCTTGATGTTTTCCTCCGTCATAGTGTGGGCAAGTTCTATAACCTCAGCGGTATACTCCCAATGATCACGAGACAGTTCCTAGATCTTGATGAAGATGTTTCCCCCCAATTGAATTATGAACAAGTTCTTAAAACTCAGCTGAAGCATTCTCTCAGTTTAAATACAGGCAGGTTCCTAAATCTCAATAAGGTTAGACTTCCCCAGCGGAATCTTATACAACAACAGGTATGCAAGTTCTCGCTAAGGAATCTCTTATGCGATCGACACTCCTGCAGATGGCATCTATAAGCCCATCCTCCTACCAACAATCTCCAGATGGCATCTATAAGCCCATCCTCCTACCATCATCTCTCCAAATGGCATCTGTAAGCCCATTCCCGACGTCACAATGCTGATACTACACCATGCGAGTGCAAATTTCTGGGCACTCTAGTGTTCAATTATCTTCCACCTTCGGATCACGAAAGGCTCGAAAGCCAATCTATATCCTCAGGTTTAAGAAAATTGAACAGGGGCAACTGTTGTGCCCCAAAATTTGCCCTCTCATGCTTTCCAAAGTCTTCCCCCTGCATGGTTGATCACAAACTCTTGCCTAAGGAAAAAGAAAATTTTTGAGTGGTGCTTTAAGTACCTTTCGATTGGCATTCTGAAAGACCCTTCGATTGGAATTCTGAAAGACCCTTCGATTGGCATTCTGAAGGAGCATTTTGATTGGCATGGACAAAGCACTTCGATTTGCATTCTGAAAGACCCTTCGATTGGTGTTCTGAAGGAGCCTTTCGATTGGCATTCTGGACAAGCACTTCGATTAACATTGTGTCAAGGCAGCTTCGACATGCATGTGAACCATGTCCTTCGATTAGCATGAACAGCACCTTTCGATTGGCCTGTTAACAAAGCCTTTCAATTGGCCTGTTAACAAAGCCATCTAGAGGGCACCCAAAACATGTCCAGGTACACTGAACATGAGAAAATGGCATGTTTCCCTTGCAAATATAGAAATAATTAAACGCTGATTGTGGATTTAATTCCTGAGTTAAAGGCCAGATTCTTGCCTTTTCTGTTCCTAAAGAGCTGATTCGACCAGAGTGTTTATGTTCAACTCAAGACCATTCGAAGAAGCATTCAAAAGGCCCGTTCGAAAGATACATGGGAAGTCCATTCGAAGGAAGCAACTCAAGACCATTCGAAGAAGCATTCAGAAGGCTCATTCGAAAGGTACATGAGAAGTCCATTCGAAGGAGGCAACTCAAGGCCAATCGAAGAGCATGGCCTGAAGGCATTCGAAAATCAAAACATGTCCAGGTTCATTCCAGATTCCAAAGAGACATGAATATTTCAAAAAAGGAAATTATTTAATGTGTCTGATTCTTGTCTCATGGCTTTAATGGCCTGATTAAATGTTGTCTCTTTCCGTTAATGCACCCTCACACCCCTATAATTACAGAGGCCAGCATACATATCCAGGACACGAAAATTATACAAGGGGAAGACACGAAAAAAACACACAACAGGAGAACAAAAACATTGGAGTTACGCTGCCAAAAGTTGTCAACATTTTCAGAGGTGATCCAGGCTAAAGCAACCCTTCAACAAAAGATCACAATGCCCATAAGCCCCAAATCACAAGTCCCTACATCCAGGAAGTGCCCAAATCGAAGGTGCCTACATCCAGGAAGCGCCCAAATTAAAAGTCCAATCTGCTGGTAAGAAAGGGTAAACTATCCAACCTCATATTTGCATAATACATTCATACTGGTTGTTACCTTTGATTTTCTATCCTAGACAGGATCAAGAGGCTAGGGTTTGGCACCCAGGCCATGTCCCTCATTTTCTAATATTTGCTGCAGACATAGCCTGAAGAGACCCAACAAGCGCAGGATCGAAGGGCCTGGGGTTCAATACCCAGGCCCTGTGTTTTATTTCGCTAACATACTTTTGTAGGTATAACATCCCAGATCGAAGGAGACACCTTCTCTGGATCGAACCCATTAGCATGCTGGATCGAAGGAGGCATCTCATTCCTGGATCGAAATCCATGGCCTCCATGATCAAAAGACAATCCTCTTCCCTGGATCGAAGGCTACTCACGCCTTACTGTCTGGCCCAATCGAAGTGTCCATTCCCTCCTGGGTCAAAACTCCTTTTTTTTCCTGGATCGAAGGATCCCCCCTTGTATTTTATTTTTGTTTTCATTGACATCTTTTTATCTTTTTTTAATTAACATTAAAATCAAAAAACCACAAAAAACATTAGGCTAGTTTTTTCTATTAAAATTAACTTTGTTAATTGATCTCTTAATTATCTTAACATTTTCTTAAAACTAAAATTAAATAGATTTAGATCATTTTCCCAAAATAAAATAAAACAATAAAAAGATTTTATTCTTAGGATTTTTAGAGTTTATTTTCAGATTCGCGCGCATTTATTTTATTATAACTGTCTACTAGTTTGTGATAGCTTAGCTAAGACTTTTACACTTTACTGCTTTATTCCCCCAATTTTGGACATGTAAATAAATCCCCCTCCCGGAAGCCTTGTAATAGCGTAGGATTTACAATTCCCGCAATTTAAATTCCTGTACATATATTAACTATTTAGATGTATGCTAACTAGGCTATGCATGACAAGATTAATTCTTAACTTAAAATCAACCTGTAGCTCACCATAACATGTACAAAGATAATATAAACTGAAAATCGACACACTCGCACATGTCACTCTTAGGGTACGCCTCACTTGGTTGCCTCAAACGTGGTCATTGAGTATATGAAGTCTTAGAGGTCGCCCTCCTATCTAAAGATCAAAGTTGCCTCGAAACGGTTGCCTCGATAAAAATGATCTAAGACATTAGGGTTTCCGCTAAAGCGTCCTAACGTTGCTTTAGTTACCACACGTCCCTAAAATCGAATTGACCCTTAAAACTCCAACGATGGTGCTACCTACTCCTCAATAGTGGGATAGCACTGTCTAAAGGACGTTTGCACAATTTAATTCCTTTTCGAGTAGGTAGAGGTTCTTAAGTACTTGCTCATTTTAAAAACAAAACAAAACTTTTTGCACTTACACTTTCTTCAAAAACAAAACAAAACTCTTTTCAAAACCCACAAACACAAAGAAAAGCAAACTTTTGAATACATAGTGAGCAAGTACCTAAGAGCCCGTGGATAACCACGGATAGAAAGGGTGCTAACACCTTCCCTTTCTATAATCTACCTCCCGAACCCGAGAAACATCTTGAAAAGGAATTTTTCTGTGCTTTTGTCCTTTCCTTGTTGGATAAAATAAAAGACGATGGTGACTCATGCTTACCGCGACATTTTGCGAAAACAAATGCAAACGCGAACCAGCATTCCAAAACAGTCAGTTCTCATTCCCACCGATCACAGATGGTATGTTATCTCTTTCTTGGTTATCGAATTTTTGAATGATGATTGTGTTGTTTCTGTGTTTTGGGTGATGGTTCTTTGGTTCTGCGTTTTGGATAATGGTTATCAGGTTTTGGAATTTTTGATGATGGATGTGTTGTTTGTGTTTTGGGTGATGGTTCTTTGGTTCTGCGTTTTGGATGATGGTTATCAGGTTTTGGAATTTTTGATGATGGCTATTTTGTTCTGAGTTTTGATGAACATTAGACTTGTTCTTGCTCGCTCTGTTACTGTGTTTGAATAATGAATAATTGTTCTCTTTTTTCTGATCCTTTAATCCATCGCCCCTCTCAGTTTTTATTGACCTTTTCTTATGATGTGGCCTTTTTGCCTTTGGTCTCTACAACAGGTTTTTGTGGTCTTGGGATTACAGCAGGTTTTTTCTAATTTTGTATTTTAGCAGTTTTTGATTATTTTTGGGTTTACAGCAGGTTTTGGTGATTTTTGGGTTTACAGCAGGTTTTGTTCTGATTTTGTATTTTACAACAGCTCTTCTTTTTGTAGCTGAGCTTTTGCAGGATGTACTTTGGGCAATTCTGTAGCCTAGGTGACCTCTTTCCTCTCTTCTCTCTCAATGACAATAAAAAGCGATCTTCTCTTTTGCCTATTTTACCATTCTGAAAGGTTTGCAGCACTTGGAAAATGATGATACTTTGTCTCTTGAGCAAGTTGACTTGCTATTTTGTTTGATTTAGCATCTAGCTATTTGTTATATTTACCACACTGCTGCCTTGTTTTAGCTTATGATGATGTTGTTTGTTTTAGTTTGTGATGATGCTGTTTATTTCAGTTTGTGATGGTGCTATTTGTTTCAGTTTGTGATGATGATGTTTGTTTCAGTTTGTGATGACGTTGTTTGTTTGGACTGTTGTAGCATTTTGTTATAGTGTGCAGCTTTGGGCTATCATGTTCGCGAATTTCTATTTTTCCTTCTTCTTTGTGAACCAAGAAGGACAACCTTCTTGTGATTAGCAACTGGGGGAAATAGGTTGTGATGAAATAAACAGCATTGTGATTCCACGTTGCAAACCTTAATGATGAACTTATGAAATAGCTTTTTTTTTGGAAAATTCTTTGTTCATGTTCATATATTTTTGTATTAATCATGCTTTCTTTCTCTTGTTTTCATGTGAGCAAAAGTGGAGATGACAAAGCAAAGAACGCAAGAAATTCGTGGAAAACATGAAAGTCTTAGAGAAAATCAAAGGAATTTGATATAACTTCAATCTTCAAATAACCTAATCATGGATTAGTTCTCTTAGGCCAAACATTCACTTGATTTTCTTTGTAACTTAGAAAAATTCTTCTTGTATTTTGATGTATTGTATCCAATAGTTGTACCAACTTATCTTTAAATACAATAAGTTGTAAAACATAAAGTATTAAAAGAATTTGAAGTTTTGTAACAATCTTGGATGGTGTGTTTGAAATTGGAGAAGAACTTGAATTGTAGTATAAAGTATTCTTGTGTTATTTTATAACTTGAAATCCTTTATAAACAACAATTTGTAATTTCTCTTCGTGTCCTAATTGATTTTTTTTGAAGTTCCCAATCAGGATATTTGAAATAAAATGCTCCAGTCTGGTAACTTGAATTCCAAATAATCAAAATAACTTTGTAACGGCATTTCAAACAAACACGCACTTTGTACTCCATTCCCTAAACAAAATAAATGTTTTAAGGATGTAAATCATCTGGTCAACCTGAATCCCAAAATCATGATTGTCCTAAATGACAGTCTTAACCTCCATCTCTTGTCCCAAACAAATCATGCTCTGAGAACACACATTATCCTTTCAGTAAACTGTCTTTAAGAAAAATTCAAAATCAATCAATGCCTTGCGATGATTTGATAATTTTAAATCGTCCAAACTCAAATTTGTTCTGATTCTCTGAAGATAAACCCGTGAGCGATATCACATGTGACCATGAACAGACATAATCGTCTCAAAGTTTTGTAACTTGAAGAAATCATAACTACAACCTTGAGGAAGCATGAAGACCTATGAAGGACAATTGGATCTTTGAAAACTCATTTTCTTTTGAGAATTGCAAAAAACCCTAATTGCTGATTTACTGCCCTAGAAGAGAATCTGTCTAGTCGATTTCTGAGCCAACTTGAATATCCAAGAAACCCTAGGGTTGTATCTTGTATGAAAAATGGGAGGGCAAATTTTGGGGTACAACAACAAGGATTTAGTAGCTTGGAGAAATCAAAGGTACAACCATCATATGTTAGGCGCTAACTTATTCTTGAAGCAAGTTCAAACAAGTATGGTTCAATGCACAAAGTAAGGTGGTTAGCAGCTTTTAGTCGTGCCTAAGCTGGATTTGTAAGCATGAATCAAGGAAAAGTACCCTCAGAAGCAAAAGCGAGGCAAGGGCCCAACATATACTTTGTACAAAATCTGTTTTTTAAGGACAACAAAGGTGCTTTTATGCCAAACGTGGGGAAATCCTTTGGATAAAGACTCAAAAGTGGTTCGGAGAATTAAATGAGCATTAAATGATGATGAGATTTATCAAATCAGAAATCCTACCATATGAAACTCTGTGTCGTTATTTGATTCTGGGTCAAAAGTTCAGCTTCAACATCATTTATAGTGAACATCCAACTTCTGATCTTTGTATCTTCTGGCTCCAGCGTGTTCTGAAGGAGCGCCATGTTCTGAACCATGTTTGCAACTTCTGACTGCACTTGCATAGAGCCTGACTCAGAAGTTCTGAAGTATCATATTCTCTAGACACTTAGAAAATTTTCTAAACGTTTAGAAAATTTGATTTTCAAAGTAACTTCTGACTTTTGATTTTTGATGAACCAATTTCATGCCTTAATGAAATATGATTCTTGGAACTTGATTTTTTTTATTCAAAAGTCATAGTTTGACTCATTTGGTATGCAAATGACCATTTTGCCCTTGTGAGTGGTTTTCTTGAAAAGTTTTAATTCAAGAGTTGGAACTTGATAGAAACAAGCCTGAGAGTCCAGAATGATCCTTTGAGAAATGGGAGGGTAAATTTTGGGGTACAACAGTTGCCCCTGTTCAATCTTCGTAAGCCTGAGGATGTAGATTGGTTGATCTGCCCTTCGTGATCTGAAGGCGGAAGATGATTGAACACTAGAGTGCCCAGAAATTTGCACTCGTATGAAGTAATACTGATTGGTGATGTCGGGAATGGGCTTACAGATGCCATTTGGAAGGCGGAGGGAAATCACAGGAGACGGGCTTAAAGATTCCATCTGGAAAAGATTGGTTGCATAAGAGATTCCTGGATGAGAGTTCTTGGACCTACTGTCGAGGGGGAACTTTACCGGGGGATGTTGACTTATGTGCTGAGGAGTAAAGTCTAGGAGCTTCGATTGTCTATTTCTCTACTGAGAAGTTATCTCCTGACTGAGGAGGTGAAAGTAGAATGTATACCTGGTCAGGGTCCAGGCTGCACAGCCACTCGCTGGTGAAATGTGAAATCGACCGTATATGGTCAGGTTCAGGCCTTGTAGTGTTGTAAACTGCTGCTTAGAGATGAGGGGGAAGGAACCTGGATAGTAGGGTTACTTCCAAATGAAAGCCTGGATAGCAGGGCTTGGTGAATGAACCTGGGTAGTAGGGTTACATAGAAATGAAAGCCTGGATAGTAGACTTGGTGAAGGAACATGGGTAGTAGGGTTACTTCGAAATGAAAGCCTGGATAGTAGGGCTTGGTGAAGGAGCCTGGGTAGTAGGGTTACTTCGAAATGAAAGCCTGGATAGTAGGGCTTGGTGAAGGAACCTGAGTAGTAGGATTACTTTGAAATGAAAGCCTGCATAGTAGGGCTTGGTGAAGGAACCTGGGTAGTAGGGTTACTTCGAAATGAAAGCCTGGATAGTAGGGCTTGGTGAAGGAACCTGGGTAGTAGGGTTACTTCGAAATGAAAGCCTGGATAGTAGGGCTTGGTGAAGGAACCTGGGTAGTAGGGTTACTTCGAAATGAAAGCCTGGATAGTAGGGCATGGTGAAGGAACCTGGGTAGTAGGGTTACTTCGAAATGAAAGCCTGGATAGTAGGGCTTGGTGAAGGAACCTGGGTAGTAGGGTTACTTTGAAATGAAAGCCTGGATAGTAGGGCTTGGTGAAGGAACCTGGGTAGTAGGGTTACTTCGAAATGAAAGCCTAGATAGTAGGGCTTAGTGAAGGAACCTAGGTAGTAGGGTTACTTTGAAATGAAAGCCTGGATAGTAAGGCTTGGTGAAGGAACCTAGGTAGTAGGGTTACTTCGGAATGAAAGCCTGGATAGTAGGGCTTGGTGAAGGAACCTGGGTAGTAGGGTTACATCGAAATGAAAGTCTGGACAGTAGGGCTTGGTGAAGGAAATTGAGTAGTAGGGTTACTTCGAAATGAAAGCCTGGATAGTAGGGCTTGGTGAAGGAACCTGGGTAGTAGGGTTACTTCGAAATGAAAGCCTGGATAGTAGGCCTTGGTGAAGGAACCTGGGTAGTAGGGTTACTTCGAAATGAAAGCCTAGATAGTAGGGCTTGGTGAAGGAACCTAGGTAGTAGGGTTACTTCAAAATGAAAGCCTGGATAGTAGGGCTTGGTGAAGGAACCAGGGTAGTAGGGTTACTTCGAAATGAAAGCCTCGATAATAGGGCTTGGTGAAGGAACCTGGGTAGAAGGGTTACTTAAAAATGAAAGCATGGATAGTAGGGCTTGGTGAAGGAACCTGGGTAGTAGGGTTACTTCGAAATGAAAGCCTAGATAGTAGGGCTTGGTGAAGGAACCTAAGTAGTAGGGTTACTTTGAAATGAAAGCCTGGATAGTAGGGCTTGGTGAAGGAACCTGGGTAGTAGGGTTACTTCGAAATGAAAGCTTAGATAGTAGGGCTTGGTGAAGGAACCTGGGTAGTAGGGTTACATCCAAATGAAAGTCTGGATAGTAGGGCTTGGTGAAGGAACCTGGGTAGTAGGGTTACTTCGAAATGAAAGCCTGGATAATAGGGCTTGGTGAAGGAACCTGGGTAGTAGGGTTACTTCGAAATGAAAGCCTGGATAGTAGGGTTTGGTGAAGGAACCTGGGTAGTAGGGTTACTTCGAAATGAAAGCCTAGATAGTAGGGCTTGGTGAAGGAACCTAGGTAGTAGGGTTACTTCGAAATGAAAGCCTGGATAGTAGGGCTTGGTGAAGGAACCTGGGTAGTAGGGTTACTTCGAAATGAAAGCCTGGATAATATGGCTTGTGAAGGAACCTGGGTAGTAGGGTTACTTCAAAATGAAAGCCTGGATAGTAGGGCTTGGTGAAGGAACCTGGGTAGTAGGGTTACTTCGAAATGAAAGCCTGGATAGTAGGGCTTGGTGAAGGAACCTGGGTAGTAGGGTTACTTTGAAATGAAAGCCTGGATAGTAGGGCTTGGTGAAGGAACCTGGGTAGTAGGGTTACTTAAAAATGAAAGCCTGGATAGTAGGGCTTGGTGAAGGAACTTGGGTAGTAGGGTTACTTCGAAATGAAAGCTTAGATAGTAGGGCTTGGTGAAGGAACCTAGGTAGTAGGGTTACTTTGAAATGAAAGCCTGGATAGTAGGGCTTGGTGAAGGAACCTGGGTAGTAGGGTTACTTCGAAATGAAAGCCTGGATAGTAGGGCTTGGTGAAGGAACCTGTGTAGTAGGGTTACATTGAAATGAAAGTCTGGCTAGTAGGGCTTGGTGAAGGAACCTGGGTAGTAGGGTTACTTTGAAATGAAAGCCTGGATAGTAGGGCTTTGTAAAGGAACCTGGGTAGTAGGGTTACTTCGAAATGAAAGCCTGGATAGTAGGGCTTGGTGAAGGAACCTGGGTAGTAGGGTTACTTCGAAATGAAAGCCTAGATAATAGGGCTTGGTGAAGGAACCTAGGTAGTAGGGTTACTTTGAAATGAAAGCCTGGATAGTAGGGCTTGGTGAAGGAACCTGGGTATTAGGGTTACTTCGAAATGAAAGCCTGGATAGTAGGGCTTGGTGAAGGAACCTGGGTAGTAGGGTTACTTTAAAATGAAAGCCTCGATAGTAGGGCTTGGTGAAGGAACCTGGGTAGTTGGGTTACTTTGAAATGAAAGCCTGGATAGTAGGGCTTGGTGAAGGAACCTGGGTAGTAGGGTTACTTTGAAATGAAATCCTGGATAGTAGGGCTTGGTGAAGGAACCTGGGTAGTAGGGTTACTTCGAAATGAAAGTCTGGATAGTAGGGCTTGGTGAAGGAACCTGGGTAGTAGGGTTACATCGAAATGAAAGTCTGGATAGTAGGGCTTGGTGAAGGAACTTGGGTAGTAGGGTTACTTCGAAATGAAAGCCTGGATAGTAGGGCTTGGTGAAGGAACCTAGGTAGTAGGGTTACTTCGAAATGAAATCCTGGATAGTAGGGCTTGGTGAAGGAACCTGGGTAGTAGGGTTACTTCGAAATAAAAGCCTAGATAGTAGGGCTTGGTGAAGGAACCTAGGTAGTAGGGTTACTTCGAAATGAAAGCCTGGATAGTAGGGCTTGGTGAAGGAACCTGGGTAGTAGGGTTACTTCGAAATGAAAGTCTGGATAGTAGGGCTTGGTGAAGGAACCTGGGTAGTAGGGTTACATCGAAATGAAAGTCTGGATAGTAGGGCTTGGTGAAGGAACCTGGGTAGTAGGGTTACTTCGAAATGAAAGCCTGGATAGTAGGGCTTGGTGAAGGAACCTAGGTAGTAGGGTTACTTCGAAATGAAATCCTGGATAGCAGGGCTTGGTGAAGGAACCTGGGTAGTAGGGTTACTTCGAAATAAAAGCCTAGATAGTAGGGCTTGGTGAAGGAACCTAGGTAGTAGGGTTACTTCGAAATGAAAGCCTGGATAGTAGGGCTTGGTGAAGGAACCTGGGTAGTAGGGTTACTTCGAAATGAAAGCCTGGATAATAGGGCTTGGTGAAGGAACCTGGGTAGTAGGGTTACTTCAAAATGAAAGCCTAGATAGTAGGGCTTGGTGAAGGAACCTGGGTAGTAGGGTCACTTCGTTTGATAATGTAGATTAGTTGACCCGTTTAGTTTCGGGAACTGATTTTCTCTTGATTTCCTGCAGATATGACATGTATAACTGCTGGAATCGTTGGTGATAATTATCTTTCCTGAAAAGATAACAGGGTTAGTTATATGTGATGCATGAAATGCAGGGTGAGATGATGTTCTCAAAATAAATGAGAATATGTTGTATGTGATATGTGTGCGCATGTCATGATGTATGTTCATGAAATGCTAGTTGTATCACATCCGAGTCTGGGAAAATAAATCCCTGACTGCTGCTGGAGAATAAATATTATGTCGAGACGAGATGCTGGAGGATAACTTTACGGGGGCCAATTTAGAGGAAGAGATACTCTGTTGACCTAGAGAAATAAACCCAGCTGGGGATGAAATTCCGTTGCTGGAGATGTTGAGCTCTCGATGGAGATTGAGTTTTTGTACCTAGGGAAATAGGCCCTGCTTGGGGAGATTAAAATTGTTGACTCGCCTGCAATTATGAACCTTGGTTGGGGAAAGTTATGCCTTGCATCGGGAAAGCTGACATTAATGCCTTTGGATACTCTTACTCTGTGGGGAGTGTATGTAACAAACATTTATGTTTCCAAGCTAGCTCTATCCCGGTACCTGCTGGGCAGAGTAACCGTGGGGCTTGCCACTTCTTATTTTCCTTGTTTCTGGAATTACGAGTAATTGTCTTTGTTTCTTATGTAAATGTTTATGAGCAACAATTATTTTCAAATGCATATATCAAAAATAAATCATTGGACATTCTTGCAAAACAAAACAGAAAAAGAAAAACAATTTGAAGTTTTGTAAAAATGACTTGTATTGATTTTGAGATTGGCCTGTAATAGGCATTTTGTACAAGGAGGCTAACGTTCTAGTAAGAGAACACCGCCGAAAGATAAAAATTATACAATTTGTGTAAAAATAAAAATAGTTATGTGAAACAACCCCATTGGGTTCCAACTCTGCTATTTCCTTTATATCTTCAAGCATCTCATCACTTTTCTACTTGGCCAAAGGTTGATCAGATTGATTGGTGTCGTCCGAGCTTGATAGCTGATACCAAAGTCTGGTCGTCAAATGATTCAATGAGACATAGTGGTACGTTCTAATCCCTAAATTTTTCCTGGATTGCCCTTTCGGGTTTTCAATCCATCGGGATACCCCTTTTTTCCCAAGCCGCCCTTTCGGGTTTTCGACTTGCCGGGTGTACAGATTTTTTCATTTTCATCCCTTATTTTTGCCCGAACCCTTTTGGTCTGCCGGGAAGCCCTTATTTTTTCCTAGGCTAGTCAACCTAGTGGATCTTTTATCATGCGTAGTATCTTTTCACTATGTCTACATTGACAGCGTGAGGAAGGTCGCCACCATCCATTTTGGTTAGAATCATAGCTCCTCCCGAGAAAATGTTCTTAACCATAAACGGTCCTTCGTACGTGGGGGTCCATTTTCCCCTGGGATCACCTTGTGGCAGTATGATGCGTTTGATTACTAGATCCCCGACTTGATAATCTTGGCGTCTGACCTTCTTGTTGAAAGCCTTGATCATTCCCTTTTGATACGTCTGACCATGACAGATAGCAGTAAGTCTCTTTTTGTCGATCAAATTCAGTTGACCAAGTCGAGTTTGGACCCAGTCGTCTTTGTTCAAATCTGCATCCTTCATAATCCTGAGAGAAGGTATCTGGACTTCGATGGGTAGGACTGCCTCTATGCCATATACCAGAGAGTAGGGTGTTGCCACTGTCGACGTCCGTGCTGAGGTACGGTACCCATGCAGAGCAAATGGTAACATCTCATGCTAGTCTTTGTATGTCACTGTCATATTCTGCACAATCTTCTTTATGTTCTTGTTAGCTGCCTCAACAGCGCCATTCATCTTCGGCCGGTAGGGAGAAGAGTTGTGATGTTGTATCTTGAATTGTTTAAAATCTCGGTGATCGTTGTGTTGTTGATATTCGTACCATTGTCAGTAATAATTCTCTCTGGTACACCGTATCGACAGATCAGATTATGTCGGATAAATCGTGCCACAACGCTCTTGGTTACTGTGGCAAAAGAGGCTGCTTCAACCCAATTCGTGAAATAATCAATGGCCACTAATATGAAGCGATGCCCATTGGAAGCGGTGGGCCTGATTTCACCAATCATGTCAATGCCCCACATTGCAAAAGGCCACGGAGCTGTCAAAACATTTAAGGGGACTGAAGGCACATGCACCTTATCAACGTAAATTTGGCATTTATGACAAGTTCGAGAGTGCTGATAACAATCGGCTTCCATGGTGGACCAGTAATATCCTGCCCGTAGGATCTTCTTAGCCATGGTATGTCCACTAGAATGGGTTCCGAAAGTGCCTTCATGTAGATGTGTCATGACCCTTTCTGCTTCGCTCTTGTCCACATACCATAGTAGTGTGGAGTCATGGTTGCGCTTATAGAGGATTCCATTACTAAGGAAGAACTTTGCGGCGAACCTTCTCAGAAACTTCTTATCATTGACAGATGCCCCTTCGGGATACTCTTGAGCCTCAAGATCCCTTTTGACATCGTGAAACCAGGGTTTGTCTACCACTTCATCGGTATCGATCTCGCAACAGTGTGCTGGTTCATCTAACCGCTCAATGGTGATTCGGGGAGCTTCGTTGTCCCACCTAACTTTGAACATGGAAGACAAAGTAGCTAGTGCGTCCGCTAACCGATTCTCCTCTCGTGGGAAATGTTCAAAAGTTATCTCCTCAAAGTGCGGAAGCAATGTCAGTACGTGTTCTTTGTAAGGAATGAGATTTGGGTGCTTTGTATCCAACTCGCCTTTGATCTGACTTATCACCAAATCGAAATCCCAAAATATACTCAAGAACTTGATCCTCAAGTCAATAGAAGCTCGAAGGCCCATGATACATGCTTCATACTCCGCCATGTTGTTGGTGCAGTCGAAACATAAACGGGCAGTGAACAGAGTGTGACGGCCCTCGGGAGATATGATCACAGTGCCAATGTTGTTACCCAGTGCGTTCGAGGCTCCATCAAAATACATAGACCATCGGGATCCTTCCTCGGGTCTTTCATTCGACCGAGGTTCTTTGTAGTCAGTTACCGACATGATATTCTCATCCGGGAACTCAAAATTCATGGACTAGTAGTCATGCACGGCCTGATGAGCCAAATGATTAGCCAATACACTCCCCTTGATTGCTTTCTGGGTCATATATTGTATGTCGTATTCAGTTAAGATCATTTTCAACCTTGCTATCCTTCCGGAGAGAGCGGGCTTCTCGAAAATGTACTTGATCGGATCCATCTTTGATATCAACAAGGTAGTGTGAGTCAGCATATACTGTCTTAGCCGGCGAGCAGCCCATGCCAAAGTGCATCAAGTTTTCTCGAGCAGTGAGTATCGTATTTCTTAGTCGGTAAACTTTTTACTAAGGTAATAAATGGCGTGCTCTTTTCGACCAGACTCGTCATGCTTCCCTAACACACACCCCATTGAATTTTCTAGTACTGTCAAGTATAATATCAAAGGTCTTCCTTCAACTGGAGGCATCAGAATTGGTGGTTCTTGAAGGTATTCCTTGATTCTTTCAAAAGCAACCTGGCATTCATCATTCCATTTTACCACTTGATCTTTCTTCAGAAGTTTGAAGATTGGGTCACAAGTAGCAGTTAGATGTGAAATGAATCGGGCAATGTAATTCAGGCATCCCAAGAAGCCTATTACTTCCTTCTCTGTTCGAGGAGCTGGAATTTCTTGTATAGCCTTTAACTTTGCAGGCTCTACCTGAATACCTTTGTCACTGACGATGAAACCCAGAAGCTTACCGGACCTTACCCCGAAGGTGCACTTGTTCGGATTAAACCTTAGCTTGTATATCTTCAACCTGTCGAACAACTTTTGGAGATGATCAATGTGCTCTTCCTCATTCTGGGATCTGGTTATCACGCCATCAACATAGACTTCGATCTCATGGTGAATCATATCATGGAACAAAGTGATCATGGCTCGTTGATAGGTTGCCCCAGCATTCTTTAACCCAAAAGGCATCACCTTATAACAGAAGGTCCCCCACTGTGTGACGAAGGTCGTCTTCTCCATATCTTCAGGAGCCATCTTGATCTGGTTGTAGCCAGATAAACCATCCATGAAGGAGAAGGTTTTGTGTTGTGCAGTGTTGTCAACCAGAACATCAATGTGGGGAAGTGGGAAGTCGTCCTTGGGGCTTGCCCTATTCAGATCTCTGTAATCCACACACATTCGTACCTTGTCGTCCTTCTTAGGTACTGGAACGATGTTAGCAACCCACTTCGGATAGGAGGGGACAACTAAGAACCCTGTGTCGAACTGCTTCATGACTTCTGCCTTGATCTTCTCTGACATTTCGGGACGCATACGAAGGACCTTCTATTTAATCGGAGGACAGTCTTCTTTAGTCTGGGACCCTCGACTATCAAATCTACCAACTTCACATCTAACTTTTGAGCTTCTTTAGTATTATCTAAGAAGTCATTGTTAATCTTCAACATCCCCAACATCACACTCTACGGTGTCACTTCACAGACCAAACTCATGTCTCTGAATTGTTCGATCAACTCTAGTTCTCTAATCATCATAGAAGACATATGCAAAGTCTTTCGACTCAAAGCGTCATCTATAACATTAGCTTTACCTAGATGATAATTCAAGCCAAAGTCGTAGTCCTTCAATAATTCCAACCATCTCCTTTATCTCATGTTTAATTCCTTCTGATCAAATAGATACTGCAAGCTTTTATGATCACTAAACACTTTAAACCGGGAACCATAAAGATAGTGTCTCCAAATCTTTAGCATAAATACTATTGCAGCTAATTCTAGATCATGAGTAGGATAGTTTATTTCATGAATCCTCAATTGTCTCGACGCATAAGCGACTACTTTATTATTTTGCATGAGCACACCACCTAAACCCAATTTAGAAGCATCACAATATACCACAAATGATTCCTCAGGATTAGGTAATATCAAGATCGGAGCCGTCGTTAATCTCTTCTTTAACTCAACAAAACTCTCTTCACAATAGATGTCCCACACAAATGCTTTGCCTTTATAAGTTAGCTGAGTTAACGAAAGTGCTAACTTAGAAAAGCCTTCGATAAACCTCCTATAATAACCATCCAAACCCAAAAAGCTTCTAATCTTCATAACTGATTTTGGAGCTTCCCACTGCAACATTGCATCTACCTTAGACGGGTCTACAACAATACCATCACCTGAAATAACATGACAAAGAAAACTGACTCCTGTCAACCAGAACTCACATTTCAACAACTTTGCATATAACTTCTTCTCTTTCAACACTTGCAGTACAATCCGCAAATTCTCAACATGCTCTTCTTCAGATTTGGAATAAATTAAGATGTCATCGATAAATACTACAACAAACCGATCCAAATAAGTGTTAAATATGCGGTTCATATATTCAATAAACACTCCCGACGCATTTGTAACACCGAAAGGAATCACCAAATATTCGTAATGTCCATATCAAGTTCTGAAAGTTGTCTTCTAAATGTCTTCATCCTTTACTCGAATCTGGTGATAACCCGATCTCAACTCAATCTTGCTAAACACCCGTGCACCCACCAATTGATTCATCAAGTCGTCTATTCTCGAAAGTGGATACCTATGTTTTATTGTCACTTTATTCAACTGTCAGTAATCAACACACAGTCTCATACTCCCATCTTTCTTCTTCATAAGCAACACCGGAGCTCCCCAAGGCGACACACTTGGTCTCACAAACTTCTTTTCAAGAAACTCTTCTAATTGCTTCTTTAATTCTGATAATTCAGACACTGACATCATGTATGGTGCCATAAAAATAGGTTTGGTACTAGGTACAAGATCAATAAAAAAATCCACCTCTCTTTCTGGCGGCACATCTGGAATATCATCAGGAAAAACTTCAGGAAAGTCGCACATAACTTGCAACTCATCAACGACAGTTTGATTCTCCACAGACAACAACACCATTAAAGAAAACAATTGAGCTTCGTCCTGCATTAACTCCTTCAACTATCTAGCAGATACGAAACCAACTTCCTCTTCCTCTTCAGGAGTATAAAACCGCATTGACTTGTTATAACAGTTAATATGAACATAGTTATATTCTAACCAATTCATTCCCAAAATTACATCTAGACCACTCAGCGGCAAACAAATGAGATCCACAACAAAATCCATGTCACAGATTGACAAAGAAAACTTCAAACATGCAAGAGAAGTAGTCATCGATCCCTTAGCTGGAATATCGACGACCATCTCTCCATCCATAGAAGATAAAACAAGACCCAACTTTTTCATACAATTATTAACAATAAAATAATGTGTAGCGCCAGTACCAATAATAGTAAATAAATGAGTACTATTAATGAAACATATACCTTTGATCAAATGATCTCTGCTTGATGTTTGAGTTCCATCCAAAGCAAATACTTTTCCTCCGGCTTGAGCCTTCTTCGGTTATTGACATTGGGTACTGATGTATCCTTCTTCACCATAATTGAAACATATCACTGCCTTGTGCTCACATTCAGTTACCTCGTGACCATTCTTACCACAACGGAAACACCTCTTGGCTTCACTTGTGCATTCACTAATTCTATGCCCAGTTCTTCCATATTTGTAGCATCTAAGGCTAGTAGTAGCATCTCCCCAACTTGGCCTTCTAACACCAACCGCTCTCTATTTTTCCTTGCTAGTTGGAGCATTGTAATGCTTCCCATGATTTTGTTGTTGCTTGTTTCTCTTCTCATTAACCATCTTATAGTGAGCCTTACTATCCTCTTCATAAATTCTGCAACTACTCGCCAAATCAGAGAACTTACGAATTTTATGGTACCCAATGGCCTTCTTGATCTCAGAACGCAAGCCATTCTCAAACTTGAAACACTTAGAGAACTCAATTGTCCCCTCATTGTAATGAGGATAAAAGTTCGCCAACTCCATGAATTTGGCAGCATACTCTGTTACTGACAAATCTCCTTGTTTCAGTTCTAGATACTTAATGGTTACCCTCCAGTGGTAACCGGTTAATGCTAAAAGAGTAACTTTGAAATTCAAAATTTTCTCATGGTAACCGGTTACCTTATCTCAGCAATCGGTTACTGCTATTTTCACAAAAATCATCATTCTGTCAAGGCACTGGAAACCCGGTTACTCTATAATGGTAACCGGTTATCCTTCACAATTTTTCTTCCCATAACCAAGTTTTTACACACGTTAACCGGTTATCCTCCAGTGGTAACCAATTACCACTGCTATTTTTTTATAAAATCTGCAATTTACAAGTTACGATTCTCATCTTTTAAAAACTCCAAAACACCAAATTTTCACATGAAATAGCAGCAATTCATCAATACCAAATAGACATACATCATAACCATTAATGGGATCAATTTACATCTTCAAAATCAAGAGTTTACACACATCAATTCAACATCTCAAATCATCACATATACAAATAACATACACACCAATTTTACACAAAGAATGATTAAACGATTACTCAACCTAACTCTACCATAACCCATAAACATACAAACCCTTATAGAGTTAGAACCCCACCCTTACCTTAGGTTTTGTGTTTTTTTCCTACTCCAATGGAGTCTTTAGCCCTAGGTTCTTCCTCTTCTCTTTTGCTTCTCACTTCTACGATCTATTTTCTCCTGTTCTCACTTTTGTTTTCTAATAACACATCTTAGACCCCTAAATTAATATTCCCACCTTGCCCTTCTTACTTTTAATTAATTATTTAACTACTAATATTATAAATAAATTGTATCTATAATATTAATAATATTAATGATGATAATAAAATCTTGATACTAATAATTCTCATATTCTCCATTCACCTCATGGTCTCTACGCTTTTAGTCATACATCCCCTAACAATTCAACCTCTAATTTTCCAAATAACATCTCATCATATTGTAAAACATATCATCATCGTAAACACATCATATCATCTAATTATTTTTAAATAAAAATAACCTTAATTAAATCGGGGTGTTACATGTGTGACTTATGAATCTGCTAAGGAAGCTAGGCAGCATGAAGAAAAAGTTGTTACGCTCTTGATTGACAATATTTAAGCTACTAACCTTGCATGGAATACCATTGCACATGGGAGGAGCAAGCATATATAGATGAGATTTAATTACTTGAGGGAATTGATATGTGAAGGCCAACTAAAGTTAGGATACTGTTGAAGCGAAGAACAACTTGCAAATTTGTTGATAAAAGGTCTGACAAATGATGTGTTTAAGAAGCGTGTGAGGAGTTTGAGCATGAGGAATATTGATCATTTGACTTAAGACGGTGTATTGGATGTTTAGAATAAGTCAAATGCTGTTTAGAAGCTTCTGTAATTGTTTCGTGCAAAACAACTTAATTGAAAAGCACTTTTGGAAAGCTGGAAATTCAAAGTTTCGAAGAGAAATCATTTTTCCAGTTTGAGGAAACCTGTTTCTGTTGCGTGTTTCAGTTTCTGGAAATTTCTTATCAGTTGAGGAAATCGATTTCCATGTTTTAGGAAACCGATTTCTGGCGCGATAATTTTGTATTTTTAGGTTGTTTTGGACAATTTTGTCTTATGTGTATTTTAGTAGTATCCTATAAATACCCTCTTGTAATATGAGTTTAGTTAATGTTAATTTATGAGTTTCTCCTCAATTACTCTCTCTCTCTCTCTAATATTCTTCATTCTCTCTCTAAACATCTCTTCTCCAATTAATCATTTTTCACCATTAATTCATCGACTTTATTTTTGTGTATGTTTCAACAATTATGGGTTACTACACATAAAATTAGCACATAAAATGTTTAATTTTATAAATCTCTGTCAATTCTTTTTTTTCTTTCTCCATTTCAATGGCCCACTTTTTCCTTTTCATTTTATATGATTATTTAATACAATTAATTTTTATGATAATTGTTCATTTTATAATTAAATATCTCATTTCAAATATATATGTGCTTCTAAATATATTTTATACAGTATCAAATCAATTTACCCGTGCATTAGCAAGGTTAGAGGTGTAAACAAACACTTTATATATAAATCTTCTTAATCTATTCATTGAGATCCTTAATCTATTTTAACATGTTATGCATCATAAACCAGACCTTTAAACCAATGTTTTAAAAATCAAATCGAACGACTTTGTTCAACCTTTTAAAATCGTTAGTGGGTCAAAATTGGAGTAAAATCGGAAAAACCAAATTGAATCGTTCAAAACCAATCAAATCAAAGAATCGAAGTCAGTTTTGCATAACCATCTGAGTCAAAAAAATGCATCAAATTGACCATTTTTTTTTTATATTTTTAAAAAAAGTTTAATTTACTAATATCAAAATTTAAAATATTATATTATTTATTTTTGGTATTCTATCTTATTTAATTTAAATAATCTTAATTATTTCAATTTTATATTAGTTATCATGTTCTATTATTTTAATTTTGGTTTGAATTAATTTAATTTATTTAAATTATTCTTAAATAAATGTTGAAATGAAGTATATAATTATGTTGTTTTATTATATATGATCAAGGAGGGAGAGAAACTTGATGATCAAGGAACTGCAAGAGCAGTTACTCAAGGCACAAGATATGATGAGAAATCAAGCAAACAAGCATAGGAGGGAGGTGGTTTATGAAGTGGGAGATAAGGTTTTCTTAAAAATCCAGCCTTACAAAATGAAGAGTTTAGCTAAAAGGCTGAACCAGAAGCTGAGTCCTAGATTTTATGGACCGTATGAGGTAATTAAAAGGGTGGGAGAGGTAGCTTACAAGCTTAAGTTGCCTGCCGATGCTAAAGTACACCCGGTATTCCATGTTTCCTTACTGAAAAAAGCTATCAGTGCCTCTGCAGAAATCCAACCCTTACCAGACTGTATGAATGAGGATTGGTATTTGGAACCTGTGTCTGAAAAAGTAATGGATTACAGGAGGAATGATCATGGAGAGTGGGAGATTTTAGTGAAATGGAAAGATCTTCCAGAATTCGAGAATTCGTGGGAGTTAGATGAAAAGTTAAAAGAAGAATTTCCAGTTTTCTTCCTTGAGGTCAAGGAAGTTTTTGAAGGGAGGGGAATTGGTAGATATGGGAGGCATTATGTGAGGAAACGTAGGAAAGAGAAAGAGAGAGAATAGGACAAATTATGTTAGCAGAAGCACATGGGAGGGGACAGCTGGCAGCAACTGAGTGGTAATAGGATCTAGGAATAATTCCATAAATGATTGAGTCCCAATCATTTGTGAGGTACGATAATACTGTAGTGGATCTGATTCCTAGGAGAGATAAGGCTTCTTAAAGTGCCTTTACTAGTTTCCTTCTATTTTTGCTGCTACTGCCTTTTATTGTACTGATTCTGCTAGATCCCATTTGAACTCTAGCCCTTTCTTAATACAATAAGTACTTTCTATCAGCTTCTTTGCACCATTTCCATGCATATTCCTGTTAGATACTACACTGATTTTATCACTGAGACTATTCACGAAGTTTGGAATTTTAGGATTAGCTGTTGTTTTGGTGATCTTTCTAGCTGAACAGTTGTTGGGCCTAAAATTATTAATTGTATTGTTTATAGAACTTCGACTAAGCCAAAGCTCTACATTAGTGCTATTATGACGCCTTAAGAGGTTTTGACTGTTTTTGGTTGGCTGGATCTTTTCGATCATCTTGGTTGTATTTTTTTTGAAGTAATAAAAGTTTATTTTCTTCAAAAAATAAAAAATAAAGACAATTGCTAATTAAAATATAGTATGTACTTTTTCTGATAGTAGCACGTGAGAAAAAGAGAAATTTTAACATTTAAAAATAAGAATTTTGTGTCTAAAATAAAGGTAATTATTAATTAAAATAAAATTGATATTTTGCTGATAGTGATCCGTGAAAAAAAAATTTTAACATTTGAAAATAAGAATTTTGTGTCTTTAATATACATAATTGTTAATTAAAATAAAATAGTTATTTTTATGATAGTGATCTTTGAGATGGAATGTTAATTGTGTATAGCTATTAAGAATGATTCAATTTTATAAAATAAATTTTTAATTTTATTAAAATTTTAAATTAGATTAATTAATATTTTTAATAATAATAAATAAATATAATTAACTAAATTTATTGACAAAACAAAATAAAATGCGAACATTGTACATATTTATATACTAATAAATATTTAATATAATGAACATATACTATAATTATGAAGAGATTAAAAAAATAAAAAGAAATGTGAAATTGAAGAATATAAATGATGTATTATTTTAAAAGTAATTGTTAAAAATATATTTTAACATACTTAATCATAATACTTAAATTCATTTAAACTTAAAAAGTTTATTACTAAATTTAATATGATACAAACTTGATAAAAGCATATATTAATACTTATTTCATATTTTGCAATGATGGTTCAAAAAAAGGAAACAAAAAAGATAAGTTAAAAATAAAAAATAAATAAAAGTGTAAAGACAAATAGGTTATCTGATATGTTAATAAAGGAAGTCAAAGATGAAGTCATTATTGCGTTGTCATGTGTCAGCACATGATAGTTTTATAGTGATATTAATTCAGAAGACTATGTATTTACTCTTTTAATTTAATCTTTAGGTACGGGTAGTGTAAATAATTTTGAAATGAAAGATAAAAATGTAGTGTGAATGTATCTTCTAATAATTGCTATATAGTTGATTAATGCAATATCGAGCTAAGCTTTACTATATATATAAAACGAGTAGACATTAATACATATTCTCTTTTTTGGTAAGCAAAAAACTTATTATATACTCTAAACTAATATTATAAAACTTATTATATTCTCTTAACACGCTTTCATTTCATTTTATTTTCATTTTTTGTGTGTCTCTTTTCACTATAAACTATATAACCCATTTAGCATAATGGACTCAATCACAAAACGGAACCATCCATTTCCAGTTAAGTTTAGTTAGTAACACGTACATACTACAATAATGACTAATGAGTGGAATGATTTGTGTTAATCACTCCACTAATTCTTGTATTTAAACCCCCATTCATTCACCAACCTCTTCATTCTACAAGTCACCGTTTTATTACAACCAAAATTCATACTTAAGATATTGCTTTTGTTTGCTACGATGAATTCTAGGAGAGATGTTGAAAGTGGTGGTGGAGGGACAAAGATCACCAACAATTACTTTGCTGTTGTAAATTCAACTTCATATGGTTATCATGCTGATAACCATAAGAATTCATGGCTTGTACCTGTTTTTGTGATTTTTAACGTTGTTGTTTTCATTGTGGCCATAGCTATTAACAATTGTCCCAAGGATAATTTTGGTTTTCAAGGTGATTGTTTTCCTGACTTCCTTGGGAGATTCTCTTTCCAGCCTATAAGGGAGAATCCATTGATTGGTCCTTCTTCATCAACGTAAGAGATTCTAATTTGTATATTTTTTTCCTTTAATCTTTGGTCTATTTGATTTTTGTAACGCTCTCAAAGTCGTCTTATGTTTTCAGAGGCCGGTTATTATGATTAACTAAAAAAACAAATATGCATTATTTTGTTATGTTTTAATCCTAACAAATATTTTGGTCACTTGGTTTTTTTTTTGAAGATTAACCAAGATGGGAGCTCTTAAATGGGAAAATATTGTGCACGAGAATCAATGGTGGAGAATCTTGACTTGCATTTGGTTACATGCTGGAATTATTCACTTGCTCTTAAACATGATGTGCGTTGTCTTCATCAGCATTCGCCTGCAATTAGGATTTCGTAAGATTTATCTTCTGGAATTTTGATTATATTGATTTGAGTAACATTATGTAACATTTTTATTTTTCAAACTTATGACAGTGAGAATGGGATTGATATACCTATTGTCTGGATTTGGTGGAAGTGTACTTTCTTCTCTTTTTATTCAAAATAGCATCTCCGTTGGTGCTTCTGGTGCTCTTTTTGGACTTCTTGGAGCAAAGCTTTCAGAACTACTTGCAAATTGGACTATATATTCCGAGAAATTGACGGCTTTGCTCGATCTTCTAACGATCATCGTCATCAACCTCGTAATAGGCATTTTTCCGCTCGTTGACAACTTTGCTCACATTGGAGGATTTGCAACGGGACTTTTACTTGGCTTCATTTTACTTCCGCGTCCTCGATACGGTTGGTTAGAGCAGCCTTGTCTTCCTGCTGGTATTCGTCTCAAATCAAAATTCAAAGCTTACCAGTACATTCTAGGGATTGTGTCTCTAATTCTCTTGATTGTTGGGTAAGATTCTTTATACTTTATACTATAGTTTCTGTTATGTACTTATGCATTTGAGTATGTTAAGCATTGAATTTATTTGTTTAAATGTAGGTTATCAATTGGATTGGTGATGCTGTTCAAGGGTGAGAATGGATATGATCACTGTCATTGGTGTCACTACCTAACATGTGTTCCAAGTGTATGGGAATGCGACAAAGAGAATTAACAGACATGTTATATATGATTTTAATTATGAATGTCTTTTCTTCTATGTATTTATATGTGTATGCAAAGCTCTTGGAAAATATTCATGTCTTATATAAAAAATATTTATGAAATTGGCTTCGTCCAGACTCAAATTGGACACCTTGTATATTAGAGTGACAAGATAATCAACTATATAAGAGATTGTGATAAATAGTAAAAGGTATATTAAGAAAAAAAAATTATTAAGGTTGCATTGCAACTGTAAAACGCCATATAATTTTATTTATTTATTTTTTTACAAAATGATTTATAATTTGGGATGGGAAAAATAGCTCCTTATACAAACAATTTAAAAGTAAGATTAATTTGAATTACAAAGTTTTCAACATACCACTTTAATTAATATTAGTCATTGTTTCAACTCCTATTAAGCTCATAAACTTCTTATTCACTTCAATTATGATTTCTAAATCAACCAATTGATCTTTGATTTTGCAATTATGTAACTTTAGGATTTTTAGCTTCTCTCACGTGCAATAAGGTTTTTAAAGTTTATTATAGAAAAGTGAGGAATCCTAAATGTTACAACTTAATATATTTCATTGTCAAGTTCTTCGATGACACTCATCGAGCAAATTGTTTGACATGTATTAAGTGATGTTCCTATGCATTCATTTTCACATGATAATTTGCATCACTAGTTCATTTTTTGAACACCAAGAAATTGATGTATCTCCTATCAAGAATATGTGCGGTGTGCCCAATAATGGATTTTGTGTTCTCTAAGTCATGGCATCAATTTAAACTTTTATAACCAGATAACTTGCATCTTGTACCTTCATCTACTAATGGAAACAAGATTCCACTATCAATGGTGCCTCTAATATACTTCAAAATTTCTTTTGATGCTGCTAGACGATATGTGTTTGGCATTTTCATGAATCTATTCACAATTCCTACACTGTATGCAAGATAAGGTTTTTGTGTTGCATAAATTCTTCAACAATTTTGTTAGAACAACAACTAGTGTAAAAGATTAAAGAAAAACGAAAATAAAAAACAATAATCATGATTAATTTTTGTTAACGTAGTTCGGTCAATAATTCTTATTTTTGCAACTATATAACAACTATAGCTCTCTTATTTTCGTCTCTTATCAAATTGGGATTTCAGTGTCACAATATATATATCTTATTAGGATTTAGTTTACCTAAATCATAATCCTTAGTTACCATCAACAAATAGTTATCTCTATCCATAAATCTCCACAGTATTTATAATTATCTAAATAATATGAGTCATACTTTAAAATCTCCACATTGACGCATATTAAACCCCTATGAAGATTTCATACATGACGATTTATCCTGACAACTAGGATGATATACCTTTTGCTTAACACTGAAAAACATGTAACAAGTTCAAGTTGAAATTCTGGCACGTGCAATATATTAGAAGTCAAGACTGATGTCTCAACAAGATACAATGTCAAAACAGATGTTATAACATTTGTTGACAGTACAACAACAATAACAGCAATGCAGAAAATAACTTGCAGAAAGAAGAGAACACAATGATATGTTAACTCAGTTCGGTGTTAACTCACCTACTATGGGGGCTATCAAGTCAGGAAGGAAATCCACTATTAGTAGTACTAGTTCGAAGTTAAACTCTTCCGTTTATAACTTCCCGTCTAATCTCTACCTAGTGTAACTTCTACCTAGGTTCTCCCTAGATATGAGAAATCGATATCCCACGCCTAATCACCGCAATGATAAAAGACATATCCCAATCTCAGGGGATGTCTATCAACAAGTTACATTCACATCAACTTGAACAAATAAAACATGAAGATCACACTTTCAAATTATAAATACTTAGTTTGCTTAAAAGCATCACTAAGAACAATACTCAACTCGTGCCTATGGGCTTTGAGTGAGAATAATAGCTTGATGAACAAGCAAAAATCAATCAACTCAAATGTATTAGAGACACACTAGGACATGCAAAAACAAACAGAGAGGCTAAGGAACTACCAACCTTAAACCCTTATTTTTCACAAGGTTTTACGATAAAAATTATACTTAAAAACTAGGTCTTAGATGACTCCTTAAATAGTCTTCTATGGTTGGGCTTAGACTCTTCAATCAAATCCAATCAGCAGCTCCCATAAACCCGCATAATCTTTCTCCACAAAATTAGAAATAATCTCCATAAAAAGTTTTCTAAAAAGTCTCAATTGATCCTTTTTAGTAACCAATAAATATGCACTTGTTTCTGAAATCCTTTATTGGCATGCGCCTATAATGAGTACAAAATATTTCATATATTCATATCTTCAAATTAAATCTTCAAGAATAAAATATCCAACACACTGTCAAGATGTTCTGTTGTAACATGTTACAACATCTGCTGGAACATATGTCAAATAAGGCACTTGCAGAACCTGCTTGTACCTGCTGGCCCAGATGTTATGACATCGTCTTCAACATCTGGTAGTAAAACACATAACAACTGAAACTGCTATGACAATTGATAAAGATGTTGCACCATCTTACTAACACCAACATAAAACCATGTTTAGAACAATGCTTAGTCAAATTTCAGCCAATCATAAAAACATGGAACTAAAAATTTCCCCCTTTGATAAATTTTGGCTAAAACAACTAAAATCCAAATTTAATTCGAGATAGGAATAAAACCATAACACAAGCTACATGCTTATCATGTAAACTCTATAGAAACACAACACATATGCTTATACACACATACATGTTTAGAACTCTCCCTGTCAAACACAATAGTTTTTCTCCATCACGGGCAAAACCCACATCAGAGCACCTGCAGTAGAATTTGAAACAACAGCAGCAGCTTCAACACACATAAGCATGAACACATATGCGCCCCCTTAGTGATTGCATGAGCAATCATACACACAACTGCTCTCATAGAAGTAGTAGCACACAGTCCTATCATAATGCTAAATTTTTGTACCCATAAATTTGTCCTCTCATTTTATTCAAGACATGCCTCTAGAGGTCCTCAACTTGCTCAAGGATGCCCAAGAGTTGACCAGACAAACTCTCTCCTAAGGAAATGTACCTCAAACTAGGGTTTCCATTTTTATCAAGATGTGTGAACTCCAAAGGCCCCGAATTCTTTCCAAGGTCCTAATGTGTCCTCAAGATCATCCATGTCAAGTCTCAAGCCTTGCACAAGAAGTTTGCTCAGTCAATTGCCCATATGCTTGGAAATCAACTGTACTAGGTCAAAAGTCAAATATGGCTCACATACAGTCAAACTTCAAGATTTTTGGTCAATATTAACATTTTGAAGTGATATATATCATTTGATCAAGGGTTGATAATGATTCCTCAAGGAATGCCCCAAATTCATCAAAACCCAAAAGTTGCTAAATTAGGGTTTCATAGGAAAAGTCAACCAAACTTTGACCAGGCATAACTTCTTCATACTTTATCAGAAATTTTCCATACAAGGCTCATTTTGAATAGTATGCAATTCCCTACAATTCATATTCATCCATCAAGTTCAAAATATGAACTCATCAAAAGATATGAATTTCTACATTATAGGTCCTTTTGAAAAGTCAACAAAAAACACCTTTTGGGTCAAAGCATCTTACATGAACATGGAAGACCCAATTAAGATGAAACCAAAAGGGTTGTTTAAGAGACAACCTAAGGTTTCTAAAAAGTCCAAGAACAACTCTCTAGGGTTAAAATTGGAGGAGATATGCCTTGCCAAAGTTGACCATTTTTGCAAAATTGCCAAAAGTCAAATGTGCTCAAAAGTGCATTTTTTATCAAATGTGCCTAGCATTTCATGATTGCATCTTGTTTGTGACATGGTCCAAGACCCAAATCAGCATCCACACATTATTTGCTTCATTATTTATTTTATTTTGATTTTTTATTATTTAAAATTCAAATTAAATCAAATAAATGGCAAAAAATACAAAAAGATTGATTTTGATCTGATTTTTGTAGGAATCAAATCCAATCAAGCTAGCATATCATATCCAAATCAGATCAAGGGAAATTGAAGCAAAAATAGCATGATTATGGTTGTTTTGGAAAGATATTATACAAGGCAAAACTAAATCAAATCTCCATGAATCAAAAAGATTTAAGCTGTTTTTGTTGCCCTAATTCGTTCTAGTACATATACAGAACATAACCAAGCCAAAAAACAAGGTTTGCAGGTCGTGAGAGCACAAAAGAAAACTCAAAATTTTGGCAAAAAGTTGTGGATCGGTTTCAAGCTTAAAAGTCAATTCAAGCAATTATAAGACTACCGATTGACTCCTGGACATCTCCAGAACGCATCTCAATAAATTGCAAGCATTTTCACGTACAGAATCACGACTTACAGACCCACACTTTGCATCTTCAAACTTGATTTTGATTTTACAATTTACGCATAATTAATCATTACTAAACATAGCATTGTGTTTGTACTAACATTTGGAATGTTTTGGTTTACATGATTTTGCATTTTGATGACTGTATGCATATGTACCATGGCTAGGGTTTTCATGGTCGTTTTAGGGTTTCTTGATACAGGGAAAATTAGGGCAAAAGAAGGATGCCATCATACTTGTGATATCAAAATGAGTTGATTGGTATGTTTGGAATTAATTTATCTTGCTTGTTTGAGATTTTTGAAAGATGCAGGGTTATAGCTACAGAGGCAGGCCGTAGGTAAAGGTATCACACCTAAAATGACGGATCTATGAGGAAGACGACGGCGTGTCCCAGCCTGATTGGGCAATTCAAATTTCACGCATTTATTTACCACACTGACTCATATTTTATTATATTATTATTGTTTCAATATTATAATAACTAAGCATTACAACCCAGTTGGTTAAGCACGCATATGTTGAGTGGGAGGACCTGGGTTCAATCCCAGGTCCCAGTATTTTTCTATTTTCACAATGTTTAATTGCAGATTCTATACTCCATGCTTCCAAGCGTCCACTATGCACTCCAACCATCCAGCCGTTTGATGCATCTCTAATCCAAATCCAGTGCTCCATCAAAGAAGGGCCATGGTACACCATCAGAAAGGGGCAACATTGGATCTCACGCATAGACTGGGCTGACCATTCTTTTGGGCCTTATAAATTCAACATCACACCCCCATTTCAACAAATACAGGCCCAATTTAATTCTTTTCTCTTTATTTTCTTATTTTTATTATTTATTATTTATTTTCCTTTTTACAAAAATAACACAAAAATTATTTCTTTTTTATCTAATCAAAAATCACAAAAACATAATAATCATTTTTTTTCATAAAAATATTTTATTTCCTCAATTAATTAGATTAATTATTTAGGGCAATTTAATTCCTTTTTTTCATAATTTAAAAATAATTAGAAATTAGGGTTAATTTGTGCATAACCTAATTTTTTCTCAAAAATAACCTAAATTTTTTCTCAATTAGATTTTCTAGGTTTTTAATTATTTCTCTCATTTAATTCGCCGCACGCATTTTTTATTAATTTCCTTTTTATTATTATTGTAACTGCTCTGAGTTTGTAATAGTAATTAGGGTTTCAATTCCGCATCTTTATTTTTCAGTCAAAATAATTATGTATCTGCGAAAGCCTTGTAATAGCTAGGAATTTAACTTTCCCGCATTTTATTTCCGCAAACTATAAACTGCTTAGATGTATGTTAATAAGATTGTATGGAAAGACAAACTGAAAATTAATATGGTAGAAAATCCTAAATGTGCAAAGATAAATTAACTGAAAATTACACTCGCACATGCTCACTCCTATAGTTTACTCCACTCCGGTTTCCTTCGGTAAACGGTCATGAAGTATAGGGTTTGTTAGTGGTTGTCCTCTAGCCCCGAAAGATCTAAAATGACCCATTCGGATGTTGCCTCGGAAAAAGATATTTAAGGCTTTAGGATGATTACTAACATTTCCTAACATGCTTTTTTGATCGTATTTGTCCCTTCGAATGTCCCTAAAAAACTCCAACGACGATGCTACCTATTTCTCAATAATGGGATAGAATTGTCTAAAAGGAAAACGAACAGACCTTTTTCGAGTAGGTAGATTAGTTCCTAGGTACTTTCTCAAACAAGCAAAAACTTTTTCACACCAACACTTTCCCAAATAAAGTTTCCAAAAAATAACTTCGTAACACTCTGGAGGACAAAAACAAGGGTTAAAACGAAGTAAAACAAAACTTTTCAAAGCAAGCACACACAAGCAGTTTTCAAAATGAGCAAGTACCTAAGAGCCCGTGGAAAACCATTGATAGAAAGGGTGCTAACACCTTACCTTTCTATAATCTACCCCCCGTACTCAGAAACATCTCGAAAAAGGTTTTTCTGTTCTTTTTTATTTTCCTGATTGGATAAAATAAAAGTCGGTGGCGACTCTTGCTTACTGCGATATTTGCAAACAAAAAACGCAAACCAGTATTAATAGTCGGTTCTGCCACCGTATAACATAAATCAACATTGAAGGGTGAGAAAAACACAAGAAAATAGGGGGGGGGGTTGAATTGGGGTTTCTAATAAACTTTTTCTCTTAAAATATTAGGGAAATCTAACTAGAAATAATAAAGCTAAGGAAAGAATAAAATGTCTCTTTTGGTTTATACAAGTTGACCTTTAACAAGGCTACTCTTTTCCACCCACCAAAATGATTTTGCCTTCAACAGGGATTTAAACCACTAATCTCAACATATTACAAATGCATGGGCTACATGCGGTGACTAATCACAACAGTATAAGAGTCCAAACTGACACCTTAGCTCTCTCAAGTCTCAAACTAATAACCTAGTCACTTGAGGTAATAATCAATTCTAAATAGAATTGCAATTATGTTTGTTTATAATGTTTTCTTCTAAAAAGTAGATTATCACAACAATGAAGAACAAATTTTCTAATACAAATAATGAGCAATATCTTTTTTTTTGTATTGAGAACTCTAAGATAAAACACAAATAATGAGAAATAACTTTTTGTGTTTAAATCCCTAATATCTTAACACAATAACGACCAACAACTCTTGTGTTCTTTATATTTTTCTAGAAGAATACATGTGGATGTATATGAATAGTGATTTATTTTTATTTTTTATGTTTCTCAGTATTTCAGCAATTTGATTCAAGCTTAATAGTGTGGAGTAGTTCGTCAATCTTCAAATGCTGATGAGGTCTCTTTATATAGATTCGAGAATAAGACCGTTGATAGTATGAAGACGTCGCTTTCACTTTCCAGCTACAATAATGGTAGCATTTCATAGTGGGAGACAACATAGTATAATACATAAGCATGTAATGGAATTTTAAACGTATAGACAGTACTATATTCTTTGTGGATAAGTTTCTTAAGACCTTATCTTCTGATGATTTACTTCAGGCTTGAAGTAGTAAGCTTGGAAGATGTCTCTTAATCTTTTGTTTGTCTTCTTTTCTTGATGGATTCATTCCGATATGATGATGAAAATGATCCAGAAGACACTTCATTGTTGTAGAGTAAGAGTCTTTCGGATAGTTGAATATTGTCTTCAGATATATATAAGCAACAACTTATCTGATGAACAATGTTTTCTTTGAGTGAAATCTTTTCTGATATTGACTTCTTGAATTGATCCTTGATTCTTGATAATCAGCTTTTCTGAGCTGCATATCTGATATCTAACTTCTATAGCAGAAGCTTATATAAGTACATTTGATTTTTATGGAGAATTCCTTTATTTTTGATCTCTTGAATTCTGATCTTTAGATTGAGTTGAAAGCAACAACTTATGTCTACTATATCTTGGTGTTTGATCATGAATTCTTTTTCTTGATATCTGAGAAGGGTGATTTTTTGAGAACATACTTGATTCCCTTTCTGATGAACATTCAACATTCCTTAGAACTGTTGATGTTTCTTTAGAAATAGTCACAAAGGTTCTTCTGTTGAGTAGGTTGGATTGAGAGGATGTCACCATTTGATCTTGTCTTTTGATGGACTATATGATGTTGATTTGAGTTGAGTCCAGAAGATCTTTCTTTCTTTCATCCTTTCTTCTGATAGAATACTTCTGATGTTGAATTGAAGTGTGTATTCCATGAACTATCTGAGTCCAGAATATTAACTTTGTCTTCAGAAATGTGAGCATTAACTCTTCTGATGGACAAATCTTGTCTTTTGAACTTTGCATTGGACGCTTGTTTCTTGAACAATCTTGATTTCCGATCTTGAAGAAACAACTTATCAAAAACTCTTTTATTTTGATTACTTGTGACTTTTGAAGCAACATCTTGTTGAGAAGTACACACATGATCCTATTTCTAGTGAACATTTAACATTCTTCATAACTACTGATGTTTATTCAGAAATGGATGTGAACTGTCTTTATGATGTGCTTGGTGTATTTCTGATTCTCCAGACATCAGTCCTAAATCAACTAGAATTTCTTATCCATATACTCAAGAAACTTATTAGAACTAAAATTGTTTCTTATCAAATATATGTGTTTTTATCATTAAGACATCGAAATTATATTGTATACACAAATATTATTCTAACAATCTCCCCCTTTTTGATGATGAAAAAACTATGTATTTTGATAGAACAATTTTACAGGGTTAAATCATAAACAAAAATAGTATAAGAGTTTAGAAAACTCCCCCTGGGATAAACAATCCCCCCTGAGTCATAAACTTATGATCTTTCAGAGCTTTAAGAGCATTATTATCCTTTCTGAATTCTGATTGAAGCATGTGGAAGCGATTTATCAGAGTTTACTTTATAAGTAATTCTTACTTAATTAGAACCTTATAATCATTAGATAGGTTCATTATCATAGCTTGATCCATCAGACCCTTTTTTTATGTTTGAAGTTTGCTATCAACATTCAGTCTCTTAGAACATTCTATATCCTAGAATTTCTTTTATCAGAGTTTGATCAACTGAACCTTTCAAACATTAGAATTCCTTTTATCACAACTTGATTTATTGAAACCTCTCAACTTTAGAAGTTCTCAATTCATTTACCTTGTACCTGAAACACATTTCTAAAAGTTTATATATATATATATATATATATATATATATATATATATATATATATATATATATATATATATATATATATATATATATATATATATATATATATATATATATATATATATATATATATATATATATATATATATATATATATTATCTATAAACATATTTAAAACAAGTTAATTCCTAGAGTGCTTAAGAAGTAGAGAGGTTCTGATTCTTATAAAGAAGTTTGTAGAGCATTTCCTAGATAGAGTTATTGATATCCTTCTGATTTTGCAGTATTTCTTTGATCGACAACTATTCCTTTTGCATTTCCTTAAGAGTATTTAGAAAATGAGTGAACACACCAGAACAATTTTGAGAAAGTTCTTCTAGCTCTTCATGTTCCTTTCTCGCAGCTTATCTAACATCTTTTTCCGCTTTCTTAGCAGCTTCTCGCTCAGCAGCCTTCCGAGCTTCTATAGCCAGAAATCTCTCTTGAGCTTCTTTGACATAAATTTCTTTAGTTTTTTCTGAGAGATTTTGAATTCTGATGAATTCAACTGATATCCATCTTTTAAACCTATTCCATGTTGTTGATAGATGAAGGGGATCAGTGTTGAGGTTGGATACTTCACGAATATTTTCTAATCTCCTGAGTGCATTTTCTTTGAAATTTGTAATAAATTCCTCAATACCCATCGATGACCGAACATGGTTTTGATTTTAAAAAGTGGTTTCTTCATCAGAGATAACTTTTTTAGTTTGAATGTGCTCAGAGTCTAAGTTGATGTTTGGCTGATTTAGATCAAAGTTTAGGTTTGGTGAGGGTGTATCTGAAGGTTTTGATGTAATTATCTAAAGCAGGAGGCTAATACAAATATTTATGGGTTCTGGAGTGGAAACTTCAGGAGCAGAGTGAATTTCTAATGAAGTATCTTCAGAAATGATTTGAGAAAAGGATATGGGTAAGGTGGTTGTAGTAGGATTTGAAATTTTTTTAGCTTGATTGGTTAAATTTGCTTCCGATGAAAATCAAAATTCAAACAATGACATGGTAGAAAAAATGGTAGTAATAGTTTTTGATTGTTAAGAGGTGGATGTTTGCTGTGCTTCAGATATGTTAGATTTTCTAGTGGGAACGGATGAATTAGATTGAAAATCTAATGCAACTTCTTTTGAGGATTTTGTAACTTTTTTTTATAACTTTTTTCCTTTTTCTCTATAGCTTCTTCCTTCCTCTCAAGAGCGTGAATATTTCTTTTACACAATGGAGGAGGTTTGGTAGGAAAAGAATCATATGAGATAACAGAAGTGTCAAATCCTTCCTCCTGAAGCAATTTAACATAGGTTGCAAGAACTTATGGTGAGTATTTCTTAGTGAAATAAGAATAATCATAAATTGGTGTTCTCTGGGATATTATTCCTTATCGATCAATAATTATTCTTGGTTTGGTCACTTTTTCCAACAACTCTCATACTCTTGAGATTATTGTCATTGAACGATTTTCCCATTTCTGCAGTAATATCCTCCATCCTTTTTGTTTCAATCAAATAATCTATAATCCCATTTTTAGTTAGAACGTCTGATATAAATCTCCCCAGTGGGATGTAACTCTTTTTAGGCTTTCTCGATCCATCATTCCTTGTCTCAATAATGGTATCTCTGAGATGGTTAAAAAGTATAGAAGGTAAATGTATCTTTTCTTTCTTCATCAGATAGTAAAAGATATACTTCTGATCAACATTGATTGAGTCAGTTAAACTGGTTGATGGTATGTGTTGTATGCATCCTAAGATGATTTTGAACCACACACGAAGATTATTTTCGAGTTCCATTATCTTTGAAGTTTCTCTTTTGTAGTCCCTTATTTTCCTTTGGTAAAAATAACTGGTTCTATCACATTGTGTAAGAATTTTGATTTGGAGTCTGCTCCATGAACCAATTTTCCTCTTACTTTGTCTATCCCTAGTAAGGTAGCAATTGATTTAACATTGATAATGATTTTTTCACCAAGAACATGAGAGACAATGTGTTTTTCATCGGCAATGGCAAATCTCCAAAATTCTTTCACCAATTTTTTGTATATATAACCATGAAGATGCTTGAAGTAATTACCCCATTCTTGAAAGTTGAGTTCTTCAGTTAAATCCACTCCATTTTCTTTTAAGTTCTAAAAATTCACAAGCTCAAGGATGACTTCTAACTGATTTGATGGAGTTGCCATATGAACATGTGTAGATTGATCGAGAATTGAGATATTTTGACATTCTTGATACACAGGAAATAGTTGATGAAGTGTTAAAGGATTTTAAGGAGAATTGCTTGCATTACTCTATTGAGATGCTTCTTGTTGTTCCCATTCTTGAGATAATTTGTATAGTTCTAATTTTGGGCATCCATGAATGAGCAGATTTTGGTGAAAGAAAAGGGTTCTAGGGTTTTCAGATGAGAGACAAAACTAAACTGTGAGTGAAAACGTGTGTGAGAGTCAGAGAAGTGGGTAATTTAATAAAAAATTTAAAATAAATAAGAAGCACTAGGAGATAGAAATGACGACTCTAATAACCTATTCTTAATTGTAACACTACTCAATGAGACACTCAATCGTTATAACATGACATGTGTATTTCAACGAGTCATAGTCATATCTTTTGATGTGACAACAATTAATGATCTATAATAAAAGAATATTTAAAAATTTGTCTTTAGAATATTTCTTATATAGATAGCTTATAACCAATAGAAGTATCAAGAATTAAAAACAAAAACAAAAGAATTTTATTGAAGACAAAGTTTATTTAGGAGAAGAAGACAAGACCTTTTTTAAGTAGATACGAAACTTTTGACATATTTACGCTTTTTAATTTTCTGAAGGATAATGAATGCTTTTGGATAGATTTTTTGTTTACTCGATCTCCATTACTTCTAATGACCTTCTTTGTGAGCCACCAATTCGATTTCTTCAAGTTCTAGGCTTTGGGACATAAGTTTTCTTTCCATTATGAGTTGTCAACATCCAAAGTACAAGTGCCATGGATGGTGTCTTCACACTTCTATTTAACAGATCTACAATATACTATTTTAACTTTTGGTACCCATATTCTTTTGGGTCCTTTTTGGTTAGTCTTACCAGAATTCTTGATGAACTTTGGTTTTCGTGCAATAGTAAATTTTTGTGTTTGTGCTGATGTATAGTGATAGGAAAACGGAGAATTAGGTTTGTTACCTTTATGATCATTATTAGAATCATTACTTACTTCTCTTTTCCCTTATGACTAACGCCATAGATCATGGAAGCCATCTTGCTTATATCCAGACTTTTGTTCAAGAACTTTTGAAACTTCTTGTCATATTTGTACAAGATAATTTTAGAAGATGGTGGAGCTTTAGAAAGAGTTTCTTCAAGTTTCAAACCGTTTTTATCTAGAAAAGTGTTCTTTTTTTTTTCTAAAACAAAATTCTTTTGTTTTTGTTCAGAAACTTCTTTTTCAAATCTACCATATTCTTTAACAGCATGTTCATGAACTTTTGTCAAGTTCTCAAATTTCTATTTAAGTTCTTGGTACTTACTCAGAATATCAGATAGAGATACTTCTAAATCAACACGAGGAATTTCAGAAAACACCTCTTCAGAGTCTGAATCTGTATTTGATGAACTTTCTGTTGAGATGACAGTTGTGATTGCCATGTTGACATGCTCTTCATCATAATCTGATTCTGATGCTTCTATATCATCCCATGTTTCCATAAGGCCTCTCCGTTTGTCTTTGAAATGGTTGTTCTTGGAACCTTCATTTCTGGAGCCTTCTTTCTTTAGCTTTGGACAATCGTATTTGTAATGTCTTGGTTCATTACATTCGTAGCATGTGACTTCTCTATTTCCCTTCCAGAAAGATTTTGAACGATCTCTTATGAATCTTCTAGAATTGTTTTGTCTTTTCCAGAGTTGTTTCACTCTTATGGAAAGTAATGACAATTCATCATCATCATCAGAGTCTTATTTTTGGATTCTTATCCCTCTTTAGATTGTAGAGCTTTGAGTCTTCCTGACTTGACCTCTTTTTTTGATTTAGACCTTAGAGCGATAAACTTAACCTTTTTGTGAGGTACATCTTCCTATAATTCTATTTTGTGACTTCTTAGAGAGCTGATCAACTCTTCAAGGCTCATTTTGTTCAGGTCCTAAGAAAGTTTCAGAGTTGTTACCATAGGTCTCCACTTCTTTGGAAGACTTCTGACGATCTTCTTAACATGGTCCGCTGTTGTATATCCTTTGTCTAGAACTTTGAGTCTTGCTACTAAGGTTTGAAACCTTGAGGACATGGTCTCAACAGTTTCATCTTCTTCCATCATTAATGCTTCATATTTCCGAATTAAAGCTAACACTTTAGTCTCCTTTACTTGAGAGTTCCCTTCATGAGTCATCTTTAAAGAATAAAGAATATCCTTAGTTATTTCTCTGTTGGTGATTTTCTCATATTCATTATATGAGATAGCACCGAGAAGAATGCTTATGGCTTTATAATGATTCTTGCTTCATCGTTTATGATCTTCACTCATGTGATTCCGGGGAACAGGAATACCTTCTTCAGATATAGGTTCCCTATAACCATTTGTAATCAGATCCCAAATATCTGCATCATAACCTAGAAAGAAACTTTCTAGTCTATCTTTCCAGTACTCAAAATCTTTCTCCATCAAAAATACGAGGCTTAGTAAAATAGTTATCTTTTTCATTTTTGTTTGCAGGCGTAACTATATGACATTTTTCTCAACTGGATCCCTATCTACATATTTAAGTGTTTGGTTTGCAAATCAATGAAGAGCACACAAGAAAGGGGGTTTGAATTGGGTTTTCTAATAAACTTTTTCTCTAAAAATATTTGTGCAAACTAACTAGAAATAATAAAGCTAAGGAAAGAATAAAATGACTCCTATGATTTATACAAGTTCACCTTTAACAAGGCTACTCTTGTCCACCCGCTAAGGTGAGTTTGCCTTCAACAAGGACTTAATCCACTAATTTTAACAGATTACAAAAGCACGGGCTACCCGCCGGGGACTAACCACAACCGTCTAAGAGTCTAAACTGACACCTTATCCTTCTCAAGTCTCAGACTAACCACCTAGTCACTTGAGGTAATAATCAATTCTAAACAGAATTACAATCAATTGTGTTTATAATGTTAGCTTCTAAAAGGCAGATTAACACAACAATGAAGAACAAAGTCTCTAATACAAATAATGAGTAACAACTCTTTGTATTGAGAACTCTGAGATAAAACACAAATAATGAGCAGCAACTCTTTATGTTTAAATCCATAATATCTTAACATAATAACAAGCAACAACTCTTGTATTCTTGATATTTCTCTAAAAGAATATTTGTGGATGTATATGGATAGAGATTCTTTTTTTATTTATGTTTATCAGTATTTCAGTAATTTGATTCAAGCTTGATAGTGTGGAGTAGTTTGTCAATCTTCAAATGTTGACGAGGTCTCTTTATATAGACTTGAGAATAAGACTATTGATAGTACAAAGACGTCGCTTTCACTTTCCAGTTACAGTAACGATAGCATTTAGTCGTGGGAGACAACATAATACAATATGTAAGCATGTAGTGGAATTTTAAACGTATTGACTGTACTATATTGTTCATGGCTAAGTTTCTTAAGACCTTATCTTCTGATGATTTACTTATGGCTTGAAGTGGTAAGCTTGGAATATATCTCTTGATCTTGTCTTTGTTTTATTTTCTTCTTGCTATATTGATTCTAATATAATGATGAAAATGATCCAGAAGATACTTCATTGTTGTAGAATCAGAGTCTTTCAGATAGTCGAATATTGTCTTCAAATTTATAAGCAACAACTTATCTGATGAAAAATGTCTTCTTTGAGCGAAAGATTTTCTGATCTTGACTTCTTGAATTGATCCTTGATTTTCGATAATCAGCTTTTCTGAGCTGCATATATGATATCTAATTTTTGAAGCAGAAGCTTATATTAGTACATCTGATTTTGACGTTGAATTCCTTTCTTTCTGATCTCTTGAATTCTGATCTTTAGATTGAGTTGGAAGCAACAACTTATGTCAGCTATATCTTGGTGTTTGATCATGAACTCTTTGTCTTGATATCTGAGAGCGGCACTTTCGTGAGAACATACTTGATTCCTTTTCTGATGAATATTCAACATTCCTTAGAACAGTTGATGTTTCTTTAGAAACAATCACAATAGTTCTTCTGTTAAGTAGATTGGCTTGAGAGGATGTCACCCTTTGGTATTGTCTTTTGATGGACTATATGATGTTGATTTAAGTTGAGTCTAGAAGACCTTTCTTTCTTTCTTTCATCCTTTCTTCTGATAGAATATTTCTGACGTTGAATTGAAGTGCATATTCCATGAACTATCAGAGTCTTCAGAATCTTGACATTGTCTTCAGAAATATGAGCAACAACTCTTCTGATGAACACATCTTATCTTATGAACTTCGCATTGAAAGCTTGTTTCTTGAACAATATTAATTTATGATCTTGAAGCAACAGCTTATCAGAAAATTTTTCTTCTTGATTACATGTGACTTCTGAAGCAGCATCTTGTTAAGATGTACACACATGATCTTTTTTCTGGCGAACATTCAACATTCTTCAGAACTATTGATGTTTCTTCAGAAATGGATGTGAACAGTCTTTCTGATGTGCTTGGTGTATTTCTGATTCTCCAGAAATCAATCTTGAATCAATTATAATTTCTTATCTGCACACTCAAGAAACTTATTAGAACTAAAATTGTTTCTTATCAAATATATGTGTTGTTATAATCAAAACATCAAGATTATATTGTAGACACAAATCCTGTTCTAACAAAAATGTCAAGACATGTGATAAAACATCAGGACACAATACTTTACTTTCCCTTTTTAGCAAAAATATAGACAAAAAGAACCAGATTAATTTTACACAATGGAAACACACATGGCACTTCAGAACATATTGCACTCTAGCAATACCACAAATGGAAACACACAAATGGAAACACAACTACTTCTTGGTTTGCTTTAGGTGGTTTGCCACCTCTTGCCCCTTTCAAATATCCTTTTGCATTCGTTGATGTTGTAGCCAACCCCACAGTCTTGCAGAATACCTTCCTCCCAGCCAATAACTCCAGCAATTGGCATATCATTCCCAAGAACATAGAGAAAAGATATAGTAGATGTTGCATTCCCTATTTTCTGTAATTGCTATAACTCTTCAATAGTACATGTTACAATCCCACTGTCTTTGATAACATTAAGTTGTTCCTTATTGTCCATAAGCTCCAGAGTTCCATCTCTTCCTTCAACAAGATGCCTGATCAGTTGCTTGCAACTACCAAGATCCTTGTATCAGTCATGTTGAATAAGATATCTGAATGAATTTAGATCTTCATTATGACATCTCTCTCAATATCATACCTCTTAAACATCAATTCAAAGTACCTTCCACCTATTTCCCTCAAGGCAACACATCCATCTATATTTGATATATTCTGCTTGAATTTAGTGATGTTACCTTTATCAGAGTGACTTGCAGTCAAATCCCTGGTTTGTTATATCCGCCCCTCAGTAGTCAAACTTGTGTTGGAGTGAGAATTCACTGGTTCAATGTTTGTGAATTCACAAGTCTCTTCTCCTAGTGCTTCATAGGATGTTCCAATAGCGTCTATGACATCCTCATTTTCTTCAACAGCTGACTCATCAATTATTATATTCATAGGTTCCAAAGACATTACAGTTCTGAAGTTGAAAACTCTATAAGTTATGCTCTTCAAGGAGTATCCCGTAAAAATTACTTCACCCCTAATGATCTTCTTCTTGTCCTTCTTACCTTTGTCAGTCCAGTAGTAGCTGATTCTAGTTGATTTTAGAATCTCCTTAGTTATTTGTTCAACACTTACCCCTTGCTGATGGCACACATAATCAATATTGTTAGAAGCACAAAATTTAGAGAATCTTATATTCCAAAATCCTTGTCTGGATTACTTCTAATTTTCACAATATCATCATTCTTCTCTTCTTGAATAGTTTGACACAAGCCTTTGAAGATCTTAAATGCATATGAATTTTCTCTAAAAATTTTTATCCAAGCATATCCTGAAAAATCATCTATGAGCACATAAACATACCTCTTACCACACATATTATCAACCTGCATTGGTCCCATTAAGTCCATATGAAGAAGTTCTAACCTTTTTGAAGTAGTCTGGGGCTGTAACATTTTGTGTGACATCACGAATTGAGACCTAGAATCACAATCATTATAGACTAACTCTTCATCAATCTCTAGCTTTGACAAGTCTCTATTGGCTCCTTTAGATATGACTTTCTTCATTCTTTTGACATGAAGATGTCCAAGTTTCTCATTCCATAAATTTAATTCATCCTTACTGGCCTTTGAACCTTTACGCATCAATTTTCTAATTCCTTCAAATTTACTACTGATACTGCCACCAAAACGTGCAGGTCCAGTGGGATGAGATCTATTATTTAGCACCAACTTTTGCACTCCCATATTATCTGTCCCTTTCTTTTTGCTCACTTTCTCTCCCTTAGAAAGAATTGAAGACTTTTGATCTCCGTATAGTTTATAACAGAAGGACTTTATATGACCATGCTCACCATATGAGTAGCATGTACCAGTTGATGAATGACTTGTGGACCATGTTTGATCAAGTATGCTAGAGTTTTGTAACATGTGTTTAGACATTTTAATTACTTCCTTTCTTTTTGCAGGGAGAGATTTCACCACATACACTCCTCTTTGGTCATTCTCAACTTGATAATTACCTTCTAATTCTCCAGTCTCTTTTATCATAGCCACTACATCCTTCAAATATTTAACTAAGTCTGACATGTTATTTAACTTCGAATTAAGAAGAGTTACCTCACTTTGAAGACGTGATACAGTACATAGAAGATTCTTCTTCTCACATTCCAAGTCATCTATGATATTTCTCTGATCTTCCTATTTTTCCACATTTGTTTCAAACTTGTCACAAGCATCTTTGTAGGATATATCATGATCTTTATGGAGAACACTATCACCATCACCTTTTACTTCACATGTCCATCTTCCAGACAAAGCCATCACAAGTTTTGTAGATTCATCATTAGCTTCATCTTCTGATTCATCGTCATCAGACCAAGACATAGTAAAACCCCTTTTCTGCCTTTTGAGAAAGGTGGGACATTCTGGTTTGATATGGCCAAAACCTTCACACTCGTAACATTGAATGCCTCTGCTTTGATTGGTCTTTTCTTCAAACATGGTGTTCTTCTGAAGATTTTCTTCATTACTGATGTCATAAGAGACGTTCCTACATTTGGTTTCTCTCTTTTGTCCAATATTCTTAATACCTTATTAAATTTCTTTCCAATTAGAACAATGGTATTAGACAGATCCCTATTAGTAACCGACTCAGGTTGACCTTTATCTTCAGCATTGGACACAAAAGTTATGCTTTTGTTCTTTTTTCAGCTTTGTCACCAATAGTCAGTTCAAATGTTTGAAGTGACCCAATAAGTTCATCAACTCTCAAGTTGTTGATGTCCTAAGCTTCTTCAATTGTTGTGACCTTCATGTCAAATCTCCTAGGCAAGGACCTAAGAATTCTTCTGACCATCTTGGCTTCTGATAACTTCTCTCCCAAATCACTTGATGCACTGGAAATTTCAAGAAATTTCATTTGATATTCTTGAATTGTCTCACCATCATTCATCTTTAAGCTCTCAAATTTGGAAGTGAGAAGATGAAGTCTTGAGATCTTCTCCTTAGAGGTACCTTCATAAGTTGTCTTGAAAATTTCCCAAGCCTCCTTGGCCACTGCACACATATTAATCAGCCTGAAACATTTTTGTCTACCCCGTTGAATAGAGCATTTAAATCCTTGGAATTTCCAATAACTTCTTTATCATTACCTTCATTCCATTATTCTTCAGGTTGATTGTGTTAGTTTCAACCTATTTTCCATATTTTTCAATGATCTTCATAATGGGATACTTCCATCCTTTCAAGACAGTGTTCCAAGCATTATTGTCCATAGCTTTTAGATAAGCTATCATTCTAACTTTCCACCAGTAATAGTTAGAACCATCCAACATGGGTGGTCTGTTGTTATAACCGCCTTCTTTCTCCATAGTGCTAGAAAATATATATCCCTGAATCTCACCCAGTAATCAGAATTAGGTTCCTTCTCTTGATGCCAATTGAAATTCTGGCACACACAATTTATCAGAAGTCAAGACTGATGTCTCCACAATAAACAATGTCAAGATAGATGTTATAACATATGCTGACAGTACAACAACAATAACAACAATGTGGAAAAATAACTTGCAGAAAGAAGAGAAATCCACTATCAGTAGTACTAGTTCGAAGTTAAACTCCCCTATTTAAAACTTCTCGCCTAATCCCTACCTGGTGCAACTTCTACCTAGGTCCTCCCTATATATAAGAAATCAACATCCCACTTCTAATCACCGCAATGATAAAAGACATATCACAATCACAAGGGGTGTCTATCAACAAGTTACAGTCACAACAACTTGAACGAATAAAATAGGAAGATCACACTTCTAAATTACAAATACTTAGTTTTCTTAAAAGCTTCACTAAGAACAATACTCAAATCGAGTCTACGAGCTTTGAGTGAGAATAATAGCTTGATGAATAAGCAATAATCAGTTAACTCAAATGTATCAAAAATACATGAGGAAATATAAAAAGAAAACAAAGTACCTAAGGAACTACCAACCCTAAACCCTTATTTTTCACAAGGTTTTATAATAAAAACTATACTTAAAAACTAGGTCTTGGACGAATCCTTAAATATTTTTTTACATTTGGGCTTGGACTCTTCAATCAAATCCAATCAGCAACTCTCATAAACCTGTAGAATCTTTCTCCACAAAATAGAAACAATCTTCATAAAAAGTTTCCTAAAAAGTCTCAATTTATCCTTTTTAGTAACCAATCAAATATGCACTTGTTTCTAAAACCCTTGATTGGCCAGCACCTATAATGAGTACAAAATATTCCAGATACTCATATCTTCAAATTAAATCTTCAAGGATAAAATATCCAGTGCACTGTCAAGATGTTATGTTGTAACATGTTAGAACATCTACTGGAACATTTGTCAAATAAGGTACTGCAGAACCTGCTTGTACCTGCTGGTCAAGATTATATGACATTGTCTTTAACATATGGTAGTAAAACATATAACAGCTGGAACTGCTATGACAGTTGATAAAGATGTTGCATCATCTTAACAACACCAACATAGAACCATGCTTAAAACCATGCTTAGTAAAAATTCAGCCAACCATAAAAACATGGAACTAACACAAGTAATACCGGAACTTGTCACTGATGACTGACTTGGTCAACATATCATCTGCTTTCTCTGAAGTATGAACCTTTTAATTTATATTTGTCCAGGTGCAAATAACTCTCTAATCTTATGAAACCTCGCATCAATATGATTGGTCCTTGCTTGATACACCCGATTGTTATCCAAATATATTGCATTCTAACTATTAGAATTTAACTAAACTCCACATTAGTCAACACCTAATTTTCTGATTAATCTTGTAAGTCATTATTCAAAAGCTACACCTATCGGCGTGTACTTTGTTTAAGTTATCAACATGGCCATTATGGATTTAACTAATGATATCCAACAAATAGGTCTTCATGCTAAAGTAAAGACGTGGCCTATTATAGACATATTATCATGCATATCACCAATATATTTGAATCAACATGTCCTATAATTGAAGGATCACGATATTCACTACTAAACATGATACCGTAACTCATAGTACCCTTCAATTACCTGAAAATCCATTTGATTGCTTCCTAATGATGCTTTCCTGATTTGGACATAAACTTGCAAACTTGACTTACATCTTGTGCCAAATTTGGTCTAGTCCAGACCATATGTAATACAGTGGGAGAACTGACTAGGGTTTTTGCATTTTATTGCAATTGTTGCGGTTAGCAAGAGTCGCCACCGACTTTTCTTTATCCAATGAAGGAAAGGTTGAAAAGAATAGGAAATACCTTTTGAGAATTTTCTTGAGTTCGGGGGGTAGGTTATAAAAAGGGAAGGTGTTAGCATCCTTTTCATCCGTAATTATCTACGAGCTCTTAGATGCTAGCTTACTTTTGAAATGCTTTGTTTGAAATGTGTTTGTGATTATTTTTGAAAGTATTCTTAAAAGGTGCCTTTATTTCGGTGAACGTTGTAATAATTCTCGCTTCTATAAGAATGTATACAAAGTGTTAACTTTTGAAAATATTTCATGGAAAGTGTTGGTGTATTCTGGAAGATTTTTTGAAATGTTGTGAGCAAGCAACTATGAACGTTCTACCTACTCAAAAAGTCTTAGTTCTTTTCCTCCTTTAGATAGTGTTTTCTTACTATTAGTTAGTAAGCAACCATATCATTGGATGTGAAGGGACAAACATGCGTCGTCGTACAGTCATAGAAAGCAACATTGTAGGATACCTTAGCAATTTATCGTAAGGGTCTAAGATCGTTTACCGTAGGCAACATTGAAGGGTCATCAAGGGACTATGATTTTGTATTTGGGGGTCTTTGCTAAAGTATCCCACGTTCGAGGGACACAAATGTTTTATTCTAAGGCAACAAGTGTGGGTTAACCCTAGAGGTGCAAGTGTGCAAAGTGTTTGTTTTCATGCTCTTTTTGTCTTTGAATTAGGATTTTCTACTTGTTGATTTTATGTCTTTCCATACAAACCTTAATTACTAGCATTTATATTGAAAGCAATAAATTATGGAAATGTAAAGTTCTATGCTATTACATCATTTGGGGATGGGGGTACAAATTTACAAATGGGGGAGCAAGTAAATAAAAACCTAATTTACTATTACAACCATATTGAACTTGAATAAATAATATACAAGAATATGAGATAATATACAAGGAAAAGAGGATTGTTTTTGTTTGAGTTTTTTATGAAAGAGTTTTTAACCTAATTAAATTAAAACTAAAAATGAATGGAAGGAAATTAATTAATCAAACTCCTAAATTCTAAATTATTTTAATTAAAATAAACTAAGTCTAATATTAATTTAATTAAGAAGATAAATTGGTTAACGAAATGTTTTTTTTGGTCTTTTGCCTAAAATAAATAAAATAAAAATATACTAAATATCTAAATAATAAATATAAAACATTTTTGGTATTTTGGTTTAAAAAATAATAATAATGATAATAATAATAATAATAAAAATACAGAAAAATAAAATAAAATAAAATATAAAAATTAAAGTCAGGAGGGTGTAAAAGTAAAAAGGATGGTTTGAGTGAAGAAAACTGTTTTTGTTTGATTTTAGGCCGAAATGTATTTTTGTAATCAGAAAAAGAAAATAAAAAAAATAAAAAAATGGGCCATCAGGTTGCATAGTGATCTGGGAGTGTTGCTGAGCAAAAATGGCAAGGCCCAAAGGAGGGAGGCCCAACGCTGCAGTCAAATAAAAAAATGAAACAAGAAAATATGGAAAAATAAAGCAAAACGGACGCTAGGGCTCGAACTCAGGTCCAAGAGGTAACATGGGCGCGCTTTAACCACTGGGGTGGTGATACATCCGTGTATTAAAACAAAACCATAAATATATATTACAAAACCAATCCCAGGCCTGTATCATCTTCAACCTCGCGCCAGAAAATTCCACAAGATTTTCAAAACCTGTAACTTCTTCATCTCTTAACCAAAATGGAAAATGTAAACATGAAATTTGCGTAAAATTTCATCAAGAATCCAAAAATGTAAATAACTAAAGCTATAGATCAAATATGAATGAGAATTTCAAATGGTACCAAATTTTGACCTAACTTTTTCAGGAAGTTCAAACTTAAAATTCAAACTACTCAGGCAATGTAAATGAAATCTAAGGGCATGGTTAGTTTCAGGGCTATGATATCTACATTTTATCTTCACAAATGGAAACCAAATGATGCCTATGTGAAGAGTTCAAAAGTCAAAAAACTCACTTTGAAAATGAAATCTGTGTTTTGCAAATGAGCTTGATTCAAAGTGATGTAGTGATCAGGTTAGCTTTATTGAGTCTCTAGGAGGCTAATGCAATGCTTAGCTTAAGTTGAGAGTGGCTGAAATGGCCTGGAGAAGTCAAGTTACAGACCCATGTTTTTTAGTTTGGACAATGGTGAGAATGGCGTTACAGTTTGGAAATAGGGATTGGGATGAGTTATATTTGAAGTATGGAATCTTTTGAGATGATTTGGAGAGGAAACGCACGAGTGGTTTAAGAGATGGAAGTTCTTGGGCAGAACTGTGGTAACAATGGAGTTTTTTTTGCAATTTCTGGTTTTCAGGGAGTTTGGGTGAGTTTGAGTGCTCACCAATTCGTGTTTTAGCTCACAAATAGTATCTATATTTATAAGCAAGAAGTTTGGATGCTTGAAGAAGTCAGAAATCAAGAATCACATGTTTATGGATTTGCCTTGTTTTTGAAGCAACATTGATGAACATGGTTCCAATGCTTGTACCAGGCCCTCTAGAGTGGTTGAACACTTTAAACATGTTTCTTCTAGCCTAGTAGGTTAAGTGTGTGCAGAAGAAACAAGTTAGAGGCTCAAGAAATTGACTTTGTGATTAAAGTGTTTTTTACAAGAATGGAATGGTTACTTTCTTCCCAAAATGACAATTTGGTTTGGATAATGCTTGAATCAATTGGATAATGGCTCAATCATTTGTGTAAACCATTAATTATAGAGTGAAACACAATTTTTAGGCCTGAAAATCAAACATTATGCAGCATGGCTATGGATTTGGTCAAGTATTCATCACAAAATTGACTTGTGATTCAAGTTTGAAACCCTAACTTCATCTCTTCGATTCTCCTAGATCAAGAATGATCTTAATGAGTTCTTGGAAATTTTGAAAAGCTTGGGACATCCTCTACAACCTCCATGTTTTTCAATTTTGAAGAATCAAATTGGAACTATGTGAAAAATTTCCATGCAGTTAGGTAAAAAATCTGCCTAAACTAGGTCAAATTTTTACCATGTGTTTTAAGAAAAAGTGCATGACTTCATGAATTTATAACTAAAAAAAAAAGCATTTATAGGACTTGATTAGTAAAGCAAAGTTGTATATCTCATCAAGATCTATAACTTTCATGTTGGAAGTTTTCTTCGAATCATCTTGCATCTTGGTGAAAAGTTGGCATGAAGTCCTGAAAATAATAAGACTTAAAATACTTAGAAAATTTTCTAAGTCTTGAAAACTTTGACTTTAAAAAAAATGAATTTTTACTTGATTTCGTGATGATCAAGTTTCATATTTTTTAGTGTCTTGATAAAATGTGATCTTTGAAACTCAATTTTGATCAAAAGGTCAAAATTTGACTTTTGGTGTATCAGTTGACTTTTCATTAATTTACTGAATTTCAACTATCAATCAATTGATCTTTAGAAATGATTTGAGCCATTAAATTAGGTCAACATGTTGTATTTGAATCCTTGAGATTATTCTTCAAGCCATTAAATCATGTATTAGGTCAAAAACCCTTGATCAGTCAAATACAATCAAAAACCTTAATTTTGACCATTTTGCCATTTTGATGATTTGAACATTTTTATTGGGGAATTGTGATCCAAACTTGATCAATTGATTCATATAACTTCAAAATGTTGATATTGGTCAAATATCGTGAAGTTTGACTAAAGGTTGACCATAATTGACTTTTTGCCTAATATAGTTGATTTTCAGTCATCTGAGCAATTGACTGAGCAAATTTGTGATACAAGACTTGAAACTTAACATGAATGTTCTTGGAAGTCTATAATGATTCATGAAATTAATTTGAGGAATTAGAAGTCCAATTATCCTTGTGGAAATCAAAACCCTAATTTGAGGCATTAATGTTTAGGAGATGGTTTGACCTAGTCAACACTTGTGCAATTTTTAGCCATTGAAGATCTTATGAGAAATGTCTTGAGAGAAAATAGAGGGAAATTTTTAGGTACAACAATTGCCCCTGTTCAATCTTATTAAACCTGAAGAGTTAGATTGGCCGGTCCGCCATTCGTGACTTGAAGGTGGAAGAGGATTGAACACCAAAGTGCCAAGAAATTTGCACTTGCTGGTGTATGAAATAATGTTGTTGGTTGATTATGTTGAGAATAGGCTTAAAGATGGAATTTGGAGAGGTAATGTCGGAGATGGGCTTGAAGATGCCAGCCCGAGTGACTGTTGATAAGCCTGGTGTTTGACTTGACCTTTTAACAGATGCATCCAGAAGAGAGTCTACATGCAACTACTATTTTGATGGGTAATGAAGGAATCTGCAATGACCACTAATTCAACAGGTTATGAAGGAACCTAATTACGACTACTACTTCAATAGGTTACGAAGGAATATGTGTCGACTACTACTTCAACATGTTATGAAGGAATCTGTAATTACTACTACTTCAACAGGTTATGAAGGAATCTGTGACGACTATTACTTCAACAAGTCATGAAGGAATCTATGACAACTACTACTTAAATAGGTTATGAAGGAATCTAGGACGACTACTACTTCAACAAGTTATGAAGGAGTATGTGATGACTACTACTTCAACAAGTTATGAAGGAATCTATGAAGACTACTACTTCAACAAGTTATGAAGGAATCTATGACGAATAATACTTCAACAGGTTATGAAGGAATATATGACGACTACTACTTCAACAGGTTATGAAGGAATCTATGACTGATACTACTTCAACAGGTTATGAAGGAATCTATGACGACTACTACTTCAACAGGTTATGAAGGAATCTGTGACGACTACTACTTCAACAGGTTATGAAGGAATCTATCACGACTACTACTTCAACAGGTATGTTTTTCAGAGCGATTCCCTAAGGCAAGTCTTCAATGGGAATACTTGTTAGTTTTTAGTCTCTGTAGAGAATTGTATGATTATGTAGATATCTGATGATATTCATCTGTTAATTGATTTTTCTTGCAAAGGTAAAGAGTTAGTTGTTACGCAATGTCATGATGCATGTATTGCGTAATGATGTTCTCAAAGTAAATGAGATCATGTTATATGCGTTTTGTATGCATATATGATGATGCATGAATGTTGTTAAAATATATCTTTGTCTGGGAAAATAGATCCCTGACCACTACTGGGGAGTTGGGGAAATAAACCCTGAAGACCTTACTGGGGAAGTGTACTTATACGAGGAAGGAATTTTTGAAAAGTTTCTTTTTTAGTTTTGAAAAACTTGACCGGGGAAGCGAATTTCCAAGGAACATGTCTATTGGAACTCTGGATGGAGTAACCCTATGGGGATAATGTTATTGACATAACTTTACGGGGACATCCCAAATCCTTAGGTAAATGCTTATTACTGTTTGTGCGTTCATTTATTAACAATTAATCGTGTTCATATGCATATGCTCATTCAATTTTAGTCATTGGACATTCTTGCACTCAAAATAGAAAAAATAAAAAGTTTCAACTTCAAAGTATATTTGTATTGATAATTTTCCTAAAAACAGGCGTTTTTTGTACAGGGAGACATAAATCCTAGTAAGAGGAAGTCGTCGAAAAAACGAAAAGAATACAAGGTAAAAACAAAAAGTTATAGCAATATGGAAATGATCTCATTGGGTTCCAACTCCTCTATTGCCCTTATGTCTTCGAACACCATCCCCCGCCGTCGAAAGAAGTTGATTGGATTGATATCGTACCATTTAAACTTTTGACTTTGGTAATAAAGTTGGCTGTAGTGATTCGATGAGACATAGTCATACGCTTTTAATCCATAACTTTTGCCTGGACCGTCCTTTCGGATTTTCAGTCCACCAGGATACCCTTTTTTGGCCAAGCTGCCCTTTCAGGTTTTCGACTTTCCAGGTATACAATCTTTTGTTTATATCCCTAACTTTTTTCTGAACCTTTTGGTTCACCAGGATACCTTTATTTTTTCCTAGGTATGTCAACCTAAGGGGTCTTCTTTATGCGTAGTATTTTTTGACTATGTCTGTATTCATAGGATGCAGGAAATCTTCCCCGTCCATAGTGGTTAGCATCATTGCACCACCAAAGAAAACTTTCTTGACAACAAATGTCCCTTCATAAGTGGGAGTCTATTTTCCCCTGGGATCTCCTTATGGTAAAATGATGCGCTTTATTAACAAGTCGCCAACCTGGTATACTCGAGGTTTGATCTTCTTGTTGAATGCCTTGATCATACGCTTTTTATACATTTGACCATGATAGACACCAGCCAGTATCTTCTCATTAATCAAATTCAACTGATCCAATCTTGTCTGAATCCATTCGTCTTCGCCTAAACCCCTTTCTTTCATAATCCTCAGAGAAGGAATTTGCACTTCAACAGGTAAGACAACTTCCATGCCATAGACTAAAGAGAAAGGGGTTGCCCCAGTTGATGTTCGAGCCGAGGTACAGTAGCCATGAAGAGAAAATGGTAGCATCTCATGCCAATATTTGTAGGTCACTACCATTTTTGTACAATCTTCTTTATGTTTTTGTTGGCAGCTTCCACTGCACCATTCATCTTTGGTCTGTATGTAGAAGAATTGTGATGCTTGATCTTGAATTGTGTGCAAATTTTAGTAATCATGGCATTGTCGAGGTTGGTACCGTTGTCAGTGATGATCCTTTATGGGATACCATACTGGCAGATGAGGTTATGCTTGATAAACTGGGCTATAACATTCTTAGTGACTAAGGCGAATGAAGCAGCTTCGACCCATTTGGTGAAGTAGTCAATGGTGACGAGGACGAAACGATGTCCATTGGAGGCAGTGGGCTTGATTTCTCCAATCATGTAAATGCCCCATATTGCAAATGGCCATGGAGTAGTCATGACATTCAAAGGAATTGGAGGCACATGAACCTTGTCGGCATAAATTTGACACATATGGTAAGTCATCGAGTGATCGTGAGAATCAATTTCCATAGTCGACCAATAGTAACCAGCCCTCAGAATCTTCTTGGCCATAGTGTGTCCACTAGAATGAGTTCCAAAGATACCTTCATGCATGTCTTCCTTGATCTTTTCTGCTTCTTTCTTGTCCATACAACAGAGCAAGGTAAAATCATAGTTGCGCTTGTATAGGAACCCATTGCTTAGGAAGAATTTGGCTGAGAATCTTCGCAGAAATTTCTTATCGTTGACTAAAGCTCCCTCAGGATATTCTTGTGCTTCAAGATACCTCCTCACTTCATGATACCAAGGATTTTCCTCATCAGTGTCAATCTCATAACAATATGCAAGTTCGTCAAATCTTTTGATAGTAATTCAGGGAGCTTCGTTGTCCCAATTAACCTTGAACATAGACGACATAATTTCTAAGGCATCTGCCAATTGGTATTCTTCTCTTGGAAAGTGTTCAAAGGTGACCTCTTCGAAGTAAAGGGCTAAGGTTAACACAAGCTCTTTGTAGGGGATCAGATTAGGATGTTTGGTATCCTACTCTCCTTTGACTTGACTAATTACCAATGCTGAATCCCCATATACACTTAAGAATTTGATTCTTAAATCAATGGCAACCTTTAGACCTAAGATGCATACTTCATACTCGGCCATGTTGTTTGTACATTTAAAGCATAGTATGGCAGTGAAGGGTGTATGACAACCTTCGGGAGAAATGATCACATCACTAATTATGTTACCCAAAGATTTGGAAGCTCCATCAAAAACCATAGTCCATCGAGATCCTGGTTCAGGTCCTTCATACGGTCCAGGATTTTAATAGTTGGTCACTAGCATGATATTCTCATCTGGGAATTCAAAGTTCATGGATTGATAGTCATCAACAGCTTGATGGGCCAAATGATCCTCCAACACACTTCCTTTGATTTCTTTTTGCATAGTGTATTGGATGTCATGTTCAATTAAGATAATCTGCCATCTAGCTATTCGTCTGGAGAGAGCTGGCTTCTCAAAGATATACTTGATGAGAAATCCTAGGAGCTTTCCAGACCTCACCCCAAATGTGCACTTGTTGGGATTCAACCTCAACTTGTATTTCTTCAACCTCTCAAACAACTTATGAAGATGATCAAGGTGTTGTTCCTCAGTTTGCAATCTTGAAATCATGTCATCAAAATAGACTTCTATCTCATGATGAATCATGTCATGAAATAGGGCTACCATAGCTCGTTGATAAGTTTCCCCTGCATTTTTCAAATCGAAAGGCATGATCTTGTAACAGAAGGTTCCCTGTTGTGTAACAAAAGTGGTCTTTTTCATGTCTTCGAGCACCATTTTGATCTGGTTATATCCAGAGAAGCCATCCATGAAGGAGAAAACTTTGTGTTGAGCAGTGTTATAGACCAATTCATCAATATATGGTAGTGGGAAATCATCCTTGGGGCTCGCCTTATTCAGGTCTCTATAGTCTATGCACATACGGACTTTTCCTTCTTTCTTAGGCATCGGGACCACATTTGCCACCCATTAAGGGTATGACGTCACTTCCAGGAAACCTACTATCAAACTGTTTCATTACCTCAGCCTTTATCTTCTCAGACATATCTGGTCGCATGCGACGAACCTTTTTCTTGACTGGAGGACAATCTCCCTTCATTGGTAGGCGATGAACTACAATATCAGTAACAAGCCCCGACATATCTTCACATGACCAAGAAAACACCTCAACATAATCATGGAACATCTAGACCAACCTCCCTTTGAAACTTTCTCCTAGGTTAGCGCCGATCTTGACTTCTTTTTTGTCTGCCTCAGTACCTAGGTTTATCACTTCAACTGGTTTCTCGTGTGGTTGAATGGATTTTTCCTCTTACATTAGAAGCCTGGAGAGTTCCCCAGGTTTTTCATAATCTTCCTCGCCTTCATCTTTGACTTGATAGATTGAATGTTCAAAATCATAGATGGTGATAGCAGAGTGGTTGTCAACGAGATCCGGAGTGGATGTAGATCTGCATATGTGTGTGTGTAAGATCACATGGCTATTTGAAAATGTAATAAAAGTAAAATAAAGGCAAAGAGAACAAAATTTGAATGCAAAATAGTCTAATGTTTCATTAAAATGAGCATATGACATATGAAAATAACAAACCCTTAACAAATGGACCATTGGGCCTCGGGCAAGGCACAAGGTTTAAAAGTCATTGTTTAAATGGAAATTATAGACAAATATCTCAAAGCAAATAAAATAGTAAATAATAATTACTCCTTGTTGAAGGAGATAGGAATTAAATACTTTGCGTTCCAATTGTTGAGCCCTCCATCAACAGTCGGGTAGATCCAATCATCAAAATCACAATCAGCATCAGGTCTTCAAGAGCATCAACTTCATGGTTAGTAATGCGGAGAGGTGGTTTCCCTGCACGAGCATGTCGAACCTCCTTTTGCGCTTTGGAAGTGAAGCCCAACCCAAATTTGTCTGACTTGAAAGGGAAATCAAGGAGTTGTCCCCAAATGGTGCAACCTCCTTCTTCATCAACAACATGAGCATCTTTGAGAGAGGCCATCCTTGGTGCATCTTTAGCAGCATTGGGAGTTTCAGGAGTGGCTTTGGCAACAACAACCATGGGAGAGACCATTTCTAAGGCTTGACAAGGATTTTTAATGAACTTTCCATCCATTTCAACATATTTGAATTAATTTAGATGGCTAATCATAAACACTTCTTCACCATAAACGGTAACAATTTCCCCTTGACGAAATATTTAAACTTCTGATGTAGTGCGGAAGTTACCGCACCTTCCCCATAGATCCATGGGCGTCCAAGAAGACATGAATAAGAAGGATGGATATCCATCACATATAATGTTGAGTTGAAAACTTGAGACCCAACTTTGATGGAGAGATCAACTTCTCCATGAACCATCCTCTTAGAACCATCGAAATCCCTTACTACAATTTTGCTTGGTTTCAACACCAGTCCATCACAGTCTAGCCTGTCCAAAGCTCCTTTAGGTGATACATTGAGAGAAGATCCAGTATCCACTAATACATGTGCCAGGGTAGCGCCCTTGCATTCTAGGGAGAAGTGGAGAGCTTTGTTGTGATTCTTCCCCATCGGGGTCAAATCTGCATCAGAGAACCCTAAACTGTTGTCGGCAGTCAAGATTGTTACACAATTTTCAAATTGATCGACCGTAGATCTTGAGGAACATGGGCATTCTTCAAGAATTTTATCAGTTCATGAGCATGTTCCTTAGAGCACAATAATAAAGAAAACATAGAAATCTTCGAGGGTGTTTGCCCCAACTGTTCCACTATCCTGTAATCACTTTTTCTGATAATTTTTAGGATCTCCTCCATCTCTTGGGTAGATGGATCCTCAATAGTAATGTATTTTGTGGATGCCTCCATCCTGGCAGGCTCAGTCATTTTTTCCTTTCCTCTAGTGTCAGCAACAGGTTTAACAACAGTAATGCGAACGGGTGTGGTGGTGGTTGTCGAAGGTGAAATTTCTGGAGAGAAGATCCTTCCCGTCCTAGTAACTTTAGTCGATCTTACAATATTTGTAATGTCAGGAGTTTCATCTTTATCATCCTAGGAATCATGTTTGATATCATAATAGTATACTTCCGCCCCATAATTCCAGGGCACCACCTTATCAAAAGAGTAAGGGATTGGACCCGTTGTAGTGATGATTAATGGAGCTATTCTTGGTTCACTGGGAATCCTAATAGGACCTTTGGAGGTGATCCTAATAGGTTTGTTGGAGATAGTAATGATGGACACGTCTTTAAATTCTTGAGATACACTTTGGGTCAAACCTTTCGCAGATGGAGTTCTTTCAAATAGAATCTGATGGCTATCCATCAGGTGTTGGAAACCTTTCTTAAGTCATTCACAACCAGTAGTTTGTATAACACAACAACAACAGTCTTCAAGGAAGGCAGGGAATACTCCAACTTTCAACTAATTCTTTTTGATAGTCTTCAAAGGAGTAGTTAAATTATTGACGGAAGAAACAAAAGAGGCATCTTCAATAGCATTGACACCTTTACCATGATTTGGCATAGGTGTGGTGATTATATTGGGAGTTAACGGGGGATAAAATTCAATTTTCTTGTTATCAATTAGGTCTTGGATTTTATTCTTTAAAGACCAACAATCATTGGTATCATGTCCGGGACTATTTGAATGGTAAGCACATTTAGTATTAGAATTATATTTAGGTGAATATGTATTGGGATTTTGTGGAGGGTCTCTTAGTGAAATGAGGTCAACTTTCAGTAAATGTTATAGGGCTTGTGGTAAGGACATACCAATCTTGGTGTATTGTCTTTCTTGAAACTTCATCCAACACCTACCCTCTTGTTGTGATTGAGTAGATGTAGGATTAGAAATTAAAACTTCCCCCACTGAGTGATGGCGCTGTTTACTATGGAAAATGGTAAACAACCGCTGGTCCTTCCAGAGTCCTAAACTGAGGGTAACTTACAAGATCGACCAATTGATCTCAAGACGCGTGCTTAGAGTTTTTGCTATCACACCTATTCCTTCAAAATATTAGTCAAGGAAAACGGCTTTCCTTTGACTGGAGAAACGAGTGCAATGGTTTTCCACACTATGGTTTAATTGACTGTGTGGTAACTCGTGACTGACAGAAGATATTCGTATAAAAAGAAGACTCACTAAACTAACTGACAGGTGACTCATGACCCAGAGATAATGTTGAATTGATCATGCAAAATAGAATATAATGTATAGATCTTACTCGACATTAAAGAGAAAACAATTAAAGTACTCAAAAGATATAACTAAAAAATAAAAGATTTGCATTGAAATAAAGATGGTGATTCACGTACATGAAGCACTTTTCACTCTTGATTTCCTGACGCTTGGAATGAGAGAGTTTGACAAGTGATTTGAGAGTACAAGTGAACACATCCATACTATACAAAATATGCTTATTTATAGTGTTTACAAAGTAACTACCTAGATAAAATCTACGACTAATATTAACATTTTGAGGTAACTGCTTCACTAGATGTTGCCACCTCTTTGGCACTCAAACACGTCGTGTATTGCTAGTAACTGCTCATGATTTTGAAGCTCCACTTATTTGGCACTTGAACACGTCGTGGGTTGTTGGTAACTGCCCACGTTTCCTCTAAGCTTCTTGAACATAAACCACTTCTGCCTTGCTTCGGCGCTTTCTTTTTGGCAAAGAATTATCATGCTTTCTCTAAGTCCAAGAAACCCTTCTTTGTCAACTAATACCATTCACGACCAAGTCATTCTCTTTTATCCTTTTGGTTGACTAAACAAATTTAATCCTCCTGACATATTCTTTTATTTCTTCCTAGTCGACGTAATTCAATTTTCGACAATTTCAATGTGGCTCCTTCCAAGCATTAACTCTGACTTAATAAAACCAACTTTTCACACATTGGCTCCTGTTTCCCAAAAAACCCTTATTTTGGAGGTTGACTCTTAACTTATGAGAATATTTTCATTTATCACATGTACTTGAATTCCTTAAGTTTTTCCAAGGTAACAAAATGCCCCCCAGAGATGCCATTTTTGAATTTCTACTAATATGAGATCACGTAATCTCTGAAGCCTTGGTTTCACCATTCGACCAAATCGTTTCCATTTCTCAAAAAGTGAACATTAATGTTCTATCTTTTCCGTGACATCACACAATCATGGTAGTGTCCCACGCCTTTCAGTTTTGAGACGTGAAACATTAATTGTTTGCCATCATTGCGCTTTTAGTGGGAAACATGGCCCACTAACTCACGTTAGTCTTATGGCACGCGTCCCACTAACTAACATGATTTGAACTTTGGGAAATCACAAAAGATTTTCCCATTATTTCCTCTTTCCTCAGGGTTTATAAATACCCTTATTTCCCATTTTTTATATTTTCCTTCACTTCTTCAATCCCTTGCTTTTTAGAAAACAAAAAACCTAGAAACTACACACCATCGTCGTTCTTCATCTTCATCCTCCTTCAACCTTCAACAATGGCGAATGTAAAAAATCAAACCTCTTCTCCAGCTGTCGCTCTTCAACTGCACCTTGTTGACGGCAAATCCTATGTACCAGAACCTCCATCTGCTGGGGAGAAAGCCAAAATCTGGCAATCTCAGGTACTTATCCCTTTCTCTCTTGAAGAGAAACCCTTAGCCTTTTTAGGACCGCTTCCAACTGATGCACCCTCTGAAATCTATGTAGATGATAAGGAGGAGTTTTTTCCCATTAGTACCGCTACCAGACCCATTATCTCTTCTCCAAACCCTATATCACTTAAATATATTGACAGGTACTTTAGGACTGCTCCACCTCTGCGTTGCCCTAAATTTCGTGCTTGGATGGAACGTTTAGAAACTGTCAAAGGAGCTAGAACTTTCTCGTTGTGGTCAACCTTATTCTAGTGGCATGCTCCTAGCTGCCATATATTTCTGGGAGGGGTCGACCAACACCTTTCATACTAAATGCGGTATGATCACTCCTACCTTGCTCTACGTCACCGCCATCACTGGGTTGAAACCATCTGGCATGGTTTTCAACTATAGAGATGCTGAACCCGTGCCGATAAGGTTTGATGTGGGTGAAGCTGGAAAGCCAATATATAATAATTTCATCGGCCATCATGATCAAACATCTGGTCCTATAACTGATGAAGATCATGTGGCATTTCTAACCTTGTGGCTATCTCTCTTTGTTTTCTATTCTAGGTCAATGCAGGTAGCCAAACAATTTTCTTATCTGGCTACCCAGTTGCATATGGGTGAAAATGTTGCTCTAGGCCAGCTGATTTTTCCCTCTCTCTATGCAGCTTTGATTGATGCTGCCAACCAAATAAAGTGTTTCGACCCTAATAATCCAAAGAAAAAGAACGTTCTAGTCCATGGTCCCTTTTGGCTCTTGTAGCTATGGTTGAATGCCACTTTCTACGAGGAGATTAAGCCTTTTAGAAATAGAAAGGTGGCATGTCCTCCATTTTTTAAACCATATCGTCTAGACACACCTTCTCCCTTTGACTCCTATCGACAAAGGCTCCCTAAATCCTGAAGTTTTCAGGCCGCTGTTCACCATTATGCTGACAAGAGTCGACTTCACCCCCACGATGGCCCCTTTTTATGCTAGACAAGATGGCCCAAAAATGGTTTACTAGGGCTTTTCCACCCACGAGAGAAGAGGATAAGAAAAATTCTTTAATCCTTTGGAGGAGTTACTTGACTCCCCAATTTTTATCTACTGTGATTGCCGGTGTAAACCCAGGTTTGGTCGCTTACCAGCCTAACTTGGTGGCTCGATAATTTGGCCTCTGTCAACTTGTTCCTAAATCTTTGTTCAATTCTCACGGGCTGCTGGTCGACATCACAATAGACCAACCCTTCGAAATGATCATGGATGATATAGGGAATCTATGGGCACAGAGGCCCACACTCACTCTCACTCCTTTCCAACCGTCTTTTTACTACACCAAAGAATTTGAAACTTGGTGGCAGACATATTTTGTTACATTCATTGGTGATTCTAATGCTAAGCTGATTGAACTAACCACAACTTTCTCAAACTTGCAGGCAAAGGAGACCAAATGTAAGATTACTCATATTAAAAAAATTTGAGCTTTCCAGAATTACTTCCAATTGTGTATCGACCTAATGTTCTTCGTCGGACCATCTATGAGGCCACTATCGAATTAAAGGAGAAGGTAATTGATAGAATCTCGACACTAAAAATCCCTGGTTATGCGAAAGATAAATATATTTACGCTCTTCATTTTGGAAACATCAAATTTCCTCCTTTTCCATCCAGCCCTTTAGCCCACCTATTCCTGATTGGTGGTATTGCTCCATACCGGATATGCAAAATGCCTATAGGACAAAGGCCGACAGAGTGGTACTGACGAAGTATTACCTACCTAACTATTCAGGGCATCTTCATTATGATCTCCGATATGTTAGAGTACTTTCGAATACACAAATTGGTAACGATTTCTGGAAAGTTTTACCCCCTGTCTGTTTTTCTTTGGTTGCTTATTTGATTGTTTTACACTTGTATTACAACTATACCAATAGATCAGGCATGAGCCATTTCTATCGGTAAACAAAAACCTTCAACGCGTCAGGTTTAAACTTTAACTTTCTGTCAGCTATCATTCTTGATTTGGCATATCTGACTCAGCTTAATTTTATAAATCATTCCTGACCACACACCCTCCGACGATGAACCCATTTCTTCTTCACTTAAGAAGGCTTCTTCGATGGGTATATTTATATACTTCTTGTTTCTATGTTGTTTATTCCCTAAACTTGTATTAATATTTCCCTTGTTTTCCAGAGTCAAAAACACTTAGCGGATTTGGCTGCTCCCTCTGACAAATCCAAAAGGTCCAAGAAGGACAAAAAACATACTTCTGAGCGGGCTAAGGTATATTCGATCGATTCAAAACTTCCATTATCGACTAACACATTTTCTTTTATTTACATCTTTCTTTGATACTATAGCCATCACCTGATGTTCAACCCTCTCAACATTCCCACAAATCCAAAAGTCATAAGAGGAAAAGATATTTACTCCGAGTCGTGCCCCTAGGGTTGATGAGGTTCAAAGCCCAGCGAGAAATCTCACTGACGTTTCAGCTAAGGACGAGTTTGTCGATCTTAATTCGTCGACACAGGTATTAGTTGGTTGTTTTCTAGTTTCTTTCATTTTTTTCTTGTTGAATTTGTTTCGGCTAATACCTTTTCTTACTTTCTTTAGGTCAACACCTCTGATCAACAACAACGCGTACCTGACTACAACCCTTTGTTAGAAGCTTCTTCCCCTCACCCTCATGAAAATCTTGACTTTGCTGATGGTGAGTTTATCGACCTGACAATTTCCGCTACTCTTAGTGACTCTGACTAGTCACTAGTCTTTCCAAACATAAGGGTTATAGTTCGACTAGTTCTAATTACAGCCTTTCAGATTCCCTAAAGGATTCAGAAGCAAATAAAAATATCACCACTTTCTGAATTTCCCCCCCTGAAAGCATGCAAGGCGCGCCTATCGTTTCTTCTGGGAGAACAAAGGTTGACTCACCCACTAAGATAAAACACACGAGAGTCAATCATTCTGGTCTAGAGGCAATTGCTAAGTTGTGTCAATTTGTGAGCTCTTGCACTCTTTCTTCTTACTCCAACCCATCTTAAGCACATAATGACAAGATGAGTCCTAAAGCAATTAAAGCCAAAAATATGATGACTAAAATTTAGACTCATGCTTTAAATCCTGATCTGCCTCATCTGCTCCATTCTGATTCAACTCTTGTCCCATAACTCTCAGAAGTTCTTGCTCAAATGAAGGAACTCAATATGTCTGAATCAGACAGGTTAATGATAATGGCATTTGAGAAACTTTTCATCCCTCTATGCCAAAATGTTGAAAGAATTCGAGCAAATGAGGCATTGGTTGAGTCGAAGGAAGCCTTTGTGAAAGCAAAGTTGGATATGGTGGTGCAGGTTACTGAAGAAATTAATGGTTTGTTAGCAATGGTTGAAAAGAAAAAAAAGGAACTGATTCCCAAACGAAACAGAGCTGCTAAAATCCATAACCAGATTTTTCTTTCAACAAGGAATTAGAATTAATCACCAAGGAAGAGGAAGAAATTAACAATGTGATTAATCCCATCCAAGCAAAAGTTGAGCATATGGTTGTGGACGCTGTGGCTGAAAGTGACGCGATTTCTTCTGTTGAAACAGAGCTTGAAAGACTTAAGATTCAGGAAGAAGGTTTTGAGTATCAGGCCACTAACCTCCATGGTGAACTGCAGTCGTTTCAAGCCAAATTTAAGCATTTTTAACCATTGTAACAACAATCATGTAATTTCTTCATGGCTCTAAGCCAAATTTTAACGAATCCTTTATTTGTTCGTTTTATATGTAATCTCAATATTTTATGCGTGTTTTTTGAATTAGCTGGTCTCAACAAAATTTTACCAACTCTTTGGTTCGACGAATATTTATTCGGTCGAAATTTTAATTTCTTGAAGAATGGGCTTATACTTTTTTAAGTACATGCCATTTACCCTTAAGATCCGTCAATTTGGGGCTAACTCCTCAAGCTCATAGGCATTATTTGAAAAAACTTGTATCACCTTAAAAGGTCCTTCCCAATTTGGGGACCATTTCCCTAAAACCCTATCATTTTTGTCCATAGGCAATATTACTTTCCATACAAGATAATCGACAAAAAATATTTTATCCTTTACCTTTTTGTTGTAAGCTCTGAAGACTCTTTCTTTATGTCTTATTAACGAATCAAGGGCCAACATCCTTTCCTCATCTATGTCGACAAGCTCATCTGCCATCATATTCCAGTAATCCTTGGATGGTATTTCATGTTGTCTTTGGATTCTAAATTGGACATGTATCTCCACTGGTAACATTGCATCATGCCCATATGCAAGTCGAAATGGAGTAGTTCCAGTTGCTTCCTTAGGGGAAGTTCTACACGTCCATAAGGCTTGATCTAATGTTTTATAGCAATTCCTTGGCTTCTTTCCTACATGCTTCTTAATTAGGCTATTTATCACTTTATTGGCAGCTTCGACTTGGCCATTTGCTCGAGCATAGTAGTGGGGGGGGGGGGGGGGGGTAGAAGTTAACAAGTTAATTCCAACTTCTTGCGCAAATTCTTGCATTTTTCGTTCAGTAAACACTGATCCTTGGTCGGTTGTAATTGTTTCTAGAATTCCAAATCGACAGATGATGTTATTTTGTATAAAATTAATAACAGCTTCTTGGTCGACATTAGTTAAATCTACTACCTCGACCCATTTTGTAAAGTAATCAATACTGATTAAAATATATCTTTGTTGTTTTAATGATGCTGGTTTTATTTCTCCAATCACATCTAAAGCCCATCCTCTGAATGGCCAGGGCTTTATAATTGCATGTAATTCACTTGCGGGGACATGTTGTATTCCCCAATGCATTTGGCATTCTCGATAACCTTTAGCAAATTCGATGCAATCTTTTAGCATTGAAAGCCAATAGACGCCTGAATGCACCAAAATCCATTTCATTTTATGTCCTGGTTGATATGAACCATATGCTCCACTATGCACACTTGACACTGCCACAAATGCCTCACTTTCTCCAAGGCATTTTAATAAAACTCCTTCAGTAGTCTTCTTAAATAATTCATTCTCTATCAAAACATAACTGAGAGCACGATACTTGATCTTACGATCTGTCGACTCCGTGGGGATGTGCAGATATTCAGCCAATGGCTTTCTCCAATTATTCTCTTGTCCATTGTCAATGGTTAAAATTTGAAAATTTTCAGCGTCTATACCCCCTAACTTCACGATCGACAAATTTGAAGGGGATAACAAGGTTGCTCGAACTTTCTCTCTTACTTGGGTAAGTTCTTCATTTTGATCTCTCTTATATCCCGAGGCTTCTTGCGCTAGGTCATTAGCTTTTTCGTTCTCTCTTCGAGGTATGTGTCTGTTGTACGCCAAAATTTTCCCTCCCATTTTCACACAAGATATATTCCTAGAGGTCCTCAATTGCTCAAGGTTGACCAAGAATTGACCAGATAATTCTCCTCCTGAGGCAATGAACCCCCAACTAGGGTTTCAATTTTCATAAAGATGTGTGAGCTCCAAAGGTCTAAAATGTTTTCCATAGTTCTAATATGTATCCAAGATTGTCCATGCTAAGTTTCATGCCTTGCACAACAAGTTTGCTCATACATTACATGTTATTTTCAGAAAGTCAAGAAAAGCTACTTTTTGCCAAGACCTTTTACATCAAGGTAAAATCTTCAAATGAAAAATTTATCAAAAGAGGGATTGAAGTAGACATCTTGGGATTTCGAAAAAGTCCATGATCATCATCATGACATAAATATTGAGTAAGTTATGGCTTTCCCAAGATGGGAAAATTTGGGAATTTTCAAGAATTATGCATTGAGCAAATTTGAAGTTTTAAGGCAAGGGCTCAATTTCTTTGACTTAAAGCATCTTCCTAAGTTTATAGAGGACCTCTAAAATTATTCTTGCCATGCCTTGCATTTGATAACTATTTTATTCATATTTATTTAAATTTATTTCAAATAATTATAAAATAAAATGTATAAAATAATTGGAAATGGGCTTCGAGCTTTGGGTTGATGTTTTGGACAGCCTAGGCCCATAAAATTTCGTGCAAGCAATATCCACATTCATCCATATTCAAAAAGGACAAGATTCCATGTCTTTGAAAAGTTACAAAACATCATTCATGGCTTTAAAAACACAAATTTATGGTTGTTATTACCTTTGTTATCTTGTCTCCTACCTCCTCTATATATAAAGGACACATTAGCAAGCTTCAAGATACATGATATACAACCTGAAAAAGCTCTACAAATTTTGAAAAAAATATCAATGTTGTAAAATTCACTTTTTAGGTTCCAGCCTTCCTCAGTCCAAACAAAAGATCCAAATACATTCCTGGAGGCTCCCTGAAGCTTTTGCAATCATTACCAAGCCTTGAAACATCACAAAACTCCTTAGTAAGCTCCACTTTTATATTTTCTAAATTGTTTCATGTGGATATGGTGCTCCTCGTAGCTAGATGTACATTATACACCATCAAACATGTGCTATCAGATGTCCATCTGATCAAATCTAGCACACTCCATCTGCGGGCTCACCATATGCCATCAATACCAATCCACATTGGATTCAGAAGCAAATATGGGCCTCTCCCTTCATGGGCCAGCGAGTTCAACAACCACACCCCCACTTGTTTTTCTACTATCTCAGGCCCATCTAGTTTTTTTTTTTGTAATGTTTTAATTTCTTTTATCTTCTTTACTTAATTAAGAAAATAATTAAAAAAATTCACAAAAAAATTAGGCTTAGACTTTAAAAAAAAAAATTAAAATAATGAATTGCTTTAATTAATTAATTATTAAATTTTAACTGCTTTCTTATTTTAAAATGAACTAGAATTTAGGATTTAATTTATGTTTTAAATGTTTTTTAATGAAAAATGCAAAAATATTAGAATTAGATTAATTTCATTCAATATTTATTTTATTAAATTAAATTTAGATTTAGTTTAATTATTTTTCTTGAAATAAATGAAAATAAAAAGTTTCATGCCTTGGATAACAAGTTTGCTCAGTCAATTACTCAAATGCTTAAAAATCAACTATACTAGGTCAAAAGTCAATTGTGGCCTATATACAGTCAAACTTCAAGGTTTTTGGTCAAACTCAATATTTTGAAGTAATATCAATAATTTGATGAAGGGTTGATTATGATTCCTCAAGAAATGCCCCTAATTCATCAAAAGTCAAAATCGCTAAATTAGGGTTTCTATAGGAAAAGTCAACTGAACTTTGACCATGCATAACTTTCACATACTTCATCCATTTTTCCCCAACCAAAGTTCATATTGAAGATAATCTCATTCCCTACAACTTCTCTTCATCCCTCAAGTCAAAGAAATTCACCATTTGAATGATACAAGCTCATACATTACATGTCATTTTCAGAAAGTCAACAAAAGCCACTTTGTGCCAAGACCTTTTACATCAAGATAAAATCTTCAAATGCAAAATTGATAAAAAGAGGGATTAAAGTAGACATCTTGGGCTTTCAAAAGAGTCCAAGATCATCATCATGAGATAAATATTGAGCATGTTATCTCTTTCCCAAGTTTGGAAAATTTGGGAATTTTCAAGAATTATGCATTGAGCAAATTTGAAGTTTTAAGGAAAGGGCTCAATTTCTTGGACTTCAAGCATCTTCCTAAGTTTATATAGGACCTCTAAACTTATTATTTCCATTTCTTGCATTTTCTAACTATTTCATTCATATTTACTTTAATTTATTTCAAATAAATATAAAATAAAATGTATAAAATAATTGGAAATGAGCTTTGAGCTTTGGGTTGATGTTTTGGACAACCTAGACCCATAAATTTTCGTGCAAGCAATGTCCACATTCATTCAAATTCAAAAAGGACAAGATTCTATGTATTTGGCAAAGTTACATAAGATCATTCATGGCTTTAAAAACACATGTTTATGGTTGTTATTACCTTTGTTCTCTTGTCTCCTCCCTCCTATCTATATAAAAGACACATTAGCAAGCTTCAAGACACATGATATACAGCCTGGAAAAGCTCTACAAATTTTGCAAAAAATATCAAAGTTGTAAAATTTGCATTTTAGGTTCCAGCCTTCCTCAGTCCAAACAAAATATCCAAATACATTCCCGGAGGCTTCCTGAAGCTTTTGAAATCATTACCAAGCCCTGAAAAATTACAAGACGCCTCAGTAAGCTCCATTTTTATATTTTCTAACTTGTTTCATGTAGATCTGGTGCTTCTTGTAGCTAGATGTGCATTATACACCATCAGACATGTGCCATCAGATGTCCATCTGATCGGATCTAGTGCACACCATCTGCAGGCTCACCATATGCCATCAAGACCAATCCACATTGGATCCATAAGCAAATCTGGGCCTCTCCCTTCATGGGCCAGCGAATTCAACAACCATACCCCCACTTTTTTTCTACTATCTCAGACCCATCTAGTTTTTTTTTGTAATGTTTTAATTTCTTTTATCTTCTTTACTTAATTAAGCAAATAATAAAAAAAAACTCACAAAAAATTAGGCTTATACTTTTTTTAAATTAAAATAATGAATTTCTTTAATTAATTAATTAATTAAATTTTAACTGCTTTCTTATTTTAAAATGAACTAGAATTTAGGATTTAATTTATGTTTCAAATGTTTTCTTAATGAAAAATGCAAAAATATTAGAATTAAATTAATTTCATTCAATATTTATTTTCTTAAATTAAATTTAGATTTAGTTTAATTAGTTTTCTTGAAATAAATGAAAATAAAACAAAAAGATTTTTCTTGTTTACTTAGAATTTTTCTTAGGATTTTTAGACGTAATATTATTTCGCGCCCGTTATTTTTGTTCTCGAATTTTATATAAATAATGTAATTAATTATGGGATGTAACAGTCTAGATTTAAAATTCTTTATTTTATTTTCTTGCACTTTTTTATGTAATTGTCCCAAAGCGTTGTAATAGTCTAGGATTTAAATTTTCGCACTTTAAATTTCTGTAAATATTAACTGTTACTAACTAGGCGTGCATGATAAGACTGAAAATTAAAACGTTAGCAAACTTAATAATGCAAGATAAATAACCAAATTTAACACACTTGCACATGCGTACCTCTAAGGTATCTCCCACTTTGGTTGCCTTTAAATAAAACAGTCATGAGGCAGGAACGCTTTAGTAAAAACCCATAAATAAAAAAGATCATAGTCTCTCGATGACACTACAGTTGCCTTTCGGTAAATGATCTATCCCCTAAAAGAAAATTGCTAAAGCGTCTCCATAAATTTCCTCTGTGATTGTAAAACATCCCTTTGATTGTCCCTCAACATTCGACGATAGGGCTACCTACTCACTAATAGTAGGATAGCACTATCTAAAGGGTAGGAGGAAAAGAACATCCTTTTTCGAGTAGGTAGATAACTGTTAGGTACTTGCTCAAACCTGAATTTTTCACACTTACACAGTTTTCAAAACTATATTCAAAAACGCTTTATCACACTCTTGAGGAGTGATACAAGAGTTACCATAAAGCAAACGAAAACTTTCAAAACACACAAACACACAATTTTTTTTCAAAATGAGCAAGTACCTAAGAGCTCGTGGAAAACCACGGATAGAAAGGGTGCTAACACCTTCCCTTTCCATAATCTACCCCCCTTGCTCAGAAAATCTCGAAAAAAAGGTCTTTTTCTGTTCTTTTCACCCTTTCCTTTGTTGGATAAAAGAAAAGTCGGTGACGACTCTTGCTTACCGCACATTTGCGAATACAAAATGCAAAATCAGTATTAAACAGTCATTTCTGCCACCGTATCTCAGTGTCAAATACTTACTTGCTCGGATTGTTTTAGTAATCTGATGGTAATCACAAAATACATGATTAAATTTTCTTTAACACATTTGTACTCCTTTGATACTTGTTTAATCCCTAATTCAGAGTCTCCCATAATTTCGACGTTCCTTTCCCCCAAATCTAGCAGCAGTTCAAGTCTTGTTGTTAAGGACTCATATTCTGCTTCATTATTAATGCACATACCGTCGATTTTATACTTGAACTCTGTTGGAATTCCACTAAGAGAAATTATAATTTCTCCTATACAAACTCCATTCTTATGGATAGAACCATCAAAGTATAATTTCCATGGCACTAAATCTACATAATTTTGAGGTATACCAACCATTGAATGGTCGACTAAAAAATTTGCCACTACTTGTCCTTTCATTGCTTTCAAGGGCATGTAAGTCAGAAAATACTTTGTTAATGCTAAATCCCATTTACCAATTTGACTATGTAAAATTGTTTTGTATAACATGTGCTTAATAATATCAAAATGAGAAGATACATACACATCAACAGGCTTTATATATTGCTTTAGTTTAATACAAGAAAAGTACAAGAAAAGGCATAGTTTTTCTATATCACTATACCTAGTCTCAAGATTATTTAGCTTTCGAATAAGATAATACACATGTATCTCGACACCTTTTTCATCTTGTTGGACTAACATACTACCTATAGTCGCATCTGAGGCAGCAATACATAACCTCATAGGCCTATGTCTAACAGGAGGTGCCAATATTGGAGGCTTTACTAAGCAGTCTTTGATTTTGTCAAAAGCCTCTTGATGCTCCTCTTGCCAAACGGAATCTTCATTTTTTAGTCGAAGTAGTGGTGAAAATACTTTGGTTTTTCCACTTAAGTTGGATATGAACCTCCTTAGGAAATTTATCTTGCCCAACAAATATTGAAGTTCCTTTTTGGTCGACGGTCGTATGACGTTCATGATGGCTTTGGTCTTACTTTGATTTACTTCTATGCCTTTTTTATGCACCACAAAGCCAAGAAAGTTACCCGCCTGCACACAGAAAGCACATTTTAATGGATTCATTTTTATTCCATGTTTTCTCATCCTTTCGAAAGACTTTCGAAGGTGTTGTAGATGAGTTGGTTTACTGTTCGAATTTATTACAATATCATCAATGTAAACTTGCATGAAATCTTCAATAAAATCATGAAACATATAATTCATCACCCTTTGATATGTCGCTCCAGAATTTTTTAAACCGAATGGCATGACAACCCATTCATAGGTTCCAGTGCCCCAGGGAAGCGAAACGCCGTCTTTGACACATCTTCATCTGTAATAAAAATTTGGTTATAACCAGAATAACCATCAAGCATACATAAATATTCAAATCCCGTGACTGAATCGTCCAACATTTCTGCCATAGGCATGTCATACTCATCTTTTAGGGTAGCAGCATTTAAATCTCTAAAATCTATGCATACCCTTAATTTTCCATTTTTCTTAATTACTGGCACAATGTTTGCCAACCAGTCGACATATCTTGCAGTTCTTATGAATCTGCTTTTGAGGAGTCTTTCTACACCCTCTTTGATTTTCGACATTATGGTTGGTGCGAAACATCTGGGCGTCTGCTTTACTGGTTTCTTTCCAGCTTTTATTGGTAATTTTAGTTCTACCAATTCCCTTCTTGAACCTGGCATTTCATTATAGTCCCAAGCAAAACAGTCTTTAAATTCTTTTAATAAAGATATTACCTCAGATTTCAACTTTGGGTCGATGTTGGCACTGATATAAGTTGGTCTTTTATCCCCCTTTTCGCCAAGATCTATTTCTTCTAAAGGGTCTTGTGGCTTCATCTTATCAGGTGCTATTGGATCCTTTTCAAAGTCTAAGGGCTCTTCGTCATATATGCAGTCTAGACGCTGCTTATCGATGTTTTCTTCGATCGTCTCTAGTATATCTGGTATCTTTGGCTCAATAATGAAAGTATCTCCTTCATTTAAAACTTATGTTTTATTGGCTTTGGCAGCCATATTTTCTTCAGCTTCTAGTGCCAAATTTATTTTACTTTCAGCGATATACGCTGAAATCCTGTTTAGAGCCTCTAGCTCAGACATCATCAGTGATGTCTCCCCAGCCCGTCCGCCGGTTAACACAGTATGGATCCTCGAGAGGTTTCATATACCATATAAAACCATGGGTTTCATGTAACTTCAATGAAACAAATGCTTCATTACGGTTGGTATATACTTCCTCAGCAGGTTGACATGGGGAAATATTAGCCAATTACCTGCCGAACTGCTTCTTTCTGACATTGTTCACATCTGCCATAAAATACCTTGACCAGCTTCAATATTCTCGACTATGCCATCTTCCCTCCAGATCACCAAACGCTGATGCATAGAGGATGGCACAACCCCCTCCCCGTGTAGCCATTCCCTCCCTACTAGGAGATTGTAACTTGGCTTGCCTTAAATCACCATGAAAATAGTCGGCCTAGTAACTGAGCCGACAGTGATGTTCACTTGGATCACACCCATGGTGTTCCTAGTTCTTCCTTCATAGTCTGAGAAGACTATGTTATGAGATCTAACACCGGTGTCATATTTACCGATTTTCTGTAACATGTGGTGTGGCATAATGTTTATCGTAGCACCATAGTTTACTAACACCTTGTTGATAGCGACCCCTTCGACTCTAGCCCTTATTAAAAGGGGCTTTAAATGGCTTCTCATCGCCATATCTGGTTTCTTAAAGAAAGCATTCTGGTTCTCAATGGAACCATTGTTCATGACAAAATAGCATGTTGGCTTGTGTAAACCCATCTCCTCAGCATCCCTGTCTGCTGAATTCTCTACTTCTGTCAAGCAATCATATTCTGCTGGAAGAATTGATACTATGTTGACTAAAATATTCAAACTCTCTTCAGAGTCAGAATCAAAATCGTCAGTGGCTTCTTCAGAACATTTGGTAGCTGATCGATTCACGAATTCTTTGATTCGCTCTTTCATGGAGGAATCAACTTTCACCTGGTACTGCCTCTGATTGCCACCTTTATTTGCAGCAAACTGGCCAGCAGCCGCTTTCCTCTCAGCTTGCTTTCGATGCTGGAAGCTTCTTCATTGGGTTCTAGTCATGGGATTCTTCCCCATGTAGGTTTCAGAGAAGTGGCTTTTCTTCTCTTACTTGAACTCATATCGGTAGTCAATCACCGACTTCCCCCTGTTTGGTTCCCCCTCAATTGGTGTGCCTTTTCTCCCTTGGGGTTTAATCCAGGTCCCGTTAGGAGCTTTCGCTAAGGGAATATAACTCCTAGGTTTAACATGCGAGTTTCCCATAGCTCTCCTTGGGTCCCTAGTTGTAGGGAACCTTTGATTGTGTGGCTTGGTCCTATTCTTCTCTAACTATACCTTATAGAAATTTTCAGCAGCTATTTTGTCAATCAAAGCGCCACATCTAGGACACAAGCAAGCTTGTGAACCTTTATTCTTACAGCGGTAAAGTAAGTCCAGCAAATCTTCCTCAGGCCTTGGGTACACATCTGCTAGGCCGACATCAGGACTTTCTCTAGTGCCCTCTTCGACCATATTGTCTTCAGGGAATTCAGTAATCTCTACCATTTTGATACCCACTGGGTCGAGAAACAAAGCCTCCTCTTGCCTAAGAGGATCAGTATCAATCTTCATCTTTCTTGCAGCAAACTTCAGCCTGCTCTCTTGCAGCGACTTTTGCACGAGATCCCTGAAAAGGTAACATTGAGAGGTTGTATGACCAAGATAATTATGAAATTTACAAAAACCTCTTTTCTGTCGTTGTTCTAATGGTGGTAATTTTGCACCTGGGGATACTAAAATTTGACCATCTTTAACCAGTAAATCAAAAATTTCTTCACACTTAGTGACATCAAATGTATATGTTTTTGCTGGGAATTTTGGATTACTTTCGACCATATTCTTTCCCTTAGCAGGAAATAATGATTTACATTCATAGGCTGGCCCTGGCTTCATTTCAGCCAAGTCGACCTCTGCCTCTGTTGGTGAGGTATAGTCGGCCTCACAAATGGGATATGTGTCATCATAACCTATGAAGGATATGTGTCATCATAAGCCTTAGTAGTATGTCTGACTTTTTCTAGTCGCAGGCGCTCTAGATGTCGAACTCTATCAGCTAGATGTGACATACTTTTCACGAAGGTTGGATCTATTTTCTTCCTAATGGAATAATATAAACCTCCAGCAGCCACTTGAACAAGCTCATGTTCTGGCACTTGAGTAAAGTATCTCGATTTTAATGACCTAAATCAATTTAGATAATCATCAATGGTTTCAACAATCCTTCTTTTAATGTTTGATAATTTGACCAAACTAATTTTTGAATGACCCTCATAAAATTGTTCATGGAAAAGTTTTTCCAACTTCGTCCATGAGTCAATCGAATTTGGGGGTAAAATGGTAAACCACGTGAAAGCTGCCTTAGTAAGGGAAAAAGGAAAGTGCCTTACCCTTAAGTTTTCATTATTCGACATATCCCCAGATTTAGTTAGATATCTGGAAATATGTTCCACCGTCGACTCTCCAGATTCTCCCCCAAATTTCGTATACTTAGTGATTTTACATCCTCTAGGGTTTTCAGTCTGTAAAATATATTCAGACAAAGGGGAGGAATATGTTGGCCTCTGAAGTGCGGTATTCATGCCATTTCTGGCCATAATTCTTTCTACAATGGTGGTTAAATTATTTTCAACTGCTAAGTTTTCTTGTCAAATTTGCTCGACAATGTGATCAGTCTCCTGATGTCGATCTACTTATACCCTAGGTGGATCGACCATCAAATTAATTGGAGGCACTACCATTTGTCCATGATGGACAATTTCATCTTGTATTTCCTCCATGTCTATCTGACCAGGGGCATCTAGTCGAATAGGTGGTGTCTGTCGAATAGGCGCTGGGTGAGAACCTAAAAAATTACACAAATGCGTTAATTGGGCAATCACCTGTCGATTTGTTTCAGCGGAATTCCTATTAGTCTCAGCGACTCTTATACTATGGGATTAAATACATTACCCATCTGGTTAGTTAACATATTAACCAACTCATGGTTACTATCATCAATTTGTTGCCTTAATACTGCTACTGAAGTATTAGTAAGAGGTGGTACTAAGGGTTGAGAAGGCGCTACCCTATTTTGGTTGCCTCTATTATTTCCTCCTGGCGCAGATCCTTGTAAAGGAGAGTTCATATTTTGAACATTATCTGACGCCAACGCTGTATTCGATGTCGACTGATATCCTGGCATCATGGAATACGACATTCCATAAGCAGGATCTACATTACCAAAACGAGGCACATTAGGTATGGTAGTTGTAGTCATTACTGGTCTTGGGCTTCCCAGTGGAGCCTAAGACATTTGTAAGGAAACCGCAGCAGTCGACCCTACTGGAGGAAAAAGTGCTACTTGTGAAACTACTGGATCGGTAGTGATTAAAGTTCGTGACGGTATTTCGTTTATGTTTAGATTATCAGGACTTGTCATTCTTGATATTTGATTCCTAGATAATGGTTTATTATACTCTTAGGTTAACTTCCCATTTCTAAGTTGCATTCATTTTCACTTATAAATACTCAAGACCAATTCTTAGCATTGGGTCCCACCGGGTGTGCCAATTTGTTTATCGTGGAAAATGGTAAACAACCGCTGGTCCTCCCAGAGTCCTAAACTAAGGATAACTTGCGAGATCGACCAGTTGATATCAATACGCGTGCTAAGAGTTTTTGCTATCACACATATTTCGTCGAAATATTAGTCAAGGAAAATGGCTTTCGTTTGACTAGAGAAACGGGTGCAATGGTTTTCCACTATGATTTAATCGACTGACTGGTAACTCGTGACCAACAGAAGATATTCATACAAAAACAAGACTCACTAAACTAACTGACAGGTGACTCGTGACCCACAGATAGTGTCGAATTGTTCATGCAAAATAGAAGATAACGTATAGATCTTGCTCGACAGTAAAGAGAAAATAGATAAAGTACTCAAAAGATATAACTGAAAAATAAAATATTTGCATTGAAATAAATATGGTGATTCACGTACGTCAAACACTTTTCACTCTTGATTTCCTGACGCTTGGAATGAGAGAGTTTGACAAGTGATTTGAGAGTACAAGTGAACACACCCAAACTACACAAAATCTGCCTATTTATAGTGTTTACAAAGTAACTACCTAGATAAAATCTATGGATAATATTAACATCTTGAGGTAAGTGCTTCACTAGATGCTACCACCTCTTTGGCACTCAAACACGTCGTGGATTGCTAGTAATTGCTCCTAATTTTGAAGTTCCACTTATTTGGCGCTTGAACACATCGTGGGTTGTTGGTAACTGCCCACGTTTCCTCTAAGCTTCTTGAACATAAACCATTTCTGCCTTGCTTTAACGCTTTCTTTCTGGCAAAGAATTATCACGCTTTCTCTAAGTCCAAGAAACCCTTCTTTGTCGACTAATACCATTCTCTACCAAGTCCTTCTCTTTTACCCTTTTGGTCGACTAAACCAATTTAATCCTCCTGACATATTCTTTTATTTCTTCCTAGTCGACGTAATTCAATTTTCGACAGTTTCAATGTGGCTCCTTCCAAGCATTAACTCTGACTTAATAAAACCAACTTTTCACACATTAGCTCCTGTTTCCCAAAAACCCTTATTTTAGAGGATGTCTCTTAATTTATGAGAATATTTTCATTTATCACATGTACTTAAATTCCTTAAGATTTTCCAAGGTAACAGGCAGTCAGTCTTAGAACGACTTCTTGATCCATACATAACATTAGTCTCTTTTTTACCTGTAAATGGTTTTTTCACAGCATTTGAGGTGGAGGCCATAAGTATCTTCCTGCTTTTAATCCCACTTTCAACCCTCTCACAAGTTAAGATCAATTCAGTAAATCCGGATGACAAACTCCCAATCAGCAAGTTGAAGAATGGTCCAGTCAATGTCCCCATAAACATATGTACCAATTCTCTATCAGTTAAAGGTGGCTGCACCCTTCCATTCAAGTCTCCATTTTTTGGCGTATTGTTTGAAGCCCTCATTTGAACCCATGGCCATGCCTTGAAATTGCACCCTAGTTGGTGCAAGATCAGCATTATATTGATATTGGTGGTAAAATGCAGCGGCCAAATCCTCCCAAGTACAGATGTTTATCCCTTCCAATTGGTAAAACCACTCTAACTGCACCCCTGATAGACTCTCTTGGAAAAGTGCACCCATAGTTTTCTATCAGCCGTATGAGGCTGAATTTTGTGGACATAAGATCTTAAATGAAGCTTTGGAATTGAAACTCCATCATATTTAGAAAAGATTGTTATCTTGAATTTGTAGGGAATGACTACCCTAAGTACCAAACCCAAGTCTTCAAAGTCCAAGCTAGGCACAACTTAGATTTCCACAGCTCTCAGTCTGTCTTCTAGTTGCTTATACTTATCGTCGGCCGACAGATATTGCTCATCAGAATAATCCTCGTCTTCAGAGATTTGATTGTTTCCACCCTCGGCATGGGTGCTCGTAGTGTCTTCACCTTGATTTTCATCCTCCTCGGAGGAATCCTCTTCAACTTGAACTTATTTGACGGGGCCTTTAAACCTCTTCCCCATGTTGATTACATCTTTCTTCTTGGTCTTCTTCTTCGTAACCAGAAGAGCCATAATTTCTTACTTCCCCTTTGTTATGTTGAGCAGAGTCTCTTGAAATTGAGAGTGTTGAGTCTGCAAGTCCTTGGCAGTTTTCTTGAGATCCATCTTTATACTGAAATAAACAGTAAAAGGACGAGGAATCCTGTGTCAGAAAACCTGCTTATGATATGATGCATGTTATGCGAGTGCAATGTTTTCAAGGATTTAAAGAAATTTAAATTTTCTTAGACAAAGAGAAAGCAACAAACATTAATTGCATTAATAGAAATAGGAATTACAAATTCCTCTTGGGCTTACAATGGAAGAAACAAAACAAAATAGACTCCTAAAACAAAAGCACTCAAGTTTCCCATGGGCGCATCCTCTTTGGTGCAATGTAGGCATTCAAGTTTTTCTCTTCATGGAGTTTCCTCGTGAGCTCCAAAACCTTCTTCTCACTTGCGTATAATTGTGCTTCAAAGGTGTCTCGTTCCCATTTGAGTTGAATTCACAATCTTTACAATTTCTCGAAGTTGGTAGGCATGTCAGAATGAAGAAGAGTTCAAGGGGTGTTTCCTTCAGCAATGGGCTCGATAATCACATGTAGGATGGCAGGGTAAGGCATCATGATACTTTGAGCACGAGTTTGTACCCACTTGAGGTAAGGCTCAAGAGGGATGGCATTTTTATGCCCCAAATTATTATTATCGACTTTATTTACCATTCTCCAAGCTCGTATGAACCTTTGACGATAGCCTTGGACATTTCCCTCGTAATTGAATACCAAACTTTGGATGAGTGCATCATGGGGACCATCTCTTCACGCATACCCAAAATATCGTAATGTAAGAGAAGGGTTATAGGTGATACCTCCCCTAACGCCCAAGAGGGAGACATTAGGGAATTCCCCACAATGGTCGATGATGGTAATATCCTCCAAAGATCGAGAACACCAATGAATATCCGAGTGCGAGAGTGACATCATCCTTTGAGACCATGCTAAGCCTTGCTCATTCTTCAATGTTGATCGAGGTAGGTGCGAAATAAACCACCTAGACAGCAATGGAATGCAACACAAAAGAGTACCCATTTTATTTATGGTGCGAGTGTGGAAACAATGTAGAATGTCTCCAAGCAAAGTAGGTATTGGATTACGAGAGAGAAAAATCTTGAAGGCATTCACATCTATGAGTTGGTCCGGATTGGTAAATAGAACCAAACCATAGATTAGAAGGGCCAAGACATAAAAGCTTGAAAATCCATATCTTCCCAAAACAAACGAGCCTTTTCCAACAGAAACTTGGCTAAGAAACCCTTAACTCCATTTCTTGTCTCCCAATTTGTCACAATGTCAGATCTCTTCAAATGTAAGGCTTTGGCAATAACTTCAAACTTTGGAGTTTCTTCTAAATCGGTGAATGGTATTTGATCAAGCATAGGCACTCCTAAAAATTGATATAATTCTTCTAATGTAGGCACCAATTGGTAGTCGGGAAATGTAAGCAATGATGCATAGGATTAAAGAATTGGAAAAACATACACATCATTTCTTCTTGGAAGTTTGAGGTAGCCAAGTTGAGAAGTCGACCATATTTCTTGGTGAAGGGAGAATCTTCAAGCACTCTTGATTCTAACTCTTGAAGTTAAGGATGCACTTTTACAAAGTTGACTTGGATGGTTTTCCTACGAGTGGACGCCATGTCCTACAAAACAGAACACAGATAAATTCCTAAATCCTTGAAATGGTTAGTGAGAATGCTTATGATGTTATGATGTTTATGATGTCATGAATAATAATCAACAACAAAGCACACAAAAACCTTAGGTTTAGGCTTACATGGGTTTCATATGTAAGTACCCTCTTGAAGTTTAGTTGGTTCAACCTGTTCTAGAAAGTAACCGGGTTCTAGGGAATCTCAATATCACTGATCTTTCTTCATTGGGCATTGTTTTAGCATAATAAATCTTTTCTTGCAGCCAAAATATCCCAAAAGTGCAATCTCAATGAGTGTAGCATCGAGTATCAACCAATATTCAGCTTTGCACCAAAGTCGGCTATCTCACTACTTCCTAATGGCCAAGTTGTTCAACTAAAGGTTCTACGGTCAATTAGTGCTTTATGACACTACACAACGGCCCCGTATTCTCCTTGATTCAATACACGGGATATCGGCACCAACAAATGTGTCACACTAACGTAGCCATTGTTTCAACCATATCAGTCTACACCACACAATTTCCATATGAAGAAGTGAAAAACACAAGAGGGGGGGGGGGTTGAATTGAAACTTAAAATCAAAAGCGTAGTAGACACGATATTTTTGTCCTGGTTCGTTTGATCTCAAACTACTCCAGTCCACCCGCCAAGGTGATTTTGCCTCTCTCTAATGAGGACTTAATTCACTAATTAAAACTGATTACAACACAACTTTGACAACTGCCAAAGTCTTCTTGAGTACAACCACAACCCGATTTATCTCAAGGAAAACTAGATTAATCACAATGAAATAATATACCGTGTACTGTTGTTTTTCCTTACAAAAACTGTATCACAACTGTGATAGTTTACACAATTTTGAGCGTATATATGAATATGTAAGATTGCAACGTTTGAGAGGTATATTGCAGTAGTCGTCAAAATCTTAAACGATTTGTCCTCTAAGCTTGTTTATATAGGCATGGAAATCTTGTCCAACATAAAGAGGGATAATGGACATTCAATGCTGTTTCCATATTGAGAAGATTCTTGTCTGAATGAAGTCGTTGCATATGATGCTGTCTTGATTGAAAAGTAACGCTTCTGAACTTATAATCTTGCATGCTGCAATTTCTTTAGAACATTGATGACTCAAAGATGTGAGGATCTGATGGTATATTAAACTTCTATTCAGAATCAGAGTATTCTTCACTTCAGCACAGATTCTGATCATCATTCTTCAGCGCAGATTCTGATTACCTCAGCTTGAAAGCTTCTGTCGCTTAATTTCTGATGTTGTTTCAGTCAGAACTTCAGCATACAAAATAACACAAATTTAGAGTGCATATTTGTTTTTTGATTTCTTTTGTTATATCTTCTTGTTTATCTAATATATCCTTTATCTCTTTGTTTGTTTCCTCTTGCTTATCCAGTCTGGCATGGATTAAGGCATTCTCCTTATTCAACTCTTCTAGAGTTTGCATGATTAGAGATGAAGTTGGTGTATCTTCAGGGCTTGCATGTCGTTTTGAACACTCTGCATCCTCTTCTGATTGAACAACTTCTTCTGTTGCAATCATCTTTTCTGGAGCAGTAGTAAGAGGGTGACTATCAGAATCTGGTTCAGTGACTTCTGAAGGTTGGTTATCTTTCCAGGGAGCATTATCCAACGGAAGAATTTCTTTCTTGTACCATTGGATCAGAACTTGATATTGGAAGGCTTTCAGCTGATCACTGAAGTTCTGCTGAGCCATTTCATTGCTCAATTCTTTCAGCTTCTGGGTTTCAGAGTTGAGCCATTTTCTGAATCTTTCCCACAGAGAATCAGAAGCAGCAGGATTGGAAATCTCTTGACTTTCTTTCTTCAAAGAAGTAATCCATTCCTATATTTCTGTTTCAAAAATCAACAGATTCTTACCAATATCTGATTTGGTTGAGGTTGGTTTAGGTTGGTTTAGGTTTGGGAGTGGCAATTTTGTTTGAGGTGGAAGCTAGTTGGTCCAACACTTGTAGATTAATGACAAGTCTGAGTTGTTCAGCTGGACGGTTGATAGGTGAGGGAGTGGAAGAGTCAGAGATCAGGATTGGTGAGTGAGGGGTGTTTGGTGGTGTAGATTCAAATGGTGAAGGGATTTCTGGAATATCATGAATGGAGAGAGGTAAACAAACCGTAAGAGGTTCCGTTATCCAATGAATTGGGGTAGTGGTATCAGAGTCTGAAAGGGAGTGTTCTGATTGGTTTGCGGCAACATGTTGAATTTATGGTTCAAGTATTTCAGAAGATGGGTTTTCAGATTGAGGAGTGAGAGGGTTTTCATTTTCTGGTTGGGGTGAGTTGAAGTTTTGATGTTCTGGTTGAGGAGAGTGTGGTTGTGGATTTTCTGGTTGTTGAGGTTGAGTGTTTGGATTTTCTGGTTGAGGAGAGTGTGGTTGTGGATTTTCTGGTTGTTGAGGTTGAGTGTTTGGATTTTCTAGGAGTGGTAAGGAAAAGTCTTGATCAAACAGTTCAATATCAGATATAACTCTAGCAAGTTCTGGTTGATGTTGTTTTGGATTTGGATTTGGATTGGGGGAGTGAGGTTCATTCAAGAAATTTCCAAGAGTTACAGATGGGTCAAACTCTATGTCAAAATACTCAAATGTTTGGGGTGAAGGATTTTCTATTTGTTGAGGGGGAATGGTTTCAAATGTTGGAATAGCTATTAATTCTACAACAGAAACAAAAGATGGGTTACCTTTCTTTTTCGTAGCTTTAGGTGTCCTCTGAGAGGATCCTTCTCCTGCTGGCTTCCTCTTTATGGATTTCTTTAGCACAACCTATGGAGCTGGCTTGTGCAGATCTTGGATGTTGATTTCTGGAATTGTCCCATCAGCCTTGCAAGCTTCAAGGTATCTGACTATAATCTCTGGAGAGGCATCTATCTTAGAAAATAGTGGAAAATCCTTCAGAGGGATTCTCCTAGAAGTGATGACCTCATGAGAAGCAATTGTTGGTTCCTTCTTAATGTTCTCAATAATCTTCATTTTCTTTAGATTCTTGGCATTTAAAGGTTTCCCAGCAGTTGCTTCATGAGTACTGATTTCTTGAGCCTCTGTCAGATGTTCTATCAGCCTACTTTCTGTTAGAATATCTGAAATCAATCTTCCTAGAGGAATCCAATCCCTCTTAGTTCTTCCTTCTTCTGTTGTCTATTTCACACTTATTTTGATATGGTTGAAGAGAAAATGTGGAAGGTTTATATTGGTCTTCTTTGTAATGAAGTAAATCAGAAACTTCTGATCAATATTGATGTAATCAGGGGAGCTTGTACGCTTTCTGTGATTAATACATCCCAGAATTATTCTAGCCCAGATTCTGTAATGGTCCTTCAAGTATCTGATCTTGCTGGATGGCTATCCAGAAGTGAAGATTTCCCTAGCAATAGACTTTAGGTCAGAGCACTTATCAGCCATATCAATGCATCTGACTCCACCGCCATTGTATCCAATGAGTTTCCCAATCAAATCTTCTGTAATCACTATCTTCTTCCCCATAACATATGATGTGACCTGGTGGTTGGATGACGTAGCATGAATCCAAAAATATAATAAGAATGGGAAAAGTTGGACCCAACAGACGATCAAAGTATTTGTTCAATCCCTGTGCAGTTACATCTTCATACAAATTAAACCCATTTTCTTGTAAGCTTTCAAAATCAACGATCAATTCATAGAGAACTTCAAGGTTGTCAACCATAGTGAGTAGAGTTCTAATGGGATCCTCATATTGTTCAGTAGATGAAGATTCAGGAGCACTGTTGAGATTCTTGAGACTTGATGATGATGCCATTGTTCACACGGATTCTTTGAAGAAAATTGATAGAAAGGGTTTTTGAAAAAGAAACTAGAACAAGAGTGAATATTAAAGATGGTAAAACGTGAATGAATGAAATAGTAAATTGAGTTTATATAGGTTCTTTTAGAAAACGTAATCAGTAAGAAAGAAAATAAGTAATGATTATATGCATTAATGAAACCTGAAATTAGGGGATTTAGAGAGATATTTAACAGTTATCAATGACAAGTGTCTCAATGCATCCAATCAGAGCCTTGGACCCTTCAGAATTTGAACGCGTGTTCAACCTCAGAAGGTAGCTTGTGAGAGGATGACATATGTTTGATGGTGTGAGCTGCACGCCTCTATCCTTGAAATGAAACATTCAGATCTTCATAGATAGATTCTGAGGCAACTGTACTTCTAACTTCTGAAGATAAGTTGATCAGATGTTCACAAAAAACAATAAAGTTCTGAGGGTTAGGATATGCAAATAAAACATTTTATTATGGACACAATTTCATGCTGTGATGTTTCAGAATGAAATTGAATCTATCTTCAAAAAGGGGTTTTGTAAATACATCAGCCCATTGATGGTCTGTGTCAATAAATTTCAAGGTAAGAATTCATTTATGAATATAATCCCTTATAGAGTGATGTTTTATGTCTATATTCTTAGCCCTAGAATGCAAAATGGGATTTCTAGAGAGACATATGGCAGAAGTGTTATCACAGAAGATAGGAATGTTCCTCTCAAATATGCTGAAGTCTTCAAGTTAACTTTTCATCCAGAGCATTTGAGTGCTAGATCCAGCAGCTGCTATGTATTCAGCTTCTTCTATTGACAAAGTTATTGTGGACTGTCTCTTGCTTGTCCATGAGATCAGATTGTCTCCCAGAAATTGGCAGCTTCCAGAAGTGCTTTTACGCTCTACTCTGTCTCCAGCAAAGTCAGCATCACAGTATCCTACTAAGCAGTATTCATTGGATTTTCTATAAAACAAACCCAGATTAGTAGTACATTTCAGATACTTGAAAATTCGCTTAACTGCTGTTAAGTGAGATTCTTTAGGATCTGATTGGAATCTAGCACATAAGCAAACACTGAATAAAATATCAGGCCTTGAAGCCGTCATATAAAGGAGAGATCCAATCATACCTCTGTAGATTTTCTGTTCTACCTTTTTACTTACCTCTTCCTTTTCCAGAATGCACGTGGGATGCATTGGAGTCTTTGAGGGCTTACATTCTGAGAGGTCAAATTTCTTCAGAAGTTCTTTGACATATTTGCTCTGATGAATGTAAGTTCCTTCTGGAGTTTGGTTTATCTGAATGCCCAGAAAGAATTTGAGTTCCCCCATTAAGCTCATCTCAAACTCTGCCTGCATGCACTTAGCAAATTCTCTTCCCAGAGAAGGTTTAGTGGATCCAAAAATGATATCATCTACGTAAATTTGACAAAACATATTGTCATTCTTAAATGTATTATAGAACAATGTTGTGTCCACTTTCCCTTTGGTGAAATCCTTTTCTAACAGAAAGTTACTTAGTCTTTCATACCAAGCTCTGGGAGCTTGTTTCAGACCATAGAGTAACTTCTTTAGTTTGAAAACATATTCTGGGTGTTTGGAATTTTCAAACCCAGAGGGTTGGTGCACATATACCTCTTCATCTATGTAACAATTTAAGAATTCACTTTTGACATCCATCTGATACAGAGTGATGCCATTGTTTACAGCAAAGGAGATTAAGAGTCTGATAGATTCTAACCTAGCGACTGGAGCAAAGGTTTATGTGTAGTCTATCCCCTCTTGCTGACTATAACATTGTGCCACCAGTCGTGCTTTGTTTCTGATGACTTCTCCTTTCTCATTCAGTTTGTTTCTGAACACCCACTTTGTTCCAGTGACGTTGAATCCTTTTGGTTTGTGAACCAGATCCCATACGTCATTTCTGGTGAACTGATTTAATTCCTCATGCATTACCAGAATCTAGTCATTGTCCAGAAGGGCTTCATCAATGGTTTTTTGTTCAATCAGAGAGACCAGTCCCATGAGGGATTCTTCAGAGTTTCTGAATGTTGATCTTGTTCTGATTGGATCACCCTTCTTTCCCAGGATCTTATCTTCTGAGTGAGCAATGCTGCTTCTGGATAACCTTTTCTGGAGTTGATCAACAAAAGGTACATGATCACTTGTAATATTTCTTTCTGAAGTTGTTGGAGCATCTCTGTTGGGAACTTCTGATGGGTTGTCTTCAGTACCTGTGAATTCAACTTCTCTATCTGTAAAAGATTCATCTTGCTTTGACTTTTGAGGGTCGAGCTTATCATCAAATCTAACACTGATTGACTCTTTAACAATCTGTGTTTCTGTATTGTATACTCTGTACACTCTTGAGCATTCAGAGTAACCTAACATAATACACTTTTGTGCTTTAGAGTCAAACTTGTTCAAATGATCTTTAGTATTCAGAATAAAACATGTGCATCCATATGGATGGAAATAAGAAATGTTGGGCTTTTTGTTATTCCATAATTCATATGGAGTCTTTTCCAGAATAGGTCTTATAGAGATTCTATTCTGAATGTAACACGCTGTGGTAATTGCTTCTGCCCAGAAGATCTTAGCAATGTTAGTCTCATTGATCATGGTCCTGGCCATTTCTTGCAATGTTCTGTTCTTTCTTTCTACAACTCCATTTTGTTGGGGAGTTCTAGGACAAGAGAAGTCATGCAAGATGCCTTTTTCATTAAAAAATGTTTCAAATTTTTTATTTTCAAATTCTCCACCATGATCACTTCTGACTTTGACAATTCTAAGATCCTTTTCATCATGAACTTGGTTACAGAATGCAACGAACACATAATGTGACTCGTCCTTGTGTCTTAAGAACTTTACCCATGTCCATCTGCTATAGTCATCTACGATCACTAACCCATACTTCTTTCCACTAACAGATGCATTTTTCACTGGTCCAAATAAGTCTATGTGCAGAAGTTCTAATGGCTTAGAGGTGAAAACAACATTTTTAGATTTAAAAGCAGGTTTTTCAAATTTTCCTTTCTGACATGCTTCACACACAACATCTGAGCTGAACTTCAGGTTAGGAAGTCCTCTGACCAGATTGAGTTTGTTAATCTGAGATATTCTTCTCATACTAACATGCCCCAATCTTCTGTGCCAGACCCATGCTCATTGTTAATAGAGAGAAGACATTTTACATTCTGACTTTTTAGTTCATAAATTTTTATCTTATAAATGTTGTTTTTCCTCTTTCCATTAAAAAGGATAGTTCCATCTTTCTGACTAACACTTTGCATGAATTTTGATTAAAGATTATATCATAACTGTTATCACTTAATTAACTTATAGATAACATGTTATGCATTAATCCATCAACTAAAAGCACATTATTAATAGAAGGAAGATTACCGTTACCTACTATTCCAGAGCCAATGATCTTCCCTCTTTGGTTGCCTCCAAAGGCCATGTAGCCTCCAGGTTTAAGTTCTAGGCTTTGGAACATATGCTATCTTCCCATCATGTGTCGAGAGCATCCAGAGTCCAGGTACCATGACTGGTGTTTTAGCCTTGCTGCTAAAGATATTTGCTACATATATAATTTTGTCCTTAGGTACCCATATCTTTTTGGGTCCTGGTTTGTTAGTTTTACCAAAATTCTGGTTGAATTTTGGTTTGACAGAGTAATCATTACTAGTGTATTTTAGGTCATGTGTGTGCCCATATGTGAAGTGTGAATTTAGTGGTGTGAATTTTATAACAAGGTCCATGACTTTCTTAGGTGGAGATACCTTACCTTGGTATCCTATTTCTTTTCTGCCATTCCTACTAACTCCATAGATCATTGAAACCATCTTGCTTCTATCTATGTTTTTGGCCAAAAACTTCTGAAAGTTGTGATCATACTCTTTGATGATCTTATCAGCATTACTGAGAGTCTTTGAGATTATTTCTTTCTGAGAGTTTTGTAAATCATTTTCTAATTTTAAAATCTTTTCTTTTAACTCAGAATTCTCTAATCTAAGACTCTCATTCTTTTCAGAGTCAGAGACAAGATCCCTTTTTAGGTTCTTGAATTTGACTCTGATTTGCTGATATCTTTCTAGAATTTAATTCAGACTTTCTGCAAGTTCAGCCTTAGTAAAATTAACAGTGAAATCAGGGAATACCTCTTCTGTGTCTGATTCTGAATCTGAACCAGAAGCTTCGCTGTCTTATGACACATTTTCCATGAGAGCTATGTTGGCTCTTTCATCATCTGACTCTGAGTCAGCATCAGAAGTGTTTGAATCGTCCCATGTTGCCATGAAGCTTTTCTTCTTTTCCTTGAAGAACTTCTTTTTGGGCTTCTCCTTATGAAGCCTTGGACAATCACTTTAGTAGTTCCCTTGTTCATTGCACTCATAGCAGACGATGTCTTTGTTATTTGACTTTCTGTGTCCTGAAGAAGCTTCATATCTTCTGTGTCCAGAGGAGGACTCAGAATTTCCGTATCTGGAGGAGGATTCATTTTGATTCTCTGATCTTCTCGGGTTTCTGAATTTCCTTTGTCTTTGCTTCCATAGTTGATTGACCCTTCTGGAGAGAAGAGACAATTCATCTTCTTCTGATGAGGATCCATCAGAGGTTTCTTCCATAGCCTGCAAAACCTTAGAATCATATTTTTTGTTAGATTTTAATGCTAGAGGCTTACCTTGATTTTGAGGCTCATCTTCTTCTAACTCTATCTCATGACTTCTGAGGGAGCTGACAAGTTCCTCCAGAGATATCTTGTTGAGATCTTTAGCCAACTTAAGTGCAGTGACCATTGGCCTCCATTGCTTGGGTAGACTTCTGATGATCTTCTTTACGTGATCAACAGTAGAATATCAATTGCCAGGAACTTTCAGCCTAACAACAAGAATCTGAAATCTTGAGAACATTGCTTCTATGGATTCACTGTCTTCCATCTTGAATGCTTCACATTTCTGAATGAGCGTAAGGGCCTTGGTTTCTTTGACTTGTATATTGCCTTCATGTGCCATTCTCATATAGTCAAACATGTTTTTGGCTGTCTCTCGGTTTGAGATTTTCTCATATTATGAGTATGAGATAACACTGAGAAGTATTGTTCTGGCTTTATGATGGTTTCTGAAATCACGTTTTTCAGGTCAGACATCCTTTTTCTGTCTATCTTCTAACCACTTTCATCCACTGGATGTTTGTATCCATCAATTACCATGTCACATAGATCAGCATCATGAGCCAGAAAGAAGCTCTCAATTCTGTCTTTCCAGTAGTCAAAATTTTCTCCATCAAAGACTGGAGGTTTGCCGTTGATTCTGTCCTTGTCCTCATTATAGTCATTGCTGATGTTTTGGCTTGGTCCCACCATAGTGTTTTTCTAAAGCTTGGATCTTGTACTGATACGGTTAAGTGTATGAACTCAGAACCAGGCGCTTTGATTCTAATTGAAGAAGTGAAAAACACAAGAAGGGGGGGGGGGGGGGGGGAGGGATTAAATTGAAACTTAAAATCAAAAGCGTAGTAGACACGATATTTTTATCCTGGTTCATTTGATCTCAAACTACTCCAGTCCACCCGCCAAGGTGATTTCGCCTCTCTCCAACGAGGACTTAATTCACTAATCAAAACTGATTACAACACAACTTTGACAACTGCCAAATTATTCTTGAGTACAACCACAACCCGGTTTATCTCAAGGAAACCTAGCTTAATCACAATGAAATAATATACTGTGTACTGTTGTTTTTCCTTACAAAAACTGTATCACAACTGTGATATTTTACACAATTTTGAGCGTATATGAATATGTAAGATTGCAGCGTTTAAGAGGTATATTGCAGTAGTCGTCAAAATCGTAAACGATTTATCCTCTAAGCTTGTTTATATAGGCATGGAAATCTTGTCCAACATAAAGCGTGATAATGGACATTCAATGTTGTTTCCATGTTGAGAGGATTCTTGTCTGAATGAAGTCGTTGCATATGATGTTGTCTTGATTGAAAAGTAACGCTTCAGAACTTAGAATCTTGTATGCTGCAATTTCTTCAGAACACTGATGACTCAGAGATGTGAGGATATGATGGTATATTAAGCTTTTGCTCAGAATCAGAGTATTCTTCACTTCAGCCCAGATTCTGATCATCATTCTTCAGTGCAAATTCTGATTACCTCAGCTTGAAAGCTTATGTAGCTTAATTTCTGATGCTAATTCAGTCAGAACTTCTGCATACAAAATAACACAAATTTAGAGTGCATATTTGTTCTTTGTGTTTTTTATCATCAAAACACTAATTAAGGCTTGTAGACTCAAACTATGTTCTAACACCATAATCTATTGCTACTTACCTAATGATGTTACCAGACCCAGGTAGAGGATCTATACAATAAACCCAAACATAGGCCCAAAAATGTAAAGAAAACAAGTCAAACAAATGAAAGCATTTTAAATATGATCTAGTCTCTTAAGGTAACCCCACTTTTAAGTTTTTCCCCAGCAGAGTCGCCAGTTCTGTAATACAGTGGGATAACTGACTAGGGTGTTTTGTGTTTTATCGCAATTGTTACAGTTAGCAAGAGTCGCCACCGGATTTTCTATTATCCAATACAAGAAAGGGTGAAAATAACAGGAAAGACCTTTTGAGAATTTTCTTGAGTTCGGGGGGTAGGTTATATAAAGGGAAGGTGTTAGCACCCTTTTCATCTGTAGTTATCTACGAGCTCTTAGTTTCTAGCTCACTTTTGAAATGCTTTGTTTGAAATGTGTTTGTGATTGTTTTTGAAGTATTTTTGAAAAGTGCCTTTGTTTAGGCAAACATTGTAATAATTCTCGTTTCTATAAGAATGTATACAAAGTGTTTACTTTAGAAAATATTTCATGGAAAATGTTAGTGTGTTTTGGAAGATGTTTTGAAATGTTATGAGCAAGCAACTATGAATGTTCTACCTACTCAAAAAGTCTTAGTTCTTTTCTTCCTCCTTTAGATAGTGTTGTCTTACTATTAGTTAGTAAGCAACCATATCATTGGATGTGAAGGGACATATGTGTGTCATCATACAGTTATAGAAAGCAACATTGTAGGATACCTTAGCAATTTTTCGTAAGGGTCTAAGATTGTTTACCGAAGGAAACATTGAAGGGTCATCGAGGGACTACGATCTTATATTCGAGGGTCTTTGCTAGAGTATCCCGTGTTCGAGGGACATGACTGTTTTATTCTAAGGCAACAAGTGTGGGTTAACCTTAGAGGTACAAGTGTGCAAAGTGTTTGTTTTCATGCTCTTTTTGTCTTTGAATTAGGGTTTTCTACTTGTTGATTTTATGTCTTGCCATACAAACCCTAATTTGCATCATTTGGGGATGGGGGTACAAATTTACAAATGGGGGAGCAAGTAAATAAAAATCTAATTTTCTATTACAACCATATTGAACTTGAATGAATAATATACAAGAATGTGAGATAATATACAAGGAAAAGAGAATTGTTTTTGTTTGAGTTTTTTATGAAAGAGTTTTTAACCTAATTAAATTAAAACTAAATATGAATGGAAAAAAATTAATTAATCAAACTCCTAAGTTCTAAATTAATTTAATTAAAATAAACTAAGTCTAATATTAATTTAATTAAGACAAGAAATTGGTTCACGAAATGTTTTTTTTTGGTCTCTTTGCCTAAAAGAAATAAAATAAAAATATACTAAATATCTAAATAATAAATATAAAATATTTTTGGTATTTTTGGTTAAAAAATAATAATAGTGACAATAATAATAATACAGAAAAAGAAAATAAAATAAAATATAAAAATTAAAGTCAGGAGGGTGTAAAAGTAAAAAGGGTAGTTTGAGTGAAGAAAACAGTTTTTGTTTGATATTAGGCCCAAATGTATTTTTGTAATCAGAAAAAGAAAATAAATAAAATAACACAATGGGCCAGCGGGTTGCATAGTGATCTGGGGGTGTTACTAAGCAAAAATGGCAAGGCCCAAAAGAGGGAGGCCCAACGCTGCAGTCAAACAAAAAAATGAAACAAGAAAATATGGAAAAATAAAGCAAAACGAACGTTGGGGCTAGAACCCAGGTCCAAGAGGTAACGGGCGCACGCTTTAGCCACTGGGGTGGTGATACATCCGTGTATTAAAACAAAACCTTAAATATATATATATTATAAAACCAATCCTAAGTCTGTATCATCTTCAACCCCGTGCCAGAAAATTCCACAAGATTTTCAAAACTTGTATCTTCTTCATCTCTTAACCAAAATAGAAAATGTAAAAATGAAAGTTGCGTAAAATTTCAGCACAAATCAAGAAATGTAAATAACTAAAGCTATAGATTAAAGATGAATGAGAATTTATAATGGTACCAAATTTTAACCTAACTTTTTCAGGAAGTTTAAACTTGAAATTCACACTACTCAGGTAATATAAATGAAATCTAAGGGCATGGTTAGTTTCAGGGCTATGATGTCTACATTTTATCTTCATAAATGGAAACCAAATGATGCCTATGTGAAGAGTTCAAAATTCAAAAAACTCACCTTTAAAATGGAATTCGTGTTTTGCAAATGAGCTTGATTCAAAGTGCTGCAATGATCAAGTTAGCTTCCTTGAGTCTCTAGGAAGCTAATGCAATGCTTAGCTTGAGTTGAGAGTGGCTGGAATGGCCTGGAGAAGTCAAGTTGCAGACCCCTGTTTTTGAGTTTGGACAATGGTGAGAATGGCGTTACAGTTTGGAAACAGGGACTGACATGAGTTATATTTGAGGTAAGGAAGTTTTGAGATGATTTGGAGAGGAATCACACGAGTGGTTTAAGAGATGGAAGTTCTTGGGCAGAACTGCGGTAACAATGGAGTTTTTATGCAATTTCTAGTTTTCAGGAAGTTTGGATGAGTTCGAGTTCTCTCCAATTCGTGTTTTAGCTCACAAATAGTGTCTCTATTTATAAGCAAGAAGTTTGGATGCTTGTAGAATGCGGAAATCAAGAATCACATGTTTGTGGATTTGCCTTGTTTTTGAAGCAACATTGATGAACATTATTCTAATGCTTGTACTAGGCCCTATAGAGTGGTTGAACACTTTAAACATGTTTCTTTTGGCCTAGTAGGTTAAGAGTTTATAGAATAAACAAGTTAGAGGCTCAAGAGATTGACTTTGTGATTAAAGTGATCTTTACAAGAATGAAATGGTTACTTTCTTCCCAAAATGGCAATTTGGTTTGGATAATGCTTGAATCAATTACATAATGGCTCAATCAGTTTTGTTAACCATTAATTATGGAATGAAACATAAGTTTGAGGCTTGCAAAGCAAAGATTCTGCAGCATGACTATGGATTTGGTTAAGTGTTCATCACAAAATTGAGTTGTAATTCAAGTTTTAAACCCTAACTTCATCTCTTTGATTCTCCTAGCTCAAGAATGATCTTAATAAGTTCTTGGTACTTTGAAAAGCTTGGAACATCCTCTACAACCTTCATCTTTTTAATTTTTAAAGAATCAAATTGGAACTATGTGAAAAAGTTCCATGAAGTTAGGTCAAAAATCCGCATAACTAGGTCAAATTTTCACTAAGTGTTTTAAGAAAAAGTGCATGACTTCATGAATTTATAACTCAAAATCCAAGCATTTATAGGACATGATTAGTAAATAAAAGTTGTAAATATCATCAAGATCTACAACTTTCACGTTGGAAGTTTTCTTTGAATCATCTTGCATCTTGGGGAAAAGTTGGCATGAAGTCATGAAAAAAATAAGACTTAAAATACTTAAAAAATTTCTAAGTCTTGAAAACTTTGACTTTTTTAAAAATGAATTTTTACTTTCTGGATTTATTGATGATCAATTTTCATATTTTTGAATGCCTTGATAAAATGTGATCTTTGAAACTCATTTTTGATCAAAAGGTCAAAATTTCTTTTGGTGTATCAATTGACTTTTCATCAATTTACTAAATTTCAACTATCAATCAATTGATCTTTAGAAATGATTTGAGCCATTAAATTAGGTCAACCTTTTGTATTTGAATCCTTGAGATTATGATTCAAGCCATTAAATCATGTATTAGGTAAAAAACTCTTGATCAGTCAAATACAATAAAAAAGCCTAATTTTGACCATTTTGCCCTTTTGATGATTTGAACATTTTTCTTGGGGAATTGTGATCCAAACTTGATCAATTGATTCATATAACTTCAAAATGTTGATATTGGTCAGAAATCTTGAAGTTCGGCTGTAGGTTGACCATAATTGACTTTTTGCCTAATACAACTGATTTTTAATCATTTGAGCAATTGACTGAGCAAATTTGTGATACAAGACTTGAAACTTGACATGAATATTCTTGGAAGTCTGCAATGATCCATAAAAGTCATTTGAGGCATTAGAAGTCCAATTATCCTTGTGGAAATCAAAACCCTAATTTGAGGCATCAATGTTTAGGAGATGGTTTGACCTAGTCAACACTTGTGTAATTTTGAGCCATTGTGAGAAATGTCTTGAGAGAAAAGAGAGGGAAAATTTTAGGGTACAACACCATAACATACACTAAACGAACAACATCACTGGCATAATTGACCTTTGATATATACTCAACTTTTGTTTCTGTCTTTGGATAATAATCCAATGAGAGCTTAAAGTGATTCGCTAATAGAGTACTCATGACCTTTTAATTACTCCAGTCAAACTTGTCTAGCATCTTTTTAACATATCTTTTTTTAGAGACATAATTTTCTAGCATTCTTATCCCTATGAGTTTCTATACCAAGAATCTTCTTACCCACGTGATTCTCGGTTCACTTACATCACATAAATGATTAGCAACAATCAACATATCATCAACATATAGTAACATTAAAATAAAAGAGCCATCAATAAGGCTACTAACACAAACACAACCGTCATACCCTTACTTATACAATTTCCTTGAAGAGTTATTTAAACCATATAAATACCTTTTTGATTTACAAACGAGTTTGTGATGTCCAGTGTCACTAAATTCCTATGGATGCTCCATGTAAATTTTCTCATCTAAATTATCATGAGGTAATATTGTCTTTGCATCCATGTAATTTAAATGCATGTCTTAGATAGCTACCACGCTAAAAATTCCCTAATAGAAGTATGTCTTACGACCGGAGAGAAAATATCATCATAATCATCCACTTTTGTTTTAAGTACCCCTTTTCTACAAGACAAGCCTTGAAATTTTCCCATTCATTTTCTGTTATTGTTAGTTTTCTCTTGAACACCCACTTACAATATTCAATGGCCCTTTTCCCTTAGGAAGATGAACAATATCCCATGTCCTATTTTTCTTTAAGGACTCTATCTCATTCACCATTGCACCAATCCACTTATTTTTCCTCAAGCTAGCTATAACTTCTTAATGAAATATTGGTTATCTGATCCCAGATGTCCTACGAGATGTCGAGACACCTGATCCGACTACACACAATAACAAGATGCATAAACAAAAATAGCAGTGCTGAAAGTAAATAACACATTATATGCTTACCCAATTCGGAGCAACCTTTCTACTCTGGGGGCTACCAAGCCAGGGATGAAATCAACTAGATAATATCAATTTGCAGACCTTGCAGCAAACCCCCAGTTTACAGTCTACACACTTAATCACTACCCTTTTCTTAACTTCTACCTAAGACACACCTAGGTATAAGGCCCTCTTCAAACCCCTCTTCAATTACACTTAACAATTGGAGCAAACTCTAAACACAAGTAGAGAACAAAAACAACCGGAAGGTATAGTTCCAAAATAAGCAAGACTCAATGCTTAAAAGCTTATGAGAATTGACACATAATATGTTCAATGCTTAAAAGCTTCTAAACATCTAACAGGAAACTTACAACCCAACAATAAGGATTCTAAAAACCTTAACACAAATACATCCGTAAGTTCCACCTAATACTAGGTATACACCAGTCTATTTATAACTTTATTCTAGCATGGGTTGGGCTTTAAAACCGCAGTAGTGAGGCTGCACAAAGTCTTTAAAAAGTCCTCCAAGAAAATAGGTCTTCAATAATTAGGTTCCTAATAAATCTCCATATTTAGAAACTAATCAAATCTTTGAAAACCAATCAAAGAATATTCTGAATTATCAATCTTGGATTCCATATAAGCTAACTGAATATTCCCTTAATATTCAAATGCTACAAATCAGCTGATTTACACTGTTGTCTTGTTGCAGACGCAATGTCCTATCTCCTTGTTGGGACATCTTACTCGACATGTTGAAACATCTTGTTCAAGATGTTGCTGCTAAAATGGTTTTACCAATTTGTAAGCTAATCAGTGGTTTTTTCATAGATATTTAGCATTTATTTTCGTGATCGTCTCTGTTTCTTGTTGAGGTTTTATTTCATTTTATTACATATTATGCTTTCATTTTATGTTTTAGTTTTTCAAGTTCAAAAGAATAAATTGAGACAAATCGGTGCAAAACTCGGAGTTTTGGAAGAAATACAACTATCCACTTACAAGAGGTCTGACACGGGCCGTGCCAGGATGATAGCCAGGATGATAGCCAAAAATAGGGGACGTCAAAGGTGTGACACGGGCGCCCGTGCCAGCTGACACGACCCGTGTCAGGGTGCCTGAACCAAGAATTCAAGAATTAAATTTCCAGAGGTCCAACACGGGAACCCATGTTGCCTGACACGACCTGTGTTGGATTGTGATGCTGATTTCAGTTTTTTGGGTTATTTTGTCCATTAGTTGGCCCGTGAGGGTGTTTTGGGTATTTCCAACCGACCTAAATGAGTTTTTGCTATTTAGAGGAGTTGGCAGGATGAATTGAAATTTGTTTTACTAGAGTAGATTAGGAACAATAAAGATTGGTGCTTTCAAGAGTTTTGGAGACGGAGATTCCTTCATGAGCGATATCAATTGAAGATTGAAGAATCCATACCTTTTGTAATGTCTAATTTTATTATTGCTTTTCTTTATAATATTATGAGAGGCTAAACCCCCCAATGGTAGGGGGTGTCCCTGATTGGATTATGTAATAACTTTGAATTCTGATTTCATCAATTACATGGTTTTTATTATTCGATTTAATTGTACAAGGTGTTTCATGCTTTCTTTATCGGAAAAGTAAGGATCGTTCTACGGTTAACAATTAGCTGGACTGTAATTTTTAAGGTTTTTGTATAATTAGACTATAGTAGATATCACCTAGGACTAGGGATACCCTATAGTTATCAGATTTGACCCTTCATAAAATAAAGGCTTGACTCCATCAAATATCTCTAAGGACTTAGGATTTAGGATGGGTGGTTAAAGGTTTTCTCACTAAGGACTTAGGGGAAAATAATCTAAAGGGTCGGTTGTTGAAGGTAATAAAATTCTTGAAGAGATCAAGAGTAAAGGTTGTTACAGGTTCAGGTCACACACCTACCTCTAGTATTCTCCTCATATCAGTGAAAAGCCACCTTATATTCCTGCTATTTGTTAAGTGAAAATTTTACAACCAAAACTCCAAATCAAGTTTTGTCTAATTGAACCACAAATTGGACTCAATAGTGATACGCAGTCCTTGAGATTGATACTTTGGGATTCCCCATTATTACTATATTGTCAAATTAGTACGCTTGCTAATTTACCGATCAAGTTTTTGGCGCTGTTGCAAGGGTTTGCCTAGTTTTTGAGTGTAATTTGAGTTTAATTAGAATTTTGTTGCTTTGCAACTAAATTTTTGTTTATGTAATTTTTATATTTTTGTTATTACCGATTTTTCCTAACATTTGCATGAGAGGAGAACCCTCAACTAATTTTCCTTTTGAAGCAAAAATCGAGAGAACATTGCACGCAAGACTCAGACAAGCTAGATTAGAAAGAATGGACTCCGAAGAAGAGAAAATCTTTGTCCATTCAGATTCAGAGTTAGAGGAATAAATTATGGATGAAGATCCACCAGAGAGACTTCTTGGTGATTATGGTGGGGAAAATGCACCAGGTGGCAGGTTGATAATTTTAAACCATCTGGTAAATGTGCCAAATTTTCAACCGCCTCCGATCACAGTCAATCAACTTGAGAGAAGATCTTTCACCAGAAAGGTCAATGAAGATGACAATAAGAACTTGCATAGATTTTTGACTATGAGTACCATATTCAAGATTGATGGGAATACAGAGGAAACAAAGAAACTCCAAATGTTTCCATTTACATTATTTGAAGATGCTGAAGAATGGTTTTACTCATTACATACTGGGAGTATTAATACTTGGGAATAGATGGAGAAGAATTTTCTTGACAAATACTTTCTTGCTTCTGTTTACATTCGCAAAAGATATTACAATGTGAATTTTGAGCACAAAGAAGGAGTGTCATTGGGTGTGCCTATAAGAGATTCAAGAGGTTGTTGGTAGCTTGTCTAACTCACAACATGGACCAAAAGGAACAAATGTAGATGTTTATGAATGGCCTCAAAATGAAGATAAAGCAGTTTATTGATACAGATGTCGGTGGCTCATCCAAATTTACAACAACCACTACTGCGAAGAAGATTATAAAAGCCATTGCTGCAAATGAGCATCCGGAGCTATATGACAGAATTGTAAGAAAACCAACGGGAGTGATTGACTTAAAGTTGTAAGTTAATAAGAAACTAAAAATTGAAGAGGCTGTTAGTGCAGAAGTGGAGAAAGAGATGAAAGCAATGAAAATGGGTACACAACAGGTAGCTCAAGTTCAACATGTACAAAAGGTTACTTGTGAAATTTGTAGTTGACTGCACCTTACTGTGCAATGTCTTGCAACTCCATAACAAATTGAGGGGATAAAATTTTCGAGGCAAAATAACCAATATTCTAACACCATAGTCCTGGGTGGAAGAATCATCCTAACTTCTCCTGGAAAGATCAGCAACAACAAGCTCCTCAAAAGGCAGAGTGGGAGGTGGCTATTGAAAAGATGACTGCCCACACCTTTTAATTTCAAGAAGAGACAAGAAGTAATTACAAGAATACCACAACTATAATAAAAATTTTGGAAGTTCAAATGGGACAAATTACACAACAGGTAGCGCTGCGAGCACAAGAAAATAAGAAAAATCATGAGAATGTTAATATTGTCACAAAAAGGAAAGAGAAAGCTACTGAAGAAAATAAAGATGAGGTAAAATTTTAGGAAAGTGTCATAGAAGTTGAGCTGGAAGTGAGAGAGAACAAGAAAAAACAGGAAGATGTGGTATCACCTGTGAAGCTAGTTGAAGAGAAAACTAAACCAGCAATCAAGTTGTGGTATCCATATCGAGTGGCAAAGAAGGACACGAAAGAGAAATAGTTTGATAAATTTGTCCAGTTGTTCAAAAAGCTAGAGATCAACATACTATTCTTTGAAGCACTTGAGAAAATGCCCTGGCATCATGTGATATGGTGGCAGAACCGACTGTTATACTAGTTTTGTGTTTGTGTTTGCAAATGTTACGGTAAAAAAGAGTCGCCACTGACTTTTCTTTTATCTAACAAAGGAAAGGGTGAAAAGAACATAAAAATACTTTTCGAGATTATTTCTGAGTAAGGGGGGGGGGGTAGATTATGGAAAGGGATGGTGTTAGCACCCTTTCCATCCGTAGTTATCTACGGGATCTTAGATGCTTAGCTCATTTGAAAAATACCATATTCGTTTTGTGTATTTTTGAAAAGTATTTTGAAATTTCCTTAGTACGGTGAGTCACTTTAAGATAACTCTTGTATCAGTCCTCAAGAGTGTTGATAAAGCATTTGAAAATGTTTTGAAATTTGTTTTTGAGCAAGCATCTAACAACTATCTACTTTTACTCAAAAGTTCGTTCTTTTCCTCCTTTCCTTTAGACAAGTCTAGCCTACTATTAGTGAGTAGGTAGCCACAATCGTTTGGATGTATGAGGGACATTCGCGGTTCATCGTACAGTCATAAAGGCAACACATAGAGATGCTTTAGAAATTTTGTTTAAGGGACTAGATCATTTACCCAAAGGAAACACCGAAGGGTCATCGAGGGACTATGATCTTTTGATTAGAGGGTATTTGCTAAAGCATCCCTATTTTCGAGGGACATGACTATTTTATTTTCTGAAGGAAACCAAAGTGGGCGTACCCTAAAGGTGTATATGTGCAAATGTGTTGTATTCAGTTAATTTTGTCTTTTTTGTATCGCAGTTAATATGTACAGGAATTTAAAGTGTGGAAATGTAAATCCTACGCTATTACATGACTTCAGGGAGGGGGATTATTACATGTCCAAACTTTGGGGAAAAATAAAGAGAAGAAAATAAAGGAGTCCTAATTACAGTCTATTATAATCAGGAAGCAGATAAAACAATATGATAATGCTAGCATAAAATTGAGCGTGAATTGGAAAAGCCATCTAAAAATCCTAAGGAAAAGGAAATAGTTTTGTTTGTTTTTATTTATAAAAGAAAGTAAATCCTAAATCTACTTAATTTTAATTTATGAAAATGTTAAAATAATTAATTAATTAGTTTCATAATTTAATTAAGAAAACTAATCCTAAGTTCTTTGTGATTTTTTATATGATGTTAATTTTAAAAAAAGGGAGGATAAATAAGAAATGAGTAGCGAAAATAAAGATACAAGAAACAACAACCTTTCGATCTAAGGAAGAAATGGTCTTCGATCCAAACGAAGGGAGGCCTTCGATCCAATGAAGTGTGGCCTTAGATCCAGGGAAGGATGTGTCCTTTGATCCAGCAGGGAATGTTGTTAGAGGTGCATGATGTACTCCTGCAGGAAGTTCATTAGAGAAAACAAGGTAAAATCCAGACTTGGGTCGAATCCAATATTGGATTCGACAGCCTGTGGCTGCAATAATCCTAATTCAGATCATCTGGTCTGAATTAAAAGCTACTTCGTATGTCTTATAACCTCATGAACCCTGAGATTCGAAAGAAAATATGGGTCGTGCCAAGGTCATGGCACGATCCCAACCCCTGCTGCTTAATCTTGCATGAAGCACATGAAAGCAATCACAAACATTAGCAATAACATGAATGTATAATTAATATGAATTTAAAAATTACATGGTTAGCTAGTTTGAGATCCAAAATAAGTTACCAACGGACAAATTGTGTGAGTGATGTTTAGCCTGCCTAGTGCTTGGGAACGCCTCCTGCAAACTTCAGGGAGTGAGTGGAGTGTTGTTGAAGATTCCTTCGATTTGGATCACTTATGATATTTTTGATAACTTTGGTGTGGCTTATGAGGCAACATGTTGATTGTGAGGCAGTGTATGTGTGTAGTTTTTGGGTGTATGTATGTAATCTGTGATGCAGTGTCTGGCTAGTAGTGAGTGTGGCAGGAGTGTTTCTTTCTTTTTTATGGTTTTTTCTCCACCCGACAATGTATCCTTAGGGCTGTATTTATAGGGATGTGATATGCAAGGAAATGGAAAGGGACAACCATTTAACTAGTCTCTGAAGGCAAAATCACACACATTAAAATATTGCCATTTTTGAGGGATTCCCACCCTTTTAGACTTTGAGTGAACCTAGACATGTTATGTTTGGCGCCTTGTACGAATTTTAATTGTTAAGAGTTTTCCTCATCAGAACTTCTTCGATTACGTCACCATTTTCTTCGATTACCTGATTTGGAAGGTTAAACTTAGTCGAATTAGCTCTTGTCCTAAGTTCTGATTCGAATTGCGCAAGGCCACATCATCATGGCTCGTTCGATCAGCCCCCAAGCTTACTCTCTTTGATTGCTATGAGTACTAATTCGAATTGCAGAAGGCCTTAACATCCTGGATTCTTCGATCAGTCAACTTCTGCATGGACTACTTTATTTTGTTAATATGCTTATCCAAAGATGTCTTGTCCTGATATGCCAATTGAAGGACACTTTGTTAACATGCCTTTAAAGTCCACCTTATCCTTGCTCTTCGATTGGCCCAGAGTTGCCTCCTTTGATTGGAACATAGGTATATCCTTTGAATGGCCCTTTTGTGTGTCTTTTGAATATCTCACATGTATGCCTTATGCCTTGCATGCTAAAGGAAAGCCTAGAGGAAGGATTTGTCTAGTGCACTAAAGGTAAGCTGAAGAGGGGGACTTTGCCTTGTGCGCTTGAAATCAAGTTAAAGAGGCCCTTGCCTTGTGAATCAAAGGCATGTCTGAGGTAGCCTTTTGTCTTGTGAATCGAAGACCAATGAAAGGGGACTTTTTCCTTGTAGATCGAAGGCAAGCTGATGGGTATTTGCCTTGTGAAACCAAGGCAAGCACGAGGAAGATTTTGCCTAGTAGACCAAAGGAAAGCATGAAGAGGCGTACGTGTGCTGATGGCAAGCTGAAGGGGCCCTTTTCCAAGTGGAAGCTTTGTGAATTAAGCTTGATCGAAGGAGACTCAACGCCTAATCGAAGCTTGTATGCAGGAGTTCATTGTTGGTGAATTGAAGCAAACTTGTAGGGGGTTCTTTCTTTGTGAAACGAAGGCAAGCCTGAAGCAGCTAATGCACAGTTGAAGCCTTGCAATTTGAACTTGATTTGAAGGATGGCCTAACATCCAATCGAAGCTTGTGAATCAGGCTTACATCGAAGGAATTTCAACGCCCAATCGAAGCTTGATCAGATGCCAATCGAAATACCCTGTCCATGTGCCAATTGAAAAGACACTTGAATATCTCCAAAAGTTTTATATTTTCTCTAAGCAAGTGTTTGTAACCACCATGCAAAAAAGGAATATTTTGGAAAACATGAGAGGGGAAATTTTGGGGTACAACAACTGCCTCTATTAAATCTTCTTAAACCTGGGGATTTAGATTGGCTTGTCTGTCTTTAGTGATCTGAAGGTGGAAGATGATTGAACACTAGAGTGCCCAGAAATTTGCACTCGCATGAAGTAACATTGATGGTTGATGATGTCGGGAATGGGCTTACACATTCCATTTAGAGAAGATTACAGAGAGTCATTGGGGATGAGCTTAAAGATGCCATGAAAAGTAGATGCTGATTTTATAAGAGGTCCCTTTGTGGGGATTTTCTATTCCTGCTGTCTGAGGAGGAGTCCACTAAGGAATGTTGATTTATGTTATTTTCCTGCTTGAGGAAAACTCTGTGGGGAATAGAGTTTAGGAACTTCAGTTGTCCATGGCTCTACTGAGGAGTTATCTCTAGACTGGAGAGATGAAAGTTTGTTGTTTTCTGGTTGAAATCCAGGCTTCACAGTAATTTGTTAGGGAGAATGAAATTAACTGCCGTCTGGAAATGTATCAGAAGAAACCCGTGTAGGGCTATTTTAGGACGACTCCGTGTTAGAATTCATCTGGAGATATATGAAAAAGAGCCTGGGTAGGGCTGCTTCATGATGGGTCTGGGTAAGAGTTCATCTGGAAATGTATGAGAAGGAATCTGGGTAGGGCTGCTTCGTCTAGTTGTGTAGATAGTTTTCCTGTCTGGTTTTAGGTGTTAATTTACAGTCACCTGTTCACAGATAGTTATCATGTCTTGTTTCAGGTATTAACTTGAAAATTGTTTTTTCCGGTCGTCGAGATAGTTATCCTGGCTAGTTTCAGGTATTAATATCTGACCTAAGAGATAAGAAAGATAGTTTTCTTGGCTTGTTACAGGTATTAATCTTCGAACTAAGAGAAAGAAAGATAGTTTTCCTGGCTTGTTACAGCTATTAATCTTCAATCAGTCGTCCACATATAGGTTTCCTGGCTTGTTACAGGTATTAATGTGGAACTTGTTTTTGTTGGTCATTGTGATAGTTGTCCTGTATGGTTTCAAGTATTAATCTCTGACCTTAGAAAGAAAGATAGTTTTCCTGGCTTGTTACAGGTATTAATCTTCAATTTGCTCATGTATATAGTTTTCCTGACTAGTTACAGGTGTTAATCTACAATCGATCATCCAAAGATAGTTGTCCTGGCTTGTTACAGGTATTAATCTGGAACTTAATTTTGTCAGTCGTTGAGATAGTTGTCCTGTCTGGTTTCGGTTATTAATCTCTGACCTTAGAAAGAAAGATAGTTTTCCTGGCTTGTTACAGGTATTAATCTTCAATCTGCTCATGTAGGTAGTTTTCATAGTTTGTTACAAGTATTAATCTACAATTGGTCGTCCACAGATAGTTGTCCTAGCTTGTTACAGGTATTAATATGGAACTTAATTTTGTCGGTCCTTGAGATAGTTGTCCTGTCTGGTTTTAAGTATTAATCTCTGACCTTAGAAAGAAAGATAATTTTCCTGGCTTGTTACAGGTATTAATCTTCAATCTGCTCATGTAGATAGTTTTTCTAGCTTGTTACAGGTATTAATAATCGATCGTCCATAAATAGTTATCCTGGCTTATAACAGGTATTAGTCTGGAACCTAATTTTGTCAGTAGTTGAGATAGTTGTCCTATCTATTTTCAAGTATTAATCTCTGACCTAAGAGAAAGAAAGATAGTTTTCCCGGCTTGTTACAGGTATTAATCTTCAATCTGTTCATGTAGATAGTTTTCCTGTCTTATTACAGGTATTAATCTACAATCAGTCGTCCACAGATAGTTGTCTTGGCTTGTTACAGGTATTAATCTGGGACTTATTTTTGTCTGTCGTTGAGATAATTGTCCTGGCTGGTTTCAGGTATTAATATTTGACCTTAGAAAGAAAGATAGTTTTCCTGGATTGTTACAGGTATTAATCTTTAATCTCCTCATGTAGATAGTTTTCTTGGCTTGTTACAGGTATTAATCTACAGTCGGTCATCCACAGATAGTTATCCTACCTTGTTACAGGTATTAATCTGGGACTTGGCAACGTTGGTCACATAGATAGTTCCCCCGTCTGGTTTCAGGCATTAATCTGTGGCCTACTGTATTTGTGGGTAAATCCGTCTTGCTTCGAGAATTCATACCATTTGGTCGTGTAGATAGTTTCCTCGTTTGGTTTCGGGCATTGATCTTTGACCTGTTGTATAAGTTGATAGTGTTTATCTGTCTGCTCATTTAACCTGAAAAGGTAAAACCAGTTTCATGCTATGTCATGATGTATGAATTGCATGATGCTCTCAAAATAAATGATATTGTGATATATGCATTTGTGCTGCATATGCTATGATGTTTGTAAAATGTTGTATGAATGCAATGTGTGAACGTGTCAGTCGTTCCATTTCAATGTTTTTGAACTACGAAAAATAAATCCCTAATTGTTGCTGGGGATGAAGAAATATAGGTCTTCAAATATTTGTTGAAGTTGAATGCTGGGAGATAGATTTCCATTGTTAAAGAAATAAACTCTGTTGGGGAAGGAAAACTCCATGAACTGCTTGGGGATTTTGTTGAAATCCTATTGAGGAATCCTGAGAAGCTTGGTGACTTCATTGGGGAATTTTCTTAGATGTCGAAGCAGTAGTTGGATATTCTTGCTCCGCCAGGGATATAAGAACACCTGACATTATTAGGCTGTATCCGGAGGATATGGCAGTGACTTTGTAGTAGAATGCCCCTACCTCGATACCTGCTGGAGAAAATATCTTTCGGGGATCTTGTAGATGGTTTGACTGTTATCCCAACTCTTGGAGTCCTTGGTGAATACAGATTAGGGTAATAAACTTTCTACTAATAGACTAGTGACGAGATGACGGGACGTAGTCGTACGCTTTAATCCCTAACTTTTTCCTGGACTGTCCTTTCAGATTTTCAATCCATCGGGATAAGCTTTTTTGTCCAAGCTGCCTTTTCAGGTTTTCGACTCGCCGGGTGTACAAATTTTTTCATATGTATATCCCCAATTTTTGCCCAAACTCTTTTGGTTCGCCAGGATGCCCTTATTTTTACCTAGGCCAGTCAACCTAGCGGGTCTTTGCTCATGCGTAGTATTTTCCGACTATGTCTATGTTCGTCGGGTGCAGAGAATTGTTACTGTCCATAGTAGTAAGTGTTTCCATACTGCCAGAAGATGTTTGTTTGATCGTACATGATTCGTTGCTGAAATTCATGTCCAATGCCCCAAATGATTCAGTTGGAGATCTGCCCCTGGCTATTTGGCATTTTTGAAAAATTCCTTGAACCTTGACTTGACTGCCCCAAATCAACTGGACACCATGCTATGCCCCTTGATTATGAAAGGCCTATTACTGGAATGTCTTTCCATCTGAGGTGATTCTGTCCACTGAGAGGATTTTTGTTCATCAAATATTTGTCTGTGAATTTCTCTACTGTTGAACAAATAGTCATATGCAAGCGATGGTATTTTAAAAATGCAAAGCTTATGTCTGTCTTGAAGTTTGAAAATTCATTTTTTTAGTAAAACAAACAAATTTTGTAAAAGTGTGATATCGACTCAGGATTTATAGCGAAGCCTACAGGAGTCAGGATACCTTTTGTAACAATATGATTTCGAACTAACCCATGCTTCCGCTAGGACTTTTAAGGGTTATAACATGGCCTGGTTCACGGTTTAAGAAACAAAGGATGAAGGCTCAAATTTTATTTGTACCCAACCCGTTCTTCGCGATGTTCTTCAATCCTACACTCAGCTAATTGTGCGTTTAGATCCCATTTGAGTCTGGAATCTTTGCTCTGATACTTGGTGATGGGTAAAAAATTTAATGTTTGTTCGAGAAGACAGTCATTTTTGTAACCTTTTCTTTTTTTGTTGAGGATTTGTAGGACCTCTTTTTTTTTTGATTTTGTTATCCCTACTTTTTCCTGAACTGTTTCTTATGATTATAGTGAGCGGGATGCCCCAAGTTTTTCTTAAGTCTCCTTCATAGGTTTTTAACTTAATGGGATTTTATTTTGAGGGATAATGACTGCCTGTCTTGACGATCATGTGGAACCATCACCATTTTTGGAGGGCACCTTCCACACTATTTGTCGCGTATGATGGTAGAGCTTGCGACTGAATGCATATCTGAATTAACTGAGAAAACTACCCTGCCCCAGGTTATGATTAAGGGTTTTAATTTGTGTGAAAAGAAAAACTCCTACTTCTTAGGCTCAAAGGGGTTGACTAGGGATTATCTTCCTTATAACTCCACTGTTTAGGATTTGAAACAACGCCTGTGCATCATCAGCAGGGTCAGTTCAAAAGCATACTGTAGAGATTGTAGCATCTCTTTCGTCATCCTCCATCTAAAGGCTTGAAGTTTTTGATCAGGAGTTAAATATCACAGAAGAAAGTAAAAAACACAGTTTGAATATAGTGGATACAAATGAAATAATTCAAGAAAATCATGTGCAATGCATTGATGAAATAACAAAGCCTGACATAAATAAATGTTCAAACAATCAAAATAAAATTACAAATTGAGAATTCAAATGAACAAAAAGCCTCTTTGTCTGAACTTGTCACTTCATATGGTGTGCCTTGGAGGGATGACAGAAGAATTCAGCTTGACCATCTTGTGTGAACTCCAGCACTCCTTCGTCGATCAAGTCTTGGATCTTATTTCTCAATGTCCAAAATCTATTAGTGTCATGTCCAAGACTATTGGAATGGTACACATACCTTGCATTTGGATTGTACATTAGGGAAGCAGTGTTGGAATTCGGAGGAGGATCCTTCAACGTAATCAGTTTGGCCTCCAACACGCATTGCAATGCTTAAGCCAATGACATGTTGATTTCGGTAAAGTATCTTTTAGATGTATTCCGCTTACGCTGATTACCCTTTCGTTGTTGGCGAGGTTGTGATGTAAAAGCAATTTGGAAAGGCCTACTCTCCACCAAGCCAACTTCTTGTCTCATTAGGGGATGATTAATGACTTGGTCCCCAACCTCGACTGTTTGCTTCATACGGTTACATTCATCTTGATGAAGCTTACTGATGTGAATCCTCAATTCTTCCTATCCTCGAGCTAAATTTTGGATAAGAGCCATTTGATTACTCATCTGGATTCTCGTCCTTTTGATCTCAGCCTACAGTTGTTCCAACTGGTCATCTTTGTTGTTGTTAGGATGTTTCTTGGTTAAATTCTCGTTGAGGAGTGCTTTCAACTCTTCTTGCCCCTTGGATAGGTTGAGGAACATTTCCATGAAATGAGCCTCTTGAGTTTGGAGATCTATGTTGTTCTGTCTAAGAGCCATTTTCCTTGCTGAAATAAACAGCAAGAACATGAGAAACCTGTACTTGAAGACCTGTTAGGTAATGACATGCATGATGCGTGGACGTAATGTTTGCAAGGCTATCACAAGTAGGGATGGCAAAAAAATCTGTATCCGCGAATAAAATCCGTTACGGATATGAGATGGATAACTTAATGGATATCCGTAGATAAAATAAATGGATATTTAGATACCCGTTATTTAATGGATATGGATACAGATTTAATAATATCCATACTCGCGGATATCCGTATCCGTTAATTAATTATAAAAATTATTTAAATATTTATATATTTTACTAAATTTGGTTATAACATTGGAGATGCAATCCTTGTACTGCCTTTTTATGATTTATTACAAGTTAATGTTAAATTTTGGATTAATTTTTAGACTACTGTACCTTTTTATAGCGTAGTTAGTGTTAACACTTAGAAAAATTATAACTATTTAGAATTTGAATATCAATTTCGTACTGCAAGTTTTGTTTAACTATAACAATTCATTGCTTCTTAAAAAAATTATAATCACTTAGAGTTTAACTTATTCTTTTTCTTTTTTCAGGTTATACAAAATCAAAAGCCGAAGTCATTGAAATTAATTCAGTATTAGAAGATATGGATGCTGACATTGTTAGTGAAATGTTAAAGATTTCATTTTAAATATTATTATTATGCTGATTATTTAGATTTTTATTTGAACATTTTTATGGTTTTATTTCAGGAGCTAGGAAATCAAAGTGGAATTTTGAAGCAAGGAATGCATAATATGGAATTTTACAATGATTGATGAAAACTATCTGCATCATTACTTTTTATTTTGTTTGGAACAATTATTATATGCTATGATAAATATTGTTTTGGTTAAAAATTATGGATATTCTATATGGATGTTATTATGTTTTGGTGAAAAAGACAAATATTAATATGATGAAATTTTGTTATTAAATTGAGACTAACTTGTATAAATGTTATATGATAATAATTTTTTTGTGTCTTTAAAAAAAACTGAAAAAATATTTTTAAAAAAAATCATTTTAGAATAAAATGTTATCCACAGATATCTGTAAATATCCGCAGGTATCTTAAAACCAGTGGGTTACCCGCTTAGTAGATATCCACATGGATATGGGGTGGATATGGATATCATATTTATCCAACGGAACAAACACGGATATCATATTATCCGTCCCCATGGATATCCATTTACATCCCTACTCACAGGGTAAACACATGAAAGTATTAGAATTCAACTGCTGCTTTGGTTGAAGAACTTCATATTGTTAAATGTCCTTCTACGAGAATCAAGCTCACAATATCAAGTGGGCCATAACCCTTGACTCAAGTTATCATGTTTTGATCTTTTGACGACATTGGCTAGAGGAAAATAAATCCCTTTGCCCCTTACTAGACGTCTGATTTATCATAACCCGCATCATAGGCCCTTGAGATCCTTGAAATGGTTAAGGAAATTCTATGTCATGATGTCATGATGTGTATGCTATGCATTAAGAAAAATTATAATGTGATTAAGACAAGTATGTCTTGCAAGAAAACCATTTTATTAGATGATGTATACAAACAAGTTCCTGCGAGGAATACAAACAAAGTCCTACGATGAGTTCAAGTTGTTAGATAATGAAGGAAAATAAGTCACACAAGCAGCCTTAGGTTCAGGCTTGCATGGGGTTTGTAGGTAAGTACTCTCTTGAATTATAGTTGGTTCAACCTGTCTTAGAAAAGTAACCGGGTTCTAAGGAGTCTCAATATCACTGATCTTTCTTCATCGGGCATTGTTTCAGCTTAGCAATCTTTTCTTGCGGCCGAAACATCTCGAAAGTCCAATCTTAATGAGTGTAGCATCGAGTATCAACCAAGCCCCAACTTTACACCGAGGCCAGCTATCTCACTACTTTCTAATGGCCAAGTTTGTTCAACTAAGGTTCTAAGGTCCGTTAGTGCTTCACGACACCATGCCGCAGCCCCGTATTCTCCTCGATTCAACACAAGGGATACCGGTACCAACCAAAGTGTCACACCAACACAGCTATCGCTTCAACCATATCAGTCTATGTCGTACAGTCTCCACGATCTATTATTGTTTACCTAAAAAGACGCCCCCAGATCCGGGTCTAGGATCTACAATAACAACCCAAACAACCCTCCAAGGATAAAGCATACAAAGCAAGAAATTAAAACAATTTTAAAATGAACTAACTCTTAAGGTATCCCCACTTTTTATTCATATTCCGCAGCAGAGTCGCCAGTTCAGTGATACAGTGGTAGAACCGACTGTTATACTGGTTTTGCGTTTGTGTTTACAAATGTTATGGTAAGCAAGAGTCGCTACCGAGTTTTCTTTTATCCAACAAAGGAAATGGTGAAAAGAATAGAAAAAGACCTTTCGAGATTATTTCTGAGTAAGGGAGGTAGATTATGGAAAGGGAAGGTGTTAGCACCCTTTCCATTCGTAGTTATCTACGGGATCTTAGATGCTTATCTCATTTGAAAAATACATTGTGCTTTTTGTGTGTTTTTGAAAATTATTTTGAAATTGCCTTAGTGCGGAAATTCGCTTTATGATAACTCTTGTATTAGTCCTCAAGAGTGTTGAAAAAGCATTTGAAAATGTTTTGAAATTTGTTTTGTGTAAGTGTGGAAATTTGTTTTTGAGCAATCATCTAAAATCTATCTACTTTTACTCAAAAGGTCGTTCTTTTCCTTCTTTCCTTTAGACAAGGCTAGCCTACTATTAGTGAGTAGGTAGCCACAATCGTTTAGATGTATAAGGGACGTTCGCGAGTTACCGTGCAGTCATAAAGGCAACATATAGAGACACTTTAGCAATTTTTTTAAGGGACTAGATCATTTACCGAAAGGCAACACTGAAGGGTCATCGAGGGACTATGATCTTTTGATTTGAGGGTATTTGCTAAAGCATCCCTATTTTTGAGGGACATGGCTATTTTATTTTCCGAAGGAAACTAAAGTGGGAGAACTCTAGAGGTGTATATGTGAAAATGTGTTGTATTCAGTTACTTTTGTCTTTTTTGTTAGGTTTTCTAGCATTTTGATTTTATTCTTTGCCATACAATCCTATTAGTCATACATCTAGCAGTTAATGTGTACAGGAATTTAATGTGAGGAAATGTAAATCCTACGCTATTACATGGCTTCAAGGAGGGGGATTATTACATGTCCAAACTTTGGGGAAAAATAAAGAGTAGAAAATAAAGGAGTCCTAATTACAGTCTATTATAACCAGGAAGCAGATACAACAATGTGATAATGCAAGAATAAAATTGCGCGTGAATTCTAAAAGACGTCTAAAAATCCTAAGGAAAAGGAAATCTTTTTGTTTGTTTTTATTTATAAAAGAAAGCAAACCCTAAATCTACTTAATTTTAATTTAAAGAAAAGGTTAAAAAAATTAATTAATTAGTTTCATAATTTAATTAAGAAAACTAATCCTAAGTTCTTTGTGATTTTTTATTTGATGTTAATTTAAAAAAAAAAGGAGGCTAAAAAAGAAATAAGTAGCAAAAATAAATATACAAGAAGCAACAACCTTTTGATCTAAGGAAGAAAATGGTCTTTGATCCAAACGAAGGGCGACCTTCGATCCAATGAAGGGTGGCCTTTGATCCACGGAAGGATGTGGCCTTCGATCCAGCAGAGAATGTTGTTGGAGGTGCATGATGTACTCCTGCAGGAAGTTTATTAAAGAAAACAAGGTAAAATCCAGACTTGGGTCGAATCCAATATTGAATTCGATAGCCTGTGGCTGCAATAATCCTAATTCAGATTATCTGGTCTAAATTAAAAGCTACTTCGTATGTCTTATAACCTCATGAACCCTGAGATTCGAAAGAAAATATGGGTCGTGCCTAGGTCATGGCACGATCCCAACCCCTGCTGCTTAATCTTGCATGTAGCACATGAAAGCAATCACAAACATTAGTAATACCATGAATGTATGATTAATATGAATTTAAAAATTACATGCTTAGCTAGTTTGAGATTGAAAATAAGTTACCAACAGACAAATTGTGTGAGTGATGTTGGGCCTGCCTAGTGTTTGGGAACGCCTCCTGCAAACTTCAGGGAGTGAGTGGAGCGTTGTTGAAGATTCCTTGGATTTGATCACTTATGAGATTTTTGAAAATTTTGGTGTGGCTTATGAGGCAACATGTTGATTGTGAGGCAGTGTATGTGTGTAGTTTCTGGGCGTATGTATGTAATCTGTGATGCAGCGTCTGGCTGGTAGTGAGTGTGGCAGGAGTATTTCTTTCTTTTTTATGGTTTTTTCTCCGCCCCGACAATGTATCCTTAGGCTTGTATTTATAGGGATGTGATATGTATAGAATGGCAAGGGACAACCATTTAACTAGGCTTTGAAGGCAAAATCAGACACATTAAAATATTTCCATTTTTGAGGGATTCCTACCCTTTTAGACTTTGAGTGAACCTAGACATGTTATGTTTGGTGCCTTGTACAAATTTGAATTGTTCAGATTTTTCCTCATCAGAAATTCTTCGATTATGTCACCATTTTCTTCGATTGCCTGATCTGGAAGGATAAACTTAGTCGAATCAGCTCTTGTCCTAAGTTCTGATTTGAATTGCACAAGGCCATATCATCATGGCTCGTTCAATCATCCCCCAAGCTTACTCTCTTCGATTACTCTGAGTCCTAATTCGAATTTCACAAGGCCTCAACATCCAAGCTTCTTCTATCAGTCAACTTATGCATTGATTGCTTGATTTTGTTGATATGCTTATCCAAAGACGTCTTGTTCTGATATTCCAATCGAAGGACACTTTGTTAACATGCCTTCGAATTCCACCTTATCCTTGCTCTTCGATAGGCCCAAAGTTGCCTCCTTTGAATGGACCACAGGTATATCCTTCGAATGGCCCTTTTGTGTGTCTTTTGAATAGATCACATGTATGCCTTATGCCTTACATGCTGAAGGAAAACCTAGAGGGAGGATTTGTCTAGTGCGCTGAAGAGGGGGCCTTTTCCTTGTGCGCTTGAAAGCAAGTTGAAGAGGCCCTTGCCTTGTGAATCGAAGGCATGTGTGAGAAAGCCTTTTGTCTTGTGAATTGAAGACCAATAAAAGGGGACTTTTTCCTTGTAGATCAAAGGCAAGGTGATATGTCTTTGCCTTGTGAAACCAAGGCAAGCATGAGGAAGCTTTTTCCTAGTAGACCAAATGCAAGCATGAAGAGGCGTACGTGTGTTGATGGCAAGCTGAAGGGGCCTTTTTCCTAGTGGAAGCTTTGTGAATTAAGCTTGATCGAAGGAGACTCAGCACCCAATCGAAGCTTGTATGCAGGAGTTCACTGCTGGTGAATCAAAGCAAACTTGTAGGAGGTTCCTGCTTTGTGAAATGAAGGCAATCCTGAAGCAGCCAATGCGCAGTCGAAGCCTTGTGATTTGAACTTGATTCTAAGTATGGCCCAACACCCAATCGAAGCTTGTGAATTAGGCTTACGTTAAAGGAAGTTCAGTGCCCAATCGAAGCTTGCTCAAATTCCAATCGAAATACCTTGTCCAGGTGCCAATTGAAAAGACACTGTAATATCTCCAAAAGTTTTATATTTTCTCTAAGCAAGTGTTTGTAACCACCATGCAAAAAAGGAAGATTTTGGAAAACATGAGAGGGAAAATTTTGGGGTACAACACATCAGAAATTCATGAAGGAGGTATTATCAAAGAAGAGATCAACATGAGAGGGATCAGTACCCTGTGATGAGAAATTGTGTGCAATTGCACCCAAGAGAAAAATACCTATGAAGCAGAAGGATCTGGGGTCAGTTGCAATACCATTCACCATAAAGACAGAACTTTCAAGAGGGTTCTAATTGATTCTAGTTCTAGTGTGATTTTGATGCCATTGTCTATTTTCAAAAATCTGGGTATTGGGAAGATAAGCGAGAGTGGGAACAAATTGAAATTTTCTGATCACACCATCAAGCAGTCATATGGGATAGTTGAATATGTATTAGTAGAAATTCACAATTTTATTTTTCCAGTTGATTTTTAGATCATGGACATCCCCAAAGATGAAGAGACTCCTATCGTTCTTGGTCGGCCATTTATGCTAACTATTAGATGAAATTTTGATATCGAGACAGGTAATCTGACACTGAAATCATTTGATGAGGAGATAACTTTGAAGGTGTTGGAGATAAAGAAGCATAGTGCATGTGAAAATAATCAAGCTTCAACTGGTATGATGAAATTAACAAGAGATATCAGAATTTTAAAATCACCCCCAAAAAAAGTCTCCAACATAAGCTCTCAGGTGGCATCAACAAAAACTTCTATGTTCAGTCTAGAAGTCAAGAACAAAAAGAAAAGGAAACTCAAAGGTGAGAAGACGAAAGTTGGAAGGGACTGGAAGTAAAAAGTGGTCAATAATTTTGATCTGAATGAGTTATGGGTTGTGGAAAATACAAGCAACAAGGTGTGGAAGAGGAAGTACCCCCATAAGGTGATGACCCATCGAGCCATGCAACGTTAAACAAAACGCTTCGTGGGAGGAAACCCACACTTTTAATAACTTAGTTTTTGTTTAGTTTTTTCTGCATGTAACAAAAAGGGAATCTTACTGCTGAAAGCTGGGAGACAACATCATGTGTTGCATTCCCCTCTGTGAGTCACCTTCCTCGAGCTTGCTCTAAAATATTGAGGTTAATGTTTAGTTCAAGTTTGGAGGGGTTTTATTAATTTTCTTCTTTTTGAATTATTTGTTAGTTCTATGCTAATTACTGTGTAAATCCATGAGTTGAAGTCCTTCCCAAATTTTGCCTAAATTGTTTGTTTTGTTCAAGAACTTGGTTCTCATAGAGTTTGGGAATAGTATATAGAGACAAAGGGATGGTTGGTTAAGGGTAGGAAGCGTCAGAGTAATGTGACAAGAATACGAGTATAACATATAGATTTGTACCATAGTGCTTGAATTCTGAGAAGTACTCCTTGAGTAGTTTATCAATACAATATGGAATAATCTAGATTCACATGCAGTTATGATTGGTTGAGAAATAAATAAAGCTGGCACCAAATGATGAAAAGGCGGTAAAAGGAAACTGACTCTCTAAGTTGGGTAGCCCTCACCCGATTATTCATCCCAATGGGGGTTGATTCCTGTTGTACCCCAAAATTTTCCCTCCCATTTTTCTTCAAGACATTCTTTCAAAGGTCTCAAATACTCAAGCTACTCAAGGGTTGACCAGTCAAAATGCTCCTCCTAAGTAAGGAGTCTACAAATAGGGTTTTGAGTTCTCCAAGGAAGTTTGGGTTAAAAAGGTCTCAAGTGGCTTCAATGGTTCTCCATAGGTCTTCAACAAGTTTCATGAAAAGTTTCAAGTCTTGCATCACACGTTTGCTCAATCAATGGCTCAGATGATTGAAAATCAACTATATTGGACAAAAAGTCAACTATGGTCAACATACAGTCAATCTTCAAGGTTTTTTGTTAACATCAATATTTTAAAGTGATATTCATCATTTTATGAAGGGTTGATCATGATTCCTCAAGGAAATCCCTCAAATCATCAAAAGTCAAGAATTGTCAAATTAGGGTTTCCTTTGGAGAAGTCAACTAAACTTTGACCAAACATAACTTTCACATACTTCATCAACTTTTACTTAACCAAAGCCCATTTTTAAGGAAATTCAATTCTCTACATATTTTTAATTATCCCCAAGTAAAAAAAATGCTTCATTTGAAAGATATGAGCTAATACATTATATGTCATTTTTAAAAGTCAACAAAAAGACACTTTTTATCAAGGAAACTTACATCAAGATAAATTCTTCAAATAAAAAAATGATCAACAGAGAAATTGTAGGGAACATATTAAGATTTTCACAAAGTCCAAGATCACCTTATAAAGATAAAAATTGAGAGAGTTATTACCATTGCAAGTTGGGAAATTTTGGGAAAATGCATGAAATGCAAAATAAGCAAACTTGAAATTTTGAACTAGTGGGCCTAACTTTTGATGTTCAAACATGTTCATAAGGTGTTAGAGGACCTCTAAATCCATTCATATATTTTTTTTGTGATTTTTATTTCTTTATTTTGAATTTTTATTCATTTAAATGTAAATAAAAATCAAATAAAATATGAGATAAAGTATAAGGGCTTGGATTCTTTTGTCTCAATCATGTACATGCCCAATACAACTCATGCAAGCCTGTTATAACATGCCATTTCCATGGCTTGATTCCTTTCCATGTTTAGTGAGCCATTGCATTGCTATATATATAGTGAGCCATTGCAAGCAAGTCAAATCATAAGACACGAAATTAGTGCCTAAGAGAGAGCTCGAAAATTCCAAAAAAAATCCTAAAGAATTGTAAAATGTGTAACCTATGTTCCAGTATCTCTCACCTAAAACTAAAGCTAGCAGTCCATTCCTGAAGTCCTTAGGAGTTCTCCAGGGTCCAAGATCAATCCAAATCACAGCCAAAATGAGCCACTCGATCTCACCGGTTTGGTAAAATACTCGTAATCAAGTCTTTTAATTTACGCATTATTAACTAATTCCATGTGTTCATATATGTTTGTATGCATCATTAGAGCAGATCTAATGCATAACATGTGGGTTGTAGTGTAGGAGCATGTTTATGCCATTTCTAGGGCAATGTGAACTGAGATCTTTGAATCTCTGCATATAGATGTTTTCAGATCAAAAGAACTTCACCAATAGATTCATAGTGCCCGATTTAGTAGGATAAGGTACTTTTGGCTTTTGAAAATTTACATTTTTGCAGGTTTGGTTCTTAGGGACAGCCAGAGAAGACGACCAGAGGTTGACTCCGGCGTCCCTGAGTTTTGTTGACTCCGGTAGGGCTAGCGTGGCATAATGAAACCTTCTGAATGGCTGATTCAAATAACAGGGTCCACATGTTTTTCTTGTATGTTTAAAATAAAGAAATATAATTTGTTTTACTATATATGTATTCATTTGCATTTTAGCTAACAGATGTATGGCCACCCAAGTGGCAGCGCACGTGTTCTTAAGGATTACCTATGCCTGATCCTGGGTTCGATCCAGGCGTGGAACAATTTTTATTTGTCCATGCTTTCCTTACAGATTCGGTACAAGCTATCAAACACGCATGCCATACGCCTTCTCAATCATCACCATCAGATCCAGATCTAATGGACGCAGATCAAACCCCATGGTGTACCTCCTGAGATCATTCTTACTGGATTATGCAGGCCCATTGATTTTCTTTTTTATTTTAATTTAATTGTTTTATTTTTTAATCATTTTTATTTAAATCAGAAACATCAGAAAAATCATAAAGAAATTAGATTTAGGTTTTTAATTAATTAACTTAATTTTTATAATTAAAAAAATTAATTTAATCACACTTTGCTTTGTTTTATTAATTAATTTGTAAATTAATTAGAATTAGGTTTAATTATTATTTCACACTTCAAATCTAAATGCTTAGAACTTTTTAGGTCTTAAATATCTTTCCCTTTTCACTATCTTCGCGCGCTCAATTATTTTTTCGCATTATTTTCCAATATTGTAATTGTTTGAAAGTTTGTAATAGATAATTAGGGTTTATTGCTTTCCTCCCCAATTTATGGTTTGTACTCCACATCCCCGAAGCAAATTAATAACATAGATTATTTCACGCATTTTTATTTTTTCCGCACTTGTATATATTTAACTGCTAGATTAATTAGGCCTGCATGGCAAGACATAAAAAACAAATGTTATAAAACATAGTCTCAAGACAAATAATTGAAATCAAAACACTTCGCACACGCCCACCTCTAGGCTGACCCTCACTTGTTTCTTCGAATTTAAACAGTCATATCTCTCAAACATGGGATGCTTTAGCAAAGATCCTTTGGTTAACAGATCATAGCCCTTGATGACCCTTCGATGCTTCCTCGATAAATGATCTTATTACCTTATGATAATTGCTAAAGTGTCCTACGAGTTGCCTTCGTGATTGTAGGATGACCCACGCATGTCCCTCAAAACATCTAGTGATAGGGATACCTACTAACTAATGGTAGGATAGCACTATCTAAAGGAAATGAGGAAAAGAACAAATACTTTTTGAGTAGGTAGATAGCTCGTAGTTGCTTGCTCACAAATAAAACAATTTCCCACATATACACTCTCTTTTCTAAAATATTTTCAAAGACAAACACTTTGTATATATTCTCAACGATACGAGAATCATTACAAAGTTTTCCGAACCTAGGAATCTTTTCAAAATATTCTTTCAAACACACAAACACAAATCATTTTCAAAAGTGAGCTAGCGGTTAAGAGCCTGTAGATAACTACGAATGAATAGGGTGCTAACACATTTCCTTTTCATAACTTACCCCCTTACTCAAAAAATTCTCAAAAGGACTTTCCTGTTCTTTTCACCCTTTTCTTTATTGGATAAAACAAAAGTTAGTGGCGACTCTTGCAATCCACAACATTTGCGATAAAACGCAAAACCTAAAAGTCAGTTCTCCCACCGTATTATAGAACTGGCGACTCTGTTGGTGAAAACTAAAAGTGGGGTTACCTTAAGAGCTAGATCACCTTTAATTTGCTTTCCTTGTTTGATTTGCCTGATTTATTTTTAAGGGTTGTTTGGGTTATTCTTGTAATGATCATATATCCGGGTCTAGGGAATTTTAGGTAAGTAGAAAAAAATTGTTAAAACTGTACGGCGTACACCGATACAGTTGAATCGATGGATATGTTAGTGAGACACATTGGTTGGTGTCGGTGTCCCTTGAGCTAAGTCAAGGAGAATGTTGGGCTGCCGCATGGTGTCATAAATCACTAACTGACCATAGAACCTTAGTTGACATAATTTAGTCATTAGAAGGTAGCGAGATAGTCGGCTTAGGTGCAGACTGAAGTTGGTTGATAATCGATGCTACACTCATTAAGTTCGGACTCTCGGGATATTTTTGTCGCAAATCAGATGCTTGTGCTAAAATAATGCCCAGGAGAATGATCAGTGATATTGAGACTCCTAGAACCCGGTTACTTTATTTTAGGACAGGTTGAGCCAACTAAAACTTCAAGAGGGTACTTATCTACAACACCATGCAAGCTTAAACCTAAGGCCTTTTGTGTTTTGTTTGTGTATGATTAAATTGTCCGAACATAACATCATGCATCATAACATTTATACCATATTCATTTTCACTAATCATTTAAAGGACCAAGGAATGTATCTTTATTCTGTTTTTCAGGCTATGGCCTCCGCTTGCAGAAACACTATTTGGGTCAACTTTGTAAGGATGCCTCCCTAACTTAAATCATTAGTCTTAAGGGTTCCTGAAAGTTCTCCATTTATCAAAAGGAACGGTCGACTACTTAGTCTAGTTACTCTTGGTTTTGACAAATATATGATGAGTGTTCTATTCCAGTTCTTCGACCCTGCACACCATTGCTTCACCTTTTCCAATTATCAGTTGGTACCCACAATGGAAGAGTTCTCTCAATTACTGGGAGTACCTATTCTTGATCAGATGCGCTTCACCGGTTTAGAGGAAGCTCCGAAGCCATAAGTTACTGCAATATTCTTACATCTGAAGCAGTCCGAAATTATATCTAATGGGAAACAAGAAGTGGAGTCGAAGGTTTTCTGGCTAAATTTCTGATAGAGAAGGCTCAACTGTTTCTAGATGCTATGAGTTTCCATGCTTTCGAGGAGATCTTGGCTCTTCTAATCTATGGTTTAGTACTTTTCTCTAATCCAAACCAACTCATAGATGTGAACACCATCAAAAACTTTCTTGCTCGTAATCCTATGCCTACCTTGCTTGGAGACATTCTGCATTCTCTTCACACTCTTACTATGAAGAGGCAAGGAACTCTCATGTGTTGTATACCTCTGTTGTCTAGGTGGTTTATTTCGCACCTTCCCCGCTCAGTAATGAAGAATGAATAAGGTTTGAGGTGGTCACTAAGAATAATGTCACTTTCTCATACATACATCTATTGGTATTCCCGATCTCATGAGGATATCACTATCATTGATTGTTGCGGAGAGTTCCCTAATGTTCCACTCCTTGGCATTATGGAAGGTATTACTTACAACCATTCTCTAGCTCTACGTTAATTTGGTTATGCTCGAAGATATGTCCCTCATGACACACTTATCCAAGGTATTATGTTTGATTACAAAAATGATCGTCAAGGTTATCGTCAGAGGATTATACATGCTTAGGGCATGGTAAGAAAGATTGATAGTAAAGCTTTGGGACATAAGAATTCCATCCCTATGGAGCCTTATCTCAAATGGGTATGAGCTTGCGCTCAAAACCTCATGATTCCATATCGAGATGTCTTACTAGTGATCATGGAGCCTGTTGTCGAGAGAGACATTTCTCGCACTATCCTCCATCCAGACATGCCTATTGGCCTTGAAGAATTGCAAAAGTCCTGGATTCAACTCAAGGAAGAATGAGATACCTTTGAGACTCAATTCTGTGCAAGTGAGAAGAAAGTGTTGGAGTTCACAAAGCTACTTCACGAGGAGCAGAGTCTTAATGCATACATCAATACAAAGAGAAAGTTTCCTTGGGAGACTTGAGTCTTAGGTTTTAGGAGTCCATATTATTGTCTCTTTGAGACCCTTTTGTTTTCATTGTAGGCCTAAAAGGCAATTGTAATTTGAATTCATTAATAAAATCTTTGTTTTTATTTCCTCTTGGTTAGCAAATTTAAATCTCCTAAGGTCCTTGAAAACATTTGCATTTACATATCATGCATCATCACAAAACATGTTTTTCATACAAGTTTCTCATTTTCTCGTTGTTTATTCCAGTAGAAAAATGGCCCTCAAACAAACAGTCAAGGATCTCCAGGCTCAGCATGCACAATTCCAAGAGACTCTTGTGAATATGGAACAGGCGCAAAAATATCTGATGGCGCTTGTCGCTAAGAAAAAGAAGACCAAGAAGCCGGCTGATGTCCTCAATATGGGGAGAAGGTTCAAGGGTCCTTCTCAACTAGTTCATGTGAATGACATCTCCTCTGAGGAAGATGACAACCAGGAAGAAGATGGTAGAAGCATCAAGCATGAAGGAAGGAATAATTAGGGTTATGAGAATTTTCCTGAAGATGAAGACTACTCTGACGAATAGTACCCTCCTGCAAATGACAAGTATAAGCAGTTGGAAGACAAAATCAAGGCTATGGAAATCCAGAAGGTGTCTGGATTGGATTTTGGTGAACTACTTCTGGCCCAGGGGGTGGTCATCCCACATAAGTTTAAGGTCCCCGTCTTTGTTAAATACGATAGGGTCTCTTGTCCTAAACTACATTTGAGGTCGTACGTCCGAAAGATTCAACCTCACACCACTGAATGGAAACTATGGGTCCATTTCTTCCAAGAGAGTTTAGCTGGAACTCAATTGGGATGGTTCTATCAGCTGGAGGGATCCAACATTCATACATGGGAAGACTTGGCTGCTGCTTTCCACGAGCAGTATCAATATAATGCTGACTTGACACCAACTCGAGTGCAATTGCAGAATATATCCATGGGCTTGAGTGAAGGTTTCAAAGAGTATGCATAGAAATAGAGGGATTTAGTTGGAAGGGTGGAACCTCCTTTGAATGATCAGGAAATGGTATATATCTTCATGGGCACTCTGACATGCCCATTATATAATCTGTTGATAGGAAGCTCGTGTCTGGTTTTATGGAGATGATTTTGGCTGGGGAAAGAATTGAAAGCAATATCAAGAGTGGGAAGATCCCGATGGCTACATCTTCTAATGCTGTGAAGAATCCATTTGGAGGTAAAAAAATAAATCAATGTTGTCTATGGCCAGAAGATCCGTAGTAAAAGTGACCGCCACCAGTATGTGGGAGTGGCGTTGATCTCCAATATAGTGCCTGTTCAACAACAACAACAGGGTAATCGATGAAGGCCAGACACTCTATTGAGGCAATTCACCAAGATCGGAATGCCTTTATCTCAAGCATTAAAACATTTGTTGAAGGCTGAAATCATTTCACTGCGGGATCCTCCTAAGAATCCCAACACATCCTCTCCCAAGTATAATCTGAATGCAAGGTGTGCTTATCATTCTAATAGTCCTGGACACGACACCAACAATTGTTGGGCCCTAAATGGTGATTACTGCACCTATGCCCAAGCATGACAAAGGCATAAGTGTTATTGAAGATGTTCTGTATATTGCCTCTTTAAGTGATGTGGTTACTCCTCTCTCTACGATCAAGAAGAATTTGTTGCAAGCCGATTTATATCCTGGTTGTGTGGAAGAATGATACTGTTGTGTATTCCAACCCAATGGTTGCAGGTTACTGAAGGAAGGCGTTCACCGCCTGATGAATGAACATGTTATTTTGATTGAAAAGATTCTGTCTACCAAAAATTTGTGCCAAGATTTGTCTGTCATATCCAGTACTCCTTTCAGGATCACTTCCAAGGGTCCTGTAAGAATTATCGCCAATCCAAAAGTTGCTTTGTTAATCATTACAACACCTGGGCCCATCCCATATTCCTCGGAAAAGGCTATTCCATGGAATTATGGGTCTGACGTCTATTTCCATGATATTAAACATGAATTGTCTAATAAAGATGATGAAGAGGTTGATCCCAGCATTGACAATATTATGGGGACCAGCAAAATTACTAGAAGCGGAAGGATTTTCTCCCCGAAAATATCTCCACCTGCTCAAGTCATTGTTACCAAGTCAACTGCTGAGGCTCGGAGAGCCAATGAAAGAGCCTGCCCAGACGGAGAAGCCAAAAGAAACCACAACCAAGGATATCTCTGGACAGGACGTGGAAGAAGTTTTAAAGATCATTCACAAAAGTGATTATAAAATTGTTGAACATCTAGGGTAGACGCCGTCTAAAATCTCCATGTTATCATTACTGTTGTGTTCTGAAGCCCATGTGCAGGCTTTATTTAAATTCTTTAAGATTGCTCATGTGCCACAAGAAATTTCGGCTGGTCAATTTGGAAGCTACATGGAGAGTTCAACAACTGATAATGGTTTGGGATTTTCTGATGCTGACCTGACTCTGGAGGGGAGAAATCATAATATGTCCATGTATGTCTCCATTGAATGTAGGGGCACTACATTGTCTCATGTGTTAATTGATACGGGATCTTCTTTGAATGTTCCTCCAAAAGGCGCTCTTGATAGGATAGAATGTGAAGGGGTTATGCTGAAGCCAAATAATATCATAGTTCTAGCTTTTGACAGATCCAAAAGAATGGTGCATGGATAAGTGGACCTCCCAATCAAAGTGGGTTCACAAATATTTTATTCCACCTTCTATGTAATGGACATCCGAACAACCTATTCTTTTCTATTGGGATGCCCCTGGTGTAACACGCCATTTATATTTAAATGTTATTTCATTAATTATTTTCCAAAACTATTAAATTATATCTATTTTGAGAAATATATTCAATTGAGATCGATTGAAATATTAATTGGGTAATATGAAATAAAAATATTTATTATGTCGAAATATTATTTTGAATAATATTAATTTGGTGTGTAGTAATATTTGACTTTGTTTGATTAATTGGCATGATTAGGTTTATATAGAATAAATATTAATTAGTGTAATATTGTTTTAGTAGAGTTATATATTATAATTTGAATTAAATAATTGTTGGGGCCAAATTATAATTTTAGAAAGATAGAGGGAGGAAAGTTAGTAGTAGAAGGATAGTTTTATAAAATAGAAAAGTAGAGTTAGTAAGAGTAGTTGGTAAGAAGAGAAAGAAGAAAGAAAAGAGAGAAGAAGAAGAGAAGAGAAGGAGAAGGCTAGGGTTTGTTCTACAAAATCATCATCTTGTTCCAAGAAAATCAACACTAGAGGTAAGGGTTTGACTTCCACCAATTATTTAGTGTGTGATTTTATAGTTTTGATTTTGGAATAAATTAGGGGTTTACGGTATTAGTTTCACTACTATGTTATGATGAAAAAAATTGGTAGATTGATGAAATTGAGAGATGATTTAGGACTCAATTTAATTAGAGATGCATATATTTAAGTACCTTAGGATTTCCATGGCAAAATTCATATTTTTTGTATATTTTAGCGGTACAAGCATGTTAGAGATATTTGTTTGGCATGGTCTGTTACTGTAGCGCAAAGCATAGAAAATGAAGAGTGAGGTAGCATTAACGAAGTAGTCTTAAAGGTAAATACTTAATTACTGTAGCAACAATTAATAAGTAGCATATAGAAGTGCTTAGAAGCACTTGTTGCAATATATCAATATATCAGCATATAAAGTACATGTTACTGTAATGCCATAATGAAAAAAAAAATGCTTGGAGGTATAGTTGCTACAGTAGCGTTTAGAGGTAGCACTTAGGAGTTAGGCTTGCGGTGCTGTAACGTAAGATGAATTGATAGGATAATACTTGAAATCATTTTTTTTTATTTAGTAGTATAAAGAAGTAGCAATTGTAGCATTACTGTAGCGGGCTTAATGAAGCAATGTGGAAGGCACTTGCATTGTATTGTTACGGTAATGCAAACATGTAGAAGTAATATATATAAATATTAATTGTATACCGTAGCTATTACGTCCCGATTTACAAATACGAATTATTTAATAATAATAATAGTAATGATTTAATATCTTTAATAAATAATTTTGTAGGATTTATAAAATAGAAATAATAGAATTTTTGGCCGATAATTAATTAACCGGTTTTAGTCGAAATAGTCCGAATTATTATGCGGTTTATGGTAGTAATTTTGGTTGATCTGTTGGATGGCATTTTTGTTGAAAAATGTGAATTTTGCAGGTGAAGTCGAATTAAGTTGAATGCTTCCGGTTTAGGGAATTGTGTTGGTGTCTAATTTGCCGGTATAGGCGGTAAAAAAAAATTAGTTATCCGGTAATTAATGAAACTTGACGGGGTAACTAAGTTAAACGCGTAGGTAATTATGGTTGAGTTATTTCTGAGATTTCTACGTTTTCAATGGCTAACCGGAATTGTGTTTGATTTGAATAAATCATGGAAGTAACATTTGTTTAAACTTGTATGTTACTTGATTTGTGAATTATATTTGCAATGCATGTACAATTGTTGGTATTTCATTGTGTTGGAATATGTGGTATGTGTGTGTTAAGGTCGGAAATGGTCTTAATTGTATACCAGTTGTTGATTGTACATTGCATGGCATGGTTGGTCTTGAAATAGAGACGGTGAAACGGTGGGTTCACATTTTATAGACGTTGATTCTTGAATGGAAATAGACGTAGTGGCTTTGACCCGGAAAGGGAACATAGGCGGTGAAACTTGGGTTCACAAAAAAAATAGACGTTGATCCTATAGTGGAAATAGACGTAGTGGCTTTGATCCTATGCGGAAATATAGGCGGTGGAACTTCGGGTCCACGAGTCGGTACCGCATTCGCATATGTTGAATCGTGTTGTGAGTCACATGCATAATTGTGTATATTGTGTATGTGTGTTGATGTGTTTGGTTATGTGCCAATATTGTTGTTGTTTGAATAATGGTTATGTGCCAATGAAGTGAGTATTCGGATAATTGGTTTATATGGTTAATGTGTTGGAAATGACTTCCTTGAGTACGGATACTATATGTGATAAAATGAATATGATCATGATGTATTGCTTTATTTATTGCCATTGCTTTACCTTAATTACATGTTATATGATTATTGGAATTCTTACCCTTCTGTTTGAAAATGCTTTTGATGGCATTGTTCAGGTACCGAGGATGGTAGCGCGAGGCGCTAGTTAGCGGATGCATTGGATTGCAATCTGTTCTATTTTGATTAGAGTCAAGTCGATGCTCTGATAGTAACACCTGAGGGGGTTATATTTAGTGTCGAACTCGTCTATTTTGTATTCGGATTATGATGTATATAATCCTTACTTTGTGTATATTATTTTGTGTATGTGAGACTTGATAACATATGCTTTATGTGAATTATCATGGCTTGATGCCTTGAATTATGTTTTGATTCCTCCATGAATGGAGATGAAGTTAAATATTGAAACTCCGTTGCGTTTGCACGAGAGAAAGAAGTTAAATATTTATGTATGTTTGTTTTGTGTTGATATGCTTAAATTTACAAACGTACCATGTCTGTTTTTCTTTAAAATTTTGGAATGTGATGTGTGTTATGACATCCCTTCCGTGCAATTTATTTTCTCTGATTTTAATTCTTGCCTTTTATTTGGGGTAATTAGAAGGGGTGTTACAATAGTGGTATCAGAGCATAGTCGGTCAGTTATCAGGTCTTATTTTTGTTAATCCCTTGTATTTGATTGTGTGGCTAACGCGATCAATACTTTGTGTTATTCAGAAGATGGCTGGTAGAAGGAATGATGATGCTTTAGCTGAGGCATTGAGGTTGCTTGCGGGGTCAATAAATCAGATGCCGCAAACGACTCAAGCGCCACATGATGGTACTGAAGATGCTTTCCGTGCTCTTGGGAAGTTCCAAAAGAACAACCCGCCTACTTTCAAGGGAGAGCATGCTCCGGTGGAAGCTCAAGAATGGTTAAAAGCAATTGAGAAAATATTTCGTGTGCTGAATTGCACCGATGCTCAGAAAGTGCAATTCGGAACACACATGCTGATTAAAGAGGCCGAAGACTGGTGGATCAACGCTAGTCAGAGGTATGAGGAGGAGCAGGTTGTGGTGACTTGGGAAATTTTCCGAGATGCATTCTTGGAGAATTATTTTCCGGAGGATGTTCGTGGTAAAAAGGAAGTTGAATTCCTGGAATTGAAACAAGGTAGTGGTTCGGTAGCTGACTATGCCGCTAAATTTCAAGATTTGATCCAATACTGTCCTCACTACAACACTGTTAATGCTGAGAGGTCAGAGTGCCTTAAGTTTGTTAATGGTTTGAGGCCGGACATAAAGAAGGCGATTGGGTATCAGCAGATTACAAGATTCTCTGAGTTGGTTAATAAGAGTCGTATCTACGACGAAGACAGTCGGGATAGCACTGCTTATTACAAGAGCTTGAGTGAGAAAAGAGGTAAGGGACAGATGCGTCCTAAGCCTTATGATGGAAGAGGAAAGAGACCAATAAGTAGTGGAAAGAGTCCGAGTGGGGGAGTGACTACTCCAATCAAATGTTTTAAATGTGGTAAAGAGGGACATCGTGCTATGGAATGTCGCCAGGGGTTAGTTAAGTGTTTCAAGTGTGACAGGGTGGGTCACAAAGCGGTGGATTGTAGAGTTGGTGTGAGTGTAACTTGCTTTAATTGTGGTGAGCGAGGCCACATAAGTACCAAATGTCCAAAGCCAAAGAAAGAAGTTGGAAAAGTATTCGCTTTATCTGAAACAGAGACTTCTGCTGAGTAACGTCTAATCAGAGGTACATGCTTTATCTCTAATGTGTCTTTGGTTGCTATTATTGATACGGGTGCGACGCATTCGTTTGTTGCTTTAGATTGTGCCAAGAGATTGGGCCTTGTCTTGTCTACTTTGGATCGAAGTATGGAGGTAGATACACATGCGATGGGTTCAGTTTCTACTTCAGTTGTTTGCTTGAAGTGTCCTTTACGCATGTGCGGAAGAGATTTCGAAGTTGATCTCGTGTGTCTTCCTTTGCATCAGATAGATGTGATTCTGGGTATGGACTGGTTGAAAGCCAACCATGTCTATATCAACTGTTTTGCTAAGGCTGTTCTTTTTCTCGAGTCCGAGAAAGATAGTGTGGTTTTCTTGTCTACACAGCAAGTTGAGAAGAGTGTGAAGAATGGAGATGGGTTGTTTATGCTTATGGCGAGTATGGTTTTGGAAGATGGTAGAGTAAGAAAGGATTATCCTGTGGTATGCGAATTTCCTGAAGTGTTTCCTGAAGAGATTACGGATTTACCTCCTGAGCGCGAGGTAGAGTTTTCCATCGACTTAATTCCTGGTACTAGTCCTGTTTCGATGGCTCCTTATAGGATGTCACCGTCGGAACTAGTGGAACTGAAGAGTCAGCTGGAAGAGTTGCTTGACAAAAGGTTTATTCGTCCTAGTGTGATTCTGTGGGGTGCTCCAGTTTTACTTGTGAAGAAGAAAGAAGGAACAATGAGACTTTGTGTGGATTATAGGCAGCTAAACAAAGTGACCATTAAGAACAAGTATCCTTTGCCAAGGATTGATGATTTAATGGATCAGCTGGTGGGTGCGTGTGTGTTTAGCAAGATTGACTTGAGGTCAGGCTATCATCAGATTCGCGTGAAAGTGGGTGATATTCAGAAAACTGCATTCAGAACTCGTTATGGACACTATGAGTATTCGGTGATGCCTTTTGGTGTTACGAATGCACCTGGTGTGTTCATGGAGTATATGAACAGAATATTTCATGAGTTTCTGGATAAGTTTGTGGTGGTGTTCATCGATGACATTTTGATTTATTCCAAGAGTGAAGCAGAGTATGCCGAACACTTGGGAATTGTTTTGTTAATTCTGAAGGAAAATCATTTGTTTGCTAAACTTTCGAAGTGCGAATTCTGGTTAGAACAAGTGAGTTTCCTTGGTCACGTGATATCTCGTGGAGGTATTGTTGTGGATCCTTCGAAGATAGAAGCCGTGTCAGAATGGGAATCTCCAAAGTCAGTTTTTGAGATTCGAAGCTTTCTTGGTTTAGCGGGTTATTACCGTAAGTTCATTGAAGGCTTTTCCAAGCTAGCTTTACCGTTGACACAATTGACTAGGAAGAGTCAAGCGTTCGTGTGGACTCCGCAGTGTGAAGATAGTTTCCAAGAGTTGAAGAGAAGGTTGACAACTGCGCCAGTTTTAATTTTGCCTAAACCATCTGAACCGTTTACGGTCTATTGCGATGCTTCTTTGATGGGTTTAGGAGGTGTGTTAATGCAAAATGGGCAGGTTGTGGCGTATGCTTCGAGGCAACTCAAGGTGCATGAGAGGAATTATCCAACTCATGACTTGGAGTTGGCAGCGGTGGTTTTTGTGTTAAAGATTTGGAGGCATTATTTGTTTGGGTCGAGATTCGACGTCTTTAGTGATCATAAGAGTTTGAAATATATGTTTGATCAAAAAGAGTTGAATATGAGGCAAAGAAGGTGGCTAGAGTTTCTTAAAGATTATGACTTCAGTTTGAATTACCATCCTGGTAAGGCAAACGTGGTTGCAGATGCTTTGAGCAGAAAGTCTTTACACATGTCTATGTTGATGGTTAAAGAATGGGAATTGTTGGAGCAATTTCGAGATTTGAGTTTGGTGTGTGAAGAGACTTATTTTGGCGTGAAGCTTGGTATGATGAAGCTTACTAGTGGTGTCTTGGAAGAGATTAGAGATGGGCAAAAGTCAGATTTGGTTTTGGTTGACAAGTTTACTTTGGTGAATCAAGGTCAAGGTGGAGAGTTCAGAATTGATGATAATGGAATTTTGAGATGTCATGATAGAGTTTGCGTTCCCGATGTGGGGGATGTGAAAAAGAGGATTCTTGAGGAAGGTCATAGAAGTGGGTTAAGTATTCACCCTGGTGCTAAGAAGATGTATCAAGATTTAAAGAAGCTGTTTTGGTGGCCTTGTATGAAGAAAGAAATTGTTGAGTTTGTGTATGCTTGTTTGGTTTGCCAAAAGTCTAAGATTGAACATCAGAAGCCTTCGGGTTTGTTGCAACTGTTGTCTATTCCCGAGTGGAAGTGGGATAGTATCTCGATGGATTTTGTTTCTGGTTTGCTGAGGACTCCGAGTAACCATGAGGCTATTTGGGTCATAGTGGATAGATTGACTAAATCTGCACACTTTATTCCGATTAGGATGGATTACACTATGGAGAAGCTTGCTAAGTTGTATGTGGAACGGATTGTTTGTTTACATGGTATTCCTACATGTATTGTTTCAGATAGAGATCTGCGTTTCACTTCAAGATTTTGGGAAGGTTTACAAAGAGCCTTGGGTACTAAGCTGAGATTGAGTTCCGCTTATCATCCTCAGACGAATGGTCAAACGGAGAGAACAATTCAGTCACTTGAGGATTTGTTGCGTGCTTGTGTTTTGGATCAAGGAGGTTCATGGGAGAGTCATTTGCCTTTGATTGAGTTTACTTATAATAATAGTTTTCATTCTAGCATTGGCATGGCTCCTTTTGAGGCATTGTATGGAAGACGATGTAGGACACCTTTGTGTTGGTACGAGACGAGAGAAAGTGCTATAGTTGGTCCGGAATTGGTTCAAGAGGCTACGGATAAGATCAAATTGATAAGTGAGAAGATGAAAGTGTCTCAGAATCGCCAAAAGAGTTACTATGACAAGAGGAGGAAACCTCTTGAGTTCAAGAAGGATGAACATGTGTTTTTGAAGGTGAATCCAACTACGGGTGTTGGAAGGGCGCTTAAATCGCGAAAGTTAACACCTCGGTTTATTGGTCCTTATCAGATTTCAGAACGGATTGGAAGTATGGCTTATCGGATTGCATTGCCGCCATCACTTTCAAATTTGCATGATGTGTTTCACGTTTCGAAGTTACAAAAGTATATTGCGGATCCGTCTCATGTTATTCAAGCGGATGATTTGGAAGTAAGAGACAATTTGACGGTTGAGGTTTTACCGGTGAGGATTGAAGATAGAAAGGTGAAACAACTAAGAGGAAGAGAGATTGCTTTGGTTAAAGTTGCATGGGGTGGTTCGGCGAATGGTAATGTGACGTGGGAGCTTGAAAGTCGGATGCGGGATTCCTATCCCGAATTGTTCGTTTAGAGGTAATTTTCGAGGCCGAAAATCTTTTAAGTGGGGGAGAGTTGTAACACGCCATTTATATTTAAATGTTATTTCATTAATTATTTTCCAAAACTATTAAATTATATCTATTTTGAGAAATATATTCAATTGAGATCGATTGAAATATTAATTGGGTAATATGAAATAAAAATATTTATTATGTCGAAATATTATTTTGAATAATATTAATTTGGTGTGTAGTAATATTTGACTTTGTTTGATTAATTGGCATGATTAGGTTTATATAGAATAAATATTAATTAGTGTAATATTGTTTTAGTAGAGTTATATATTATAATTTGAATTAAATAATTGTTGGGGCCAAATTATAATTTTAGAAAGATAGAGGGAGGAAAGTTAGTAGTAGAAGGATAGTTTTATAAAATAGAAAAGTAGAGTTAGTAAGAGTAGTCGGTAAGAAGAGAAAGAAGAAAGAAAAGAGAGAAGAAGAAGAGAAGAGAAGGAGAAGGCTAGGGTTTGTTCTACAAAATCATCATCTTGTTCCAAGAAAATCAACACTAGAGGTAAGGGTTTGACTTCCACCAATTATTTAGTGTGTGATTTTATAGTTTTGATTTTGGAATAAATTAGGGGTTTACGGTATTAGTTTCACTACTATGTTATGATGAAAAAAATTGGTAGATTGATGAAATTGAGAGATGATTTAGGACCCAATTTAATTAGAGATGCATATATTTAAGTACCTTAGGATTTCCATGGCAAAATTCATATTTTTTGTATATTTTAGCGGTACAAGCATGTTAGAGATATTTGTTTGGCATGGTCTGTTACTGTAGCGCAAAGCATAGAAAATGAAGAGTGAGGTAGCATTAACGAAGTAGTCTTAAAGGTAAATACTTAATTACTGTAGCAACAATTAATAAGTAGCATATAGAAGTGCTTAGAAGCACTTGTTGCAATATATCAATATATCAGCATATAAAGTACATGTTACTGTAATGGCATAATGAAAAAAAAAAGTGCTTGGAGGTATAGTTGCTACAGTAGCGTTTAGAGGTAGCACTTAGGAGTTAGGCTTGCGGTGCTGTAACGTAAGATGAATTGATAGGATAATACTTGAAATCATTTTTTTTTATTTAGTAGTATAAAGAAGTAGCAATTGTAGCATTACTGTAGCGGGCTTAATGAAGCAATGTGGAAGGCACTTGCATTGTATTGTTACGGTAATGCAAACATGTAGAAGTAATATATATAAATATTAATTGTATACCGTAGCTATTACGTCCCGATTTACAAATACGAATTATTTAATAATAATAATAGTAATGATTTAATATCTTTAATAAATAATTTTGTAGGATTTATAAAATAGAAATAATAGAATTTTTGGCCGATAATTAATTAACCGGTTTTAGTCGAAATAGTCCGAATTATTATGCGGTTTATGGTAGTAATTTTGGTTGATCTGTTGGATGGCATTTTTGTTGAAAAATGTGAATTTTGCAGGTGAAGTCGAATTAAGTTGAATGCTTCCGGTTTAGGGAATTGTGTTGGTGTCTAATTTGCCGGTATAGGCGGTAAAAAAAAATTAGTTATCCGGTAATTAATGAAACTTGACGGGGTAACTAAGTTAAACGCGTAGGTAATTATGGTTGAGTTATTTCTGAGATTTCTACGTTTTCAATGGCTAACCGGAATTGTGTTTGATTTGAATAAATCATGGAAGTAACATTTGTTTAAACTTGTATGTTACTTGATTTGTGAATTATATTTGCAATGCATGTACAATTGTTGGTATTTCATTGTGTTGGAATATGTGGTATGTGTGTGTTAAGGTCGGAAATGGTCTTAATTGTATACCAGTTGTTGATTGTACATTGCATGGCATGGTTGGTCTTGAAATAGAGACGGTGAAACGGTGGGTTCACATTTTATAGACGTTGATTCTTGAATGGAAATAGACGTAGTGGCTTTGACCCGGAAAGGGAACATAGGCGGTGAAACTTGGGTTCACAAAAAAAATAGACGTTGATCCTATAGTGGAAATAGACGTAGTGGCTTTGATCCTATGCGGAAATATAGGCGGTGGAACTTCGGGTCCACGAGTCGGTACCGCATTCGCATATGTTGAATCGTGTTGTGAGTCACATGCATAATTGTGTATATTGTGTATGTGTGTTGATGTGTTTGGTTATGTGCCAATATTGTTGTTGTTTGAATAATGGTTATGTGCCAATGAAGTGAGTATTCGGATAATTGGTTTATATGGTTAATGTGTTGGAAATGACTTCCTTGAGTACGGATACTATATGTGATAAAATGAATATGATCATGATGTATTGCTTTATTTATTGCCATTGCTTTACCTTAATTACATGTTATATGATTATTGGAATTCTTACCCTTCTGTTTGAAAATGCTTTTGATGGCATTGTTCAGGTACCGAGGATGGTAGCGCGAGGCGCTAGTTAGCGGATGCATTGGATTGCAATCTGTTCTATTTTGATTAGAGTCAAGTCGATGCTCTGATAGTAACACCTGGGGGGTTATATTTAGTGTCGAACTCGTCTATTTTGTATTCGGATTATGATGTATATAATCCTTACTTTGTGTATATTATTTTGTGTATGTGAGACTTGATAACATATGCTTTATGTGAATTATCATGGCTTGATGCCTTGAATTATGTTTTGATTCCTCCATGAATGGAGATGAAGTTAAATATTGAAACTCCGTTGCGTTTGCACGAGAGAAAGAAGTTAAATATTTATGTATGTTTGTTTTGTGTTGATATGCTTAAATTTACAAACGTACCATGTCCGTTTTTCTTTAAAATTTTGGAATGTGATGTGTGTTATGACATCCCTTCCGTGCAATTTATTTTCTCTGATTTTAATTCTTGCCTTTTATTTGGGGTAATTAGAAGGGGTGTTACACCTGGATCCATGGGGCAGGATTTTTTACCTCCACCTTGCATCAGAAACTAAAGTATCCGGTAAAAGGAAAGGTTGTTACGGTCTGTGGAGAAGAGGAATACATGGTCAACCACTTGAATTAATTCTGATATGTGGAGATGGATGGAGAATTTATTGAGAATCCATGTCAGAGCTTTGAAGTAATTTCCCCTGCTGCTATTGAATATGTTTCTGCTATTTCGAAGATCACCAAAACTCCGCACAAGATGGCTTCTTTGAAAGATGCCAAAGCAACTATAGATGAACGTGGTAGTACTATTTGGGGTCAGTTTCCTGATATCCCCTATAAGTATGACAAGTTTGGTTTGGGATTTACTGCAGAAGGTCAAAGGGATGTTTGTCACGCTCGAGCTAGAAGACCTTTGTTCCTATCAACAACAACAGAGTCAACGCCATATAGGATGATGACGGTGATTGTGATTTCAACAACTGGATATTCCCTACCATTGGTGATGGACTTGATAATTGGAAAGCAGAAGACATATTCCCTATCTCCTTTAGTCAGGATTAATAGCTATATTATTGTCTTATTTTCTTTTTAAAAGTTTTTGGTTATGTAATAAACAATGACTTTAAAACCTTGTGTCTTACCCGGGGCACAATGGTTCATTTTTTATGGGTTGATAGTTCATAAACATTGCTCATTCAATAAAAACATTGGACGTTTTGCATGCAAATTTTGTGATCTTTGTCTTTCTTTTATCTTATTGCATTTTCAAATGGCTATGTGTTCTTACACACACCCGCGCACTACATTGCAGTTCCTCATCCACTCTGGATCTTGTTGATAACGATTATGCTATTGTCGCTTATGACTTTGAAAATCCAATCTACCAAGCTGAGGAAGAAGGTGAGGAAAATTGTGAAATACCTAGAGAACTTTCCAGACTCTTAATACAAGAAGAAAAGGCTATCCAACCACATGAAAAGCCAATCGAAGTGGTAAACTTGGGTACTGAGACAAATAGAAAATAAGTCAAGATCAACGCTAACCTAGAGAACAATATCAAAGGCAGATTAATCCAGATGTTGCATGAATATGTTTAAATATTTTCTTGGTCGTACGAAGACATGCCAGGACTCGATACAAATATTGTGGTTCACCGTCTGCTGATGAAAGAGGGTTGTGCTCCAATTAAGCAGAAGGTTCATCGCATGCATCCTGAAATGTCAGAAAAGATCAAAGCTGAGGTTATGAAACAATTCAATGCAGGGTTCCTAGCATTGACTTAATATCCTCAATGGGTTGCTAATGTTGTTCCGGTGCCAAAGAAAGACGAAAAGGTATGTATGTGCGTAGACTACAGGGATATGAACAGGGCAAGCCCCAAAGATGACTTCCCACTGCCACATATTGATGTCTTGGTCGACAACACCGCTCAACATAAGGTATTCTATTTCATGGATGGTTTCTCGGGTTATAATCAGATCAAGATGGCGCCAAAAGACATGGAGAAAACTACCTTCGTCACACAGTGGGGGACTTTCTGTTACATTTCGCATTTCATTTCTCATTTGATTGCTACTTGTGAGCCAATCTTCAAGCTGCCGAAGAAAGATCAAGTAGCAAAGTGGAACGCCAACTGTAAAATATCCTTCGATAAAATAAAGGAATACCTACAAGAACCTCTAATTCTAATGCCACCAGTTGAAGGAAGACCTTTAATCATGTACTTAACAGTGCTAGAGAACTCGATATGGTGTGTACTAGGGAAGCATGACGAGTTTGGTCGAAAAGAGCATGCAATATACTACTTTAGCAAAAAAGTTTACCGACCGTGAAACCAGGTATTCACTGCTCCATAAAACTTGTTGCGCTTTGGCATGGGCTGCTCGTCGACTAAGGCAGTATATGTTGACCCATACTACCTCGTTGATTTCTAAAATGGATCACATCAAGTACATATTCGAGAAACCAGCTCACTTCGTAAGAATAGCCCGATGGCAAATGGTCTTAACAGAATACGACATCCAGTACACCACTCAAAAAGCAATCAAAGGAAGTGTACTGGAAGATCATTTGGCACATCAAGTTGTAGATGACTATTAGTCTATGAATTTCGAATTCCCGGACGAAAACATTATGCTAGTAATAGATTGTGAAAAACCTGGACCGTATGAAGGACCTGAGATAGGATCCCGATGGACTATGGTTTTCGATGGAGATTCCAACGCACTTGGTAATGGAATCAGTGCTGTAATTATCTCCCCTCAAGGTTGTCACACACCCTTAACTGCCAGACTTTACTTTGACTACACCAATAATATGGCTGAATATGAAGCGTGTATCATGAGTCTTAAAGCTGCTATTGACCTAAGAATCAAGTTATTAAGCGTATATGGAGACTCAGCTCTGGTAATCAGTCAAGTCAAAAGATAATGGGATACAAAGCATCTGAATCTTATCCCTTACCAAGAACATGTTCTAACCTTGATTTCGTATTTCGAAGAGATTAGTTTTGAGCATATACCCATAGAAGAGAATCAGTTAGCAGACGCATTAGCTACAATGTCATCCATGTTCAAGGCTAGATGGGAAAACGAGGCTCCCAGAATTACAATTGAAAGACTTGACGAATCATCACACTGCTATGAAATTGACACTGATGGAGTAGAGGAAAAACATTGGTTTCATGAGGTGAAAAGGTACCTTGAGGCTCAAGAATACCCTAAAGGGACATCAATCAATGACAAGAAATTCCTAAAAAGGTTCTCAGCTATGTTCTTCTTGAGCAATGGAATTTTATACAAATGCAATCATGATTCAACCCTGCTTTGTTGTATGGACAAGAAAGAAGCAGAGGAAATTATGCAAGATATGCATGAAGGCGTCTTTGGTACTCACTGCATTGGGAATACTATGGTTAAAAATATTATGAGAGCAGGTTACTATTGGTCGACTATGGAAACTGACTGTCACCACCACTCGAGAACTTGTCATAAGTGCCAAATCTATGCTGATAAAGTTCATGTTCCTCCTGTTCCTCTTAATGTCATGACTGCTCTGTGGCCATTTGCAATATGTGGCGTTGATATGATTGTAGAAATCAAGCCTACTGCCTCTAAAGGACATCTCTTCATCCTTGTCTCCATTGATTACTTTACAAAGTGGGTGGAAGGAGCTTCGTTCGCCTCTGTTACCAAGAATTTGGTCACCGATTCGTCAAGCACAACATTATCTATCAGTATGGAATCTGTTGTACCCCAAAAAATTTCCTCCCATTTTCTTCAAGACATTCTTTCAAGGCTCCTCAAATACTCAAGAATCTCAAGGGATGACCAGTCAAATGCTTCTCCTAAGCCAAAGATCTACAACTAGGGCTTTCAGTTTCTCAAGGAAATTTGGGTTGGAAAGGTCTCAAATGATTTCCATGGTTCATCATAGGTCCTCAACAAGGTTAATGTCAAGTTTCAATTCTTGCATCACAAGTTTGCTCAGTCAATGGCTCAAATGATTGAAAATCAACTATATTGGGTAAAAAGTCAACTATGACCAACATATAGTCAAACTTCAGGATTTTTTGTCAACATCAACATTTTGTAGTGATATACATCATTTGATCAAGGATTGATCATGATTCCACAAGGAAAGCTCTTAAATCATCAAAAGTTAAGAATTTTCAAATTAGGGTTTCCTTAGGAGAAGTCAACTGAACTTTGACCAAGCATAACTTTCACATGCTTCATCAACTTTTCCCAAACCAATGCCAATTTTGAAGAAAATTCAATTCTCTACAACTTTTCTTTTAAGCTCAAGTCCAAAAAGTGCTTCATTTGAAAGATATGAGCTAATAAATTATAAGCCATTTTCAAAATTCAACAAAAGACACATTTTGTCAAGGCAACTTACATCAAGATAATGTCTCCAAAAGCAAAAATTATCAAAAGAGAAAGTGTAGAGGATATCTTGAGATTTTCAAAAAGTAAAAGATCACATTAAAAAGATTAAAATTTAGTAAGTTATGAGTTTCACAAGTTGGGAAAGTTTGAAGGAATTCATGAAATGTAAAATGAACAAGCTTGAGATTTTGAACTTATGGCCTAGCTTTTTGAGCTTCATACATGATCATGACCTCATAAGAGACTTTTGAGCTCACTCACACCTTGCCCTAATTTTTCTTATTATTTTATTTATATTTTATTTTTGTTTTATTTAAATAAAATCAAAATAAATAAATAAAATAGGAAGTAAATGGGCCAGGCACATGATTTGTCTTCTTAGAGCCCAAAACAACATATTACAGCCTTCCATAACCTTTCCAAACTCGTGCAAGCTCAAGAAGACAAGTATTTTTCACGTTTGGCAAGTTTTAAAGTGGTTTTATTCTTGTTTAAACCATGTCTTGATTATCTTGATTCCATTACATATTGGTTGGATCATTCACTCAACTATATAAAGCAAACAAGAGCAGATCAAAGGACACGATATACTACCTAAGAGAGAGCTCCATAATTCTCAAAATTCCAAAAATTGCAACATTCATAAATCCACTCCCAGCCCTTATCAATCCAAACAGAAGCCACCAATATGTTCTTGAGGTCCCTAGGAGTCCTCCAAAATCCAGACTCAAGCCTTACGCGTCCCATAACCTCTTCATACCATTTCACTGTGTTGGTAAAATGTTGATTTTTCAAACTTTTTAATCATGTGATTTAAAGTAATTTTATGAATACATTCCTATTATGATTAATATTTGGAATAGATCTGACGTGCTACATGTAAGTTTGAACGCATGGATGAGATCGTGTCATTGTTAGGGCAGGATCTCAAGGGAGCTTCCAATCTCTAAATCCATCCATTTTCAGACCAATTTGACTTCACCATCAGATCCGCAAGGTCCAAATTAGTGGACCTGGATATTTTTTTTATTGTTTAAGCCATTTTTGCAGGTTTGAATTTTAGTGTGACTGGAGAAGACAACCAGAAGGTTGACTCAGGCATGCTGACTCCATTAGCCTAAGTGCCATCACCTAATTGGTTCATTCAAGTCCACCTGGATGCACGCGTTTTAAATAGGAAAATAGGATCACATTTTATAATATATTATTTGATTTGCGTTACACTACCGGATGAACACGCCACACCAGTGGCAACACACTTGCATATAAGACACTCGTACGCCTGGTCGTGGTGTCGATCCAGGCGCGAGGCATTTTTTATTTTTCGATATTTTCTCTTGTAGATCCATTAGGAATAAACCCAACACATGCATGGTATGCCTCTGTCCAACAATCAATGAATCTCTAGACTCCAGATCCCGCACCTCAAAATAGCCAGCCCCACGATGCACCCCAAGAAGCTGGCCCCATTGGATTTCTAGGCGCCTGGGCCCTGTTGCTATCGGGCCTGGATTTGTTTTCTTTTTCTTACCCCCTAACTACTTTTTTCAGTGCGGCCCATTTCATTTTATTTGTTTTTTTTCTTTCCATTAATTTCTTTTTATTTAATAGCAAAAAATCAGAAAATCACAAAAATATTAGATTTAAGTTTTTAATATTAATTTAATCTTTTTTTTTTGTGAATATTTAACTACTTTGACTTTATTTCCATTAATTTAAAATTAATTAGAATTAGGGATTTTACTTAAATTACTTTTTCAAAATAAAAAACAACAAAAACATTTTTCTAATCTTAGAAATTTTTTATGTTTTCTTAATACTCTTTCCCTCGTCAATCTATGCGCACTCGTTTATTTTTTGCATTTTTTTTCATAATTATTGTAACTACTGAAGTATGTAATAGATAATTAGGATCCCTTACATTTTTATCCCCAATTTTTTGGTTTATACTCCCCCATTCACAAAGCGATGTAATAGCATAGTTTATTTTCCGCATTTTTACTTTCTGCATTTTTACTTTTCGCACTTGTATATATATTTAACTGTTAGATTAAATATGATTGCACGGTAAGACTTAAAAGCAAACGCTAGACAAGCTAACATCCAAGATAAAAATAGCTGAATCATAACAAACTTTGCACAAGCGCACCTTTAAGGTACCCCCACTTGTTGCCTTCGGAAAACAACAGTCACGTCTCTCGAACGTGGCAAGATTTAGCAAAGACCCTTTGGTTAAAAGATCACAGTCTCTCGACGATCCTTTGATGATTCCTCGATAAATGATCTTAGTACCTTAGGGTAATTGCTAAAGTGTCTTACGAGTTGTTTTCTGACTAAACAATGACCCGCGCATGTCCCTTAAACATCCAATGATAGGGCTACCTACTAACTAATAGTAGGATATCACTGTCTAAAGGAAAAGAGGAAAAGAACAAAGATCTTTTGAGTAGATAGAAAGCTCATAGTTGCTTTCTCACAAAACAAAACAAATTTCTCACACATACACTCTTTTTTCTCAATATTTTCAAAGAAAAAACACTTTGTATGCATTCTCAACGATACGAGAATCATTACAAAGTTTTCCGCACTAAGGCATCTTTTCAAAATATTTTCAAAAACACACTTACACAAAAAAGAATTTTCAAAGTGAGCTAGCAACTAAGAGCTCATAGATAACTACATATGAAAAGGGTGCTAACATCTTCCCTTTTAATAACCTACCCCCTTACTCAGAAAAATTCTTGAAAGGTCTTTCTTGTTCTTTTCACCCTTTCCTTTATTGGATAAAAGAAAAGTCGATGGCGACTCTTGCTAACCGCAACATTTGTGATAAAATGAAAAACCAGTAAAGTCAGTTCTCCCACCGTATTACAGAACTGGAGACTCTCTGGGGATATGACTAAAAGTGGGGTTACCTTAGAGATATTTCACATTTAAATGTTTTCATTGTTTGACTTACCTGATTTATTCTTAAAGGGTTGTTTGGGTTATTCTTGAAAACATCCTATACCCGGATCTGGGGGGTTTAGGTAAGTAGCAGTATATCGTGAGAACTGTATGGCGTACACCGATACGATTGAAGCGATGGCTACGTTAGTGCGACACGTAGGTTGGTGCCGGTGTCCCTTGACTTAACTCAAGGAGAATGTTGGGATGCCGCGTGGTATCATACAACACTAACTGACCTTAGAATCTTAGTTGACATAAACTTAGCCATTAGAAGGTATTGAGGTAGCCGGCTTTGGTGTAAACTGAAGTTGGTTGATACTCGATGCTACACTCATTGAGGTCGGACTCTAGGATATTTCGTTCGCAAATCAGATGCTTGAGCTGAAACAATGCCCGAGAGAAAGATCGGTGATATTGAGACTCCTAGAACCTGGTTACTTTCTTTTAGGACAGGTTGAGCTAACTAAAACTTCAAGAGGGTACTTACATACAAATCTATGCAAGCTTTAACCTAAGGCCTTATGTATTTTTCTTGTGTATGATTAAATTGTTTGAACATAACATCATGCATCATAACATTCATACCATTTCATTTCTACTAACCATTTCAATGACCAGGGAATTTATCTTTGTTCTGTTTTGTAGACTATGGCCTCCGCTCTCAAAAAAACTATCCGGGTCAACTTTGTAAGGATACCCCCTCAACTCAAAGAGTTAGTATCAAGGGTTCTCGAAAGTTCTTCACTTATCAAGAGGCATGGTCGACTACTCAGTCTGGTTACTACGGGTTTTGACGAAAACATGATGAGTGTTATCTTCCAGTTCTTTGACTCTGCACATCCACTATAGAGGAGTTCAATAAATTATTGGGAGTACCTATTCTTGACCATATACCCTTCACCGGTTTAGAAGAAGCTCTGAAACCAAAAGTTATTGCAGCAGCTTTACATCTGAAGTGGTCTGACATTGTATCTAACTTGGAAAGAAGAACCAGAGTCAAAGGTTTTCTGGCTAAATTCCTGTTGGAGAAGGCTTAAATATTCCTATATGCTATGAGTTTCCAAACTTTTGAGGATATCTTGGCTCTTCTAATCTATGGGCTAGTACTATTCCCTAATCCAAACCAACTCATAGATGTGAACACAGTCAAAATTTTCCTTCCTTGTAATCCTGTGCCTACTTTGCTCGGAGACATTATGCATTCTCTTCACACTTGTACTATGAAGAAGCCAGGAACTCTCATGTGTTGTATTCCTTTTTTATCCAGGTGGTTTATTTCGCACCTTCCTCGCTCGGTAATGAAGAATGATCAAGGATTGAGATGGTCGCAAAGAATAATGTCACTTTCTGATACAGATATGTACCGGTGTTCCCGATCTCATGAAGACATTATTATTGTTGATCACTGTGGGGAGTTCCATAATGTTCCACTCTTCAGCATTAGGGGAGGTATTACTTACAACCCTTCCTTGGCTTTATATCATTTTGGTTACACTCGAAGAGATGGTCCTCATGACGCACTTATCCAGGGTATTGTGTTCGATTAGGAAAGTGATCTTCAAGGTTAACATCAGAGGTTTATACATGCTTGGGGCATGGTAAGCAAGATTGATAGTAAGACTTTAGGGAAGAAGAATTCCATCCCTCTGGAGCCTTATCTCAAATGGGTACGAGCTCGCGCTCAAAACCTCTGATGCCTTATCCAGCTATCTTACTAGTGATCATGGAGCATGTTTTCGAAGGAGACATTTCTCGCATCATCCTTTATCTAGACATGCCTACTGACCTTGAAGAGTTAGAAAAGTCTTAGGTTCATAAGAAAAAAGAATGAGACACCTTTGAGACTCAATTCTATGCAAGTGAGAAGAAAGTGTTGGAGCTCACAAAGCAACTTCATGAGGATCAAAGTCTTAATGCATACATCAGTACATTGAGGAAGCGTCCATGGGAGATTTGATTCTTAGATTTTAGGAGTTCATTTTATTGCCTCTTTGAGAGTTTTTGCTGTCATTGTAAGCTTAAAAAGAATTTGTAATTGGAACTTTGCTAATAAAATATTTATTTTTGTCTCCTCTTGGTTAGAAAATTTAAATCTCCTAAGGTCCTTGAAATCATTATATTTACATATCATGCATCATTACATAAAAAGTTTTTCATACAGGTTTCTCATTTTCTCGCTATTTATTTCAGTAGAAAAATGGCCCTCAAACAAATTTTTAAGGATCTCCAGGTTAAACATGCACAATTTCAAGAGACTCTCATGAATCTAGCACAGGGGCAAAAAGAGCTATTACCGCTCGTCGTCAAGAAAAAGAAGACCAAAAAGATGGTTGTTATCCCCAATATGGGGAGAAGGTTCAAAGGTCCTACTCAACCCTCCCAGGTGGAAGATATCTCCTCCGAAGAAGATGACAACCATGAAGAAGATGGTAGAAGCATCAATAATGAAGGCAGGAACAATCAGGGTTATGAGAATACTCTTGAAGATGAAGACTTTTCTGACGAACAGTATCCTCCCGCGAATGACAGATATAAGCAACTGGAGGACATACTCAAGGCAATGGAAGTCCAGAAGGTACCTGGATTGGATTCTGGTGAATTAGGCTTGGTTCTGGGGGGGGGACATCCCACATAAATTCAAGGTCCATGTCTTTGATAAATACGATGGGTCTCTTGCCCTAAACTCCATTTGAGGTCGTATGTTTGGAAGATACAACCTCACACTGCTGACTGGAAGTTATGGGTCCATTTCTTCCAATAAAGTTTGGCTGTCACTCAACTAGAATGGTTCTATCAGCTGCAGGGAACCAACATTTATACCTGGGAAGACTTGGCTGTTGCTTTCTATAAGCAGTATCAATACAACGGTCACCTGACACCAACTTGAGTGAAACTACAGAATATGTCTGTGGGCTCGAATGTAGGGTTCAAGAAATATGCACAGAAATGGAGACACTTGGCTGGAAGGTTGTAACCTCCCTTAACTGATTGAGAAATGGTGGATATGTTCATGGGCACTCTGACAGGCCCATTCTTTAATATATTGATCGGAAGCTCATCATCTGGTTTTATAGAGATGATTTTGACTGGGGAAAGAATTGAAAGCGGTATCAAGAGTGGGAAGATTCGGATGGCTACATCTTCTAATGCTGTGAAGAAGCCATTTGGGGGTAAAAAGGAAGTCAATGTTATCTATGGCCACAAGAGCCATAGTAAAGGTAGCAGCCATCAGTCTGTGGGAGCAGTGTTAATTTCCAATTTGGCGTTTGTTCAACAACAATAACATGGTAATAAACAAAGGACACACGCTTCGTCGAGGCAGTTTACCAAAATTGGAATGCCTTTATCTCAGGAAGTACAACCTTTGCTGAAGGCTGAACTCATTTCACTACGGGAACCTTCTCAGAATCCCAACACCTCCTCTCCAAAGTATAATCTAAATGCGAGGTGTGCTTATCATTCGAACAATCCTGGTCATGACGCCAACAATTACTGGGCTCTGAAAAGTAAGATTTAGGACATGATCGATAAAAAATAAATTGAGTTTGATCCTCTGGAGACTCCAAACATGATTATCGCACCTATGCCTAAGCATGACAAGGGAATAAGTGTTGTTGGAGATGCGTTGTATATTACCTATTTCAATGATATGATTACTCCCCTCTCTACAATCAAGAATAATTTGTTACAGACCAGATTATTTTTGGGCTATGTTGAAGGATATTATTGCTGTGCGGTCCAACCCAACGGTTGCAGGTTGCTGAAAGAAGGTGTTCAATGCCTGATTGATGAACACGTGATTTTGATCAAAAAAGTTATGTCAATTAAGAATTTGTGCCATGATTTTTCTGTGATCTCTAGTACTCCTTTCAAGATCCCTTCTAAAGGTCCTATAAGGATTACCGCCAATCCGAAAGTTTTTCCTTTGGTTATTACAACACCCAGTCCTATCGTATATTCCCCGGAGAAGGTTATTTCATGGAATTATGGGTATAACTTCTATTACTATGGAGTTAAGAAAGAGTTGTCCGATGAAGATGGTGAAGAGGCTGATCCCAACATTATCAATATTACGGGGACTAGCAAAATTACTAGAAGTGGAAGGATTTTCTCCCCGGAAATCTCTCCACCTGCTCAAGTTACGGTTACCAAGACAACTGCTGGGGCTTGGGGTAAAGAGTCAGTGACAGAGCCTGCCCGGAAGGAGGCTCCAAAAGAAGCTTCGGTCAAAGATACCTCTGGACAAGATTTGGAAGAGTTTTTAAAGATCATTCGCAAAAGTGATTACAAAATTGTGGAACAGCTGGGGAAAACCCCATATAAAATCTCCATTCTATCTTTACTACTATGTTCTGAAGCCCATGCAAAGGCTTTAGTCAAGTTCTTGAAGACTGCTCATGTGCCGCAAGAAATTTCGGTAGATTAATTTGGAAGCTATGTGGCTAGTCTGACAACGGATAATGGTTTAGGTTTCTTCGATGTTGACTTGACTCCAGAAGGGAGAAATTACAATAGGGCCCTGTATGTCTCCATTGAATGCAGGGGCACTACGTTGGCCCATGTGTTAATTGATACGAGATCTTCTCTGAATGTTCTGCCCAAAGGTGCTCTCGACCGACTAGATTGTGAATGGGTGGTGCTGAAGCCCATCAATATCATAGTTTGATCCTTTGACGGATCGAAAAGAATGGTGAATGGAGAGGTAGACTTCCCAATTAAGGTGGGTTCAAGGATTTTTGAGTCCACCTTCTATGTGATGGACATCCGACCAACTTACTCTTGTTTATTGGGACGCCCTTGGATCAATGGGGCAGGTGTTATCACCTTCACCTTGCACCAAAAACTAAAATATATGTGTGATACAGTGGGAGTACTGACTTGGTGTTTTGCATTTTATCGCAAATGTTGCAGATAGCAAGAGTCGCCACCAGCTTTTCTTTTATCCAATAAAGGAAAGAGTGAAAAGAACAAGAAAGACCTTTCGAGAATTTTTCTTGAGTTCGGGGGGTAGGTTATGGAAAGGGAAGGTGTTAGCACCCTTTTCATCCGTAGTTATCTACGGGCTCTTGATTGCTTGATCACTTTGAAAATGCTTTGTATTTGTGTATGTTTGAAAATATTTTGAAAAAAACGCCTTAGTTCGGCAAACTTTGCAATGATTCTCGTATCGTTTAGAATGTATAAAAAGTGTTGGTTTTAAAAATATTTGTTGAAAGGGAATGTTTGGAAAGATGTTTGAAAACTCCAATGTAAGGCAATTTTATAATGATTCTCATATCATTGAGAATGTATATAAAATGTTTGTTTTGAAAGATGTTTTGAAAGTGTGAAGTGTGGAAATGGTTTTGTTTGTGAAAAAGCAATTACGAGCAATCAACCTACTCAAAAAGTCTTTGTTCTTTTCCTCATCCTTTAGATAGTGCTATTTTACCTTTGATTGGTAGAGATCCTTATCATTGGATGTGAGGGACGGGGGTGGGTGTGATCGGTGGAAATAGAACTGACTGTTTAACGCTGGTTCGCGAAATGTCGCGGAAGCAAGAGTCGCCACCGTCTTTTATTTTCTCCAACGTGGACAGGACAAAAGCACAGCAAAATTCCTTTTCGAGATGTTTCTCGGTTCGGGAGGTAGATTATAGAAAGGGAAGGTGTTAGCACCCTTTCTATCCATGGTTATCCATGGGCTCTTAGATACTTGCTCATTGTGTTTTCAAAAATGTTTGCTTTTCAAAGTGTGAGTGGGTTTGAAAAAGTTTCGTTTAAAGATTTCAGAATGACTCTTGTATCAGTCCTCAAGAGTGTTTGAAAAATTGTTTTGAAAGCTTTTTTGAAAGTGTCGGTGTGAAAAAAGTTTTTGATTTGTTTTTGGATAGAGCAAGTATCTACGAGTCATCTACCTACCCTAAGGAATTAGGCTGTGTAAATGTCCTTAAGGTAGTGCCATCCCACCATTGAGAGGTAGGTAGCACCACCGTTGGAGGTGTTCGGGTCAATTCGTTTGTAGGGACAGTGTGGTCACCAGAGTAACAGTAGGACACCTTAGAAGCTACCCTTATGCCCTTGATCCTTTTTTAATCCGAGGCAACCGTTTCGAGGCAACTGGATCATGGACATAAGGACTTACTAAAACGTCCTATACTCGACGACCACGTTTCGAAGGTAAGGCAACAGGTGAGGCGTACCCTAAGAGTGGTGTGTGAATTTGTGTGTTGTTTTCATGTTATATTATCTTGATCATGGCATTTGTGAGCTACGAGTCATTTTTAATTAGCCATACATTCTTTCATGCAATTAGAATTTAAAAGTGCGGAAATTTAAATGCGGAAAGATAAATCCTACTCTATTACAAGGCGCGGGTCTATACATCGCCAAAATACAAAGACCCGTTTGATAAAAAATGCGGAAAGTAAAAGACCTAATTACTATTACAAGCCTTGAGCAGTTACATAATATTCGAAAAAGAAAATAAATGCGCGAAAAAAATAAAAGTTAGAACGTCCGAGGGTTTTGACCCTTTTGAAATTAAATTGAAATAAAAAAGTTAATTATTATTCAATTAAAGAAAAGAAATGTTTTTTAGGTTTTTGTATTTATGAAAATAAAGAAAATTAAAAATCAAGAGAAACCCTAATTCTAAGTTATTTTTAATTATTAAAGAAAATATACAAGTTAACCTAATTTACACTAATTAATAATAATAATAAGAGAAGTTTATTTATTAAAAAAAAGAGGAGAATGTTAAAAAACCCTAATTTCTACATATTTTAATTTATTAAGAAAAAGATTAAAATTTTAAAACCTAATTTACTAAATTAATGGTTAGAGTTTATTTACAAAATAAATTAATAGAAATTAAATATAATTAAATATATTACAATTTTTGATTTCTGATTTTTATATTATGAAAATTATTTTTGGTGAATTAAATAAAATAATTAAAGCATTAAAAGGAATTAGAATTGAAAAGAAAAGAAAATTGAAGAATGCAAACCAGGGGGGTGTCTGGCCCAGTTTGGAGGTTTTTTGGAAGCAATTTTGGCCCATTGAACAAGGCCCCGTTTGACCTTTTGGCTTGAGTGTGTGTCCATTGACTGAGGTACATGGTAGACATCCTCTTGTAGCCTTTGGATTGAAGCTCATGGGCGCGTGGCAGGCTAACATATGAGGACGTATGATGGACTTTGGGGCGTGCACTGCATGGAAACACATTAGAAGAAAAAATATGAAACATGTGGGGAGACCTGGGAATCGAACCCAGGTCCCAACGTTTACCAAGACATATTCCCACCATCTGAGCCATTGCACGCGTTTGTAGTGTTAGTGGAACGTGATTATTATAAAAGAAAACGAACGTTAGTAACGTGAACAACAAAATCACGCGCCAAATTTGAATGTCCCTATTATGTGATGACACGCTAGCTTCTTCTTCATCTTTCTGCCTGTAATATAAACAAATAGCGGGGGTTTTAAACCCCCACTAAGTGAAGCCTGCAAAAATAGTGAATAGCATCTGGATTAATATAAAAAGGGCGCGAGTAGTCAGTTTGCTTCGTCTTGATACCACGAATTCAATGGCATAGGTTTTAAGGGATAATTTTTCCATATGTGAGAACCCCTAATTTGGAGCTTCTGAAAACCTAATATCCTCTAATGGCAGATTTGGATTCAGGCAGAGTTAGGTCAATTAACCTATGCCAATCGCTTCAGAACATCATGATTAGTGTAAACCAACAAATAAAATACATGAATAATGCATGAAAATTAAAACACGATTATGGAAAAGTTTGTGATGAACGTGATGTTGTTCTACCAATTCTTGGAGTATGGAGACTGGAAAGTGATTGCAATACGTTCAAGGAAGTCTTAGCAAGAGTTTGGAATAGGTTTTAGGCTTTGAATCATGCTCTAACTGTGATTTCAGTTTCCAAATTTTTGGTCAAAATTTGCAATTTTGTTATGCCTTTCTGAGCAGTCTTTCGTGTCCCTTTGCATTAGGTTTAGTCTTGTATATGTATCTGAACGTGATTAGGTCAAGAAAACAAGCCCAAGGTCCATCCATTCATGTTTTGAAGATTTGATTTTCAATTATATCAATTTCAATCTTTTGCCATTGAAACCCTTGTCAAACATGGAGAATCTTTCCTTTTTGGATGAGAAACGATTTGCCACCTTGCCCTAGTTTGATTTTCTGCACGAAAAAGATTTAAAAAGCATGATTTGATATTTTCTCATATTTAAATCTAATTAAATGAATTAATAATAATAAAAATTAAATTAATTAATTAAAAATAAGAAAATAAATCCCTTTGAGCTTAATGGGTCGTGCATATGCTTTGGGTAATGATTCAAGGAAGAATTCGAGGCCCATTAGCATTTTTGAAGTGTTTTAGGCAAAGTTGACTTTTCAAAATTCCCAAACATTTCCCAACTTCCACAAGGCATATCTTGCTCAATTTTGAAGCTATGATCATGTTCTTGGACATTTTGGAAAGGTCTTGAAGTCCTCTAACCAATGCCTTTGGTCCCATGTCATTTTGATTTACCAATCTCAAGTTATGGTCTTTGACTTAAAGTGCCTTTTTGTTGACTTTTGAAAATGACCTATAATGTTGAAATTGATAACTTTTTGTGAGAGCATTTCTTGGAATTGAAGTGTGAATATGAGTTGTAGGAAATGTCATTCTATTCAAAATGAGCTTTGGATGGGATTTTTCTGATAAACCATGAGAAAGTTATGCCCTGGTCAATTTGCAGTTGAGTTTTTCATCTGTCCAAAAATAGAAACTTTTGCATCTTGAGACTTTTTGAGCCATGCTTTGAGAATCATGATCAAGAATTGATCAAATGATGTTTGTGGCTTCAAAATAAGATGTTGACCAAAAATTTTGATTTTTGACTGTCAAATGACCATTTTGCCCCTACAGTTGATTGTGAAGCAATTAGGGTTTTTGACTGTGCAACTTGACCTTGTGAGCCTTGAAAGTTGACATGTAGATGCTTGACAATGTATATGAGCATATGGGACTTGATTGAGCCCTTGAAAACCTCAACTTCCTTGAAGGAACCAAAACCCTAATTTGACTGGCTTAGAAGGGTGTTTGAACTGTGTAGCCCTTGAGTAGACTTGGGCAAATTGAGATGATGCTTGTCAGAACTTTGAAGAATATGGGAGGGAAAATTTTGGGGTACAACAGTGGGTCATCGTACAATCATAGAAGGCAACTTGTAAGATGTTTTAGCAAATCTCGTAAGGGACTAAGATCATTTACCGAAGACAAAATTTGAAGGGTCATCGAGGGACTATGATATTTTAATCGAGGGTCTTTTGCTAAACATCCCACGTTCAAGGGACATGACTATTTTTATCCGAGGAAAGAAGTGTGGGTTACCCTAGAGGTGCATGTGTGCAAAGTGTTTTGTTTTCAAGTATTTTATCTTGAATTAGGGTTGTCTAATGTTTGATTTTTAGCTCTTGTCATGCAAACCCTAATTACTAAAAATAATAAAGAAATTGATAAATTGCGGAATTTAAATGTCCTATGCTATTACAATGCTTTGGGAATGGGGGTACAATTTTGTGAGTAGGGGAAGAAAGCAATAAAGCCCTAATTACTATTACAAACCATTGAATATGAATTACAACAATAATTATGCACAAATTGTAAAGATGAAGAAGAAATTGCTTTTAGGGTTTTTGATGAAAAGGTTTAGAGATTAACCTAATTGAACTAATTAATTTAAAATTCAAGGAAAGTTAATTAATTATTTAATCAAAACCTAAATCTAAGTTTATTAAAATCAAACCTAAGTCTAGTTTAATTTGTCTAGAAAATGATTTTTTGTTAATTTTAATAAAGATGTTTTTTTACAATGTAAGAGAAATAATAAAATTTAATTTAATTAACAAAAATAAAATAAAGGTTTAAATAAAAAATATTTAATTATTTAAGAAAAAATATATATATTTTGTATTTTGGTTTAAATAAAAAATAAATAGATAAATGAAAATAATAAAAAATATAAAAATATATGGGTTGAGTGTTAAAAGGTGAAAAGGGGGTTAAAATTAGCAAAAAGAGTTAGGCCCAAAATGTATTTTTGTCTTTAAATCAGAGAGAAAAAAAAAGAATGTATGGGCTTGCGCGTATAAAGTAAAATGGGTGGGAGAATTAAAAAATAATCTTGGCCCAGAACAAAGTCCAACGCCTGTTTTGGATCATGTGTGGCTGACTTATTGTGATGTATCATGGACCTACTCATATGGAGTGTTGGATTTATCCTTGTGATGATCAGATGGAATTGATGTGAAGCTTTATGGTGAGCGCGCGTGGCTTGATACACTGAATCTGCAAGGAAAATATGAAAAAATACAAAAGGGTACTACTGGGGCTCGAACCCAGGTCCCTATAGTTCAATGCCTAACGCGTGCTTCCTCTACCACTGGGGTGGCTGTTTCATCCATTTATAGAAAAGTTGCAATAAGCTTAAAGTAAACCCAATCCTCATTATAACTTCATCCTTAACTTTGCGCCAAAAGCCATTGACAAGATTTTTGAATTTCTGATCTTCCTCATTTCTCAACCACTTGGAAAAGTATAAACATGAAACTTGTTCCATTTTTCAATACAAATTTACCCATGTAAACAATTTAAACTATAAATCAAAGATGAATATTAATTTCTGTTGGTACCAAATAAAACCTATTTTTTTCTTCCAGAAAGTTCAAACTCAAAATCCGCATCACTCAGGCAACATAAAAAAAACTAAAGGCATGGTTAGCTTCAGAGCTATGATGTCCACATTTTTCATTCACAAAGTAACCATTAAGGATGCTTGTAGAGAGAGTTAAAAGTTGAGAAAAATTACTTCAAAACTGGAAATCATGTATGGAGTTTGAGCACTTATGGAGGTGTTGTGATGATCTGGATAGCTTCACTGTAGTCCTAAGAAGCTAATGCAAATCTTACTTTATGCTGAAAGTGCTTGAATCGTGCTGGAGAAGTCAATGTGCAGAGTTCAGTTTTTAAGTTTGGAAGATGAGGAAGATGATGTTACAGTTGTGAAACAAGGGTGGGGATGAGTTGTTTAAGATTTATAGATGCTTTGTAAATGATTATAAGTGAAAATTCACAAGGGATTTGAGTGCTTGAAGTTTTTGGTCAGAAATGCCAACAATGGAGGTTTGTGTGAAATTCTGAGTTTTAGTGAGTTTGAGTGAGTTTGTGGGCTATTGAATTCGTGTCTTGGCTTGCAAATAGTGTCTCTATTTATAGAGAAAAGGTTTTGAATGCTCTAGTTGATCATAATGCAAAATCACATGTTAAGCTCAACCTGTGATTTTCTTGAAAAATCAAGTTTCAATGCCTCGTACCTTTGATAATAGAGTCGTTAAACACTTTAATCACAATGATTCTGACCTTGTAGATGGAGTGTAATCAGAGGGAACAAGTGATAGGATCAAGAATTAACTTTATGCATAAAGCTTCCTTTTCAAGAATGGCAATGTTAACTTTCTGCCCAAATGGAAAATTGACTTGGACAATGCTTAAACCACTTGGATCATAGCTCAAAAGTTTGTGTAATACATTAATTATGGGTACATACACAAGTTATAAGGCCTACAAAACAAGATTATGCAGCATAGCATTGAGATTGGATTATGTGTTCATCAAGAAAATGACTTGTAATTCAAGAATGGATGCCCAACTTCTTCTCTTTGAAACTTCTAGCTCAAGCATGATCTCTTCAAGTTCTTGGACATTTTGAAAAGCTTGACACATTTTCTACAACATTAATATTGACCACTTTTGGTAAAACAACTTGGAACTTGGTGGAAATTTGGCAAGAAGTTGGGACAAAAATCTGCCTAAACTTGCTAAAAATTTCACTAAGTGTTTTATGAAAAATGTCATGACTTTATGAGCTTATATCTTCAAATCTAAGCATTTTTTGGACATCAATCCTAAAGGAAAACTTTGTATAATTAATCAATATCTACAACTCTCATGTTGAAAGTTTTCCTTGAATCATCTTGTATCTTGGTGAAAAATTGTCATGAAGTAGTGAAATTATCAAGTTTAAAAACACTTAGAATTTTTCTAGGTATTGAAAACTTTGACTTTATGTGGACTTTATTGATTCTTGTTGACCAAGTTTGATATTTTTGAATGTCTTGATGAATTTTGATCTTTGAAATTCAATGTTGACCAAAAAGTCAAAGTTAGACTTTTTGTGTATCAATTGACTTTTCATCAATTGATCCAAATTTTAACTATCAATCAATTGATCTTGAGAGATGATTTGAGCCATGAAATTAGGTCAAGGTATTATGTTAGAATCCTTAAGATCATGTTTCAAGCCATTAGGTCATGTACTAGGTCAAAAGTCAATGATCACTCATTCTCAATCAAAACCATAATTTTGACAATTTTGCCCCTTTGATGATTTGAATGTTTTTCTTGAGGAATTGTGATCAACACTTGATCAATTGATTAATATGACTTCAAAATGTTGATGTTGGCCAAAAATCATGAAGTTTGACCATATATTGACCACAATTGACTTTTTATCCCATACAACTAATTTTCAGTCACCTGAGCAATTGATTAGGCTAATTTGTGATGCAAGACTTGAAACTTGATATGAGCATTCTTGGAAACATATAATGAACCCTGAAAGTCATTTGAGGCATCAAAAGTCTAATTGTCCTTTAGAAAACAAAAAACCTAATTTGGAGGCTCAATGCTTAGAAGGTGAGCTAGTTTGATGAAACCCTTGATAACCCTTGAGCATTTGAGATATTTGGTGCGAAATGTCTTGAAAAAGGAGACGGAAAATTTTGGTGTAAGACAGCTGCCCCTGTTAAATATTCTTAAACCTGAAGAGTTAGATTGGCATGTGACTTGAAGGTGGAAGATGATTTAACACTTAAGTGCCCAAAAATTTGCACTCGCTTGTGCACGAAGTGGAAACTGTTTGTTGATTATACCAAGAATGGGTTTAGAGATGCCATTTGGAGAGTGACAGAATATTGTCGAAGATGGGCATACAGATGCTATCCAAAGGTGACAGAGATTCGTCGGAGATGGGCTTATAGATGCCATACAAGATAACTGCTGATAGAAATTAGACTAAGTCTAAGCTTGACTTCAACTGGAAAAGAATCAGAATAAATATTTAGTCGATTTAAACTGAACCAAAAGAAGTGCCTGCTAGAAAAGTATCAGAATAAATCTTTGGTCGATTTAAACTAAACCAGCAGATGTCCGTGTTTGTTTTTAACTGTAAAAGAATCAGAATAAATATTTAGTTGATTTAAACAGGACTAGAAAAAGTGCCTACTGGAAAAGTATCAGAATAAAGCTTTGGTCAATTTAAATTGACCCAACATATGTCTTGTTGTCTTTAACTGGAAAAGAATCAGAATAAATCTTTATTCGATTTAAACTGAACTAGAAAAAGTGTCTACTGGAAAAGTATCAGAATAAATATTTGGTCGATTTAAACTGAACCAGCAGATGTCTTGTGTCGTATTTAACTAGAAAAGAATTAGAATAAATCTTTAGTCGATTTAAACTGAACTAGAAAAAGTGTCTACTGAAAAAGCATCAGAATAAATCTTTGGTTGATTTAAACTGAACCAACAGATGTCTTGTGTCGTCTTTAACTGGAAAAGAATCAGAATAAATCTTTAGTCGATTTAAACTGAACCAGAAAAAGTGTCTACTGAATAAATCTTCGGTCAATTTAAACTGAACCAGCAGATGACTTGTGTCGTCTTTAATTGGAAAAGAATTAGAATAAATATTTAGTCGATTTAAACTGAACTAGAAAAAGTATGTGCTAGAAAAGTATTTGAATAAATCTTTGGTCAATTTAAAGTGAACCCACAAATGTCTGTAGGAAGTGTTCGTCATGTGAATATTCGTCTCGTCCTGTTTAGAGAATCGATCTTTATCTGAGAAGAGAGAAAGAAAGGAAGATAATTTCCCCGTCCTGTTTCGTGAGTTAATCTTCAATTTGCTTGTTCTTCACAGATAATTGTCCTATCTTGTTTCATGGATTAATTTGTGGCTGGTTATCCGGATAGTTTCCCCGTCTATTTTTAGGAATTAATCTAGAACTGTTTAAAAATTGTTGATGATATTTGTCTGTTGATTGATCGTTCCTGAAAAAGGTAAAGAGTTAGTTGTATGCAATGTCATGATGTATAAAATGCATTGTGTAATGATGTTCGCAAAATAAATGATATTGTGCTATATGTGTTTCGTATGCATATGTTATGATGAACGAATGTGCAATGTTATTGAAGCGTATTTGTCTTGGAAAATAAATCCCTGACTATTGTTGGGGATGAAGAGCATGTGTATCTTCAATCTTGTTTAGAATGCTTCCGCTGGGGATTCCTGGTTACTTGTTTGAGGAAACTCTGCAGGGGATGTATTGATTTCTACTTTGAGGAGTAGAGTTTAGGAACCTTGGTCGTCTGTTGCTCTACTGGGGAATTTATTTCTTATATACTCTGAATGGGGTTAAAAGAGATGGTTAAACTTATGACTTGTTTGGGGAAAATAATTCTTATATACCCTGACTTGGGATAAAAGAGATGGATAATCTTCTGACTTGTTTGGGAGGATAAAGTTAACTGGTATTTGGTCGAGTTCCAAGCTTTGCAGCAACTTTCTGGGGATAGTGATGACTTTACTGGGGAGAAGAATTTTGTCAGTGAATCATAGTAGTTTGAGGAATTGACTCGAGCTAGGAAATTTGTAGTCTGTCGGGGAAATAAACCCTGTTGGGGAAAGAAACCCTTGTTGATGGAGAAGTGCTTTGCTGAGGAAACCAAATCTCTTGGGGGAATTGAATTTGCTAAAGAGGATAAACTCTGTAGGGGCTTCTTTTTTTCCAGTTTTGGAGGACCAAACTCAGCTGGGGAAGAGAATTTCCATGAAATGTACTGACTGGAAACTCCGTAAGTTGGTGATATTTCCTGGAAAAAGATTATACTCTTTTATTTGCTAGAGCGATATGCCTGGGAGATTGCGGGGAATGTACCCTTATTTGTGAAGACTATTTTGTGGGGATAATCTCATAGAAGTGGCTTTGGCGACTTCATTGGGGATAACCTTATGAAAGGGATTCTGTGGGGATTTATGGACAGCTTAAGTGTCATCCTTGCTCCTAGAGCTTTGAGTAAATGTTCATATGCATATTATCATTCAATTTTAGTCATTGGACGTTTTTTGCAAGCAAAACAAAAAGTTTGGACTTTAAAGTATATTTGTATTAATAATTTTCCTATAAACATGAGCTTTTATACAAAGATACAGAAATCGTAGTAAGAGGAATTCGTTGTGAAAAGAAAGAGTACAAAGTGAAAACAAATATATATAGCCATGTGGAAGTGATATCATTGGGTTCCAACTCTATTATTTTCATTATGTCCTCGAACATCTCGTCCCTTGTTGTCAAAGGAAGTTATTTAAACTGATCTTGTACCATTTGAACTTTTGACCTTGGTAATAAAGCTGGCTATAAGTGATCCAACAGGACATAGTCTTACGCTTTTAATCCCTAATTTTTTCCTTGACCTTCCTTTCAGGTTTTCATTCCACCAAGATACCTCTTTTTCCCAAATCGCCCTTTCATGTTTTCGACTTTCCAGGTGTACAATCTTTTGTATATATCCCTAACTTTTTCCTGAAACTTTTTGGTTCGCCGGGATGCCCTTATTTTTGCCTAGGTATGTCAACCTATCGGGTCATTCTTATGCATAATACTTTTTTATTATGTTCGTATTCACAGGGTGCGGGAAATCCTCGTCGTCCATAGTGGCTAGCATCATAGCACAACTCGAGAATACTTTCTTGACTACAAATGGCCCTTCGTAAGTGGGAGTCCATTTTCCCATGGGATCTCCTTGTGGTAGAATGATGCACTTTACTACCAAGTCACTAGCCTGGTATACCCGATGTTTAATCTTCTTGTTGAATGCCTTAATCGAATGTTTTTGATACGTCTGACCATGACAAACATTAACCAACCTCTTTTCATCAACCAAATTCAACTGATCCAACCTAGTCTGAATCCATTCATCTTCGTCTAAGTTTGCTTCTTTCATAATCCTTAGAGAAGGGATTTGAACTTCGACAGGCAGGATAACTTCCATGCCATAGACCAAAGAATAAAGGGTTTCCCCAGTTGATGTTCGCGCCAAAGTACAGTAGCCATGAAGAGAAAATGGTAACATATCATTCCAGTCTTTGTAGGTTACCACCATATTTTGCACAATCTTCTTTATGTTTTTGTTGGCAGCTTCCGCTGTGCCATTCATCTTAGGTCTGTATGGAGAAAAGTTGTGATGCTTGATCTTGAACTGCATCCAGAGTTCAATGATCATGGCGTTGTTATGGTTGGTACCATTATCAGCAATAATCCTCTCAGGGATACCATACCAGTAGATGAGGTTATTCTTGATGAACTGGGCCACGACATTCTTGGTAACTGAGGAAAATGATGTTGCTTCAACCCATTTGGTAAAGTAGCCAATGGCGACAAGAATGAAATGATGTTCATTAGAGGAAGTTGGCTTGATTTCTCCGATAATATCAATGCCCCACATTGTAAATGGCCATGGAGCAGCCATGACATTCAAAGGAATTGGAGGCACGTGGACCTTATTAGCATAAATTTGGCACTTATGGCAAGTCCTCAAGTGGTGATGACAGTTGGTTTACAAGGTCGACCAATAGTAACCAGCTCTCAGAATATTCTTGGCCATAGTATGTCCACTGAAGTAAGTTCACAAGATACTTTTGTGCATATCTTCTATAATCTTTTGTGCTTCCTTCTTGTCCACACAACAGAGCAGAATTGAATCATGGTTGCGCCTGTATAGAATTATGTTGCTCAGGAAGAACTTGTTTGATAACCTCTGCAGGAATTTCTTGTTGTTTATTGATGCTCCTTAAGGATATTCCTGAGCTTCGAGATACCTTTTTACCTCATAAAAATAGAGCTTCTCTTCTACTCTATCAATTTCAATCTCATAGCAGTGCGCCGGTTCATCAAATGTTTTGACAATAATTCGGGGAGCTTCATTGTCCCATTTGACCTTGAACATGGATGACATGGTGGCTAAATCATCTTCCAACTGATTTTCTTCCCTTGGGATATGTTCAAAGGTAATCTCCTCAAAGTATGGGATCAAGGTTAGCAAAAGTTCTTTGTATGGATTATGATTTGGATGTTTTGTATCCCACTGTCCTTTAACTTGACTAACCACCAAAGCTGAGTCTCCATATACACTTAAGGATTTGATTCTTAAGTCAATAGCAGCTTTGAGACCCAATATGCATGCTTCGTACTCGGCCATATTGTTGGTACAATCAAATCAGAGTCTGGAAGTGAAATGCGTATGGAAACCTTCAGGGGAAATGATCACATCACCAATTTCGTTACCCAGTGTGTTGGAAGCTCCGTCAAAAACAGTAGTCCATCGGGATCCCTGTTCATATTCTTCATACGGTCCAGGCTTTTCACAATCCGTAATCAATATGATATTCTCGTCTGGGAATTCAAAGTTTATATAATGGTAATCATCCAAGCTTGATGTGCCAAATGATCTGCCAGTACACTTCCTTTTATTGCTTTTTGAATAATATACTGGATATCATATTCAGTCAAGATCATTTGTGATCGAACTATTCTTCCGGAGAGAGCTGGCTTCTCGAAGATGTACTTGATGGGATCCATCTTAGAGATTAATAGAGTAGTATGAGTTAACATGTACTGTATTAGTCTGTGAGCAGCCCATGCCAAAGCGCAGTAATTTTTCTCGAGCAGTGGATATCTTGTTTCACAATTGGTAAACTTTTTGCTAAGGTAGTATATTACATGCTCTTTTTGACCAGACTCGTCATGTTTCCCCAGCACACATCCCATTGAATTCTCTAACATAGTTAAGTACATGATCGGAGGTCTTCCTTCGACTGGTGGCATCAAAATTAGAGGTTCTTGTAAGTATTCTTTGATCTTATCAAAATCTATTTGGAAGTCGTCATTCCATTTTACCACTTGATCTTTCTTCAGCAACTTGAAGAGTGGCTCACAAGTAGCAGTCAGGTGAGAAATGAATCAGGCAATGTAGTTGAGTCTCCCTAAGAAGCCTCTAACCTCCTCCGCAGTACGAGGAGCTGGCATTTCTTGGATTGCTTTGACCTTTGCAGGATCGACTTCAATTCCTTTTCCATTAAAGATGAAACCTAAGAGTTTTCCAGATCTTACCCCGAAGATGCATTTTCTTGGATTCAACCTCAGTTTGTATTTCTATAGCCTCTCAAACAGCTTGTGTAGATGATCAAGGTGTTCTTTCTCAGTTTGTGATTTCACTATCATGTCATCCACATAGACTTTTATCTCATGATGAATCATGTCATGAAATAGAGCTACCATAGCTCGTTGATAAGTTATGCATGCATTCTGCAGCCCAAAAGACATGACCTTATAATAAAAGGTGCCTCACTGTGTGATAAAAGTAGTCTTATCCATGTCTTTAGGCGCCATTTTGATTTGGTTGTACCCAGAGAAGCCATCCATGAAGGAAAATACCTTGTGTTGAGCAGTGTTGTCAACCAGGACATCAATATGCAGTAGGGGAAAGTCGTCTTTGGGGCTTGCCCTATTTAAATCCCTATAGTCTATGCACACACAAACCTTAACATCTTTCTTTGGCACTGGAACAACATTTGTAACCCATCGGGGATACGACATTACTGCCAAGAAACCTGCATTGAACTGTTTCATTACCACAGCCTTGATCTTCTCAAACATATCAGAACGCATGCGATAATCCTTTTGGTTGATCGAAGAACATCCCTCTTTCATTGGTAGACGATGAACTACGATATCAGTATCGAGCCCTGGCATGTCTTCGTATGACCAAGCAAATACCTCAACATATTCATGCAACATCTGAACCAATCTTCTCTTGACACTGTCTTCCAGGTTAGCTCCAATCTTGACTTCTTTCTTATCTTCCTCAGTACCCAAGTTTATCACTTCTACCGGCTCTTCATGCAGTTGGATAGCCTTTTCCTCTTATATCAGGATTCTGGCGAGTTCTCTAGGTATCTCATAATCTTCTTCACCTTCGTCTCTGGCTTGATAGATTCGATTTTCAAAGTCATAAACGAAAATAGCAGAATTGTTGTCAATGAGATCCAGCGTGGATGTGGATTTGCAAATGTGTGTGTGCATGTAAGGTCCTATGGCTATTTTGAAACTGAAGTAAAATAAAAGAAAGACAAGGAGCGCAAAATTTGAATGCAAAATTCTCCAATGTTTTCATTAAATGAGCATATTATATATGAAATGACAACCCTTAAAAAATGGATCGTTGTGCCCCGGGTAAGGCACATGATTTAAAGGCATTATTTTTAAAAGAGATTACAGAAAAACTTCTTAAAGCAATAAAAATAGGAAATAACAATTACTCCTGGCTGAAGGATATTGAGATGAAGTCTTTAGCCATCCAGTTTTTGAGTCCACCGTCAGTAGTTGGGAATATCCAGTCGTTAAAGTCACCCTCACTATTACTGTCTTCCAGATCATTGACTTCATTGTTGCTAATATGGAGAGGTGTTCCACCAGCACTAGTACGTCGAACCTCTTTCTGAGCCTTTGAAGTAAAACCCAACCTAAATTTGTCAGATCTGTAGGGGATGTCAGGAAGTTGTCCCCAGATAGTGCAATCTCCATCTTCTGCAACAACCCTAGCATCCTTCAAAGAGGCCATTCTTGGTGTTCCCTTAGAGATTTCAGGAGTAGCAGGAGTAGCAACAACAACCATTTGAGGGATTACCTCAAATGTCTGGAAGGGGGATTCAATGAATTCGCCATCCATTTCAACATATTTGAAAGAATTCAAATGACTGACCATATATTCTTCCTCTCCATAGACTGTGACAACCTTCCCTCTCACTGGGTATTTCAGCATTTGATGTAATGTAGAGGTAATCACACCGGCCATATGAATCCTTGGGCGTCCAAGCAAGCAAGAATAGGTCGTGTGGATATCCATTACATAAAATGTTGAATTGAAGACTTGATATCCCACCTTCATCGGGAGATTAACCTATCCATGGATCTTCCTCTTTGACCCATCGAAGGCTCTGACCACAATATCGCTGGGTTTCAGCACCAACCCTTCACAGTCCAATCTATCCAAAGCACCTTTGGGTAAATCATTTAGGGAGGACCCAATATCTACTAACACATGTGCCAAAGTGGTGCCTTTGCATTCAATAGAGATGTGTAGAGCTTTATTATGATTCTTCCCCGCCGAAGTCAAATCTGCATCAGAAAATCCCAAGCCATTATCAACAGTTAGGCTTGTAACACAATTCTAAAATTGATCAATAGTGGTCTCTTGAGGTACATTGGCATTCTTCAGGAATTTCAACAAAGCTTGGGCATGTGCTTCAGATCATAACAATAAGGACATCACATATATATTTGAGGGTGTCTGTCCGAGTTATTCAACTATTTTGTAGTCACTTTTATAGATGATCTTCAGAATCTTTTCCATCTCTTGTCTTGAAGGGTCTTCAATTGTAACATCTTTTAAGGGTGCCTCCGTCAGGGCAAGCTCAGTTACTTTCTCTTTACGTCGGGCATTGGAAGTTGGCCCATCAGAGGGAATGCGAACATGTGTTGTTGTAGTTGTTGGAGGAGAGATCTCTAGAGATAAGACCCTTCCTATCCTAGTGACCTTACTAGTTTCGGCAATGTTTGTAATTTCATTATCTTCATTTTTAGTAATCTATAGCTCTTTCCTGATACCATGATAATAAACTTCTGCCCCATAGTTCCAAGGCACATATTTGTCAGATGAATAGGGGACTGGCCCCGGTGTAGTGATAATCAGGGGAGCCACTCTTGGCTCAGCGGAGATCCTTATAGGACCTTTAGAGGTGATCCTAATAGGAGTGTTGGAAATGGTGATTATGGAATAGTCTTCAAGTCTTAGTTCTTAAGGTATACTTTTAGGTAAACTCTTCATGGACAAAGTTTTCTCTAACACAATTTCATGACTATCAATCAAGCATTAGATACCTTTCTTCAGCCATGTACAACCATTAGTTTGAGAAGCACAATGGTAACAATTTTTAAAGCAGCCCGAAAATAAACCAGATCTTAACAGATTCTTGTTAACAGTCATCAAGGGAGTAGTAAAATTACTGATGGAGGAGACATAGAAAACATCGTCAAAATCATTAATACTTTTACCATGACTGGGCATGGGTGCGGTAATCACATTAGGGGTTTATGGAGGGTCAAACTCAATCACTTTGTTATCAATTAAATCGTGGATCTTGTTCTTCAACGCCCAACAGTTGTCGGTGTCATGTCCATAACTATTTGAATAATAGGCGCATTTTACATTCGGGTTATATTTTGGAGAGGCAGTATTAGGATTTGGAGAAGGATCTCGCGGTGTTATCAAATCTGCCTTCAAAAGGTGTAGTAAAGCTTGAGACAACGGAAAGTTAATCTTAGTGAATTTCTTCCTCGGGCGTATGGCCTTTGTTTATTGTTTGATTGTTGTGGTCGTTGAATTGGGGTTGGGTTTGAAATTAACATAACTCCTACTAACTGATGACGATCATTCTTGATACGGTTCCTTTGTCCATAAACATCATTAGTCTCTTTCTTACCAACAAATGGTTTCTTTGCAGCACTAGAGGTCGAGGCCATTGGGATCTTCCCACTTTTGATTCCACTTTCAACTTGCTCGCCAGTCAAAATCAACTCAGTAAACCCTGACGAAGAACTCCCAATCAGCAAATTAAAGAATGGACCAGTCAAGGTGCCCATAAACACGTCCACTAATTATCTATTAGTCAATGGTGGTTGCACCCTTCCAGCCAAGTCCCTCCACTTTTGAGAATACTCCTTAAAGCCTTCATTTGAATCCATAGTCATATTTTGTAATTGCAAGTGATTTGGTGCGAGATCAACATTGTATTGGTATTGTCTGTAGAAGGCAACAGCCAGATCCCCACATGTGTGGATATTAGTCCCCTGAAGTTGATAGAACCATTCCAACTGTGTCCTAGATAACCTATCTTGGAAGAAATGAACCCATAACTTCCTATCAGCGGTGTGTGGTTGAATCTTGTGGACGTAAGACCTCAGATGCATCTTTGGACAAGATATTCCATCATACTTGGCAAAGACAGGTACCTTGAATTTGTGGGGAATGACCCCCCCAGGGACCAAACCTAAATCTCCAAAGTCCAAACCAGGCACTGTTTGGATCTCTACAGACTTAAGTTAGTCTTCTAGTTGTTTGTATTTCTCATCTGCCGGTGGATACTGCTCTTCGGAGTAGTCTTCGTCCTCAGTAATCTGATTATTACCACCCCCAACTCGGGTTCTCCTAACATCCTCGTCTTGATTGTCTTATTATTTAGAAAAAGCCTCTACTATTTAAGCCATTCGGGCATGCCCCTTGAACCTTCTTCCCATGTTAAGGATAACAACCTGTTTCTTTGTCTTCTTTTTGGTGGCAAGGAGTGCCATCATTTCTTCCTGTCCTTTAGCTAAGTTGAGGAGAGTCTCTTGGAACTGTGTGTGTTGAGTTTGTAGATCTTTGATGGTTTTCTCTAGAGCCATCTTATACTGAAATAAGCAGTAAAAAGATGAGGAAACATGTATAAAAAAACCTGCTTATGATATGATGCATGCTATGCGGATGCAATGTTTTCAAGGACCTTAAGGAATTTAAATTTTCTAGCCAAAAAGGAAACAAACACAACAATTATATTAATGAGTTCAAAGGTTACAATTCCCCCTTGGGCTTACAATGAAAGAGCAAAAAATTCTCAAAGAGGCAACAAAATAAAGTCCTAAAATAAAAGACTTAAGTCTCCCGCAGGCGCTTCCTCTTTAGTGCAATGTATGCATTCAGGCTTCGCTCCTCATAAAGTTGCCTTTTGAGCTCTAACACTTTCTTCTCGCTTGCATAGAATCGAGTTTCAAAGGTATCTTGTCCCCCCTTGAGTTGAATCCGCGATATCTACAATTCCTTGAGGTTGGTAGCCATGTCAGGATGGAGAATGGTATAAGGAATACCCCCCCCCCCCCTCAACAACAGGCTCCACAACTATTGGTAGGATGGATGGATATGGCATCATGAGGTTTTAAGTGCGAGCTCGCACCTGTTGTACCCCAATTTTTGCTCCTAAAATCCCTTCATCATATCCTATCAATTCAATCACAACAAGATCACATTAAGGTTTGGTTCTCCTCCCTATCTTTAGATTTTTCTCTGGGAGGATTAACCAAGCACCTTGACTTGTACTTCGTGACCATCTATGTTTTGTTTTGATTATCCTTCAACTAATAAATACAATGAGTGTTTGCCCCAATTGTTGATTTTGTAGGTAACAACACAATACATTCAATCAAGATGGATCTAGGAATTCATGAGTTCACTTATGTACCTTCCTCAACAAAGCTTCATTGAGATTCAAGCCTCACCATTAAATATTTTGTGAATTAATATCATGATAGATTCCTTTATGATTCATCATGCTTCAAGTTGTCAAAATTAGTTCAAAAGTACAAGGGTTGATTGAAGAAGTTTGACTCAATTGGAAAAATCTTTGATTTCAATGATCACAAGTGCATATATCCTTCAATTCTCAAGATTTGGAAGTTGTTTGGATTCCTATGGTTTCTCCTTATCATCCTAAAAAACTTTTATTCACATGACAAATATATTTGTGCAAGAAGGTTGGTCAAATATGCAAAGGTTTCCCAAGCCATTATCTTACTCTAGTAGCTAGGGTTTTGAACTTCAAAGGGGTATATCTTGCTCATCTTTTGGTATTTTTGATTGATTCCAAAGACATCCTTCTCTTCAAACGGTTTTTAATAAATCACTTCAAAAGTTTCAAAGAAATGTTGTGTGGAAGAAGTTTGATGATGAAGAAAGATTACAAGTCCTCCAGATGGACCCTCAAATTCCTTTATGTAACATCAAATGACCATAACTTGATCACTTTTTATCACCTTGAGCCAAATATTTTTCCACAATGATCTTGAATGTGTTAAATTCAACCTTTCTTTTATGTGCAAAGCTTGAAAATGGATGGAAGATGCTCTAAGGATGCAAAAGATTATATGTCATTTCTTGAATTTTTGCCAAATTCAACAAGTCATAACTCTCTCAATTTTTGGATATTTTGAATAGTTCAAGTTTCAAAATTCCATTCAAGAGGTCTAATTCATGCCATATTTTTTGGTTAAGAGCAAATTTCAAATAGAAGGCCATGTTTGGATGCAAGACATTATAAGTCATTTTTGAAGAAAAACTTAGAAATTTTCTAAGTATGGAAAGTCAACTTCTTTTTCCCAACTTTGACTCATTGGAACTTTCAGCTCAAGCAACCATTTGTTCCCATTCATTTCACATTGAAAATCTTGTAACCTCGTATTTCTAAAGCTTTAAGAATCATGTCCTAAGACCCCTTGAGTTGAGAATGCCATTAGTTTGAAGTTGGCAATTTGAAACTGAATTTTTCACCAAGTCAGGAATTTGAAATCTTTGTTTTGGCCTCTAATCAAAAAATTGTTGCGCGTTTTTGCTTCTAAACATGTTTAGTGAACTTCCAGAAATGATTAGCACATTAAAACGCAAAGTTTGGATGAGTTTTGATCAAAATAGAAGTCACACTTTTCTTGTTTGCAACTTTACACAATTTCTCTCCAAACTTCATTATTTCACATGCTTGAGCATTCCATTTGATTCCCTATAAATAGAGGGCCATCCCTCATTCATTTCCTCAAGCTTAGAGAGCCAGAATCACCCTGCCAAACTTCATCTTGAACTCATTTTTTCTGCAACTTCGAATTTGCTCTTACAACCTTTCTCAATCATTTTTCTTTGTCAATTCACCTTCCTTGATCCTCACAGAAGCTAACAGAAGAAGAATTAAGCTCTAAAACTCCCTGAATCGTGCTATCTAACTACAGTTTCAGAGCTCAGCAACTTAACTTCAATACGTAGATTCCTTCACCAATTCTCTCAAACTTTGATACTATTGTGAAGCTCTCATCACCCTGGTTCTAGTTGTAACACCTGTTTTTAACTTAAATCATGCTTTGACCATGAAATTTCAAAATCCCTTTTTAAAACTTCTCTTCCAAATTGTTTGAGCTACAATTTATATAAATTTTTCGCGAAGGTGTAGTTGTCTTCGTGTTGATGAGAGGAAGCGAATGGTACCGGTCTCGAGCTCTAATTTTATAGTTTGAGCGACCTGGTTTTGAGATTGGCTGGAAGTTGAAGATGACCAACGTGTCATCCTTCAACCAATGAAACAACACCATTTGGATTTTTTTGAATTTCTGATTTTATAATTGATTCAGTGCTTTATTCAGTAATGACCATGATATGCACAACGCGCCAGATCCCTTGGATTTAATCACTAACGTGTTTTGATTCTCATCCATTGGTTCACTTTTTTTTATATTTTTTTATATTTTCTGATTTTTATATTTAATTTGTTTTAAACTTCAAAAAATCATAAAAAATCCATTTCAACTTCATTTTTATTTTTTCACAATTTCATTTTGTGTTTTGGTATTTTTAAATATTTTTTCACTTTATTTGAATTGTTTTAATTGTTAAAAAAATACTTTTCTTCATTTTTAAATTCTAAAAAAAATTAGGGAAGGATCCAATGATCTTTTGACAAATATTGGTGACCACATTTATTTTTTCATTTCCGAGTTTACTATTTTTCTTCATTTTTGGTTTATTTTACATATTTCTTTAAATTTAAAAATTGTTTCTGACTTTAAAAAATTACCAAAAACTTTATAAAAATATTTGAGTTCATTTCTGATTTTTCTATGGTTTTACTTATTTTTTCTTAATTAATTTGAATATAGTTACTATTTTTCTCTCTTATTTCCATTTTATAATCATTTTAAAAAACATTTTCTTTTATTTTTAAATACAATTTTATTTTTGTACAATATTCTGGCTGATCTTCGATTGAAATGTTGATCATGAACTTTATTAACATCATTGGATCCATGGTGTTGAGTCTAACTCCATAAAAATGGCTGAATGATTTTAATAATAGTTTGATTAAGTTTTTGGGTTCAAATGTGGTTTATTCATTTTCCCTTTCCTCTTCATCTTATCCCATTCTTATTGTACTAAATGTTGTTGGATAATGATTTACATATCATGTCTCAAAACATGTGGTTCATAGAACTCTATTGATCGGCCTCAAAATAGGTGCGACTTCTATATAAGTCCACTTACAATCGGTTAACATAGTGCTAAATTTTGTCCTGATTTGAAAAAATGATCATTCATGGCCCAAACATATGTTTTTAAGCCCAAGTATGTTAATTTGAACCCTTTGATCCAATAACCTTGAGATCCATTATTAGGAGGCTTTGGTTCTACCAATCCTCTAATAGAACTTTATCAATTTTGGTTAAAGTGGATCACTTAAACATCATTGATCATTAAGTGTTATCTTGAGAATTATTAAATGGATGATATACTTGACAAAAAACAAATGAAACTTGTTGTTGAGAGGATTTGGTTTTACCAATCCTTTAATGAGTTCCAAATGCAAGTTTCAAGATGATCATCCAACTAACCACTAATTCCTAACAATTGACTTTATCTTATGCTTTTATCTTATGCTCTTTACTTTATGTGCCATTTACTTTAGCATTTACATTTCATGCTACTTTTTATCATTGCTCACTTGAGTATTTACTTTTATGTCATTCTTATTTTGCTTACTTGAGCTTCTCATTTATTTTTTTGAATATATTTAATAACCAACTTGAACCATAAAAAACTTTAATGTTACTTGGACTATTTGGATACTACCCTTGGAATAATGGAATGATGGACTTCTTGGACTTAAGATTAGAGACCTTGGACTACCTTGAGACCTTAATTGTTATTTTTTCTGGAGTTCTTGGGGTTTACCCCATGACATTGGGTTGTTTGTTTGTTTTGTATGCAAGTTATTGTGATTACATGTTTTGTCTGTGATCTGGAATTCATCTATGCACAACTGTTACTCTGCCCAACTTTTGTGAAGAATTAATGCAATTGAAGTTTGGTATTATTAAGGGATTTACTAATTGTTTGCTTTCTTTCAAATCCAAAGGATGGGAATTCTACATTGACTTATTGTGTCAAATGTTGGCTTCTTGTTTGGTTATGTGGTTCTTCTCCTTAGCTTTTACCTTATACTTTAGGATAGTCTCTTCATCTCCTCCCATCTTCTTTAATTTCAAAAATCCTCTCCCTCCTTTTGAAAAATCGTCTTGTTTTTAAAACTTGAACCCTTTCATAATAAACTTGGACTTATGTCCGTGCATTTTTAAAAATTATTTTTTTAAACAAATTTCAATCAACTTAACAAAACTTTGACATTTTTGTGAGAAGACTAAAAGTCAATAAATCTCATTCAAACAATTTTTCCATTTTGGCTTTTATCTTTAAAAACGTTTCTCAAAAGATTGGACTGTTGTCAATCCTTGTAGTGATGCAAACAACTATACTTCTATAATATGTAGTGAAGTCAGATATTTCCCACTTGGGTGTTGAGTGAGGCATTGTTGATTTTAGAATCCAAGCCATATCCTCCACTTTGAGATTATGCAAATTCTCCTTTCTCATGATTGCGGGAAGTAAGTATGTTTTCCACACAAACAATGACAATAATGTCCTGCCTCTTAAAATTGACCAACACACTTGTGTTTTTAAAATTTTTAAAAGAGGAACTACGTGTACCCTGATCCCCTATTGAACGGAAGGTTGTACATAGGCACTAAAGGTTCGCAATTGCGGAGGGTGAAAAATTGTAAAAAAAAAAATACTTCTTTTCTCATCTCAACCATCTATTTTTGTATACAACATTTTATAGCCAAAATATACAAATTTTACAAAGAGGTTCCTGTGGAGTACCATAGATGTTTAGGGTGCTAATACCTTCCATTTGCATAACCAACCCCCTTACCCAAAATCTTTCCCCCCTCTTTTGGGTTATTCTCTCTTTTCCCATTCCTTTAGAAACAATAAAGTGCAGTGGTGATTTTTATTTTGATCTGTGCGAGTCAAGTCAATCCAATGGCTTAGTCTCAACATTTCTACCGATATAGAAAAATGGAGACTCTGATGGGGAAAGATTGACTTCTTGCTGGTCTATCCGTAAATGGGTTGAGCCTATCTTTGTTTATATTTGTATATATGCTATTTTTTGTTATATATTATATGTTATATATATGTTTATCTGGATTTTCCTGGTTTTCAGGGTGCTTGGTGATTTATCATAAAATCGTATACCTGGACTTGGGCAAGTTTAAGATAGGACGGGCTGTATAGTCATGTTAACTTTGAGGGAGTAATCCTAAAAAAGGAGGCATGAGATCCCCCACTCAGTAGAGGCCCCTTTGTCTATAGTTTCGTTTACCGAGTAATCTGGAAGACGTACTGCTTTGGACTTGGGAGCCTGCTAAAACTGAGGACCGTAGAATACCTAACCCATCTTGGCCTTTTAGGTGTAGTGCGGAAGCTATGACGGAGTAATCTAAAAGTAGTTGTCACGCGATACTACGCTTGAATGAGTTTTTCTCGAGAATATTACTAATTACCGAGTTAATCGAGAAGTTGGTAATATCTGAAGGAAGGATGTAGACTCTGGGAACCTCTTAGAACCTTGTTCGACAGGTGATAACCTTTAGACCATAGCTTATGAGTAGTATCTTTGACCTCATGGTCGCGACCTTGAACCTATGAACCCTATGTTTGTGATCTTGTGTGTGATTGTTCCATCATGCATTCATGCACTCATGAGCATATCTTAAAAAACATTTTATTTCAAAGGACTTAAAAGTTGACTATTTGTGAATATCTCAGGTTCTTTTTGACTATGTATTCTAGAAAAAGAAAGACCAGGAAGTACAGTTTCAAAGATCCCAAGATAGATGAGTTGATAATTCTGATTCTTGAGATTGAGTGTTCTGCAGATTTTCGAAGGAAGTACGGGTCCATCATTTCTCTCATAAAGCTTAGGATGAAGGAGGGTATTCTCTCTACTTTGATCCAGTTCTATGATCTGATGTATCGATGCTTTACTTTCCCTGATTATCAATTGATTCCTACACTAGAGGAGTATTCTTATCAGTTGGGTTTTCCTATTATCAATCGTGTTCCTTTTACTGGTTTGGAGGGTGAGCCAAAATCACATGAGATTGCTGCTTTGATCCATTTTGGAAAGTCTGAGGTTGAAGTCCACATGACTACCAGAGGAGGGATTATAGGATTATCAGCTCAGTACTTATTGGAGAAAGCTCGCTACTTTGCTAGGATGAAGAGTACGGTTGCTTTTGAAGCCATTTTTGCTCTACTTGCTTATGGGTTGTTCTTGTTTCCCAATGTAGACAAATTTGTTGATATTAATGCCATCAGGATCCTTATGATAGGGAACCCAGTTCCTATATTGTTGGGTGATGCTTATTACTCTATTCATCTTCAGAATTCTTTTCACGGAGGGACGATCATTTGCTGCACGCCTTTGTTATATCATTGATTTACTTCTCATTTGCCTTGATCTGATGCTTTCTGGGATGTCTAGAAGGAACCTCGTTGGGATTCAAAGGTCACGGAACTTACTCATTCAGATATTTTTTTGTATCATCTGGCTTATCATGATGTAGAGATTGTCGATAATTGTGGTAGTTTCCCCAATGTACCTCTTCTCGGTACAAAGGGAGGAATTAACTACAACCCTGTTCTTGCACGCCGACAGCTTGGATATCCGATGAAGGATAAACCAAATAGTATTCATTTGAGTAGTTTCTTCCTGAAAGAGGGAGAAGACCATAAGGAAGCTAGGGAGCATATTGCGAAGGCTTAGCGTCACATTCACAGGAAGAGTAGGAAGGACTTGGGACCTAGGGGTGTTTCTTTGGAGCCTTGTATACAGTGGGTACAAGTAAGAGCTATTCAGTTGAAGATGCCATATTCTCGAGAAGCACCTTGTGATACGGTGGCAGAACCGACTGTTTTTACTTGTTTGCATTTTTCATTTTTTGTTTGCAAAATGTCGCAGTAAGAAAGAGTCGCCACCGACTTTTATTTTATCCAATCAGGAAAAGAAAAAAGGATAGAAAAAACCTTTTTCGAGATGTTTATGAGTACGTGGGGTAGATTATAGAAAGGGAAGGTGTTATCACCCTTTATATCCATGGTTTTCCATGGGCTCTTAGGTACTTGCTTATTTTGAAATTGCTTGTGTGTGCTTTTATTTTGAAATAAAATTTTTACTTCGTGATAACCCTTGTATCAGTCCTCAAGGATGTGACGAAGTTGTTTTGAAAATTGTTTTGAAAGGTGTTTGTGTGAAAAGTTTTGTTTGTTTGAGCAAGTACTTAAAAGTTTATCTACCTACTCGAAAAAGACTGTTCATTTTCCTTTAGACAACGATATCCCATTATTAAGGAATAGGCAGCACCGTTGTTGGAGTTTTAAGGGACGTTCAAAGGGACATATACAATCACAAAAGTAATGTTAGGAGGTGTTAGTAATCATCCTAAAGCCTTAAAGATCTGTTTCCAAGGAAACATCTGAATGGGTCATTTGAGATCTTTCAGGGCTAGAGGACGTCCACTAACAAACCCTATACTTCATGAACACTTAACCGAAGGCAACTGAAGTGGAGTAAACCCTAAGAGTGAGCATGTGTGAGTGTGTTTTTTCAGTTAATTTGTCTTTGCACATTTAGGTTATCTACCGTTTTAATTTTCAAATATTCTTGCCATACAGTCCTATTAACATACATCTAACAATTAATAATTGCGGAAATTTAAAGTGGGGAAATAGAAATCCTAACTATTACATGGCTTTCGTAGATACAAAATTAATTAATTGAAAATAAAATGTGGAAATTAAAAACCTAATTGAAATATATTACAACCTCGAAACAGTTACATAAATAATAGTAAAAAAGGTAATTAAAACGCGCGCGACGAATTAAATGCGGAGACGATTAGAAAACCTAAAAAATCTAATTTGAGGAAAGAATATTTAAGTTATTTTTGAAGGAAAATTAATTATTTACAAAACCCTAATTTCTAATTGATTTTAATCATGAAAAAGGAATTAAATTAACCTAATTGGAATTAAATTAACTAATTAAAGAAATAAAATATTTTTTTATGAAAAATATGATTTTCAATGTTTTTTGTTATTTATTGATTTAATGAAAAAAAAATTTGATGTTATTTTTTAAAAAAAGAAATAATTAGTAAATAATAAATAAAATAAAAGAAAGAAGTTGGGCCTGTTATTGCTGAATGGGGGGTGTGTTGTGAAATGTCTTGGCCCAAGAATACTGAAGCCCAATCAGCGTGTAATCCAGTGGGGAGTCTTCCTGATGGTACACCATGGTCCCTGGAAAGTGGAGTCATTGGATCTGGTTGATCATGAACGCGCTTAGATCTTGTGGTTGGATGATGGAGGTGCATGATGGACCTCTAGGATAGCAACGCATAGGATCCTGTAAAGAAGAATTAAAATAAGAAAGTTGTTGGGACCTGGGATTGAACCCAGGTCCTCTACCCTTTCCAACGTGCATGCTTGCCATCTGCGCTATGTGATTTATTTGTTAATCAAATAACAATAATTCATAATATATGTTAAAACGTGAGTTAGTGGACGGGAAAAAAAAACGCGTGCCAGTTTGAATGGCCTAGTGGTTGGCTGCCACGTTATCACCTTCTTCCTCAGTCCGTCATTTTAGGTATAATACTTATACCTACGAACATCTTCCATATCTACAAACCTGCAACCTTCAAAAATCAACATAACACATGATAAATGAATTCCAGTTACATGAATCAAACCGTGTTGATGCCACTAGCATCCTAATACCCTTTTCTGTGTCCAATTTTACCTATATGAAAAAACCCTAAAACGACCAAATAAAACCTAACAATTGCAAACCTCAGTATATGCATCAAAAATCCAATTAAACAATCCAGACATGTTAGAAGTACATCAATGGTCACAAATATATCATCAAATCATGCTAATGATGCAAGAATGATTGTAATCGATTTGAAAAAAGTAGGCAAATCTTATAAGATGTAGCAAGCATTTATGCGCATGAAAGGACCTGCAATCGATTGGGTTAACTTCTAGGAAGGTCTAGGAATCGTTTGGCAAAGCTAGAATGGCTTGAATAGGCCTCCAAGCTTGAAGTCGAGTCATACATTTTTGTCAATTTTTTTGAGTTTTGTTCTTTCTTTCTCACGACTGCCACCACCCTCTTTTGCCTTGGCTGCGTTATATATATGTACTAGAGTGTATTAGGTCAACAAAAAACAACTTGTATCTTGAAATTTATGGAGATTTGATTTGGTTTTCATCTAGTATGATCTCCTTCCAAATTTGGCCTAATCATGCCATTCAGTGCCAATTATCTTTGATATGATTTGATTCTGATATGCCAGCATAATAAGCTTGTGACTCTGTCCAAAAATCTAATCAAAACAAATCTTTGCTATTATTTACCAATTATTTGATTTAATTCAATTTTTAATAAATAAAATCCAAAATAAAATAAATAATGAATGAAATAACATGTGAGTGAACATTTGGGTCGTGGACCATGTCATGAGTGAGGTGCAAGCATAAAAAGTTAGGCCCATTTGGCAAAAAATGCATTTTTGAGCATATTTGACTTTTGGCAATTTTGCAAAAAGGGTTAACTTTGACAAGGCATATCTCTTCCAATTTTAACCCTAGAAAGGTGTTTTTTGACTTTTTAGAAAGCTTAGGATGTCCCCTAAGAAACCCTTTGGTATCATCTCAATTCGGTCTTCCATATTCATGTAAGAAGCTTTGAACCAAAAAGTGTTTTTGTTGACTTTTCAAAAGGACCTATAATGTGGAAATTCATATCTTTTTGTGAGTGAATATTTTGAACTTGAGGGCTGAAGATGAATTCTAGGGAATTGTATTATCTTAAAAATCAGCCTTGGATGGAATACTTCTGATAAAGTATGAGTAAGTTATGCTTGGTCAAAATTTGGTTGACTTTTCCTAAGAAACCCTAATTTAGAAACTTTTGGGTTTTGATGAATTTAGGGCATTCCTTGAGGAATCTTGATCAACCCTTGATCAAATGATGGATATAACTTCAAAATGTTGATGTTGACCAAAAATCTTAAAGTTTGAATGTATGTGGGCCACAATTGACTTTTGACCTAATACATTCGATTCTCAAGCATCTGAGCAGTTGACTGAGCAAACTTCTTGTGCAAGGCTTGAAATATGACATGGAAGGTCTTGAGAACATATTAGGACCATGGAGGGCATATGAGGTCTTTGGAGTTCACCCATCTTGATGAAAATGGACCCTAGTTTAAGATACATTGCCTTAGGAGAGAGTTTGTCTTGTCAACTCTCGGGCAACCTTGAGCAAATTGAGGATCTTTAGGAGTATGTTTTGAGTAAAATGAGAGGGAAAATTTTGGGGTACAACAGCGGCCCTGTTCAATATTCTTAAACCTGAGGATGTAGATTGGCTTGTCTGCCTTTCGTGATCTGAATGTGGAAGATGATTGAAAACTAAAGTGCCCAGAAATTTGCACTCGTATGAAGTCACACTTGATTTGATGATGTCGGGAATGGGATTACATATGCCATTTGGAGAAGATGACAGAAGATTGTCAAGGATGGGCTTAAAGATGCCATCTAGGATGTGACGGAGAATCGTAGAATCATCGGAGATGGGCATAAAGATGCCACCTAGAGGATGTTGATTTCCTGTCGTGGGAGAAATAGAATTTTAAGAGCTTCAGTTGTCCGTTACTCTACTAGGGAAATGACTCTTGGGTGAGGAAGAGGAAGTGAACTACATATCAGGTCAGGGTACGGGCTGCACCATGATTTACGGGGGAAATGCGAAATCGATCGTGTTTGATTAGGTCCAGGTCTTACAGTGTTGTGAACTATTGTCTGGAGATAAGAGAGAAGAAATCTAGATGGTAAGGTTATGAGAAGGAACCTGGGTCATAGGGTTACTTCGAAATGAAAGCCTGGATAGTAGGTCAATGAGAAGGAACTTGGGTTGTATGGTTACTTCGAAATGAAAGCCTGGATAGTAGGGTTACTTCGAAATGAAAGCCTGGATGGTAGGGTTGTGAGAAGGAACCTGAATCGTAGGGTTACTTTGAAATGAAAGCTTGGATAGTAGGGCTGTGAGAAGGAACATGGGTCGTAGGGTTACTTCAAAATGAAAGCTTGGATAATAGGGCTGTGAGAAGGAACCTGGGTCGTATTACTTCGAAATGAAAGCCTGGATAGTAGGGCTGTGAGAAGGAACCTGGGTCGTAGGATTACTTTGAAATGAAAGCCTGGATGGTAGGGTTGTGAGAAGGAACATGGATCATAGGGTTACTTCGAAATGAAAGCCTGGATAGTAAGGCTGTGAGAAGGAACCTGGATAGTACGGTTACTTCGAAATGAAAGCCTGGATAGTAGGGTTGTGAGAAGGAACCAGGGTCGTAGGGTTACTTTGAAATGAAATCCTGGATAGTAGGGCTATGAGAAGGAACCTGGGTCATAGGGTTACTTCGAAATGAAAGCCTTGATAGTAGGTCTGTAAGAAGGAGCCTGGGTCGTAGGGTTACTTTGAAATGAAAGCCTGGATAGTAGGGCTATGAGAAGGAACCTGGGTCGTAGGGTTACTTCGAAATGAAAGCCTGAATAGTAGGGATGTTAGAAGGAACCAAGGTCGTAGGGTTACTTCAAAGTGATAGTGTAGATTAGTTGACCCGTTTGGTTTCGGGAACTGAGTTTCCATTAGTCGTCTATAGATGTGACTTGCATAACTGCTGGATTTGTTGAAGCTAAACGTCTTTTCCTGAAAAGATATCAGGGTTAGTTATATGCGATGCATGAAATGCAGGGTGAGATGATGTTCTCAAAATAAATGAGATTATGTTGTATATGATATGTATGCCTATGTCATGATGTATGTTCACAAAATGCTATCGGGGTATGCCCGCACCTGGGAAAATAAATCCCTGACGGTTACTAGAGATTTATAACTATCCTGTCAGGAAGAGATTCTGCTTGAGAATAAACTCTGCGGGGAACGAACTTAGAAAATGTATTTTTGTAGCTGAAGTGATGAACTTTGTCGGGGATTGAGCCTCTGTATCTAGAGAAATAAACTCTGCTTGGGGGATGAAATTTACTAACCCGCCTGTGATTACAGAATTTGGCTGGAGGATATAGCTGTCAGGTTTCAGAAGGACCTTGGCTAGGGTTTAGGGTTTAGGTTTTAGGATTGGCTTGTCTGCCTTTATATCTCCAAGCGTCTCATCACATTTCTTCTTGGCTGAAGGTTGATCAGATTGGTTGGCGTCGTCTGAGCTTGATAGTCGATAACAAAGTCTGGTCACAAGATGATCCAATGAGACATAGTGGTACGCTTTATATCCCTAATTTTTTCCTGGACCGCCCTTTCGGGTTTACGGTCCACTGGGATACCCTTTTTTGCCTAAGTCGCCCTTTCGGGTTTTCGACTTGCCGGGTGTACAAATTTTTTTCATTTTCATCCCTTACTTTTGTCCGAACCCTTTTGGTTCGCCGGGAAGCCCTTATTTTTTCCTAATCCAGTCGACCTAGTGGGTCTTTTGATTAGGCGTAGTATATTTTCACTATGTCTGCATTGACAGGGTGAGGAAGGTCGTCACCGTCCATGGTTGTTAGAATTATAGCTCCACCCGAGAAAATGTTCTTAACCATGAATGGTCCTTCGTACGTGGGGGTCCATTTGCCCCTGGGATCACCTTGCGGCAGTATGATGCGTTTGATCACTAGATCCCCGACTTGATATTCTTAACGCCTGACTTTCTTGTTAAACGCCTTGATCATTCGCTTTTGATACGTCTGACCATGGCAGATAGTAGTAAGTCTCTTTTCATTGAATAGACTTAACTGATCAAGTCAGGTTCAGATCCAGTCGTCTTCATTCAAACCCGCATCCTTCATAATCCTGAGAGAAGGTATCTGGACTTTGATGGGTAGGACTGCCTCCATGCCATATACCAGAGAGTAGGGTGTTTCCCCTATCAACGTCTGTGATGAGGTACGATACCCATGAAGAGAAAATGATAACATCTCATGCCAGTCTTTGTATGTCACCGTCATCTTTTGTACAATCTTCTTGATGTTCTTGTTAGCTGCTTCAACAACGTGATTCATCTTTGGCCGGTAAGGAGACGAATTATGATGATGTATCTTGAACTGTTTACAGAGCTCAGTGATCATTGTGTTGTTGAGATTCATACCATTGCCAGTAATAATTCTTTCTGGAACACCATATCGACAAATCAGATTATGTCAGATAAACCGCGCCACGACGTTCTTGGTTACTGTAGTGAAAGAGGCTGCCTCAACCCACTTCGTGAAGTAATCAATGGCTACTAGGATGAAGCAATGCCCACTAGAATCCGTGGGTCTGATTTCTCTGATCATGTCGATGCCCCACATTGCAAAGGTCCACGGAGCTGTCAAGACATTTACGGGGACCGGAGGCACATGCACCTTATCATTGTAAATTTGGCATTTATGACAAGTTCGAGAGTGCTGATAACAATCGGCTTCCATAGTGGACCAGTAATATCCTTCCCGTAGGATCTTCTTAGCCATGGTGTGTCCACTGGAATGGGTTCCGAAGGTGCCTTCATGTAGATCTGTCATAATCCTCTCTGCTTCGCTCTTGTCTATACACCGTAGTAGTGTGGAGTCATGGTTGTGTTTATAGAGGATTCTATTACTAAGGAAGAACTTTGCAGCGAACCTTCTCAGAAACTTCTTATCATTGACAGATGCCCCTTCGGGATACTCTTGAGTCTCGAGATACCTTTTGACTTCGTGAAACCAGGGTTTGTCTGCCACTTCTTCGGTATCGATTTCACAGCAATGTGCTGGTTCATCCAACCTCTCATTGGTGATTTAGGGAGCTTCATTGTCCCACCTAACTTTGAACATAGAAGACATGGTAGCTAGAGCGTCCGCTAACTGGTTCTCCTCTCGTGGGAAATGTTCAAAGGTTACCTCCTCAAAGTGTGGGCGTAATGTCAATACGTACTCTTTGTACGGGATTAGATTCAGGTGCTTCGTATCCCACTCACCTTTGATCTGACTTATCACCAATGCAATATCCACGAATACACTCAAGAACTTGATCCTTAGGTCAATATCATCCCTAAGACCCATGATGCACGCTTCATACTCCGCCATGTTGTTGGTACAGTTGAAACATAATCGGGCAGTGAACGAAGTATGACAGCCCTCGGGAGATATGATTACAGCGCTGATGCCATTACCCAGTGCGTTTGAAGCTCCATCAAAATACATAGACCATCGGGATCCCTCCTCAGGTTGTTCATCCGGTCCATGTTCTTCATAGTCAGTCACCAACATAATATTCTCATTCGGGAACTCGAAATTCATGGACTGGTAATCATCCACGGCCTGATGAGCCAAATGATCAGCCAATACACTCACTTTTATTGCTTTTGGGGTTGTATATTGTATGTCGTACTCAATTAAGATCATTTTCCACCTTGCTATCCTTATGGAGAGAGCGGGCTTCTCGAAAATGTACTTGATCAGATCCATGTTTGATATCCATAAGGTAGTGTGAGTCAGCATATATTGTCTCAGTCGGCGAACAACCCATGCCAAAGCGTAGCAAGTTTTCTCGAGCAATGAGTATCGTGTCTCACAGTCGGTACACTTTTTTCTAAGGTAGTATATTGCATGCTCTTTTTGACCAGACTCGTCGTGCTTCCCCAGCAAACACCCCATTGAATTGTCTAGCACTGTCAAGTATAATATCAAATGTCTTCCTTCAATTGGAGGCATCATAATTGGTGGTTCTTGAAGGTATTCCTTGATTATTTCGAAAGCATACTGGCATTCATCATTCCACTTTACCACTTGATCTTTCTTCAAAAGCTTGAAGATTGGATCATAAGTAGCAGTCAGATGTGAAATGAATCTGGCGATATAATTCAGGCGTCCGAAGAAACCTCTAACTTCCTTATCTGTACAGGGAGCTGGCATTTATTGTATAGCCCTTACCTTTGCAGGGTCTACCTGGATGCCTTTGTCGCTGACAATGAAACCCATAAGCTTACCAGACCTTACCCCGAAGGTGCACTTGTTCAGATTTAACATCAGCTTATATATCTTCAACCTGTCAAACAACTTTTGTAGATGATCAAGGTAATATTCCTCGGTTTGAGACCTGGCTATCATGTCATCAACATAAACTTCGATATCATGGTGAATCATATCATGGAACAAAGCGACCATGGCGTTTTAATAAGTTTCCCCGACATTCTTCAACCCAAAAGGCATCACCTTGTAGCAGAAGGTGCCCCACTGTGTAACGAAGGTTGTCTCCTCCATGTCTTCAAGAGCCACCTTGATCTGGTTGTAGCCAGAGAAACCATCCATGAAGGAGAAGATTTTGTGTTACGCGGTGTTGTCAACCAGAACATCGATGTGAGGAAGTGGGAAGTCATCCTTGGGGCTTTCCCTATTCATATCTCTGTAATCCATGCACATCTGTACCTTACCATCCTTCTTAGGTACCAGAACGACGTTAGTAACCCACTGTGGATATGAAGTGACAGCTAAGAATCCTGCGTCGAACAGTTTCATGACCTCTACCTTGATCTTCTCTAACATTTCAGGATGCATACGGCGGACCTTCTGTTTAATTGGAGGACAGTCTTCTTTAGTCGGCAGGCAATGTACCACAATATCAGTGTCCAAACCAGACATGTCTTCATATGACCAAGCGAAGATCTCAACATAGTCGTGTAACATTTGTATCAACCTCTGTTTGACGCTAAGCTCCATATCTCCAGATAGAAGAAACTTAAATAAGGGCAGCTATTGTACCCCAATTTTTACCCCTAAGATCCCTTCATCATACCATGTTGATTCACTCACAACAAGATCACACTAGGATTCTTGGTTCCCCTCCCTACTTTGAGTTTTACTCCTTTTGAGGGATTACCAAGCACCTTGACTTATGTTCCTTTTTGTGATCATGAACATTGTATCTATTTCTTCACTTAACTAATAAAATACAATGTTGGCTTGTCTTGCTTGTTATCCATGTAGGTAAGGGAAATGAGATTTAACAAGTTACTCCATGGGTTCATGAGTTTATTTCCATGCCCTAGTCAATATAGTTTGAGAAGTTCAAACCTCATCATTGGATTGGTTTTGGAATAATTGACTTGGAAAGGTTGCTTTGGTTCATCACATTTCAAGGTTATTAGATTTGACTCAAAAGTACAAGGGTTTTGATTGGAGAAGTTGTCATGCTTGGACAAGGCCTTGTTCCTATTGGTCACAAGAGCATATTTCTCTCAAAATTCAAGATATGGAAGTGTTTTTTGTGGCTAAGAGTTATCATTATCATCCTCAACAACTTCTATTCACAAAGCAAGAATATTGGTACAAGAAGTTTGTTCAAACTTGTCAAAGTTCCTCAAGGCATTCTCTTGATCTAGAAGCTAGGGTTTTGAACTTCAAAGGAGTATATCCTGCTCACCTTTTGGTATTTTTGAGTGATTCTAAAGACATCCTTCTCTTCAAATGGTTATAAAAAAATCAATTCAAAAGTTCCAAGGAGTTTTCATGTGGAAGAAACTTGGTGAAGAAGAAAGATTACAAGTCAAATAGATGAATCCATAATTTTACATAAGTAACTTCAATTGATCATAACTTGGTCAATTTTCATCAGCTTGATTCCATTCTTTTTCCATAATGATCTTGAAGATGTGAACTTTTTTCCTTCTTTTATGTGCAATGTGGGAAAATGGATGGAGGTTGCTTTAAATATGCAAAAGATTATAGGTCATTTTATGATTTTTGGCCAACTTCAACAAGTCATAACTTGCTCAATTTTTGGTGATTTTGAGTGGTTCAAGTTTCAAAATTTCATTCAAGAGATCTGCTTCATTCCATCTTTTTTGGTCAAGAGAAAATTCCAAGTGCAAAGCCATGTTTGGATGCAAATGATTATAGGTCATTTTTGAAGAAGAATTTGACATATTTCTAAGTATGGAAAGTCAACCCTTTTTCTTCAACTTTTACTCGATGCAACTTTCAACTCAAGCATCCATTTAACTCCATTCTTTTCCCATTGAAAATCTTGTAACCTCATCTTTCTAAAGCTTCAAGAATCATGCCCTAAGACCCCTTGAGTTGGAAATGCCATGGATTTGAATTTGGTAACTTGAAACTGAATTTTCCACAAAGTTAGAATTTTGAAATCCATAATGTGACATCTAAACACAAGATTTATGTGTGTTTTTTATTTAAACTTGATTAGCAAACTTTCCAGAAGTGATTAGCACCCCAAAACGCAAGATTTGATTGAGTTTTGATGGAAATGAAGTCACACTTCACTCGTGCTCGACCTTCACTCAATTTCCCTCCAAACTTCCTTGTTTCTTCCAATTTTCATTCCCATTGACTTCCCTATAAATAGAGGGTCATCCTCCATTTATTTCTTCAAGCTTTGAGAGCCAAAAACACCCTGCCAAAACTTCACACGAACCCATCTTTTTTTAATTCAGTTTCTAATATTTAAGCTCCCTTTTCCAAAATTCTTTGTGCATTCATCATCCTTAAGAATCAGATAAACTCTCCAGCACTTAAACCAATCAAAATGAGCCATAATTCAAGCTACAGAAGTCCAGTTTTAGAGCTTCTTCATTGAACTTCGAAAAGGTAGAATTCTCCACCATTTGGATCCAAATCAAGCACTAATCTATTCTAATCCTTCTCTTGATTCCAATGTTGCTTACAATTTTTAAATCCATTGAGAATTGAGAGAGAAATCTCAAATTGAAAGTGCTCGCTATTTTCTGGGTTTTTGATTCATCTCTCTCTCCATACCTTATATAAATTTGGCGCGATGGTGGTGTTAGAATCGTCTTGAAGAGACGAGTTCAATGATACTAGCCTGTGATCCTAATTTTTCCATTTGAAGGATCTCACAAAATTCCAATTGCAGGGTATCTGGAGGTTGAAGACAATGACATGTCTCGTCTCAGCCAATGATAGTGTGCCAAATGTTTTAATTTCATTGGTTGCCCTTTTTCTGATCCTATGCGTATCTCAGTAAGGTCCATATCAAGCACATCGCGTCTGGTCCACTGGATCAGCTTATTAATGCGTTTTGACTATGATCTGATGGTCCACATCTTTTTGGTTTTATTTTATTTTCTGATTTTATATTTTTATTGATTAAATTTTCAAAAATTCATAACTCTTTTATTTTTTATCCAAGAATTATGAAAAATTCACAAAAATACTTTGAATTATTTCTGATCTCATGACTATTTTTTCACATTTTTATTTTGACATTTGATATTTTTTGTATTTTTTTGAATTACTTGCTTTCTTTTAATTACTTAAAAAATACTTTCTGACATTTTTTAATTCTGAAAAAATTCATAAATATTATTTTGCTTATTTTTTACTTTCTGAAAATTTTATGGAATTTTATATTGAGGTTTACTATTTTTGACCTATTTTATGTTTTTTTGAGCAATTTTAAATAGTTTAAAAATATTTTCTGACTTTTAAAAATTACCAAAAATTTTATAAAATTATTTGGATCCATTTCTGATTTTTCTATGGTCTTACTTTTTATTTCTTGATTAATTTGAACATAGTTGATATTTTTCTCATTATTTTCTTTTTTTAAAAAACATTTTTAAAATCCTTTTTTGTGTATATTAAATGTGATATTATTTTATGATTATTTTCTGGCTGATCTTGGGTTAGATTTTCGATCATGAACTTTGTTAACATCATTGGATCCATGGTGTTGAGTTTAACTCCAAAAAAATCGATGAATGATTTTAATAATAGTTTGATTAAAATTTAATTCAAAAGTGGTTTGTATATTTTTCCCCCATCCCTCTTCATCTCATCCCTTTCTTATTGCACTAGGTGTTATTGGAGCATGATCTCTATATCATGTCTCAAAACAAATGGTGCATAAATTGTTATTGATCGACCTCAAAATAGGTGCGACTTCTATATAAGTCCACTTACGATTGCTTAACATAGCGCTAAATTTTGTCCCAATTCGAATAAATGATCATTCGTGGCCCAACCTTATGATTGTAAGCCCAAGTATGTTAATTTGATCTCTTTGATCTAATAACCTTGAGATTCATTGTGTGGAGGCTTTGGTTCTACCAATCCTCTAATGGATCTACAACACCTTTGGTCAACGCGGATCACTTAAACATCGTTGATCATTAAATGGTATTTATGAGAATTTCTAATGGATGATATACTTGACAAAAAGCAAATGAAACTTGTTGTGTGGAAGCTTTGGTTCTACCAATCCTCTAATGAGTTCCAAATGCAAGTTTCAAGATGGTCATCCAACTAACCACTAATTATTGACTTGTTTTACCTTATGCTTTTATTCTTTTTTATGCTTTATGTACTATTTACTTTTAGCATTTACATTTCATACCTTTTTCATCTTTGCTCATTTGAGCATTTATTTTCTTGCCATTTTTACTTTGCTCACTTGAGCTTTTCTTTTCCTTTCTTAAGATACTTAATGATCAACATAAACCCTAAAAAAATATTTAATGGTACTTGGACTATTTGGTTACTATCCTTGGTATTATGGAGCATGGGACTTTTCTTGGACTTAGGATTAGAAACCTTGGCCTATCTTGGAGACCTTGAGATCTTATCTGATTATTTTGTCTGGAGTTCTTGAGGTTTACCTCAAGACATTGGGTTGGTTGTTTGTTTTTGTGTGCAGGTTTTTGTGATTACATCCTCTGTTTGTAATCTGGAATTCTCCTGTATACAGCCGTTACTCTGCCCAATTTTTATGAAGACTTAATACACTTGAAGTTTGGTTCTCTCAAGAGGTCTAGTATTTCTTTGCTTGATTGGTTTCAATCCAAGGAATGGGAATTCTGTCTTGGCTCTTAATGTCAAGTTTTGGCTTCTTATTGGTTAGATGGTTCTTATCTCTAGCTTTTACCTTGTGCTTTAGGATAGCCCTTTCTTCTCCTCCCATCTTCTTTAATTTAAAAAATCTTCTTCCTCCTTTTGAAAACTCTTCTTGCTTTGAAACTTCAACCATTTTCATAATAAACTTGGACTTATGTCCATGTATTTTCAAAGCATTTTTCATAAATAAACTCCAATCAACTTAATATTACCTTGACATTTTTTTTGTTAGAAGACTAAAAGTCAATCAATCTCATTTCAAACCATTTTTACACTTTGGCTTTTTTACCTTTAAAACTTTTCTTAAAAGATTAAACTCTTGTCAATCCTTGTAGTGATGCAAAAAACTATACTTCTACAATATGTAGGGAAGAGAGATATTTTCCACTTGGGTGTTGAGTGAGGCATTGTTGATTTTGAAATCCAAGGCATATCCTCCACTTTGAGATGATGAAAATTCTCCTTTCTCATGATTGTGGGTAGTAGGTGTGGTTTCCACACGGACAATGACGATGATGTTTTATCTTATAAAATTAACCAACACATTTGTGTTTTAAATTTTTAAAAGAGGAACTACGTGTACCCTGATCCCCTATTGCACGAAAGGTGGTACGTAGGCACTAAAGGTTTGCAACCGCGGCGGGTGCAAATATCATAAAAATATATTTCTTTTCTCACATCCACCTTCCATTTTATATACAATAGTTTTTATAGCCAAAATATACATATTTTACAAAGAGGCTCCTGCGGAGTACCGTAGATGTTTAGGGTGCTAAAACCTTCCTTTTGCATAACCAACCCCCTTACCTTGAATCTTTCCCCATTTTTTGGTTTATTCACTCTTTTCCCATTCCTTTGGAAATAATAAAGCGCGGTGGCGATTTTTTATTTTGATTTGTATAAAGTCTAATCAATCCAATGGCTTAGTATTGAACATTTCTTCCTCCACATGATAAATCTTGAGTTTTCTTGATGAATCATGATCAACCCTTGATTAAATGATGAATATTTCAAAATATTTATGTTTACCAAAAATCTTGAAGTTTAATTGTATATTGACCACAATTTACTTTTTGTCTAATGTAGTTGATTTTTAGTCATCTGACCAACTGACCGGGTAAACTTGAGATGCTAGGATTGAAATTTGGCATGAGCATTCCTTGAGAAATATGAGGAACCATTAAGTCCACTTGAGGCATTAGAAGTCCAATTTCCTTTTAGAAAAGTGAAACCATAGTTGTAGGTCAACTGCTTAGGAGGAGAATTTATTTGACCAAACCTTGAGTATCCTTGAGCAATTGAAAACCCTAGAAGCATGAGGAGATACCCTGAAGAAAATGGGAGGAAAATTTTTGGGGTAGAACATTATTGATTTAGGGGTGTTTTTGTTCTCCCAACTCCATCAACTTGTTTTTTGGTAGATTGGCTTAAAAAACAACAATGAAGCTTGCATACGGATGATCCGGGATGGATTGCTCATCGATCGACGCTGACAAACTGTGAGATATGTGTTTTATTTCTATTCTTCTTCGTGTATTCTTCATTTATTTGGTTTTGTATGTGTATTTATTGCGCAGCCTGCTTAGCGCAATGAGCCGGCTAAGCGGGGTCGCTGATATTTGTTTTATTGCTTCATTTCATTCATTTTTTAGGTTATGGTTTTGGGGGTGTTTTTTTTCTCCCAACTCCATTAACTTATTTTTTAGTAGATTAGCTTAGAAAACAACAATGAAGCTTTCATACAGATGATCCAGGGTGGATTACTCATCGATCGATGCTGACAAGCCGAAATATTTATGGTTTATTTCTCTTCTTCTTTGTGTATTCTTAATTTGTTGGGTTTTATATGTGTATTTACTTTGAACTCATGTATATTTATCACTCGTGGCATTGTATAAATCTTACTTTACAAGTCTTTGTTGATTGTTATCCTAGATTTTTTCTCTATGCTTGGGGTTTGGGTTGCTATAGACATATAATGCTCGAATTCTTATCTAGGGTAGTCATCTAATTGTGTCTATATTCTAGAGATAGATTTAGAGCTATTATTCAATTGGGTGTCTATGATTAATGCCTTTGTGTTCGTTGTGTTTTGCTGACAGATCGCCAATGCGAGTAACATAGTTGGCTTCTGTGTTGTTGAGGCTGGTTGAGAGATTGCCTCCGAGATGATACAGTGGCTATTGTGTTTGATACGTGATGATAATGATGAGAATTTTAGTTTGAGTATAACTGGTCGATAGGTTTTAGTTTGTGAGGAGTGGATTATATGCATGCTTGATAAGTCTTTTCTATAAAGAATGAATTATTTTTCCGTTAATAACTTTTAATTCCCGCACTTATCTTTATACTCATTTAAACCAAACTCATAAATGCAATAAATTTTCGAATGGAAATTTAGTAGCAATAAACTATGTGGAGACGATATGATATAACCTATAAAAATACTTACTTTTGCTTTCCGCTTTACCGCTTCAGCAAAATGGCATCGTTGCTGGGTATTGGTGTTTTTTTAATCGCATCGCAATATTTTATTTGTTTTTGAGTTTTGTAGATATTGTATATATTGTCTATCTTCACTATTTTATATTGACACTTGTATATGTTTTGCATACTTGTGAAATTTGCATATAATATACTTGTTTTGTTTCATGTTTGCCAAAAGTGTGGTTAGGTGTATAATTCTAGTTAGAGCTCGAATATATGAGAGCGAAGGCGATAGTGAAAGCATTTGTCTCATCCGAAGTAACATGTTGGTTTGTAAATAACATGCGTCTAGCTTACGACGTAAAACAAGCATGTTTTATTATTTTTCTTTGTGTTAGTTCAGGTAGTATGTTGATTGTTGTTTAAACAAGTTGAAGTTGGACATGTTTTAAAACTCTAAAATCTTAACTTTTCAACTTATTTATTCACTTTCATCTTGTTTTTTGTTGTGTTAATTTAGTTTTTCCAAAAGCTTGTTTTTATTAGCTTAAGGAAATGTGTATGTGTATAAATTTTATTTACTTGTGTAAATGAGACGTGTAGGTGATAAGTGGAGGCCTGCATTAGAACTGTTATTGTTGTCCTATTTTTCTGGTTCTGGTGTAGCACGCTTAACGCGGTAGAGCTTGCTTAGCACGCTCTATTGTGTTGCACCAATGATATCTTTTTGTTTCACTTAACCCTCCTTTTTCCCACTTTAACCAAGGCTTTGTAGTAGTAAATAACAATAGTATTATTTTTCTAATAATTTTCGTTGTTGTTTGGACTCCAATTTTGGTCTGGTAACTTGAAGAATTTTAAGGTGATTTTTTTATTTTGATTGACTCAACTTGCAGATGTATGGTAATGATAGTTTTCAAAGTTGGTACACGCTAGGTGTTTGTTTATCACTTTCTATAGCATAACATGTTTAGGAAACTTTTCATTTGTATAATTATTATACTATTCATTCTTTTTGTATTTCTTGCTTTTGATTGAATCACTTTAGTTCCTTTTTACCTCAAATTTGAGGAAGCTTTCCATTGTTCATATATGTTAGAGGCCACAATTCTTGTTCTAACTGGATTTCATTATGTTTAATCTTTTGTTTGTGTTGATTATATGAAAGAATGAAATGATAAAGGCATTTTGTTTCATTTTGAGCACAACTACCTAGCCAAATAGTCAATTCACCTTATGAGTGTGTCAACTTTTGTTAACCCCTTTTGACCTTTTTTTGTCAATGATCATTTTATTTTTGAACTTAATGCTTGTCAATGAGTGTTTGGTTTTCCTTTCTGAATGGATGTTGATTCGTGTTTTCTTAAACCCTCAACCATGATTTTTGGTTTGCATTTTTATCTTGCCTTAGAAAGTAGGGAGTATTCACTTTAATGTTGGTTGAATTCAAGTTAGGGAGAGAATTAGTTTTTCACTTATGTTGTTGGTTGCTATGAGGTTGTGAAAAATAAAAAGAAATAGAATAGAAAAAGAAAGAAAAAAATTGGAAAAGCTTTGGAAAAGAAAGAAAAAACAAAAAGAGTATGGAATAATGTTATGTTAATAAGTATTATGATTGGTTTGTGAAGTTTGGGATTATGAAGAAGTTGATTAAAATTTTGTGTTTGAACTTTTGAGAGTTAATCACTCCCTTAGGTTTAGGCAAGTTTTAGTTTCGATTAGCCTTAGGAATTATCTCTTGTTTGTTAACCAAGCGACATTACAACCTTAAAAAGACCTTGTGATTATTTCCTTTATATTTTAAATATGATATTTTGGATGAATGCATAATTTAGTCTTTTGTTTGAAATATTGTTTGATGAGTGTCATTTTCCCCACTTTTGTGTGTTTCTTCATCTACCAATGAATTTTAACTAGGCATGACTCATGATAAAGCTTGTTTTATTTTAGAATGTTTAGTATGATTTGTGTACTTAGGATTCATTTCATTTACATGTTGTTGATGTAGGATGGTGGAAACTTTTTCCTTGTGTGTGCGTTTTTGTTTGAACCATACTTTTGTTTTCATTTTTCAAACCCGTTGATTCATGATTTTTTGGTTGATTACTTTTGCTTCTTTAAGTTTGTTTGGACTTGTTTGAGAACAAACAAGTTCAAGTTGGGGAGAATTCGATAAGTGCAAAAATGTTGTTATTTTATGTATATGTTTTGTGGCACTTAGCGGTTCTTTTGTTGATATTCGTTGAATAATTCCCCTCTTTGTTTGTAAATTCGTTTACATTGTACATACTTATAATTTTGATTCATTTGTGTACCGTTTGATATATTTTATTTCTTTTGTAGGTATTGGTCTCATATTTGGACCATCTATTAATAAGGTGTCGAAGGCACGGCTCCAGATAACAGTTTTCGAAATAAAAGACCATTTTGGGAGTTCTTCTTAGGGGACCGCGCTAAGCGCAATCTCTAGCGCGCTATGCACAATTTTGATAAATTAGAAGAATCTTTGTAATTGAGCCCGCTAAGCGCGATAAGTCCACTTAGAGGGGTTTTAGGCGGTTTAGTGTGTAAGTATTGGGCAGCCCGCTTAGCACGGTGAGCCCGCTAAGCGAGGTATGCTAATATTTGTTTTATTGCTTCATTTCATTCATTTTCTAGGTTATGGTTTTGGGGGTGTTTTTGTTCACCCAACTCCATTAACTTATTTTTTGGTAGATTAACTTATAAAACAACAATGAAGCTTTCATACAGATGATCCAGGGTGGATTTCTCATAGATCGATGCTGACAAACTGAGATATTTAGTTTATTTCTCTTCTTCTTTGTGTACTCTTCATTTGTTGGGTTTTGTATGTCTATTTACTTTGAACTCATGTATATTTATCGTCCATGACATTGTATAAAGCTTGCTCAACAAATCTTTGTCGATTGTTATCCTATATTTTTGCTCTATGCTTGGGGTTTGGGTTGCTATAGTCATATACTGCTCGAATTCTTATCTAGGGTGGTTATCTAATTGTGTGTAGATTTAATAGATGTATTTAGAGCTATTATTCTCTTGGGTGTCTGATTAATTCCTAAGTGTTGGTTTTGTTGTGCTAAGAGATCATCAACGTGAGTAACACGGTTGACTTATGTGTTGTTGAGGTTGGTTGAGAGATCACCTCCGAGATAATACAATGGGTGTTGTATTTGACACGTGATGACATTCATGAGCATTGTAGGTTTAGTATAAATGGTAGATAGGTTTAAGTTTGTGAGGAGTGGATTATATGCATGCTTGATAAGTCTTTTCTCCAAAGAATTAATTCTTTTTCTGCTAATAACTTTTAATTCCTGCACTTATCTTTAAACCCATTTAAACCAAACTCATAAACATGAGAAATTGTCTAATAGCAATTCAGTAGCACAAATTCTTGTAGAGACTATATGATATAACCTATAAAAATACTTACTTTTGTTTTCCGCTTTATCGCTTCTGCAGATATATCATACCAAGCCTGAAAATCCACACTAGGGTCAGTAGGATATCCCGATGGCGGTCCAGGTAATTCAGGATGCTCTGACAACCATAGGGTAAGTCGTCTATCATACTCCTCCAACAAATATAAAATAATTAAATTTTATCATGATTTAAATAAGTTAGGAACATAAAAGAAATAAAAAAAAGACTTAATATAAGAAAAACTTACTTGAGTGATTCTTGAGCACTCATTAACAAACTCTCCATTTCTCTTGAGACGAGTCTCTATATGGATCTAATTAATAAGTGGATTTCTATCCAACTCTTCCCGCTAATTAAATGAAAAAAAATAATTAGTTATGAGTAATCTAAAATCTAAATAATAAATTAATTAAAAAATAAATGAATTTACCACCATTCATGCAACTTCAACAACACTAATACTTTTTGTTGCATAGTTGCAGCCGCCAACTTTAGATGCTCTATTTTTTGTTTGCCTTTTCATATGTTTCATTAAAGGCTTCAGAAGTCAAATGGGCAATAAGCTCTTCAAATATTTCTTTTCCTATCCAACATGGACGTGTTCTTTTTTTCCATTTAAGTCTAACATTCCTCATGGTGTTAGAAAATTGGGCACCACGTTTTATGTGAAAAATTTCTTTAATTTGTACTTCATCTCTATTGTCCCAACAACACTTATCCTACATTGTTGTCTGAATTCAAAAATATTAAATAATATATAATCATGAATATCTCAATAAATATAAAGTAAACTCCTAAATGAGTAAGTTAATTATACCTGGAATTCCTTAAACTAATATTCCTTATCATCTTCAAGTACTGCTCCATAAGTCGGCCAAAATTTTTTATACTTCTATTTAATAATGTATGTCATGGTCGATGCTGCCTGATGTGATGAGAAGGTTCTAAACAACAAAATCTTGAGTTAGTATTGATGAAATAAAACTCAAATTTAACATATAATATATAACATAAACACGGATGATCCTCTATCGATCTAAATGACAAGTCTACCATGATGATATCTAATTTTTGACGGTGTATTTCCCAAGGTGAGCTCCCTTGTCATTTTCTCCTCAGGAGCACTATTATCTCCATGAGCACTAGTATCTCCCTGAGCACTGGTATCTCCATGAGCACTATTATCTCTGTGATCATCTTCAGAAGGGATGGGTAATGAATGAGGCATGCTAGAACCGCATGGCTCCACATACTACAAAGGGATGTCTATGGAAGGCATAGGAAAATATGTGGGGTGAGTAACGTTAGGTACACCTGGCTTCACATAGGGTGTATATCCAAGAGGACTAATAAATTATGACATAGACATGGGTGGGAATGAATAAAAATGAGGTGTGGATAGTAATCTAGTGAAAGATCCAGACATGGGTGGAGTAGTATGCACAAGCAGCATAGTAGAATGCATAGCCGATGGAGTAGAATGTGGAGGAGGATGAGCCACTTGGCTCGAAAGTTGCATATGAATAAACAAATTTAAATCAAAAACGTATTATATAATGAACCTGGTGCAGCGAGAAGTCTTATGGCTCTTACCCTTATACTCTCTTTTGGTTGGCATTTTTCTATTTTGAAAGAAAAACATTAAACAATAAATGTAACTGTATTATATAAAATTTAATATTTGATGGGTTATATCTGCAAGTATATGGAAAACGTCAAAGTAATACAAAAGATTATCGTTCCCACAGAGACCAATTGTCAATCTATCAAATACTATTGTTACGAGGTTTATCTAAGGAAAATCAAAAAGTATTTTAAGTGCACAAGAAAAGAAATAGAGAAGAAAATAAATTCAGATAAAATGCAGGCTTGAATGTAATTCATATCATTCAGGCAGTACTCCAATTGTTTATAAATAGAACTACTTATGGGGCAATATTTTCTACTTTGATAAGAATCAATTAAATAGGAATTGTCGCTTTCCTGTATTCATAATCGAGTTTACTCACTAATTAATTCCTTCTATTGTCACTTATGAAAGGTGCTTGTCGCGTTAAAGTAGTAAACCTATTTTTAAGAAATTAAACTCTTGACTTAGTTGAAAGGTGATTTTGATTTGGAATGTTTAACTTAAAAGGGGACCATGGCTTTTAATCAAGGAACCAGATTTTAAACCTATAAACGCGTCCGAAAATAATTTTAAAATTGTTTTCAAATAGTGTTAAAAACTCATAATTAACCATATAAAGTGCTTTCTCTATTTTTTCCCATCTAAAACTAACCAAGTTTATCTTTAAGAGTCGTACGGATTTTGATCTTACCCAACTATATCTCGGCCTTACTTTCGTAGTCAGCGATCAAGCTAAATACTCAAAACTTATATTAAAATCAAAATAGCCCCTAAAGCATTTCTAAATATACAACATGTGGACACCATGACGATGATCCTTACATCCTAGGCTTTAATGTTTTAGCCAGACATGAAAACAGAAATCAACATAGCGGAATAACTCATGTTGAAAATAAGTTCTAGGTGTGCAGATGGTTTTCAAACGTAGACAACGGTAGAGAATATGCTTTGAAAATAAAGGTTTTTTTAAAACTTAACAAGCAAATAAATCGTGCAAGATAATAAACAAGTAGACAAAGACAAAGCAAGGAAATAAATAAAGTGAAACAAGTGTAAAGTAAATAAAATCTAAATGTGAAATCTTGAATAAGAAACCTGCTCTAAATCATAGACTTTAATCACGTACAATTAGAAAGTATAAAAGAAAACTGGTACACTTGAAAGTAAACTTGATTGGAAAGTAAAATGGAGGCAACATTATAAGAACGAAGCTCCAACCTAACTACAACTATGGTGCGATAATCCCCCAATGTGACGAACTGTCATGTTTACAATGGTGAGTTTAGGCTTAGTGTTGCAGACTAAGTTGGATAATAAAAAAGGAAGGGTTTATTTATAGAAAACAAAAACCTATGGAAATGACTCAACTGCTCTTCCTCCATCATGTGAGTTAGCTTCAATCGCCCTTGACTGGGATAGATTCAGAGAAGATGGATCCCACCATCCCTTCCTGCTGCCCACCATATGAAGACATGAAGAAGATGGTGGCTACGTGACATTTGACCCCCTGTTGACAGCTTACACATCATGGCGCCTCCCTTGGTGGTCGCCATGCTGAACACCATGTGTGTCTTTTCTAGTAAAAATCTCGACTTCTTTCTCTTTTGGCTTTGTTTCCTCAAGAAGGGCTCTTGTAAGGCAATCACTACTAAAAAAAAGACATTTGAGAAAAGGTTTTTACATCGGGTATCAAAATAGGTGATGTAAAAAATACAGTTAACAAACTTTTTACATCAGGTATTTATTTCCAATGATATAAAAAATAAGGGAAAATTTTTTCTTCGTCACCTATTACATCGGGCAATCTCATCCACCGATGTAAAAGATTTCCAGAAAAAAAACACGGTGGCATTTTTGTAAATAAGAAACAAGGTGACAAAAAAGTTAAAAAAAATATAAGCAATATATTACATCGGTTTAAATAAAAACCGATGTAAAAAATGTGCTTGAATTAATATATAAAATATATTGATAAATCATAAAAACGTGTGTAAAAAAAAAAAAAAGGTAAACTATTACATCGGTTTAAATACAAACCGATGTAAAAAGTGATTCTTTGAATTAATATATAAATTATATTGAAAAATCATAAAAACGCGTGTAAAAAAAAAAGGTAAGCTATTACATCGGTTGGGACTCTCCACCGATGTAATAGTCCAACACGTGTTACACGGTGTGAGTTTTGTAAATAGTTGAAATGACCCTTACATCTGTCCAATTTCTAACCGATGTAATAAAATGGCCCTTACATCTGTCCAATTTCCAACTGATGTAATAAAATGGCCCTTACATCTGTCCAATTCCCAACTGATGTAATAAAATGGCCCTTAAATATCAAAAACGCTAATGTTATGTACCAAACTCATTCATTCATTCAACCACCACCACCACTGCGAACTCCCTCCGTCTGTTTTGCATACAATTTCCATTTTTACTTACTCACTACTTTTTTTTAAACTTTAATAACAATTATTGTTTTGTGTAGAAGAACTACAACCAGACACTTTCTTCTTCTCCATCGTTCATATTTTCTCTGAAGGAGGTGCTTCTCTTTCTATCTCCCTCCAAATTTTTTGATCCATTTCCCAAACCCGACCCCAATCTAGATCCGTTTCACCATGTACGGTTTCGAAGCTCTCACCTTCAACATCCATGGCGGTTACCTTGAGGCAATCGTCTGCCGTCTCCGTTTGGATCTACTCACCACGTCCAATTACAACAATCTCTGCCAATGCGAAACGCTTGATGATATCAAGATGCATCTCTCTCTACTTTTATTTTTGGTTTAACTTATCTAAATCTCACATCCTGAAACTCTCCGCCGAGACACACAATAAAAAAGGGTTTTCTCTAATAGTCGCCGCCGCTGCCATTTTTCCTTGTCGTTAGTTATTCCGCCACAGCATGCAAAGACCCTTCTCATTTGTTTTGTATTCCTATATGGTAAGAACCTTAAAGATTTTTTCACTAAGAAATTGGTTAGGTTTTTGATTTTTCTATGAGATGAATTTTAAAGAATCAAAATGTTAGATTCACTCCTTTTAAGATATTATTTTTTAGATTTTATAGTATTAATTTTGTATAATTTTTCTTCTATTTAGAACATTACATGAAAACTTGTTATTTCTCAATGATTGGTTCTTAATCAAAATTATATTTTTACAGAGGGAACTATTTGTTTCAAGACATTGATGGGTATACTTTTTTATTTATATTATCATTTCAGTGATGTTTTTACAGGTAGTACCAAGGCGCGATTTCCCCTTTCCAGTCATGAACGACGTCGTTCTCAAGTCCACTTTCATCTCTGTTGCTTCGCCACTCAATCATCATCACCTCTAGCCTCGAAGCTCCTTCCGTTTTCTGATCTCAACATTGTAGCTCCTTCATCGGCCATAAGGTTCGGTTGCAATCTCATTGAAATCTGAAACAGAAGTGAACAACGACACTGTTATGTGCTATTACATATACAATGATGGGGAAATGATAAGTATTTTGAGGTTACCTATCGGAATAACTATCAGGTGCTTCTTCAATGCAATGTCGATGTCAATAAATCAACGAAAGCTCCGCCAAATAAGTTACGCATCATTTTCCATGAATTCTGCTTCTCTTTGATTCCTTTTTCCGATTCTTGAATTGCATGCGTTGATGTGAAGCGAAGGCGTTAGTTGCAAATTATTGGAATCATTGTGATGTTGATTTAAGTAATACTGATGAAGATTGTGATGATGAATGTTAAAGCGGATTCAATTGCAGAGAAGTGTTGAAGAAATAGTGCAAAGAAAGAATCTGAGAAATGCAGAGAGAGAGAGAGCAGAGAGAAGTTCTGATATTTTGGTGAGTTTCTCTGATACTTTTTTCTTTGATTCCTTTTCTCTATCCCTTTTTTTGTGTTAATAATTGTATCTCTGAATTCTCTCTGTGAAAATATTTTATATAATGTTACTTACAGTTAGTTGCAAATGTCATTGTTATTTAGGAAGTTACAATTTTGTTATAGTTGTTAGCATGCTGATCTAGAATTCTGTTTCTGCTCATTGCTTTTTTGATTTAATTTATGTTAGTAATTTGATTAGAGGTTAGTTAGTGAGCTAGCATTTGGTTATGTTGGTAAAAAGAATTAGTTAGGTGACAGTAAATAAATCAATTGTTTAGGTTAGTGCTACTGTTAGTGAATCAAATTATTCTTTCTTTGGTTTATTTCCTGAGTTTTGATTCCTAGATTTTTCGAATTATTTCGGCTTATGTATTGGGTGTGCAAATTTTGATTCCTGGATTTTTTGAATGAATGCAGGGTCTGAAGAAAGATGGATTTCAAAGAAAAACAAACTGTGCCACATATTGATCCCACATTTTCAATTATTTATAGTGAAGTGAATCTAATATGTTCCATTTGTTTTCTACGTTACTGCTATGACAGTATATATATTAGCTATTCATTTGTTTACATTTAGCTACTACTTATGAAATGAAAATTGCTATATGACAGAATAAAACTATTCATATTTTAAATATAGTGTATATATATATTCTTTAGTTTATGAGAGTGTATGTACAGTTTACAATGTTATTGCTATATATACATGAGAGTATATATATAGCGACCTAAATTTAGTCTGTTTGATATTGTAAAAATATGAAAAAAAATGGGTACCAATTTTTTTTATAGGGAATCATCCAGAAAATAAATGATTTTTTCAAAAAAAAATTGCTTACATTTTACATCGGTCATTACTACCAACCGATGTAAAAACTGTCAACACTGTATCTATTACATCGGGCATTAAGCCCAACCGATGTAAAAATGGTATATTTTACATCGGTCCACACGTTCGCCCGATGTAAAATGTTGCGTCAATTTTTTTTAAAATAATGTTATAATTGTTTTTTAAATCAGGTTTAGCTTATAACCGATGTGTTAAATGTCTTTTTCACATCGGACCCATAACCGATGTAAAAAGTCCCTGATTTACTATATCGCCTGACTTTACATCGGACCCAGAACCGATGTAAAAAGTCAGTTTCGCCCGATGTAAAAAGTCATTTCTGCACTAGTGAATGTACCTAAAAATAGGACAAAAGGTAAATATAACACAATAAAATAACAATAAAACTCTAATAAACATGTGCAATCCGAGTCAAATATGTAATGTGTTTCAGCGTTATTAAATTCTCCCACACTTAAACATTTGTTTGTCCTTAACAAAAAATATTATGGGAACAAAAACAATAACACATACGTATTCAATTTAGGCTAAAAAGACTCTAAGCTTGATCAAGGATGTATTGATAGGTACTAACTAATGAACCAAGGATGTCATGGTGACACTTTCCGCAAATGCGGTCATGATCTTCTTTCCTATACAAACTAATACATATCATTCTACTATACCTTCTCATAGTAAGGCGTCCAGTTTGTGATTATGATCTTATGCATACAGCTCTGGTACATTAATTGGTGTAACCCCTTTATTTTCCCAATTGTAGTTATGGGGGAATCAGAATGTAATATGCCCTGCCAAGTACAGCACAAGAAACCCTTAACCAACTAACAACAAGTATTTTATTTTTTTGCATGTTTTACAACAGTTGGGTTAAGTGACCGTGTGAGAGTCACCTAGTTTAGAAGTTGCAATCCCTATTTTTAATTAATTTTAGCAGAAAAGAAAATTATGATCATTTACTTATTTTCATCGGCTTTCTAACATAGAGCATGCTTAAGTCAGAGGTGACTGCTAAAATAAACTACTTAAGAGCTTATTTGGGATGATAATTAAGGCTATAGCATAGTAAGTATCAGGGTCGGTTCCTATAATCAAGAAGCTTATGATGTTAAGACGATATCAATTTTTCAAAAGTTTTTCCAAGTCTTTTACATCCTATCCCAAACTTGTCTAACAACCCAAATCTTCAAAATAAAAGTTATTTTCTTGGCCAAATTTTTTTTTGGTAAGGCTCAAGAAATGGGGAAGTAAGGATACACTACACAAATGACTCGTCAAGAACATGCTATTATTGAAAACAAATAAACAAAATAACCTGAATAAACTAAAGAGTAATAGAAACTAAAAACAAAGGAAAAGAAAAAGAGATATAAATCTCCTCCCACATCTAAATCGAACAATGTCCCCAATATTTCATTAAAATATGAGGAAGGAGTAACCTGGAAGATACTATTGGTGACCACTGGTACCCTCTCCTCTCTGCTTTGAATGCAGATGACGATGACTCATGCTGCAATAATGATCACTCTGTGAAAGCTCAAGTTTCTCAACCCTAGCTGATAGTGGATATTAGACTCTTGCAGTTGTCGAAGGTTACCTAGTACAGAGCCTTGAGTGGACTCCATTAGGGTGAAATCTCTTTGAAAATAGGCTTGTTGGGGTGGCTGCTCAAAAAGGATGGAGTTTTGAGATTCCATAATACTACGAAGAGAGCGATCAGTTTTTGGTTGTTATTCCCACATGAAGTCCATGTTGTCCGCAAGCTACTGATTCATGGCTGAAAATAGGCCATCTGGTCTTTCTTCTCGATCTTGCTGCTCTCACCACATTTCTTCAGTAATATGGAAACTAGAAGTTGTACCTACAGAAGGGTGAGTAAAAGGTGGTGCAGTGTGTTCAGGTGATGCATGGTGTGGAGGCTCGGTCTAAACGGGAGACCGATCTCTCTGCTCATACTCATCGTCAGTCTGGTAACCTTTTCCAAATAGGATGTTTGGTGGAAACGGGCCGGTAAAAGGCAGAGCTTGCGGGTCATAAGTCCATTTTTTCTCAAGTCTCACATTTGTACGTCGAGAGCAAGGTAAAACTACACTAGGGATAACTACATTATGGACCATGAGGTTATAACATCCTTCTTTCCTCACCCTGCACAATCACATGTCTTTCAAAAAATTTAAATTTATTATGCGATGAGGTAATGGTTCTAATGCAATTAGCTCAGCGTTAAGCTGCAAAGCTATGGCGATGGAGTAATCAATCCTCCAAAAGAAATGCCCCCCCCCCTTTTTTTATGAATGGCATACATATGTGCTAGCATAAAGGGGACAAAGTTAAGTTTTCTATTTGTGAGGATACTCTGTAAAAATAGTAGTTCTTTGGCATTACTTTTATTTGGATTCTCCCGGTCAAAAATGGTGTAAGCCAAAAGATAGAGAAAAACGTGAATGGTCGGGTTATGGATATTTGAGGCTAGGTTTCCCTCAAAAGAGCCAGTGGGTTGACCTGTCAATTTGTTCCATTGTTCAAATGCCTTAGATGACCAATCATAATCCAAGGGTGCCTCACAAAGGACACCTTCCCCATGAGGGATTCCTAACAAACCTGCTAAATCATCGATAGTGTACTCATATTCAACATTAAACAATATGAAATGTATCATACCAAACGTGCTAGCAATGGTAGGACTGACTTTATAGATTAGGGAACTTACAAATTGTTGGGTCACCTTCTCAAAGGTAGGTTCTTTTTTTGCAAAAATATCATGCAATCCTAAATTATCTAACATGTAAAAGACAATAAGATAAATTCCCAAATTATACAGATAATCTTCATAGATATACCCAGTGGAGTAGATTTCTCGTGTCTGCAAGTCTTTGAATAATTTCCTCTACCTATCTCCAGGTTTTCCTCTACAAAAAATGACTCTATTATGCTCGATTTCTGCCATTGATGATGAATGAGGAAAAAATAAGGGTTTTATGGGTGAAGATGGTGAATTGGGTTTTTATGGAATTTTAATGGTTGAAAGTGGATGGGGAAGTGGGAATGGTAAATGATTGAATGGAAGCTTAATGAGTTTTTATTGGGTTTTAATGGTGGTCAAAATGGAGAAGATGGGGGTTTTTAGAGGTTGAAGATGAGTTAAAGGGGAAAAAATGAAGGTTTTTTCGGTTCTGTCCCGTATAACTTCCAGACCCATGGCGCCCACTAGGTTCCATATGGCATGCGCCATCTTTGTTAAGTTCCGCTGGGCCGGATGTTTTGAATGGGTTTAGGCTTTGAATTTCTTGTACGAGGATGTGTATATCATATTCTAAATGTTCTTCAATTTTTTTTTGTACATGCATGATATAGTTAACAATTTTTAACATAAACATTAAAAAAATCTAAGAAACAATATAAATAGAAAATATCAAAGGAATAATATTAAGTAGTTTCAATAATATCAAGTAGCGGAAAATAGAAAAATGTGGGAAATAAAAACTAGGTGAAATAAAAGAAGTCTTGAATGCAAAAAAAAGGTATAGATATCAATATATTTGAAAAGGTGAAATAAATAAAACGATAAAAACTGAATCTCCCCCACAAACAGCGTGAGTAGTGTCCTCAGTGTGTTGGTGGCTCCTCAGTGCACTTGGAATCTCATGCCTCCGCTAGCTGACGATGAAGATCACTGATTTCCTGATATAGGAAATCAGACTTTGTGGAATTAGTAGCGTCGAACACCTCTAACTGGAAAGGGAGATCACCAAGCTCATGGCAAGGGATGGATATCTCCCTATGCAACTCAGTGAGCTATGTGTAGACGTTGCGTCTCTGTAGATTGAAATTATTAGAATGAATTGTGGTCCTAATTGAAGGTGGCAAAGGATGGTATTCTGGTACTGTAAGGGGTATGGGCTCATTAGGTGTCTCACCCTGGCCTTCTAAGGCATAAGTCCAGTTTTCTCTGTCATGGACACTAGTCTTTGTGGGAGGAGGTAGGGTAAAGTGGTGAATAGTCTTATTGTTTATCAGGAGCCCATAGTGGTTTAGGTTAAAGTGGGCTCTCCTCATCAAGCCACTATATAATCAGTAGGTAATATCCATCGGGATGTAGCCACAGTAAGAGGTCAGGTGAGATAATGTGTTGTCGAGACCCAGGGCTGATGCAATATATGTCACTGTTCCTCCTACATGGATAAGTCCCTCAGAGGATAAGGTAGTAAGGTGAAGGTTCTCAATCAGAAAATTCCCAGAGGCTACAGGGCGTGATTGGGTGGTGCAAAACAGAATGAAGATTTACTCAGAACTAACATGGATATTGGTATCACTCTTTCCAAGGAAAGTATGGGACAAGATCATTTGGAAGTATCTAAAGTCCAGGTTGTGGATTTTGTTGGATAGTTGGGTAGATGGGTCAGGGCTCCCTCCACCTGTGATATCACTCCAGAATTTATCTATCTCATCGTGCATAAAATAGCATATAGGGAGTTCAGGCACAACATCAAGGCCACACTGAAAACCTAGTAAATCAGTAAACTCCTTATTATTAAAGGTGTACTCAGTTTCAAACAGTTTGAAGTTTATTTGGCCTCTCTAAAAACCTCTACCGAAGTATGGTTCATAATTGAGTGAGCTTAGGAATTCCAAGGTAAGGTTCCTGTAGGTGACATTCATGGCATCAGCATATTCTTCCCATTGGAGTTGATTGCAAAGGTACCTCACACTTGCTTCAAGACCTAAGGTTTCCATGCAATTAGGGTTAAGGTATCTGGTTGGTAACATGGGACGCTCAGATAAGACCACATATCTCTTCCTCTGAATTTCATCTCTTAACACAACATTCATATCATCAAAACTCTGCATCTTGAAAAATATGGTTAGTGGAGAATGCTATGGAGACTGATGGGAACTGAAGCCTGAAATATAAACATTACGATGGTTAGTCTAATTAAGTATATAAATAAATCACCTTTTGAAAATAATGCAAGAAATAATAAAGTGAGAAAAATAAAGAAAAAACATAGGTTTCCTGCCATGCAGCGCTTGTTTAACGATGCTAGCTTGACGATTAGAGACCCATATTTGAGAAGTAGAGACAGATGGATTGATCAGAGTGTGGCTAGAGTAACCAATAGGTATGTCACCTCCTTTATAGTGCTTTATCCTTTTCCCATTTACTACAGAGGGATTACAAGAGTGGTTCCAGATTTCTACTTCTTCAAACTTTAGGATTTTAGAGACCTCGTAAGGGCCACTCCATTTTGAGCGCAGCTTACCGGGAAAAAGTCACAACCTAAAGTTAAAAAGGAGAACATGATTGCGTATGTTGAATTCTTTTTTTACAATTATCTTATCATGCCATGATTTAGTTTTTTCCTTATATATTATAGCATTTTAGTAAGCATCGTGACGTAGTTTTTCTAATTTATAAATCTCAAGAATGCACTTTTCACTAGCTACTAAGTAATATAAATTCATGGTTTTGATGGCCCAATAGGCTTTGTGTTCTAGCTCAAAAGGTAAGTGACAATATTTTCCGTAAACAAGTTGGTATGGGGTGGTTCCTATAGGGTTTTTATAAGCAGTTCTATAAGCCCATAATGCTTCTTTAAGCGTTCGAGACCAATCTTTTCTGGATATTGAAACTATTTTTTCTAAGATTTTCTTAATCTCCCTATTTGATACTACTACTTGTCAACTAGTTTGTGGGTTTTATGGTGTTGGTACTTTGTGCTTAACTCCATATTTACTTAAAAGGTTGTCAAAAATCTTGGATATGAAATGTGATCCACAATCACTTATAATGAGGCGTGGTACTCCAAATCTAGGAAATATGTTATTCTTGAATAACTTAATTAATACTCGTGTGTCATTGGTAGGTGAGGCTATAGCTTCAATCCATTTATACACATAGTCAACAACTACTAAGATGTATTTGTTTCCCATTGACGATGGAAATGGTCCCATGAAATCAATTCCCCAAACATCAAAGAGTTATACTTCTTGGATATTTCTTAAGGGCCTTTCGTCACGTCTTGAGACGTTCTTAGTATGTTGGCACCGATGACATCTGATAATGTAAGTGTGAACATCGCGCCATAATATAGGCCAGAGAAGGCCAACTTGGAGAACTTTACTGCATGTTTTAGATGTGCCTGCATGTCCACCATAAGGTGCAGAGTGACAATGTTGTATGATATTTTCTGCCTCCTCTTCAAGGAAACAACGATAGAAAATGATGTTCATACCTCTGTGTAAAAGGAGTGGTTCGTCCCAATAAAAATCTCTTACATCCTGAAAGAACTTCTTCTTCTGTTGGTAGTTAAGGTCGGGGGTATGATATCAGCAACTAGGTAGTTTACAAAGTCAGCGTACCAAGGTACGTTGGTCACTGCTAGGGACTTTTCAATGTTCTAATCTACACAAGGGTCGAGTTCATTATTTTAAATAGTTTCAATTGTAGCTATAAGTCTATCATAGGTAAAATAGTCATATATAGGTACTAGGTATGGTTTTAAATATTCAAGCCTATAAAGGTGGTCAGCAACTACATTTTATGTGCCTTTCTTGTCTCTAATATCCAAGTCAAACTCTTGCAGGAAAAGGACCCATCTAAGTAACCTAGGTTTAGCGTCTGTCTTGCTTAACATGTATCAAATAGCTGCATGATCTGTATAAACTATAATTTTGGCTCTGACTAGGTAAAATCAAAATTTATTGATGGCAAAAACAACAACTTCCTTTTCGGTTTTAGCATAGTTAAGTTGGGTTGTATCTAGGGTTCCACTAGCATAGTAAATTACATGTAATTTCTTGTCCTTTCTTTGCCTTAAAACAGTTCTAACAGCGTAATCGCTAGCATCACGCAAGATTTCGAAAGGTTGGTTCCAATTTGGAGGTTGCATAATAGGTGCGGAAATCAGTGTTTATTTTAAGAGTTTGAATGTTTCAATACAATTTTTTATAGAAAATGAATTCAACGTCTTTTATTAGAAGGCCAGTCAATGGTTTGGTTATTTTAGAGAAGTCTTTGATAAAGCGTTGGTAGGAACCGACATGTCCAAGAAAGCTTCGGACTTCCCTAATGGTCTTAGGTGGTTTTTATAACCTCTATTTTAGCTTTGTCAACCTCATTTCCTTTTTCATAAACTATGTGCCCTAGTACTATACCTTCGGTAACCATAAAATGACATGTTTCCCAGTTTAACATAAGGTTTACTTCCACGCAACTTTCTAGAATTTTATCAAGGTTAGAAAGATAGTTTTTAAAATTGAATCCGCATACCGAGAAATCATCCATAAAAACTTCCATAATATCATCGAGGAAATATGCGAAGATTGACATCATACAGCGTTGGAAGGTAGTTGGGGCATTGCAAAGTTCGAATGGTGTTCTTCTATAGGCAAATGTTCCATAAGGGCATGTAAAGGTTGTTTTCTCTTGGTCTTCAGGATGAATAGGAATTTGGAAAAATCTCGAGTATCCATCTAGATAGCAAAGGTATGAGTGTCTAGCTAGACGTTCAAGCATTTGATCTATGAATGGAAGAGGGAGATGATCCTTCCTAGTTACCTTATTTAGTTTTATGTAACTGATGCACATACACCAACCGTTTTCCACACGCTTAGCTACATGCTCTCCTTTCTCGTTTTAAATAACTATGACACATCCCTTCTTAGGCACCACATGTACAGGGCTTACCCACTTACTATATAAAATTTGATAAATTATACTCGCCTCAAGTAATTTTAGTACTTCTTTCTTAACCACATTGCTCATTATAGGGTTTATCCTTCTTTAATGTTCTCTGGTAGGTTTAGAATCTTCCTCCAACAAAATCTGGTGCATGCACACTGATGGGATTATCCCTTTAAGATCAGATATGTTATATCCTAAAACTGAGAGATAATTCCATAATACATCTAAGAGTTGATTTGTTTCATCTCTATTTAAGGTAGCACTGACTATAAGCGAACGATTCAATTCTTCATCTAAAAACTAATATCTTATATTCTTGGGTAGTTCTTTAAGTTTTATAGATAGTTTCTTAGGACATGGCATATGGTTCAGGGTAAGTTCTAAGCATTCATAAAGTTTGTCATCAATGTATTGTTCTATTAATTTTTCAAATTCGCAGTCCTCTCTTATGGGGGTCGAGGGAAATTTAATTGTTTTGGGAGGTTCTTCTTCGTCCGGCTCTCTTATGCATTCATCAATGATATCGATGGCATAACATGAGTCTTCTATGACTGGTGACATTAGAAATTTGGAAAGTATAAATTCTATGTTTTCATCACCAACTTCAAAGTTAACTTTCCTCTTTTAACATCTATTATAGCTCCAACGGTTGATAAGAACTGTCTACTTAGGAGGATTAGAATTTCGTTGTCTTCTTTAAAGTCCATGACCATAAAATCTGTCAAGATATAAAATTGGCAGATTCTAACTGGAATGTCTTCCAATATGCCTATTAGATATTTAATGGATCTATCGGCTAATTGAATAGACATCTTAGTCGGTTGCAATTCTCCTAGGTTTAACCTTTTACAAACTGCTAAAGGCATTAAGCTTACACTTTCTCTCAAGTCTAGAAATGGTTTTTCGATAACATGATTCCTTAAAATACAATGTATGGAAAAAATTCTGGGATCTTTCTCTTTCTTAGCAAGTTTATTTTTAGCAATGAAGTTGCATTCTAAGGGTTTGGGATCATCAAGCCTATATTTATTGGTCAAGATGTCTTTAAGGAATTCAACATAAGATGGTATCTGGGTGATAGCTTCGGTGAATGGAATCTCCACATGGAGTTTCTCATTCACCATTATAAACTTTTTATATTGATTATCAACTTTGGTTTGTTTAAGCCTTTGCGGATATGGAATCAGTGGTTTATAAGGAGGGGTGGAACATAAATTTTATCTTTGACTTCTCCCTTATCTTTCGCTTCTTGGTATTTCTATTTCTTAGACTCTATTAGTTCCTTTACTTGTTCTGTAGACGTGACATTTTTATTATAAGTTTATGACTCACTCAATGTTAGATTTACAGGTTCGTCATAAGTGGTCCCACTTTGTAGGGTAATAGTGTTAGCATGCCCTCTGGGGTTGGGTTAAGGTTTTCAAGGAAATTTCCCTCCAGGTGTGGCCTGGGGGGCTTGTTGTTGTGCTACTTGTGAGATTTTGGTTTCAAGCATATCATTGCGAGTGATTACCGAATCAACCTTAGTGCCTAATTGTGTAATCAGTTCATTTACATGAATGTTCTGGTTCATGAATTCTTTGTTTTGTTGAGTTTAGGCCGAAGTGAAGTTCTCCATGATTTTCTCAAAGTTCTACTTTAGAGGAACAACCTGCATAGGTTGGATTGGTTTTTGAGCTTTAAAATTTGGTGTTCTTTGAGGTGTAGAATTCTAAATAGGATTAATGTCTTTATAGGAGAAGTTTGGGTGATTCCTCCATACAGGGTTGTAAGTGTTTGAGAACGGGTTTCCTTGGGCGTATTTGACCTGGTCTGGGTTTGATTCAGCTAATAGATTACATTACGCTTGAAGGTGTCCTTTGGTTCCACATATTTCACACTCCGGGTGGACTGCAGCTACGACAACTGCGGGATTTGTAGACATGTGTTCAACTTTCCAGGATAGAGCGTTCATTCTAGTTGTCATCATGTCCATATAATTGACCTCATGTATTCCTCCTTTGGTCTCCTTTTTCTCCATTGATGCTCGTTCTGTCTCCCATTGGTAATGATTTTGTGCCATATCTCTGATGAGAGTGCAAGACTCGGGGTAAATTTTGTTCTTTAGTGCACCACTGGCGGAAGCGTCGATGGTCATCTTTATGTTATACTGAAGTTCATTATAGAAGGTGTGAATAATCAGCCATTGTTCTAGGCCATGGTGTTGACAAGCTCTTAATAGTTTTTTATATCTTTCCCAAGCTTCAAAAAGTGATTCACTATGATTTTGAGTGAATCTGGTTATTTTGTTTCGTAGGAGAGAGGTATTACACGGGGGAAAATAACTAGCAATGAACTCTCTCCTAAGGTCTTCCCAAGTTGTTATTGAGTTGGCTTGTAGGTAATCTAACCAAGAACACACTCTATCTCAGAGGGAAAGGGGAATAGTCTTAGATGTACCGCCTCAGGAAAAACACCATTGGTCTTGAAAGTGTCGGCTAATTGAATAAAAAAATTTAAATGCTGATTCGAGTTCTATGTAGAGAGACATGCGAATTGGTTTTGTTGTACTAGTTGTAATAAAGAGTGTTTTAGTTCAAAATTGTTAGCGGGAATAGTGGGTTTTACGATACTAGAACTGGTTTCTTCGTTAGAAGGTTGGTCGAATTCCTTAAGGATTCTGCTATTGGATCTACTAAACTTCCTGTACTGGGCATTTTTTGCATTTACCGGTTAACAAGGCCTTTTTCTAGACGGTGTAACAACATGGTACAGAATTTGAAGTAGTTGGTCCCCAGCAACAGCGCCAAAAACTTGGTTAAGTGCTATCCGCAAGTATACGTAAAATGTCAAAGTAATAATAAATATTATCGTTCATACAGAGACCAATTGTCAATCTATCAATTACTTTTGTTACGCTGTTTATCTAAGGAAAATCAAATAAGTTTTTTGAGTGCACGGGAAATAAATAATGAAGAAAGTAAATTCAGATAAAATGCAGGCTTGAATGTAATTCGCATCAGTCAGGAAGTACTCCAATTGTTTATAAATAGAACTACTTATGGGGTAATATTTTCTACTTTGAGAAGTATCAATTTAACAGGAACTGTCGCTTTCGCGTATTCAGAACCGAGTTTACTCTCTTGTTAATGCCTTCCATTGTCACTTATGAAAGGTGCTTATCGCAATAAAGTAGTAACCTATTTTTAAGAAATTAAACTCTTGACTTATTTTAAAGGTGATTTTGATTTGGAATGTTTAAGTTAAAAGGGGACCATAGCTTTCACTCAAGGCACCAAATTTTAAACCTATAAACGGGTTCGAAAATAGTTTCAAAATCATTTTCTAATAGTGCTAAAAACTCTTAATTAACCAGAAAAAGTTTTTTTGCTATTCTTGACCATTTACAACTAACCAAGTTTTTCTTTAAGAGTCGGATGACTTTCGATCTTACCCAACTATATCTCAGTTCTACTTTCGTAGTCACTGTTATACGATGGAAGAACTGACTTTTTTAGTGTTTTATTGCAAATTTGCGGATAGTAAGAGTTGCCACCGACTTTTCTTTTATCCAATGTGGAAAGGTGAAAAGAACAGGAAAGACCTTTGATAGATTTTTAGTTCGGGGGGTAAGTTATGAAAAGGCAAGGTGTTAGCACCATTTTCATCTGTAGTTATCTACGGGCTCTTAATTGTTTATCTCACTTTAAACTTCCTTTGTGCGTGTGTAATTTGAAAATATTTTGAATTCCAATTGTGAGGTAGACTTTATAATAATTCTTATATCAGTCCTCAAGAATGTATATAAAGTATTTTTTTGAAAATATTTGTTTTGAAACGTGAGGTGTAAAAATGAATTTGTTTGTTTGAAATTGTTATGAGCAAGCAATTTATTTAGTCTTACCCACTAAAGGTCATTCTTGTTATTTTCCTTCTCCGTTAGAGACAGTACTATCTACAACATTAATTGGTAGGTAGCCCTATCTATTGGATGTGAAGGGACATGCGTAGAGTCATCGTATGTTCATAGAAGGCAACATGTAAGGATACTTTTAGCAATTCGAAGGGACTATCATCATTTTTCTCGTAGGGTCATCGAAGGGACTGGATCATTTTGTAGGAAACTCGAAGGTTCATCGAGGGATTATGATCTTTATTCAAAAGGGACCATGATGATATTGTTCAACCGAGGGTCTTTGCTAAAGTATTCCCGTTTTTGTGGGACGTGACCATTAGTATCGCAAGGCAATGAAGAGAGGTTACCATAGAGGTGAAGTATGCAAAGTGTATTAGTTTCAGTTATGTTATCTTGAAAATTAAGGTTATCTATATTTGATTTTATTCTTATCATACAAGCCTATTTACTAGCACTTATATATATATATATATATATATATATATATATATATATATATATATATATATATATATATATATATATATATATATATATATATATATATATATATATATATATATATATATATATATATATATATATATATATATATATATATATATATATATATATATATAAAGGCAAAAGATAAAGCGAGAATGTGAATCTACACTATTACAGGGCTTTGGGAGAGTTACCTAATTAGAAAAATATGGGGATGTAAATCTAAACTATTATATTAAACCGTGTGACCTATACAATTGTCTAAGAAAATAAATAGAAAAAAGAATAAGAAAATGTTGAGAAAAAAAGTTTAAATGCCCTAAAAAATCTAAGTTCATATTTTTGGTGTTTTATGAAAACAATTTAAATGTTAATTAATAATAATTAAAATCCTAATTCTAATTTATTTTAATTAATAAATAAATCCTAAAATCTAATTGTCTAAAAAATTAATTAATTAATTTACACCCTAAAACTAATTTTGTGTTGATTTTATTATATGTTAATAATAAAATAACTAATAAAAAGAAAGGGAAATGAAGAAAGTAAAGCAAAAAGGGTTTTTCCATCGCTGGGGTTCGAGTCCCCTCTCTTATCTTCACACGCTTGGTTCCAACATGTTCTATGTTTCTTGTTTAACACATCTGGACATATGAAACTTATTAATAACACAAGGATTAAGAAATTTGAAATTATAAAATCCTTACCACATGTGTGATTGAGGGGAGACGTTCTAGGCACGGTTGAGCGTGGTTATGGAGTTGAGGAGATTTCTGGAGATGTTAGGATAATGATTTGAGGCTTCATTTCAGTTGAGAATGATTGGAAAACTAGGATACAATTTGCACATATTCTTTGAAAATTTTATGTTTGAGAACTTGTTTCTATGGCAGCCAATTTGTGTTTGTCTTATGGAGTGTGGCCTGTATTTATAATAGATGATTTTTTAAGTTAATATTCTTGGAAGGAAACATGTGCAATCAAAGTCGTTATTTGTTTCTAAAACAATTGCAAAACATTCCAAAACATGAAGATTTCTTTCCTTCTTCATCCCTCACGGTTTTTTTATGTTGGATATGTGATTTTGGGCTTCAATATGATCCAAAACAAAAGCCCACATCCCTTGTACATTTATTTAATTTAATTTTAAATTTAAATGAATAAAATCAAAATAAATGAATAAAAAATTAAAATAATGCATGAATGGGCTTAGGGGTCCCTAAACATGTCATAAACACGTTTGAACTTCAAAAGTTCGGCTCATTAGCCTAAAAGTCCAAAATTGCTCAATTGTGATTTCATACATTTTCTCAAAATTCCTCAACTTGCACCAATCATAACTCTCTCAAATTTTGTCATATTTAGGTGATCTTTGACTTTATGGAAAGCTCAAGATGTCCCCTACAACTCTCATGTTGCTCACTTTTTCATTTTAAGTCTTTAAGTTGATGTAATTGCTTTGACAAAAGATGTCTTTTTATTGACTTTTAAAATGATCTATAATATTTTGGCCTATATCTCTCAAATGAAGCATTTTTGGCCTTGAGCTTAGAGAGACAAAGTTGTAGAGAATTGAATTTCCTTCAAGATAGGAATTTGTTGAGGAATTTTTGATGAAGGATTTGAAAGTTATGCTTGGTCAAAGTTTAGTTGACTTCTCCTTAAGAAAACCCTAATTTGGTAATTTTTGTCTTTTGATGAATCTTGAGTGTTCTTGATGAATCATGATCAACCCTTGATCAAATGATGAATGTGACTTCAAAATATTGATGTTGACCAAAAATATTGAAGTTTGACTGTAAGATGACCAATGTTTACTTTTTATCCAATACAGTTGATTTTCAATCATCTGAGCAATTGTCTGAACACATTTGTGATGTAAGGCTTGAAACTTGACATGAGGATTCTTTGAAGCATATGTGGAACTTTGAAATCAACTTGAGGCCTTAGAAGCTCAAATTTCCTTGAGAAAAACAAAACCCTAGTTCTAGGTCAAATGCTTAGGAGGAGAGTCCATCTGATCAATCCTTGATATGTCTTGAGTGTTGAGATCTTCATGAGTATGAGGAGACCTATTAAAATATTTTTTCTTGAAAATGGGAGGGAAAATTTTGGGGTACAACAGCTTCCCATGTTCAATCTTCTTAAACCTGAAGAGTTAGATTGTCATGTTCACCATTCGTGGTCTGGAGGTGGAAGTGGATTGAACACTTAAGTGCCTAAAAATTTGCACTCGCCGGTGCACGAAGTAACACTGTTGGTTGATTATATTGCTTGAATGGGCTTAAAGATGCCATTCAGAAAATTGACGGAGTGTTGTTGGAGATGGGCAGATGTGCTAGGGAGTGTCAGAATGACTGTTATGTCTTGATTGTATCTGAATGGTGTTCTGGAATAAGTTTATGTCTTGATTGTATCTGAAGGATATATATCAAAATGAGTATCAGAATGAAATCCATCTCGATCGTATCTGAATTGTATCTAGAAGAGAATCTGGAATGAGTGTCAGAATGAAATCTATATCTAGATCGTATTTGACCCGTATCTAGAAGATGTAGTGGAATGAGTATCAGAATGACATCCATATTTGGATCGTATCTGACCCGTATCTAGAAGATGTACTATAATAAGTATCAAAATGACATCCATATTTGGATCATATCTGACCCGTATCTAGAAGATGTACTAGAATGGGTATCAAAATGACATACATATCTGGATCGTATCTGACTCGTATCTAGAAGATGTACTAGAATCGGAATGAATATGTATCTTGATCGTATCTAAAGTGTATCTGGGAGAATCTGGATTGAGTGTCAGAATGACATCCATATCTGGATCATATCTGAACTGTATCTAGAAGATGTATTGGAATAGGTATCAGAATGACATCCATATCTGGATCGTATTTGACCTGTATCTAGAAGATGTACTAGAATTAATGTCAGAATGAATTTGTATCATGATCTTATCTAAACTGTATCCGTAAGATAATCTAGAATGAGTGTCAGAATGACATCTATATCTAGATCGTATCTGACCTGTATCTAGAAGATGTATTGGAATGAGTATTAGAATGACATACATATATGGATCGTATCTAGAAGATATACTAGAATAAGTATCAGAATGAATCTGTATCTTGATCGTATCTGAACTGTATCTAGAAGAGAGTCTGGAATGAGTGTCAGAATGAATCTATATCTAGATCGTATGTGAACTGTATCTAGAAGATGATCTGAAATGAGTGTCAGAATGAATCTATCTCTATATCGTATCTGAATTGTACTAGAAGAAAATCTTGGACCGATTGTATTTCAAAATTGTGTTTATCAGAATGAATCATTGTTCGATTTTATCTGAAAGATGATAAACTGTTGATAATCTCTATTTGTTCGGGAACTAACCTGAAAAGACAAAGTAAGTTTTATGCAATGGCATGATGTATGTAATGCATTGCGTAATGATGATCTCGAAATAAATAAGAATGTTATATGTGTTTCCTATGAATATTGTGATACGGTGGGAGAACTGACTTGAAGGTTTCCGTTTGTGTTTGCAAATGTTGCGGTTTAGCAAGAGTCACCATCGACTTTTCTTTTATCCAAAAGGAAAGGTGAAAAAGCACAGGAAAGACCTTTGAGATTGTTTCTTAAGTTCGGGGGGTAGATTATGAAAAGGTAAGGTATTAGCACATGTGATACGGTGGGAGAACTGACTTGGGATTTTGCGTTTGTGTTCGCAAATGTTTCGGTTTAGCAAGAGTCGCCACCGACTTTTTATTTTATCCTAAGGAAAGGTCAAAAAGCACAGGAAAGACCTTTGAGATGTTTTCTTGGGTTTGGGGGGTAGATTATGAAAAGGGAAGGTGCTAGCACCCTTTTCATCCATGGTTTTCCATGGGCTCTTAGTTACTTGTTTTAGATCACTTGTTTGCTTTTCAATTGTTTGAAATGGTGCTTTGTGTGTGGTTTTGAAAATGCTTTGAAAAAGAAGCCTTGTCTAGGCAACCTTTGCAATGATTCTTGTTTGAATATGTACAAAGGTGTGTGTCTTTTTGAAAAGATATTTCAATGATTTGAAAGTTGGATTTTGAAATTGTGTTGTGAAGTGTGTTTGAAAATAGCAAGGATGTTTTGCAAGCTTTTGATCAAGTAACTAAGACTTGTCTACCCTATTTTACTCAAGGATCTTTCTTATGTTTTCAATCCTTTTGATAGTTTTATTTAACCATTGTATTTGGTGAATAACCTTGTGTTAGGATGTTAAACGGGACAGGCGCGGGTCATTGTATAGACCATGATAGCAATTGTGTTAAGTATCTTTGGCAATTTTCTTGAGGGACTTGATCATTTTGTTTAGGTAACTCAGATAGCGTCATCGAGGGACTATGATCTTTTGTTTTGTTTTTGTTTTGCCAAAGTACTTAACATGCATACCATGGCCCATTTTGAAGGCAACAAGTGGATTGTAACCCTATGGGTGCAACTGTGCATTGTGTTTGTTTTTTTTTTCATGCATTTTGTCTTTGATTAGGTCAAACTATTTGTTGGTTTTGATTTTGCATACAAACCCTAATTCTCTAATCATGGCATAATTGAAAGCATTAAGTGCGTAAAAATAAATCTAAGCTATTACAACTTTGATATATGGAGGGGGTACAAATTTGAATAAGGGATTATTTCGCCAGAAATTAAAAACCCTAAATTATTACAACCAAATTGAATTTACAATGCATAATATTTAAATGGGCAATATTTAAATAAACACAATAAATAAATATTAAATAAAAATATATTATGCAAAAAAAGTTTTTTTATGTATGCAAAGTATTTTTTAAATGTAAGAAAAAAGTTGTAATAAAATAAAAAAGAATTGATTTTATTTAATTCAGGGGTAAACCCTAATTTTTCTTAAGAAAATGATATTATATATTATTTATATACAAAAATATATTAATATGTAAAAAAATAAAAAAATATTGGAAAAAATGTTTTTTAGTATAAAATGACAATAAAAATAAAAATGTACTATTTTTGTATTTTTAATCCACGTTTTTAATAAACTAAAGTATATATATACATTTAATATATATATACTATTTTTGTAAATATTTTATTTTAGTTTATACACATTTAATATATATATATATATATATATATATATATATATATATATATATATATATATATATATATATATATATATATATATATATATATATATATATATATATATATATATATATATATATATATATATATATATATATATATATATATATATATATATATATATATATATATATATATATATATATATATATATATATATATATATATATATATATATATATATATATATATATATATATATATATATATATATATATATATATATATATATATATATATATATATATATATATATATATATATATATATATATATATATATATATATATATATTCAACAAAATATTTTCAATGTGAATAAAAATAAGAAATGAAAATAAAAGTATTTTTATTTTACATTATTTTCAAATTTTAATAAATAATATAAAGTATTTAAACATTTTAATGTTAGAAATAATTAAAATAAATACCAAATAAATGTAAAAATTAATGAAAATATTTTTTAGGCATTTTTTATGTTTGAAAATAAAATAACAAAGTCAGAAACGAAATAAAAATGCAAAAATAATAAAAATACAAAGAAATGGGCCAGGGGGTGTGAAACTGAAAAAGAAGGTGTTAGAAGCAAAAAGCCAAGCCTAGCCCATCAGCTTTATCTTCTTCCTCCAGCACTGTGAAAAAAAGCGCGCTTGCTACACAAACTCGTATCTCCTGTATTTGTGATCTTTTGACAAAACTCAAAACATGAAACTTGTAGAGCATCAAACCATGATTCTAACCATATAAAAAACTTAATCTAACTCTCAAAGACCAGAGAGAATTTCTCTGGCCCTAATTTCTAACCTAGTTTTTTCAGAAAGTTCATGGATGAAATTCTCTTAGCACGTTTAATATAAATGAAAACTGAGCATATGTATGGTTTTAGGGCAATGAGTACAACATCTTTCATTCACAAACCTAAGGATAAATGTTCCTAAATAGAGAGATAGAAGTTCATGAAAAACCTGTTTCAGTTGGATTCGAGTTGGACAATGCAGCAACTTTCAGTGAGGCCTGAGGTTCTTTTGAGCTTGCTTGATGTTCCCTAAACCTTTCCCAATGCTTAGTTTGTTTTGAAATGGCCTGAATCAACCTCTAGAAGTCAACCTGCATAAGCTTGAAACAGAAATGGTGAACACTGTAAATGGAGTTACAGTTGGCAATGGAGGTTTGGTACAGCTTGAGTGAGTTGAATGGAAGGTGTTTGAAGTGGAAAGGAGCAAAACGCACGAGCAAAATGAGCTATGGCACTCAAGTTGCAGCAACTGCCTTATTTTGCAAGTTTTTGGTGTTTTGGTGTTCAAGGGTGTTTAAGGGATGATTGGCTCATGTTTATGGCTTACAAGGATGTATAAAACTTGTTTCAAATGTTGTCTTAAGTTGATTTTATCAGATATGTGAGTTATGGACTTTTGGTACAATGCCTTGGTTTTGAAGCTAAAAGTGGAAGTTGACAATGCAATGGCTGTACTGGCTTGTAACCTAGCTGCACAAAGTGGTTGAGTTGTGCCTGACATTAGGGAGCCTTGTTTGCTGTAAAGGGCTTGGTGTATGGATCAAGAAATGGAATTTGACATAAAGCAAGCTTTATGTAAATGGAAGTGTTATCTTTATGCCCAAAATGGAATTATTCATTGTATAATGCTCCCTTGATCAGAACAATGCCTCTAACCAATGTATTTGCATTCAATTTTTGAGTGTAAATTGGTTTAGAGACCTGTAATCAAGTACAAAGCTATCTTGGTCAGATTTTGCAAGTTGTATGAACATGTATTGGCCATGGTTACAAAGTGAGTTTTTGCCAACTTCAAGCATTCGATTCTCCCTAACCACAAATGTGTTTGAGGAGTTCTTGGTCAATTTGGAAAGATTTTAACATGTACTATAATCTATCTTTGTAATGCAACTTGATACTCCAAGTGGAACTATGTGAAAAATGGCGAAGAAGATGGGTCAAAATCCTGCCTAAACTAGGGCAAAATTTCTCTAAGTTAAAAGTTTTAGGGACCCTTGTTCCAAAAATCATAACTTGAGATCCAAGCTTCTTTTGAGAAAACTTTGTGAATCTAAGTTATATACTTTGTGGAGGACTACAAGTTTCATGTTGTAAGTTTTGTTTGAATCCATTTGCATCATGGTGAAAATGTGGGGCAAAGTTAGGAAAAATTAAGAAAATTTCATAACTTAGAAAATTTCTAAGTTATGAAAATTTTCAATTTCAAACCCTAATTTGCAATTTTCGGTTTCTTGATGAACAAGTTTCATAATTTGACATATCTTGATGAAAAATGACCCTTGGAATTTGATTTTGACCAAAAATTCAAAGTTTGACTTTTTAGTGTACAGTCAAATTTTGATCAGTTGACTGAAAAATTCATCTGTCAATCCTATGCATTTGAGACCTTTTGAATTTTTTGAATAAGTAAAGATGATGCCTTTGAGACCTTGAGTCCATGGTTGAGCTTGATTTGCCATTGGCTAGGTCAAACAGTCAAAAATTGCCTTTGTACAGTCAAAACCCTAAAAATGACCATTTTGCCCTTTTGGTAATCTGATCAAATTTCTTGTGGAATTGTGATCCAAACTTGATAAAATGGTTCATACGAGTTCATAATGTTGATGTGGGTCAAAATTCATGAGGTTTGACTGTAAATTGGCCACAGTTGACTTTTTCCCCAATACAGTTGATTTCTAGGTCTACTATCCAATTGACTGGGCAAAAATTTGATTCAAGGCTTGAAACTTGGTATGGACAAACTTGTGAGTCCAACATGAAGTATGAAAGTCAATTTGAGCATTGTAGGTCAAAATATCCCTGTGCAAACTCAAACCCTAATTTCAGGCCAACAGTGCAAGGAGATGTCTTGAGAAGAGCAAACCCTAGCTTGGTCTTGAGTTCCAAGAGTCTTGTGATGAGAAATATTGATAAAATGAGAGGGAAAATTTTGGGGTACAACAGTTTCCCCTGTTCAATCTTCTTGAACCTGAAGAGTTATATTGGCAAGTTTGCCTTTCGTGACTCGAAGGTAAAAGAGGATTGGACACTAGAGTGCCCATAAATTTGCACTCGTCAAAATAATATTGAGGGAATAGGCTTAAAGATGCCATTTGGAGAAGGTAGAATCTTGCTGGAGATGGGCTTAAAGATGCCATCCAAGAATGTTTGTTGAACTGCGATGTTGTAGGCCAGAAGAACGAGCAACAAAATGATATTCGTGTCTGGAATGCATTTGAACTGTGTCTGGAGACTGAGTGGGTAACAGAGAAACATCTGTATATGGAGCAACTGTATGCCAGGGATAATTTTCGAATGAGTGACAAAATGGCAACCATGTCTAGAGCGTATATGGACTGTATCTGAAGTTGGGATCTGTATGAGTAGCAGAATGACTTTCGTGTCTGGAGTGTATCCGAAACTGTAACTGAGATCTGAATAAGTGACAAAATGACTTCAGTGGCGAATGCATTGGGGGAGAATCAAACTTCTGGTGTAAGGGCCAGAATGGCATTCGTGTTTGGAGCGTATCTGAACTTGAAGTTGATAGTTGAATCTGAATGAGAGATAAAATGGTCGTCGTGTCTGGAGCGTATCTAGTTTGTATCGGATTGCTGATGTCTGAATGAGTAGTAGAATGACCGCCATGTCTGGGGTGTATCTGTACTGTATTTTGACTTGAAATTCTGAATGAGTAACAGAATGACCATCGTGTCTGGGGTGTATCCGTACTGTATCTGAATAATTGTTAACGATAACCCTTTAATCTTATCCTGAAAAGGGTAAAATGTTAGCTAAAACAGAAAGCTATGTTGCAGGATATGTATGATGCAATGAACTGTGCTTCATCCAAGTTTATGATATATGAATGCAATGGATGCGCATGTAAGCTAAGTAGCTGTCTTGTTGAGGAAAATAAATCCTAGACCGATGCTGAGGATTCAAAAATCTTTGATTGTTGAAGATGAGAAATCCTTTCTGACTTCTTGGGGATTAAAGATCTTTGATTGTTGAGAATGAGAAATCCTGGGACCAGTGCTGGAGATTGAAAATCCTTGGTGACTTGTTGGGATTAACAAGGGCTTTGACAACTTCTGCAGGGAATGAGAGTCCTTTATGACTTTCCTGGGAAATAAGGAAAACTCTGAAAATCTCTACTGGGGAGTTAAAACCTAGGAGGCTTCTGCTGGAGAAATGAGACCGAGAATCTTCGATCTGCTGGGAAATAACTCTGTAGGGAGAATGTTTACTCGGCTGGTGAAATCAGGAGCTTTGGGTTGTATGCCAGACTACTGGGGAATCATCCTAGTCGGGTATAAGACAAGAAGTTAACCGTTATCAGCTTAATTCTCAGACTTTTAAGATAGCCTGCTGGGGAAATTGGGGGAAGTTGAACAGTTGGAATTCGCTGGGGAAGAAGGTTTAGAACATTCTGGCTCCGCTGGGGATAGGTATTTCAGGGTTTTCGGGCTCCACTGGGGATTGGGAATTTGGACTCTGATGGGAATTCTGAAACTTAACTCTGTTGGGGGATAAAGTTTAGAACACACTGGCTCCGCTGGGGATCTTGAAATTTTACTCCGCTAGGGGTGTATACCTCAAGGTTTTAACTTTGTCGAGGATATGAACGATGTATTGTGGGGATTTCTTCTGGAATAGCACAAAGATATCTTCCTACACCTTCAACCTACCAGTAATTATCCTTTCTCAATTTCGTTTTATTTGTAAGAAGTGATTATATTCAAATGCATATGCCTATTTAACAAAACTTTGGACGTTTTCAAATAAAACATAAGTGTAAAAAAGAAAGAAAGGAAAACAAATTTCTGCAATTTGAAGTATATTTGTATTAATTTTTGTAAGTATCTTTGTACAAATGAGACAGACATCCTAGTAAGAGAATGTTGTCGTAAAAATTAAAAAAATTTATACAAAAAGAAAGATGGCTATGTGTAACAATTCCATGGGATTCCCATTCTTCTATAGCCTTCACAACTCTGAGTATCTTGTCCATTCGCTGCTTCATCCGCCGATGATTAGATTGATCAGAAGCTTGGAGATTGTTGGTGAAGAGATTGTTCTTAAAGTGATCCGCCGAGACATAGCCATACGCTTTAATTCCCTAACTTTTGCCTGGACCGCCCTTTCGGGTTTTCGATCCACGGGGAAACCCTTTTTTGCCCAAGTCGCCCTTTTGGGTTTTCAACTTACCGGGTGTACAGATTTTTTGTTTATCCCTAATTTTTGCCTGAACCGCCCTTTCGGGTTTTCGATTCACCGGGATGCCCATTTTTGCCCAAGTCGCCCTTTCGGGTTTTCAACTTGTCGGGTCGTTTTATGCATAGTATCTTTTGACTATGTCTGCATTCGAAGGGTGCGGCAAGTCGTCTCCGTCCATGGTGGTTAGAATCATTGCCCCACCAGAAAAAGTGCTCTTTATCACAAATGGTCCTTCGTAAGTAGGAGTCCACTTGCCCCTGTGATAACTTTGCGGCAAGATGATCCGCTTGATTACAAGATCTCCGACTCGATATTCCTGACGGATGACTTTCTTGTTGAAAGCCTTGATCATCCGTTTTTGATATGTCTGACCATGACAAACATCAGTAAGTCGCTTCTTGTCGATCAAGTTAAGTTGATCAAGCCGGGTCTGAATCCTATCGTCTTCACTCAAACTGGCATCCTTCATAATCCTCAAGGAAGGAATCTGAACTTCCATAGGTAAAACAGCTTCCATGCCATATACCAAAGAAAAGGGGGTTTCCCCTGTTGAAGTATGTGTCGTGGTACGATACCCGTGTAGAGAAAACGGTAACATCTCATGCCAGTCCTTGTAGGTGACTGTCATCTTATGGATGATCTTCTTGATATTTTTGTTCGCGGCTTCAATAGCACCGTTCATCTTTGGCCGATAGGGAGATGAATTATGATGATAAATCTTGAACTGCTCGCACAGAGCGGTGATCATAGTGTTATTCAAATTTTTACCGTTGTCTGTGATGATCCTGTCGGGGACACCATATCGGCATATGAGATTCTGCTTAATGAAGCGGGCAACCACATTCTTTGTAACAGATGCATAGGAAGCTGCTTCGACCCACTTGGTGAAGTAATCAATAGCGACCAAGATGAAGCGATGTCCATTGGATGTCGTGGGCTTGATTTCTCCAATCATGTCAATGCCCCACATTGCGAATGGCCAAGGAGCCGTTAGAACGTTAAGAGGAATAGGAGGAATATGTACCTTGTCAGCATAGACTTGACATTTGTGGCAAGTGCGGGAATGTTGATGACAATCAGCTTCCATGGTAGACCAGTAGTAGCCTGCCCTTAGAATCTTCTTAGCCATCGTATGTCCGCTCAAGTGGGTGCCAAACGTGCCACTATGTATTTCGGTCATGATCAACTCTGCTTCAACCTTGTCCACACAACAAAGTAGAACACAATCATGGTTGCGCTTATAAAGGATACCATTGCTCAGGAAGAACTTGGCAGCAAATCCCCTTAAGAACTTTTTGTCATTGACGGAAGCTCCTTCAGGGTATTCTCGAGTCTGGAGATACCTTTTGATTTCATGAAACCAGGGTTGTTCCACTACTTCTTCGGTATTAATCTCATGACAGTGCGCAGGTTCGTCCATTATCTCAATGGTGATTTGGGGAGCCTCATTATCCCAGTTGAGTTTAAACATGGAAGACATTGTAGCCAGAGCATCTGCTAGCTAATTTTCTTCTCGCGGAAGTGCTCGAAAGTAATCTGCTCGAAATGAGGCAACAATGTCAAGACATGTTCTTTGTATGGGATAAGATTAGGATGTTTAGTATCCCACTCACCTTTGATTTGACTGATAACCAAAGCTGATTCCCCAAATACGACCAAAGATTTGATTCCAAAGTCTATAGCAGCCTTGAGACCGAAGATGCAAGCTTCGTATTCTGCCATGTTGTTGGTACAGCTGAAGCAAAGTCGGGCAGTGAAGGGTGTATGGCAACCTTCCGGAGAAATGAGTACCGCACCGATACCGTTGCCAAGTGCATTTGAAGCACCATCAAAGTACAGGATCCATCGGGATCCTTGTTCAGGTCCGTCATACGGTCCGTTACCTTCAATGTTGTCCAATGTCATGATGTCCTCGTCAGGGAAGTCGAATCTTATGGATTGGTAATCTTCGACGGCTTGATGAGCTAGATGGTAAGCTAGTACACTCCCTTTTATAGCTTTTTGGGTAGTATACTGAATATCATACTCAGTCAGGATCATTTTCCATCTAGCGATTCTTCTAGATAAAGCAGGCTTCTCGAAGATATACTTAATCGGATCCATCTTGGAAATCAGCAAAGTGGTATGAGTCAACATATACTGCCTTAGCCGGCGAGCAGCCCATACCAAAGTGCAACAAGTTTTCTCGAGCAGTGAGTAGCGAGTCTCACAGTCGGTAAACTTTTTGCTAAGGTAATAAATGGCATGCTCTTTTCGGCCAGACTCGGCATGTTAGCCCAATACGCACCCCATTGAATTATCCAATACAGTCAGATACATGATTAACGGCCTTCCTTCGACGGGTGGCATCAAGATAGGAGGTTCCAACAAATACTCCTTGATCTTATCAAAAGCAACTTGACAATCATTGTTCCATTCAACTGCCTGATCTTTCTTCAACAGTTTGAAGATTGGATCACAGGTAGATGTCAGGTGAGAGATGAACCTTGCGATATAGTTTAAGCGTCCCAAGAATCCTCTAACCTCCTTCTCAGTGCGGGGGGAAGACATTTCTTGTATAGCCTTTACTTTAGCAGGATCAACCTCAATGCCTTTGTTGCTGAAGATAAATCCCAAGAGTTTACCAGACCTAACTCCAAAAGTACACTTGCTTGGGTTCAGTCTGAGCTTATACTCCTTCAACCTGTCAAACAGCTTTTGCAGATGATCAAGGTGTTCTTCTTCTGTCTGTGATCGAGCTATCATGTCGTCTACGTAAACTTCAATCTCATGATGTATCATATCATGAAATAAAGCTACCATGGCGCGTTGATAGGTTTCCCCAACATTCTTCAGTCCGAATGGCATCACTTAGTAGCAGAAGGTACCCCATTGCGTGACAAAAGTAGTTTTCTCCATGTCTTCGGGGGCCATTTTGATCTGGTTGTATCCCGAGAATCCATCCATGAAGGAAAATACCTTGTGTTGAGATGTGTTGTCAACCAGGATGTCAATGTGTGGTAGTGGAAAATCGTCCTTAGGGCTAGCCCTGTTTAAATCCCGATAGTCCACACACATTCTGAATTTGCCGTCCTTCTTAGGTACGGGCACAATGTTAGCAACCCATTATGGATAGGAAGTAACAGCCAGAAAGCCAGCATTGAATTGCTTCATTACCTCAACTTTGATCTTCTCATACATGTCAGGCCTCATTCGGAGGACTTTTTGCTTGATTGGTGGACAGTCTTCTCTTATAGGGAGACGGTGAACCACAATATCTGTGTCTAACCCCGGCATGTTATCATAGGACCAGACAAAGATCTCAACATATTCGTTCAACAACTGCACTAAGCACTCTTTGACACCTGGTTCCAGGTTGGCACCCACTTTAACCTCTTTCTTGTCTTCCTCTGTTCCCAAGTTGATGGTTTCTAGCAACTCTTCATGAGGCAGAATAGCCCTCTCTTCTTGTTGCAAAAGTCTGGCTAACTCTCTCGGCACTTCAGAGTCTTCGTCAACTTCGTACTCAGCATGATTGACCAAATCTTCAGAGTCACCGAAGGCTAAAGCAGAATAGTCACCCATGGAATCCAGAGTGGATGGGTACCTGCATTTGTGAGTGTGGGTGTGTGTAAGGGATAGCCATCCTTAAACAAAACAAAATGCAAAAGGAAAGAAAATGAACACAACAGTTTATAGATGAAAACGTCCAATGATTCATTAAAACATGGCATATGATAATGAAGAAAATCAAGCCCTTACAAATGGACCTATATGCCCTAGGCAAGGCATAAGGTGAAAATAGTGTACAAATTGTTTAGTTATTACAGACCAAAATAGGAAATTGTTCAAAGATAAATTACTGGTTGATGAAAGTGATGGGAATAAAATCCTTTGCTTCCCAGTTGCTTAATCCTCCTTCGACGGTTGGAAAGATCCAATCTTGAAAGTTGTCTTCTTCATCATCATCTTCTAAGGCATTAATTCCATGGTGAGTGATTTTTACGGGTGGTCCTCCAGCCTTGGAGCGACGCATAGCTTTCTGGCCAGCAGTAGTAAAACCTAGTCCGAACTTGTCTGTCTTGTGAGGAAACTCAGGCAGTTGCCCCCACACTATACGCCTTCATTCTTTGATTACAGCCTCTGCATCCTTGAGAGATGCGATCCTAGACACATGCTTGGGAACAATAGGCACATCTGTCATTGTCTTCGCAACTGCGACCTCAGGAGAAACTTCCTCAAAATGTTGGAAAGGCGTTTCTATGAATTCGCCATCCAACTCCACATAGCAGAAGGAGTTGAGGTTACTTATCATGTACTCTTCCTCGTCGTGCACTGTTATAATCTTACCCTGAACAGGATACTTTGGCATTTGGTGTAAAGAGGAGGTAACTGCCTCAGCATAGTGGATCCACGGCCTTCCCAATAAGCACGAATATGAACGACGGATGTCCATCACATAAAAGGTAGAGTTGAAGGTCTCGGTGCCCACTTTGATAGGAATGTCCACTTCCCCATGAACCATCCTCTTAGAACCGTCGAAGGCTCTAACAACGATGTTACTGGGTTTGAGGGTTAAACCTTTGTAGTCCAATCGGTCCAACGCTTTCTTCGGCAGCACATTCAAGGATGAACCAGTATCAACTAAGACATGGGAAAGGGTGTTTCCCCTGCATTCAACTGAGATATGCAGCGCGTCGTTGTGTTTCCTTCCCTTAGGAGTCAAATCAGCATCAGAAAAACCAAGACCATTATCAACAGTAAGGTTGGCCACGCACTCTTGAAACTGGTCAGCCGAAGTTTCTTGAGGCACGTGTGTCGTCTTTAAAAATTTGATTAAGGCCTTATCATGGGCCTCAGAGCAGAGTAGAAGGACCAACATGGATATTTTGGAAGGGGTCTGCCCTAGCTGTTCCACGACGTCGTAGTCGCTCTTTTTGATTATCTTTAAGATTTCTTCCACCTCTTTCTGGGTGGTTTCGGGGATTACCACAGTCTGAGCCTTCATCCTGACAGGCGCTTCTAGAATCCCCTTACCCTTATCGGTAGTATCAACAAATGGTATAACTTCAGGAGTATCCAATTCTTCAATTATCGGGCTTTGCACAGATGGCTTAACAGGCACAGAAGCTTTCGAGGGTCCGAAGACTGCTCGAGGGGGAGCAATCTCCGGAGAGAAGATCCGACCGCTGCGAGTTATCTTGCTTGTTCCCGCAATGTTCCTGATATCATGGGTTTCATAATCAGAATTCTCTTGGACTGATTCAATCTGTTTGATACCATGATAGAAGATTTCTCCTCCGTAGTTCCATGGTATCGTTTTGTTAGATTTATACGGGACAGGCCCCGGCATGGTAATTTTCAACGGCACAAACTTAGGATCAGGCGTAATCTTGACAGGCCTTTTGCAAGCCTTGGGAATACTGTCGGAGATGGTTATTATTGCAATGTTATTGGTTGAAGTAGCAAAAGTAGCAAGAGTAACATGAGTGAAGGTATCAACATGAGTCTTTTGGAAGAGTATCTCTTGGGTATCCATCAGGCATTGGATACCTGATTTCAACATTGGGCAGTCAGCTCATATGTTTAAACAAAAGTAACAGTCTTTTCCACATCCTGGGAATATCCCGACTCTCATCAAATTCACTTTAATCACTGGTAACGGAGTCAAAAGATCAGCAACATTGGTAACATGAAGGTCTTCCATAATGGTATGAACATTATGACTGTGCTTGAGTATCGGGGCAGAAATCACATTTGGCTTTTCGGGCGCATCGAATTCTACCTCCTTGGTGTTGATCAGGTCTTGGATTTTGTTCTTAAGAGCCCAACATTTATTGGTTTCATGCCCTACGCTGTCAGAGTGGTAAGCACATTTTGCATTGGAGTGGTAATATGGAGAAGAGGTATTAGGGTTCTTCGGCGCTTCTTTCAAATTGGTGAGATTCATCTTTAACAAATGAGAGAGGACTTGAGCCGGTGTCATGTTGATTCGGGTGAATTGAGGTTGTGGCCTTTCTACCCTTTGCTGGTTAGATCTTGGCTGATTGCTGCGAGGTTGATCGTTTGAAGAGTTTTGAATTATCACAGCCCCTACCGTTGGTCGGCGCTCTCCCCTTCCTTGATTTTTCTGAGAATAAACAGTAGAAGCTTCCTTCTTAGCTGGGAAGGTCTTCTTAATAGCAGTGGACGTAGAGGCATCTTTTTGAATCTTACCACTTTTAATGCCAGCCTCGACCCTTTCACCGGTCAAAATTAGTTCGGTGAATCCCGCAGAGGAACTCCCGATTAAATGATTGAAGAAAGGGCCAGACAGGGTCCCTAGAAACATGTCAACCAGCTCTCTATCTGACAATTGTGGTTGCACCCTTCCAGCCAAATCACGCCACTTTTGGGCATACTCTTTAAATCCTTCATTAGAAGCCATACACATACTCTGTAGTTGAGTACGAGTAGGCGCTAAATCAGCGTTGTATTGGTATTGCTGGTAGAAAGAAGCAGCTAAATCTTCCCAGTTATGAACCTCAGACCTCTCAAGTTGATAGAACCAGTCCAATTGTGTGCCTGACAAACTGTCTTGGAAAAAATGGACCCAAAGATCCTTATCAGATGAGTGGGGTTGGATCTTTCTGACGTAGGATCTCAGATGCATCTTTGGACAGGACAAACCGTCATACTTAGAAAAAGTAAGAACTTTGAACTTGGGAGGAATGACGATCCCAGCGACCAACCCTAGTTCTTCGAAATCTAAACCAGGTACCCTTTGCAACTCCATGGCTGCCAACCGATCCTCAAGATTTTTAAATTTATCATCCGCCGGGGGATATTGCTATTTAGAGTAATCTTCATCCTCTTCCTCTTCTTATTCTTCAACTTCATATTCAGAAGGCATCGCAGTTCCTTTTCCTTTACAAGCCCCTTCATCAGATGTCGAGGGGAACTCGAGGGCCTTTCTAGCCTGGCTTTCAAACCTTCTTCCCATAGTAACCACACCTGTCCTTTTCTTCTTTTTCTCTTTCTCCAACAGTGTTTTAAGGTCCTCTTGACCCTTTGCTAAGGTCACGAGGAGTTGCTAGAATTACGAATTATGTGCTTGCAGATCCTTAAGCGTCTGCTCCAAATCCATCTTGCTGAAATAAACAGCAGAAAGATAAGGAAACCTGGTATGAAGACCTGTTTATGCATATGATGAATGATATGTTATTCATGTAATGCATTCAAGGATTCATAAATTCAAATTTGTTGCAAACAAAAAGAACACACGTCATATTAAGAAGAAATTTGTTAGTACATAAATGCCCCATGGGCAAAATATTACAAAATTCTTAATGTAAAAAGACATTGCGCATCCTCTTTGGTGCGATGTAAGTCTTGAGAGTTTCCTCCTCACGAAGTCGGCGGGTAAGCTTCAAAACCTTCTTCTCGCTGGTATAGAAGCTGGCTTCAAAAGTATTCTGTTCTTCTTTGAGTTGGATCCAACTCCTTTGTAACTCTTCCAATGATGTTGGCATGTCTGGATGTAGGAGGGTGTATGGAACCTCTCCTTCCATAACAGGCTCTTTGATCACGGGGAGAATGTGAGGGTATAGCATCATAATATTCTGGGCGCGGGTTCGCACCCACTTGAGATAAGGCTCAAGGGGGATGGAATTCTTGTTCCCCAGTGTCTTACTATCCACTTTGTTGGGCATCCTCCAAGCTCTGATGAACCTTTGTCAAAGTCCTTACGCATCGTTGTCGAAGTCAAAATCTAGGTCAGGAATCAGCATGTCATGAGGGCCATTCCTCCGAGCATATCCAAACTGTCTCAAAGCTAAACAGGGGTTGTAGGTAATGCCTCCCCTAATGCCAAGTAGTGGGACATTAGGGAATTCCCCACAACGATCAATGATGATGATATTTTCTCTGGACCGAGAACACCAATGAACATTAGAATGTGTGAGGGTCATCAATCGTTGTGACCACCTTAAACCCTGCTCATTCTTCAAAACTGATTGTGGAAGGTGAGAAATAAACCACCTTGCTAAGAGAGGAGTACAGCACATGAGAACACCTCTTTTCCTCATTGTTCGTGTGTAAAATGAGTGTAGGATGTCCCCAAGTAATGTAGGCACAAGATTTCGGGATATGAAAATCTTGACAGCATTCACATCTATAAATTGATCAGGGTTTGGGAACAAGACCAAACCATAGATGAGTAGTGCTACAATCTCCTCAAAGGCTTGTAGATCTAGAGAATTCCAACAGTCTTGTGCCTTCTCAAACAGAAACTTTGCCAAGAAACCCTTGACACCACTTCTGGTTTCCCAATGACCTTTGATATCAGATGGTTGCAAGTGTAATGCTTGAGCAACATCTTCAGGATTTGGTTCTTTTTCCGTACCGTTGTAGGGTAGTTGATGAAGAATAGGAATTCTCAGGAGTTGAGAAAATTCCTCCAAAGTAGGTACTAGTTGATAATCAGGGAATGTGAAACAGTGGTGTAGGGGGTCAAAGAACTGGAAGAGAACTTTCACCATGTCTTCTTCAATGTTGGAGTTGACCAAGCTGAGAAGTCTATCATGTCTTTCACTGAAAGGAGAATTCTTTAGTATCTTGGAAGTGAGCTCCTTGAGTTGAGGAGGGATTCTCACAAGATTGACTTGTATTTTTTTCCTGCAAAGAGATTCCATGACCTACAAAACAAGAACAAAGATGAAGATCCAAACCCTTGAAATGGTTAGTGGATGCATATGATGCTTTATGATGTTCATGATGTATGCACAAGCACAAGTACAAACAAGTCACACAAGATCCTAGTTTCAGGCTTGCATGAGGTTTCATAGGTAAGTACCCTCTTGAAGTTAGTTGGCTCAACCTGTCCTATAAATAGTAATCGGGTTCTAAGGAGCTCAATATCATTGGATCATTTTCTATGTTCATTGTTTTGGTTTAGCCACTTAATTGGCCACCAAAATATTCTAAGAAAACAATCCTCAATGAGTGTAGTATCGAGTATCTACAAACTTCGGATTGCACCAAAGCCGGTCATCTCACTACCCTTAATAAGGCCAAGATGGTCAAGTAAGGTTCTAAGAGTTCGTTAATGCTTCACGACACCACGCGGCGGCCCCGTACTCTCCTTGATTCAACTCAAGGGTTACTGGTACCAACCAATGTGCCACATCAACGTAGCTACTGCTTCAACCATGTCGGTATACCCCGCATAGTTCCCTCATAGTTTATTGCTACTTACTTAAAAGGTGCCCCCAAATCCGGGTGTAGGATTAAAACAAACCCAAACAAGGAACCAAAAAGTAAAGCATACAAGTAAAATAAGATAAGCATGTAAAGGTGATCTAAACCCTAAGGTAACCCTACTTTTAAAGTAATCCCCAGCAGAGTCGCTAGTTCTGTGATACGGTGGGAGAACTGACTTGGGATTTTGCGTTTGTGTTTGCAAATGTTTCGGTTTAGCAAGAGTCACCGCCGACTTTTTATTGTATCCTAAGGAAAGGTCAAAAAGCACAGGAAATACATTTGAGATGTTTTCTTGGGTTCGGGGGGTAGATTATGAAAAGGGAAGGTGCTAGCACCCTTTTCATCCATGGTTTTCCATGGGCTCTTAGTTACTTGTTTTAGATCACTTGCTTTGCTTTTCAATTGTTTGAAATGGTGCTTTGTGTGTGGTTTTGAAAATGCTTTGAAAAAGAAGCCTTGTCTAGGCAACCTTTGCAATGATTCTTGTTTGAATATGTACAAAGGTGTGTGTCTTTTTGAAAAGATATTTCAATGTTTTGAAAGTTGGATTTTGAAATTGTGTTGTGAAGTGTGTTTGAAAATAGCAAGGATGTTTTGCAGGCTTTTGATCAAGTAACTAAGAGTTGTCTACCCTATTTTACTCAAGGGTCTTTCTTATGTTTTCATTCCTTTTAACAGTGTTATTTCACCATTGTATTTGGTGAATAACCTTGTGTTAGGATGTTAAATGGGACAGGCGCGGGTCATCGTATAGACCATGATAGCAATTGTGTTAAGTATCTTTGGCAATTTTCTTGAGGGACTTGACCATTTTGTTTAGGTAACTCAGATAGCGTCATAGAGGGACTATGATCTTTTGTTTTATTTTTGTTTTGCCAAAGTACTTAACATGCATACCATGGCCCATTTTTGAAGGCAACAAGTGGATTGTAACCCTAGGGGTGCAAGTGTGAATTGTGTTTGTTTGTTTTTTTCATGCATTTTGTCTTTGATTAGGTCAAACTATTTGTTGGTTTTGATTTTGCATACAAACCCTAATTCTCTAATCATGGCATAATTGAAAGCATTAAGTGCGTAAAAATAAATCTAAGCTATTACAACTTTGATATATGGAGGGGGTACAAATTTGAATAAGGGATTATTTTGCAAGAAATTAAAAACCCTAAATTATTACAACCAATATGAATTTACAATGCATAATATTTAAATGGGCAATATTTAAATAAACACAATAAATAAATATTAAATAAAAATGTATTATGCAAAAAAAGTTTTTTATGTATGCAAAGTATTTTTTAAATGTAAAGAAAAAAGGTGTAATAAAATAAAAAAGAATTGATTTTATTTAATTAAGGGGTAAACCCTAATTTTTCTTAAGAAAATGATATTATATATTATTTATATACAAAA